>OZ007502.1:64276997-66676997 GCA_963931805.1 Microdon myrmicae
GATGGTGACTTTATGCCAAACTCATCAAACGGCCTTATAAATGAAGTACTACCAGCAATGCACGTCGTCTATTCGAATAGACATCAGAGCACTAAGCCCCTGAACTTATTCTGCATAAAATCCAATTATGCGATTGCGGCTGAAACCTCTATGACACTGAATGCTACCAGTGGCTGAATAGAGGAAGATAGAAAATTGTCTTGTTTAACAGTTTTGTTTTGACAGTTTTTGTACCTTTGTTCTTAGAACAAAGAAGTATTTTATTCTTTGTACTTTTATACTGTTCTAGAAACCGTATGTTATAAACGTCTTCGAACAAAGAAGACTCTTTTTTTTTTAATTTTTGGTACAGTTTATTATTTATTCTTTGAGTTACAGTCAATTTTTAACCTGTGACAGTTTTGTAAAATAAAGTATATTTTTAACTCGTAAAATGAAAGTTCAAATTTGTTTAACATTCAATGCGTGTTCATTTCTGCCCAGTACGGCAGTAATTTTGCTGTGTCCATGGCGACACAGGCCATGTAGCTTTCAGAGCTGCATTCTTCTCTTCGAAAATAGCAATTCTAGCCGTAGCTAGATTTCAATTTCTCTAAGACAGCCATCAAACTTTTATTGGGCTGATGATCCACACCCTAAGAGGATTGAAAATCCATGATGAAATAATAGTAACACAAGAAAAAGAATGGAAACACAGGGAGATCGAGGTGGACAGCGAAACAATGGGCCGGAGGCAAGAACAGACTTGCATTGTATTAAAATTTCGAAACGAGATATAAGATATAGATAGGCAAGAAAGGAAGCAAAACGAAAAAAAAGATGGCACAGACTTCGATTCGCGATCTAAATTTGGAGAAATTAAATTAGAAATCAGAACAATTAAATAAGAATGCAAGCTAAAATAATGAAAATAAAAGAATTGATATTAATTTAATTGTTAAGAGGAAGGAAATGTTTGTTAAAACCATGTCGATCAGAGGAAAGGAATATAGTGATATCGCGGGATGCCGAGATTATGTAAAGTAGTAGAGAGAATCTGAACTCGGAAAATAACGGATCATCGGGTGTTGCAAAACGCAACATGATCACGCAAAAAAGTCATCATTTAAAAACGTATCACGTAAACTGCATAAAAGTTCAATTACGTGATCACGTAAAACCATGATAATGCATCCCCTTGGGCGAAGACGTTCGGACACGCCTTCGACTAGCCAACTACCGTCGGCATAATACTTGCAATGTCGACCAAGGCGGAGACCGAAGGAACGTGTGAAGAAAAATATGATCCAAAACGGCCACATAGCTTCCAGAAGCAACAGCCAATAGAGATGCGGCTTGAATTAAGGTCAACGAGAGAGATATGGGATGGAAAGTTGTTGTAAGCGGATTGCAGATCAGTGGCCGTTAATCAAGGCCATCGCAAAACTGCTGTTGTGGTTCGAAATGTAACATAAAAACAAGGCAGTTTTCTCGGAGCAGTACAAATTCGTCGTTTTGATAACAGTCGTGTTTTCGCAAGGTCGGTCGTGAGAGGTGTTTCAAACTTGTTGCTTTTTGATTTAATGACGAATCTTGAGTTTCTGTGCAGCAATTCGTTTTAAATTGTGAATAAAATTAATTGGAAGCTAACACCGGGTTTCTTTCCTTTGTTGACCACACGAATTAGGATTCTCGTCGCCCCGGTTTTTTTTTTTTTTTTTGTTTTTGGTTGGCCTTTTCGAGGTGTTGTATCTTAGCATACATCTTTGTGCTTCTCGAAAGTAATTTACTTCTCGTTTTCAATTGAAATCAATTGTGGTCCTTCGAGTTTTTTTTTTTTTCTAGTTTCCGACGCGAAACATCGGGAAATGAACAGCATACTGTTACGCTAGGAAATTCATAGAGGGATAGACTGGCTCATAATCATAATGATCATCAAGTTTGCGTTACCAGTAATAAAATTGAGCATACCTTCACAGCAGAGACGATTGATTTCACGCAATGTAGTGATATATATTGTTAAATTCGACAGGCGGGAACTACGAGGGTTGCCTCTTATGTTTCGGGATTTGGCAACCCTAGTGTTGCAATTCGGCAATTGACAGCTCTGTCGTAAAGTTGGACATTTTTGAGGTTATACGCACTCGGAACGTTTTGACATACGAGCGCTATTTGTGTTGTTTACAGTAACTTCAAAGATTCATCTCGGCCCAAAAGTGGAATTAAATCGTCAACATTTTCGTGCGATTATTTTTTACAACTTTCGGCGTGGATTAACTCAGCAACAGTGCATGGATGAACTTAATTCAATTTTTGGCGATGAAGCTCCATCAAGGACCAGTGTTTATCGATGGTATGGTGAATTCAATCGTGGTCGTAGTTCACTCCAAGATGAATTTCGTGAAGGTCGTCCAAAATCAGTTGTTGTTCCGAAAACCATTGATGCTGTGCGCGAACTGATATTGGAAGATCGTCATGTGACCTATCGTGAGATTGAGACAACCTTAGGCGTTAGTGGGACCAGCATACATTCAATATTGCATAAACATTTGACTGTCAAAAAAATTTGTTCGCGTTGGATCCCACACAATTTGTCAATCGCAAAAAAAAAGGCTCGTGTCAATTGGTCGAAAGAAATGCTCAAAAAATACGGTCGCGGTGCTTCGAAACACGTCTATGACATCGTGACAGGTGATGAATCGTGGATTTACGCGTATGAGCCCGAAAGGAAACAGCAGTCGACTGTCTGGGTGTTTCAAGATGAGCCAAATCCAACAAAAGTTGTTCGCGCACGAAGCACTTCCAAGCAAATGGTCGCCTGTTTTTTCGGAAAAACTGGACATGTCGCAGCCGTGCCACTAGAACAACGCAGAACAGTCAATTCTGAGTGGTACACAACCATTTGTTTGCCAGTTGTCTTCCAAGAAATCAGGAAAACCAACCGCCGAAGACGGATCACTCTTCACCACGACAATGCGAGCTCTCACACATCGGCTGCGACAACTGCATTTTTGAGCACCCAAAACATCGATTTGATGGGTCATCCGCCGTATAGTCTTGACTTGGCACCGAATGACTTCTTTTTATTCCCGTACGTAAAAAACAAACCGAGAGGTCAACGTTTTTCGACACCTGAAGAAGCGGTTGCTGCATTCAGAATGCATGTGTTGGAGATACCTCAATCAGAGTGGCAAAAGTGCTTCGATAATTGGTTCAAACGCATGCAAAAGTGTATAGATCTTCATGGGGAATATTTTGAAAAACAATAAAGTGATTTTCGATGATCAATATTTGTTTTTGTTCTCTAATCCCGAAATATAAAAGGCAACCCTCGTAAAACAGAGACCGGTGAACTGAGGCTTAATCGAAAGCAGATTACTATTACAGAATGAGTACGACGCTCGATTGGAGGCAAAGATTCTTGCAAAAGACTCGACTGGCTTTCATAAGATATCCGCACCATACATCAAATTACGATGCATCAGATTGATGTAACGGTGGCCTATTTAAATGGCAGTATCGAAAGTAAATTTTTAATGGAGCTGCTGGGGTTTGTGGAAGAAACCACACAGCTAATAAATCGGTCTAGGATGACATCGAAGAGATTCAAGGACAAGGCCGAGATGACTCATCAGGAAATCCCTTTACAGTTTACGCCAAGCTGCATGAAGAAATAACCAGATCGGTGGAGTAATAAAAGGGTACGTGGGCATCCCAACCGAAACCGATCCTTACACTTTCCGAATAAACCAAAAGGTTATTGTGATCTTAATTGCAGTAAATGACAACGACATCGTGATCACCTCCGACCGTAGCGATCAGACTTATCACCTCAAAATATTCTTGGCTTGAAACTTGTTTCAACGCTATTGAACGTTGAAGTCAAACTGACTTTAAAGACGTTGTTGAAAAGCAACATTCGGTGTACCTCTACCGTGAATTGTTAGGCGCTTTAATGCATTTGGCCATCGTAACGAGGCGGAATACTGCAAGCACAGTGAACTTTTTGAACCAATTCCTGACTACCTATAGACGAGAGCACAGACCTCTTGGCCTGTGTCTAAAAATTAATAACAAAATTTAACACTCTAGATAGGAACTCTAATTGAAAATCCTTCTACACATTATTATGCTCAGTTTGGAGAAGGCTGGCCAGCATTATAACATACGATTCTTTTCTTCTTCAACTTTCGCATCTTTTAGTTTGGCAGGAGACAGCACTCTCCGTTGTGGAGTACGAAAACAATCAGTCCCATTGGTAGCTCTTTCAAATATTTATTCGACGTCAGATTTATGTTGCGATAAGTACCTTCTACACCCAACTAAGTAGTAGAATGTTGGTTTGTGTTCCTTACATTTATTGCAAAGAAAGCTTTTGAATCGTTTATATTTGTCAAATGCTCCTTTACTCAAACAGTTCTTACCGTATCCTTAACTCGGTGTCGTTTGCCTGCCACTCCAATTCGTCGTTGTGAACTTGCTCAAAATTAGCCGACAATGTACTTCATCAACTCTGCACTAATATTTCATGACATTGGAAACCTTTTTAAGAGTGCTGAAGAACCGAGAGTGTTAAGGGCATGCCCTTTCCACCCCTTCCTTGCCATACTTCGACTAATTAACTACTTTTTGTTTCATGTTATTTTTTCTTTTAACTGTCTACAATATTTTCCAGAGACAGACAGAAAGTCAATTAGAATTAATTGAAGTTAAAGATAAAATTGTGGTGCCCTAACAGTAGAAGATACAGCAGCAAAAGCCTCTCCTGGTCGACTTGAATGGGTGTGCATCCATTGGATTCGCCTGGATTTCAACAAAGTTTTAAGTATCCTGAAGATTTATTTGATTGTTTTCCTTTCACTATACAAGGCTGCCAGCGACAAAGGCTTGGTTAGTTATACCGTTTGTACCAACGACGGAAAGGACTTCTATGTTCATCTTTCGTTGACGTTTTTCTTTTATCGGTCAACGTAATTATATCCAAGAACTACACAACCAAAAAGTGATTGGACAAAGTATCATCAAGTCGATCTGCCTTTTAAAACATACCTGAAAAGGAATGGTAATTCCAAGGATAAACTAAGAACACGACTGGGGAATCTGCGCTGCGTATCTGTTTCAATGGTAATTTCACCTTGGATGACATTGCACTTGAGAGTCGCAAATGCGATTTCTAGGATTGAAAAGTTTTCTTTTAGTTTTTATCTTTTATGTTTTTTTACGATTTGATTTTTTTAATACCCAGAGACAGTGTGTTCTGTAGCTGGGAAATGACTTCGCAGTCCGAATTAAGGAATTGCATGCACTTGACATCATTTTATTTATAAATACGATCTGTGAAGATCTCTGAAGAGTGCAGAAAAGTCTCTTGTGACAAATAATGGTGCTCAGAGACAGGTTTTAATCTTCTATATGTTCGAGAATAGCAGCGAGTAGTGGATCTCAAGTATCAGGACTTGAGTTGAATAGAAAAGATTTTCTATTAAATCTTGAATAGCATTTGAAATAACGGGAGGGAAAAAAAGGGGCATACAATATAACTTTTATGTAATCCAAATATAGTGAAATCCTTTAAAAATGATAACGGATTTATAATTGTATGGGAACTTTTAGTCTAGCTTCGTTTGGTGGTGATACAACATTTGCAATTCTATCTCTTCAAATCAACATTTTAATTTCTTATTCTAATAAATTGGCGCAAGACCTTGCTCGGAAAAAACAAATCATTATGGAAATTTAACAAGCCTCAGGACTTTCTTAATAAGGCCAAGATCGGTTCCCGGTTGTAGTGCCAATGATGATGATGATTCTACATAAATCCGGGACAAACAACTTCACTTATCAGCACGCGTAGTAGTTTGTGGGTGCAATCCAAATAGAGAAAAATGCTATCCATAATCTGTGTATCATACAAATCAGGTAAAATTCTTAATGAAAAGTGGACATGCGTGAGTAGTGCGAGAAAAACCCTGATGCGTTTCTAAAGTTTGTTTTTCTTCTTACATTTTCGTGGGGTTCCTCAAATATAATTGAACTTGAATGCATTTTTTTATCACGAACGCAGTTGTGGTGAAGTGTAATAATTGTTATAGATATACTTGATGGACCAAGTCTCTGTAGGGAGACTACAAGGGTGTAATTTAGAATGCAATAGCGTTAGCTTATCCATTATGGACCTTAGTATATGATCTGCTGTAAGAATTGGCCCTTTGACAGGGAAAATGATTAGAGTTTCGCGTCAACCATTGCAATGATCTTGGTTAAAGGTGCGATTTCTCGGCCGGGACCGCCTTCCTGTTCTGTGAATACGAGGGTTGCCTTTTATATTTCGGGATAAGAGAACAAAAACAAATATTGATCATCGAAAATCACTTTATTGTTTTTCAAAATATTCCCCATGAAGATCTATACACTTTTGCATGCGTTTGAACCAATTGTCGAAGCACTTTTGCCACTCTGATTGAGGTATCTCCAACACATGCATTCTGAATGCAGCAACCGCTTCTTCAGGTGTCGAAAAACGTTGACCTCTCGGTTTGTTTTTTACGTACGGGAATAAAAAGAAGTCATTCGGTGCCAAGTCAGGACTATACGGCGGATGACCCATCAAATCGATGTTTTGGGTGCTCAAAAATGCAGTTGTCGCAGCCGATGTGTGAGAGCTCGCATTGTCGTGGTCAAGAGTGATCCGTCTTCGGCGGTTGGTTTTCCTGATTTCTTGGAAGACAACTGGCAAACAAATGGTTGTGTACCACTCAGAATTGACTGTTCTGCGTTGTTCTAGTGGTACGGTTGCGACATGTCCAGTTTTTCCGAAAAAACAGGCGACCATCTGCTTGGAAGTGCTTCGTGCGCGAACAACTTTTGTTGGATTTGGCTCATCTTGAAACACCCAGACAGTCGACTGCTGTTTACTTTCGGGCTCATACGCGTAAATCCACGATTCATCACCTGTCACGATGTCATAGACGTGTTTCGAAGCACCGCGACCGTATTTTTTGAGCATTTCTTTCGACCAATTGACACGAGCCTTTTTTTGGGCTATTGACAAATAGTGTAGAATCCAATTTTTTTGACAGTCAAATGTTTATGCAATATTGAATGTACGCTGATCCCACTAACGCCTAAGGTTGTCTCAATCTCACGATAGGTCACATGACGATCTTCCAATATCAGTTCGCGCACAGCATCAATGGTTTTCGGAACAACCACTGATTTTGGACAACCTTCACGAAATTCATCTTGAAGTGAACTACGACCACGATTAAATTCACCATACCATCGATAAACACTGGTCCGTGATGGAGCTTCATCGCCAAAAATTGAATTAAGTTCATCCATGCACTGTTGCTGAGTTAATCCACGCCGAAAGTTGTAAAAAATAATCGCACGAAAATGTTGACGATTTAATTCCATTTTTGGGCCGAGATGAATCTTTTAAGTTACTGTAAACAACACAAATAGCGCTCGTATGTCAAAACGTTCTGAGTGCGTATAACCTCAAAAATGACCAACTTTACGACAGAGCTGTCAATTGCCGGATTGCAACACTAGGGTTGCCAAATCCCGAAACATAAGAGGTAACCCTCGTATCAGCAATTCCTTTAATAAATGAAGTCCAGGTAATCACCAATAGTGTCACGCCGCGCACCGTGCTTCCTCGTGATTGAGGGAAGAGTCGCAGCTGATGGAGTTTTGTTTTTAAAAAAGAAATGGTTTCATTTAGTTCACAGGAGTTTTATTTAAAATCCTCGTCCATTCCTCTGGGCGTCCGGCACAAAACTGATCTTAAAAACTATCGGGAACAAAAATGAAACTTAAGTCCACCATCATTTTCTTTATTGGATTTTTTGGATTGAGATAATGAAACGAAGACAAAGGTTTTTACATGCGCTACAGCAGGAAATAATAGAATAATAATTTTGTGTAGACAAAATTTTTGAGAGAGGATCTCCAAATGGGTATTTAATGAGGCAAAATATAGACGTACAATAAAACGAACATTAATTGGAAAATTTGTGTAAAGGAAACCCTTCAAGAATCATAAAATGGCAGGCATGCATTTTATGGTTCTGAATACTCGTAGTATTTTTTAATGATGCTTCTATAGGCGAGCATATGTTTTACACGTTTCGTTTTATTTAGTGTTTTGTGAATTTTGTTTGATAGAATTGAATAAATGTGCGGCAATTGAACGTTTGGTTCAATTTGCTTGACATTGGATTCAATTTGAGGATATGGATGGATGATATAGGGCAAAAGAAAATGTGGGAGGAAAATGGTAGAAAAGAAAAGTCCAAAATGTACGGGGATGTAAATGGTAGGGCTTCGTGGGGCACTACCATAGTAATATTTTAGTTTTCAGTCTGCCTAGACATAACTAAGTGCCGTGTTCTTCACACATCTAGGTGTGAGGTGTGAATATTCTAGAAAGTACTGGAAAACTGGAGACTGACTATGAGCAATAGAAAATTCGAGGCTATGGAACGGACGGAAACGAAACACCGAACCAGAATGAGGAAAAACAGTATAAATACGTCGCACACAGATCGGGAAAGTAAGTAAGAAGTAAGCAGTCAAAGACGCGATAAGTACGGAAGCGATAAGTCAAGAAATCGTTAAGTGTACGGTAAAAGTAACGGTTGTTATTAACGGACTAATAATGTGTTACATTAATTCAAAATCAATTTAACGGCTCTTATTTATTAAAAATAATTAATCCAGCGAACCCTTAGCTCGCTACAGTATTTTTAGTGAAGAAGATGGTCTCCTTGAAAGACACCGCATTGGAGTACTCGTGAAGAACTTGAACGATTTATCGTTGTGCCTAAGACAAAGCTACGAGCACAGTCAACTATAGAAATTCTTAAGAAAAGGCTACAGGACCTCGAATGGTTATGGAAAGGATACGATAAAACAGATACTACCATCCTAGAAGTAAGGAAGAGGAGCTGTCTCATCCATACTTCACGACAGACAAATATGGAAATGTGCAGAAGTACATAAAGACGTTACCACAAAATTCGACGGCGTGGAATCGATGGCACTGGGAGGGACAAAAGGAAGGCTCACCCAAGATGGAGAAGAGAGACCAAAACATTCCGAGACAGTCATTAAGCTAATACGGAACCAAAACCTAGCCGTGGAAGGATTAAGAAGGATCTGCACAGGTAACTAGCCTCAAACCAGTAAAACAAAATAATTGTACCAATTCAAAGAGAAATGCATCGAGCGATATCAGGCAAACATCTAAGCCATTCATGACTAAATTTACGAAGAATTTCCTGACCCTAATCGTGACGGTTACGAAATACTACGACGTAGAGAAAGAGACACAGGGATCATCATCATCATCATCATCGGCACTACAACCGGGAACCGGTCGTGGCCTTATTTCGCAAGTCCTGAGGCTTGTCTAACAATAATGGCATCTCAATCAAGGCTTTTCATGTTGTCACCCAAGATTGCCTCCACCATTAAACAGTCTCGACATCAACATGATCTCGGGAGATTCCATTGTAGTGCTCCAAGAAGCCCTACCATTTCTCTCTCACAAACACATTTACCCACCTACAAAAATCCCATCCAAAAATTTCATTCATATCCTCAAATTAACATTGAATTCAATCGTCGAACATTGAATTCAATTCCAAAAATCCGAACACCGCAATGCACATTTTTTACATACATTGTATGTACAATCAAACACGTGTCCAAACTAACCCATGTCCATTTGATCCGGCAACACACAATTCCGGCAATCTAAAGATCACAATGCATACGAGTTGTAACCAGATGTTTTATGATATGCATAAATAGACCCAAATTCCCATCCATATTCTCACCCTTTTCCCATGGACACTGACTCCATTTAAAGTCCAATATAATCCCTTGTTTGCATTAACCAGACAAGCTAATGGATAACAAAAAACGCCGAACGGATCTGCGATAAGAGGCGATGTGTCCGAGACTTCAAGGAAGAAGAAACGTAAATTAGAAAGTAGTTATTGTAAGTGGTGTAAAGACACCAAAATAAAGTGAAGTAAACTTCTTAAAAAAAATCAGTCTGTTTTTTCTACGGCTACGGTTGAAAGAGTTCCTTGGCGACCGCGTTAGTTTTGGGCAGTTCGAATTGATAGTTTTTAACAGTATAAATGTCGATACAGAAGAGAATTAATACCGATCACATCGAGCGACTTACAAGGCTCGTATGACTTCAGGTCCAACCCAAATTCGAAGGACCAGGACTCAACATACAACAAACATCCATTCAAGATCCATTGTTCGCTTCTCTTCCTCGTTGATCGAGAAGCACGGAAGCGAACCGTACTATAATGCCATCATCGTGAACGTAATAACGAAGAAACTGAACATATCTACCCATACACAATGGGAGCAATCTGTAAAACATCCCAGGTCGCTAATGCCTTTGAATGACCTGATGCATTTCTTCGAGTTGAGATTTCAAGCCCCCAAATCAGTCACGGAAAGGAATAAAGCATTCACAGATACGCCGAAATAGAGCCAACATCACTGAATTTTGTCATTGAACGGATGGAAAAACCATTGCGCTCCCGGGAAACACCAGTATCAAGGGTATTGGTCAGAGTAGACAACGATTCAGACGAAGAACAAACGTGTAGGCACGATCGTGAATGGATTTCTTCTCAGCCAGAGTTGAGGCTCACCTTCTATCCGAGATTGTGTTGGACCAACCACAACCACTTGATCAGTGCCTGACAACATCCAGTTAGCTGGGGCAACATTCAACAGACCTGGCGCCATTAATATGAGAGTTCGCGCAGAATTATACTTCAAACTACTATCGATTGGTCAAATTTGATTGGGACCCCAGATGCTTGTTCTGCGGAACATGATCTTTAGATAGACAGTCGCAGGTCCAATACCAAGGACACCAAGAGAAAATCCGATGCGTATTAATGACATCCCGTAATATCAATAAGCAGTAGAAGGAGAGACTCTGGATCAGACAAAAAAGAAATGTCGGCAGCAAAATGGAAAGGTGGACATCGCTCTTCAAAGTTTCTCATGAGGGAAAGGTCACCAAGACAGAGGTCATCAGAAAGCAACAACAAAAATTCACACATGAGTTCATGACGCCCAGCAGTGTTATCCATACCTGTCTACCTCGCGAGATATACAAAAAGATAACGTCGAACTTACAGCACACCATTAGACGCAAGAATTTATGCAGATAGAAAGAAACGGAATTTGGATGAATGAAGGACGTCACCATCGGGGAAGACAGCCTGGCAAGAGTGGCCGAAGTACAAACGACAATGGCGTATGCCGATGAGCCATCCACAGACGACGCATGGACGATGACTTCATACCCACGCACGAACAGGACATCCTCGAAGACGGATCGGATATGGTAGAAACCAGTAGATCCGCGATCCGGATCAAACGCCAAAAAAGTAGAAGGGGCAATTTGATTTTGAACTTACTCAGTTAGTTCAACGTGGGTAGGATGTTAAAATCGACAACCATGAATTAATCAACAAAGGATTTATGTCTTCATCCTCATCAGCAAGTAGCGCATGCTACACGCAAATTCAATGTGTTTGCCTTCCTGTAGCATCATATACCCCGGGGCAACGTGAGTCAATGCATTAACACCAACCAATGACTTACAGATACCTACGATGATGAGTCGCTATGCAAAACTATGAAACAATACTGATGATATTTATGAGCGCAAGTGTAGTACGGGGATTGCCTTTTATATTTCGGGATTAGAGAACAAAAACAAATATTGATCATAGAAAATTACTTTATTGTTTTTCAAAATATTCCCCATGAAGATCTATACACTTTTGCATGCGTTTGAACCAATTGTCGAAGCACTTTTGCCACTCTGATTGAGGTATCTCCAACACATGCATTCTGAATGCAGCAACCGCTTCTTCAGGTGCCGAAAAACGTTGACCTCTCAGTTTGTTTTTTACGTACGGGAATAAAAAGAAGTCATTCGGTGCCAAGTCAGGACTATACGGCGGATGACCCATCAAATCGATGTTTTGGGTGCTCAAAAATGCAGTTGTCGCAGCCGATGTGTGAGAGCTCGCATTGTCGTGGTGAAGAGTGATCCGTCTTCGGCGGTTGGTTTTCCTGATTTCTTGGAAGACAACTGGCAAACAAATGGTTGTGTACCACTCAGAATTGACTGTTCTGCGTTGTTCTAGTGGCACGGTTGCGACATGTCCAGTTTTTCCGAAAAAACAGGCGACCATTTGCTTGGAAGTGCTTCGTGCGCGAACAACTTTTGTTGGATCGGAAACATCCAGACAGTCGACTGCTGTTTACTTTCGGGCTCATACGCGTAAATCCACGATTCATCACCTGTCACGATGTCATAGACGTGTTTCGAAGCACCGCGACCGTATTTTTTGAGCATTTCTTTCGACCAATTGACACGAGCCTTTTTTTGGGCTATTGACAAATAGTGTGGAATCCAACGCGAACAAATTTTTTTGACAGTCAAATGTTTATGCAATATTGTATGTACGCTGGTCCCACTAACGCCTAAGGTTGTCTCAATCTCACGATAGGTCACATGACGATCTTCCAATATCAGTTCGCGCACAGCATCAATGGTTTTCGGAACAACCACTGATTTTGGACAACCTTCACGAAATTCATCTTGAAGTGAACTACGACCACGATTAAATTCACCATACCATCGCCAAAAATTGAATTAAGTTCATCCATGCACTGTTGCTGAGTTAATCTACGCCGAAAGTTGTAAAAAATAATCGCACGAAAATGTTGACGATTTAATTCCATTTTTGGGCCGAGATGAATCTTTTAAGTTGCTGTAAACAACACAAATAGCGCTCGTATGTCAAAACGTTCTGAGTGCGTATAACCTCAAAAATGTCCAACTTTACGACAGAGCTGTCAATTGCCGGATTGCAACGGTAGGGTTGCCAAATCCCGAAACATAAGAGGCAACCCTCGTATAAGTCATGATTGTAAAACTAGTATAAACAAATTCTTGTATTCACTCGACAAGAACTAGCTGCAAGAGTCATAACGAATAATCTTTATTGTCCGGTACATGGAGTTGAATAGGGAATCCTTCGCCCAAGGCATGGATTCATCATTCTCCTAGGAGAATCGGTGATAAGGCCCATTGATTAACAACTATAAAACTGAAAAAATGCCTTTCCCTTGATAATAGAGGATTTCTGGACCCATCCCATGGGATATACTCTTGATACACTATACACACAAGCGGTCTTCCCTCCACTCGTCTGGAACATCCAGTTTGTCGTTTGCCATTTGGTTTCAATTGAAACTGGGATATGGATTCAAATAAAGTTGAGTCGGTTAAAGTCAAGCAGTTTTAGTTTAAGTCTAGGTAGTCAAGTGAAGTTTAGTTCCGTGTGAGGTCTCTTTTAAAAGAGATCTTTCAGATTACAGTTTATGTAATAAAAATATTTTCAAAAACACATTGATTTAGAAACACAATCGTTTGGTTAGCTAGTGCTGGGATTATTATACAGTTCACAATACATAAAAAACAAAGCGGACATCGAAATTATATATCAGGACTCAGTCGGCCCACTCAATAGAACTAATTTATATTCTAACGAAAGTTGTGAAGTTTTTGAAAATTAGTCGGCTCTCGTGCCAATAGAATTAATTTATATTGTACGAAAGTTTGTATTTTGTGAGAAAGTGAAGAACGTGGTTCGAACCCAAGCTATGAGCTATGAAAAGGTTAGAACAAAAGTATCAACACATCAGACAATGATCTGGAGTAAGACGTTTCCTCAACCTAAGCTATGGATTTGTTACGTTTTAGTGTTCTGATGTGGGGCCCTAATGTTTTCTTCTTTAATTCCTCTCTTGTGGTGTGTTTTTTACTATAGTTGCCTGTTCGTGTATGTCCGCTGGGATTGCCAAAAAGTTATTTCAATGTATTAAGGAACAATTGACCTTGTTAGTGAAGGCGAACGCTCAGCAAAAGATCTGATAGTGTACCTTATCGTAATATAGGTTTCCTCGACTATATCGGTAAAATTAAGGATATCTCAAGAGCATTCGCCAAACTTTAATAATGGTTTGAAAATAAAAATTAATTTTTTTTTTATTAAATAGTACGATATGTCTAGATTAAATTGATTGGAGTAAAATTCTAAGAGATAGAGCCTTCGGAGGTTCCGCCCATCAGGCCACAGCAACGAGTACTCCCGAAAAGAGGATGAGAATCGCATACTCATGCCGAAAAAAAGGCTGACGCAAGAATTCGTCACAGGCAAACGCAAAAGGATGACCTGGATATCGCCGATACAGCAGATTATTTATTTTATCCTGTTGGAATCGACGATTCTATGTAAGTTGGAAAAACATTTTTTTCCTGCATGTGATTTCAGTTTAAAACTTCAATCATGTTTTCCTCGGAACTCTATATTTGAAGTTGGTTGTCATGATTTCTCAAAAAGTTATGAACCGATTTTGTACAATTCGTCAAGACAACATTATCTAGTTCTGGAACGAAAGATTCTTTTGTTTATCACAACAAATTTCACAAGGCAATACGTGGTGCAAAATGTACCAAAGAATAGGATTTTTTGTTCACAGTTGCGCCAAAACCTCACTTTTTTTTTACCTCCATCCAGGCACAAGCTTTACACATCTACAAACAGAAAATATTTGGTTTTTTAATTTCAGATAAATCTGTTATTGTTTATCCAGACAACGGCGAGAGAACTTTTTTCTGAGGGGTCAAGGGAAATGCGGTCCCAATGTTGAATTCTCAAAATTTTCAAATAAAAATTTTACAAAGTACTTATCAAATGTGTATCTTTGATATGTTATGTAGTTTGAATAAAATATTTTATCTGATGTATTAGAAAGAAATTAGTGAAAATATATGTTTTTGAGCCCTCGAAACCCACCTAACTCCTGAATGATATACCACTTCGATGGATAGGTGTGGTAAGTTTACCGCAAATTGTTGTTTAATTTGCACAATCGTAATTGTTAAGTTTGCACAATGTTATCTTTGTGGTATACGTATGTAAAGTTTTTCCACATAAATACTGACAGAGATAAGCGATACTCACGATTTTCAGGTGGGTACTACCTGGGGTTTGGCGATGAATCGGCTGGGGTATCTTCTGGGGCTACTCCCGGTGACAATGGCTGTATACAGTGGTTGCGTTAATTTCGGTGTTCCCTGCAGTCGCCCGAGTATCAGTGGTCAATTGTACGTTTAGTTCACTGATGGCTATTTAATAGAAATTCTGTACATCCTCCTGGGGTTGGTTGTAAGATGGACCACTTTCGGCTTCAATGGGAATCCATTTACTCCACAGAAAGGAAAGTCGTTACCTGCACCAATTTTAATTTATTGCACACATCTATAACTTAACTTTAGTTCATTTCACAATTATATATATTTACTTTTTCCCTTTTTTCTCACAACCACCGTTCTCCAACACAACGATCACACACCACCGGGGAAAAATCGACCACTTGAATTACCGCAAAAGAGAAACTGTATTTTTAGCTCTTCGTCCTCTCCGTTATGTCTTTGTCCATCAGTGCCGTTGTCCCAACGAAGAAACTTGGCTACGAACAACTTCGAAATTAATCGAAGATGTCATCGCCGGGAAGAACTGGGTTTATGCACCAGCTATATTTACTTTTGTTTTCAATTTAAGCTCTATGTAATTTAAATTCAAATGTACTTCAGTGTTTTTTGTATTGTTTTTTATTGTGTGTGCTAAAGTTTTAATTGCAAAGTGTAATGTTGTAGTAATTTAATTGTATTTGAGCTTAAATTGAAATCTGATGATGGTTTGCAATGCATGTTTTTAATTTTTAAACTGTTTTAATGTTTTCGTTCGGGGGGAGTTACCACGTAACAGGAGTCCGACTTTCCGGCCTATCAATTCAAGTGATTCTGAATTGTGTGCAATCTGCATTCCTTACTAAATAGTGGTGTTCATTAGAACGTCCAATCTGCACCACTTCCAATAAATATTGACGCCCTCAACCCGACGGCTTCTCAATAGGATTGATATGTTTTCAGAATTAACAAAATGGGTTTCTCAATACAGAGGATAAGCGTTTAAAATGCCAATTTCAGCCAAATTTAAAACGGTAGAAATATCATTGACTGTTATTAGACTTTTTTATAGCTTGACATTTCGTCATGGCAAAATACAAGCTCCAACGACGTTTCTCAGCCGAAATTTTGGGTTATATATCATGATGGTTGATCTGTATCCAGTCGACGGTACGTGAAAGATATTCGAAAAATGTCGCTGGTCGATCGTCATTCGGGGATCGGTAAAGATAACAAAGCAATTTAACAGAATTCCTCAGCATGACCCTCAACCACACGATGTCCATGTTATTGGGTTCTAACGCGCGAAGACGCAGACTCAGCCCTTAAAACGGAATCTCGAGTCGTATCATGAGTAACGAAGATATGTCGAATCAATTGGCGAATCAACCTGGATCTCAGTTAGGGCAAGGATATCCGGTTTCGTTGTTTGCAAATATTGGTGGGAGGCGTTTACATTCGTATTGATGGAACAGATGCCCCTGGTGTTACAAAATGCCGTTATCAGTCGAACGTCGACAGGCCCTCGAGAACGAACCCGATTACGCCATGACGAATTTCTTAAAGTTCGGTTACTTATCAGAATATTTGCATGATGTTCCCCCTGAAATAGGAAATTATGTAATAAAATAAAAAATAGGAAAAAAGCCTGAACAACGAAGATATGTTGAGTCAATATGCATTACTACTCTAACAATAGCCGCATTCCCAGATTCATGACAATAACTGGTGCCTGATTCTCAGACGATGTACGGCAACAAGACTTCTTCACCTTCTATATTGATCGTCGGCCTATTCAACTAGAAGAAATGCCTATACATGTGTGGTCTGGTTTCCGATCTCAATGCGAAGATAGCGGCCTCGCCAATAAAATGCTAGTGAATGTTGTGCATCTTTTGACAGTTACTCATCAAAATTTCAGCCATTTTGGACGCGTATTTTTTATTTGACAGTCTTTTGAGTATATGCGAATTATTGTTTAAGTTCACCTCTGAGGACCTCTAATTATGGTTTCTGCCATTTAGAACAGATTTTGAGCTGGAAGGCATTTCCAACTGTCGAATCAAGTTCCGTACAGCATAGATCCAATAGTTTCGCCCCACATTAAACATTACGTTAGACCTCCAACACCACTACCTTCTACGGCATTTAAGGGTGTCATAGCGAGAGCATCCTAAGAAAGCCCACTGAACCGCTTTTGATGTTTGTTGTGAGAGAACAAGATGCAAGGATTAGGACTGTCGCAACACGCGGCCGCTAGTTTTATAAGTCAGTGCTTGGTTTTTCATCAGTTTCTTCGTGGCCTTGAACCCTCTTCACTGTAATCGGGAATCTCAATGTGAACTCACATTCTCCCATGCTATTCTCCCGTCATCACTTGCTCACTGAGCGTCAGCTCCCTCTCCCACCTGCACCACTCGCTTGTATGGTCTGCTTCATCGCATCGCATATCAAGTTGATCGTACCAAAGCTCCTGGGGAGAGAACACGCCCATCATACTGAAAAATCAGTCAGTGTAGGCGAAGTTGCTAGGGCAGCTGTCTGTTTCTTTACCTCTTCTTCCGCTTGCACTCTATTTTGACATTTAAAGGCACTTCAAAGTCCTTTTTTATGCGTGCGTTAGAGTAAAAAAAAAAAAAAAAAAAAAAAAACAGCGAGGTCGTTGTAGTCTGTTGTGTGGCAACGTTGGAGGTGTCAGGACGACCCTTCAGGAACCGTAAACTAAGGGGAAGGATTATTTTGCAAAAAAGACAATGAAAAATAAATACGGGGGCAGTTTGATAAGCCAGACTTTTTGAATAAAAGATATTTTTTCGGCAAATAACCATTTTATTTCTCAACACAGTCTCCTTTTAGTTCGATACATTTAGTCCACCGTTTTTCCAATTTTTTTATACCTTCCAAATAATAGGTTTCCCAAAGACCCTCAAAATAGGCTTTGGTTTCTGTGAGAACCTCTTCATTCGACTCAAATCTCTTGCCGCCCAGCCATTTCTTCAGGTTTCGAAACAGGAAATAGTCGTATGGGGCTAAATCTGGAGAATATCCTGGATGTGGTAGGAGTTCGTAGCCCAATTTATGGGTTTTGCTTGATTATGATTAACCAGCACACGAAATTCACTTTTTTCCATTTTCGTTAAAATTCACGAGGTTGTCTGCTTTCAATGGTCAAACACAAACTAAATGACGCAGCTTGCTCAAACTTTGACAGTAGTCTATTTATAATTGGGAGTGGATGGGAGCAGTGTTCCATTTAAAGTCACTCTACGGGAAATCCAAAAAGTCAATCTGTTTCGCCAACTGGGAAACAGCAAAAGACTGCCGCATTGGGCACAAAAGAAACATGTTTTTTAAAGCACTAATTTTAACTTTATATCACGTTAAAGACGTTCACATTCATAAAACAGGTGCTGAAGGCACCGTAAACAAATGTTATAGTGGCATACTTGATGTTATCAGTGTGTGTGGGTGTGTGTGTATGTGTATGTTGAATGTTGAATGTTGGTTGGATCGCAAATCCCTGGTGTCATCGATGAACTTCTTGGACGTAGCCCTCCTTTGGATCGTGAATCCCTCTGAGTCATCGATGACCTTCTTGGACGTAGTCCCATGTCGGATCGTGAATCCGTAAGTAGTATAAATATTTTGGACGTAGTCCCCATTGGATCGTAAATCCATTAATAGAATGAGAATATCTTGGACGTCGTCCTATGTTGGATCGTAGATCCATAGATATAGTATAAATACTTTTGACGTAGTCCTATGATAAGAATATATTGGACGTAGTCCCATGCTGGATTGTACATCCTTAAATAGTTATTGAGCGATGTGGTCGTCAATATGTTGAAGGTGATGGGTTGTAATTCCACCATCTTCTAAGTATGTCCAGCCTGTGCCGCTGCCAGAAATGTTAGGTATCCCGCCAACCGCATAGAATCATCTGCGACTCGAATCCAATTTGATTGCTCTGGCTGATGCTGTTGCAGTTGGGGATATGTCCCATCTACGCCGCTAAACCAATGCTCGGCGTCGGGCGAGTTTCTTGATGGGAACTGAACCCTCTGTCGGCAGCGTTACCTTTGGTCGTATTTGATAAACTGGTTGAATGATGGTGCTGGAGGTGGTGGCTTTCTTTTTGGAATGTTGTGGTTGAGTCCTTGCGGCCTATTTTGTTGAATTAGAACTGGCACTTGATTGAGCCAGAGAGGTTGCGCATCCAAGTTGCTATTTAGAAGATTACTCTGCTGATCAATGGAAGCCTGCGTTTAATTGTGTCGCAGGATAAAATAGTCCCAATGCTAGGCGCTTTTCTTCGTTGACTGGTGGCTGAACCTTGTGTACACCGTTCGCCCTCCGCTGGTCGGATTTCCTGAAGGGTGCCGGCATCTTTCCTGTTCTTCTCCTTCTGTATTCCCTTATCTTGGCACCGAAAGCCTATCTTAGACACCGACTCCGTTGGAGTGGTGCCCCCGTGGCAGCTACGTGCAATTGGCGGTGTTGATAGGGTGCCCCCAGAGCATTTCGTCCAGGCGGCGAAAGCGAAGAACCCCAGACACTTAACAGCGATGTGCCTAGGTGGCGAGAAGCGACAAATTCAGTATGCTCGAACGATATCCAGGTGACGAGAAGCGGTGAACTCCAAATCCGCAACAGTTTTCCGTGGACATGCTTTCCAAGGGGTGCCGGCATCTTTCCTTGTTCCTCGTTTTCTTTGTCCCTTAATCTTATTTCCGAAGCTTATCTTAGACACCGACTCCGTTGGAGTGGTGCCCCCGTGGCAGCTATGTGCAATGGGCGGTATTAAGAGGGTGCCCCCAGAGCATTTCGTCCAGGCAGCGAAAGCGAAGAACCCCAGACACTTAACAGCGTGCCTGGGTGGCGTGAAGCGACAAATTCTGGATGCGTAAACGATGCGCCCAGGTTTCGAGAAGTGGTTCCCAGGATGAGGCGGTGAAAATCGCAATTCTCGGATTTCTTGGCCTTATTCATCTGTAATTCGAATTTTGGGTTGATACTTGCAGGCATAGGACCGGATGGGCTTTTGTTGACAAAATCTTTCTTTGTACTGACCGCTTGCATTGCTGTGAGAGCTTCAGCTCTCTTGTTGAACCTGATTTCACACGTTTGGTTTCAAAGGATTTGTCCTCTTGACTATTGCCCGATGGGCCATCGTCCTCTTCTTGAGGTTCTTTCAGGTGTACGCGGGCCGTATCTCAGTGGTAGCGTGGGTCGTGCTAATTACCTGCAAGATCGTTAAAAGAGGAGCCGAACGATGTCCTCAATCCAAACCTTGGAATTGATCGAATATTTCTTGATGTACCTGCAGTGAATTCTGTAAAATTAAGCCCAATGAAACAACCTTGGATGTCGAACAGTGGACTGTACTTTGTATTTGATTAATTGAGTATTAATTAAATTGTTGGTTAACAGTGTTATTTAAATTGCTGAATAATAGTAATTTGTGGACTGTAATTTGTATTTGGTAGAATTACTAGCTTTTCGTTTATTGATGATGACTTGTTCGAATTGTATGTTAAAGTTAAAATATAAGTTGGATCGTAAATCCATCTATATCATCGATGACTTCTTGGACGTAGTCCTCTTTTGGATCGTGAATCCCTCTATGTCATCGATGAACCTTTGAACGTAGTCATACGCGTTCCACTCGAATGAAACGAAAAAAATGTTGTTTATTTATATTGGAAGTTTATAATGTTGGTAAAAATAGGAAATATCTATTAAATTATTCCATTCACCGTCGATTGCAATAGAAAAATTATTAAAATAAAGCAGACATTAGTTTATTCTCACAAGAGTGATGAACCACCTAATCCGTACTGGCTCGGATATGTCCAGTCCGATTGAACTCAAGAAATATATATGTGGTAAGCATATTCCACTTGACCACGGTGTCTTCGTTTTTCAGAAGCACATCTGCCAGAGTTCCAATCTTATGAAGTGCTCCATCACTTTGTTTATTATCAACGCTTGGTAATGTAATACTTGCATCCGATTCCCATTGTTGTTGTCAGGTTCTAATTGAATAGCTTTCGTATCGGCGTCTATGGCTTCATCGTACTTTCCTGTATTGATTCGGCCATATGCTTT
This sequence comes from Microdon myrmicae, assembly GCA_963931805.1. NCBI lineage: Eukaryota > Metazoa > Arthropoda > Insecta > Diptera > Syrphidae > Microdon > Microdon myrmicae. Next base: position 64,298,188 of record OZ007502.1, read on the forward strand.
GCTGTAATTTGGATTGTAGAATAATGCAGAGTTGCAGTCTTTAATCGCACGATCATTTTCTGTTGCACGGATATAAACTGCAGCTCGATTGCAGTAGAATATTGGGTTTTCCGGATCGAAACTAATTGCCTGGTTGTCTTGGACTACTGCTTCTTGATATTTGCATTCCTTCATCAGGCGGTTGCCTTTATTCTTAAGCTGTTCGGCTGTTTCAAGGGATTGTAGATTGCGCTCGATAAACATCGACTGGAACATTTCGAATAGATCTAACCTTTGTGGTTCCGCTTGTGAGGTTGTGCCTGCACTGTTAGACGTAGCTTCTTCGCTATCGAGATCCTCGTCATCGCTCGGATTAAACGCTGCTTGCAAACATTGTATAACAACATCCAGACTTTCGACGACGTCAGTGCCCAGCGATTAGCCCTCACTCGGTTGTTTTACATAGTCAATGAAGGATTTAACGAACTGCTTGTGGACTTGATCGGACATTTTCGAAATTCATCAACCGCAAACACTGAATTGCCGTTATTGGTCTCAAATCAATGTCGACACTGAGTTCGTTTAGAAATTAGAACAGTCCCGAACAAATATGTCTTCTCCATTTTATCACTCCAATATTGTTACTTCTTTAATGTTCTTGTTTGAATGAAACTTCTCTTTAGTTCAATAAACGACAATTGCTACCCGGCGGTAGAATGTCGATGAAATTAGTTTTTTATTGACACACCACACAACACCTTTATTTAAGTTAAGATCGATGGATCTCTTAATTAAATTATATTAAATTATAGAATCAATTGCCACCTACCTGGTTACTGGAGATAGTTCCCTCGTTGTGACTTGTGAACGTATTCCCATTTCCTGTTCGTCGTTTGTGTCGGACGTGATCCGATGGACGTAATCCAGTTGTTGGCGCTTGAATTCTTGCGCCGACTTCTTGCTCGGATGTTATACATGCGGCTCCGAAGGACCATAATGTTTCGCCAACTGGGAAACATCAAAAGACTGCCGCATTGGGCACAAAAGAAACATGTTTTTTAAAGCACTAATTTTAACTTTATATCACATTAAAGACGTTCACATTCATAAAACAGGTGCTGAAGGCACCGTAAACAATTTCAATTCAACCAAAACGTTAAAATATACTGTCAAAAACAGTACAACAAAAATCAAAACTGTGTCGAAACAGTAACATTGAAACAGTTAAATGAATAGACAAATCGTTTATTCAGCACCTAGCAGCATTCAGTGCCACTACAGAATTTTATGCTGCAACCTTTATCGTTGCATACTCTGGGGCGCTATAAGTTGGTACTCGTTTAATGTTCGATCTGCTGTTGCGTCTGCAACACAATCACTTACCAAACTTCCCTCGTATAATGTTTGTGTATGGCGGTGACCACATCAGAAATAGCCTATTGTCATTAAAGACAAATCCCAGCATCGACTTCACTGGGTTCATGAAAGCCAAATTAATTATAAATTGTACTACTTTGAGGTTCTTACTCAACGGGGGTGTACTCTAAACGCTACTTCAAGCAAAAATAACTCGCTGATTTCATAAATGTTAGATACCAATCCAGATACTAATTTTTCAACGAAATCCCGTTTTCGTAAAATGAAACATAAATAAGGCATTTTTTTGTCTGGCAGTTGCAATGACCTGAGAGTTTCGCATCGACTAGTGCAAACGTAATATTAGAGGATCTAGTAGCGTAACTATCAATCGTACATAGACGCAACGTGCCCTAACCTTTTCTAGGTTAATATGCGATGATATGAGCTGAATCCTGCCGAGGGTAATAGATGAGTTCGTTTGTTCTGAGCTTATTTGTTGTTTCACAACTGCGTTTTTCTTACTTGGTAGGCTAGTTAACTCACAGTGCTAGAGCCAGGCCCTTTCTCGATTTTAATATTAGGCATTTGGGGCAAAGTCAGTGACCCGCTTTAGGGACAATCGTCCCTATCCCGTCCCGTCTCGTGAATTCATGCATTCATTTGGGGGAAAGGATTAAAGTTTTGCTACTTTTTGCGATCAATCCTAATTTCAAATTCATTTAAAAATTTCGAATCCAGTACTTTAAATACGTGTGAAATTTGTCCTAAATCCGAGGCAATGGACAAGTGATACGTTGTAGGAGTCCCTATAAAACATCGACTTGAGCAGCCTTAGATGCTGAAGTTTGCGAAATACCTCAGATGTTACTATTAAGCGTAAATGAGACATAAGTGCATTGCATTCCTCATTCCTTTACTGTACCTAAAGTGGTCCTTGTGTGCGGTTTTTCATCTTACAATCTCCATTTTACACACCATCCCACCATCGTATATCCCGGAACCATCGCATATATTTAGGTAAATCCGAACACAATGTCTTACAATTCGGTCCATTGAATTTGGAATGGTTCGGTAGTCATTGTGTTATATTTTACCAGCGGCTTTGTAAGCCAATCTGTATAGAGATAAAGGTCGATTTGAACTAGTGGGACGTTCGTCGATATTCATGACAGTCGGAGAACAGAGCGAAACAAGCGTTGATGGTGATTGTTCCTCTAGGGTTTTTTCTGACAGGAAATTACTAGACACTATGAAGGATCACTGCGGGAGTGCAATTGTTACTGCAAATTGTGAGTGTATTATTGCGCAGGATGTAGGTTACATAGCTCTACAAAGTGTTTGTGTTTGAGGTGCATACTGTATTCAGTGCTGGAAAGAATTAAATACGCGAATACTCAAACAACAAGAGAGTTCGCTGTGCGCTGTAGCACTTTTGATGCTAACGACTGATGTAAATGAAGGGTGAAAACCTCTGTAATTAGGTTGATAGCTTTTTCCATTATATTCTGGAACCAATAAGAGCTTCCGTTTAAAGGTACTATAGAGATATTAAACAAATAAAATTATGTACATAAAAGGTTCTTGTACTGGTTACGATGGTTTGTTAAAAAAACTTGAGTTGATTAACTTATCATGAAATTGCATTTATACACAAGCGAGAAAAAAATGGTTTGGCTTTTTTAAAAGTAAGCTTTTACGCTTATTAGATTTCGTTACTGTGGACTATCTGATATAAATTTAATTTCATATCACTATGGTATTGTAAAGTAGGCTTTTATTTTAAATAACATTCTGAAGTGTTCAATATTTATTGATCTGTTACATGTAAAGGTTATTAAGTGGGTCTTCTCAATGTTCGACTTGATAAAATAACGATATTCCCGTCATTTCATAAATACCCGAACCGTGGTCCGTATTGATCGAGTTATTTTTGTGTTTATTTTTTGTAAGAAAATTACAATATTGTCAACTTTGTTCATTGGATGATTGGATGTTTTGTGTGTATTTGAATGGGCGGCGCCTCCCTTCCTGTACTTTCGAATAAGAACGTAATTTATTGCAAGGAATGATCTTTACACAGAGTTTTTTGAATGCGTTATAAAATTCATAGAAGACCTATATCGTTTGCGACGATAGTGAAGAGGAAGCGGTTCGAATCCACGCAATGACGGTTAGAATTAAAAGACGAGAGAACCAAAGCTCAAAACATCAGACCACTGCCGCGGGTACGTAATCGATTATTATTCTTAAATACACTCAACCGATGTGGAATTGCTATGATAATTGCTGCGGTACGCGAGTCTGACGCTTTCTGTTTTTTTTTTTAAATTTTCGTTTCCATGTTATTTTTCACTATTTTCTTTTGTATTTTTGTGTGTATCTGTTAGACCTGCCATAGACTTTTATATGACTACTTTGGAACTTATTGTCTGCGTTCAAGAGAGTGAAGTAAAAAATAGTCGAATTGTTGCACTGACTGAGCATACTTTAACCTATAAAATAAATATGAAGTGACGCTTGGGGATATAATAAGGACATTGTACAAAGTGGGCCATATGAATTTTCGGGAACTGGCAACACTATAGCTTTCACATTATTTTCAGATAGGTTTACTACAGCCAGCATTGGAAGTGTTAGTTCAAGCCAATTTGTGCTTAGCGGTAGTAACGAACAACTATACACTCTACAGGTGTTCTGAATTATAAAAATGCAGTGTACATGTCGTACAAAATATCGACTGAAAAAAAAACCTTCGGTCATTTAAATATCATAAATATCATATTTCTCAAATGGACGCATAGCTGAATTCATTCTTCTTTGAAGATAATGCATAATTGAATTCAGCTACCTTTTTGCCATACGGCAACTCTGTAGCGTTCTAGGAACGCACAATTCCGCGCAGGCAAGGTTCCTACCTTCAAAGAACTTACTTACCTGAGAACGTTGCACGCGCCCACAGAGGCGTGTCCCAAATCCCACCTTAGGGCACCGAAACATTTACCCAACGTTGAGCCCGGCACTAAAAAAACAAGGAACTGAACGTCCCAAAGCTTTCAATATCAAGCAACAAGTCGATTGTAACATACCTGAAACAAAGGTAAAAGCATATATTCATCATATTACTAAAGATTGAAATGCGCCGCACTCCAGCACTGCACAATCCGAAATCCTGAACATCTACACGATGTTACAAGGATTTGTTATCGCCAGCAAATTAGCCGACCAACGATACACGTGCGGGTAGCTGCCATAAAGACCACCAAATCTATCGGCAAACAGAAGAAACGGCAACCGTAATTATCTCAACGAGATAATTCGGAGAATGTATGAGGCTAAAAACCTACCCAAGGGAACTACTCCTATCCCACGGTGCCTTTTTTTTTGTGTATTTCACACCCATTAGAAAGATCTAATGGATTTCGGGTGTATTGACAAAAGTCAAACAAAACCCATGAACTATACGTCCGTTCAAATTGCAGGATATCTTTCGGCCTTCGCGCCAGATGTGTTAAGTAAATAAGGCGGCACACAATCGACAACCGTCGAACTGAATTTCGACCACCACCACGGATGGTGATAATGATGTTCGATGATGAGCGAGTTCTTCGTTCAGGAATGATAAATCACCCCTGGGACTTAATAACATGCTGCTAACAGAGATTCGGAAATTCTGTTAGCAATGCGAATAGGAAATTTCTCTGTGCAGATATAGATACGATCTGTACCAGGATATTTTTGGGGTTGAGATAGTTAGTCAGATTTCGATCGTCACCGGGACGAGAAGTATAGTTCGGATGTCCGCCCAGAGAGGAGAACGATAGAGAACTCCATCGAGGAGGTCGACAAGACGCGGTAATAAAGTAGAAGCCAGTAGGACTACGTTGCGAGTGTGTCGGAAGTTTTGTGTGTGTTTTGGTAGTTAAAATAAGAACCTTCAGTTACGACGAATTACGCGTCATTTATTGCAGAAGGAAACCGCGAAACTTATGATAAACTACAACAATAAAATAAAGTTCAAAACAATTTTCTTGATGTTTCCTTTTTAACCGCGTTCGCTCTGGTGTATGTTTTCTCGGCGGCAAGCAGTGTTCGGCGGAACATTTGAACCACATAATAAACCGCTAAAACTCCATTTTGCTTCCTTGAGATTTCCAACGGAAATCACATGATCTTGATGTCCGGCGCCGTGCTTCCTCTTTCGAGGGAAGAGCGGGGACCTTTTATTTTTTATTTATTAAGATTAATTTAAACTCAGGATTGCGAATTTATTCACTGTTCTTTTATTTATTTCTATTCTAATAACTAATTATTCCTTTTCTTAACTTTTCCGAAATTAACTTCACTTCTCTGATTCTCAACTCAAACTGATTTTACAAATGAATTTTTTCTGTACTTATAGAACATTATGTCAAAATTACTGTAAATTATAATATGAACAAAACAAATTTTCTCAAAGTATTCCCTTAGTTTCTGTGACTTTTAAATTGAATAAAATTTGAACGAAAATCAAAGTGCTCTGTTTTGAAATAAAAAGGGGCAAGTTATGAAATGTGCTGTAACTGGCAATATTGTGAATGTTTATGAATGGTATGTATTAAGTGAGAATGTAATATATGTTAAAGGAAGTTTTTAAGGATGTGTAAGGAGATTCAGTGTTAAATTTAATAAGGGTAGTATTCTGGAATACAACAATGATGTCGGTTAGCAACAACAAATCGAATCAGGCGACACTGTTGCATGATCATCCAACCGCTGGGGAATTTATCAAAATATTTAATTAGTTCACATGATAAATTACCCTAGCCAATTTGGCGTCACATCGGCTTTTCCCAGACCATTCATTCGCTTGGGATCAACGATCCTCTACTCCACAATTCTGTCTTTCCTCTGAGATCACCACAATCACCGCATAGGTCATTGGATCAGTCTCAGACGCTGCATTAATACACACACACTAAGCCAGATCAACCCTGGGTTATTGTGCTTTCCTTTTGTTTCTTCATCCTTTCTACGCCCATCGACGTCGAACGAATACGCAAGTACTTATCCACCTCGATGAGCGTGGGGAATTGAAGGATACACAAGAGAGCACGATTATCATTGGCCGATCGTTGTGTAAAAGCAGAAATCCCAATTTCCATCCCTAATTCCAATCAGTCGCTATCCAACCATTACCGTCGGAGGTCACGCCGCCGCGATTCGTGAAATCTATTGTGGGTTAATACTTAATAATCAAGAACTTTATAGTGCACTAGCTAAATCGAAACGCGAAATTTGCTATTTCAATTCGTTGCTTATAGAGCAACGAGAAAAATATTCTCGGCTAAAGAATCGTATTGTTGCTAAACTACAAAAGTTACAAGTGTATAATATATACAAAAGTTACAAGTGTACAATATTATCAAATAATCTAATCCAAATCCTAAATTCCCTACAACCTAACACTAAAATCCATATTGAGTCACATGAACAACGAATTTCACCAAAAGTTAGTTCGTCGTACATTGACTCAATTCACAAAATCCTGACATCATGAAATGCTTAATTCAAAACGCATTTCATGATTCCCATTCCCAGAACCCATCCAACCAAACTTCTAACAAATTCCCAGAACACAACCCAAATTGAAACACGCAAAGTCTTATGTGTGCTTCTGGGAGTTTTGACCATAAAATAGTTGACAATTCTCAACTACAAAAATTATAAAAGGGCAGTAGTTTTGAATTTCGTGATCAGTAGATCACCAGTGGTCGAACCCCTGGCCGTGCTTAGCATAAAACCAAATCACAAGAAATAAAGGCGAAAACAGTTCATAGTAAAGCAAACGTTGTTTTTTTGTCTTTGGTGTCTCCGGATTCGTTCACCGTTCCTCGAGTTAACTTGGCCTCGGGGTTTCCATGATTTCTACAGTGTTGTATCTGGATAACCCCCCTTTTCTCCTGTACGTGGATACAAGGTTCGGCTACTGAAGATCACCTGAAGCGCTCGCAGAATCTGCATAAGGAAATTAACTGCCGAAAAGGAACTGACTGGATGAATGAGCCGTTGGAAACACAACTTGGTCAGCAATAAGGGTTGATTACATGGACTTCCGTCAGGAGCTAGAAAGACCGGGGAACTTCCTATAAAGAGGCGAGACACATTCACGACGCCGCCGCCTCAGGGCCCAACAACTGGCCCCCTCACCACTACTCAACAACTGGCGCAGCCGGTAGAATTTAGGTAAGGCCACAGAGCGGACGGTTCTGGTAAGAGCCAATAAACCCTAAATCCTACAGACCTACCGAGTCATTGGATGCTCAACAAAACAAAAAAAAAAAAACACGAAAACAACCATCGTCAAAAGCACCCATCCAGGGACTAAGTTTGAGGACAAATAAAGCACCGCTAAAATTACACGTGGTCGGATCTACACCTCAACTTGGGAATTAATAAAAATCGAAGAGGACTGGTTGACAAGAGAGGATTTATATCACCATACGATCGAGAAAACAAAAACCAAAAAAATTAATTGCGGAAATAAAAAGGATAACAAAGAAGAAACTGTTCAACAAAAAAAAACAACACAACAACAGCTACGCACCAGTTATTAAACAGGAAACAAAATACCTGCACGCCACTATCGAATAAAACAACAAGGGCCTGGCCAAACAAGTAACACCAACACCAGCAGGCCGAAACAGAGTTCAGCAGAAAGTCAAAGTGAAAAAGGACCCAATTGCGATATCATCAGCTACTAACGATCAAGCACTGGTACTTCAGCTCAACAGCAGTTCCAACAGTACCAGACCAACGGGAGCAGCAGTTAGCGCACCCACACAGAACTAAGTAAGCATTTTTTGTTTTTTCTTTTTATAATCTAGTTAAGATATTATTTGAATAAATTCCTTTGTTAAACACAAAAAATAATCCATAATCTAAGTTCGTCCCAAAAATATTATTTAAAACCTAAACAAATCTGCCCTATTCGGAAAACTCTGTCCTGCCTATATTTGTTCATATTGTGTGATCATCAATCTTTGAAAAATACCCCCACTTTGACATATTTATGGTAAAACACCTTTGGAGTAGTGCTTGTCCTTTTGCAACTGTACTAACCTAACTTCTGGATCTGTAGACTATTATCTCATTTTTCATTTTTAACTTAAATCAAATCCGTTTACCCTAAAATATGGCCGTGAATTACACAAAGATCGCGAAGCTGTCAGCACAGCTAATCCCCATCTTCTCCGGGGAATTAAATCCGCATATAGGTGCAGAGCTGGAAACATTCTCGGATTGTTGTAAGAGGGTCTTAAACTGCCTCAGGACCGAAGAACATGGGGCTTTTCTACAAATATTCCCTACTAGGCTACGGGGAGAAGCTTCTGCCCTATTCGCGTCCACTCCGTTCGCAACTTTTCAGGAAGCCGAGGACTTGCTAAGGAAAGTTTATTTGCCAGCAGAAAATTATCAGGATCTGGTAAATAGGCTACTAGCAATTCGGCAACATCCGGCAGAAGCATTTGTCCTATTTCAGTTACGACTGAAGAAGTCATTAAGGGAATGTAGGAAAGCCTCGGAGTTAAAATACGGCCCCATACTGTCCGAGGCAGTAAAAACATAACTAGATGACTTCGCTAAAAGCATCTACATGAAGGGGTTGATAAACCCGTACCATCGGCAATTCTTAATATTAATGGGCGACGCACCGATGGAAACTTTAATGGATAAAACATTGGAGTTGGAACAAATCCAACAACCTCAGCTTCCGTTAATCTCTTCGCAAATTCCTCTTAATTCTCCTTCACCTTATTCACCAATAGCACCCCCAACTCCCTATAAACTGATTCTAGATACGCAAATGAATCAGTCTATGGCACAAATAATGCCCAATACCCCAGATGTGGAAACAATACCACACATACAACTAATAGCACAGGGGATTCCACACCTAGAGGCGCAAATACCGCCAGCTGACCAACCATACAGGAGAACCGAAGAAATAATAAAACCTCTCAGCGGGATAACCTGCAGCTACTGCAACAAAAGGGGGCATGCCTATGAGGATTGTGTGAAAAGGAAGAACACACCCTTTTGCACACACTGCCAGCAATTAAACCACGATATCCGTGATTGCCGGTAATTAAGGGAGGTAAAAAGAGTTCTGCACATAAGTCAGACTTGCGACTTCTGTGGCCAACGAGGTCACAATCTAGGACCCTGTCAGCAAAAGCTGAAATGGGATTCGCGAGTTCAATGTCAACCTGCAAAGAAATCCTCTACTTCCAAACAAAGAAGGTCAAATCCTCGGTGGCAAAAAGGAGCTACCACATCAGGACCCCACGCGCGCCGTTAACCAGCGCCCCAACTGTCCAACTACCTATAGATGTAGGTGTTAAGAAGAACACAACGCTAGTAGTGGGCATCGGCGCTGAAATCAGTCTGATCAGCCAAAATTGCCTTAGCAAAACAGACTGCAAAATAAATCGCCAAGAAGCCTGCACCTTAGAGACGCCATTTGGAAGCATTAGAACCTTGGGAAGCTGCAAGGTCAACTTCCAATTAAAAGGTAAGCGCAAACTCCCATGCACATTCCAAGTAGTGAGCAATATGCCCGATCTTCCAGAAGACGGTCTACTGGGAAATGACTTCCCGTCAAGGAACTGCAACGTGGAGGGCCCCAAATAACGCGTCACTTTTCCTCACACGAAAAGAAACCCTAGCGTATTTAGCGTGCCAATAAAATTCTCACACCTCGAGAAAAAGGCGCCTGAAAAGAAATACGCCAAAGGAAAACAGGAGCAAGCCCAAGGTAAGCGCAAAATCCTCAGGCTAAAAAGGAACCACAAGGAGCTAAGTGATAACGTCAAGGGTATTAACCAAATAACAACTACTTCATCAACAAATTTAACAAACCCGCGCCCTGGCTCCTCTCAGAATACAAACCTATTGCAAATGCCCACAACGCCTGAGAAAATAATAAACCCCAATGAGATCGCGGAAATACTCAGGGTTTATCATAATTCCCCTTCCGGTGAACATCTGAGCATCACCAAGTCATACAACAAAATACGACAAAGATACTGGTGGCCGTCTATGCTCTCCGACATTCGGAAATATAAAAAGCAATGCGAGGAATGCCGTTCTTCAAAGGCAACCGCATGCCACGAAATTGAAACAAAACCGCGATTGTTTCAAGTGGGAAACAGAGTGTTGATAAAGCACGAAAACCGCAAGGGCAAACTGCCATCCATTTGGAAGGAACCCTTCCTAGTTACTGCCATAAAAGGACCAGTCAATACGGTCATCAAAATGGGCCGAAGAGCGGTGGTAATCCATAACAATAGACTAAAACTGTATTTCTAAATCCTAATTTCTAAATTCTAATAAATATTATACAAAAGAATATTAAAACAAATGTAACATATAAACAAAACAAAACAGACATTAACCCTCAATGAGGAAGGCAATTTATAAATAACAAACAAAATTGTAACTATTTCAAAAATACATGTATTACTAGAATAAGACCCTCTTAAACATAATTACGTTTTTATTAATAAAAAAAAAAAAACCAACAACCAAATAAAATAAATATTAACGGTTTAACTTCACCATCAATAAAAAACCAAATTGAAATAAGAACATTTACTTTGACCGTTTATACCTTAATTTAAAACTTATTTACTGTAAAATTTACTTTCATTTTAAACAAGACCTGTAAATAACATAACCAAATTAATTAATACTATATCTAAAAACAAACGAATAAGAAAGATACCCCTAAGTTAACTACCAAATAAACTTAACACTACATATAACACACAAATAAAACTAAGACTGATATATGAAAACAATCAAGTACAAAGAGAATTCACGTAGGAACCAACAAACATTAACCCTCAATGAGGAAGACAATTTATAAACTAATTGGAAAAAGAAAAAAAGTAGCTAAACAAAATTATTGCCAAATCCAAAATAATTTAGCCAATTACTGTTACTAACTTTTATATTAACAATAATTATTAATCTTAACTATTTAACATTAACAAACCTTACAATTATATGAATCTACTTTTAAATTTACTAAAAAATAATAAAACATATTATAAAAAACACATTACCTAGATAAATAATAACAAAAAATGTACATATCAGATAAATAATACCTCTATCATTAACAGACACAGTTACAACAAAATTTAAACAATTAATGTTCAAATACCGACCCAAGCATAAATGTAAACTATCGCGAAATTAAAATGCCACCGCCCTTTGGTTCTCATCCATCCTAGAAAATTGATCTCTTCTAGATTAATTTTCTTTTCTAAAGGGGGGAGGGATGTAGCGATCCTAAATCGCTACTCCTATCCAAATCCCCAATATTATCAAATAATCTAATCCAAATCCTAAATTCCCTACAACCTAATATTAAAATCCATATTGAGTCACATGAACAACGAATTTCACCAAAAGTTAGTTCGTCGTACATTGACGCAATTCCCAAAATCCTGACATCATGAAATGCTTAATTCAAAACGCATTTCATGATTCCCATTCCCAGAACCCATCCAACCAAACTTCTAACAAATTCCCAGAACAACCCAAATTGAAACACGCAAAGTCTTATGTGTGCTTCTGGGAATTTTGACCATAAAATAGTTGACAATTCTCAACTACAAAAATTATAAAAGGGCAGAAGTTTTGAATTTCGTGATCAGTAGATCACCAGAGGCCGAATCCCTGGCCGTGCTTAGCATAAAACCAAATCACAAGAAATAAAGGCGAAAACAGTTCATAGTAAAGCAAACGTTGTTTTTTTGTCTTTGGTGTCTCCGGATTCGTTCACCGTTCCTCGAGTTAACTTGGCCTCGGGGTTTCCATGATTTCTACAGTGGTGTGTCTGGATAACCCCCCTTTTTTCCTGAATGTGGATATAAGGTTCGACTACGGAAGATCACCTGAAGCGCTCGCAGAATCTGCATAAGGAAATTAACTGCCGAAAAGGAACTGACTGAATGAATGAGCCGCTGGAAACACAACTTGGTCAGCAATAAGGGTTGATTACATGGACTTCCGTCAGGAGCTAGAAAGACCGGGGAACTTCCTATAAAGAGGCGAGACACATTCACGACGCCGCCGCCTCAGGCCCAACAACTGGCCCCCTCACCACTACTCAACAGAGATAAACTTAGTATAAAATAAAAATAACAAAAAAATTCAATCAAAATCAGTGCCATCTATTTTCTCCTGTTCTTTACTTTGTGTTTGGGATGTTTGATATTATTTATCCAGTGACATCGTGGGGAAGAAAGCGAATCTGTGCCCACGATCGGCATCATACTTCTTACCCCAAACACATTCGTCGAGGTCGACGTTGCCCAAGGCGGTCTGGAAATGGAGACTGTGCAAGGTAATGTTGAGAGCGTACCGACAGCGTCATATTTCGTCGTTTGTTTTTTCTTTTTTTTTTTGTAGTTGGAAAACCTCTTATGTCCCTTCGATGAATAATTGATAATAATTTGAAGTTTCAAATTTGTAAATTTCAGGTTATCGTTTTCGAAACTTGTTAATTCTTCGAGCACATCTTCGGGAGTAAAGGAAGGATCAACTCCTTTGAGAAGCATGGAGACAGTTTTCTCCGATTTAGGGGTGTACGTGTACTACTCCCAAGTGCCAATTTAATTTTGCTATAGCCTTCTAAATCATCGCATGTTAAACTCATCTTAAAATTATTTATAGGTTTTGTTTTAAAAGTTTTGCATATCAACTCACCCAACTTCATGAGATCCTTTGTCTCCATGTAACTAATGTAAATAGGAGGTACTTTTTCCTTTTTATTTTTTGACTGGCACCTACTGATATGGTTCAGGCCTCTGGTTCCTGCTGTTGATGTGATTCCTGCTGTTGAGTTTCCCTAGATTGTCGTGTTTTCTTTGTCTTCGTGGGTTGCTGTTGTCTTTATCCTTGCTGTTGTTGTTGAACGCTCATTCTGGCTGGGATTGTTTTTTTAGTTTAAGAACTTCTTCCTTTTGTTTGTCCAGTTCTTGTTTTTTAAGTCCAATCTAATGAATGAGTATATTGAGGACTTCGACCTGATTGCTACCGTCTGCATTTGTTTCGTTAACAGCCAATTCTTGGAATTTGTTTCCAGCCCCTGAGTACTGGGCACCATGAGCGTTGTCTTCGCCGTCGCTGCTGTCACTCCAAATGTCTGTATGCTTGTTTTTATTGTTTTTATTGGCTTTGTGACGTTTAGCCTATAGATTTGGGTCTGTATTTTGCCTTCTCCGAGGCACCATTTTGGCATCCATGTGATCTATGTCCATATTATGGACCACATGTTCTCTTTTTTTTATGTTGCGTGAAGGACAAATAGATTGCGACCTCGCGCACACACTCACAATGTCCGCGCGCTCGCACGTAATCACCGTTCACACATAACCTGTTACTCACACACTTCTTGTATTAAACTGTGTTCTTTGTACTGACTGTCACAACACGTGACTTCGTTCACCTTTATTTGATTATATTTATATATATTAACTTTGTTTTGACTGTTTTTATCGCTGGAATTTATTTATTTATAAACAGTCTTTATATTTCAACCACTCGCGACTCATAAAAGCAACTATTTTCATTTAACTCGATCGCTGAATTGAAAAGACGTCCGCAGTCGGTAACTGTGTATCGTTGATATGAAGCTTCGTAAATATAGAACGATGATCATGATTGATTGCTTGTGAAATGTGGGCGCTCGAAAACCAAGAAGATACCTGTTTCTGCATATTTGAAAATAAGGCGAGTTTATGACACATAATGGGAAATGACAGAACCTTGGCGGAAGTTGTACGGGAAGGAGACCTGTGGAAATTCCGTGGCTGAGATGGGAGGAGAATGTCAGGCGTGACCTTCAGAAATTCGGATCAGATATCGAATGGTGGAGTGAGAGTGCAGAACAGAGATCAATGGCGTAACCAAGTTAGTGAGGTTATGAAATTTCAGGTTTCTACACACAGGAAATTCAACCCTGAAGATGATGAGAAATGCGAAAACAAATGAGACCACTAAGTTATTTGCTTTCGTGCCGACAATTTACGCAATATTTAAAACGTGATTCAAACAAAATTACATGGTTCAAAATATTGGAAAATCACTTTAAGTAGTTTGAGTGTGTTCTCATTTATTACTAAAAGACACCCTGAAAGATTAAATGCACCATTCTGTATAATCGAAACAATTGAACTGCTGAAAGTTGTATTGTCGTTAGAAGCAGATTTGAGTATATTGATCCGCTGTTGTTAACTACAGTTCATTCGGTTTGCGTCGATATGCCGTCATGGTGTTATAAAAGTCCAATTAATTATATATTTAAACCTTCAGAGACTCTAGACAGTAATGAATGTATACTAATTGGGTGTTAAATCTGATTTTTTGTAATAAACTCTCCTCTCCGGTGCACATTTCTATTTTGATATATTTCCTGCTCATTTAGAACGACAACATGTCGTTTTTCAGTAAGGTGATACCATTCGCGACACGTTAGGAAGAGCTAGATATTTACTTAATAAATTGCCGATAACTTTATCTGTATTCCTCGAATAACTGAATTTAGATCTAATTAACACGAGACACCTGGTGTAAGTTTTACTCGAACAACTCCTTATCGTTACTGTGAACATATGCTACTTCGGCATTTGTAGGAATTGAAATGCTGATGTGTATGTATCATCATTTTTAAACGTAAATCCCAATCAGGATGTTTTACCTCACCTTGTAAGAAGTATTGCACCAAGCACGGGCACACGATTCACTTCTTCCCCACTGCACCGTCACTGCGAAAACAATTGTTCGCCCGAAGAAAATCCAGGAAACGAAAACACTTTTAGTTTGTTGTTTTTTTTTAATTTTTAATTTAAATTGTCTTAGCTTATGTTTACTATAAATTATCACTATTGCTCACACGTCTGTTAGTTGTTATACTTTCACAACTTTACTAAAGTATTTTCAAACATTAAATATTATCTAAGTAAATTGTCTTACACGGCGAATGAATTTTAGCCTCGAGCGGCGTGCCCTAACGCAATTAAGGTTGAGAAGCGACTGCGTTAAAAGCGACGAAATTAACCTTTACTCCGGGCGGCGGCGTGACAAACCGCGATAGGACATGACAAGCGACTGCTTTGAATCAGGGGTGAAATTCGTATTTCATCTCTCACACGCAGGACAACCAAAAGAGACCACGCCTCTGCTCTCTCAACCTCACGCCCGTCCAAGTGTGGGTAACTTTTGTTAATAGGGTAATTGACGGACATGGAGAATGAGAGAACAGAAAACATGATATGCTGTGATCTCGGGGTAGCTTTGGCTCTGTGTGTTGGTATCAGATGCAGCTACTGACATGACCTGGTGACCCAGTTGTACGGCTATGGTGTAGTCAGAGCACATTGAACCGTGGAAAGACAGAAATACGAAGGAGAGGAAAACCTAGCTGATGTCACTCCAAAAAGAAATCATTGATCCCAAGCGAATGGATGATCTGAGGGAAAGTCAATAGGACGCCGCTGATGTTTGGGAAATAATCAACGTGAGAACCAGACTATAAGACGCTGAGATAACCCCAGCGATTTTGCTATGGTGCAACATCGTCGTTCATTTAGACTTGCTGTTGCTAACCGACATTATGAGATTTCCGATGGGAATCTCATGGTTAGCAAGAATGGAGTTGCCGTATGACAAGAATGTAGCTAAACTCAATTATGCATTATCTGCATAGGATAATGGGTTTAGCTATACGTCCGTTTAACATGTTTAACAGGGGAATAACATATGAGGGAAACGGGTAGGTATGACGCGCTAAAAGCGGTCGAAATTAGGTAGGAATTGTGGTTGGAATTGTGGGTTGGTTCTCATGTAGAATAGAGAAACCCCCACAACCTCACTGCAGGACAGGCTGTGTTGTAACGCCGCTCGCCGTGCTTCCTCTAGTGCGCGTGAAGAACGAGTAAGCGGAGAGTTAAAATGAGACGAAAGTAGATTACCTTTAAAACGTTTAGTTTATTAGTCGATATTTTACAGAGTGCTTATTTTAAGTCAGTTGCAAATGAATCCTTACAACGAATTAGGTGTCATGTCGTGTTTGGTCACGGTTCAATTCTTTAACTCTTGTAGTCCACTTGGGCATTGATTTAACTCTTTGTTTAACTTCCTAATTAAAGCGACTTTTCGCCTTAAGGTCTCTCTTTAACTCTGAATCTTATTCCGTTTCAATCAATTTTCATATACCCAAACGATGGGATCAGAAACGCAAACGATGCATCCTATTCCGCTTGGACATCGAGCCAGAACGTATGACTCATATTGAGTCCAATTACGTAGCACGAATCATCTGTATTGCTTCAATGCTAGCGCCACTTGAGTGATCAATTTTAGGTGCACAAGATTTGGCTTAAGCAATTGTATTGCTTAATTGGTTTTCGCATTCGGCCAAACCAATTAAAGTACAGTGGTCCTCGATTGAAGCCATTCGTATCGTTTAATTGGCTCGCGTTTAGTCCCTATGTCTGTTCTTTCGCAGATCTCAGCATTCCAATCGAAGCTCCGTTAATTGATCCGCCAATTGCTCTTGAAGGTGCCGGCAGTGTCGTATAACTGGCGTGACACCTGTTCTCTGGTACAAAGCCAAAGATGCATTCGTAATATGAGACCGTGCAATAATGTGTCATGTTGGCCGGATTGCTCGTTTTGAATACGAAGCAATTTTGAAGGTGAGAATGCGTCACAGGTGGACAATTATGAATATTATGAGTATTAAATGGGGTTATGTAGTGAGATAGTGTGGCGGTTCCGCCAAACCACACGGCCCACTTCCCTGAAAAACCCCCATAATTGCTACCCAACTTCCGTAAGTTTACTAATGCAAGCACATTAGCACCTCAAATGCTTCACGCATCAAATAGATCAAATTTATATAACCTAAAAGTCCCTGTAAAAGAATTCTTACCTTTCATGCATTTCTTCGCATACAAATTCCCTAGAAGAATTCTTTCCATTATACAGGAGCATAAAACAAAACCTATTCGGCACCTTCGGTTGCCAGGCAAATTCCAACCTTCCCACACCTGCACCACAATTTCCCCGCAGCAAAAACATTTCCTTCCCAAGGATAATTAATGCTTTCAATGCATTACTTGGAAATGCCTGCAAAGAATTTTTCCTACAAGGGCATTCATACATGTATTAATGCGTCTCTGCATAAGCGACCAAAAACCGAATTTCCAATTAGTGTAGATTTTCACACTAGAGTTCGACACTTGCGTCGCCATCGATACCATGTACCATTGACACAGATGGTATATACAAACCGTCATTGTATAACCATTTAATCTGCCTTGCAATGACTTGCAACTATCGATTCAGCTGCAAGCACTTTACCCAGGAATACTTCATTGTTTGAATCTTCAAACAATCACCAACGGCGCGCTTAGCCGCCGGATTGGATTCAATAGCATAAACATATGCAAACAAAAGAATCTGATTTTCCCAGTCGGCAGAGACGCGATATACGATCTCTATTGTATAAATTATCGCAATCCCTTTTAGCACCTAATGAGTGGTTGCTATTTAGACAGCTGACCCTCATTACCGAACGATCCCTTAGGTCGTTTCCCCTTTGTTCTTTTTTCCTCGTTGTAGGTTCCGTTTATCCTTGGCTAAACACATCGATAAACACGGTGATGTGTACGAACACACATGTACACCACCGCGTCCCAGAGATCGCCTTCCATTGGTCACTGGTCAAAGGAAATTTCATTTCCTTTTCACCACACCACCAAAGTCACCCCAAACGAGGGTTGACTCGTTGAGTCTTATTACATCCATAAACAGTGACATAAAATAAAAAAACATTTACTTCAACAGAATAACCGTGTGTTTAATTTTCCGGCAGCGGTTCCTGTGTAGTGGTCTTTCTCTCAGGTAGCGTGTCTTCTTATCCTGAAAAGGACGTAAGATCTCTTAAAGACCGCTCCCGAGGGGACCCGTTGCGGTTGCCACCGTGCTTCCTCAAACCTCGAGGGAAGAGCAGCTACCGGTCGTCGAGTAGGAAGAATCGGCCAGGCCCAATAAAATGCTTTTTATTTTATTTTAAATTTATTTTATTAATTTATTTTCTGGCGTCCTTACACCTAGAACGCCAATTGAGACTGATCCTCGAATCTGAAATTCATCACCCTTATAAAGAGAAACAAATCGAAATTTGTATCTCGAAAATACACAATTTCCTACAAAAATCCCGATTTTGGAATCCTGAGTGAGATGCTCAGTGTTTATTTAAGATAAGGATTCAGTTTCCTGAATTCCTATGAAACTATTGTGCAGATGTGGATATGTAAATGAATTCGGGTTTTTGTTTGTTCACTTTGATGGATTTTACCAAATTGAGATAACGTGTCTCTGGTTTTTGAATTTAGATGATGCCGTGGGGCGAATATAGAACAATAAACGAATATTAGATTCGTTTATTGGGAATTTGATTTTAATTTAAGATTTTGGATTTAATTATGCGGTGGAAGCAGCTAATAAGCGATAAACGAATGTTTGATTCGTTTATTGCGAATTTTGGTTTATGTTTGGGTTTTTTCGGGTTTTGATCGGATTTTGAGTTTTGTAGTAAAATAGCTGGGATTTGGATGTGGAAATGAAGGAAAAAAGGTGGTAGGGCTTTTCAGAGCACTACACCTGGGTGTTGCTTATTAATGTGTTTTGTTTACTTCTCGTGGACGGTGTGTTTCGAAGACTTTTTCCTTTACTAAAAGTTGTGGACAAACGTGGCGGCGTTTCGTTCATTTATTTGGTGATTAACTTTTGGCGGAACTTTCGTTACGTGGATGATGGGGAAGAACTGAACGGAGTGCCCATGCCTGGCACAATACTCCTAATCCCCACAATAGTACAGCTGTAGTTGCTCCGTATTTTAAATTCCAAGTTCATAATATATTGAGATACATGTTCTAAAGACTTCGCTCTTTAGTTAATATGTTCTTAAACCTACGATATTACAGTTTACTGAGAGCTAAACCTTTCTGTAACTGGCTTTTCATTCGGAATTTACTACAATTTTAAACAAATAAATGTTTATTACCCAACTAATAGATGTGCAAGTAGAGACTCTGGTCTGAAGTTGGTTGCACTAAAAACATACTTGAACGCATCCAATTCGCTGCCATTTTGGATATATGTAACTTAGTCATTGCTGTTTTTATGATTAAGATTTAGTCATTTACAAGCCGTCATTCATTTACGCAATTGTTTCTATTCTGTTTTCAAAAGAAAAAATAGCTGCTATGGAATTGATTAATTAGACTTAGGGTGAACATTCTGTGAGTCATTCAATAGAAAAAAAGTGGTTTGCAAGTTTCCGTGAAGGAAATTTTAGTCTTGGGGATGCTCCACGTCCAGGTGCAGTAAAAAAAAATTGACGACGAAGAACTCCAAGTTTTACCGGATGAAAATCCATTTCAAACTCAAGAGGAGCTTCCATAACAGTTAGAAGTTTTTTACCAAGCATTGTCAGTATCAAGTATCTTTTCCAATAAAGTTGGATTTGAAAAAAAGCCGAGTTTCTACTTGCACATCTATTACTGTATAAAGTCGTGAGTTATATGCATCTTGCAACCGTCTTAACAATTTAGCGCCTGACGCACGGTTCTGAGATGCTGCACACCTTCAAAGCGCACATTCATCGATTTGTGTGTTAAATATCTCATCGGAAACATGTGACAAAATAATACTAAATTATCTAAACAGCATCGAGTGCATCTAAAATCATGCGGGTTCATTTTATTGTCTTCAATTGTATTATAGCTCACCCAAAAATTTAAGATTTCTACAAAGTTGTAAGTTTAATTCGAGGAGAGAATGTTCAGAAGCATAAATCAGATCTCTCTTATTACTTAAGGCTACAGTGGTAACTGTCATCTACCTACTCTGGTAATAGAAACAAGTAGTTCGTTTCATCTACACTTTAAAAGAAAATAACTCGCCAAATAATTAAGCTATCATCTATTTCTAGGCTATTCTTTTTTAACGGAATATATCGATTAAATAATTCGAAATACGCTACAGGTCTGCAGAAAATTCAGATGATTGTATATTAAGAGATCATCGACCCTTGCCGCTTTAACATAAATGGCGCTTGCCAATATATCTAGTGGCAAACCTGTTTGGCGGTAAAAATATTATAATTAACTGAGGTCGTGTGGTCACTCTATTCTAATAACTCAAATTTATCTGTCGAAACCGGAATGCTCCCCATGGAATTATTATGGTTTCATTTATGTAAATTTAATGAATCGTCTTAATGTCTATCTTATTTCCACTATAGAAAATATAACTGAATTATAGAAAGATCATTGTGGAATCTGGAGCCTTATTAACATCTAAGCCAAATGATGATTTTAATGTTATGGCAATTTTTCGAATGTAGAATTATTGTTTTTTTAAATATTTCGTGACAATTCTCCCAGGAGAGGCCATTAGGTTACTGTTGCAGTGCTTTTTGGACAGGTGCACGTTAGGTGTTCCATACATTTTCTGTAGTGGAACAAGTATTGACGCAAAGATGTAAGTGCCGTTGGGAGATGAACGGAAAATTATAGGGATCCTTTGCAAAGTCTTTTGGGGCGCAAATAAACCGAATTTGGCGGAATAATATGTTGAATCTCAGAGGAACAGTTCTTGGGATAATTGCTAATAAAACGACCCATGGATTCTTATTTTATTTATTAGTCTTACCCCTCTGACTGTATTGAGAAAACCTTTTATGGATTTACATCTCTTTTATACGTTACTATAGTAGCGACATCTACATCAACTACATAAATCTATATAAATTAATGTATTTATATATTTACGTTTGCTCGAAACAAATGTACATTTCCAACAATAATATAAATTAAATTTCTGCTACGCCCTTTCGGTGTGATAGTGAGTGCAGTCCCCATGTCGGTGTTGAGCTTTCGATCAGACGGATTGCGCAATTCTATGCGCCATCAAGTAAGTCGAGGATGTGCTTATGAGGAGAGCTCCAAACATGGGAACCGAATTCGATTTGTAGAGAAGAGTGGTAGCCGGGGTCCCAACGCCCTGTGCGCCCGGTGAAATACCACCCCATCAAGCTTTAGGCTCCGTGAAATGGTCGGGAGAAATCCCTGGCCATCTTTCGGAGCTTGGCTGATGGACCGGTTCGAGAAAAGGTTGGTTAGGTGGTAGTCGGTCCCAAGGTGAGATACCACCCCGTCACGCTGTACATTCCGCGATATCGCCGAGAGAAATCTTCGACGGTGTTTCGGATGTGTGGCTGATGGCCCGGACTGACACGGGGATAAGTCATGATGGTGTCTTCTGATATAAAGAATTCCGGAGGTAAACTAGTCTCCCATTCGGATCTCCGGGGCGGACTATGTCAGGGGGAACATCATGCAGATATCATGATAAATAATGGAACTTTGAGAGGTTCTGTGGGGAGGAAGTAAGTGCACCGGCGTACGGCGCTGATTAACTTCCTCCTCCATCATTCACTAATTAACATTGGCCGAATATCGCAGCAGGTACAGGAAACGCGCTTTAACAATGAAAGGTGCCTAGTTTTGAATTTAATTTACTTTTAAATTTTGAAAATCAAACAGTTAATGAGATTTATAAATTGTTTATTGTTTGTCTTTTACATTTTTGTATGATTTATACGTTTTCACAAAAACTAATGAACACTTCGTATGGACTTAAGGATATTGTTTTATCAAAGAGACTATTGTATACCGATTTTTTTTTGCCGCACTATATGTTTTCAATAATTAACAATTTGGGATCAATAAATTAACGTTATTTCATAGATTCACGGATAAATTTACGTGGAAAAATAACTAAAACTTCCTAGAGTTGAAAAATAAAACACACACGACTCCGGGTATATATTCGCGTGTTACTGTTTACGCTTCTCCGCTGGTGGCGCGGAGAGCGGGAGTTTCACCGTGCGACCAGCGTGGTCGGAGGATGGAATAAGACTCAAACGATATCCTCTCCAATAAGGATATCGTTTTTTACCTACCACCAGGGAAACGTAAAGTCTCTCTTGGTGGTATAGGAAACCAGATCTTGTAATACAGGTCATGGTGGTATGTGTGGGATCGTTGAGATCAATGCTATTCACACGTGCAGTGGAACAGCGAAACAGGCAGGCGGCAAAGACAAAAGAAAAGGCGACCAAATGGTTCGCTCTTTAATGAGGGTCATGTTTATACGATGCCTCGTCGCTATTTTCGACGTTAGGAGAAAAAGGTGCTAAAAGCAAATTGGATGTTTATGGCATCTCTGGCTGCAATAGAAACCGGGTTCATATTTGCATTAGGAAATGCTGGAGAATTTGGTTTCAGCGTCTATTGCGCTAATTATATGCAGCTGCTTGGGTTGTTTGTTGGTAAGACAAACAAAAAAGGTTGCCAGGCAATGTGTATGTATGGTATATGACGCGGCTGGGAAAATAGACGGCGCGATATTTATGGTCCCTGTCATGACGGTTACATTGATTGCAATCCGAATTATTTTGTTTACAGGAATTTGTCTGGTGCTGAATTGGTTCAGAATACCAAATAGGAAAACAAAGAAATCTTATGAAAAATTGTATGCGAAGGGATGCATGAAGGTAAGTTTTCTTTATAGGGATTTTAGGGTTATAATAATTGGGTCTGTTTGATGCGTGAAGCATCTAAGATGCTAATGCGAATTGCATTAGCGAAAGCTGGTGCAGACCCGGGTTATGGTTATGGGGGTTTTTTCAGGAAGGCGAGCCGTGGGATCTGGCGGAATCGCCACAGTTCGTCATCGCATAACCGGGCTAGCTCTCGAGGCTCGGCCCACGCTCGACTGGTGACGGCATTTTGTAACATCAGGGGCATCGGTTTCACCAATACTAATGTAAACGCCGTCCACCAATATTTGCAAACAACGAAACCTGATATCCTTGCCCAAACTGAGACCCAGGTCGAATCGTCAACTGATTCGACATATCTTCGTTGCTCAGGATACGACTTACATTAGAGATTCCGTTTTAAGGGCGGAGTCTGCGTCTTCGCACGGTCCGATCTGGCTTGCCAGAGGATGGAGGCGTTGGAGCCCAATAATATGGACATCATATGGTTGAGGGTCGTGCTGAGGAATTCCGTTAAATTTCTTTGTTGTCTTTACCGCTCCCCGAATGACGATCGACCGGCGACATTTTTCGAACATCTTTCATATACCGTCGACCGGATACAGATCAACCACCCAGCTTCTGAAATTATTGTCCTTGGCGATTTTAATGTGCACAATTCCGACTGGTTGTTACATTCTAACAGAACCAACGAGGCTTGGAGGCTGGCGGAGATGTTTGCTGTAAGCCACAACTTGGCTCAACTCGTGGGGGAGCCAACGGGAGTACCGGATGCCCGAGGCGATTATGCGAACACCCTGGATCTGTTTTTGACATCCGAACCGAGTATTTATACCGTAGAGGTTTTTGCGCCACTGGGAAACTCAGATCACTGCTTGGTATCTGTCGCGCAAGCACTTGCATATCAAGCGAATAACCGGCCTAGGCAGATTCGCCATGTATGGAAGTATGGGGCTGCTAACTGGGACGATATGCGAGATTTCTTCGCATCCTTTCCATGGTCGGAGGTGTGCTTCGGAGACTCCGATGTTAACGCTTGCGCGGAGTCGGTATGAGAGATTATTCTCCTGGGGATGGAGATGTATATTCCACATTCCATCAAACGAAGTTCGTCTGATAAACCTTGGTTTGACAAAAAATGCGAGCTGATTACAGCGGCAAAAAATAGAGCTTTTAAGCAATGGCGCTCCAATCCCACCGATGTTAACAGAACGAATTTTGTTAGAACCAGAAACGCGTGCAACCAGGCGATTGATACCGCGAAAAAGACTCACAACGACAGGGTGATCAATAAACTCCTTCGGTGCCCAACTGGTTCGCGCTCTTTCTGGCCAATGGCTAAGGCTGTCAGCAGTAACTTTGCTTCCTCCTCTTTCCCTCCGTTGGTGACAGACAGCGGGACGTTGGTCACGAATCCAAAGGATAAAGCTAATGTGTTCGCGAATTTATTTTCCGCGAATTCAAACCTCGATCCTGGCCTTTTGGAGCCACCTGCGATCTCGCCGGTACGGTCTTCCATGCGGGATGTGAGATTTCGTCCGCGCACTATTCAACGCATTCTACGTGAACTGGATTGTAGGAAGGCAGCCGGCCCGGACGGAATACCAGCAATAGTCCTTAAGAACTGTGCTCCAGAACTATCGCCGGTTCTTGGCAGACTCTTCTGCTTATCTTATGCACGGAGGACCTTTCCTGCCTGCTGGAAAATCGCTCGAGTTCAGCCAATCCCAAAGACGGGAAAAAAGTGTCTCCCACAAAATTACCGTCCGATAGCATTACTGTCTATTTTATCTAAGGTAATGGAAAAAGTCATCAATACAGAGTTGGTTAAGTATTTGGAGTGCAACGGTCTTCTGAATGATCGTCAATACGGATTCCGTGGCAGGCGGTCCACAGGAGACCTTTTGACACTTATAACCGATATATGGACATCTGCGATTGAACGGCATGGTGAGTCAAGGGCGGTCGCATTGGATATCTCCAAGGCTTTTGACCGCGTCTGGCACGGGGCATTGCTGAGCAAACTTCGTTCATATGGACTTTCCCAACAGCTTTGCGACTGGACGAGGAGCTTCCTCGAGAATCGATCGATCCGGGTTGTTGTGGACAGCGAGTGTTCGGATCTGTATCCTGTTAATTCGGGGGTGCCCCAGGGTTCTATTTTAGCTCCAACCTTGTTCTTGCTTCACATAAATGATTTGTTGGAGACAACGGATAACAAAGTGTTCAGTTTTGCGGATGATAGTAGGGTTGTTTCCTCCTTTTCGAGTGATCGGCCGATTGGTGCATCAACGTCGCACCAGCTGAGATGTAGACAGATTGACTCTCTGAACCAGGATCTAGATAAAGTCCTGCAGTGGGGAAAGGCCAATCTTGTCGACTTCAACGCAACGAAGACCCAGTATACAACATTCACAAAGAAAACTGGATCATCGGTTCCACAGCTGATGATGAGTGGCCGGGCCCTCGAGGCTGGGGAAAGTTTGAAATTGCTCGGCGTCTCGGTCTGTGGGAATATATCATGGCATAAACACGTGTCGAGTATCGCCAGATCAGCCTCCGGAAAACTGAGTTATCTTTTTAGAGCCAAGAAATACTTTACTCCGGCCCAACTTCTTCTCCTATATAAATCTCAAATTAGACCCGGGCTCGAATATTGCTCTCATGTTTGGAGCTCGGCTCCTAAACATACCCTCGACCTACTTGAAAGCGTACAAAGACGAGCGATCCGCCTGATCGGCGACTCGGCGCTGACGTCGGGACTACAGTCGCTATCACATCGAAGGCGCGTAGCCGACCTCTGTCTGTTTTACAGATATTATCACGGGTGCTGTTCTTCGGAGATTCTTGGCATTGTTCCACGCAATTCGGTCTATATGCGCTCCACAAGACAATCCGACGGATCGCACCCGTTTGTGGTTCATCTCCCGACAGCGCGAACATCCCTGTATCAGAACTCGTTCCGTTACAGAGCGGGGAAGCTGTGGAACTCCATTCCCACGGGAGTGTTCCCGGAGCGTTACAACCTGCAACTGTTCAAAAAGAACTGCAACAGTTATTTGATGGCATCTCCCGAGAGAAGTCTAATAAAAAAAAAAGAAAAAGAAAATGTTGATCCGGATTAAACTATTTTTTGGCGATATTCGATACGTGGTCCCCTGAGACCTTGACGCCGAGCAAATTTATGCTTTCCTAAGATTTAATGGTCTGGCCATTCATCAACTTTGGAACCTATGATCAATTTTGCCCTATGAACGTTGTATAATGCATCTTCGTTGCTTTGAAGTTCAGAAGACTTTCTCCATTGTAGAATTTTACTGTGATTCCGATTTAGGGAATTAATCTGGCTACATATCAGCTGGAGCTACTGTGGCGGTTCTGCCAAACCCCACGGTTCATTTACCTGAAAAACCCCCATAACTTCCACCCAATCTCATAACTTCACTAACTAAGTCCCTGGAAAAGAAAACATACGTTTCATGGATCTCTTCGCACACAATACCCTGTAAGATTTCTTTTCTACCTTTTCAGGAATCCCAAAACCTATTCGGTACCTTCGGTTGCCAGGCAAATTCCAACTTTCCAACACCTGCACCGCAGTCTCTACCCAGCATAAACATTTCCTACTACAAGGACATTAATGCTTTCAACGCATTACATGAAAATTCTTGAAGGATTTTGTTTACACATCTAATTCATCATTAGAATTCGCTGAAAAATAATTCATTGGCATACATGTATTATAAGTAGGAAACCTATTCCGGCACCATTGTTTTCCAAGCAATTTAGTTCCTCATGTGCACCCTTATCTTCCCACATGCACGTATCTTGCCGACCCGGTGTCCAAGGGACAAAAGCAATACGCGCATCCAGCGTCTAGTGCCATAAAACCGAATTCCTATGCATGTAAACATGCATAATATCCAACTAATGATTCGTTTTCCCACTAACAAACAATCTCCAATTCCTTTCTCTGCCGCAACGAATTTCCCTGCATATACAAATGCAAGCAAGGGATTCGTTTTGGGCACCGACCCAAGATACGATATACAATTCTCATTGTATAAAGTATTGTAATACATTAGCACCTCTTTCGAATGGCTATTCGTATATTTACACAAGGGCATCACCCATCTAAGACTTTTATGATGCCCTCGTCTAATCTTTGCTCTTACCACATTTCTTCGAGGTATCGTCGTCTATTTATTTAGATGCAATGCACTTCATAGACAACGATCTTATCGATCCCTTTGTCCTTGCCGCTTGCCTGCTTTGTTTTGCCATTGCCTCCGCGCATGAGTAAACAACACAGATCTGAACGATCACACACATACCACCATGATCTTCATTACGAGATATGGTTCTCTATTCCACCAAAAGAGACTTTACGTTTATCTGGTGGTAAGTAAATATATATTCTTAGTGGAGAGGATATGTACTACCACACCACAAACTCACCCCAAACTAAGGTTGAACCTCTGAGTCTAATTCCCTTCGCTGACCACCATGGTCACGCGATCTCCCGCTCCTCGTCGCGCGCCGAGGACGCGGAAATACCCGGGGTCGTGTGGGTAGTTAAATAAAATTCGTAAAAATCGATTTTGTATTAATAATAAGTTTACGCGGAGTATAAAAACACCACATATGTAATAATGGTTTAGAACAAAGGTAATGATTGTTAAATATAAGAACCTTTTCTAATAAATAAAAAGTGCGTGTCGATTGTGGTGCCGATCGATTAATGTGGACAACAAACGTGGCGGCGTTTCGCTCTTTTGTCGGTATTTATTTCCTTCGTGATGGACAATTCGCGCCGGAGCTGTTTAGTAGACGATGGGGATGGCAGTGAACGGAGTGCCCATGCCTCGCACAATACTTCCTCCCCACACTACCATTCCAAAACGAGGAAATAAGTATGATATTGTGGCGTTTCTAACAGACACACACTCAATATACAAACAAGTCGTGAAGAACAGCACCGAAAGAAAATCGAATAGGCAAAAAGCATCAGCCGTATACCAAGCAATAATAAAGCAATTCCTCATTAGTTGAATGTACTTGAGTTTAGAAATCGAATTCATACTCGCGGCAGTAGCCTAATGTGTTGAGCATTGGTTCTATTATTTTAGTGATTCTAAACGTTATAGCGTCTAATAGCCCAAGCACAATGAATCTGTGATCGATTAGCTAGTACCGATTATCAGTAAAGTATCCGAGAAGGTCGTAAATAAAGCCCTGATAAAATGGGTTGATGACATTGGCATTATTCCAAATAATCAGTTTGGTTTTAGGGAAGGACACGAAGCCTCACATGCCGCAGCCTAACTCTGACATACAATGGAATAAAGGGAAGCGTGTACAGGTACCAGTTTGATTTACTTGGAAAGAGCCTTCGACACTGTGTGGATTGAAGGACTATGAGTTAGTTAGGCTAGGTAATTCTAAAACCCTACTCTATACCTTATAACATGTTAAAGGATAGGAGATTTGTTGTTAAAAGTGGCAACGTGAATTCCAACGTTATTTACAAAATGAAGAAAGGTCTGCAACAGGGAGCGGTACTACCTCCGATTCTTTTCCGCATATACACTTCCGGCGTTGCTAATAGATATATACAATAGTGAAGATCAAAACACTGAAAGAAAAATCAAACGATAAAAGCATCAGACCCGTATACCACATCATTTTCGCATCGGTTGCGATTACTTGAGAATAAAACCAATTTCGGACAGGCGGCAGTGGTCTGATGTGTTAAAACTTTGGCTCGACCTTTAATTGAATCTCACCGTCATAGTGTCGGGTCGAATCCCTTAGTCTTCACTGTCGTCGCAAATGCTACAGGTCCACCAAGTGGCTTCGATAAGACAAAAAATCAAAAAAAAAAAAAAAAAAAAACCAGCTTACTTAGTAACATGCTGTGCCCAACGCGGTCTAAAGCCTTGTATATCGTACATTAACAACAAAATAATTCATACGAACATCATGCCTTACATCTTTTATATTTTTAATAATCCTACAGATTATTAATTCTTGTAAAATAATAAAAGGTCTATTTTAAACGGACTACAGGTGGCTTAAAGTATATTATAATACAACCTTATTAAAATACATAAGTGCTAAGAAACAAAACTTAAAGGCTGAAATAAAAATGATAAAAATGCTAGAAAGAGCAAGTAATAATAAGTGTAGCAGGCAAACAATTAATTAGATTTAATATTTATACAAAGTCTGTAAAAAGCAGCCGGGATCCGGTCGCGGCCTTATTTAGTAAATCTCCCCACCGGTCCCGATTTCGAGCCGATGTCATCCAGTTTGGCACTCCTAGGCTCTCGGCGTTCTGGTCTACGCTAGCCCTCTATCGCAAACAAGGTCTATCCCGCTGTTACCTTCCATCTACCCTGCCACAAGGGAATTTTCGAGCAGGCTCCTCTTTGCTCATTCGAGCTAGGTGTCCCTCTCGCCGGAGTCTACCGAGCTTGATTTTTCTTACAACATTAGCTTCAAGGTAGATTGTGTACAACTCATGTTTGCAGCGTCTCCGGAATCGTCCTCCCTCACATATGGGACCAACACTTCTCCTTAAGACCTTCCTCTCGAACGCGGCTAAGAGTTCAGAGTGCCTTTTATTGAGCACCCAGTTCTCGGACCCATATATGAGTACTGGTAAGACCATGGTCTTGTACAGTAGTAGCTTGGAAGTACTGGATAAATTTCGGGATTTAAAGAGCACCGATAGACCATAGTGGGCTTTGTCGGATTTGATCAACCGTCCGTTTCTTCTTCCATTTTGTTATCGGCTCCTACTATTGACCCAAGGTAGTTAAAGGATTGCACTTTAAATTCATGCTCCGCTACCCTGATAGTTTGACCAACGTTAGCTCTTCTCTTCATAGATGTTGGCATGTACATGGTTTTTCCCTCATTAATGTGCAGTCCCAGTTTTTGTGAAAGTTCTGGGTGAAAGAGTCCTGTACAGCCGAATCAGATCTACCGGTGATGTCGATGTCATCTGCGTAGGCAAGTATCTGGCTGAACTTGGTGACAATAGCCCCTCTATTTGTAATTCCAGAGTCATGGATTGGTTTTTCCAACGCCAGGTTAAAGAGGAAGCAGGCCAGACCGTCCCCTTGTCGGAGTCCATTAAAGATATTTATTGGTTTGGACAGCAATCCCGCTATTTTTACTTGACTAGTTACGTTAGTCATGGTCAACCTACAAAGGGGTATCAATTTGTTTGGAATGCCGAATTCTCTCATGGCATTATATAGTTCTCCCCTGATTATGCTGTCGTAAGCGGCCTTAAAGTCTATAAATAGATGATATAATGGAATCTTATATTCCAGACATTTTTCCATCGCCTACCTAAAGGTGAATATCCAATCAATCGCTGATTTGCCTGGATGAACCCTCACTGATATTGACCAATGATGACTTTAGCGTATGGGGCTATCCGGTCTTGTAGGATAGAGGAAAGTATCTTATAGGCGGTACTCAGAAATGTTGTACCTCTATAGTTGTTGCACACTGTGATATCTCCCTTCTTATGTAAGGGACAAATTACTCGGCGACGCCAATCTTCCGACATCTCCTCTTCCTCCCATATGTGCAGCACGATCTCATGAATTGCGTGATGTAACTCTACCCCTCTTTGTTTGACCAGCTCAGCTGGTATGCCGTCAGCTCCGGGGGCTTTATTTGATTTGAGATGTCTTATGGCTTTTAATGATTCTTCAATGATTGGTGGCGCCAGCATTTGGTATTTATCTTGCATTGGCGGAGCCTCTAATTCTTTTGTGAGCAGACCATTTAGCTAGCAATTCATTGAAGTGTACTTCCCATCGCTCCAGAATGCCTTCAGGATCGGTGATCAGATTACCCTCTTTGTCCTTGCAGTAAGTGCAGCGTGCTGTGTACCGTGTCATACTGTACGTTATTTGGTAGAACTTCCGGCATGGTGCGGACTTCGCTCTCTACTTTTCTCTATTTCATAGACCTGATCCTTTTTTCAGGCACTTTCCTTTTGTCTGTGGAGTCTTTTTTCAGATCTTCTGAGCTCTTTGTACTCGCGTACCCGCGTCCTATGAGTCTGCTGCATTGCCCCGTATGCAGCATTCTTACGTTCAGTCCCTAGTTCTCACTCATTATCAAACCTGTCGTTCCGATCTCTACGACTACTGCCTAAGTTGGAGTTGGCAGAACTAATGACAGTATTCTTAAGGCGTGTCCATTTCTCTTCTACGCCCGGCATTCTGGCCCCAGGACTTACTCTCCCTCCGTCGAGATTTTCGAGGACGAGTCTTAACGCATGACCAAAGGTGTTGCTGGTGTTCTCAATGTGTAAGGCAGCCCTGTTGATTCGAACCTGATCCGCGGATGCAATACGTCTCCGTAAGGCAATCCGCGCTCGGAAAACTATACCAACAAGACAGTGATCCGCGTTGACCTTGGCACATCGGTACGTTCGTACGATCATCAGGCTCGAGGAGTGGTGGCGATCTATCAACACGTGGTTAATTTGGTTGCAAGTGGCTCCATCAGGTGATACCCAGGTGGTTTTGTGGATATCTTTATGCGGGAACCTGATACTCGCAACGTTCAAGTTCTTTGATTCTGTCAGTTCGTTGACTCGTAGTCCATTGTCATTAGTGTTCTCATGCAAACTATGGGACCCTGTGTAGTGCCTGAAAACAGGATCCCGACCTATTTTTGCATTCAAATCACCAAGGACGATTTTCACATCGCATCTTGGGCAGGCATTGAGGGCCCGTTCGACGTTCTCGTAGAATTATCATCAGGGGACTTCTCTGTAGGTCCGTGAACGTTTATGGGGCTTATGTTCTTAAACTTGCCTCGTACGCAAAGAGTGTATAGACTGTCGTTTATTGTTTTAAAGCTGACAATGGCGGGCTTCAGTTTTTGGCTGACAAGAAATGTCATACTCGTTTCTTTGAATAACACCAGTCCCCGTCCATCTTATTTCTTGTAATGCTGTTATGTCAGCCTTATATTCGGACTGGGAATCGGCTAGCTGTGGCGCAGCTCGAGCTCTGTATAGTGAGCGGACGTTCCATGAGAAAATTCTCAAATCATTTAGTTATTTTCGTTTCCGTGGTCGTCGTCGTGTATCCGATCCATATCCGAGGGTTGATAAATTTGCCATAATAGTTTGTTTTTTCGAGCAACATTATTAGCCTTTAGCCAACCTTTCTCAGGATGCCGCTGCATGCATTGGTTCACTGCGTGACAGGTGCCAAAGTAGCTATCCAGGGGTGTCAATTGGAGACTGCATGTAAATTTGGATTGAACAGGAACAAGGATCGTCCTGGCCTTCGTCGGGTTGAAAGCAATCAGTCACTTTGCCCTGTATGTTCGCTCCCACCCCCGTAAAGGTCACCATCATTAAATTAATCTTGGGAGTCCGCAGTGGTTAGTCTTGTTTATAAAATATAAATTACCCACATACCAATCCTTTTCTCTTGCTAATGTTTGTGTGTTTCTCCAACAGACTTGTTCAAACCATAATCGGACTTTAGTGTCAAACAGCAGTTGAATTGTGAGTACAAAAATTATGGTTGGGAATTAGGGAAGTGGATGGAATTTAATACCCAAAGAAGATATTAGTGCAAGGCATTGTAGTGCTCTGAAAAGCCCTACCACCTTTTTCCCCCCATTTCCACATCCAAATCCCAGCTATATTACCCTAAAACCCAAATCCCGATCAAAACCCGAAAAAACCCAAACATGATCCAAAATTCGCAATAAACGAATCAAACATTCGTTTATTGCATAACATTTCCCCCACGGCAAAATTCAATCCAAAATCTAAAGTAAAATTAAAATTCACAATAAACGCATCTAATATTCGTTTATCGTTTCACATTTACCCCACGGCATCATCATATCCAAACTTCAGAGATAGTTATCTCTATCTGAAAAATTCCATTAAACTAAACAAATAGAAAACCAAATCCAGATACATATCCACATCTGCGAAATAGTTTCGTAAGAATTCAAGAAATTGAATTCTTATCTTAAATAAACACTGAGCATCTCACTTAGGATACCCAAATCGGGATTTTTGTATGAAATTGTGTATTTTCGAGATACAAATCTCAATTTGTTTCTCTTTATAAGGGCGATGGATTTTGTATTCGAGGATCAGTCTCGATTGGCGTCCAATGGTTGTGAACGTCAACAATTAAAACATAAAATCTGTCCCTGTGCTATGTCCGGGAATGTCGACCTCGCCAATCAGGGTATTAATTTAAGGATAATAAACACCCAACAATTTTAACCTCCGTTTTTTAAACAACCCGAGCGATCGGTAGCTGCTCTTCCCTCAAGGTTTGATGAAGCACGGCGGCAACCGCAACGGGTCCACTCAGGAGGAGACAAGCTCCCTGAGAGAAGGACCACAACAGTATACTGCCTAGTTCTTTTCTACAAGCATCATTATGGTCGTTGTTGAGCCCTTTGTTCAAAAAACTCTCACTTTAGAATATCAAGAAATGGTGGCGCCTGTTGACGTGGCTCTAATATCGACCGACCAACTAAAAGTCATGGCTGACGAACATGATGGAAACCAGCCATTATGCGAGATGATTTTATCTCTTGTTTTCTTTGGAATGGAAGTGGTTTTTGGTGATCATAGTGAATCGTTAACGATTTTAGTTTTGTTACTTTTGACTCTGAAAAGTTATCTAAATAAGCTCAAGTTAAACGCGTTTCATTTTGGCATGATTTACGCAAATGATTTACAGCCACGCATCCAGTACAAAATTCTGATCAAATATTAGGTTCAAGATATACATTCATAACCCTTTGATTTTTGTTATTATGATGTGTACTCTCGAAAGGCATTATAATAACCTTTATAATCGAAATACCTAGGACGGGCATTAATGTAAGGAAGAAATAGTGAACGTAGCTAGATTATAAAAGGTAGAACACTTAAAAAAAATGTTAAAATTAAATTTATATTAATATAGAGATTTTTTTTGTAACAATAATTTGCAGTACGTTTTATTTATATACTCTTTTTGACACGTATTGTGGAAAATGTGAAATTAGCTTCAGTTGCGTGACAAGTTGTTCGGATACGAGCGCTCACTCGAACCAACGTCACTTAGTTTACGACATACATCAAGACGGGTATGTTCTATATAAAAAAACATTTACAATTGTCACTCATCACGTTCACATAACCTAACGCTGATATTCGAATAGGCTGGTACCCTGTTGTGATATATACGTATTTATCTATAATTTGGCACAAAATGAAATTTAATGAAGGCCTGTTGATGGACGTTCTGGAAATGTGGTTAGCCAATTTTCCGTATGTGTTTTAATCTACCATTGTAAGTCCTTTTTATCTGCCTCGTCTTTATCTGATTTCATGTGCACACCTTTAATTCCCCTGCCTTATTTCCCTTTCATTATTTTACTTTCATATTCGAGGTAAACTTGTACTTAGTATTTTGAAAATAAATTTCTGTGGATTACTTACTTGTGGTCGCGTACTTGCCATGCTTTACCTGTTTATCCTGACTTGCATTAACTTCGTACCACACCAGTTGGCATTTGCAAGAATAATCCGAATCGGTGCCAAAACAATACCTTTCTGACTGCGTTGAAAGGCACTCACTACATAAATCTTTGATCCAGGACAGCAAAGGGCAGGGCCGCAGACGGGATATTGTAGTCGATGTACGTCTACACTTCCTGGCATAATTAACGGGTACCTTAGTCTATAGGGATCTCTACAGGTATGACTTTCAGCCTGTGCCATTGTTAAGCGCAGAATAAATCGACAAAATCGTGCATGTGACAAGGATTTGCAATTAGACATATGAATTAATACTGCTAGCTATGTGTTCATATACCAGGATGAATAAATGATGCTGAATAGAAGTTTCATTCGGGCCATATATGGCAGAACTTCGTTAGGCAACGTAATACGCTACTCATTAAATGAGACTGTATTCTAGGTGTTGTTAGCGCAAGAGTGGCAATTACGATTGAAAGAGACGGACTTTCTAGTTGGAGTTGAATAAAGTTCATAGGAGGTTTTATGGCTTCCACAGTTTTCTTCTGCAGCAGATTGTAGCTCATTAGGAAAGCTAATTTTAAATGTATGTCGTTAATGGAATAATACTAGTGATAGTCAAAAACGCTTCACACTTATTCCCTATTAAACTTTATCAATATTCTGGATTAACAGATTTAACAGGTTGTGCATTTTTTTTGTCATCATTTCGTTATTTAACATTTGATAAAGCATTGCTTGTTTTTACTTTGTATGCATCTCTTTAACTAAAGGGAAAAAGTATTGTATGAATTCACAGATTAGATAATTCGACTGCAGAAACACTCAAAATTTACTAATTATAAGTCCTAACCGCGTCTGTTCCACTCTCCTCAGCAACATGTCATTAATAAGTCACACAAAAATAGAAATGCAAGAAAATGAAAAACAAAAAGCGAAAGAAACGGAAAACGAGGAAAAGAGAAAAAAGAACAAAAAACAAAAAGGTAAAGTTAAAGTTAAAAAAAAAAAAATAATATAAGAGAATTCTCGGGTTCCTCCGGTGCCTCGAGTGGCAAAATAATTTGTGTACTATGCCCGGAGCTCTAAAATAAGCACAACGCTAACACAAAAGATTCCCAGAAGTACATAACACACTTTGTACAAACTAATCGTGAATTATAAATGAATAATTGAATAATTGAGTCATGATTCCAATGCACGCAGACCTCAATTAAATTTAACTCGAGAGTTACATCAGCTTGTATTTTATCGCTATTACGCGATTACGCGATGACGAATATGTTAATGTTCGGTTATTTATCATAATATTTGCATGATGTACCCCCTGGCATAATCTCCCCGGAGACTATTATTATTATTATATTTATTATTTATTGGCCTGCAGGAGCCCGGGAGTTCATAACCTCACCGACTCGACTCCGCCATCGTTCCCTGTCCTGTGCACTCTCCTTCCACGCTTGACCATTCGATCCGACCTCCTCTGGGTCAAACCTAACATTGTCCTCCCTTCTCCGTCGCGGGCGTATGGCCGGTATCTTTCCCGTTGGTCTACCGTCAAGAATTCTACGCACGGTCCTATCGTTGCCCAATTCGTGCCACGTGTCCGGCCCATCTTAATCTTCGCGACTTGATTACTCTCACTATTGTAGGCTTGCGATATTGCTCTTCCAATTCGTGGTTATGGAGTTTCCATTGTTCTGCCTCCTCGTCATATTTACCGCCAAAGATACCTCTCAAAACGTTATTCTCGAATACGCGGAATTTGTTTTCTTCCCGTTTTGTGAGAGCCCATGTTTCACATCCATATAGAACAATCGGCATGATTATAGTACTATAGACACGGAGCATTATGTTACGAGATAGCAGTTTGGATTTCAGCAGTTTACTGACTGCGTGCCAACTAGCGTTGCCGGAATGCAGTCTTTTGTTAATTTCCTTCGACATTTCGTTACTGGCCGTCAGTATCGTTCCCAGATATTCAAATTCTTTAACTTTTTGAAATATCTTACCTCTGACGTTTATATGTGTTCCCTGAGGTCCACCTGCTCTCGCCGTAATCATGTATTTTGTTTTCTCTTCATTTATTTCTAGGCCAACCTCTTCTGCCGCTTGCATGATGATTTCACAGTTTTTACTAACAGTTTCTAGATTATCGCCCAGAACGGCGATGTCATCCGCATATGCGAGCACTTGTGTTACTCCGTTCAGGGATGATCCGGCCATGTTGTCTTCTTGTACCTTTCTGATAACATACTCGAGCACAAGGTTAAAAAGACACGGTGATAGACCATCTCCCTGCTTTAGTCCGTCACGAATTTAAAATGGTTCTGAGAGGTGGTTTTCTATTCTAACTCGCCCCGGAGATACGAATGGGAAACTCGTTAACCTTCATGACTTATCTTCGGTCATCAGCCATACATCCGAAACATAGTCGAAAATTTCTCCAATCGATATCGCGGAATGTACTGCGTGAAGGGGTGGTATCTCACCTTGGGACCGACTACCACCTAAGCCAACCTTTTCTCGAATCTGCCCATCAGACAAGCTCCGAAAGATGAATAGGGATTCCTCCCGATAATTTCACGGAGCTTATAGTAAGTAAATAGATAAAAATTAATATGGAATGTTTTAAGGAAGAAAAATAGGCTTCAGTATAGTTATCAGATTAGTCCTTAGGTAATCATGTCTTCAACATTTTTGTTGTTGGTTTAGTTTAATGTTTACATCGAATGTCTTATCACAAGACCATCATTTCGTGTTTATATTTTTTTTACTATTGTTTATACACTCAGCTGAAATTTTGGGTTAAGCTTTTAGTCTAACCAAAAGGCTCAAAAAAAAAGGAAAGCCGTTCTGATATTTCAATTTTTACAAGATTCTATTGTAGTTCACAGCAATTTCATAGTTTAAACACACTATTAAAGTCTAATAGGCCATTCTCTCACTATTTAACAATCATGTCCCAACTTCATGTTCTAATAGTGCAGATAAAATGTGCAACCGAGTTCGTTTTATTAAAGACACTCAGGATGCGGCGACTTATGAGCTAATCCCCTGCAATACGGGACGAAGCACAGTCTAATATCCTGGTTGTCACATATTCATATATTACCCTTGGTCCAACTCTATCAGACAGGAGCGCTAGGACGATTTGTGTACCATGTTTGCAGCGCTCTGGGTGTTGAGCTGTGGCTTACCGCCGCCACTACTAACATCAAAGACATGTTCTATGTAAACTTATGTGGGAGTCATAGAACCACGACCGGGGTTGTGTCTAAATGGCTGAATGGTCATCGCATAAAATATCCATTGAACGAGGAAACGAGTACATCTCCGGAGTACATAATGATGGGAGTTTGCATCCGCCTGTGCTATTCCAATACAACATCTGGGCTACGTCTGTTTGTAGATGAAATTGCCCCCGAAGGTATCATTTGGCCCAGTCTGACGGTGATACGGACAACGCTATGTCTTTTACTTTGGTTATCCTTTTTTTATTTGTATTTTCAATAAAAAATAGAGTTAACTCTCAGCTAACAGATTTTCTGTCGCAAAATGGATAAAGCGTTTATCTGGGTGAGTGTGGTCTTCAGAAGGCGGGAAATGGAAAGCAATGTGAACAATTTTACAAATGATGTCATGTGTCTAAGTGGTTAGACGAGTCATTTGCCATTCAACGGTATAATGTTTACCATGGTATATAAAAGGGTTAATTTGTAGGTCATACATTCCTCGTTTCAGGAACTTCTGTCACGTACCTGTATACCATATAAATCGTTTCCATGTGAGATCTTCATTTTTGAAAACTGGAGACTACCAACGCACATGATGGCAAATAAATAGAGTTGAGGGGTTGCACTTTTGATGTCAATTGTTACTAATATATGTGTATTGTGTATTGGTTACTAATACATTGGCAAATCAATTATGATGTTGAAAAATTAGGTCCCTGTCAAATATTTTAGTCCATAAAACACATTATCTATTATAAAAGGTAAGTAACTGTCGACAACAAGCAAAAGCTCAGAAATGTAGCGATGTTGGCGAAGAACGAACTCATTGTCATGGAAGATCTCTTAGAAAGGGTGAATGTAGTGGGGACTGTAGGAAGTGAAGAAGGCGAATGAAAAAATCCGCCATAATCACGATCTGGAGGACATAGCTTTACTGAATTTCCAACTCCTTAGAAATGATATTTCGCTAACGCTGGTTACCCACAGAGCTAATGGTCTATTAATGATGTCAGATGAGGTCTAGAGTATTTTCGAATTGCTGGAATCTCAAATATCTTCGGCCAACTGCATCACTTATGTTTAACAACGCGCTGAATAATGAATACATTCGCATAATATGATGAGAAGTAATGTACGTGGCTATGTTAAGATGCTGGAAGAACACTGAAAGTGAGTACAAAAGTAAATCGATAAGCAAAATATTTGTATCAGACATTTTTTAGTCAAGGTCGGCGTATGGTTGGGTATAAATAGCAGAAAAACTACACATCAAACCACAGATGTTGCACTGATTGACGCGAAACTTTTACCCGATATGAAAGAAAAATTCATCTTTGAAGTTGATTATGTGCTAGGGTGGAGGATATATCAACGAATATCAATATTATAAATGTAATGCCGATAGTAACTAACGGACTTAAGTCTTTCAGAAACAACAACCTGTTGGTAGTGCATATTACTGGACTCCCTTACCCCACATACTCTCGAACCGTTTTATAATCGGTAATTAATTATATTTGAAACATACAACTATAAAATTATCAGAATAAAGAGTAGATTAGGAGGAAATATGTTAAATGTGAATGTCGCTTTTTTATATGAACGCGCGCACAGAAGAGGGTTTTGAAGTGCCCTTAAATGTCAGAGCACAATGTAAATGGAAGAAGAGTAAGTGAATAAGAAAGGGAGTGTCGATGTACATTGGTCTTAAATACCTGGCGAGGAAACACATGATAAGGCAGACTATTCCATATTCGTGTGGTTCGGCTAAAGAATAACCCTCTACGTTTATTTGTGCGTCGGAAGTTGACTTCTAATGTGAACTGTTTCCCAATTCCAGATTGACGGAAACTGTCTGGGGTTTCACTGCTCATTTTTGCATCCTATCGAGTACGAGTAACGCGGTTTTGTATGCGCCTGACCATGTAAGTTGAATCCAAGTAGTTAGAAAACATTCGAACTAATCCTTTTGTTTTTCAGATATCTTGAGACCGAGCCCAACATTCTCACGGATGTGGGTTATTCTGACTATCAGAAGATCAGAAGCCAGTGTATAAAGGACACATTTGTCTATGTCTCGTTTTTTTTTTTTTTTTTTTTTCAAATAGAGAACTTGAGTTCTGTTCTGGAGCTTACGGGATGCGTAGGCACTATTCTCATTTGTTAATAAATTTATATAGAACAGGAAGATACTTGTGTTATTTCAGAGGTAAGTCACTTCCAATCCTTTCACCGTTTTCTTCCGGTACACCCGAATACTTCCCCCCCACTAGTCCAAATGTGCGTTCAACCGGATTTTTCTCTTTCAGGTACCGCTAAGCATTCTCCCCAACAGTGCCAAGGGGTGCTTGTAGTCGATTCTTCTTCGATTAGATACACGAACGGCGTTTCCCCCCCACCAGTAAGGGATGTCCCGTGAGGGAAAAGAAAAGAATAGATACCATGGCACATTGAGCGGCTGCAACGCGGTAGGATCGGTGACAGGGTTTAGGAGGAAGGCTTTCTGAACTTATCTATTTTCAGGTGTATTTGATCAAACGGGCAATACAGTCCACAACACCATCGGGAATTTGTGGACCCACTGAGAGTCAGCCGTCCGTTAAACTAACCCATAACACCTTGCTTTCGTGGGTTAATCATAAGATCTTTCTTTTCGAAAATGATACGGGATTTGTTGTTTCCGTGAATGCTGAGCGTTACCGTCCAATGTCCCAGTTGGCAGCCTCATACCTCCATACATGGCGAAGCTGTTTAGGTCGGTTATTCGTTTGTAATGCAAGTGGTTGCGCGACCGATACCGAGCAGATCTGAGTTTCGCAGTGGCGCAGAAACCCCTACGGAATAAATACTCGGTTCGGATGTCAAAAAAAGATCCAGGGTCTTCGAGGGTCTTCGCATAATCACTTCGGCCATATGGCACCGCGTAGGTTCCTGCACGAGCTGAGTCAAGTTGTGGCTAACAGCGAACAACTCCGCGAGCCTCCCAGCCTAGTCGATTCTGTTGGAATGCACCAACCAGCCGGAATTGTGTACATTAAAATCGCCAAGGACGATAATTTCATATACCGGGTGGTTGATCGATATCCAGGCCGTATGATATCCATGTTACTGGGTTTCAACGCCTCCATACTATGGCAGGCCAGGCCGAACCGCGTGAAGACGCAGACTCCGCCCTTAAAACGGAATCTCGAATGTAAGTCGTATCGTGAGCAACGAAGATATGTCGAATCAGTTGACGAATCGACCTGGGTCTCAATTAGGGCAGGGATATCAGGTTTCGCTGTTTGCAAATAATGGTGGACGGCGTTTATATTCGTGTTGGTGAAACCGATCCTGCTGATGTTATAAAATGTCGTTCCCAGTCGAACGTCGACAGACCCCCGAGAATGAGCCCGATGACGCGATGACGAATTTGTTAATGTACGGTTATTTATCATAATATTTGCATGGTGTTCCCTCTGACGTAGTCCCCCTGACGTAGTCCCCCCCGGAGATCCAAACGGGGAACTAATTTGGCTCCAGAATTCTTTATCTCAGAAAGTACCATCATGGCTTTTCTCCGTGTCAGTCCGGGCCGACGATATCGCGGAATGTACTGCGTGAGAGGGTGGTATCTCACCTTGGGACCGACTACCACCTAAACCAACCTTGCTCAAACCGGTCCATCAACCAAGCTTCGAAAGATGGCCAGGGTTTTCTCCCGACCATTTTATGGAGCATATAGCTTGATGTGGTGCTATTTCACTGGGTGACAGGGCGCTGGGACGCCACCCACCACTCGACCTTTAGTCGCCTCTAACGACAAGCCGGCCTAGCTGTAAGTATATTCTAACGCCCTACTCACAGGCCCGATCACCGATCCTGAAGGCATGAAGGGATTTCTGTCCAAACCAATAAACATGTTTAATGGACCCCGACAAGGGGGCGGTCTGGCCGGCCTCCTCTTCAAGCTGGTGATGGAGAAAGCAATCCGCGACTCTGGAGTTACAATTAGAGGGCATATTGTGACCAGGTCCAACCAGATACTTGCCTACGTAGATGACATCGACATCCTCGGTAGATCCGATTTGGCTGTATAGGACTGTGGCGTTTCTAACAGATACACACACAATGCACAAGCAAATAGTGAAGAACACCGAACGAAAATCGAATAAGAAAATGCATCGGAGCCGTATACCATAGCGATAACATAACAAATCCACATCAGTCGAATGTACTTGAGTTTAGAAATCGAATTCGTACACACGGCGGTGGCCTGATGGGTTGCGCTTTGGTTCATTTTTTGGTGATTCTAACTGTCATAGCGTCAGTTCGAATCACACGTTCTTCACTATCATCCCAAACGCTATAGGACTCCTTCACCCAGATCGAGTAGGTGGCACAAAAACTGGGGCTGCACATTAATGAGAGAAAAACTGAGTACATGGTGGCAACATCTACGAAGAGAAGACCTAACGTTGATCAAACCATCAGGGTAGCGGAGCACGAATTTGAAGTAGTCCAATCCTTTAACTTCCTTGGGTCAAAAGTATCAGCCGATAATATGGAAGAAGACACACGCGGACGGCTGAGCAAATCCAACAAAGCCTACTATGGTCTATCTAGGCTCTTTAAATCCCGAAATTTATCGAGAACATCCAAGCTACCACTGTACAAGACCATGGTCTTACCAGTATGGATCCGAGGCGTGGGAACTCAATAAACGCTACTCTAAACTCTTAACCGCTTTCGAGAGGGAGGTGTTAAGGAGAATTGTTGACCACGAATGTGATGGAGGACGATTCCGAGGCGCTACAATCTAGCTTGAATGAGCGAAGAGGAGCCTGCCGCGAAAATCCCTTGTGGCAGGATGTATGGAAGGAGACAACGTGGCAGATATTGTCTGCGATGGAGAGATGGCGTAGACCAGGACGCCTGGGAGTGCCAAACTGGATGACATCGGTTCGAAATTGGGGCCGGTGAAGAGACTTGTGAAATAAGGCCAAGACTGGATTCCGGTTGTAGTTTAGTTTAGTTTAGTGAGGGTAGAACCCTCGTATATTCAGCTTAGTACAAGCGATAAAACCTAACAATTATCTTAAAACTATATATATATAAGAATATAAACTATGGTTAAAAAGAAAAAAAAGCAGGGGGGGGGGGGGGTAATGTTTGGCGGGTTGGTTACTGGGTTTATCCATCAATTATCACTCATTCATTCACTCCGCTTAGTACAGGATGTAAGAGTGTAGACGGGAGCGGGCGAGGTCAGGAGGGGGAAGAGAGGAGGTGTAGTTTGAGAGCAGTAGAGGTAAAGTTGAAATCGAAGGAGGTAGGGTAGGAGTTTGCCCGCCGCATCATTCGCGAAATGGGTTCATTAGACCCATACGAAGTATGGTGGGTTGGCTGATAGAAGAGATGAGGGTTTCGCAGGTTACGGGGGTTAGTGTGAAGTGGAATGATGGAGAGCAGGCTTGGGCAGTTGATTGTGGCTGAAAGGAGACGGTGGATGAAAAGGATATCGGCGTGAGTTTTGCGCTCCTCAAGTGTGTTGAAGTTGATCAGATAGAGCCGGCTTGTGTATGGGGGAGAATCCGTGGATTCGCCCAGTTCAGTCCGCGGAGGGCAAAGCGCAGAAACCGACGTTGCACGCTTTCGATTCTGCGTACATGGGACGAGTAGTGTGGTGACCAGACCTGACTGGCGTATTCAAGAAGGGGGCGGACGAAGGCTATGTAGAGAGAACGGATTAGAGAATTCTTTAGACCAGCGTTTCACAAACCCAAGGACAGAGTTGGCCTTAAGAGTAATATCATCAATATGCGGGATGAAGCTAAGTTCCCTGTCAAATAAGATCCCGAGGTCGCGTATCGAGGGTACAGATGATATCTACTGGTTTAGCAGGAAATAGGAACGTGGGGGGGGGGGGGGGGGGGGGCAGGGGGGCCTTTGCGGGAGAAGGTGATGGAGTGACATTTGACAACGTTGAGTTCAAGGCAGTTATTACGGCATCAAGTTGAGAAGCTGTCGAGGTCTGTTTGGAGAAGTGAGGAGTCGAGAGGAGAGATGATCGTTTTGTAGAGTTTAGCGTCGTCAGCATAGACGGAGATGGTTGAGTATTTAATAATGGAGTCAACATAATTGATGGTAAGGATAAATAGGAGGGGACCTAGATGGCTGCTTTGCGGAACCCCTGACGTGGGAAGAAAAGGATTGGACAGGGAGGATCTGAATTTAACACGGTAGGATCGATCTTTCAGATAAGAAGATAACCACTTGATCAATAGGGGTTCGAAACCTAGGGAGGACAGCTTAAAAAGCATGAGATTGTGGGAGATTTTATCAAAGGCCTTGCCGAAGCCGGTGGTGATTACATCGACTTCGTTGCTATTTTCTAAAGCACGGAGAGTATGGGATGAGAACTCGACCAGATTCGTTGTGGTCGACCTACCCGAAAGGAAACCATGCTGGTTGTATGAGATGATGGATTTACAACGGAAAGATAACGCGTTGTAAAGAATTCCTTCGAACAGTTTGGAGATATGAGACAGTTTGGCGATGGGACGGTAGTTGCTTATATCGTTTTTAGGTCACTTTTTATGTATGGGGGTGACGTAGGAGGATTTCCAAATACTAGGGAAGATCCCTTGTGAAAGGGATAGATTGAATATCTGTGATATCAGGAGGGAAAGAGAAGTGGATCATTTCTTTAAAAATACAGCCGGGAGTCCATCAGGCCCAGGGCTGAACTCGTCTTTGAGTAAGTTTAATTTCTCCTCAACTACGTGGCGCTGAATAATTTGTGGGGTGAAGGGGCCGAGGCGCAAGACTAATGACCTTGCCCCGAAAAAATAAATCATTATGGAAAATTTAACAAGCCTCAGGACTTGCTAAATAAGGCCAAGACCGGCTCCCGGTTTTAGTGCCGATGATGATGATGAAGGGGCCGAGGGAGAATTCGCGCAA
The DNA here is from genome assembly GCA_963931805.1 of Microdon myrmicae. Taxonomy (NCBI): domain Eukaryota; kingdom Metazoa; phylum Arthropoda; class Insecta; order Diptera; family Syrphidae; genus Microdon; species Microdon myrmicae. Next base: position 64,342,940 of record OZ007502.1, read on the forward strand.
GTCTTTGAAGTGAGACGGATTGGGTTCGAAGGAAATATCTGTGAAGGATTTATTGAAAAACGAAGCGAATAGATTGGCAGTAGTTGTGTAGTGCCGATGATGATGATGATATTGGGGATCCCCATATGTAGTATGATGTGTGATGTTTTCAAAAACGTGGACAATTGTTTGAAGCTATGCCGGCAAAAATATGGCAAATGTTTGTCCAATATTATTTTGAACGCATAATTGCCACAATTAATAAAGGTATCATCAAATTATCACATTCACTTTGTAATATTGATTTTCAACTGCTGTCTTCCTTACTGGAACACTCTGTATATAGGGAAATCAGTACATACTGTGGAGTTGGTTTCTACAGTTGAAAATCGTAGGGCTCTGGAGATTTAGCTTTTTTCCGTGCTGCTGTTAAACGAGTATTGGTAAAGAATTGCTGTTAACGGATGAATTGTAAATTAATGGGATCTACAGGGCTGCGTCGGAGATCATCTAAGAAACTGGGAACTTTTGTGGAAAAGTAAAGTAAAAAAACACTATTATGAAGGATTCAGAACAAAGCCTTTTTATTGACTTTTTTTATTTAAGCTGCATTCCATTTAGCGCGCTACTTGATAGAATGCAACTGGATTTGGTTTATATAGAATACCCATACTTGATCAGAGCGCAAAATACGAAACATAACAACTCTGGCAAGCAAGGTTATACGAGTCACTGTGGTGGTGATTAAAATGGGAAAATATGTTTTGAATATGGATGCTGTTTTGACTGATTAGCTATTAACTCAAGAGCATTACACTTTTTAATTTACCAAACCGTACTAACAATTTCTTTGCGTTGCTTTTTATTATCCTGGGTTATTATTTCTTTAACTTAAAATGTGTTCTTATGAAACGACAACCGGCGGAATCTGGAGTTATTTCATTCCAGCAGGTTTTAGTTCTTTTCAAGATGTAGCACTAATGATCTTTTCTTTTTATAATTATGTGTTCAAATTGATTTCTAGTAGACTCTCGAGAATTTTACCTATTGCATGGATTTTTAATATAAATACCTAAAATTGATAATTTCCATTAAAGTCAATAGAAGTTGAGGAAGTTTTCAACAATTTATTAATGTACACAACATAAGTTAGGTTTGGAGTATAACATGGGTGTATGGTGCGTTGTAATAATTACTTTTACATGTGATATAATTTCACTTTCAATGAACGGCACAACGAAAATAGTTGGTTGGTATATTTTAAACATTCAAAAACCGCTACACATAATCACTTAGTATTAATGTACTTTTATTTGTTAGCTCCAATTTAGCTTTCGTGTTACATAGTTTCTTCTTTAATTTCGCACTAGCACTTCGTACTTTTCCTCCTTGATTTCTGCCCCACCATAAGGTAAATATAGACATCCATGTGAAGGATGTACTTTTCCCACACTTAAGCTTCCTTTGTAATGAGCACGACCAACGTAAAGAATCTCTCCATCACTTGTATTACCAGCTGGTATAGCTCCGTCAGGGATATTTCCATCTACACATTCAATCCATGTAAAGCCAGCACCAGCCAATACCTGGAAATGGTCGCTCTTAATTTCTTCTCCGCCATAGCAAACGTAGGCACCATCTTTAGACGGAATAACTTTGGCAGGTAGCATGTCGCCGTCATGACGCAAACGTCCTACATAAATTGTATCTCCATCTGAATCGTGGCCAGCTACGACAGCTCCCTCTGGTATGTTATCAGCTGTTGCATCTAACCATTTGTCTGGTTGTACCAGCACCTCATATGATGTTAATTTCACCTCTTCATTCCCATAGGGAATGTAGAGACAACCATGCGATGGATGGATTTTGCCAACCGTTAAGCTACCTTCATACCAACTACGACCAGCGTAGAGGGTTTCACCGTCAGCATTGGAACCACATTTAATAGCCGTTGGTGGAACCCGACCATCACTATCGGGTATCCATTCATAGTATAAACCACAAAGGACTTCGTGTTCAAGTACCTCATGCTCCTTTCCACCGTAGCTGATGTATGCTTTGCCTTTGCTGGGGATTACTTTTGCTGGTAACAAGTCACCATGAAAATGGGCTCTACCTAGATATATGGTGTCGCCATCGGAATCAGTGCCAGCTTCGACGGCACGAGATGGCACGTAGCCGCGTGTTTCAGATACCCAGTTGTGTTCTGAAATTAAAAGTAATATCATAGTTTAGTTGAGAGGAGATTAGTTTTAGAAGTAGGTTAGACTAGATGGTAAACCTCTTAAGATAGTTATTCCCATATAAATGTTTAAAATCCATATTGAGTGTCAATATAAAGTAAGGTGTAAAATCGACGTTTTATTTGTTGCCTAACTAAGGAGAAGATAGATATTTGAACTGTCCGTCTACAAAATTCTAGCAATAAAATCCAAGAGTGAGAAGACAGTATTAAGGTAAATAACTTTAAGGCACTTCGTGTTAACTTCACTAATAAGAAGACAAACAATCAATCTTGTCTGTTTTTATGGATGAAAAAGAGTGTCTTCATTATAAATACCCTGAAATGAACCTGGGCGTCATAAAAATAAAGGAAAAATGTATTGACGGTACCAAAATTAAACTGAACTTATTCAATGCAGATTGATAGAGAGGTCAATTGGCCAGATGCTCTAGTTTGCATCTACAGCAAAATGTTGTTATACAATTGAATCTTTAAGCCGATATGGGTTTACGGCATTCGGGTGTGCGGTTGTGTTTCACATCGCCCCCCATTTATAGAATGGAGTATTTAGAAACAACATCAACAATCAAATATTAAAATGCTATTCAAAATTGCCATTGCCAACGTAATTCAATTCCTTGCTGAAGATAATTTAATAAAACGGCTTCGATAGGGTCATCTTGCGACATGCACCTGACAGAGTGAAGAATTTGCTGTAAACATACGAAGTTTGGCGACGAAAGTATGGACAGACCGCGCAATAAAGTACACATGTAAAATTTAACTACTAAAATTTAGTGATGTCTGCGTTACGCGAGTAATATCCGATAAAGTATTGTGCTTTCGCGTGAGTTAACATTTACCAACATTTATGAAGAGTTGCGTACGACATCTTACGATGTTTCCATAAAAAAAGTACGAGATTTCAATGAACAAGTCTTTTGAAACCTACAAGGGATCGTATGAATTGGAAGAGGGGGAAACAATCAACAAGGAGTCTGTTATAGTTTCGGTCTTTATTAAAGGCCACTCGTAATATACCTGACGTGAATAAAAGCAATGATAATCTTTGAGTTTCGTGGTGTTACGTACTCCCCCATCTAAATATGCATACCGGGCCAAGCCCAATTCAAATTGGCATAACATAATGTGAATCCCCTTAAATTCATTAATTAACCCACGACACAAAAATTCCTTAGCGGCATCGCCAAAGAATAAAACGATAGAGGAGAGACGTACTCTATGGCAGCACGGCTAAGGATCAGACAAAGGATGCGCTGGCACACAAAAGAGATCCTAATACAAAGGATTTTAAGTGAGATCAGCGCAAAAGGAAAGTAACACGTTACCTTTTGTTAACGTGGAAAAAGGTTTTCCCGCGATCGAACGATCGGAAAAGCAGGGACTTGGTTTTGAGTGCTTGACCAATACGGTCATATTTTCAATAGTGTTGTGCTGTGTCGCAGTGCGTGAGAGTTGAGTGTAAGTGCTAGGCGAAATACATAAAAGAGGTGTAACGCAAAACGAACAAACTAAAAGTAAATCAAATGGAAGTTGTAACTCGGTAATGAAATAAGTTCAGGCAATACTGACAGTGTCCGTCCGGTATTCGATAAATTGTTAATAAGGTACATTTCATCGTGAATACATAGAGCTATATAAAAACAACAGAAAGGAGTTATTCACGGAGTTTCATTTATGTTAAACTAAGTTAGTCTGGTTGTGCAGTGTATCATCATCATCATCGGCACTACAACCGGGAACCGGTCTTGGCCTTATTTAGCAAGTCCTGAGGCTTGTTAAATTTTCCATAATGATTTATTTTGTCTGGGCAAGGTCATTAGTCTTGCGCCAGGGGCTCCCCGACGGGGAATCGAACCCCGGTCTCCCGGGTGACAGGCGGGTATACTAACCACTATACTATCGAGGAGCCCTGTGCAGTGTATATGGACTAACAATTTGTGGAAACAGTTACAGCACTCTCGAGTAGGAGGCAGAATACCAGAAGACTGGGAACTCAGGTAAGCTCGAATTTGGAAGGAGCTACTTAACAATCCATTGAAGCAACAAGAGCGAGCCGCACCACACCGTGCACTTAGACTTGTGTTATTAAAGCGCTGCTCTAAAACAACGAACCAACGACGGACAACCGAATTGAGATTTACTTCAGCAGTACCAACAAATCAACACCAAAGTGCACCAGGCAACATCCACCGGACAACCCGTAAGTGTTTTATATATTTATTTATTTATACAACAGTGGAGATTATAATTAAGATTTTCAAGAAAAAGTTTTATCTTGTTAGTTCATATGCCCCTGATATATGTTGAGTTTTGGAGTCATTTTAAAATGTTCGGTTTATTTTTGACAGTGTTTTGGTGTTTAACTTTTGTTCGTATCCGTTTGTTTTATTGTAAGCGCTTTCTAAAAATCAAAACCATTAATTCTGCGTTTAAAACCAATTGATGTAGACAATTCTGCGTGAATCTCAAAAAGTTGTTGCCGCAATTTACCGTCTTCGGTTGCTTCGGAGTTCTTTCACTTTCAAAGGCCTACGGTTTTGATTATTCTCCCTTTTCACGAGGGTAGTTCTGTATTCACGTTACGTTCACGGTTATGTTTCGATAAAGAAATTCGGGGATTTTGATGGAATAGCACAAAATGACTGAATTGGTAAGGAGGTTGTGTCTTGCGTTTGATTGTGCAACCTAGGTTCAACTGATGATTCTTGCTATAGTGCTGTTCGTCACAATTACTGAGTGGTAGGTGGGGTCCCAAAGCTCACCCGCCCGGTGAAATAGCACCTCATTAAGCTAGAGGCTCCGTGAAATGGTCGTGAGAAATCCTTGAGCATCTTTCGGAGCTTGGCTGATTGAATCGGCCGAGAACAAAAAATTGCATCTAAGGCGCTGGCTCAGCGCTATACGTTCGCCTGCCCTGGAAGGTAAAATAAAAAAAAAAGCAGCCCCAAAGTCTCACGATTACGTTTATTCTCCACTGAGACTAAGCCCGGCAACTCATTTTTCGCACAGCTGTCTAGTGAATAATAATGCTTAATCGAACTGTTGTTGCGGTCCTTCTCTCAGGGAGCGTGTCCCCTTGTCCTGAAAAGGATAAGGGGTCTCTTTAGACCGCTCCTGAGGGGACCCGTTGCGGTCGGCACTGTGCTTCCGGGGCCTCCTGGAAGAGTGACGACCGATTGTTGAATAAAAGAGTTCTGGAATTCGGCCGAATCCAATAAAAATGCAGTTTTTGGAATACTACTTTTATTAATTTTAATATTTACTTTAAATGATTGCCGTCCTTAAACGTCGGACGCCAACCTAGAGACTGATCCTCGAATACCAAATTCATCACCCTTTTATACAAAATCTTATCGGGCTTTTGTATCCCGAATGCATCAAAATGCGAGCAGAATCTCGAAAAAGATACTTGGCTGGAGTCTAATATTTGTGTTTTGAGATAAGAATTCGGTTAGGCGAATTCTCGGACACATGAGCGTGAGTATGGAAATTGAACATCTGGTTCAATTTACCATGTTTGCTTTTGTTTGAGGGTCGGGAGAAATTGATGTATATGGATGATAAACGAATATTTGATTCGTTTACCAGGAATTTTGCTCGATTGGGATAACGTATTTCTGGATTAGTTAGATGATTATGGGGAGTTGGGTGCAAGGGCGATAATCGAACATTTGATTCTTTTATCGCGAATTTTCAATTTAGATGATTGTTTTTTGAATTTTAGTTAAGGATTATGGGATTTGGATGTATGTTTGGGGAAAGGAGATGGTAGGGCTTTTCAGAGCTCTACACTGTAGGTAGAGCTCCAATAAAAACAAACTATTCGATTCTACAAGGGCCATCTCTTGAATGTTCTAAGGTCTTATTGAATTACCCTCGTACATATACGATACTTGCATCGTTAAACTAAAAAAAGCTTAAACAGTCGTTAGATGTGAATTATTTTTTGGTATATTTTACCAAAGCTACGCAACCATATTACAATAGCAATAAGATTACCTGTTGACGACCTTCACCTCTTGGGCGAAATTAGTATCGTTGTACTTTAAGAGCATTCTTTAGGTACCACACCATGCTACAATCGCTTGAGCTTAACGTGGTCTCATCTGTCGTGACTTCTAGACATGGCTGCCAATCAGCAATTTAATATTAAACAATAGTGAAGCCAGCCATCGGTTTCAGAACAGACATTTTAGACACGTTTTTATTCACTCGGATGGCTCACTTCATTAACAATTTAATTACTGACATACAGTGTGATACTGAATTCTTTACTCAATTGATTGGTTCATACTTTTAATTGAACCACTCGCCATAATTATTTCATCGAAAATTCATCTCTTATGGTGTCAATAATAAATGTTTAATTTGATTTTAAATTTACTTTCTATTGTTGGAGGATGCTTGTTTTAAATATTGAAGTTTCCTTGAAATTTTATTGTTCTTTTGAGCGAACGTTATATTGTCATGATATCACGAAGAGGAGAGTGGTTTTTCAGATAAATAAAAAAGGCTGACCGAATTGTGGACAATACTTCATTGGTTATTAAAGCGCACGCGAGAAATTGCAATCTGAAACCACATTCCGTACCCGCAACTTTATATTTGATTGAGTTCTGTTAATACTAGTACTTTATTGTGGCGTTTCAATGAGCTGCATGATGCCTCGGTGGCAGGTTGATTCGGAATTAAGGATATATACGTTGACACCTAGGTGTATAAAATTGTTGATATGGGATGAGTTGTGAAAAGGAGGGGCGGGGGTCCTAGTGGTATATTTAATTGTGTACCAAGAGTTTGAATACGCGTGTGTTAAGCACGTATTGCATCTTTGTACGACTTTTACTTTGGTAACTCGAGACCGGTAGCAAACAAAAGCTCCTTTTTTACTCTAAAGATCTACTGTTTTTTTTCTTTCTTAATTTGCATCGTTTATATCATAATATTATGTATATATATCTATATATATATGTATATATATATATATATATATATATATATATATATATATATATATATATATATATATCAATTATAATATAATTTTCATAACCAATTTTCATTAGATTTAACTAAGTGCTATAAAAAACTGTTTGTACAAATTAAAACACTATCGTAGACTGAAATTACCAGCTTGTTATCCGTTAATATTATCAAATCATTTATATGAAGATTTGATGTCAATCTAAAACCCTGAGGGGTTCTGGAATGAATAGAAAACTACCCAAATACTTGCTGTTTACAACAATCCGAATGAACGGATTTTCAAGACAATTTTCCATTCAATGGCGAAGGTGTTGAGAATTTTTGTGGCGATTCTACGAAATCACCCTGTGCAAGCTCAGACAACCACCTGACTCTTCGCCCATTAAATGGATAATACCCCTTAGAGACTAGAAATTACACTTGACTTCTCAGTAGAATCATTTCTTGAATGATAGCTTTCAAAAATAATACCAAACTGGCTTGCTCTTTCTAATTACACGACTTCTACAATTACAAGATTTCTTCTTATTTCTGCAGCTTAACCTCTACTCATTCTCGCGCTAGCCTCATAATGGCCGACTAGGATCAAACCGCACCTATTGTTAAATGTGTACCATTGGCTCTTCCATCGTTAGGATTTTTGAAATAGCGACTTTACATTTTTGTATGCGATCCCCGCAATGCAAGAGGAAAAACAATTGAAGGTTTTTTCATTTTGTATTTCAAAATTTTATTACCGTGTTACAATTTTATAATATTTTTAATGTTTAAATTTTGTTAATTTACCAACTTATCTCGATATCAAGAGTGGATCTTCATAACGAAATCTTTACCAATTACTACTCTCCTAACCCTTCGAGAGTTTTTCCTATTTTTAATATGTAATTCGTGTAGTATTCGAAAACACAATCACATCGAAGGAAAGAAAAAATTGCTGTTTGCTTCTTCCAATATTGAATGTTTAATACGGAACTTCGAAAGTGACGTCGTTCAGAGCTACCACAAGGACACCAGCGGGCTATTAACAATGTAGAAATACCATTTGCACATTTGTTTGCGCATTTACTGCCTCAATTTCGGTCGAAAGGAAACTAGACGTCGCCGCACGCTGTCTAGATTGCATTTGTAACTTCTATTATTGCTCTTACTTAGGATTCTATTTACTGGTTTTGGAAGCTGAGGGACGGGCATCGGTTTGTGTGAATCCATATGTTGAATTCTCTTCGGCCTTATCAGTTGGTTTTGGAAAGTAGCATTTTGGTGTTATGATAATAGTATATATACATGACTAAGCCTTGTGAGTAGGGCGTTAGAATATACCCACAACTAGGCCAGCTTGTCGGTGCCAACGCCCTGTCGCCCGGTGAAATACGAGGGTTGCCTCTTATGTTTCGGGATTTGGCAACCCTGGTGTTGCAATCCGGCAATTGACAGCTCTGTCGTAAAGTTGGACATTTTTGAGGTTATACGCACTCAGAACGTTTTGACATACGAGCGCTATTTGTGTTGTTTACAGTAACTTAAAAGATTCATTTCGCCCAAAAATGGAATTAAATAGTCAACATTTTCGTGCGATTATTTTTTACAACTTTCGGCGTGGATTAACTCAGCAACAGTGCATGGATGAACTAAATTCAATTTTTGGCGATGAAGCTCCATCAAGGACCAGTGTTTATCGATGGTATGGTGAATTCAATCGTGGTCATAGTTCACTCCAAGATGAATTTCGTGAAGGTCGTCCAAAATCAGTTGTTGTTCCGAAAACCATTGATGCTGTGCGCGAACTGATATTGGAAGATCGTCATGTGACCTATCGTGAGATTGAGACAACCTTAGGCGTTAGTGGGAGCAGCATACATTCAATATTGCATAAACATTTGACTGTCAAAAAAATTTGTTCGCGTTGGATCCCACACAATTTGTCAATCGCCCAAAAAAAAGGCTCGTGTCAATTGGTCGAAAGAAATGCTCAAAACATACGGTCGCGGTGCTTCGAAACACGTCTATGACATCGTGACAGGTGATGAATCGTGGATTTACGCGTATGAGTCCGAAAGTAAACAGCAGTCGAACGTCTAGGTGTTTCAAGATGAGCCAAATCCAACAAAAGTTGTTCGCGCACGAAGCACTTCCAAGCAAATGGTCGCCTGTTTTTTCGGAAAAACTGGACATGTCGCAACCGTACCACTAGAACAACGCAGAACAGTCAATTCTGAGTGGTACACAACCATTTGTTTGCCAGTTGTCTTCCAAGAAATCAGGAAAACCAACCGCCGAAGACGGATCACTCTTCACCACGACAATGCGAGCTCTCACACATCGGCTGCGACAACTGCATTTTTGAGCACTCAAAACATCGATTTGATGGGTCATCCGCCGTATAGTCCTGACTTGGCACCGAATGACTTCTTTTTATTCCCGTACGTAAAAAACAAACTGAGAGGTCAACATTTTTCGACACCTGAAGAAGCGGTTGCTGCATTCAGAATGCATGTGTTGGAGATACCTCAATCAGAGTGGCAAAAGTGCTTCGACAATTGGTTCAAACGCATGCAAAAGTGTATAGATCTTCATGGGGCATATTTTGAAAAACAATAAAGTGATTTTCGATGATCAATATTTGTTTTTGTTTTCTAATCCCGAAATATAAAAGGCAACCCTCGTACCCACACATCAAGCTATAGGCTCCGTGAAATGGTCGGGAGAAATCCCTGGCCATCTTTCGGAGCTTGGCTGATGGACCGACACGAGAAAAGGTTGGTTTAGGTGGTAAGCCGGTCCCAAGGTGAGATACCACCACGTCATGCGGGGTACGTTGCGCGATAGCAGAGAAATTTTCGACTATGTTTCGGATATATGGCGGATGGCCTGAACTGACACGGAGATAAGTCATGATGGTGTCTTCTGAGATAAGGAATTCCGGAGGTAAACTTGTTCCCTATTCGGATCTCCGGGGGTCTATGTCAGGGGAACATCATGCATATATATTGAGATATAATCGAACTTTAAGAAATTCATCATCATGTAATCAGTTTCGTTTTTGAAACTCTGTCGACGTTCGACTAATAACGGCATTATGTAACATCAGGGGCATCGGTTTCACCAATACGATTGTAAATGTCGTCCACCAATTTGCAAACCGCGAAACCTGATATTCTTGCCCTAACTGAGACCCAGGTCGATCCGTCAACTGATTCGACCTTCGTTGTTCAGGATACGACTTAAATTCGCGATTCCGTTTTAAGGGTGGAGTCTGCGTCTTCACACGGTCCTGCCAGAGGATGGAGGCATTCGAACCCAATAATTTGGACATCATGTGGTTAAGGAACTCTGTTAAATTTCTTGGTGGTTTTCGCCGCTCCTCGAATAACGATCACCAGCGACACTCTTCGAACATCTTTCAAGTACCGTCGACTAGATACAGATCAACCACCCGGCTTCTGAAATTGTTGTCGATTTTAATGTACACAAGCTAGCTGTGTAGAAGTACATTCTAACAGAACCGAGGAGGCTGGGAGGCTGGCAGGGATGTTCGCTGTTAGCCGTAATTTGACTCAACTCGTGGAGGAACCTACGCGAGTGCCGGATGCCCGAGGTGATTATGCGAACCCGCTGGATCTGTTTTTTTACATCCGAGTCGTGTATTTATACCGTGGAAGTTTCTGCGCCACTGGAAAACTAAGATCACTGTATCGGTCGCGCAACCGCTGGCATTTCAAACGAATAACCGACTTAAGCAGTTTCGCCGAGCATGGAGGCATGGGACTGCAAAATGGCACGATTTGCGAGATTTCTTCGCATCCTTTCCGTGGTCGGAGGTGTTCTTTGGAGATTCCGATGTTAACGCGTGTGCGGATTCGGTCACAGATATTATTCTTCTCGGGATGGCGATCTACTTTCCGTATTGCATCAAAAGAAGTTCATCTGATAAGCCTTGGTTTGATAAAAAATACGAGCATATTACAGTGGCAAAAAATATAGCTTTTATAACGACAGAGTGACCAATAAACTCCTTGAGTGTACCGTGCGGATAAGTGCAAGGACTGTCAGCAGTAACTGCGCTTCCTCCTCTTTTCCTTCGTTAGTGGCAGGCAGCGGGACGTTAGTCATAAATTCAAAAGATAAAGCTAACATAATGTGTTCGCAAATTAATTTTCCGCGAATTCAAACCTCGATGCCAGTCTTTTAGAGGAGCCGTGATCGCGAGTGCACGGTTTGCCATACGGGATGTGACGTTCCGTTCTCGTACATTCAACGCATTTTATGTGGGCTGGACTGTAATAAGCCAACCGACCCGAAGGAAATACCAGCAATAGTCCTTGAGAACTGTCCTCCAGAGCTGTCGCGATTCTTGGCAGGCTCTTTCGCTTAGCTTATGCACGGAGAACATTTTCTACCTGCTGGAAAATTGATCGAATTCAGCTAATCCCATGGAAGCGGGAAAAGTCTGACATTCTGTCTATGTTATGGCACCTAAGGTGAAGGAAAATGTCTTCAATGCCAAGTTAAATAAGTATTTGGAGTGCAACGGACTTTTGAATAATCGTCAATATGGATTCTGTGGCAGGCGATCCACGGGAGACCTTTTGACCCTTAAAACCGAAATATGGACATCTGCGATTAAGGGGCTTGATGAATCAAGGGCAGCCGCATTGGATATCTTTTGACCGCGTCTGGCACGGGCCATTGCGGAGCAAGCTTCGTTCATACGGACTTTCCCAGCAGCTTTGCGACTGGACGAAGAGCTCTTCGTAAATTGGTCGATCCGGGTTGTTGTGGACGGTGAGCCTTTGGTCTGTATTCTGTTAATTCGGAGGTGCTTCAAGGTTCTAATTTGGCTCCAACCTTGTTTTTGCTTCACATAAATAATTTGTTGGATTCAACGGATAACAAAGTGTTCAGTTTTGCGGACAACAGTACGCTTGTATCTTCTTTTTCGAGTCATCGGCCGATTAGTGTATCAACGTCGCACCATCTGAGATGTAACCAGATCGATTCGGGTTCTGGATAGGGTCCTACAGTGGGGAAAGGCCAATCTCGTCGACTTCAATGCAACGAAGACACAATATACAACATTCACAAAGAAAAATGGTTCACCGGCTTCACAGCTGATGATGAATGACCAGGCCCTCGATTCTGGGGAAAGCTTGAAATTGCTCGGTGTCACGGTCTGTGGGAATGTATCGTGGAATAAACACGTGTCAAACATCGCCGTTACTCACGAAAATTTCAGCCATTTCTGACGCGTAGTATTTATTTGACAGTGGTTTGGGTGAGTTGATGGGAGTGTTTTTGTGTAAATGGACAAAATTGAATATCGAGCGGTCATTAAATTTTTGTTTTTGAAAGGCAATACGCCTACGCAAATCTAAGATGATTTGGACTCTGTGTGCAGGGACTCCGCACGCTCATTTGCCACCGTGAAGTTTTGGCCAACTGAATTTATAGGTGACCGTGAGAGCTTAGGAGACGAAGAACGTTCGCGACGTCCAAAAGCTGCAACAACTGACGATAACACCGCTAAAGTTCATCAAACGGTGATAGACGACCACCGAATTAAAGTGAGAGAGATAGGAGAGGCTATGAAAATGTCCAAAGAACGTGTTGGTCACATATTAAATCAAGATTTAGGCATGAGAAAGCTGTCCGCGCGTTGGGTGCCGCGTTTGCTCACGTTAGACTAAAAACGTGTTCGAATGAACATTTGCAACACTCTGTTGGCGTAGTTTAGGCACAATAAAGCCGAGTTTTAAAGGCGATTAATTTCTATCGATAAAACTTGAATATACCATTATACGCTCGAAACAGAAATACAGTCAAAACAGTGGATTGCAAAGGGGGAATCGGCTCCAAAAAAGTAAAAACTTTTTTTTTCGGCTGGGAAAGTGATTGCGATCGTTTTTTAGGATAGTCGTGGCAACTCTAACAGATACATACAATTCACAAGCAAAAATAGTGAAGAACACGAACGAAAAAATCGAATAAGAAAAATACATGAAAACCGTATACCAAGCGATAACAAAAATAATTCACATCAGTGGAGTATAGTCGAGTTTGTAAATCAAATTCTAAACACGGTCAGTAGCCTGATGTGTAACGCTTAGGTAAAATTTTTTTCGTGATTCAAGCTGTCATAGCGTCAGTTCGAATCACACGATCTTCTTCACTATTATTTCAAACACTATAATTGGTGACCCCGACGTGATCTGTACACGCAGCACACACTCCCCGTAGTAAACAGAACTTCACACACGCAATCATGACTTCTGTATAGAGCACCAAGACACACTCGCTTGCTCCGACATTCTCTCGTTCGCTCGTCCCTCGCACCGAATCTGATTGTAACGATGTTTCTGGGAAGGAGGTGGTGTGGCAACTCTAACAGATACACACAATTCACAAGCAAAAATAGTGAAGAACACGAACGAAAAATCGCATAAGAAAAATACATCAGAACCGTATACCAAGCGATAACAAAAATAATTCATATCAGTGGAGTATAGTCGAGTTTGGAAATCAAATTCTAAACACGGCCAGTAGCCTGATGTGTAACGCTTAGGTAATTTTTTTTTCGTGATTCAAGCTGTCATAGCGTCAGTTCGAATCACACGATCTTCTTCACTATTATTTCAAACACTATAATTGGTGACCCCGACGTGATCTGTACACGCAGCACACACTCCCCGTAGTAAACAGAACTTCACACACGCAATCATGACTTCTGTATAGAGCACCAAGACACACTCGCTTGCTCCGACATTCTCTCGTTCGCTCGTCCCTCGCACCGAATCTGATTGTAACGATATTTCTGGGAAGGAGGTGGTGTAGCAACTCTAACAGATACACACAATTCACAAGCAAAAATAATGAAGAACACGAACGAAAAATCGAATAAGAAAAATACATCAGAACCATATACCAAGCGATAACAAAAATAATTCACATCAGTGGAGTATAGTCGAGTTTGGAAATCAAATTCTAAACACGGCCAGTAGCCTGATGTGTAACGCTTAGGTAAAATTTTTTTCGTGATTCAAGCTGTCATAGCGTCAGTTCGAATCACACGATCTTCTTCACTATTATTTCAAACACTATAATTGGTGACCCCGACGTGATCTGTACACGCAGCACACACTCCCCGTAGTAAACAGAACTTCACACACGCAATCATGACTTCTGTATAGAGCACCAAGACACACTCGCTTGCTCCGACATTCTCTCGTTCGCTCGTCCCTCGCACCGAATCTGATTGTAACGATGTTTCTGGGAAGGAGGTGGTGTGGCAACTCTAACAGATACACACAATTCACAAGCAAAAATAATGAAGAACACGAACGAAAAATCGAATAAGAAAAATACATCAGAACCGTATACCAAGCGATAACAAAAATAATTCACATCAGTGGAGTATAGTCGAGTTTGGAAATCAAATTCTAAACACGGCCAGTAGCCTGATGTGTAACGCTTAGGTAAAATTTTTTTCGTGATTCAAGCTGTCATAGCGTCAGTTCGAATCACACGATCTTCTTCACTATTATATCAAACGCTATGTAGTCATGGAGTTATCTTAATCGATTGGCTTCAAAAAGGAAAAACCATTACAGGAGCATACTACGCATCATTACTTGACCCACTGAAGGCAGAAATTGGGGAAAATCGGCCACATTTGCAAAAAAATAAAATCCTGTTTCACCAAGACAACGCGCCGTCTCACACCTCATCGGTTGCCATGGCGAAAATCCACGAATTATGGTTTGAGCAGCTTGACCATCCGCCTTACTCACCAGATCTAGCCGCAAGCGACTTCTTTTTGTTCCCTAATCTAAAAATTGCGCTGGGAGAACAGAGGTTTTCGTCGAATGAGGAGGCAATCACCTTGGTGAACAGTTATTTTGCAGAGAAAAACGCCGAGTACTATTTCGACGGGCGTTTTTTTGGTTAGAGAGATGGGAGGATCGTTGGAAGAGGTGTGTAGAGTTACAAGGAGACTATGTAGGAAAATATTGTATCTTTGTTAGGTCGGAAACTTTTCAGCCCACTCTCGTACGAACGTACTAGAATTCTTTACTAAGTATAATTGGGAAACCGCAACACAGGCCTGTGGCGGTTCCGCCAGATCCCACGGCTCGCCTTCCTGAAAAAACCCCCATAACCATAACCCGGGTCTGCACCAGCTTTCGCTAATGCAATTCGCATTAGCATCTTAGATGCTTCACGCATCAAACAGACCCAATTATTATAACCCTAAAATCCCTATAGAGAAAACTTACCTTCATGCATCCCTTCGCATACAATTTTTCATAAGATTTCTTTGTTTTCTTATTTGGTATTCTGAACCAATTCGGCACCAGACAAATTCCTGTAAACAAAATAATTCGGATTGCAATCAATGTAACCGTCATGACAGGGACCATAAATATCGCGCCGTCTATTTTCCCAGCCGCGTCATATACCTTTTCATACACATTGCCTGGCAACCTTTTTTGTTTGTCTTACCAACAAACAACCCAAGCAGCTGCATATAATTAGCGCAATAGACGCTGAAACCAAATTCTCCAGCATTTCCTAATGCAAATATGAACCCGGTTTCTATTGCAGCCAGAGATGCCATAAACATCCAATTTGCTTTTAGCACCTTTTTCTCCTAACGTCGAAAATAGCGACGAGGCATCGTATAAACATGACCCTCATTAAAGAGCGAATCATTTGGTCGCCTTTTCTTTTATCCTTGCCGCCTGCCTGTTTCGCTGTTCCACTGCACGTGTGAATAGCATTGATCTCAACGATCCCACACATACCACCATGACCTGTATTACAAGATCTGGTTTCCTATACCACCAAGAGAGACTTTACGTTTCCCTGGTGGTAGGTAAAAAACGATATCCTTATTGGAGAGGATATCGTTTGAGTCGTATTCCAACCATCGAGCAGTGCGCGTCGTCTTTTAACCACCACCGCGTGCACCCGGGGGTGTCCACACCCCCGAGAGTTAGTAACGAAACATTTTGCCGAGTTAGAGTTGAGTTTTTCCGAGCAAATCCATTTGTGCAAACGGCAGACTAAGAAACAGTCGAGACATTTTCCGATACAATTCGTGCGTTTTCTATAGTTCAGTGAATTTGTAATCATTATTAAGCCTAAAACGTAAAATTATAACTTGTACCAAAGCGGGATCTAAAATTTTAATAGAAAATAATACTTAAACATACAAATAAGATGAACTTAATGGAATTGGAAGTGCACTAGTAATAGACAAAATTGCCGAGAACAATAAAAAGACCAATACAAAAATAGTGTGTTTTACGTGTTTACTTTTGGTGTTCGTTTTGTTGGTTGGTTGCGAACAAACGTGGCGGCGTTTCGTTCCTTTGCCGCGGAACCTTAGTGACAATACACAGTGAATGAAGGACGGAGGAGGAAGTGAACGGAGTGCCCGTGTATTGGCACAATACTTCCTCCCCACAGGCCTTTACGAAGAGGCGGAGTTATAGTGTGGGCAGCTTTCATTGGAAACTAAAAACACAACTTGTTTTTATTTCTGGAAGAATGGACGCCAAAAGGTACTGTGGGGAGGAAGTGTATTGTGCCAGGCATGGGCACTCGGTTCACCTCCCTCCTCCGTCATAAAACCTTCGCCACTAAAACACCGAACGAAAACAGCACGTCACCGTTGATCAGGAAAACACATTAGAAACACCCAGGCACTGCAGCCGGAATTTTAAAACACTGTTGATGTTGTTGAAGTAAATGTTCTTTTTATTGGTGCCGTTTGTTTAGTTTTATTCTTTACATAAAAACCACTACTTTAGTTGATATTGTTAACGTGATGCCAACCAATATTAACACAAACTTATATAGCGTATTTATTTTTGTACCGTCGATGAAATGTATACTTTAACAAAATCCTTCGGAATCAAATACCCGACAAACTGCCGCTCAACTTAATGGATGATGACTAAAATTTACTACGCCAAGGACTCAGTATATTATCGCGTCCCCGTGCGCATCGAGGTAGCGGGAGCGGCAACGACCAGCACGGTCGGCGGATGTAATAGGACTCAGCGATAAACGACTCGTGCAGAGCCGACTCGCTAATGGGGCGAGTTTCCCCGAGAGACAAAGTGTACCTCTCGTGGTGAAAACGAGGAAAGATGATCTAACTGGTGAGGTCCTGTAGTTGTGTGCATGAAGTCGATCGTTGAGATCAGATTGTTTACATAACGCTTGCAGGTCAAAAGCGAAACGAAACCTAGACACGGGATAAAGACAAAGAAAAAAGCGACCTAATGCATCTTTCGGTAATGGGGGTCAGCTGAGTAAATAGCAACCACTCATTAGATGCTAAAAGGGATTACGATACTTTATACAATGGAGATCGTATATCGTATCTCTGCCGACTGGGAGAACCGGATTCTTCTGTTTGTATATTTTTATGATATTGAATCCAATCCGGTGGCTAAGCGTGTTACGTCAAAGAATCCTTGACGACACAAAAACCCATCAACCAAAATGTGTAACCTAATTACACATACATTTTGTCTAGACAGAAATATTATTAAGAACAAAACTCAAAAGGTTACTAACTACAAAAATTCAAAGAAACGTAAAATATGGGATAACCAAATTAGAATATAATGTATATCACAACATATGTTACCTAATTGCACATTTCATCCAGATGAACAAACTCAAAGATAATTAGCAAGAACTCGTGGAAACACGAAAATGAATATTACACTAATTGCAATATAATATCCATTGTGATAAAGATATTATATTGCAACGTAGAGAAACAAACCTAGATATAAGATTTTATGTTAGAGTAAGTTTAGTTTACAAAACGGCACTCTGAAGAGCAGACGTTTGTTAAATTCGAAATTGAATAAAATATAAATTTTATTTAAAAGTGTTTTCCTTCATTTCACTCAAGTGGAGTTTAAGAAAACATAATTAGCGCGCTGTTGGTGATTGTTTGAAGATTCAAACAAAGAAGCATTTCCGGGAGAAGTACTTGCAGCTGAATCAATAGTTGCAAGTCTTCGGAAAGTAATTTAGATGGTTACACAATGACGTTGTGTATACCATCTGTGTCAATTATGCATGGCATCTACGGCAACGCCAGGATCGAACTCTAGTGCGAATATCTACACTAATTGGAAATTCGGTTCCTTGTCGCTAATGCAGAGATGCATTGACACATGTATGAATGCCCTTGTAGGATACATTCTTTACAGGCATTGCCAGGTAATGCATTGAAAGCATTAATTATCCTTGGGAAGGAAATGTTTTTGCTGCGGGGAGATTGCGGTGCAGGTGTGGGAAGGTTGGAATATGCCTGAAAACCGAAGGTACCGAATAGGTTTTGGTTTAATGCTCCTGTATAATGGAAAGAATTCTTGTAGGGAATTTGTATGCGAAGAGATGCATGAAAGGTAAGAATTCTTCACAGGGACTTTTAGTTAAATAAATTTGATTTATTTGATGCGTGAAGCATTTAAGGTGGTAATGAGATTGCATTAGCGAACTTATAAGATTGGGTCGGAGGGATGGGGGTTCTTTAGGTAAGTAGTCAGTGGGGTTTGGCGGAACCGGCACAGTACCAAGAAGAGTGGAACATCTTCTTCCTTTAATAACCCTAGCAGAGGACGAAGATGTTATATTTCAACAGGACAATGCTTCTATCCATGCAGCACGAACAACAACAACTTGGTTTCAAGAGCATGGAATTAAACTTTTACGGTGGCCAGCCTTAAGTCCAGACATAAACCCCATTGAGAACATGTGGGGCACCCTGGCAAGGGCGGTTTATGATCAGGAAAACCAGAAATTTAAAACGTGGAACATCTCAAAGAAAGAATTGTTGCAATATGGAACAATATACCCGGAAAGACTTTAAACAATGTTATTTCCAGTCTACCATGAAGATTGTTAACTATTATAAGAAATAATGGACAAAGCATTCCACATTAAATAAATTATTATATTATACAAAAAAGTAAAATTTAAATGTCGGGAGTTTATAGTTTTTCACAGACGGTTTTTTTCAGAAAATTAATTACCATTCCTGGTACAAAAGCAATTAAACTATTGAAGGGTTTTCCTTAGGTTGTTGTCGGTTGGCAATATTTTGTCACAAAACTAGTCATAAAGGTTTATTACTCATTTCAAGAAAACTGAAATTTTACGTTTGAGTCTATAGTTTTTCACAGCACAGTATTTGTCCCTACGAATTTGGAACTAATTGCGGACCTAATATTGTTCTTAGGGTACTTTACCGTTGCCGATAACGCCATTGAATGTTTGTTTTCATCGTATGCGTTTCATTTAACGATATTAAACAACGTTCATAAGTATGTTAATGAATGCAAAATTTTTGGTATTCCCAATTTAACATACGTCTTGACTGCAGAGTATCGTCACACTTGATTATTGAACATTTTGGGCTGCTATATGTGTAGCCTACGTCGCTGATAAGAAATAGGATTTGCCTTTAGGATTACAAGGACTCGAAATGATTTTGTTTATTTACTTGAATTCACTTTCGCATTTATAGTAATGTTATACGTACACATTCGAACAAAGGTCGTAATTTTTATACGCACGTCATTATTCTCGAGATTCTGATTATGACACAAAACTTTTAACAAACTATTGTCATCAGTGATATCACATCGGTCTAAAGGCCAGATTTATAGGACAAAGACTTACATAATGGGCGCCCCATCGCATGCCGCAGTCAAAATGTATATTTTTTACATAGTGTTTTAATTTTAATTGAAACAAGTAAACTCGTAGGTTTTTTGTAAATGGTAAACCATAATTTATGATAAACAATTCTTATATATAGAAACAAATTTTACTTGAAGCGGATAAATATGGTAACTAAATATGGATAAATATGGTTTCACTCACTTACCCATAATAACTTAACGATGCAAAGTGTCTGCGCACCCAATTCTCGACAATGTGTGTCGTTACCTTGCTGGCTCGAAACTAAGTGAAAGTGGTGACTGTTTTGATAATATGATAACAGCACTTGATTCCAATCAGGATTGATAAATCTTATCACTCACTGATAATGAAGTTAAACATAGAAAGTGAATACAAATGTATCTAGGTTCCCGTTTTGCATTGCCCATGACTCACAATTCCTGAAAATTGTACCGGATGTGATCATCTGTTAAAGGGTAAGTAATCTAATCTAGGCTTTATCGAACTTATGTAATGTATTCGAGTGAGTTTAAAGCAACAATCTTAATTTAAGGTTGATATATGATGGATTGATCCTCTAGAGGGAAGGGGGAACTGGCAATAAATCATTCTGTATTTTATTCAATTGACGGATACGTGAGCCGAATGTAATGGTTTCACGGAATAATTGAATTCATAATGACTTCTGCGTCATATTGTTGTGTACTATTCATGTGCTTTAAAATGAGTACAACTAGACCAAAAATATTAGCAAACAAAGTGCTGATGGCGGATAAAAAACAAACAAACACCAAATGTGTTTGTTAGAATATTGAAGGTTTAAATATTTGGCAATTATCACATTGACTTCGGGAAGTTAAAAGTACAAATGTGGCAGAAGTAGGTTATAGCGACTTTGGCGTCTATTGGGATGTCAGACGTTGAGTAACTAGTGTTGTGTTTTTTTTTTAATTTTGTTGTTGGATAGTGCTTTTTTTTGCGATTCTGGAAGTCTATTCACATCATCATCATCGGCACCACAACCGGGATCCGGTCTTGGCCTTATTTAACAAATCGCCCCACCGGTCCAGATTTCGCGCCGATGTCATCCAGTTTGGCACTGCCAGACTCTGGGCGTCCTGGTCTACGGCATCTCTCCATCGCAGACAAGGTCTGCCACGCTGTCTCCTTCCATACACCCTGCCACAAAGGGCTTTCCGGGCTGGCTCCTCTTCGCTCATTCGAGCTAGGTGTCCCGCCCACCGGAGTCTACCGAGCTTGATTTTTCTTACACCATTAGCTTCAAGCTAGTTTGCGTACAACTCATGGTTGTAGCGTCTCCGGAATCGTCCTCCCTCACATACGGGGCCAACAAGTCTTCTTAATTCCTTCCTCTCGAACGCGGCTAAGAGTTCAGAGGGCCTTTTATTAAGCACCCATGTCTCGGATCCATACATGAGTACTGGTAAGAACAGTAGTAGCTTGGATGTTCTGGATAAATTTCGGGATTTAAAGAGCCTTGATAGACCATAGCATGCTTTGTTGGATTTAATCAGCCGTTCGCGTATTTCTTCTTCCATATTGTTATCGGCTGATACTATTGACCCAAGGTAGTTAAAGGATTGCACTACTTCAAATTCGTGCTCCACTACCCTGATAGTTTGATAGTTTGACCAACGTTAGGTCTTCTCTTCCCATAAGTTGCCACCATGTACTTAGTTTTTCCCTCATTAATGTACAGTCCCAGTTTTTGTGCTGCCTGCTGGATTTGGGTGAAGGATTCCTGTACAGCCGATTCGGATCTACCGATGATGTCGATGTCATCTGCGTAGGCAGTATCTGGCTGGAATTGGTGACAATAGCCGCTCTTGTTGTAACGCCAGAGTCACGGATCGCTTTCTCCAACGCCAGGTTGAAGCGAAGGCAGTCCAGACGATCCACTTATCGGAGTCCCTTAAAGATGTTTATTGGTTTGGACAGCAATCCCGCTAATTTTACTTGACTAGTTACGTTGGTCATGGTCAACCTACAAAGTTGTATCAATTTGTTTGGAATGCCGAATTCTCTCATGGCATTATATAGTTCTACCCTGGCTATGCTGTCGTAGGCGGCCTTAAAGTCTATAAATAGATGATATAATGAAATCTTAAATTCCTGACATTTTTCCATCGCCTACCTAAGGGTGAATATCCAATCAATCGCTGATTTCCCTGGGATGAAGCCACACTGATATTGACCAATGATGATTTTAGCGTATGGGGCTATTCTATCTTGTAGGATAGTGGAGAGTTGTGGAGGTTGCTTCCAAACGAAACTACTTATCTCTTCGCCGATATTTCGGAAACATTTCAAAAGCCTACAAAAAACCCTATACTACAAGTATTTTGGCAGGTATAACTGGGCGGCATTGCTTACCTGGAAAATGGGCATATCAATTTTCTATTCACTGCAATTACATGAAGACATTTCTACTCTTACAGAGTAGAGTTTTTTTTTCCCACAAGAGGCATGGGATGCATCTTCGAAAATTCCCTGAAAGAGAAATCTCATTCATGTAGTGCGGCGTTATTATACGGCGCCAACGACATTTATCCCAAGCATGATTTCCACCAAGTGCAACATATTCTTAATTAGGAGATACGTTCGATTCCCTGAGCAACCAATATAACGTGAAATGTATTTGGGCGCACGTATTCCCTTTTTGATTCCGCCGCACACGTGCAGATGATACTCTTTCTGTCCTTAGCAAGCTTAAACATCTCGGTCGCTTAGCCGAGCGACAGAAAACTTACAAAGACACGTCGGGCGGTATAGTTGGTACGAACCAGGGACAACACCGATGAAGCGCAGCTAAAGATACGAGATCGTCGGAAATGCTTTGTGTGTTGATCTAGGGAATAAACATCCAATGTCCTCCTAATGCCACATAACGTTCAATTGCAACCCTTTTAGTTGCGATCTAGTTTTCTGTTGTATCGACCGTCTGCGAACGGGCACTAGTAACCTAAAGTGCTGTGCGCAGTTGGATTAAATAAACACCATCGTACGATAATTTGCCACAGCTGC
Source organism: Microdon myrmicae (assembly GCA_963931805.1). Classification (NCBI taxonomy): domain Eukaryota; kingdom Metazoa; phylum Arthropoda; class Insecta; order Diptera; family Syrphidae; genus Microdon; species Microdon myrmicae. The sequence goes on from OZ007502.1 coordinate 64,365,909, forward strand.
AGGGGTTGCTCGCGTTCCGGAGTCGTATCTGTGTGTCCGCTTTTCGTGCTGGGGAATCCCCAGCATGGGCGACCGTGGTAATGGAATATGGGTGCGCGGCCTTGTATGGATCGTTCGTCGAGGATCGTTGTCGGTGTGTCGTGTGGACCGGGGATGCTGGGGAAGATTTTTCATTCGTGCGAGGTTATCGTTTGTAAACAGTTTATGTATGTAAAAGTAAACTCTGTACATATTGGCAAGGTTAAAACCTCGTTGAATTTAATCCTGAACCTTACGATAGAAAATACGTTTGCAAAAAAGAATCGTATTATTTTGAGGAAATTACGGAGCGTGCCGGTGAATAACAGCACTGCGACGTTGTAGGCGTTGCAATCCAAACTGGTGAACCTGTGCCCTTGAGGCACCAAACCTAAGAGACAAAGAACCCACAGAGTATCTTATAGGCGGTACTCAGAAATGTTATACGCCTATAGTTGCTGCACAGTGTGATATCTCCCTTCTTTTGTATGGGGCAAATTATATCACGACTCCAATCTTCCGGCATCTCCTCTTGTTCCCATACGTGCACCACGATCACATGAATTGCGTGATGTATCGCTGTCCCTCCTTGTTTGATCAGCTCAGCTGGTATGCCATCTGCTCCGGGGGCTTTATTTAATTTGAGCTGCCTTATGGCTTTTAATGTTTCTTCAATACTTGGTGACGGCAGCATTTGGTCTTGATTTTGCATTGGTGGAGCCGCCAATTCTTCTGTGAGCAGACCATTTAGCAATTCATTGAAGTGCACTACCCATCGCTCCAGAATGCCTTCAGGATCGGTGATCGATTACTCTGTTTATCTTTGCAGTAAGTGCAGCGTGGTGTGTACCGCGCCATACTGCGGATTATTTGATAAAACTTCCGCCCATGGTGCGGAGCTTGCTCTCTAATTTTCTCCATTTCACAGACAAGGTTTTTTTCCCAGGCACTTTTCTTTTGTCTGTGAAGCCTTTTTTCAGATCTTCTGAGCTCTTTGTATTTCTCTTCGCGTACCTGCGTCCTATGAGACTTCTGCATTGCCCCATATGCAGCATTGTTACGTTCAGTCCCTAGTTTGCACACATCATCAAACCAGTCGTTCCGATCTCTACGACTACTGCCTAAGATGGAGTTGGCAGTACTAATGACAGTATTCTTAAGGCGGGTCCATTTCTCTTCTACACCCGCCATTTTGGCCTCAGGACTTACTCTCCCTCCGTTGGGCTCTTCGAGGGCGAGTCTTAACGCATGACCAAATGTGTTACTGTTATTCACATTGCGTAAGGCAGCCGTGTTGATTCGAAACTCATCCGCGGATGCAATACGTATTCGTAAGGCAATTCGCGCTCGGAAAACTGTACCAAGAAGATGGTGATCCGAGACGGCGTTGGCACCTCGGTCCAATCGCAGCATCGCAATTTCACGTTGAGCAAGTTCATGCTGTATTAGTTCCATTTCGCACATATGAAGTTCTCTTGTGCGGTTTGTTAGCGCTGCACTGGATTGAGATTCAGGGCTGCGATCCTTGTCTTCGGTATTTCCTGCGCAATTGCGGAGTCCTGTACTCATCTTATCCTTTTGTCGCAATTCGCTAATTGTGAAATCGCTCGTTTCAAGCATGATTAATTTACCTTTTCGAGATTGGAAGGAATGTTGTCGTCTTTATTCGTCGTTTTTACCCCTTCTTCGCCGTCTTTAGTTTTTTTTCGCCGCCTTTATTCCTTCGTTGTAGTTTTTATTCGTGCATTGTCGTCTTTATTCCTTCTATAAATCCCGGTTGAGCCCCTAAATGTGGGATAAAAATATTCATTCCACTCCATTCCACACTTGTATAATTAAACTATACATATTGTATAATTAAGCTATATATATTGTAAAATAACCATTACACTTTAAGGGCTTATATTTCTGACTCCGTGTTAGGACGTAGCCCCAATGAAACCCACGCCCTCAGTTCTTGGTCATGAACTTCTTTTATTTAACTTCAGTTCACACTTAGTAATTTGGTAACTTATATTAAAACTTAGTTCATAAATATTTTAATGTTGCTGGTTATGTATCCTTAGCAATTACATGTATTAGATTAAAACTTAGTCCACGAGTATTTGAATGTTACCTGTTATGTACACTTAACAATTAGAAGATTAGATTAGAATTAGAATTATACACTTAGTCCATAAGTATTTGAATTAGTTAGGGCACACACTAAGTAACTCAATAATTTATATTGTAAGTAAGGCTGGTGAGTAAATAATTCAATCGAAAGTAGAACCAGGAATGGGCATTAGACATCCTCCCACTGTTGGCTATCAAACCCGACTCATTCTTCCTGCCATCCCCAAGAGCAACTCCAAATAACTCAACCCTTAGTGGTGAGTGGAATCGCACTCACACAACCCAATTGCCCCTACACCTACTCGAAGCGTGGATAAAACTTCCATAAACGGAAACATCCATATCACCCTTGCCTGGGCAAGCCAATGCTCGGCGCTTGGGTTAACGATCGACGTGCTCGCTGGAAAAATAAACACATCTCCCGCATGTGTGCGGCAGAATTCGCTCGGGGGCATGAGCCCCGAAATGATTCGAAACATGTTATTGTATGTTTATCCTTTTGCTTGCTTACCGATCGATGCGCCTTTAGATAATATGAAGGAAATTCTCCTGCACGTGTGTGGCAGGGTACGTATGTTTATTTGGAACATGCTATTGGATGTCTATCCCTTTGCTTGTCGAACGGTTTACCGATCGATGTGCCTTTAGATAATATCGCCGGCTCCATGCGGCTGCACATGCATGGTATGACCTTCCTCAAGGGGGTTCCGACGATGCGACTAAAACACATTACGGGGGAAGACCTGTAATGGCGACATGTAATTAAAAGTTTTTAGGTGGTACGATAGGAGCATTGACAGGTAAGTAATGTGGTTCGAACTGAATTGCCATAATACTTGTTTTATAGGGCTTTTGGATGCTCTAACTGGAAATTTCCGGTTTACAAAAGGAAGGCAGGTAGTGGCGTTCAAAAGAACCGCCACAACACCACTTAGTCATGGCCATGCTTCGTGTGAGATTTTTTTTCTACTCAGAACTTATTCACCTCCTTAGCCATTTCAACAATTCATTGTGACCTTGTGGGGTTTCTTCAGGGCGCCAAAGAACCACCCATCGCTTTAACCCCACCTAACCTGCAATTACCATAGCCAACTTACCTGCAATCGAACAGCGTTAAGCTACCCTTTCAATATCCTACACCTGAAAATGAAAACCTCAGCAACAGCATGTATTTTAGCCAAACCATTGCTGTTCATTTTACATGGATCAATTAGGAATCTGAGCGGTTCCTCAGGGCGGCAACATGTCCATCAACATACTCCTATCATCCTGCGTCTCCTTGTTCCAATCCAACCCGTTGGTCCAAAAATATAAGTCGGCCACTTGCTTGCTTGCACATCTGCAAGCCAGATTTCTAATAAGAATACCCTACGATCTATTTCCCAATTAAAGAATAAACAAACCTTTATCCTAACCCTGGCCATGGCGAGCAATCTTCTGTTGACCAAACATCACAGAAGAACCCATTTCTGGCGCCCGTAATATTCCCTAGTACTGTCTACAACATGGCTTTAGCCTTCAAGTACGCATGTTTATTTGCATACTAGTGTTGCAGTCCCGCCGTGCTTCCTCGGATGAGGGAAGAGCGGGGACCTTTTATTTTCCCTTTCCTTCTTTTGCGGGTCCTGTATGCGCAAACATCTTATTAGAACTTTTCCACTCTGCTGATAGAAGGCAGTCACATCCGCAAATAGTTAAACCAATTAGGTCACTCGCTCTGGTTCCCAAGAATTCTCCCTGTATTATGATCCGCGTCCCAGGCGGACCTTCCTTTGGTGAAAGTCCAGTTACAACTGGCTGAGGCGCCATTATTATTTTTTTTTTTTTTTTATTAGACTTCGCTCGGGAAAGGCGAACCTATAGCGTCGAGTGGGCGCCCCGAGATGCCATCAAATAACTCTTGCAGTTCTTTTTGAACAGTTGCAGGCTCTAACGCTCCGGGAACACTCGCGTGGGAAGGGAGTTCCACAGCTTCCCTGCTCTGTAACGGAACTAGTTCTGATACAGAGATGTTCGCGCCGTCGGGAGATGAACCACAAACGGGTGCGATCCGTCGGATTGTATTGTGGAGCGCATATAGACCGAATTGCGTGGAACAATGCCAAGAATCTCCGAAGAACAGCACCCGTGATAATATCTGTAAAACAGACAGAGGTCGGCCACGCGCCTTCGATGTGATAGCGACTGTAGTCCCGACGTCAGCACCGAGTCCCCGATCAGGCGGATCGCTCGTCTTTGTACGCTCTCAAGTAGGTCGAGGGTATGTTTAGGAGCGGAGCTCCAAACATGAGAGCAATATTCGAGCGCGGGTCTAATTTGAGATTTATATAGGAGAAGAAGTTGGGCCGGAGTAAAGTATTTCTTGACTCTAAAAAGATAACTCAGTTTTCCTGAGGCTGATCTGGCGATACCCGATATGTGTTTATGCCATGATACATTCCCACAGACCGTGACGCCGAGCCATTTCAAACTTTCCCCAGCCTCGAGGGCCCGGCCACTCATCATCAGCTGTGGAACCGATGATCCAGTTTTCTTTGTGAATGTTGTATACTGGGTCTTCGTTGCGTTGAAGTTGACAAGATTGGCCTTTCCCCACTGCAGGACTTTATCTAGATCCTGGTTCAGACGTTGATGCATCAATCGGCCGATCACTCGAAAAGGAGGAAACAAGCGTACTATCATCCGCAAAACTGAACACTTTGTTATCCGTTGTCTCCAACAAATCATTTATGTGAAGCAAGAACAAGGTTGGAGCCAAAATAGAACCCTGGGGCACCCCCGAATTAACAGGATACAGATCCGAACACTCGCCGTCCACAACAACCCGGATCGATCGATTCTCGAGGAAGCTCCTCGTCCAGTCGCAAAGCTGTTGGGAAAGTCCATATGAACCAAGTTTGCTCAAAAGCCTTGGAGATATCCAATGCGACCGCCCTTGACTCACCATGCCGTTCAATCGCAGATGTCCATATGTCGGTTATAAGTGTCAAAAGGTCTCCTGTGGATCCCCTGCCACGGAATCCGTATTGACGATCATTCAGAAGTCCGTTGCACTCCAAATACTTAACCAATTCTGTATTGTTGACTTTTTCCATTACCTTAGATCAAATAGACAGTAATGCTATCGGACGGTAATTTTGTGGGAGACACTTTTTTCCCGTCTTTGGGATTGGCTGAACTCGAGCGATTTTCCAGCAGACGGGAAAGGTCCTCCGTGCATAAGATAAGCGGAAGAGTCTGCCAAAAAACGGCGATAGTTCTGGAGCACAGTTCTTAAGGACTATTGCTGGTATTCCGTCCGGGCCGGTTGCCTTCGTATAATCCAGTTCACGTAGAATGCGTTGGATAGTGCGCAGACGAAATCTCACATCCTGCATGGAAGACTGTACCGGCGAGATCACAGGTGGCTCCAAAAGGCCGGGATCGAGGTTTGAGTTCGCGGAAAATAAATTCGCGAACACATTAGCTTTATCCTTTGGATTCGTGACTAACGCCCAGCTGTCTGTCACCAACCGGGAGAAAGAGGAGGAAGCAAAGTCACTGCTGACAGCCTTTGCCATTGACCAGAAGGAGCGCGAACCAGTTGGGCACCGAAGGAGCTTATTGATCACCCTGTCGTTGTGAGCCTTCTTCGCGGTATCAATCGCCTGGTTGCACGCGTTTCTGATTCTAACAAAATTCGCTCTGTTAACATCGGCGGGATTGGAGCGCCATTGCTTAAAAGCTCTATTTTTTGCCGCTGTAATCAGCTCGCATTTTTTTGTCAAACCAAGGTTTATCAGACGAACATCGTTTGATGGAATGCGGAATATACATCTCCATCCCCAGGAGAATAATCTCTGATACCGACTCCGCGCAAGTTAACATCGGAGTTTCCGAAGCACACCTCCGACCATTGAAAGGATGCGAAGAAATCTCGCATATCGTCCCAGTTAGCAGCCCCATACTTCCATACATGGCGAAGCTGCATAGGCCGGTTATTCGCTTGGTATGCAAGTGCTTGCGCGACAGATACCAAGCAGTGATCTGAGTTTCCCAGTGGCGCAGAAACCTCTACGGTATAAATACTCGGTTCGGATGTCAAAAACAGATCCAGGGTGTTCGCATAATCGCCTCGGGCATCCGGTACTCGCGTTGGCTCCCCCACGAGTTGAGTCAAGTTGTGGCTTACAGCAAACATCTCCGCCAGCCACCCAGCCTCGTCGGTTCTGTTAGAATGTAACAACCAGTCGGAATTGTGCACATTAAAATCGCCAAGGATAATAATTTCAGAAGCTGGGTTTTTGATCTGTATCCAGTCGACGGTATATGAAAGATGTTCGAAAAATGTCGCCGGTCGATCGTCATTCGGGGAGCGGTAAACACAACAAAGAAATTTAACAGAATTCCTCAGCACGACCCTCAACCATATGATGTCTATATTATTGGGTTCCAACGCCTCCATACTCTGGCAAGCCAGATCGGACCGTGCGAAGACGCAGACTCCGCCCTTAAAACGGAATCTCGAATGCAAGTCGTATCCTGAGCAACGAAGATATGTCGAATCAGCTGACGAATCGACCCGGGTCTCATTTAGGGCAAGGATATCAGGTTTCGTTGTTTGTAAATATTGGTGGACGGGGTTTACATTAGTATTGGTGAAACCGATGGCCCTGATGTTCCAAAATGCCGTCACCAGTCGAGCGTGGGCCGAGTCTCGAGAGCTAGCCCAGTTATGCGTTGACGAACCTCTCAAAGTTCCATTATTTATCATGATATCTGCATGATGTTTCCCCTGACATAGTCCCCCCCGGAGATCCGAATGGGAGACTAGTTTACCTCCGGAATTCTTTATATCAGACGACACCATCATGACTTATCCCCGTGTCAGTCCGGGCCATCAGCCACACATCCGAAACACCGTCGAAGATTTCTCTCGGCGATATCGCGGAATGTACAGCGTGACGGGGTGGTATCTCACCTTGGGACCGACTACCACCTAACCAACCTTTTCTCGAACCGGTCCATCAGCCAAGCTCCGAAAGATGGCCAGGGATTTCTCCCGACCATTTCACGGAGCCTAAAGCTTGATGGGGTGGTATTTCACCGGGCGCACAGGGCGTTGGGACTCCGGCTACCACTCGGCCTTTAGTCGCCTCTTACGACAAGCTGGCCTAGCTGTGAGTATATTCTAACGCCCTACCAACAAGAAAAACCCTTTATTAAATTCAACGCCTCTTAAAGGGCTTTAGATGATATTAAAACTCATATATTATCAATATATTTAATATATTTATATCAACTTAGGGGTTCTTAACTCAACTTTCCAAACTCACAACTCAACTTTCAATCTCAAACTTACAACTCAAACTGCTTTTACAATTGAATTTTTTCTCTACTTATAGAACATTGTGTTCTAATTTACTATAAATTATAATATGAACAAAACGGATTTTCTCAAAGTATTCCTTTAGTTGCTGTGACTTTTAAATTGAATAAAATTTGAACGAAAATCAAAGTGCTCTGTTTTGAAATAAAAAGGGGCAAGTTATGAAAAGGGGCAAATAAAAAGGGGCATGTTATTAAATGTGCTGTAACTGGCAATATTGTGAATGTTTATGAATGGTATGTATTAAGTGAGAATGTAATATATGTTAAGGGAAGTTTTTAAGGATGTGTAAGGAGATTCAGTGTTAAATTTAATAAAGGGTAGTATTCTGGAATACAACACTAGCATGACCGATTATACGATCTGTTGCCGTATCCAGGAACGATCGCCGCAGCAGGTCATGCCTAGGATACGTTGTCCAAACAACGAGCAGCCACGATTACCACACTGGCTATCGCAACGGAATGTTTCCGTTTACTTAATGTAAACAGAAGAACACATTTTCGGCTGACGGCAACATCTCTCGTATTAATGTATCCTAAATAAATATGCACCCATGTATCGTAGCTTCGATCATCTCATCGATATAATATCAACAGCATAGGAAACCAATTCCTATGATTTATGACGGCATGTTCAGCCAGCCTCATTACCCGACCTTTATTTAATCAGCTGAGCATCCGAATTTTCTTTGTGCACCCTACGCAACCGCGTTGCCGTTGCTTCCAACGAATGAATGTGCCATCCTGACTTGTACGGCCCCAGAGGGGATTCCACGATTGGAATTTCCAATTCGATCGCCATTGGTCATCACCAAGGAGAGGATCGGATTGGCTCCTCCCAGATGGATAGAAATCCATCTCCATCACGATGCATGGATGTTGACGACGAATTCGTCGTGGAGTCAGATTGCAACCCCCGTCGTGTACACATACGCTATGGAGTCAAAATTTATCCGCAGTGGAGTAAGGTTGTGAGTGGTTGAAAGTCCGTTGAAAGTCATATAGTCCGCGTGATAATGTATTTTTCCTTTTGAGTGCATATAAGTGAATTCCATAATTTCCGGTTCTCGGTAATCAAAAGTTTTAGAACACCTTTTTCTCCCTTCCGAAACTTGTCCGAAAGTGACATTTAAACATTAAAGAAAGGTCGAACAAGAACTACGTGTGTTGACTCCACGTGGAACGAGAGATAGAGATCGTGGTGATTACTTAAAGGACAAACCAGCAACAGCGTAATCCATATTAAGTGAAAATAAAAAGAAGTTTTACGACAAATAATACCTGTGTGTTTTTCATTATTTATGTTGTGTTCTCCCGGTGATTAATTCGCTCGTTAATCACTCATCAATCGTTTGTGCAGCTGGGAGTGGGTAGTCTAGTGAACCCTGCGTCCTTGCCGACGCCCTGACTAGACTTATAACCCCACAACCTTATCTGTAAGATGTAGGTAGGTCGCTTGCGATTTCCGTCATGACGGTTGTCGCCGCAGATGGATCCACCCGCCAAATGTGTACTGTTAATAAGTACCTCATTAGAATCACATATTCATCTCTTGGGTGAATACATTTCCTTCCTAATCAATTCTTAGATCTTTCGAGGAGGTAAAATAAAGCAGCTGTAGTGTCAGCAATCGGCCTTTCCAAGTTGCTTCCAATTCCATATACATCTTATAATTGAAATGAATAATATTTACCTACAACAAAATGCACTGTGAAGCTTCGTCTACTCTATCCTTTTTCAATTAACAATGTATGTGTGTTCGACTGTTCAATTACGTTTTTCACTGCACAGGGTTGACAGGAAGTACGGAAGGATATTTGCAATGCAGAGCAAAGTGTCGTATTTTCTTTTACCCAACTATTCAAACTACGAAATAAACTACTGCTGTTGTGAAATTAAACTTTTTTAATTTCACACTATTCTCAACACTCCTAATTAAAATTTCAGTCAGCTACATATGTGTCCTACTCACCTCATAAAAAGTTCCAGAATGGTTAATTCCTCTGGGCTTCCAGAGTGGCAAATTGGTTTGCCCTTAGGTCCTATGAGGGAAACTTTGCAGAGCAAGCAGGTGGTACAAACTGCATGAACATTTGCAACGAATTAATTATGTCGCCTGCATGCATTGCAAGTGTTAACTAATTCCAGGTTTGATATGCGGTGCGAAATGCAGCTAGGGGCAGGTAATGTCAGTGCGAATCGACTGACCCATTGATTGAATATGCTTCGTTTTCTCTTCTGAGACGAAACAAGGAACGAATACCTCATTAAAATTTAATGTATGTGTGATCATTACCAAATGGACGAGTAATTACGTTACATTATCGTTTTCTGTGAAACATGGTTCACTCATGGCAAGAAAATGTTTCATACATAAGAACTGACTCAACATTTTATACGGAGACACTGAATTTCGAAGTTAAGGCAAAACACATACAATATGAGCAATGCCACAAGCTGTGCTGTGTCAAAAGTGGATTCAACGATAGAAGGTGTTGTCTTAGAAATGGCAAATACTGCAGTGAAAGCCACAGGATGGAAGCACTGGTGAGAGCAAGAAGTTCTCTAGAATGGCTCTGATAATTTGATTTAGTTCTTCAGCTTGGATCCATTTTGCGGGGCGACTAGGAACTGCACAGTTGAAGCTTTGTAAAGTGCAGGTTTTACAACAATTTTTTTTAATGATACATCCGCACTAAAAGGGTTACTATTACGCTTGCACTATCGCAAGACATCTCATGAACAGAAGAGAAACAAAAAGTTGGGCGATAAAAAACGTGCGAAGTAGAAAGGCAGAGCTACTATGTTCCAGTTCTGCATTCGTATGTAAGAAGAAAGCTTCGACAATACGATATAAAAGGTATTTTAATACACACAAGTATTACACAACAGTCTTTGGATATCTCAGAAATTCAAGCAAAAAGTAAGTTTGATAAAAAGTACCTGTTTTAAGTATAAATTACAAAATGCTTGTTGATTCATAAGACGGATTATACATTTAATAACATATTAAGTTAATGGCTTGCATGACTTTGCTGGCCAGGGCACAGACTTTTGTGGAAATTACTCATGACAGTTTGGGAGAATATGATTCACTAAAACACCGCTCAGTGTGGCTCTTCGCAGCATAAGTGTTGGCATAAGCCTAAGGCTCAAGAAATTCGGTGGTTTAAATTGAATTACATGATCTGGGCTGCCAATTCCGACTACCAAAACGAGAAACTCAACGGCCAAGAAATGACTCATATATAAAGTTACTTCTTAGGTTGTTTCACCATCTAGTTTCTCGTCCATATACCTTGCAGTGTAGACACAAAACCGGATTATGAGGCCGCGATAGCAAGTATCATTGACTGTTATGCCTTGATCAGCCACATTTTCCAAGAAGATGATATCTCCTGCCCAAAATTTGCACAAAACAGTGACACATCGTGGATGCATTGTCTCGCAACGATATCAATTACATGTTGGATTTTCTGAACCTAACCGTTGAAGACGACTTCTTGTTGTTTCATAGTCAACGTGCACTTCAGCATTGTAATTCCTACTTCGAATTTTGTTGATGAAATCTGTCGCGAGGATCTTAAAAAAAATAGACACTATATGCATACATTGGTTCGTGCGGTCGGATTCTCATGGAACCCAGAACAAACAAATGGATCTACACACGCGAGCGTTCAACGCAAGACAGGTGAGATGAATCGTCTCCTTGACCAAGTTGACTACGTGAGTATTGAGACCGTCTGAAGTTACCCAGTGTTTGTGAAGTGCATTGGGACCTTGTACGAGAAATATTGTACCCTCATTTTATGCAAGGGAATTTGGAAAGAAATAATGTTTGTGTCTTCTCAGCCAAAAAATTCATGCACCCATGACAGCCTCAGTTTTCCGTAACGAATGTTATGCCACGCACAAATCATAAATCCGCTAATGATAAACAAATCATTCGAGTATATTGATGCTTGAGGGATATAAAGGAGGATTCGACAAAAAAAAGAGAACCAAACATAGACACTAGAGAAACAGATGGGAAGTCTTTTCTGTACTGCATTCCGATCACTTGTAATTTTGTGTTGGCGTTGCCGGTTCATGCAGAGTGGTATCAGAGTCATTACTTTTGTAACACACTTCCTGATGGTCGACATGTTTTTCCCGATTCCAACAGTTTCACTCAATATGTAAATGAGTTAACACTGGTATCGTATGTAAATGACTTCAAACATCATATTGTGTTGGCAAATCTTGCAAAAGTATAAGCACGTTGTGGGGGTTGTAAGTTGGTGTGTCTGACACAATTTTCCAAATTGTCGCGGACTTTATTGGTCAAACACAAATGTCAAATATATTTGATGATCAACGCTCACAATTGAAGGTGATATTTCGGTAATTATTATTAATACTGGTGATTCTTTATGAAAAAGTATTCCTTCGAGTTTCTTCCGAATTGTCTAATATTTTCGTAACCAATTTCACTAAATTAAAAATAAACTTTAACGCCTCATAAAACAGAGGGAAACTTACTGACGACTCACTCGTATACTCGCACTGATCCGACGTATGTGTATGCTCCCCGGTGGTTAATATTCGATTCTTTAATAAATTACTTTCTTGACCCGAGCGGCGTGACTTGGCACGGTGGAGATTGGATAGCGACTGCTCTAATTAGGGGTAAAATTCGATGTTCTGTTTTTGCACACAGAACGACCAAAAGAGATCACGCCTCTGCTCTCTCATTGTCACGCATGTCGAAGTGTGGTAAAAAATCGGTTAATTGATAATCGACGAACATGGGATAATGAGAGAACAGAAACACGATGTACGATGATCTCGGGGTGGGTTTGGTTGTATGTGCTGGTATCAAATGCAGTTTCTGAGTATGACCTACTGCCCTAGTGTTCCGCCTGTGGTGATCTCAGAGTGTATTGAACCGTATGGAAACAGAATTATGGAAGAGAGGAATTGTAGCCGCTGCTATTCACCTGCGAAAAGAGATCATTGATCCCAAGCGAATGGATGATCTGAAGAAAAGCCGAATTGACGCCAAACTGGCTAGGGTAATTTATCATGAAAATCAAACTTGAATAATTTGGAATTACCCCAGCCGTTGCATGGTTATGCAACAGCATCGTTTGATTTGACTTGTTGTTGCTAACCGACATGATGTGATTTCCGATGGAAATCTCATGGGCTAGCGAAAATGGAGTTGTCGTATGGCAAAAAGGGTAGCTAAACTCAATTAGCATTACCCGCATAGGATAATGAGTTTAGCTATGCGTCCTTTGGGAAATATGATTTTTCAGGTGAATAGCATGAACGGTGGGATAGGGGTTGATGTGAGATCGTTCTTAGATATCTTGCTAATCGACTCACGACTGAGATTACTTAGCACCAACAGACGAAACACAAACTGTTTACGGACAATTGAATACGACAGTGACCACTGTGCATTCACGGCAGTAATAGAGCTTCCGAACGAGCTTGCAGATCTGGAGGAATTCGTGATCCAGCAACCCTATAACTACGGGGCAATGCGATGGCCGCGGTTCACCAGATCATTAACAAGAGAACTTCGTTCGAATGACTCTAATCTGCCAATAAACAGAAACCTGACAAATGACGAAATCGACAAATACATTCAACAAATGGACGAAACCGTAAAACGAACAATGGACAAAACAATCCCCAAAACAACAGTTACAGATCACATTAACATGTACAGAAACGCAACAATAAACGCACTCCACAAGAAAAAGAGCAGACTGCTCTCGAAACTAAAGCAACTACACAGACAGTTTACAGACAGACAAGACCAGGAGATAATATCACTGAAATCCCGATTAAAAAACCTCCAACAATTACTTAAAGCTAATTATAGATTAGCAACAAATTTGTATTGGAACAACAGAATTCGAGCTATAAAAACTAATAACCCGAATATGTTCCCACAAATAAATAAAATATTCAGGAGAAATAATCAAAATGAGATTCAGTGTCTCCAAATCCCACGTACTGATGTAAACAAGCAGCTGCTAACCAACATTGGCATAGATACAGAGAACGCTATCCTCAATAGTGAGCTCTTCGTGATCGAAGATCCTTTGGAAAAAGTGAACGCTGTGGGAGCTGTCTTTCAGGAAATGTACAAGGTGAATGAAAGCATTCAGCGAAATCACGGCCTGGAGGACAGAGTTCTACTGAATCACCTGCACCTCCGGAATGAAATTTCACTTTGGCAATCAGAGAATCCGGGTTTTACCGAATTCAGTGAAGATAATCAGTCAATTGACATTAATGCCAATGGTGAGGCTAATAGCCTTTTAATCACAAGGGAAGGAATCCAGAGTATCTTCGACTCAGTAAGAAGCAAAAAGTCAGTGGGAATAGACAGAGTACCTAACATCGTACTCAAGAACCTGCCCCCAAAGGCAATTGATATATACACGGTCCTGTTTAACAACGCGTTGAATAATGCATATTATCCTGCGCGTTGGAAAACGGCTATCATTCAGCCTATCCCAAAAAAGGGCAAATACTGTACAAACCCAATGAACATGCGTTCGATAAGTTTACTCCCAAGCATCAGTAAAGTATTTGAAAAAACCATTAACAAAGCTCTGGTAAAATGGGTAGACGACAACAGCATTATTCCAAATAACCAGTTTGGCTTTAGGGCGGGTCATGAAACCACACATGCCGCAGCTAAACTGGTCTCCGATATACAATGAAATAAATGTAGGAACCAATGCACAGGTGCCTGTCTGATCGACTTGGAAAAAGCCTTTGATACCGTCTGGATCGAAGGGTTGTATTACAAGTTGGTCAGACATGGCATACATAAGCCTTTACTATATGTACTTTACGATATGTTAAAGGACAGGAGGTTCGTGGTCAAAAGTGGTAATGTGACCTCTAATAAAACGTATAATATCAAGAATGGCTTGCAACAGGGCGCGGTACTCTCTCCAATTCTTTTTAACATTTGCATTAGCGACTTATTAGATGCACTTACGCAAGCTATTGCGTACGCAGACGATCTCATAATTTACAGAACAGCTCCGAAAGTTGAGATCATAAATAGTTTAATACAGCGAGATTTCAACAACGTGCAGCGCTATTGCGACGACTGGAAACTTAAGATCAACTTCCATAAATGTGAAGCCATCCTATTTAGAACTCCATTATATAAAGCCACGAACGACACAAGAAAAAACTGGCGGAAGCTAGTTATCGTGGGACCGCATGGAGATAAACTGGAAACCAAGAGTTTAGTTAAATACCTGGGCATCTGGCTAGACCAATATCTGTATTTCAACAGACATGTAGAAGCTGCTCTGGTCAAGGCTAGAAAAACGTTTGCTATGACAAGGAGGCTATTTCACAGTACCCAAGCAGGGTAAAAGTCATATGCTACATGACGCTAATCAGGCCAATGCTCATATATGGTTGTCCAGTATGGTTTAATATAGGTCCAAATTTGATGGAAAAGATTCGGGTGTTCGAAAGGAAGTGTCTCAGAAGTTGTCTCAGATTATAACGGACGCCGGAATCGGACTATAAAAAGTATTATTCAAATGAGACTTTATATAATGAAGCGTACATAAATAGGGTGGATCATTTTATGATTAAATTAATCAGAGGACATATTGCGAGAGCAATAAGCTCGTCCAATGACATAATTTTCGGGGCTTATTATCCAAACACTCTGTACTATGAGAGCGTGCGTCGCAACAGCTTTGTTCCACCAGAGGCGTTCCTTGACTTGGACATGAAAGGGCTTATACAGGATAGATCCGGAATTCCGGTGATCTATCATGTAAGTAGATCATCCGTAGACGGGCGATTGTGCTACGACCGGGAAGTAACGCGCACCGAAGAAGAGCTCCTGCGCTTCAGTAGGGCTATCTCCCACAGAGACCGGGACGATAGTATTAGACAGCGTCAACAGTTCTGGTGGTTGAATGGCATATAAAGACCTGGATACCAAAGTCGGTATAGAATCACACTATCATCAGCTAGCTTACATAGACTTAGCTTTTCTAGAATTAGGGTAGTATAAGATTTAAGTTAAGTTAGGTTAAGTGCTTTTACATAAAATAAAAAATTAAAAAAAAAAAAAAACAAAAAAAAAAAAATTGACAAAGTTTTTCAAATTTTCTTTGTCTTTCAAATAATTATAAGTACTGCCACAAACTTCTGTCGCTGAAAGGCAAATTATACAAATGTTTAGTAATGTTTAGCTTAGAGCGTCTGCGAAGGACCAGTAAGTTATTATATAAGATAATTAAGCTAGAATTTAAGCATTTTTTGTCTAGCTTTTAATTTAGAAATTAAGAATATAAAAAGAAAAAGAAAAATTTAAAAAAAGGGGTTGATGTGACGCGCTGTTAGCGGTCGAAATTAGTTTAGGATTGTGGGCTGGTTCTCCATGTGATATATAGAGCCCCCCACAACGTCAATCGCCCACACTGCTTGCATTACGAAGGCAAAATAGCACTTTCGAAACACGTACGCACAGAGTGCGTGAGATTCGAGATCGTACGATTGATATTGGAGAGAATTACGAGACCGACAGTTACTCCGATAGGAGTACATACAGAATACATCTTTAGTTCCAAACAAGCATGGTCCATAACAAATGAAATTGTGTTGACGAATAAGTTGCTGAAATGATAGCCATACCTATACGAGAAAACCACGTAGTCGGCACAAACGGCGTTTGTTGTGTTAAATTGGTCGGTATTCTCCACTAATACTGACGTGACTATCGCCAAGATAGTATGTATATGAATCGTTAGTCACACGGAGTAATAATTAACAAACGAATGTTGAATGTGTGAGTTGGGTCCAGGCGTAGGGAAGCTATTAGGGTAGCGGGTTTAGCTTCCCCTTACTTTAGAGAGAATATTCAAGAGGTGTTAAGAAATAATAGCAATGCGCGCAACGCTTGCACGAACCGAAAGTGAGAACAAAAAAAATTACACTTCGCAAGTATCGGATGTACAAATAAGTATTGGGGGCTCCACAAAAGATGGCGTAAGTAGTATTAAATCCTATCAGGCCATCTTGTAACTTTATTCAACTAACAACGTCAACTTTTCATCTAAAAATCAGTATGTGTAATTTCTCTGAAGTAGAAACTACATATTAATTTGTACTCTAACCATGTCATCCTTTGGGCCCACAATACATAATTTGCAGGAAGCGCTCCTTTTTTGTTTTAATCCGAAGAAAAGTACAATTGATGGGCATCGATAGCTGTGTTACGTACGTCGGCCACCACCATCATTTAATAATTTTAAATTTTAAATTTTAATTTTAAATTTACATTTAATAATAATAATAATAATTGAATTTAATACTTTGTTTCAACATAGTATGATGGTAAGGTGGTGGAAGAATTGCATGATCCTGAAGTGAGTTTCTGAACCCACCCTGATTCGGGTGTGGATCGTGCAGTTCTTCGAGTTCGAATTTGTTTTTCGAAGTGGACGTGAGTGGAGAGCGAGAGAGATGGAGGGTTGACCCTTTTAAAAACGATACGCTTGAGAGTTCCGAGCGGAGAGTTGAAGCACAGGTGTGGAAGAATAAGATCTGATCTCCTCGAGGAAGGAGCAAAAAGTTTTAAGCCCAGTCCCACGAAGCGAATTAATTTATTTTTGTTATGTTTTTCTTTAAGTTTTTGCGTTTTAGTTGAAAAAGTGTTGAATTCTATTTAAGATTAAAAGTTTAAAATAATGTTTAAAAATAATATTTAAAGTGATTAAATAAATACGCAAAATTGCAAGACTCTTTTGTTGGAGGAATATACCGTTTGGTTCTCTGGTGATCTTTGCTGGGCATTGAGGCGCATCCCACACTAGTGAAAGAGGAGGTGTCCCCTTGTTGGAGTCCCCATAATTGACGAGTAAGTAATTAACGAGGCCAAAGCGATTCCAAGAATTCGACCAGGAGGTTTACCGTGGTCGCCCCGTTACCGAATAGGGTGACTGCCAACTGCACGTAACGGGCCGTTACGCTGCATCCAGTTGCTAAATCAAGCACCGTTGACCGAGTAACCGCCACCGGGGAATTACGGCGTATGCAATCCGGGAGCCACTTACGCTTGTTGCTAGGCCACACAACTGCTGGGGTATGAACCCCCGAAATCGGCGTTGAATGGATTTTCCCAACACCTGGCGCAGCCTTTTATATCAACTTTAACCAACTCACTTCAATTCAACTTAAAACCAGTTTTATAATGCATCAACTCATACCTGGCACAGTTAACCTCGTTCTTTCATTTGTAATACTTATTTACATATAATAAGTTGCTTAGCCGGTTGTTCAACAAAATCAATGGCTCAACTATACATCATCATCCAAAGAATGAAGCTATCACTATTGTCGCATCTGCACTTTCCCAATTGACGTACCTACAGTAAATTCTTATGACACAGTTGGTGCAGCATTATTGTGTCACAACCCTCTGTATATAACAACTGGCACAAAACATACGTTATGATATACATGACAACTATAACAACAATCCCATAACAGCTGACTCGGTTCTCCAAAGAATTCATACATTACATTACACTGGCGCTGCGGACAAACCTACCGGAGGGACCACGGCAGGTTTGGTTATTTAATCTTTCTTGTCTACGAGGAACGAAGAAATTTATATATGAATTTTTTTTTTTTCCCTTTTCTTCTTCTTGTTCTTTATATTTGTAAATTAATGCATACTGTTTTTTAATTATTTTTATTTATTTATTTATTTCTAATGTTAAGTGCGAATTGTGTTAAAATTGCAGTAGAAATGTTTTGATATTAGCTTTAAGTTAGTGCTAATTTGTTTGTTGATTGTTTGCGTCGAGTCGCATATGTTGATGGGAGATTTTTTTTTCTTGCTTTTCTTTCTCATGAGAATAATGTAACATTGATTGATTTTTTTTGGAGTTCTGATTTTGTCTTCCTCCCTCACTGAGTACGCGTTGAGTTCGTGGTTCGATTGTTTTCCTTTCTTCCACCTTTCTCTCTCTCTCTCTCTTCTCGTGTGGTGTAGTGGTCATTTGTGTTGTGTGGTCTTTCTCGCGGTCTGCAGTTTTGCAGCTGCGAGTAGAGTGGTTGTCCCCCTTTGGGAGTGTTTGTTTGCCTGTTCTAGAAATCGTATTCCTTGTTGTTTTTCGCGCCCCTCGACTTTTGGAGAAATTTCGAAATAGAACGTTGTTCGGAACAGACATTTTGGGTTTGTGTCCGATATACGGCCGGCTCGTGTACGGATTGGTTTTGCCGCGTTCGGGGTGGTTCGCTTGTTGAGGGCGTTGGAATTATTGCGGTTGGAGGCTATATTTCTTGTTGGAGCTCGGGGGTGGACTGTGTTTTTCCCATCACTAGGTTGTTTTTTTTTTTCCCGGTTTTGCTGTTGGCCATAGGTCTTGTCGGGGTTCCGGGTTTAACAGCGTGAAATTTTGAGTTTGTTAGACGGCCTAGCAATGCAAACAAGGCAACGTCAGAGAGATGTCCGAGAGGGCACTCCTGCCCGGGCACGACCCGAGGCATTTCCCGAGCCGCCGGTTGACGAGGTGGATCCGGGGGCGTTCCATGATTCGAGGGACGAATTTGTGGACGACCGATCGCCAACACGCCCCCCTCCCACCGTCGGTAAACAGCCTGTCGGGAGCATGGAGGACACGCCAATGCCCTCGTATTTTAAACTGGGCCCACAACCATGTCCTGTACGGACCATGCTGGGCACAGATAGGGTTTTCGACCTTGTGTCGAAGGCGGTCCCCATGTTTTCGGGACAGGAGGGACCGGATACGGCCGAGAGACTCTCTTCGTTTCTCAAAGGCTGTAGAAGGACCTTGGATGGGCTGGCGGTGGAGGAGGAACATACCTTCCTCCGGTGGCTGCCCTCTAGGCTGAGCGGCGAGGCCTATCGGATGTTCGAGGAGAGACCACCCACGACATTCCTTGAAGCGGAACAGCGTCTTAAAGAGGCCTACGAACCCCGGGTGTCGTATGAGGAGTTGTGTGCACAACTTTCCAAAATGCGACAACTTCCTTCCGAGGATGCCACAGGCTTTGTTTCCCGAGTGAAGCGGGCCGTGGTACGGTGCGAGGAGGCAGCTGAGCGCTTTTATGGTCGCCAGGGTAGGTCCGTCTTCGCCAGCCAGCTTGAGGGCATGGCCAAACCGGTGTTGGTAAGGGGTCTGAGGGAGGAAGGACTAAAGCACTTCCTCCTCACGTTGGGTAATGTCCCTTTTCGTAGCCTGGTGGACCACCTAACCGGATTCGAGCGAGCTCGAAGGGAAATGCTGAGGCAGGACGACCTGTTAGTGGATGCGCGGCCGACAGCGTCAGGAACATTAGAGTTGGGACCGGGGAGTTGCTCGACCCTTATGGAGGGTTCATCCTCCACTTCTAGGGATTACACCGCGGCGCCGGCGCCGGTTTTATCGAACTTAAATCCCCGGGCGGTGTCATTCGTGTTGCCGGCCGAAGAGCCTGATAGTCGTCGACGGGGGGAGGATGGTTTCGTTCGGGAGCAGTCGTACGGGCCTCTCAATTATAGACGGGATGCTGGTGCCTATGCTCCGGCCTCCTCTAGGGAGGGAGCGTGGTCAAATACCGTGTCTTCCTCGGGTCGGAGTGAGGGGTCGCAGGGTTTGGTTCAAGGGGCGTATGTGCCTGGAGATCGATCGGGTCGGGACAATTCGGTCCGGGATTCGGTTGGTCGATCGGCTCGCCCCCTGGAATCCCAGGCAACATGCAGTTTCTGCAAAGTGAGGGGTCACGTGTACGACGAGTGCCTGAGGAGGAGGAACACTCCTTTCTGTCGCGAGTGCTGGCGGTATGGCCACGACATAGTGGACTGCCCGGATCGTCCGAGACAGACGCGCCAAGCCCAGGCTCCATACAGGGGTGGTGGTCAGCAGAGCGGGACCGCGCGGCATGGGCCACAACATCAGCGGCCGCAGGCTCAGCGGAGAGCCCTACCAGAGCCGCAGCCCCCGTCTACGGGCGGTGGGCCGGCGACATCAGGCCCAAGAGTATTCAGCGTCCGGTGCTGTTGCGAGTTTTGTGGCCGACAAGGTCATAGCTTGCGCGGGTGCGAATACAGGCAAAGGTGGGAACAACAACAGGGTTCCCAGGGTTCTCCCCACAAGCGGCACGCCGGAACAGCACCTGCTGCGAGTCGAGAGCAGGACACCCGTGTGGAGAGTAGGGCAGGCGCGAGTAATAGACGCAGACAGCGTCGGCGAAATCGGAAAGCCGGTAATAGTCGCGCGGAGAGTGTGGTTTACCGGGGGGTGGAAGGAGTTGATGGGCAACGATCGCCCGCGTCGGTCGATGACGAGAGACGAGCCGACTCCGTGGACTCGGAGTCCTCGGAAGCGGGTGCGAGGCGTGGCACCTCACCAAGGGATAAAAGAAATAGGAGGGAGCGACCTCAGCACCGTGGGCCCAGGTTGGGCCAAGGCCAGTCCAGTCCCGCTGGTTCGGAGCCTATTGAGACTTCCAAGCGGGATAGTCCTGAACGGAAGGACAAGGCACGGTGCGAATCTTGCAGCCGACGCACTTATGCGGCGACGGCGCGTCGGCAGGAGACATCTAATCAGAGGTCGGAAAACTCCCGGAGGTCGGGTCGGGAGACCGTAACCCGACCGCACTGAACACGTTGATTGGCCAATACTGTCCTCAGCTTTTGCCAGTAGAGGTCCCCATGGTCCAGCTTCCTTTGGACATTGGCCGTAGGAATACTACGCGTCTCATGGTGGACACTGGCGCTGAGGTCAGTCTCTTGAAGCGAGGGGCCCTTCACCGGGGCCAGGCGGTGGACGTTCGGCAATCCACACCATTGCAAACCATATTTGGCAACGGCAAGTCGAGTGGGTCCTGCCATGGGACTCTCAAGTTGCACCATGAGATTCCCTGCAGTTTCCACGTGGTCGACTCCATGCCGGGGTTGGAAGCAGATGGCTTGTTGGGTAATGACTTCCTGTCCAGACATTGCAACATCAACGGACCGGGTGGATGTTTGGAATTTCCACGAACAACCATAAACCCCGAATTCTTCTCCGTTGGTTTTGTTAATGGTGGGACAAAGGGGCTGAAGCATAAGGTAACCAAACGGGGAGTTGGGACACGGGGACCTGTCAGGGTCGATACCGAGGTCCACACTTCACCGGAGACCCCACCCACACGGGGAAGGGATACGAAAAAATGCTCAGCCAGGTCACCCCAGCGAGAGGAAACATCGTGGATGGATGAACGTGAGCCGCCGAGGATCGAAGTAGCCCTGAGTAGGCCGGTGGAAGTGCCGGCTCGCTCCCAGATGGAGGTGGCTATCCCCATTGACATCCGGGAAGAGGCCATTCTGGTGCCGCAGGACGCGCGAGGAAACATTTTATTCTCGCACTGCGTTACTGGTAGGGCAAGGAGTGCCAGATTATTGGCACTTAATACCCAGAGTGGTCCTCAAAGGATCGAACAGCTTACGGTGAAGGTATACCCTACCAAGGACTATAACACCATCCCCTTGGTCAAGCGTAAAGATACGTCGCCGGGAACTGACTCTGACGACGAGTCAAGCAGGCCCGTGCCCGAGAACCAATCTTCGGAGGGACGATCCCTCCATTTCATTCGACACCTGTTCTCGGATGGTCAGTCGCCTGATGAACCCGATTTGAGCTCCAGGTTGGCACAATTGCACGGGGAACTTCGTTTAGGGGATACCCTGAACACACCCGAGTGCCAATCGATAACGGAGCTATGTCGCGAGTTCAACGACATATTTCATTTACAGGGCGACTACCTGACGTACACCAGTGCAATCTCGCACGAAATACCTTTGGTACGGGATCAGGCACCCATTAACCAAAGAATGTACCGATTGCCCGAAAGCAAAAGGCAGGTTATAAACGAGCAAATTCGGGAAATGTTGGATAACGACATTATCCAACCAAGCAAGAGCCCGTGGAATTCCCCCCTTCTAGTGGTTCCCAAGAAAGCGGGCCCCGACGGAGAAGCCCGATGGAGAGTTGTGGTGGACTTTCGCAAACTAAACGAAAAAACCATCGGGGACGCGTATCCTATTCCCCGTATAGAGGACATTTTAGACCAGCTCGGTCGCTCGCGTTACTTCTCCACGCTCGATTTGGCCAGTGGCTATCACCAAGTTTTGGTAGATCTAAACGATCGGAATAAAACCGCCTTTAGCACCAACTATGGGCATTATGAGTTTCGACGTATGCCGTTCGGGTTAAAAGGAGCCCCGGCTACGTTTCAGAGACTAATGAACCATGTCCTTACTGGTCTGCAAGGGGTCGAATGCTTTGTGTATCTGGATGACATCGTCATATATGGTAAGAACCTGGCTGACCATAATGACAAGCTCCGGAGGGTGTTCGACCGGTTGAGATACCACAACCTCAAACTTCAGCCGGAAAAATGTAGATTCCTGCAAAGGGAAGTGGTCTACCTGGGACATGTTTGTTCAGAAAAAGGGGCTTCGCCAAATCCTGACACGACAGCTAGTGTCAGAGATTTCCCCATTCCAAAGACGGTACGTCACGTCCAATCATTCATAGGGTTGGCGAACTATTACCGGAAATTTGTGCCAAATTTTTCCCGGATAGTGCGCCCCTTAACGAACTTATTGAGGAAGGACGTGAAGTTCACGTGGTCGTCCAAATGTCAACAGGCATTTGAAGAGATAAAGGGGAAGTTAATTTCGCCACCACTATTGGTTTACCCCGACTTCACTAAACCCTTTAATCTAACCACGGATGCGAGCAATGAGGCGCTTGGAGCGGTGTTATCCCAAGGTGAGATAGGCAAAGACCAGCCTGTTGCTTATGCCAGCCGCACCCTGAATGGGGCCGAACGTAGATATAGCACAATCGAGAAGGAGTTGTTGGCCATTGTATGGGCGGCGACGAATTTTCGGTGCTATTTGTTGGGTAGACGCTTCACCGTGTACACGGACCACAAACCGTTGAAGGGAGTGTTCGGCGTGAAAGAACCCACCTCACGCCTTACCAGATTTCGTCATAAGCTATCGGAGTTTGATTACTCCATCGTGTACAAACCCGGCAAATACAACACCAATGCGGATGCGCTAAGCCGTATTCCCCAATCTGTAGACGAAACCCCTTCACCACCGCGATGCAATGTAGTGACTCGCGCCCAGGCCAAGAACCAACGGGATAGCGAGGGATCCCCGGGACGTCCCAGTGACGATGAGTCACCTTCTGAAGAGGACACCATTCCTTCCTGCACGGAAAAAGGAATGGAAATAACTAATCCCGAGGAGATCCAACACTTATTACGGGATTACCATGATCACCCTCTAGGTGGGCACCAAGGGGTGATCAAGACGTATAAGAAGATACGCCGGCACTACTGGTGGAAGAATATGATGCGCGATATCAAGCAATATATTAAAGTATGCAAGATTTGTCAGCGCATGAAGTCTTCCCCAAATTTACGAATGCCGATGGTAATCACCGACATTGCCAAGAGGCCTTTCGAAAAGGTTTATTTAGATATCGTAGGCCCCCTGGATCGTACTCCTGAAGGCAATCTATATATACTTACGTTCCAAGATAATCTATCGAAGTATATAGATTGCTATGCCCTGCCCAATGCAGAGGCTGAGACGGTGGCTTCGGTCTTTTTCGACCAAATAGTTGCAAGGTATGGTGTACCTACACAACTGGTCACCGATCAGGGCAGCAATTTCCTGAGCAGCCTGTTTAAAAGCGTGTGCAGGCTGCTCCGCATCAAAAAACTGCAAACCTCAGCGTACCACCCACAATCGAATGGTGCCTTGGAGCGAGCCCATCGACCGCTGGTAGAATACCTACGCAGCATTGTGGGCACAAATCCCCAAACCTGGGATCAGTACCTGAGGGCGGCCACCTTCGTGTACAACACCAGCGTGCACGAGAGTACCCGATTGACGCCAATGGACTGTCTCTTTGGTTTTACTCCGGAGGTTCCCTCGAACATCAAATTACCTCCGGAACCGGTTTACAACCACGAGAGCTTCCATAAGCTATTGAAGTACAAGCTTCAGAAAACGTACGAAATAGCTAGGCACAATCTGTTGATCTCGAAAAAGAGGTCCAAAGGGTACCATGACCGCCAGTTACGCCCGTTCACGTTCCATGTGGGCGATAAAGTCTTGATGCGGGAAGAAAACAAAAAGGGAAAATTGGTGCCCCTATGGAGAGGTCCTTATGACGTGGTGGAGGTGAAAAGTGCGATCAACAGCGCGGTGAGGCAAGGCAAGAGGACGGTGGTTGTGCACAACAACCGTTTGAAGCCCTACTGGGAGTAGGGGAGTCGTGAGCTCGGGGATTGGATTAAATACATGAGAGCGGGACGTTTTCGCCGGCCGGGTGACATTTTGGAGTGGTTGAACGAGAGGGGATCACCCCGCCTTGGCGGGGGAGTCCTAACCGGATCGTGTGGGCGGTCGAGCTTTTGGTCGGACCATCGGATTGGGTGTCGGACCCGCCGCGGGCGTTTGTGTTGTCCTTGGTTTTGTGGAGTGCTTGTCTATTGTTCCCCCTCTTACATTAATACCTACTAGTTAATTTATTTATTTATTTATTTATTTTTACTAACCCTAGTATATAGGTAGCCTAAAACGTACTAACATTAACCTCTAAGCATGTAGACTAATTTATTTATTTAGTTATGTATTTATTTGTTGATTGGTTTGTTAATTGTTTGTTTGTTTGCTCTCCGCCGTCCACTCTCCGGCGTGACATTCCTCTCCTAAGAATGGCACGCAGTCTTGTGCGGGGGGGAGGTGTGTTACGTACGTCGGCCACCACCATCATTTAATAATTTTAAATTTTAAATTTTAATTTTAAATTTACATTTAATAATAATAATAATAATTGAATTTAATACTTTGTTTCAACATAGTATGATGGTAAGGTGGTGGAAGAATTGCATGATCCTGAAGTGAGTTTCTGAACCCACCCTGATTCGGGTGTGGATCGTGCAGTTCTTCGAGTTCGAATTTGTTTTTCGAAGTGGACGTGAGTGGAGAGCGAGAGAGATGGAGGGTTGACCCTTTTAAAAACGATACGCTTGAGAGTTCCGAGCGGAGAGTTGAAGCACAGGTGTGGAAGAATAAGATCTGATCTCCTCGAGGAAGGAGCAAAAAGTTTTAAGCCCAGTCCCACGAAGCGAATTAATTTATTTTTGTTATGTTTTTCTTTAAGTTTTTGCGTTTTAGTTGAAAAAGTGTTGAATTCTATTTAAGATTAAAAGTTTAAAATAATGTTTAAAAATAATATTTAAAGTGATTAAATAAATACGCAAAATTGCAAGACTCTTTTGTTGGAGGAATATACCGTTTGGTTCTCTGGTGATCTTTGCTGGGCATTGAGGCGCATCCCACACTAGTGAAAGAGGAGGTGTCCCCTTGTTGGAGTCCCCATAATTGACGAGTAAGTAATTAACGAGGCCAAAGCGATTCCAAGAATTCGACCAGGAGGTTTACCGTGGTCGCCCCGTTACCGAATAGGGTGACTGCCAACTGCACGTAACGGGCCGTTACGCTGCATCCAGTTGCTAAATCAAGCACCGTTGACCGAGTAACCGCCACCGGGGAATTACGGCGTATGCAATCCGGGAGCCACTTACGCTTGTTGCTAGGCCACACAACTGCTGGGGTATGAACCCCCGAAATCGGCGTTGAATGGATTTTCCCAACACCTGGCGCAGCCTTTTATATCAACTTTAACCAACTCACTTCAATTCAACTTAAAACCAGTTTTATAATGCATCAACTCATACCTGGCACAGTTAACCTCGTTCTTTCATTTGTAATACTTATTTACATATAATAAGTTGCTTAGCCGGTTGTTCAACAAAATCAATGGCTCAACTATACATCATCATCCAAAGAATGAAGCTATCACTATTGTCGCATCTGCACTTTCCCAATTGACGTACCTACAGTAAATTCTTATGACACAGTTGGTGCAGCATTATTGTGTCACAACCCTCTGTATATAACAACTGGCACAAAACATACGTTATGATATACATGACAACTATAACAACAATCCCATAACAGCTGACTCGGTTCTCCAAAGAATTCATACATTACATTACAGCTGTGTGAAGCATATGAGGAGCATGATCCATCAATAAAAACATGTGAGCACTAATTCCGGCGTTTTAAAAATGGCGATTCTGACGCCAGCGACCAACAACGCGAAGGTAGGCCAGTAAAGTTTAAAGACGCTGAACTGGAGGCGTTATTAGATTAAGATTCATGTCAAAGTAATGACGAAACCTTGGGAGAAACTCAACAAATGATTTCAAACCCTCATAAGGCCTTGGGTATGACGCAAAAACAAGTTCTGTGGGAACTCAACCCAAGAGAGGTCGAGCGCTGTTTTTCCATGCACAAACATCTTCTCCAAAGGCAAAATTGGAAGAGTTGTTTGCATCGAATCGCGACGAGGGACGAAAATGGATACGCTACGACAATCCAAAGGGCAGGAAATCGTGCGGCAAGCCCGCCATGCATTAATTTCAACATCGAAACCGCATATTCATGGCGGGAAACTAATGCCGTGCATCAACTGGAATCAGATCGGATTGATCTACTATCAGCCACTCTAGCCCAATGAAACCATCACTGACGAACGTTACCAATAAGAACGTTTGAGCCGAAAATTGAAGCTCAAACGCCCTTAATACCCCAAAAGACAAAAGATAAAGTAATCTTACAGCTCGACAACGCTCGGCCATATGTTGCAAAAGTGGTCAAGAAATCGTTGGAGGCACTTCAACGGGATGTACCCGACATATTCACCAGATGTTGCTCCTTCCGATTATCACTTGATCCGGTCGTTGACTCATGTCATTATACACACAAGACCGAGCAGTATTGCACTTCTTACGAAAAAGCCGAAAACTGGGTCGATTCTTTAGATATGTAACATAATTAACCGCCCCCCCCCCCCCCCTGGCCAATTAAGCTAATTCGCATTCCTTTATTCCCCCCAAACACATATCTTATACATTAAAAACAACATTTCACACGCTAAACAACTTTTCTTACAATACAATTATTTTTGATTCACCAAACACATTTTTCTTCCAACCATTAATTCCATTCCAAAAAGTTTTCAAGGTCAAAATTTCCTTTGTATACGATAAGTACAGGCTATTTATATATGAATTGTCACAATTCACAGTGAAAAATGTTTTCCAACCAATCCGCCATTCTCGCAACACATTGTAATTATTTAATCGAAGAATTATCAAATTCTCTAAACGAGGGCTAAAACTAGTAAAGAGAAACACACACATTTATACACACAATACCCTTCCCCAGAGAATTGACCGTTCATTTTTTTGCATCTGCAAGTTCATTGAATAGTTTTTTTTTGAAGCGGCGAGAATGAAAAGGAATTTGCAATGAGCGGCTAATGGATAAATGGGGGAAGTTTGTCACTTATATAAAAGGGCGCGAATTGGCATATAGTATGCTCTTTCAAATTGAAAATTTCTCTCTTTTGATATTAACAATTCATCGAGGCTTGTGAATCACAATGCCTAGTATGCTTCGCTGCTTATATTGAAAAAATCTGTTGAGATCGGTTAAAAATAGTTGTTGGTGTTGAACGCGTTTTTACATTTAGAATTCCTAAATAGTAAATAAGACAGTAAATATTTGTTATAAATGTATTATAATAAGTGAAAAAGACAATTAAAATTATGACTCAAAAATAAAAAAGAAAATGCAAAATCGGTTCAAATAAAGTAGTGTCTCACTTCCCAACCGGCTAAGTGCACCTCTTTGTGCTTGTTTGCCTTAAATGTCGAGTTGTGTTAGTTGAATTTTCCTTATCAGTCAGTGGCATTGTGGGGGTTCTTTACAGCTACCCAAAGAACCACCCACTATTCCTGCAAACATTTCTTCCCAAAGGGCATTGTTTCATGCACATGCATCATACCATTTTCCTGAAAATAATTCGGTTAAAAGTAACCGTCATAAATCAGGAAACCTCATCGGCGCCCCTGTCAGCCAGCGTAGCATGCTACACACGTGCGCAGCAGATTTTCCTGGCTTACCCACATTCACGGCAGCCTTTTGTCTAGCTGACAAAAGCAGTTTCCGCACATCGCGGCTAGCCGCCAAAAACCGAAATCTTTGGCATTATTTAGCAAGTCCTGAGGCTTGTTAAATTTTCCATAATGATTTGTTTTTTCCAGGCAAGGTCATTGGTCTTGGGCCAGAGGCTCCCCGACGGGGAATCGAACCCCGGTCTCCCGCGTGACAGGCGGAAATACTAACCACTATACTATTACTTCGCCGCATGGATAAACAATGTAATCTCACCAGGACCTGCCCAGAGAGATCCTTTCACCATGGTAACCAAAAGAAAAACTTCGCTTTCTCTCAAAGAAAAAAACTTACCCCAGCCGAGAGTCGATTCTGCACGAGTCACAGGCAGTCAAGATTTAACCTAAGTCGAGTGCGCACGAAAAACGACTAGAGTTTCATCCACCCGAGTTTGTGCAGGAGTCGAGTATAGGACTGATTTTATAAGTTATTCCGCAGTGTTATCTTTGCTAGTTCTTGTGGATTAATACAATAAACCAAATTAAGACTTTTTCCTGTGAATTGATGCGAACCTATTAAATTATACGCTTGTGTGGTTAAGATAAGAACAAAATCTCTACTATTGTAATTGTTCCGCTGAATGTCCATGCTGTTACAATTTTCCTAACTTTATCCAAAATTATCCGTTTGCTATTGACTGTCACAATTAGTGTTGAATTAAAGTGTCTAATACAAAAAACCCAATTAAAACTTTTCCCTGTGAAAACGTATGTGTTTTATTTCTATGAACGGCAGTGGGATAATAGTGAACATGTGCTCGTGCTGGCACCCATACTAAATCACCCCCACAGTATTGCCGAAGGTTTTCGAGTTTTACTTCCTGTTGAAATATCAACAAAATAAATAGAATGAACCCCGACCAATAAGCATCAGCAGTTTGCGCATAAACGTGTTGCTCCATCACAACCGACATTAAGTGGTTGAGTAACCGAACAACAGCCGAGTCAATAAGATAGCAGTGAGTGACCGGGGAAGTGCATTGAACAATTCATCATAATTATATCGGATCAGCAAAAATGTTACAGACAGGCGTTTGTTTTTCTTGTTTCATTTGTGGCTTTATGCAACGGGGTTCTAAATAGAATAGCTTCACATTTCTGGAAATTTCCAATCGTAGCAATATCGCTGCACTTTATTGAAGTCGTGCTGCAGTAAACTATTTATGATTTCAATTTTCGGGACTGTTTTATGAATTATAAGATCGTCTGCGTACGCAATTGCGTCGGGAGTGCGTTTAATGTGTCGCTAACGTAAATGCTAAAAAGAGTCGGAGAAAGCACCGCTCCCTGTTGTAAACCATTCTTGATATTATACGTTATACTAGAGGTCACTTTGCCACTTTTGACCACAAACCTCCTGTTATTTAACATATCATAAAGTATATAGAGTAGAGGTTTATATATGCCTTGTCTGACAATCTTGTAATATAATCCTTCAAGCCAAACGGTGTCGAAGGCCTTTTCCATGTTGATCAGACAGGCCCCGTAGATTGGTTCTTGCATTTATTCCATTGTATGTCAGAGACCAGTTTAGCTGCGGCATGTGTGGTTTCATGACCAGCTTTAAAGCCAAACTGGTTACTTGAAATAATGTTGTTATCATCAACCCATTTAAGTAAAGCTTTGTTTATGACACTCTTGAATACTTTGTTATATAATTAAGTTCATTTAATTATCACATAACATTGTACAATACAAATACGAGGGTTGCCTCTTATGTTTCGGGATTTGGCAACCCTAGTGTTGCAATCCGGCAATTGACAGCTCTGTCGTAAAGTTGGACATTTTTGAGGTTATACGCACTCAGAAGGTTTTGACATACGAGCGCTATTTGTGTTGTTTACAGTAACTTAAAAGATTCATCTCGGCCCAAAAATGGAATTAAATCGTCAACATTTTCGTGCGATTATTTTTTACAACTTTCGGCGTGGATTAACTCAGCAACAGTGCATGGCTGAACTTAATTCAATTTTTGGCGATGAAGCTCCATCAAGGACCAGTGTTTATCGATGGTATGGTGAATTCAATCGTGGTCGTAGTTCACTCCAAGATGAATTTCGTGAAGGTCGTCCAAAATCAGTTGTTGTTCCGAAAACCATTGATGCTGTGCGCGAACTGATATTGGAAGATACGAGGGTTGCCTCTTATGTTTCGGGATTTGGCAACCCTAGTGTTGCAATCCGGCAATTGACAGCTCTGTCGTAAAGTTGGACATTTTTGAGGTTATACGCACTCAGAAGGTTTTGACATACGAGCGCTATTTGTGTTGTTTACAGTAACTTAAAAGATTCATCTCGGCCCAAAAATGGAATTAAATCGTCAACATTTTCGTGCGATTATTTTTTACAACTTTCGGCGTGGATTAACTCAGCAACAGTGCATGGCTGAACTTAATTCAATTTTTGGCGATGAAGCTCCATCAAGGACCAGTGTTTATCGATGGTATGGTGAATTCAATCGTGGTCGTAGTTCACTCCAAGATGAATTTCGTGAAGGTCGTCCAAAATCAGTTGTTGTTCCGAAAACCATTGATGCTGTGCGCGAACTGATATTGGAAGATCGTCATGTGACCTATCGTGAGATTGAGACAATCTTAGGCGTTAGTGGGACCAGCATACATTCAATATTGCATAAACATTTGACTGTCAAAAAAATTTGTTCGCGTTGGATCCCACACAATTTGTCAATCGCACAAGAAAAGGCTCGTGTCAATTGGTCGAAAGAAATGCTCAAAAAATACAGTCGCGGTGCTTCGAAACACGTCTATGACATCGTGACAGGTGATGAATCATGGATTTACGCGTATGAGCCCGAAAGTAAACAGCAGTCGACTGTCTGGGTGTTTCAAGATGAGCCAAATCCAACAAAAGTTGTTCGCGCACGAAGCACTTCCAAGCAAATGGTCGCCTGTTTTTTCGGAAAAACTGGACATGTCGCAACCGTACCACTAGAACAACGCAGAACAGTCAATTCTGAGTGGTACACAACCATTTGTTTGCCAGCTGTCTTCCAATAAATCAGGAAAACCAACCGCCGAAGATGGATCACTCTTCACCACGACAATGCGAGCTCTCACACATCGGCTGCGACAACTGCATTTTTGAGCACCCAAAACATCGATTTGATGGGTCATCCGCCGTATAGTCCTGACTTGGCACCGAATGACATCTTTGTATTCCCGTAGGTAAAAAACAAACTGAGAGGTCAACGTTTTTCGACACCTGAAGAAGCGGTTGCTGCATTCAGAATGCATGTGTTGGAGATACCTCAATCAGAGTGGCAAAAGTGCTTCGACAATTGGTTCAAACGCATGCAAAAGTGTATAGATCTTCATGGGGCATATTTTGAAAAACAATAAAGTGATTTTCGATGATCAATATTTGTTTTTGTTCTCTAATCCCGAAATATAAAAGGCAACCCTCGTACAATAGAATATTTCCACATACAATAGATAAATAATTAAAATAAATTAAAACCCCTATTTCAAAATCACTAACATACTCCACACAGCCATAGTCTCCCTAATAGTCTTCCTAATTCCGTTTCCACAAAATAACAATCGCCTAAAAGGATATTGAATGGAACGACACGAGACTTCCTCCTTCTGAATCAGTTAGTGAAAGCGTGTAGTCGTCTCTCCGAAGAAGAAAAAAATTAAATTAACAAATTTTCGAATCGAGTCGTCTTGTGCGTGCGAAGTTCGTTCGATTGTAATACAAACAATTTGCATATTAAGTAACTGTGTGGAAGTTACTTGTGAATACCTATAAATATTTATAAATACAGTTAAATACTTGTAAACAATAAATAAATACTTTTAAATATTGTTAAATATTGAAGACTCAAATGTGTTTTGAATTCTGATTGAGTGAACGTAGTTTAAATCCTGAAAAGGAACTTTTTGGTGATGAAAATGGATAATGTGTGAAGGGAAGAGAGAGCCGCTTTGGGATCCACATAGGATTGTTACCAGCCAGCAATACACCATACCACTCAAAAATTAAAAAAAGGGGTAAGTTTTGTGTAAAAATACAAACCCTTAAAATAATTGTTAATATATCTTTAACAACTTCACTGATGCTTGGAAGTAAACTTATCGAACACATGTTCATTGGGTTTGTACAGTCCTTGCCCTTTTTTGGTATAGGCTGAATGATTGCTGTTTTCCAACGCGTGGGTAGTGTGCATTATTTAACGCGTTGTTAAATAGAACTGTGTTTGTGTCCATTGCTAATGGTGGTAGATACTTGACTAAGGTATTTGGTACTCCATCTATTCCCACTGACTTTTTGCTTCTTAATGAGTCGAAGATACCCTGGATTCCTTCTCCCGTAATTAAAAGGCTATTAGCCCCACCATTGGCATTAATGTTAATTGACAGATTATCGTCACTGAAATCGGTAAAACCGGGATTCTCCGATTGCCAAAATGAAATTTAATTTCGGAGGTGCAGGGGATTCAGTAGAACTCTGTCCTCCAAGTCGTGGTTTCGGTGAATGCTTTTATTCACTTTGTACATTTCCTGGAAGACAGCTCCCACAGCGTTCGCCTGAGGATAGCGTTCTCTATATCTATGCCAATGTTAATTAGCAGCTGCTTGTTTACATCAGTACGTGGAATTTGGAGACACTGAATCTCGTTTTGATTATTTCTTCTGAATATCTTATTAATTGGTGGGAACATGTTTGGGTTGTTCGATTTTGTAGCTCGAATTCTGTTGTTCCAATACAAATTTCTTGTTAATCTATAGTTAGCTTAGCGTAATTGTTGGAGGTTTTTTAATCGGGACTTCAGTGATATTATCTCCTGGTCATTCTGTCTGTAAACTGTCTGTATAATTATTTTAGTTCTGTTAGCAGCCTCCTTTTTTTTCTGTGAAGTGCGTTTATTGTTGTATTCCTATATATGTACATATTGTCCGTTTCTGTTGTTCTAGGAATTGTTTTGTCCATTGTTCTTTTTATACTTTCGCCCATTTGTTGAATGTATTTGTCGATTTCGTCATACGTCAGGTTTCTGCTTGTTGGTAGATTGATATCGTTCGAACGTAATTCTTTTATTAACAATCTGATGAATCGTGGCCATCGCATTGCCCCGTAGTTGTAGGGTTGTGGGACCACGAATTCCTCCAGTTCTGCCAGTTCGTTCGGAAGCATTACGGCCAATATTTCAATACAATTCCCCTATCTTATGTTATCTCAAATATGTAACTGTTGTGGAATGGCCTTAAGCTGCGTGAGCTATGCGACTGCAGCGCCGGACCGAGCGTTGCGAGCAATAGGAGAACGAACGCACAAGCACAAACAGCCCGGGAAATTTGGCTGAAGTTGGAAGTAATCTTCGAATCTAAAGGACCGGCGAAGAAGGCATCTTTGTGGAAACGCCTGATGGGTCATCGTCTCAACGAAGGCGGAGACGTACGACGGCACGTGGACGAATTTTCCGACATGGTCGACAAAATGTCCGAACTATCCGTGCAGGTCAGCACCGAACTACAATCCATCATGCTTCTACACAGCCTGCCGGAGAGCTTCGAAAATTTTAGATGCGCCATCGAGTCGAGAGACGAATTACCCTCGCCAGAAAACCTGAAAATCAAAATCCTCAACGAAAATGCGACAAGAAGACAACGCAGCCAAGCCGATGACCAGGCAATGTTCGCGAGAAAAGGGGCACCGTACAGGAAAAGAACCACAAACAAAGCGTCGAACAAGCCCGTCGAAAAATCGGACGACCAACGTACCGGTGGAACATTCAGGTACAAATGCCACAGATGTCGCCAAATCGGCCACACGGCCATAAATTGCCCGGAGAAGGCCGAACGAGGCGTGAAACATCCCGTTAACAAGAAAAAAGCTGCCATCGGCGAAGACATCTTCTTTATGATCTCCCACACAAATGCCGACTCTCACTTCGCAGGGAACGCTCAGAAAAACGACACGTGGTGTCTCGGCAGTGGATGCACTTCACATCTGTGCCACGACAAGGACGCATTCGAGGAAACAGGAAGTGTTGGAAACTTGAGAATTAATCTGGCAAATCACGGCTCCACTGACGTTAAGGCAAAAGGAACCGTTAAAATCGCAGCATCTGACGGAGAAACGACTCGACTCATACGTCTGGAAAATGCACTGCACGTACCCGACCTGCGAAACAACCTCATCTCGGTCGCAAAGATCACGGAGGCCGGAAACAGCGTGACGTTCACGCGAGAAGGAGCCAAAATCGAAAACAGCCACGGATCTGCGATCGCTGTAGCGGATCGAAAAGCAGCCTCTACTTCCTCCGCGAGCCCGGAAAGGAATCGGTCTGCGCCCTGTCGACGGGGACACGTAAGTCCCCAATAACCGTTTGGCACGAGAGATTCGGCCACCTGAGCTGGCGCGATCCCTTGGAAATGAGCAAAAAGGGGATAGTGTCCGGACTCAACCTTGCAGACGACGGAACCAGGAATGCGTGCGAGATCTGTTCGGAAGCGAAGATGACAGCGCTGCCCTTTGGAAAGAAGTCGCACCGAAGCGAAAATTTACTGGATATCGTCCACGTCGACGTATGCGGACCGATGAGTGACGAATCAAGGGGCAAAGCCAGATACTTCCTTACGCTAACTGACGACTACTCTCGTTGGACAGAAGTAAGGTTCCTACAAAGGAAAAGCGACGCGGTGAAGTTCTTCAAGGAATTCAAGGCTCTCGTCGAAAATCAATCAGGACGAAAGATTAAATGCGTGCAATCCGACAACGGATGAGAGTTCTGTAACGAGGAATTCGACAAGGTTTTGAAGCGAGAGGGGATTGCGCGAAAGCTCACGACACCGTACACCCCCCAGCTAAATGGAGTAGCGGAGAGGAAAAACCGCACGCTCATGGAAATGGCGCGTTGTATGTTGGCGCAGTCGGGGCTCCCAACTTCGTTTTGGGCGGAATCGATCGCCACGGCGAACTTCGTGAGGAACCGATGCATTACGAGGACGCTTGGGGACAAGACCCCTTACGAGCTGTGGTATGGAAGACGCCCGAACGTGAGAAGCATGCGAACCTTCGGAGAGACCGCACGTATGCTGGACAAAACTCCCGAGAGGGGGAAGCTGGAGCCACGAGGCATGAAATGTTTCTTTCTCGGATACGACGAGTCGACTCAATGCTACCGAGTATGGGTACCAAGCAGACAAAAGGTAACCACGACACGAGACATCAGATTCATCAACACCGATGTAAGAACGGGAATGCGCGACAAATCGCCGTCGTCTCCGCCAAATCCAGATCGAGG
The DNA here is from genome assembly GCA_963931805.1 of Microdon myrmicae. NCBI lineage: Eukaryota > Metazoa > Arthropoda > Insecta > Diptera > Syrphidae > Microdon > Microdon myrmicae. The sequence continues at coordinate 64,401,831 of OZ007502.1, forward strand.
TTTGAATCACAATCCCGAGGGAACATCACTGCCGAATTTCTTCGAACCTCACCCAGATGGGGACTACGACGAGGAATTGAGAAACGAGTCGCAGGAACACGATGACCTGGCGGGGGAAGGAGACGAGCCCACCGAAGTGATCAGAAGAGCTCCGGGCAGGCCTAGAAGGATTCTCACCGGACGGCCCGGTCGCCCGCGAAAACAGTACCAGATCACGCTGGAGGACGAGGACCCTCGCGGATCGAGCGGGGACTCGTCCAACCGGATCATCGACGACGAGGAGTCGAACACCCCGGACGCCCTGGAGGCAAATCTGGCCAGCCTTCACTCGGAGGTCCCGTACCGGCAAGCATTGAGCGGACCGAACAAAGAAGAATGGGTGGACGCCATCGTCGAGGAAGTCAAATGCCTAATCAAGAACGACACATGGCTGATCGTGAATCGGCCCAAGAACCGAAGCGTGGTCGGATGTCGAATGATACTCAGGAACAAGTGCGACTCGGGCGGCAATGTCGAGAGAAGGAAGGCACGACTCGTGGCAAGGGGATTCGCGCAGCGACCCGGGATCGACTTTCACGATACCTACGCTCCCGTCGCTCGCCTGGGATCTATGCGCCTGCTGCTCGCGCTGGCGGCCGAGCACGACCTCAAGGTGCATCAGATGGACATCACGACCGCATACCTGAACAGCACGATCGAGGAGGAAACGTACATGGAACTGCCCGATTCACTAGCGGAATGTTTGAGGAAAATCGTCGCGACGCAAGGGAAATCTGGTGTCGGGAGCCGCGCCAAGGAAATGCTGAAACAACTTCAGGGTGGCGAGAAGGTTTGCCGTTTGAGGAAGGCCTTGTACGGCCTCAAACAGACCGGTCGACAGTGGCACAAGAAACTGAGCGGAAAGCTCGAAGAACTGAACATGACGCCAACGAGCGCGGACCCGTGCGTTTATCGCCTCAGGCGAGGGGGAGAACCGCTGATATTACTGGTCTACGTCGACGACATTTTGATATTTTATCGGAGTCAGGAGGACCTCGACTTCATCCGACGAGGCTTGTTGCAGGAATTCGAGGCAAGAGATATGGGGACAGCTGGCTATTGTCTGGGGATCGAAATCGCCAGAAGCGGAAATCAGATTACCATTTCCCAACCGAATTACATTCGGGAACTTCTCTCTCGATTTCGGATGGGGGACTGGAACACCGTCGGTACTACCGTTGAATCGGGTTCGAGGCTCGAGAAGGACGTTGAAGAGGAAGGATCACCAGGAGATAACCGGCCCTATCGCGAGCTTGACGGAGATCTGAATTACTTGCCGATCGCCACAAGACCGGACATTTCACATGTTGTCAGTTGCCTCAGTCAATTCAACACTTGTCACGGCGAGGCGCACTGGAAGGAAACGCGTCCTAAGATACCTGAAGGGGACCGCCGACTTCGGAATCACGTACACGAAGAGCACGAAAACCTTCGAAGGGTTTGTTGACGCCAATTGGGCCGGGTACCCGGTAAACCGGAGGTCGTACACCGGATACATCTTCACCCTGAGCGGCGCCGCCATCAGCTGGGAGTAGAGAAAACAGCGCACCGTCGCGCTCTCGTCCACTGAGGCGGAGTACATGGTGCTAACTGAGGCCGCGAGAGAGGCCATATACATGCGGGGATTCCTGTCGGAGCTCAAGCTGTGCGAGTGCGAGAGAGTTCCGGTGATGAACGACAACCGAGGGGCACAGCTGCTGGCCCGGAACCACACGTCGAAACACAACGACATCAGACATCATTTCGTCAGGGACGTTTTGCGCGACGGTCGACTGGACATCAAACACCTTCCCTGGGAGACTACCAATGTGGACTCCGTAGGAACCGGTCAACAAGCGATCAAATGTTCACAATAAGGCAACTGCTGAAAAAGAACTGGGAATACGGAGAGACGGTTCACCAACTGTTCGTTGACTTCAAAAAAGCATACGATTCAGTGGCAAGGCAAAGCCTCTACCATATTGTAGTTGAGCTGGGAATCCCGAAAAAAATGTGCCGCCCTCATTCAAATTTGCATGAACGAAAACAAAGGGCGAGTTAGAATAGAAATCCACCTCTCAGAACCATTTGGTCGGATCATCCCGTAACGGGGTCACACAAGTGCTCGCATATGCGGATGACATCGCCGTTTTGGGCGATAATCTAGAAACTGTTAGTAAAAACTGTGAAATCATCATGCAAGCGGCAGAAGAGGTGGGCCTAGAAATAAATGAAGGCAAAACAAAATACATGATTACGGGGAGAGCAGGCCGACCTCAGGGAACACATATAAACGCCAGAGGCAAGATATTTGAAAAAGTTAAGGAATTTTAATATCTGGGAACGACACTGACGGCCAGTAACGAAATGTCGAACGAAATTAACAAAAGACGGCACTCCGGCAACGCTAGTTGGCACGCAGTCAGTAAACTGCTGAAATCCAGACTGCTATCACGTAACATAAAACTCCGTGTCTATAGAACCATAATCATGCCGATTGTTCTATATGGATGCGAAACATGGGCTCTCACAAAACGGGAAGAAAACAAATTCCGCGTATTCGAGAATAAAGTATTAAGGGGTATCTTTGGTGGTAAATATGACGAGGAGGCAGGACAATGGAGAAAACTCCATAACCACGAATTTTAAGAGCAATATCGCAAACCTACAATAGTGAGAGTAATCAAGTCGCGAAGATTAAGATGGGCCGGACAGGTGGCGCGAATGGGCAACGATAGGACCGTGCATAGAATTCTTGACGCAGACCAACGGGAAAGAGACCGGCCGGACGCCCACGACGGAGAAGGGAGGACAATGTTAGGTTTGACTTAGAGGAGGTCGGATCGGATGGTCAAGCGTGGGAGTAGAGCGCACAGGACAGGGAACGATGGCGGAGTCGAGTCGGTGAGGTCATGAACTTCCGGGTTCCTACAGGCCAAATAATAATAATAAATAAATACTCCTACCCGTAAGGTGGCTTAGTATCAAAATAAAATCTAATAGGAACATATTTTACACCTCCTTAATTGCGTGGAAACGAACACTGGACACTAGTTTAAGTTGGGCATCTAACTTCCCATCCTGTAAATATGTTTGTGAGCGTTCAATGTCTGCTTCTGGTAGCCTCATGTATTCCTTTGGCCACGATTAAAAACTCTCCTCTAATTTAGGGTGCTTTGGTACAACATCATTCAACACAATAATCTTCTGACTATCACTCTTATTAAATTTCTACGCCCACCACTTTGTTTTTTGTCTCTTTATTTCACTTATCTATTTACACTAGTTTTTTTATGTTGTTTTATTTTACTTAAACTAGTTTTTATAATGTTGGTTTTATTTTCTTTTACTCTGCTCTGTTTTAGTTTACACTAGGGTTTTTTATATATTGTTTTATTTTCTTTACATAGGTTTTCTATGTTGTTTTTATATTCTTTTACTTTGTACTATTTTAGTTTACACTAGTTTTGTAAATGTTGCTTTTATTTTCTTCTACTTTGCTTTATTTTGGTTTACACGCGGTTTTTTTATCTTGTTTTATATTCTTATGTTCACTGGGTTTTCTAATGTAGCTTTCATTTTTTTTACTTTGCTCTATTTTGTTTTATTTGAAATTAATTACTTTTCGATTATACAATTTTCTAATACACGTAGCACCACGACCGTTTTTTATTGCCACACTGACTTTTTAAATGTTGTTTTATTTTCTTTTATTTTGTTCTATTTTAATTTACACCCGTTTTTTATGTTCTTTTCTCTTCTTCACTTTGTTGTATTTTGTTTCATTTGAAATTAGTTACTTTCCTTTTATACAACTTTTTAAAATTACCACACAAGACGAGATATCGCTCCACGATCACCTTTTATTTCCACACTGACGCTTGCGTTCATTTTGTTTCATTTGAAATTAGTTACTTTCCTTTTATACAACTTTTTAAAATTACCACACAAGACGAGATATCGCTCCACGATCACCTTTTATTTCCACACTGACGCTTGCGTCACGGACGCTTAAAATACCACACTATACAGGTTCTCTACCCTTTCGCGTCCTTTTATACCGATCGCCCATTTCCGATCGCACACTCATCCTCATTTTCTCAACTTCCCACCCACTAAATGCGAATAAATTCTCTCGAATTCACTCAGCAGTCACCTAGAGAAAATGGAAAAATTGTGGAGGACAGCAGGTTGGGTTAGGGGTTGACTTGGTTTCGTTCCTCACGGAAAGCAAAATCAAAGGGCAGACTGTGTACCCTCGCTTAGGGGCTTGGGTAATTCTGAAATGCAGAATTACTATGTGCATTCCGAGAAGGGGAAATGGAGACGGTTGAAAATAATACTCATGCATTGTTTTCACCGGATATTGAAATTATTCATCAGTGTGTACAGTCTGTATGAGAAGGGAAACTTTGGCCAGGAAAAAACTTTTACATAGGAATGTGAAAAGGAATTCGATGATGGAAAAACTGGTTCGCTATGTAGAATGAGCATCGTCTGCCAATGTTTTGCTCTTGTTAAACAGCCTGGTGGATGATGGTGGTTAAATGTAGGGAACTAGTATGCGGGATTCAAAGACGCGAATCAGTTCAATGATTCGCGGGGCGGGGGGGATTATGTAACAAACTTTCGAAGTACCAACGTTTTTCTAAATCTACGTTTCGCTATTTCTTGGACATAAATTATCCTGCACAGTGGTCTTTACCAATTCAATTGATGTGCCAATACTATCAGCAACGTCTCTTGTGGTTAATCGACGTTTTATTGGCTACCAACCTTCTGGTTCCTTAAAGTGTTTTGCAACACGAGATTTGTAGTCATGTGAATGTTATTTTTGATAATTATGTGTTTGTGTTTTTGACATGCTCTGGTGACAAAAAGCCTTTTGCAACATTTTCAATCATCTTGCACAAAAATGTCATTAGTTAGACAAAATTGAATCCAATTTCTGTGCTTAATAAATATCATCATCATCATCAGCGCTACAACCGGGAACCGGTCTTGGCCTTATTTAGCAAGTCCTGAGGCTTGTTAAAATTTCCATAATGATTTGTTTTTTTTCCGGGTGAGGTCAGTAGTCTTGCGCCAGACGCTCCCCGACGGGGAATCGAACCCCGGTCTCCCATGTGACAGGCGGGTATACTAACCACTATACTATTGAGGAGCCGCTTAATAAATATAGAGATTCTAAAAATCACCGATCTCATTTTTGTTGATGTGTGTTACCCCTAACTATTGAGTTGTTCAAAAAGTCATTGCGTTCCTTTTATTTAACCTTCAAATGCCTTTACCTTATACGTTGTATGTTACGTTCCCAATTTTATTCAATAATGTTTCTGCTATTTGCTCGAGTAACTTCATAATTCCGGTTTTTCTTTCTCTGAGAAAAACTTATCGAGGTCTTGTTTGATGAGGTCCTTAGAAACAAACGTTTTACAGTTCAAGGAGTTTTGTAGGGAGTGAAATAAATGGAAGTCCGATGGCACAACGTTATACGATATTATCGGCCGGTAGCAACCTCCCGAACTGATGCATGCTCATTTGCCAATTACCTATGCTTTGATTTTACCGTCATTTATCTTAGCAATCCTACCCGAGCCATTTCCGTCTTTAAGTGAAAAGCTTCGGGTGAACTAGTTTTGCACATGCGTTTTTCGATGACACTTATTCTGTAAATTTGACTGAGTTTTTTCTTTGCTTTAGTTATTTTTTTTTTCCTTTTTGGTGTTAAATCAATTTTGGCGAATATTCTTATCAAAATTCTCTATGTTCGAACCAGAGTGAAAGCGCAAAACTCGGCCGAATCTTGTCAACTTTTTATTTGTTAATTTTTAGGAAAATGTGTATACAATTTTAGAAATAAGAGTTACCAATACCATTAATCGCCAGAAAGGCGCAATGACTTTTTGAACAGCCCAATATTTCACAAATGAATATACTGAATGACATGAAATTTGAAACATATTCCTAGCACATCGATATTGGAGCAATTTAAATTGACAATTACGGCTAATATTTGTTCACGCTGACTGCTGCGACTGGCTAATTCATACCCTTTCTCCTTCGATTTCAATCTCACTTCCCCTGCTCTCAGACTTCGCCCCCCCCCCCCCGCTCGTAGACTTCACCCCTCCCGCCGCCAACTATCATACCACTCGCATACATTCCAACCCCCGACTCTCCTATCCCCCCACCCTCTCCTTCCCCACAACACCTCTTGCACTTTCATCTATCCACCTTACCCAAATAACCCACACCAGCCCAACGTTCTCTTTCTATTTGTTAATGCAGATATCAAACTAGGATGACATTCATTGAAATCGCCTGAATTAAATAAATAAGTAAATAAATTCAAAAACCAACTCACCAACCTCCCAAGGTGGAGAGGAGACTCAGGCCTTATTTAGCCCCACTAAACTAAACTACATATACCTTGGCTCCCCCTTATGCCAGCTTTTGACTGCTTAATTAAATTTATTATACCTTAGTTTTTGAGTTAGTTATTAAGTTTATATTTATTTTTTATATATCGCTTGTAGTAAGCTAAATATATGCCCCTCAACCCTCCAAACACAATATAGAACGTACATTTATTTTAGAAGGCTTCATAACTTTACCCCTGAATGATCCCCAATGTTATAAGCAGTGAAAAAAAAACAGATTTTTTCTACATCTATTCTGTCTCGGAAAAGAATTATCGGAGCGTAGTAAATGACGTACATTGCATATGCGAACAAACAAAAAACGCTTATTTTATAGCAAACTTGTCTCTGTTGGGATTGCGACCCAAAATAAAAGCTTTTAATTACCATTGTACTTCATTACTGAACCATTATCAATTCTCATATCGTAAATCGTATGTATATACGAAAACTTTTACAAAACCGTGTCTGCAATTCGGTTACTGATTTCGTGAGTAATCAATTATTGTACTGCAATATTTTAAGCATGTGAAACGTTCTTGTGCCCACCAATCTCCGATACGACTGAGAATTTATGTCATTAAACAAATTGTGCTGAGTATCCTTTCACCAGTTCTTAACAGATTCCAGAATGACTTTTAGCAGCACTAAGTATGTAGAAGCAGAATGACTTTAATTACTTTAAACATGTAGTCATCAGTGGAGTGTGGAACATTAGAGGAGATGAGATTTCCAAACTCAGCCTGATGTGCCTGTCATTTATCAGGAGTGTGTACGTATATATCCCAACCTCACAAAGGACATAACATATTTAATTTATGAGGTGAATTAAATAAATGGGATTAGATGAATGTTTGATAGCCTACTATTTGGAAGAGGTTGAGAACAAAGTGAGATTCATATAAAAGGCCCTGGTCTGGACACAATTCAACATCAGTCTCACTTAAGAACCATGCGTGGCAATATTCTCTTCGGTTTTCTGGCAATCTTTGTTTACTCAGCTCTCGCTGAGCCACTTCGTGGAAATCCTGCCAAACTGCCGTCAATATTTCACTTTGGTGATGTTCTGAATACCAAGGTTGATAAACATCGTGACGTTTCGGGTGAACAAGTAAATGTACCAAAAACACGGTACCAATGGCCAGGATATCAAAATTGGCCACAAAAACCACCAACTTATCCACCCACTAATCCACCCACTTATCCACCCACTTATCCACCCACTTATCCGCCCACTTATCCACCAACATATCCACCCACTTATCCACCCACTTATCCGCCCAATTATCCACCCACTTATCCACCAACTTACCCACCCACTTATCCACCCACATATCCACCCACTTATCCGCCACCATATTGGCCAGAAAAGCCCATATGTGTTCCAACTTGGCCTTATTCTGGGGTGACAAAAGACGATGACTCACGTAGCTCACAGGATGATCAAAAAGTTGAACTTCAAGGACGTTACTATAAGTTAAACAACGACGGCAGCAAGGAATACATGTACGTTCCATCACATATATTATAACAAAGGTGTCTTACCCGGTTTCTTCTTTTTCTCAGGTTCACCTTTAGCAATGGTTTAACTATTTATCAGAAAATTTTAAATGTTGATGATAATGGCAGTAACTTAAAATCACTTGAAGGGTATTACTCTGACAGACAAGAAGACGGTTCATTTGTAACAACTTACTTCAATGCCGACGAAAATGGTTATTCAACATCTCGTAAGTTTTTTTTTAACATAATAGAAAAAAAAATCTAATTGCAGATTATTTTAGAAGAGAAGTCCCGCACGGCTCCGTCGTACCCCGATATCAGAGAAATGACTGATATTCCATGAGGAGTGACTCCGAAAATTTAAAAATGTTCACTGGAACTTCAGTTTGGAAAATAAAGTATTTTTATCCGAGCAGATTGAATATTTTAATTTCACAAAAATGTTTCTCTCTACTTCACAATTTTAATCAAGGATCAGAACGAAGTTGATATAGTCATTAAAATCTATTAACCGAAATGTACATTTTCATTTGCTGGTCAGGGAATGGGGCAAATATAAGGACGCATTGGACTGCGTTCGTCCAAAAACAAAAGAACGAACAAGAAGCTAAGAACGACATCTTTGTAATACGAGAGTGGCCTGAAAAGTTTCCGACCTAACAAAGATCCAAGCTGTTTTTTCTTAAAATTTATTCTTATTTTCCTACATAGTGTCCTTGTAACTCTACACACTTCTCCTATCTCTCCAACCCGTCCAAGTAGTACTCGGCGGTTTTCTCTGCAAAATAACTGTCCGCCAAGCGCAATTTTTAGATTAGGGAACAAAAGAAGTCGCTTGGGGCTAGATCTAGTAAGGCCGATGATTAAGCAGTTCAAACCGTAATTCGTGGATTTTCGTCATGACAATCGGTGAAGTGTGAGACGGCGCGTTGGCTTGGTGAAACAGTATTTTCTCTTTCTGCAAATGTGGTAATTTTTCCGCATTTTCTGCCTCCAGTTGGTCAAGTAATCATGCGTAGTATGCTTCTGGAATGGTTTTTCCTTTTTGGAGAAAATCGATTAAGATAACTCCATGACTATCCCAAAAACAGTCGCCCTCACTTTCCCAGCCGAAAAAACAGTTTTTGCTTTTTGTTTTTGGAGCCGATTCCTACTTGGAGTCCACCGTTTTGACTGTATTTTTGTTTCGCGGGTATAATGGTGTATCCAAGTTTCATCGACAGTATTTAATCGGCGTCAAAACTCGGATTTATTGCGCCGAAACTGCGCCAACGGGAGGTTGGAAATGTTCATTCGACCAGGTCTTTGGTCTTACGTGAGCAAACGCGCAGACAGCTTTCTCATGCCTAAATCTTGATTTAATATGTGACAAACACGTTCTTTGGACATTTTCATCGCCTATGCTATCTCTCTCACTTTATTTCGGCGGTCGTCTAGCACGAACTTTGGCGATGTTATCGTCAGTTGTTGCAGTTTTTGGACGTCCCGAATGTTCATCCACTCCCAAGCTCTCACGGCCACGTTTAATGCAGCTCCCCAAAATTTCACTGTGGCAAATGATGGTGCAGAGTCCCCATACTTAGAGTCCAACTCATCTTTGATTTGCGTAGGCGTATTGCCTTAAAAAAACAAAAATTTAATGACGGCTCGATACTCAATTTGTCCATTTTCACAAAACATACACATCGACTCACTCGCGTCCAAAATGGTTGAAATTTTGGTGAGTAACTGTCAAACGATGCGCCACTACATTACTAGGTTTTATTGACGAGTGCTGCTATTTTCACGTTGAGGTCGGGAAATTTTCATGCCACCCTCGTACTAATGCGTCTCTAGGTATTAATAAGATTTTTAGTTTTCGTACGTTGTCATCATGTTAAGAGGAAACTAATGAGTTCATTACCCAGCCGTCATAATACACCTTCTATGCCAAAATTAATCGGAATCGCTTTCTACAGACAACGTTATTGACACCATCTGTCTTTGTTTATTTGAACCGGAAGTACAGTGAATTAACTGACAGTAGTTTTTGTGCGTTGGTCAAAAATGTGTAAGGAGGAAGGAATCAGTATTAAATTTTGTTTTAAAATTGGTAGAAATGCTGTTGAAATCTTTGAATTGTTAAAAAAGGCTTATGGTGATAATTGTTGATCCAAAACACAAGCGGTTGAGCGGTTTAGACGACTTAATGCAGACAGGGAAGATGTGTATGATAATAAACTTGTTGGCCGTTCATTTTATGTGATTACCGAAGAAAGTACTTGATTTTGCGCACGTTTCTGAGATATTCTCAGTGGTTCATGGAAATGGAGCTTAACATATAATAGATTTTATCACATTTTAACTGAAAAATTTGGTGTGAGGAAATTGTACTCGAAGTTTGTTCCACATCATTGAGCATTGAGAGACATCATTAAATACGATCGAAATGACGGAAACTTCTTAAGGGGGTATTCTGGTCTAGACGCACGAATTTAACGCAATTTTTGAAGTGCTGTAAAAAAAGCAATCAATATTTTTACTATTCATTTTTTTATAGGATGTTTATTAATATTTCAAGAATACAGTAAAAAAAATTGAAAGCAAAAAATTCAAAATTCAAAATGTTAGCAGCGTCAGAGGAGAGGATCTCAAAAAGTTGGCACGCGACCATACCCAAGATTCAACCCTCCAAGCAATCTGAAAAAAAAGGATTATTAATTTACAGAAATGCCTCTATCGTTGGAACTAAAAAAAAGTTGAAAAAAAAAACAAGATGGCGTCGGTTCGAAAAAAAAAAAATGTGTGTACCACTTTTTTTTACTTTTTCGAATTTTTGAAAAATTGTTAACATTGAAATGTGGGGATGAGGGTAGTTCATGCAATAGAAAAGCCTATAAAGAAGACATATACTAAATTTGAAGTAAATCGGTTTAGTAGAACTTGAAAAATCGTGGGTATTGTTTTAAAAAAGACAGTTTCGAGAAAAACGCGTTTAAAAATTTCAGGTCATAGCAGGTTTAAGTGACATAATATTGCTAAAGCAGCTGTAACTTCGCCAATTAGTGGAATCTTAAAATTTCCCTTGGACAACATATTCTTAAAAGTATAAACTATAAGAAAATATAAAAAGAAAAAAATCGATTTTTTCAAAATTCTAGACCGGGGGGTATTCTGGTATTCTAACTGGTATTGAAACATGTGGAACTAGAAACGATGTATCAGAATAGTGAACAGCGATCTCTAGATGAAGGATATCAGAAAGTTTGAAAAAAAAAAAATTGAAAAAAAAAAAGTTTCTTAGTGAACAGGAAACAACTTTAGGTTCGTTTATTTTTAAATTTCACCTATAATTCACCTATATTCCCAAATTTATATTTGTTTTAATTTAGGAGGATTTGTTTTTAGGTCTACTTGTTTCCCTTCTTGGTTTTTGTTTGTTCCTCTTCTCTTTTCCTTGCGTCCCACGCGTTTTTTGTTTCTTTTTTGAGCTCGATGTTTGCAACATCGAAATAGATAGACACCTGCTCTTCTCGTGGTGTGGGCCATCAGCTCGATCAGGGCATGATGGCTTTCATAAAGAGATTAAGGGAGGACCTCGAGACTCTCAAGGCAGAGAACGCTGTCTTGAGAGATAAATTGTCGCGACTGGAAGCCGCACCACCCGCATCCCCGTCCAGTGCCAGTTCGGAGGCTTCTGATTCGGAATCGGAGCTCGAGCCCGAGTTGGAAAGTCTCGCTGAGAGTTCCGACGAAACAATGGACGACGGTGACTCGCGCACCCGCACCCCAAACTCGTCTAGAGCCCCTAAGCGGAAAACATCGCTTCCCATAATAAACTGCGAAGGAGGACCCTCCAATAAGCGTGTGTCCACCGGCTCCCCGCCAACGCCGCACCCCAAACTGTTGTCGAACCCCGCGATAACACCAACTCATGTGAGGGTCGTACGTCCGCAGGAGCCTTGCCCTTCACGGCCAACTCCATTAATTAACCCAAAACCAAAGGCTGCTGGTGTTACCAACACTGTTCAGCCAGAGGTCGGGGAACGCCCACCTGTTTCTAAGAAGAAACAGCAACCCGGGGTCTTTGCACGACACCTCAATTTAAAAAATTTCGTCGGTGACATGAACCGGCTAGGGATTTCTAACTTCAAGGCAAAGACCTTAAGTCCATCCCTAAATAAAATCATAGCCTACGATAGGGAAACCTATCGCACGGTTAACGACAACCTCAAGGCCAAGGAGGTGAATTATTACACCTTCACTCCGGCCGATGAAAAGTCGAGGACAATCCTCTTAAAACGAGTCGCTGCCTCTTGGGAAAAGGACGACATCGTAACTGCTCTTGAGGCAACATTTGCTAACGTCAAATTCATTGACGTCAAAAAATTCTCTCCCCCACAGCGGTTTGTGAACATCAGACCGCAAAGATACACCAAGCTGAACATATGGCAGCTTCTCCCTGTCCCAGGAACCGACATAGATTCCATAATACGGACAAAGTCGCTTCCAACTTGGCATCAGCAAGTTGTCTTCGAGGTATTTCATAACAGAGAAATACCTCAATGCAGACGTTGCCAACGTTTCGGGCATGTCTCCCGAAACTGCAACATGAGTCGCCGTTGCGTTTGTTGCGGAAAATCCCACGATATTGGCAAGTGCGAACTACCGCTAGCGAAATACGATCCCGCAACAAATGTGCAGGATGAAATAACACTGCCAACTTGTTGCAACTGCGGCAACAAAGGGCATCCGGCTAATTATAGAAATTGTCCTAAATATAAGGAAATTAAACAAAGATCCAAGGATACTCGAGCTAAGCAAACAGCCAAGTCAGACTTCGGAAAACAGGCCACACAAAACCTCATCCAAAATGGATTCACATTTGCCGACATGCTTAGGGGTCAGCAGGCAAGGAATACAAAAACCCTTTCAACTCCTCCCCCTCAAAAACATATTCAAGTCCCTAAGCGAGCCCCGGTAAAGGCCAACACGACGCCTCAAATTCAAGCGGTGGTGCAAAAGCCTCCGAGGGGGCAATCTTCAATGCTCGAGAAACTACTTAGTTTCTCCCGCTTAATTGAGGATATCCGACCCCGATATGAGAAACTATCAACCGAGGCAGAGAGGGAGGCCCTCCTTTTCACTGCATATGCAAGACATACCATCCACAATGGATTCCAAAATTAAAGTTATCCTCTTAAATGTCAACTCCCTTGTTTCGCATTCCAAGCATATGATAATCTCTGACTTCATAAAGGAAAGCCGGGCGGACGTGGTACTTGTAACCGAAACTAGGTTGCATCCATGGTACCGTCCCGTATTCCCAAACTTCTCCATGATTCGAAGAGATCGAACCCTCACTGGCGGTCCCACCATCAACGGAGGTGGAACTTGTATACTGGTTAAAAGCGGACTTCGCCATGAAGCTATTGACCTCCCACACCTAGAGTCCATAGAGGTATCTGGAGTCGAATTGCATCTGGTTAGTAATGGTAGAGTGAATATATACTCCGTATACCACTCGCATAAAACCAATAATGGCCCCATTAATCCCGAAGATATCGGCAAACTAATAAGCACCTCGGGGCATGCACCCTTCATCATAGGCGGCGATTTTAACTCCAGACATCCCCACTGGAACAACTCTGTCTCTTGCCCAAATGGCACAAAACTGTACCAATGGTACACCGCAAACATGTATGCCCTCAACCTCGAAATAGTCGCACCTACGGTTGGTACTCGAGGTAACTCAATTCTGGAGATATTTATTGTGTCCAAAGACTTACTTCCACAAATCACTCCTCCGCAAGTTTTAAGCGGGTGTATCTGACGACAATGCTGTGACCACATTCATTCGCGGCTATCGAACATCCCGTGCTCATATCAGATACATACCCGATTATGGGCGGACAAATTGGGACAACTTCAATATTACATTGAACGATAAACTCCACCATTTCTCTCTTCCCACTGACAGGAACCTAACGACGGTTGAGATAAACAGCGTTGCAAAACGACTTCATGAGATTCTAGTTGAAACTTCGGAGACTCATGTCCCGAAGTATAAACTTGAAAAGACCTATCAGATTCCCCATGACGACATCACTCTTCGTCTCATCCGGGAGCGTAAAAAGCTCTGCAGAATGAGATATCGTCACCGCTTTGCACAAAGGGAACCATTATTGCGATCCATTATTCACAATATTGGTACACTGATAAAACAGAGAATCCAAAACAATCGTACCCGACAATTGGAAGACAAGCTGAAGGGTATTCAGATGGAAAGATATGTGGCGCTTTCCCCATCACTGGGCCAATTATGCACAATGGTGTTGTTATCAATAACGACACCAATAAAACAAATATCATCGGAGAGACCTTCGAAAACAATCACAAACTCACTCTCCAAGATGGCGAGCCGGAAACTAATGCAATCGTTAGTTCAGAGGTCCACAGTAAGTTCACCACTTCAACGAGCCAATTGTTGTCTTTAACCCAACTAACAGTGCATACTTCGATGACACACGTGATAATGGTCACGGTTTCATCACACCAAATACCCTACAGAGTCTGGTTAAATCTCGACACCCTAAGAAGTCACCCGGTATCGACAACATGTCATACCACTCGTTGCGAAGGCTTTCTGCCTTATTCTTTATAAAGCTCTCCATTCTGTTCAACCATGCTTACAACATGGGGTACTTTCCCCAAGCTTGGAGGCACGCTATTATTTGTCCAATAGCAAAAGTTGGGAAACCAACGTATCGCCCCTCAAGCTTTCGCCCTATCTCGCTTCTCACTTGCATCAGCAAAATATATGAAAAATTCATATACGAGAAGCTAAATAACTTTGTCAGTGCCAGGCACCTAATAACTGATTTCCAATTCAGATTTCGAAGGGCGCACAGCACCACTATGGCTCTCAATTTATTTCAAAACCACGTCTGCGTGCGGCTCTTTAATAAGGAACCCACCGTTGCGGTAAGCCTAGACATTGAAAAAGCTTTTGATACGACTTGGATCGAAGGTCTCGCTTTTAAACCACTGAATACTGGCCTCAGTAGAACGCTATGTAGCATCATCTACCAGTTCGTTCGAAACAGAACCTTCCAAGTTAGAATGAATGGAAAGCTTTCCCGAACTTTTCACGCCGCTGCAGGCGTACCACAGGGCTCCATTCTAGGCCCCATCTTATTCAATATTTACACCTCCGATATTCCCCGCCCTGTGGACGGGAGAGTAAACCAAATATGCTATGCGGATGTCGTCCTGGTGTACACGTCAACCAAAGGCCCTAACCTCGCAACAAATCGACTCAACCGTCACTTGGACGAACTGTATCAGTATTACAGTCGATGGAAAATCCGGCTTAATCCATCCAAAGCAGTAGCCATAATTCTGAGTAGTAAACACTCCCAACCTGCTTCTCGATATTCACAGAATATTCGAATAAAAATGGGAGATACTACGATTAGACCACAGGACAAGATGAAATATCTCGGGGTCACTTATACCCGAAAAATGAATTTCATCAAACATGTGACCCACATTCTCCAAAGGGGCCTCGGTCGGTCTAAGCAACTGCACAACATCTTGAAGTGGAGGAACAAAGTTGACACCAAAGTTAAGCTTCTCTGCTATAAGCAGCTAATCCGATCTGGAATATCGTACGCCTTTCCCATATGGTCCTGCATATCTTCGGCTCAAATGGAAAGACTTCAGGTTTTCGAAAGGAAACTCCTCAAAAGAAGCACCAATCATTCTAGAAGGCCTGACGGTCGTTATTACCCCAACTCTCACCTATACGAAGGCGCTTCCATTACCCCTATCGACGAGTACTTGCTTCAATTAACATATAAGTACCTCGAAAACATTCAGAACAGCGAGAACCTACTTGTACGGGACTCTTGCGTTCTTGACCCTTCTCTCTCTCGATCTCTTCGGATCAAACCCCCACAATTTCTTCTTCAGTACAAAACTGAAGAAAGCACCCTTCCCAACAACATTCCCCTCTATAATAGAGGATTCCTGGACCCATCCCATAGGGTCCACTACTAACATACCAAACACACGAACGCACAGTACAAGACGGCACAAACACAAACATACACACCGACCAAAGAGCAGATTATCAGACGCCAATGACGTGATCTGCGTTTACTACCGCACCCAAGACCCACCGGTCTTGTATGATTTCTTTCCCACCATCCCTCTATAAAACTAGTTACAGAACACTTGGACTAACACTGTCCACACTATCCTTGGATACCCCCCCTTTTTTCTTCTCTTTTCAGATGCCGCGAGACCGAGCCCAACATCCTCACGGATGTGGGTGATTCTGGTTATCGCAAGATGACCAGAAGTCAGAGACAGGATGAAGGACACATATGTCCTGTCTCGCTAAATTTGGCCTTCTCGCCACAATTTTTTTTTTTTTTTTTTTTTTTTTTTTTTTTTTATTTCGCCATCAGTAGCATTCCAGAGGCCGAACCGCTGGCCAGATACACCAAAAGTATCCACACCTCTGATCCAAACCCAAATAAAAATAGCGTTCCTTTGCAATTAACAAAACCCTTCCGCTCTTTCATTTCGTACACAACTCTCCGCGCTCTTCTCTCGGGATTACCGTTAAAGCACGGCGCGGAGAATATTACACTGGGCTTGGCCGATTCCCAGGCGCATATTTAACAATCGGTCGTCATTCTTCCCTCAGGTCTGAGGAAGCAGTGTGGCGACCGCAACGAGCCTTCTCAGGAGCAATCTATTAAAGTGATCCCTCGTCCTTTTAAGAACATTAGAACAAGGAGACACGTTCCCTGAGAGAAAGGCTATAACATTGGTTCGACTATCGGTAGCTGGGGTCTTTGTTGAAATCCAAATGGTTGATATTAGATTTGTTGTCTGGTGTCGGGTCTTCTTTGATGATACTCATTTCTATGATGACATGTTTATCGTGGGAAATCACATATCGGATTTAAGTTGCGATGTCTGTGGTCATTTTCGATTTATGCAGCCATTTTAAAGGCTTAATCCAGATTTCTAAGTTCGTGTCGATAAAGTGTTGATCGTATAAAGCTGTCCGTGAGTCCGCTTACGAATGTTCGAATTGCGTCTTCGTAAGCCTTACGGGTGCTTCAACTACCGATGATTGGTAGTTCGACATAGCAATTTTTGAAATTATCAAGTCTAATGCCTGATATATTTTATCATGGTATTCCGTTAGTGTTAATTTTCCTTGAGTTATATTGGTCTTTTAGCCTATGTACTATATGAATCTGCTTTCTTTTGTCAAAGATGAATCGGGCTCCGTTAAATCCTCGTTGGTTGGTGCGACAACTTCCAGCAGGGGTTTTGGTCCGCTCCGAGAAGAATCGAAGTTTTAGAATCCTCCTGGCAGGTCTGTGGCGGTTCCAGTAACGCCACTACTTACCTTCCCAATTATCTCAAAAGCTTCCTGTCCTGGAGTTCCGAAAACCCCATTGTTTTGCGGTAATACAATTGCATTAGCACTGGCAAATGTTTCCTTTATCAAGGACATCTAAGGCATCACTAAAAATTCCCTGTAAAGAATTCTCATCACCCATGCATCCACTGCATCTTCAAAATTCTCTGAAAGGATTCATTACAATATCAAGGCATCTCATCATTTGCCTGAAAAAAAAAAAAAACAATTCGGTTACCGTACCAAGTAATCGCCATAAATCATAGATACATATCGGCGCTCCTGTCCGCCAACGAATTGTGCCACACATGTCCACTGCAGATTGCCCTGGCTTATCTGCATGCACGGCGGCCTGTTGTCCGACTGACAAAGCATATCGCAATTCGCGAATAGCCACCAAGAACCGAATTCTCTATAGCGTAAATATTTACACCAGAATTCGATCCCTTGCGCCGGCATTGATGTTATACACGATCGCCATCGTGTAAGCATCTAAATTGTAGACACCAAGTCTTTCTAATGCAATGCAACTATTTATTCAGCTGCATGCAATTCCCTCAAAAATGCTCTTCGCTTGAATTTCTTATCTACGGTTCGTCTACCCATGAGCTCGCGGCATGGATAGACGAAGTGATCCCCGGGTAAATAACCACGCCCTCGCTAGGATCTATGTACCAGAGATCCTTTCCCATTGGTCACTGATCCAAAGGAAAATTTATTTCCTTTTCACCACACCTCCAAACTCACCCCGAACTGAGGGTTGAATTATTAGTCGATGCGAGTGTTTCAAAGCGGATGGATATCTACAAATTTGAAAATAGAAACAACAATAATTTTGAAACCAACGTAAAATATATTTCTGAGTTGGTCCGAATGTTTTCGAGTGCGCGAAATCGACCGGATTTCTTGTTCGATATTGTCAGTTTAGACAGGAAGCTTTAATACAAGAACAAATAGAGTGAAATAAACAGTGAATAGACAGAAATGGGACCAATTAATAAATCAATAAACACCTGTGAAATTTGTGTAGCTAAAAAATATTAATAACATTTACTAATTTAGTGCCGAAACTAACATTGTGAATATTCGCTACATTTTAAGAAGTTGAATAAAAAACAGTTATCACCAACCACATCCTAGTGTTTTATTTTCTTTGGTTGGAACAGTAGCATTAAGCAGTTCGACATCTGAGTGCATCTGTAAGTATCATTTAGTGTGTGACGAGTGGATTACCGCACCAACGTAACCAATAAGTAAAAAGTGCATCTCCCACGCAGCAAATCCGGCTTGGTATTAGGGAGGCGAACATCAATCAAGTGCTTAAAGGACAAATCCCATCAGGATCCGCTGTACAAAGTATACGTGTTATATTTTGCTGAGTTTCCTTGTGAAAGGATATTTAATATCTAGAAAGACAAACGGAGATTAAGAGTGATTGGATCAAGAGCTGGCAAGTGTACTCATCTACTAGTGCGGTTAGCGATTCGGTTGGACAGTGAACTTGTGAGGAATCTTAGTGAACCCGTGCCCCTGCCGGCACATAACTAAGATAATTCCTACAGGTCCGCCAGTTAATTTGATCAATTATAACGAAAACAAAAAATAATATTTCACGGGACCGAGGCCCTTTATTGATTTGTGTCTTAACGTTACTTTAATATTGGATCTATGAACCCTGTTCTGGGTTTTACATTTGGTATTTATACTTAGGGCTAGGTCTTAACTTGGTTCTCAACCAAATTTTATCTCGGTGCCCAAGAGAAGTGTATCAGCATTTGGTATTTTCCGTGAGAGTCTTATCTCGTCGCCACTTTCCATAAGAGTCTTATCCTGTATCAGCGTTCGATATTTTTTATAAGAGTCTTGTGGTGTTCGTTAACTCGTTTGACTTTGTACTCAGTACAGCCATGAGCGAGCAAGAGGTACATACGCTTATTGCACTACAAATTATTATACAATTTTTATCAAATGAAGGCGTTAAAGCCTCGGAAATTTTTTCTCGATTGAAGGCACGGTTTGGTGATGATACACTGTCTCAGAATCGTGTGTATACGTGGGCCAGAGAATTTAAAAGTGGGCGAGATCGTATTGAATACGAAAGTCACGATCAACGCCCAAGGACAAGTCGTACAGATGACAACATCCGTGCCCTTCTCTTGTTAATACTTACCACCACATTAGTATTTACAATGCTGTCGTTTTTAGCTTGTTGATCGTTCTCTTGTTTTTGTGACGATCGCAGTTCAATGCGTCCTTATATTTGCCACATTCCCTGACCAGCAAATGAAAGTTTTGGGTTATTAGATTTCAATGACTATATCAACATCGTTCTAATCCTTGATTAAAATTGTGTTGTAGAGACTAACATTTTTGTGAAATCAAAATATTCAATCTGCTCGGATAAAAATACTTTATTTTTCAAACTGAAGTTCCAGTGAACATTTTTAAATTTTCGGAGTCACTCCTTATGGAATATCAGTCATTTCTCTGATATCGGGGTATGACGGAGCCGTGCGGGACTTCTCTTCTAAAATAGTCTACAATTAGATTTTTTTTCTATTATATTAAAAAAACTTACGTGATGCTGAATAACCATTTTCGTCGGCATTGAAGTAAGTTGTTACAAATGAACCGTCTTCTCGTCTGTCAGAGTAATACCCTTCAAGTGATTTTAAGTTACTGCTATTATCATCATCATTTAATATTTTTTGATAAATAGTTAAACCGTTCTTAAAGATGAACCTGAGAAAAAAAAAACTGAGTGGGACATCTTTGTTATAATATATGTGAAGTGACGTACATGTATTCCTTGCTACCATCGCTGTTCAACTTATAGTATCGTCCTTGAAGTTCAACTTTTTGATAATCCTGTGAATTACGTGAGTCATCGTCTTTTGTCACCCCAGAATAAGGCCAAGTTGGAACACATATGGGCTTTTCTGGCCAATATGGTGGTGGATAAGTGGGTGGATAAGTGGGCGGATAAGTGGGTGGATAAGTTGGTGGACAAGTTGGTGGATAAATTGGTGGATAAGTGGGTGGATAAGTGGGTGGATAAGTTGGAGGATACGTGGGCGGATAAGTGGGTGGATAAGTTGGTGGATAAGTTGGCGGATAAGTTGGTGGCTTTTGTGGCCAATTTGGATATCCTGGCCATTGGTACCGTGTTTTTGGTACATTTACTTGTTCACCCGAAACGTCACGATGTTTATCAACCTTGGTATTGAGAACATCACTAAAGTGAAATATAGACGGTAGTTTAACAGAATTTCCACGAAGTGGCTCAGCGAGAGCTGAGTAAACAAAGATTGCCAGAAAACCGAAGAGAATATTGCCACGCATGGTTCTTAAGTGAGACTGATGTTGAATTGTGTCCCGACCAGGGCCTTTTATATGACACTCAAGAGCGTTTAGATTGTAGGCTATTATCAAACTTTCATCTAATCCCATTTATTTAATTCACCTCATAAATTAAATGTATTATGTCCTCTGTGAAATTGGGTATACACGTGTACGTCCTGATAAATGACAGACACAACAGGCTATGAATTTGGAAGTCACATCTCCTCTAATGTTCCACACTCCACTGATGACTACATGCTTAAAGTAATTAAAGTCATTCTGCTTCTACAAACTTAATGCTGCCAAAAGTCATTCTGGAATCTGTTAAGAACTGGTGAAAGGATACTCAGCACAATTTGTTTAATGACATAAATTCTCAATCGTGGGCACGAGAACATTTCACATCCTTAAAATATTGCAGTACAATAATTGATTACTCACGAAATCAGTAACCGAATTACAGACACGGTTTTGTAAAATTTTTCCTATATACATACGATTTACGATATGAGAATTGATAATGGTTCAGCAAGGAAGTAGAATGGTGATTAAAAGCTTTTATTTTAGGTCGCAATCCCAATAGAGACAAATTTGCTATACAATAAGCGTTTTCTATTTATTTTGTTTTTGTTCGTTTATGAAATGTACGTATTTTACTACGTTTCGGTAATTCCTTTCCGAGAGAGAATAGAAAAAATTAGTTTTTTTCGAAGCCCCACTTATTTAGCTCACTACAAGCGATATATAAAAAAATATATAAACTTAACAACTAACTCAAAAACTAAGGTATAATAAATTTAATTGAGTAAGCAAAAGGAGGCATAACGGGGAGGCCAAGGTATATGTAGTTTAGTTTAATGGGGCTACTACCCCATTGCCTTATTTGAAGGATTTGAGTAGAGATTACTATAAAAGCTGTGCAGGACGAGGGTTGTGTGATTGATGAGTTTGTTTCTGAATTTAATTACTTATTCATTTAATTCACGCGATTTCAATAAGTGGCATCCTAGTTTAATGTCTGCGTTAACAAAGAAAAAGGAAACGCTGGGCTAGTAGAGGGTATTTGGGTAAGGTGAATAGATGAAAGTGTAAGACGTAGGGTGGTGGGATAGGAGGGTCGGGAGTTGGAGTGTGTGCGGGTGGTATAAGTGTGGGCGTAGGGCGGGGTTTGGTTTTGGTTTTTAGGGGGGTCTGAGAGCAGGAGAGGTGAGATTGAAATCGAAGGAGGAAGGGTACGCATTTTCCAGTCGCAATATTCAGGGTGAACAAATATTAGCCGTAATTGTCAATTTAAATTGCTCCAATATATCGGTGTGCTAGGAATCTGTTTCAAATTTCATGTCATTCATGATATTCATTTGTGAAATATTGGGCTGTTCAAAATTTCATTGGGCCTTTTTGGCAGTGAATGGTATTGGTAACTCTTATTTCTAAAATTTTATGCCCATTTTCTTAAAAATTAACAACAAAAAAAGTTGACGAGACTCGGTCGAGTTTTGGACTTTGTTTCTGGTTTGAACATAAAGAATTTTAATAAGAATATTCGTCGAAATTGATTTAACACTTCAAAAAGGAAAAAAAGCAACTAAAGCAAAGAAAAAGCTCAAATTTACGGCAGAAATGTCATCGAAAAACGCAGGTGCAAAACTAGTTCGCCCGAGACATTTCACTTAAACACATAATTGGCTCGGGTAGGATTGCTAAGATAAATGACGGTAAAATTAAAGCATAACATAGGTAACTGGCAAATAACCATGTATCAATTCGGGAGGTTGCTACCGGCCTATAATACCGTATAGTCGAAACGTTGTGCCTTCGGACTTCCATTTATTTCATTCCAGGCAAAACTCCTTGAATTGTAAAACGTTTGCTTCTAAGGACCTCATTAAACAAGACCTTGATAAGTTTTTCTCAGAGAAAGAAAAAGCGGAATTATGAAGTTACTCGAGATATGTCAGAATACATTATTGATTAAAATTGGGAACGTAACATAACAGGTCAATTGAAAAGTCCCGGCCTCCCATAGTAAAACACATTTTTTTGGCTAAATTCGTTTTTTTTATTCAACATAATTCCCTTCGAGGGTGATACACTGATTATAGTGACCCTCCAACTTTTCGATACCTTTTTTGTAGCACGATTTGTCCTTTGCTTCAAAATAGGCCTCAGTTTCGGCGATCACCTCTTCATTCGACGAAAATTTCCTCCCAGCGAGCATTCTTTTGAGATCTGAGAACAGGAAATAGTCGCTTGGGGCCAGATCTGGAGAATACGATGGATGCGGAAGCGATTCGAAGCCCAATTCATGGATTTTTGCCTTCGTTTTCACTGACTTGTGACACGGTGCATTGTCTTGGTGAGGCAGCACTTTCTTTTTCTTCAAATGCGGTCGTTTTTCGGTGATTTCGTCCTTCAAACGGCCCAATAACGCTGTGTAATAGTCGCTGTTGATGGTCCTTCCTTTTTCAAGATAGTTAATGAAAATTATTCCGCGCGCATCCCAAAATACGGACGCCATAACCTTGCCATCGACTGTTGCGTTTTTCCACGCTTTGGGGCGGGTTCATTGTGTGCAGTCCACTCGGATGACTGTCGATTGGACTTCGGAGTGAAATGATAGAGCCATGTTTCATCCATTCTCATATATCGACGCAAAAACTCGGGTTTATTACGCTTGATCATCAACTCGTCGTTGTTTTTGGTCAAAAGTGAGCTCACGCGGTACCCACTTTGCTCAGAGCTTTCTCATACCCAAATATTCGTGAATGATATGATGTACACGTTCAGTTGATATCTTTAGAGTGCCTGCTATTTCATACAATTTCAATTTACGGTCATTCAAAATCATTTTGTGGATTTTTCTAAAATTTTCGTCGGTAACAACCTCTTTTGGGCGTCCACTGCGTTCACCGTCTTCGGTGCTCATTTCACCACATCTAAACTTAGCATACCAATCCTTGATGGTTGATTTTCCTGGGGCGGGGTCTGGAAACTCGTCATCAAGCCAAGTTTTTGCTTCAACTGTATTTTTTCCCTTCAAAAAGCAATATTTTATCAACACGCGAAATTCCTTTTTATCCATTTTTTTCACAATAACAGAAGTTGCTTCACTCAAAATACTATAATTCACAAACTAATGATCCGACATCTGTCAAATTTATACACGCGTCTTTGGAATGTTAGGTAAGTAAAAATCATATGGATTTAATTCTAGTGCCGCCATCTATGTGTCGTGCCGGGGACTTTTCAATTGGCCTGTTACAACGTATAAGGTAAAGGTATTTGAAAGTTACATAAACAGAACGCAATGTTTTTTTGAACTATCAATAGTTCGGCACGTGTTTTGCGAGAGTTAACGCCCCATTTCTTCATGAGTCACTTTCCCATAGACATATCACGAATAATCTAATATCTCTTCATGAGTCACCTTTTCATAGACATATTTTTAATCTCAAGAATTCAATTCTTCATGAGTCTTTACACTTGTGGCGTTTCTACTAACACCACTGCTACCTTTTTCACTCTACCTCCAAATCTTCCTTCCTAAAGCTCCACTAATTTCATCATTTTTACCATGCAAGCGCAATAACTTCCCCAAGCATTCTCCCACCGATTGCATTACCATTATTTGCATTATGCAAATCGCATCCATCAAGCATCCAACATCAAGCATCTGCCCATCAAGGACATTCACGCAATTAACGCGGTATATCAATTTTCCCTAGAAAAAATTCGGTACGCCAGTACCGCATACATCAATGCATCTCAGCATTGTTCTAAAAGGAAAACATTTCGGTTGCCATACTAGATAGCCGAAGTGGATTATGAAAACAATCAGCAGAACCCCTGTCTGCCTGCATTTACTGTCCCACACGTGCGCACCAGTACTCACGGCGGCTTTTATGCAATCTTCAAAGCACCGGCGCAATTCGCGCCTAGCTGCCAAGAGCCGAATTCAATGCCAGTGTAAATACTCACACTGGAAGTCGACCCATGACTCCATAGGAATGCAATACGCAATTAACATGGTTGTAAACACAACCATCATTGTGTAATTATTCCAAATGCACCCTAATCCCTAGCGTAGTATTTGGGCAACTGCAAATACTTATCCCGAAGATGCTTTTTCAGGAATTTTCATTCCCACGGTTCGACCACCCATGAGCTCGCATCACGAGCCAACAAGGTGATCCGCGCGCAAAGTAGTTCAGTCGATGAGATAGTTGTATAGGAGTCGTTTGTCCACTGAGTCGAGGAGAGGAGCTTTCCTAAGTTTAAAATCACGGCCAAGTTTGTTACCGAGTTGACCGGATCTCCTTATTAAGTGTTAAGTAAGAAACCTCATACTGAAGGTCCTTGTTATGTGTTAATGAAAAAAACCTCATACTGAATGTCATTGTTATGTGTTGATGTAAGAGACTTGATACCGAATGTCCTGGCGCGGGAAATTAACCTTTGTCAGCAGTCAATAAATTGTTGTGTTAATGTAAAAAAAACCATCATCAAGAGTAACAAACAATACAAGTCACTATACAATATCAACATTTCCGCGAGTTTTATTTTCTTCCCTGGAACAGTGGCAGTAACCAGTTGGACAGCTGAATGTTACCGTCAGCATCGTGGGTGCGTCTTGAAGTGAACAGAGTACCCATGCTGGTACATACTTCCTCCCCACACACTTCCCATAGAAACATAGATAATAAAGAAATATTCAAATCTCACTGATGGATGAGTCAGAAACGATAAGAAAAACGCATGGCTACCCTTATCAACCTAGGCCAGTATAAATAGATTAAGATTTTGTAAATGTATTTCAGTTTGTAAGTGAAACTCATAATAAAAATTAAGGCATTGTCTTTAAACAATAATTTATTGTTTTTTTCCTTCATCACGGACCGAGAAAAATAACTAGCGCGTGATTCATAAATGGTGTGATGAAGGAGAGCGGTTCCTGTTGTCTTTTTTCGCTGTTTACAATATTGAAACGCCACACAAAAAAGAGTGACGTTTTTATGATCATCTACTGTTTTTGCTTCTGCTTTCTCCAAAATTAATAGATATTGATATCGTTAGTGAAAATAAGACCTGTACCTTTTACATTCCCTTCGGAGAACAACAGCATAACTTTACATTTGCTGTTTCAAACAATTTCCACTTGGGCATGATGACTGTTCTGTTGCCATATCTTTGGTTAGTTTTCAACTAAATAATTGAGGTACTCCTCTGACTGAGTAATTTGTTCTGCTCTGACCGTAAGTAACGATAAATATATAGAACTGGAAATTCGACTGCTTTCTCCCTAGACATCAGTTTATCCGGCAATTTTATATTTTATCCTTTTATTTTTCAGACGTTGTCAGGTCCATACATCTCCTATATTCCTAAGCTCGTCAGAGGGCCCTTGTCATCCTCCACATACTCCAATTTTATTAATGATATGGCATAAAATGTTCCCAGTGATGAGGGGATGAAGGTGCACCATACCAAGACCTAGCACATATATCACAACCCGAGAAATCTTAATGAATATTAAATGAAAGTAATTTTCCCATTGCAATATTTTTCAGTAATTGTTGTAATGTTATAAAATTTGTGCTGCCTTTTCACAAAAAATTAGTGAATTAGTCAACAGTCCATGACACACTCGAAGAGGGTCCTGGCTTTGATCAATAGACAGCTTAAGTCAAATGTGGTTCTAAATGAACACGAACACGATGTAATAATGTAATACATCAAATTGATGGGTAAATGTAATAACCACAGAAGAGGAGAAATGAACGACTTGGGAAGTAGTCTTTTTTTTCAGTACCTTATGCCTATGGCAATTTAGTTCCAGGAATATTTACATCAATACTCAAAAAAATGTAGTCATCAATTGAACATGTGCTTGCTTAGGCGTCTAGTTAAAGTGCACCATAAACTCTAAACGAATAAAAATTGGTTGCTTAATTGTTCAAAATTGGTTTGGATTCGCCTTAATCCTTTTTTGGCATGCGCGGTAAAGGATTGCTTTAATAACCTATAAAATGTGTTTTAGTTAAGGAGCATCGAAGCCTTCAGATCTCAAAGGTAAGTTGTTCTACGCCCGTAAAAATCGGCATAATATATATTTAAACCTTTAAAAATATGGCTAATGTTAAGCGACGAGTTTGCCTGATTGACGATAATTGTGGGCATATATTTGGTAACTGGGAGAGCAAATACTAATAAATATATCATCTAATAAAATAGTGGAAGATGGTTAGACTAAATAAAGGACGGGTTATGTCCGTTTTACAATGTTGAAAATTGCTTCCAAAAAGGAAAATATAGCAATTAAATTTATGCTATTACGAATATCCTTCTTCCAATTTGGCTTAATTAGATGTGGTGCGGTATTTCTGAAGCATCATGAGTTTAATTCACTTTTTGCCGTCAGGAGGGCAGGAAATACCGTCGCACACTACAAATATGCGACGCCGGCACTCACAAGCCTTACTAGGGAATCA
This sequence comes from Microdon myrmicae, assembly GCA_963931805.1. Lineage (NCBI taxonomy): Eukaryota > Metazoa > Arthropoda > Insecta > Diptera > Syrphidae > Microdon > Microdon myrmicae. The sequence goes on from OZ007502.1 coordinate 64,429,028, forward strand.
ATACCCTGTAGTGTGACAGCACATACATGAAATGACCACAAACAATAAACTCAAATGAATCAATTGCCCTTGTCACAATTTGCACTTCTCAAGTAACCAGCATTCGTTTACAACCAAATTCAAGGTCAACTCATTTCATTGAGTAAAACAAACGAATTGCTTCAGTTACGATTTGAAGGAATCAGATGACAATCGTTTGCGAATTTGTCATTGGCAAAGTGATTCACGAATTAATTGGGTCAACTTATGTTATTGTTCTTTCGCTATGCGGTGATATGATATTAAGTAGCATAATAAGCAAAATTGTATGAGTGATGTTCTACTTAATTATTTTATAGCTTGTAAGCAGAAATTGTATGAGTAAATGAGGAAATGTGTAAATAATTAAATGATTGATTGGGAGTATAAATACCCCAACATTTTTGAAATAAAGTTAATCAAAAACCAATCGGCTTTGATTCAATAACTGCGGCGCTCTACGCCATTAACTTTAAGCGGGCTGCGCTACATACAGCAACAATAGGGAAGTCGGTTTTAGACGGATCCTTCCTGCAATCGAATTAGTACATGTCGACGCTGCCATAACATTACATGGCGATCCTGCCATGTCCCCTGTAACTTCAAATTCATTACACCCGAACGAAGTTGACACCAACTTAGGGCAAATTCTAAAATGTTATGCATTAGTTTCAGCTGAAATGCAACGTGACGAATTCGGTTTATGGAACACTAATTATAATCATGTATAGATGATATGCTGTGGGTTTCCTTAATGTACAAGATGAAACAATAACGACAGCATATTCATTTCCAGGTCAATTATCGAAGAAATATCAAGCAATCTCGGCAAGACGATCGATCAGAAGGGAGAGTCAAAAATCCTGGAATTGGCCCACCCAAGGACGAGGATGACAGTAATTTCGAGTCCCCAAACGCTACTGAATAGAACAGTTAAAACAGCCCTTACCAGCATAAATAAGGGCAATCGGAAGTTCACAACATTATTTATTAAGAAAATTAAGCTTCGACTTACCGATTGTTAATGACAAATTTTATGATAAAAGTTCCGGGTTGTATGAAGTCCCATTGCTCGATGTACTTCATTGGAAGGGTAGTCGTATCTCTAGTTGGATAATCAGATAGTCTCATGGTATCTTATATCTTCTTTGGGAGGTGTAAATATGCCAGTTGACATCCGATTCAATCGTGTGCAATCCGACGGAATTGGCATCCGAACTGCAACATGGTGATGGATGGCGTATGGCTCAGGACATATTGCACTTCATTCTTTCCTTCGGTGCAAGTTAACAGAGAACAATAATTTCTTCCAATGGGCTAATTCTCGGGGTTTATTACATAAATACGTTGTGTTATGAGAGACGATTCTCATATTTGATTATTCATTTCATTTTCCAACATATTTTATTTCCGTTTTTTTCTTATATTATAAATTACAGGCTAGACAAAAAATGCTTAAATTCTAAGTTAAACTTTACACATCTATTGTGCAATTTGCCTTTCGACAACAGAACTTCGTTTGTTTTTAATTATATTTATTTTATTAACAAAAAAGAACTAAAAAAAAAATTCGTGCAAATTTTGTTTTTAATTTAAAATTAACTTACATCTACATGGGTGGACTGAAAAGTTTCCGAACTATCACAGATACTAGACATTTTTTCTTAAAATTTATTTTTAAATTTCTACATAGTGTCCTTGTAACTCTACACACTTCTCCCAGCGATGCTCCCATCTCTCTAACCCGTCCAAATAGTACACGGCGGTTTTCTCTGCAAAATAAATGTTCACGAAGGTGGTTGCCTCTTCATTTGACGGAAATCTCTGTCCTCCGAGCGCAAATAGAACTCGCTTGAGGCTAAACCTAGTGAGTAAGGCGGATGGTCAAGCAGTTCAAACCGTAATTCGTGGATTTTGGCCATGGCAACCACTGAGGTGTGACGACGCGTTGTCTTGGTGAAACAGGATTTCCTTTTTCTGCAAATGTGGCCGTTTTTCCGCAATTTCTGCCTTCAGTTGGTCAAGTAATGGTTGGTAGTATGCTGCTGTGATGGTTTTCCCTTTTTGAAGATAATCGATTAAGATAACTCCACGACTATAAAAAAAACAGCCCCCATCACTTTCCCAGCCGAAAAAACAGTTTTTGCTTATTTTTTTTTTTTTTGGCCGATTCCCCCTTTGCAGTCCACTGCTTTGAGTAACAACATACGACGTTGTTTTATTTGTCTAGTGATTACGAACAGTTCTCCTCTAGTTCCGCGGCGGAACTTCTAATCTGTGAGAACGAAGTGGAACCCAGCGCCCATGTCGGTGCCACGACTTCCTTCCTACAAACTTTAGCGATGTTATCGTCAGTTGTTGCGTTTTTGGACGTCTCGAACTTTCATCGTCTCCTAAGCTCTCAAGGCCACTTTTAAATTCATCATCATCATCATCGGCACTACAACTCGGGTCCGATCTTGGCCTTATTTAATAAATCTCTCCACCGATCCCGATTTCGAGCCGGTGTCATCCAGTTTGGCACTCCCAGGCTCTGGGCGTCCTGGTCTACGCCATCCCCCCATCGCAGACAAAGTTTACCACGTTGTCTCCTTCCACTCCATCGTTCGACCTTCTTCCGCGACTCTTCGATATAGGCTCTAACTTCTCGCTGTTCGATAAAAGACTCGCTTTCGTCACGTTGACGATCGAAATCAGACAGCCCGTCTGCCTACACAGATACCCAGATTCAAAACTGGTATCTGTATCTACACGGAAAAATTTTCCTATTTGCTCTGCTAACAGAACTTCCGAATTTCTGTTAGCAGCATGTTATCACGTCCCAGGGGTGATTTTTCATTCCTGAAAGAAGAAACTCGCTCGAACATCATTATCACCATCCGTGGTGGTGGTCGAAATTCAGTTCGACGGTTGTCGTTTGTGTGCCGCCTTATTTACATAACACTTCTGGCGCGAAGGCCGAAAGATATCCTGCAATTTGAATGGACGTATGGTTCATGTTTGACTTTTGTCAATACACCCGAAATGCATTAGATCTCTCTAATGGGTGTGAAATACAAAAAAGGCACCGTGGGATAGGAGTAGTTCCCTTGTAGGTTTTAAACCTCATACATTTTTTTCGAATTATCTCGTTGAGATAATTACGGTTGCCGTTTCTTTTGTTTGGTGATAGATTTGGTGGTCTTTGTGGCAGACCACCCGCACGTGCATCCGTTGGTCGGCTAATTTGCTGACAATAACAAATCCTAGTAACGTCGTGTAGATTTCGGATTGTGCAGTGCTGGAGTGCGGCGCATTTCGATCTTAGGGGTATAAGATAAATGGATGCGTTTACCTTTGTTTCAGGTATGCTACAATCGACTTGTTGCTTGATATTGAAAGCTTTGGGACGTTCAGTTCCCTGCTTCTTTTTATATCGGGTTCGCATTTTGCAACTTCCTATGACCCTTGTTACAGGTATGATTAGGAGCTTTGGGACACGTGTCTGTGGGCATGTGTAATGATAAGATAACTTAAGATAATGTTCCTTGAAGGGTAGGAATCTTCCCTGGGTGAAATTGTGCGTTCGTAGAACGCTACACACTCCCATCAACTCGTGATTTCAAAGAGGAGGCCCAAAGCCCAACCAAACCTCCTTGCCAAAAGGCATACAGCTAACCCAACCAACAAAGAAAAAACTCGCAGAGAAGCAATGACCACTCCTGATAAGCCACATTATTCCGGAGAAGGGAATAAATTCAAAGAACTGGCTACAGAAGACCACAAAGCCAGCAGTACAGAAATGAGTGACATAGATGTCGAACGTGCTCAATTTATTGCGGAACTACACAAAAAGAAAGACGAGCTCTCCAAAAAGAAGAACGATTTGGAGCGACAAATTAAAGAAGCCCTATCGGAAAACAACACTCAACAGCAAGAGCAGAAACAACAACAGCAGCAGAAGCAACAGCAACAGCAGCAGCAACAACTGCTAGCAGCCAATAAGAAGGAGAAAGTGCCTCTCATCATAGTTAGTTTTATGGAAGCTAAGGATTTAATTAAATTGGGTAAGTTAACATGTAGAAATTTTAAAACGAAAAATTTAAATAATAATAAAATAAGTTTTTTATGTGATAGTTTAGATGATTATCATAAAATTAAATCTGCTCTAAGGGAAGCAAGTAGTGAGTACTTCACGTACACACCTAAATCGGAGAAAACTATCTCCATGTTACTTAAAGGAGTTGATCCTTCTTTTTCCTCTCGGTACTACAAACTGTCGAAAATGACAGTTTAAAATTCATTAATGTCTCTCCCGAAGTCGCAACCGCAAGTTACCGCTCTTCGCTGTCTCCCTGAGTCCCAACCGCAAAGTCGATTAGGATTATTAAAGTTATTTTCCACCAAACAATAATTTGGGAAAAAATAAGGAAAGTTGACCACGTGTTGCAGTGCATGCGGTGCCAATGATTCGGCCACGTTGCATCTAACTGCTGTATGGAATTTAGATGTGTAAAGTGCCAAAACAATCATACCGTAGGAGAATGCCCCTTAGGTAAAGAACAGGTTCAGGATAGGAGCAAACTATCTTGCGCCCTGTGCAAAAATACCGGTCACCCGGCCAACTTTAGAGGCTGACCGAAATTCCGACAACTAAAAGCCAAGTTGGAATTTAAAAAAAAACAACTTGAAGAAGAGAAACGAATGAAAGTTCGTTCTTATAATAACTTCGTTGCACCTAGTGTATCATTCGCTCAAATTGCCGTAGTCCATTAAACTCAAACTTTGCGACACAGGGAAGTAATGTCACAAAACCTTCCGCATATCATTTTCTCAAATGTCTAGTAATCCAATTAATACAACGGCGGCGGAACCTTCACGCAACATCATAAAAACGCCTGCTCCAGAGGCAAATTTAGATATAAGAGCAATCCTGTTAGCCATACAAGGACAGATTGCTGGATTTGAAAAAAAAACTGACTGAACAAGCGGCCCGAATAGATATTATTTATTCGTCCTTGTTCTCAGACAACCCAATATACCACAATGAGCTATCCTACTAATTTAACACTAAAAATAGCTGTGAATGTGAATTCACTAATCCACGTGAAAAGGAGGGATAATCTCGGTAACCTGCTTGAAGCCGAATGCCCCGATGTGCTTCTAGCTAGCGAAACCAAGCTAAACTAGAGGCACAAATTGGGCTGCAAAAACTATAAAGTCATTAGACGAGATCGTCCACACGCCACACAAGGAGGTGGAGTTGCTGTCTTAATTAAGAAATGCCTTCACCACAAGGTCGTTTAGAGCACAGCTGTACACAAATTTCAGCTGCTGGAAGCTTGCATTATAGATATACCTTTGAAAAGTCAAAGGGTATCGGTGTATGCACCTGAAGCTCATCAGTGTTCGCAATTTAACAGCGAACTGGATACCCTTTTTCGTAACCTCAAGTTAGATTCGGAAAACAATTATTTTGTTCTGGCGAGAGATTTCAACTCCAAACACAGTGCTTGGAGTGATATCACGCCGAACACAAGAAGTAATGCACTATTCAACTGGTGGGAAGCAAATGCAACAGAATATAAACTAGAATTGTACGCTACAAGTACACCATCTTATAGGAGGAGGAAAGAGGAAAGAGGAAAGAGGAAACTCCTTTCTGGACTTACTTATGATGGACGAGAGACTACAATTATTAGGCACGGACCTAAATACTCGAAATTGCCTTCGCACAATCGGGTATGATAGTGACCATTACGGCCTCGGCGCCGTTTTACATGTTCCAAACGAACATGCAACACTTGAGTAGTACGACCAGATACATTCGTTCGTTTTCTGAAAAGCACATTGGTCGCGCTTTGATCGTATAATAAAAAGAGAACTATGCTCCAATGGCGTACACCCTCCAACTAATAGAAACCTTCGAAATGAGGAAATAGATCATTATCTCTCAACGATGGACAACATTGTCATCAAAACAATGCACCGTTCCATTCCAAAAGCGGCGCACATGGAGGAGAATTTTAATAGATACAGAAACTCAACTATTGATGCCCTGTATAGACAAAAAAGCGCTCTGCCCTCCCAGCTCAAACTGCTCTACAGACAGTTCAGCAATCCTTATAGCCAAGAAATAAAGACAATTAAGCCATTGATTAAAAACGTTCAAAAGCTGATCCGTGACAACTACAGATCAGTAATTAATGAAGAATGGAAACGTAAAATTCTCTTCATTAAAACCAGTGGTGGGAATATGTTTCCGCAAATAAATAAAGTATTTAGAAGAAAAGATCATAATGACATTCCCTGCCTTCGAGTCCCGAGGATCTGGGAATCCATGTCTATTAGCAAATCATAAAACATTTGGTATGCGCTTGGATGTTTATGATTGCAAGAATTGTGTGCCGGCGTATCGAATAGATATGCCTTTGTGCACTTTTAGGCTTTGGATCTTGTAGGTTTTTTTAGGTGCAATTGCTTTTAGCATACATGGGAAAATAATGCATTATGCTGTTTGATTTTAGGAAATTGAATCGAACAAATGCATTGAATTGAATAAATGAGTTTGAATTCTATAGATGAGAATTTAAACGTTTAATTCGATTTGGTTTGACATTGAATTCAATGTTATGTTGGGGATATGAAATGGATTTTCTTATAGGTGGGTGGAAAATGTAATGTGGGTGAAAAATGTAATGTGGGAGAAAAATGGTAGGGCTTCTTGGAGCACTACAGCATTATAAAAGTCTTAGATGATTGATGCCCTTGTGTAAATATACGAATAGCCATTCGAAAGAGGTGTTTATGTATTACAATACTTTATACAATGAGAATTGTATATCGTATGTTGGGTCGGTGGCCAAAACGAATCCCTTGCTTGGATTTGTATATGCAGGGAAATTCGGTTGTGGCAAAGAACGAAATTTGTGATTATTTATTCGTCTAGGCGAGGGATCATGGCCGGGTATATGCCAGCGGAACAAACAAGCTTTCCGACGCTGCTTGGCAGTTGGACAATGAATCGATGTGTATGTAAGACAAGTTGTACACATGGTAGGCTGGGAATAGCAAACTCAAGGTTAAGATTCCCTGACTATGCGGTTACATTATATGTGAACCGATAAGTTTTCTTTTCAGGAATATGCTGTTTGGAACAGAATTTTTAAGAGGAATTTTGAATTTGAATAAATGAATGCAGGTAAGAATTCTCTTCCAGGAGCTTTTAGGTAAATACATTTGGTGAATTTTGTTGCGTGAAGCATTTACAGGTGCTTAATGCGATTGCATTAGCATTAAGTTGATACAGACTGGGTTGTAGAAATCGGGGTTCTTTAGGTAAGTAGTCAGTGGGGTTTGGCGGAACCGCCACAGTCTCTTCCGTAGTAGTCTTCTGGACTCCAAGGTGAAAATTATTTCATACTCGGCATTCATCCGACCAGTATTAATGTATGGCGCCCGGTATGGTATAACATACCCCCATTCTACATGGAGAAGTTGTGGGTGTCGAGAGGCAGTGTCTCCGTTCCTGCCTCGGAATGTTTAGAACCACAGAGTCGCAGTATAAGAAATACTATCCCAATAAAGTCCTGTATGACAAATCAGGACTAAGCAGAATAGATAACTTCGTTATCACGATTATTCGTGGTCACACGACAAGGGCTATGTGCTGTGAAAATGTTCTCATTTCGGGAGCATTCTATCCCAATGATATGTATATGGAGAGTACTCTCCAGAATGGGCTCATTCCCCCAGAAGCGTTCCCTTTCTTGGATAAAAGAGGACTTATCCAACACAAACATGGAGTCCCTATTATTTACCACGCTTTCCGTGGTGCCAGGGATAAACGAATTTTCCATGATAACGATATCTCTAATATTCCAGATAGCCTGCGTTTTAGTATGGTAATCGGTGAAAGAGATAAGTCAATAAAAGGTCTTGATACCATCCCAACTGGTGGTGGATCAGAGATGAAGAAAGGACTATACGTTCCCAAACATAGTATGCATCGCTTTCCTTCCCCCTATTCCTAATTACCAATTTTTTTTTTTTTTTATTTTTTTTTATTTTTTTATTTTCATTTTTATTCCTTGTTTATGTTTGTATATTTTTTTTTTTTTTTTTTTGTCAAACCCCCTACATATATAATTAAAAAAAATTAATAAATAATACATGATATAGAAAAAATAGAATACATTTTAAAATGAAAATATATCAATTATTGTGACATATTATAAAAACATTAGTTATTGTACGCCGAAAGGCATAAGAAAAATGATAATGTATAATTTAGAGTGCTTGTGATGAAGAAAGGACTATACGTCCTCAAAAATAGTATGCCTCTCAGGCGCACCGCTTTCCTTCCTCCTATCCCCAATTCCTATTTATTTTTTATTTGTATTCTTTGTTTATATTTGTACGTTTTGATAAGTTTTTTTAATTTTTGCTCGTATTAAAAAAAAAAAAAAAATAAAAAAAAAAAATATATATATATATATATATATATATATATATATATATATATTCATTGTGATATGTTATAAAAAAAATTGGTTATTGTACACCGACAGGCATAAGAGAAACAAAAGATTGATAGTGTATAATGTAGAGTGGTTGCGAACAGCCAGTATGTTAATGTAAGAATAATATTCGTAAAATAGAATTTAACATTTAGTCTTAAGTTAAATAATTAAAAATAAAATAAAATAATTAAAAATGTGGAGATAAAAAAAAAAAACAAAAAAAAAAATTCTTCCCTGATACAAGTGTGTAATTGATACGTCCATGCTCTAGAATACGGCACTGGTGATTTTTCTCGATTCCTTCGTGTGTTGTGTTCTTGTGTGTGTGTAATTCGTGTAAATCCAAAAATGTGCTAAATAAACTACAAATAGGGGTTACTTTTAAAAAACCGCTTATATTAATGGCATTTACTAATAAATCAACAGTTTTGGACTTTATTTTTAAAAATGAAGTATAAATAATTCCATCGTATTAGGATAATTAAATAGTGTTGTATTCCAGAATACTACCCTTTATTAAATTTAACAGTGAATCTCCTTAAACATCCTTAAAAACTTCACTTAACATATATTACATTCTCACTTAATACATACCATTCATAAACATTCACAATATTACCAGTTACAGCACACTTAATAACATGCACCTTTTTATTCATTCAAAACATAGTAACTTGGATTTTCGTCCAAATTTAATTGAATGTGAAAAGTCACGGAGAGAAAATAGGTATAGATAAAATTCAGTTCCGAACGAGTTGAGTTCGGAAGTTAGTTTTGAGAAATAAGTTCACAGAAGTTATTAGAGACAGAGGAGTTAAATAGATGAAAAGAAAAATGTATCAAAATAAATAAAAATTAATTTAAACTAAAACAAGAATTAAAAGAAATAAAAACAAATAAACAATATCAATTAAAAAGTAAATAAGACAAATAAATTGTAATCCGCGTAGTAAAAATATAATAATTAAAATACATTGAAGAAATAAAGAAAGTAAAATATAAAACATCAAATCAATCTCTGCTAAATTCCCTGCGGTAAGATCGTTTCGAAAAATAAATGGTTAAATCGAGATTCATAGGTGGATGTCGTGACGAGCAAAAAAAGAAGACAGACAGAAGACGTCTTACCATCCTCTAGAAAAGAAAAGGTCCACGCTCTTCCCTCAACCGAGGAAGCACGGCGTCCGGACATACAACACTGGTGGCAGCGGTGGGATGATCCAACCAAAGGATCCCAAATAGAAAGAAAATAAGAAGAAAAACAAGAAAAAAAATTTTTAAAACAGAAAACAAAATTTAAAACGACACAAAAAAAAAACTTTTTATAAGAACAAAAAAAAAAGTCAAGAAAACAAAAAGAGAGAAGAAAAAAAAAACAAGAGAAATAACCAAACCAAAATAAGAAGAAGAAAAAAAAAAAAGAAAAAAAAAATTGTATGCAGCAAAGGGCGAGCAATCAACTTTAGGACGTGAAGTCTGCCTGGCGTCAAAGAGAAAAAAAAAATCTAAAAAGAAAAAAAAAACCCCACACAAAGGAAACAACTAAGGAAAACTGAAGAAAAAAAAAACAAGCAGCAACACTCAAGACAAAGACTGCTATCAACAGTACAACGACAACATTTAGTAGAGTAAGCATTTTTTTTAAATAGCGACTTTTCTCTCTATTTTTTTTTTAGGAATATTTTCTAATTGGAAGCTCTCCTTTTCACAAAAAAAATTTTTGGATAGAAATTTCTATCTATATTCTTTGAAAATTCTCATTTCAGTATTTCGAAGACATTTCCGTTTTTTTTTCTTTCTTTCTCGTCGAATTTTCTTTCTTTGCAGCTTTGGGACCAATTTATTTTTCTTTCCTATATATATATATATATATTGAATAACAAAAAAAAGGCCAATTTTTCCATAACCATATTTTTAAGGTAACCATATTTTTAAGAAGTGATAACGAATTTTCGCCTTTTATTTTAAATTTTCACTATTACGAGTCCATATTACACGAGACAGGCGGCTAGGCAGGGGGAAGAACAAATCCACTATCAACCGATATACAATAAACCCCCTGAAATGGCTCTTTCTGTCGGAATTTCTGATGTTTTCAGAATCGTCCCTACCTTTGACGGGAAACCCTGCGACTTAGGTAAATTTATTTCCGGGGGAGACGTTTTATTTAGATCCATAAAGAAGGCAGACCCGGATATATACGAGACATTTTTAGAGCTAGTCAAAAATAGACTAGAGGGTCATGCTTACGATCTGATTAGGTATAGCCAAATCGCTAAGTGGGAGGATTTAAAAGAAAAATTAGAATCGGAATATAAAGAGGAGCAGTCTCGGTCGACAGCACACAATGAGTTGATTTCTCTGAAACAACGCTACAGAGAAACCGTCCGGGAATACGGCGATAGAGTCGCGAATGCTCTAAGGACTCTAAACTCTGCCACGTGTGAAATAACAGCAGACGCGGTGGTTAGGGAATTCTTAATGGAAGAAAACAAAAAATTGGCCGTACAAACATTTGAGAATGGACTAAACAACGAACAGCTAAAGATACTAGCTAAAGTCCATGGGGGAAACAATTTAAAACAGTCGATTGCACATGTAGTGTCACATGCGGCTCGAATGGACAACTCTCCCAGGTCATATCAATATAACGAAAAACCTACATTCAATCGTATAGTCTGCCAAACATGTGGTAAGCCAGGGCATTCTCAGGACACATGTTATCGGAACATGCAATCCAACTATTTTCCGAATAGACAACCCATAAAAAAGGGAATATAACAGTGTATGCAATTTCTGTGGACGGAATAATCACACAGAGAATGAGTGTAGATACAAGATATCTAGGAATGGAGCGTCTTCAACAAATTACCAACAACGTACAACAACGCGTAACCCATTCCGAAACAATCCTACAAACTCTGAAAATCGTTTTGGTGAAAATTCTAGGACCACCAATAGACAAAACGATAGACAAAATGTTCACTTTTCTCGGGTGCAAGAGTCGGAAAACGAGGCCTGACGCCAACCAAAATTTATGGAAGACAGACCAAATTTTTCTATTTACAGCATTAGATCTTTGGAAATAGATAACGACCATTATAATGAAGCTCCTAGCCAAATTTACCCTGAGCCCGCATACTCCTATAAACCTAGACATATAAACAAAGATAACCCTGTCCCTAATATAAAGACTCCGATTCATACTCCCATTCTGGAAAATAATTCAGCAACACAGACTGAAAATTCCAAATTTTCAGCAGTATTAAAGACTGAAATCCCTAATATCTCGGCTATCTCTATTGACAACGCAGACAATTCAGCAACCAAGACTGAAAACTCAGCAGTATTAAAGACTGAAAATTCGGATCCTGCAGAAAATATACTAACAGAAATCCCTAATATTTCGGCTATCCCAATAGACAACCCCGACACTTCAGCAACAAAGACTGAAAATTCAGCAGTGTTAAAGACTGAAGACCCAATAGTTGCAATAAAATTCGAAACCCAAGTCAGTTCAGCAGCTAATACTGATGAACAAATCTTTTCAGCAGCAAAGACTGACGGATTAAATGTTTCTACAGCAGATATAACTGAAGAAATAGTTCAAACAGCAAATAGGACTGGGAACCAAGATGTTCTGACAGCAAATAAGCCTGAAGAACTATACGAATCAGTAAATGAGACTGAGAAACTAAACGATCCATCAGCAGTGAGTAAGACTGAAAAGGTAGACGTTCCGACAGCAGTTAAAGCTATGGACAATGACAACAGTAAGCCGAAAACAATAAATATTTTAAACAACGAAAACAAACACAAACACTTACTCAAACACGATATAATAAATAATGAAAATAATAATTTATCTAAAATAGGTACGGAAAAGGAAAACCATATAAGTACATTACAAATTTTCTTTTTCAACGATAAACATTTATTCAAACACAAAATACAAAAAAATAAAAAGTTACACAGTCATTTAGGACATTTGAAATCATTTCTTAAGAAGATTTTTGGTATTATGCAAAGGTTTTGGAAAATTTTCCATAAATTTAAGGAAAAGATAAACACATAACAAATGGCCTTTGTTTTATTATTCAATATATATGAAATAATCTAACAATTGTAGAAAATGACGAAAAAAAAAAAAAAAAAAGTTAATGAGGACGAAAGAAAAAAAATTTTGGAATTAATATATATTCGAACGGAAAAGGAAAGATAGAAAATTTTTAGTGGTAATACATATATTAGAAATTTTGGAATTATTATATATACGGAAATGAGAATTTTGAAACAATATTAACACGTTGACGGACAGTAGAAACAAGTGAAATTCGAAAATTGACACTATATGTTTTTGTAATTTTTAGAATATTAGAAGTATAGTTTTACTCTTTCTGCTTAAATACACTTAATTTTGATTAATTCAGCACCTTTAATTAGGTTGCGGCTACAACCGTCATGGCGCCAGCGGACTCTAGACACTATGTAATGGGACGATGGCGGCTATAACAGCAAAAATTTAAAAACGTAAATGACAGGTTTAATGACTGAAATAAGCAATTTTTTGTGAGCAACAAAGTATTTTTGGGAGTTTTACACGAAATGTTAGTTCATGATCAAACAAAAATAAATAAATGACAAAAAAACAACCACGTGCATACTCAATGTATAACCTTGCATACTAAATTTTTTTTCGAAAACATGACACTAGGCTTCTACTTGTACGCTGGTAAATGCGCATTTGTGCTGCTACAGCCGCAGTGTCTAAAAACGACCGTTTCGTATTGGACGGCTATTGCCGTCATGTCACATAGTGAACTTGAACTTGACGGCTATAGACGCAACTGTCCGTCAACGTGTTAATATTATATAATTAATATAATAAGTAATAATGATTTTTGGATAAGAAAAGAAAAGGTTCCAAGGAGAAATATTTCAATTTAGTTAATATATAATGTAAATAGACTATTTTGGACTATTTTTCTAGTGTTAAGAACTTTTTGATTATTGGAAAAATTTAGTTAATATATAATGTAAATAGATTAATTTTCTAGTATTAAGAACTTTTTGATTATTGTAACCTTTGATGAAAGATTAATTTTGAAAACCATTGTAATGTAATTGAACGAAAATCCAAGCCTTTAATTAATCTTAATCTAACCTATAGTTACTAGAAAATTATTCTCTTCAAGGATAATTTTCTTTCTCGAAGAAGGGTGGGATGTTGTATTCCAGAATACTACCCTTTATTAAATTTAACACTGAATCTCCTTACACATCCTTAAAAACTTCACTTAACATATATTACATTCTCACTTAATACATATCATTCATAAACATTCACAATATTACCAGTTACAGCACACTTAATAACTTGCACCTTTTCATTCATTCAAAACATAGTAACTTGGATTTTCGTCCAAATTTGATTGAATGTGAAAAGTCACGGAGAGAAAATAGGTATAGAAAAAATTCAGTTCCGAACGAGTTGAGTTCGGAAGTTAGTTTTGAGAAATAAGTTCACAGAAGTTATTAGAGACAGAGGAGTTAAATAGATGAAAAGAAAAATGTATCAAAATAAATAAAAATTTATTTAAACTAAAACAAGAATTAAAAGAAATAAAAACAAATAAACAATATCAATTAAAAAGTAAATAAGACAAATAAATTGTAATCCGCGTAGTAAAAAGATAATAATTAAAATACATTGAAGAAATAAAGAAAGTAAAATATAAAACATCAAATCAATCTCTGTTAAATTCCTTGCGGTAAGATCGTTTCGAAAAATAAATGGTTAAATCGAGATTCATAGGTGGATGTCGTGACGAGCAAAAAAAGAAGACAGACAGAAGACGTCTTACCATCCTCTAGAAAAGAAAAGGTCCACGCTCTTCCCTCAACCGAGGAAGCACGGCGTCCGGACATACAACAATAGCATAAAAATGCTTTTAAAGATTACTGATCAACTGGTAAGACATGCAAATGGTTACTATTAAGTAACAAAAAACAAAAATCGAATGATGTCATTACATGACTGCAATCAATGCAGCATCAGTCACACTCAAGGAATGAAAACAGGAAGCCAAGTGTATAAAATTATTCCTATAGATCTAGATGGTCGTACCAAGGCCGATGATATATTGACTTCATTCCTGCAGCCCGGAAATGGGAAATGGGAAATAAGAATAAAATTATTTTATGATGATAAATAGTTTTCCTCATTTCAATGACGTAGTTGGAGTTCATATGTTTGTTCTGGGTCGTCCGTGGATTATTTCCGGTCGGTCTGTAAATATGTACCCTTGATGTGTAATCGACATCCAACAAATACATGATATTACTGGAAACAATTTCTCCGACATTCTTAGGGAGCAAGAATTTGTTTCCGCTTTTTGATATTACCGCACTGCGGGACATCGTTTCCTTTTCTTTTGTCAGTTCTCTTTGAAGCGATGTAAAGGTGAACTTTTGAGTATACATAGTTTTTAACTTTCATTTCAGAAAGTTGTCTTTCTTTCAAAAGAGGAATTCATTGGGTAGTTTTTGTTCTTGTTTTCCATTCTGTGTATATAGGCTGGCACCGGTGAAACTAATTAACTTTCCGCTTTATGCTTTGTTGCCTTCAGTGCGTCGAACGTACCGTGCTTGTGCTGGTTAGTGGCAGACAGAGAATACCAATTGTAAAGAGAATATTGCTAAGTAAGCATGGACGTCCTGGCAAAAGGTGGTTTCACGGTGGGTACAGTCAAGCATTTTTCCATTAGGTACCTATGTTGCGCTGGTGATGAGGTGTGTCAATTTCAGGAATTAGTCCGAGGTTCCTGTGGATGGTAGTCGCACAATAGGTAGTGAATATCACTTGTATGTGAAGAATATGCAACAGCCGCATGGGAATACCTTGAAGATAAAAAGGGAGTAACTGGTGTTTCCCTATCACATCAGTGCTTTTTTGTTAATTAACTAAATCGATGTTCTTCTTACCGTAAAAGTAAAAAACTGGGACAGCGAGTTCTAATATTGAAAAATATCAAAGTTGACAACTTGTGGATTTAAAGACTTATTGATAAGGATGAGATGTACCATATACCATAAGAGAGTGTTTCTGACTGCTAGTCACTTCAATAGTTATCAATTGGCATGGTTTTGGCGGATGTTGTTCTATAGGAAGAGATGTTTGCGGCTGTTTGTGTTCCGCCGAACACTGCTGCCACAAGGAACTCCACAGAGCGAAACAGCACAACTACAGCACCAAGAATTGTCACAAATGAAACACAAAGTATGGTTGTTTATTCGGATCCTTTTGTTCTTCCTATTTTTTTTTTTTTTGTTAAAAAAAATAGGCACTAAAATTGATATAACGCGTTACAAGTGTTCGCTAGTTTTCTTTGGAAATAAGTCATGAGGAATTATTGCAAATCAGGATTGATCTTATTGTTTCTACGGCTACTAGTGGGCGACAATGATTAATGGAAACTGGGACTGCACCTAATAATTCTTGTGCACACGTAATTACCGCAAAACACAACTTTGATATCCTGAGCGAGGATCTTGGCTCGGCGCGCGTGGAAAAACCGAATATATGTTTTGATGTTGCTGTCGGTGGCAGTTCGGACAAATACTTTGTTCACTCGCGTACCTTAGTGTTCGTTGCACGTCGTTATTTTTCAACTCTATGGCACGGCGCGGATACACTTCCTCTAAGTGATTCTGTAACTGTACTAACTCGTGGGCTGAAAATTCTCATCCCCATTTCGAATTTATCGTTCCCTCATCTGCAGAAGAAAATTTCCCATCATAATGATCATTCTCCTTTACGTCTTCTTATCGGAATCTTGTTCCTTTGTTTCGAAGAACGAGCATACCGCCACTTATTTTCCGATTTTTTCGTGGGATTCGTTTGTGTTATCCATCTGGCTTAAGACAACAAGGTTCTTGTGCGCTTCAGATGGGTAACAAAGGAACCGTGGGATTGCTATTGGTTTCTAATTGCATTTCCAAACCATAAACATCTAGCGTGAGATCTACGTTAGGATGTTGATGATTGCATGGACTGTTGGTCGGCGACGAATCGCTATCCTTTGTTTGCACAAGTGTGCCTTTTAGGTTTTGGGTCATGCCAGGAATTTAGGTGCTAATTGCTATTAGCTACATGAGGAGATATTCGTTGTTCGGTTTGTTTACCGAAGAACGCGTTTAATGGATGCATTGAATTGATGCTCTGAATTAGATGGACGCGTTGGATTGGACGTGATGCGTTGGTGCGTCGAATTGGATGCGTTGGATTGTCTACTAAATTGACGGACAAGAGACTCGTCCATTACCTGAAAAAATAATGCAATGGAGGCATTACTTGGATATGTTGACATTTCTACCGCCCAAGCCTCGTAAAGCGGGGCACAGTCAGGCAACGCGTAAGTATTATCTTGTTAGCACCAAACGAAATAAAATGATATCATCTGGACAGAGTCAACTGACAAGACATTTTCCCTGTTTAAGGAGTAGCTGACACGTCGAAAGGTACTTTTTGAAACCTACCACGGTCCTTTCCAGCCGAGTGGACCAGAGATTGCTGCAACTGTCCAGTGTAAATTCGACTGACATCAAAGACTTTACGAACTGGACTAGCAGCAAGGAAAGGAAGCACAATGTTTCAAGTTCCCCGCTTCGCTCATATCCAAGTTGGCATAGTGGAAACGGTGATTGATCGATTTAACAAGAAAAACGGAAGCAACACCATTATGGATCGTGATTGTCGATTTACTTGCTAGACCGCCATAACAGTCCTACGACTTCGTATCATCTCGCATGTAATGGACTGATAGGGCTTTGACACTGTTCATTAAAAGCGTCGACAAGATCTCATAACGCCGGTTTGATGCCCTGTTCACCGTCCTCTTTAGAAGAACAAGTTCCAAGGAAGATGTAGGAGCATCCGCATGTTTCCAGAACAGGGCGAAGGGCATTGTTGTCTTGCCCAGTACGACTCGACTTAAATTTTGTTGCACGTAAAATTCGTTGTACCAAAAAATAAAATGTGCGGGGATGGTTGTTGTTGCTTTCTTTTTTTCTTCGACTAAATTTTACTCTTCACAATTTCGTTTTTCCTGGGTCAGATTTGTAGCGCTCCAAAAAGCCCTACCACCTTTCTCCCCCATTCCTACATTCAAATCCCAGCTATAATACTCCAAAACCCAAAATCCTATCAAAACCCAAATTTACCCAAACATAAACCAAAATTCGCAATAAACGAACCAAACATTCGTTTATCGCCTAACATTGCCCCCACGGCATAATTGTAACCAAAATCCCAAATTAAAATCAAATTCACAATAAATGAATCTAATATTCGTTTATTGTTCTACATTTGCCCCACGGCATCATCAAAACTCAAAATCCAGAGATCATTATCTCTATTTGGAAAAATTCCATTAAATTAAACAAAAAGACAACCGAATCCCTTTACATATCCACATCTGCACAATAATTTCATAAGAATTCAAGAAACTGAATTCTTATCTTAAGTAAACACTGAGCATCTCACTCAGGATACTAAAATCGGGATTTTTGTACGAAATTGTGCATTTTTGAGATACAAATCTCGATTTCTTTTCCTTTATAAAGGAATAGTAAAATGATCTCCGGGGCCGCAGTTAAACATCATTATTTGTCCCGATAGGACATACTACAGAAAGGCCGCGGTATCTTAAGAGCAACTATCACTGGAGGAAGTAGCGCAGGAGAACAAGACTACAAATATACAAAGAGTATTTTTTAATAATAAACGACGTAAAAGCAGATACTTGGGTAGTTTTTGAGTTTTGGCTGTTTTTACACAGATAACAACTGGTGAGTAAATCTGTGGTGCCTCTACAAGAAAAGATACAATTACAGATTTGGAGTATCACCTGGCGCCCCCACGGAAAACCAGCGGACTGAGGACTAAGGACGTTGCTCTTCCCCCTGGATCAGAGCGAGCACGGCAACGACCCCTTGCTGAACTGCGTTGTTTCAGGAGCGGTCTATTAAAGAGATCACCCATCCTTTTTCAAGAATGAGGAGACGCGCTTGCTGAAACAGAAACCCACAACAGCAGAACAGATTTTTCTTTTCCACATTTCCTTAAGATCTGGAACAAAGTGAAAGTAGGGGAACAGGATATTATAATTTGGGTGCAAGAACATAAACAATTCGATTCTTGCTTTATTTCTATATTCTTTTATATACAAGAAATTTGTTCACTAGTTTCAATGTAAATACAATGTTTATGTTTCTCTTAACAATTATGTTTATATTTCACTTAACAATTATGTACATATTGAAATTCATTATTAACCCTTAGGCTACTTTTAAGCGTTTTGTAAGTTCCTAATTTCGCCAGTGTTTATTTACAATTTATAATACTTTTCGTAAACTTTTATAATAAAATTATTGCTCGGTTGATTGGTTTTTACTTAAAGCTATATTGGTTGTCTACTGCAGAGTTGACTTGGGACACCAATCTGTTTTTTCCTAGAGAATATTCTGGTGTTGTTTTAACAATTTCGTTTTGATTGCTGCCTTCTAGAAGTTTGAGGTTGTTTTGTTGGTGTATACCTTTTTCTTTAAGTATCCCCGAAGGTAGAAACCCTGAGTTAACACAAATTTTGAGCATTATCCATTAACTTTAAACTTTGCATTTTAATATGAGCTTCAGATATGGCACAATATTGTTGGTAACAAACGTTTTGTATTCTTAATTGATCCAATTGATCCCTGCTCTGTGATCAGTAGGGCCTTAGAGTACACTCACAGCTAGGTATGCTTATCGTAAAAGGTTACTAACGGCAGAGTGGTAGGTGGGGTTGTGGCGTAAAAAGAATATACACTAAATAGAGAGTTAAATAAACTATTGTTTGCACCAAGCAAATGATTGATAACTATACTATACTACTGTGGTGTTTCTAACAGATACACGCACAATACACAAGCAAACAGTGAAGACCACCGAAAGAAAATTCGAATAAGTGTTGAATGTCCGCCGCCGTGCTTCCTCTTTCGAGGGAAGAGCGGGGACCTTTATTTTTTCTCTTAATTAAAACGCAGGAATTAATTAATTTATCTTCTCTCAGAATTTTTCTGTTTATTCTTTTCTTCTATTGTCTCTATTGTTTCTGAACTAACAACTTCTTCTCTATTGTAATAACTTCTATATTTATCTTTTTCTGAACTCCTGACTTCAGACTTGTTTCTCTGACTTCCAAATCTCAACTGAATTTTTTCTATTTAATTTTCTGTGACTTTTCACATGAATAAAATTTGGACGAAAATCAAAATTACTATGTTTTGAATGAATAAAAAGGTGCAGGTTATTAAATGTGCTGTAACTGGTAATATTGTGAATGTTTATGAAAGGTATGTATTAAGTGAGAATGTAATATATGTTAAGTGAAGTTTTTAAGGATGTGTAAGGAGATTCAGTGTTAAATTTAATAAAGGGTAGTATTCTGGAACACAACATAAGCAAAAAGCATTAGAGCCGTATACCATAGCGATAACATAACAATTCCACATCAGTTGAGTGTACTTGAGTTTAGAAATCGAATTCGTACACGCGGGAGTAGCCTGATGTGTTCAGCATTGCTTCAATTTTTAGTGATTCCCACCGTCATAGCCGGCTCAAATCACACTTTCTTCACTATCATCGCAAACGCGATAAAACGCTATAGAGTCTTAACGCCCTGCCACCCGGTGAAATACCACCCAACCATGATATATTATCCGTGAAATGGTCGGGTCTTTGATCATCTTTCTTTGCTTGGCTGATGGACGGATTGTTAAAAATGTTGGTTTAGGTGGTAAGTTATATTTATATTGCTTGTATTAAGCCAATAAATGGTGCGTTAGCCTCACTCAACTTTAAACTTCAAAACTCTAAAGTGAGTACACAACGACGTCACGTTGTACATTCCGTGATATGGTCGCGAGAAAGTTTCGACTATTTTCTGGACGATTGCCTCATAGCACGGACTGAAATTGGAATAAGTTCTGTTGGTACCTTCTGAGATAAAGAATTCCGGAGGTAAACAAGTTTCCCTTTCGGAACATGAAGCAAATGTTTTGATAAATAACCGAACTGTAAACAACTCGTTACAACGTAATAGGGTTCCACCGTGAAACACTGTCGACGTTTAGCATGTAACGTATTCTGTAACATCAGGAGCATCGGCGTCACCAAGACGAATGTAACCGCCTTCCACCAATATTTGCAAATGGCGAAAGCTGATAACCTAGCTTTAACTGAGAGCCAGGTCGACTCATCATCTGAGTCGACATATCGTCGTTGCCCAGGATGTTACGGCCACAACCACCCATCCCATAATACTTACTCCTTTGGAGCCAATCTCCACCACTAATTGCGATACACGACAATAACATCCACTTAAAGGATGAGACACTCCCCATGCCATAGCATTACTCCATGCATCAAATGGTCCCACATTAATGCAATACCAAGCAATTGCAAACAAATTGAACTAAACGTTCCCACAAAAATCCCCTAAGATCCAAATGTGCGGGCCAGATGTCTTTCTTCAAACAAAATCATTGAGAATCATAAAATGCGCGCCAGCAGTTTTATGATCATCTAGAAATATGGTTACCCAAAACCATTAACACAATCAGCGTCGTTTTCCATTTTAACCAAACCAAGTTAAAACAAACAACGCGCGCCATAAAACGAACTACATGTACGTTTATCGTCGACCGACACAAAGGATCGTAAATGCCCATCGGCAAGATCCTTTGTTGATTGTTCTTTTGTGTTTCCTCTTTCGATCCCAAATTTGGGAAAGACAAAGAAAGCAAAATACTTTTATCTGGAGGATAACAAAAGTTTTCGTCCGATGAAAAATCGATAATTGAGGGAGTGGGTTAAAAATCTTGAAGAGTCGGATTTGAGATTTGACCGAGTTGGTCTGAAAGTGGTGTGTGGAGTTAATTTTGAAATTATGTCCGAAACAAAAATGAAGTTAAAGTGGTGCGTGGAATTAAGTTGAAATAGTGCCCGGAACAAAATTATTAAATTGAAGTTGTGCCGACAAATAGGAATTAATTTGAAATTGTGTCCGGAACAATATTAATAAGTTTAAGTTGTGCCCATAGATGGGAATATAGAAATAATAATTAAAAATAAAAATTAGTTTAAATATAAAACAACCAAAGAGTGTTTTATTTTAAAGTTGTGACAAGTGTGTGTGGTGTTCAAAGTGGGTGGTGCTAAGGAAAAGCATAACAAGGATATAACTTACATTCGAAATTTCGTTTTAAAGGTGGAGTCTGCAGCCTCACCCATTCCGATTTGGCTTGGCAAAGGGAAGAATCATTCGAGTCCAAAATCTTGAACGTCATTTGGATGAAAATCGTGGTGTGACATTTCTTTGTTGTGTTTACCGCTCTCCGAATAACGATCGACCAGCGACACTTTTCAACCATCATGCAAGTACTGCCGACTGGATACAAATCAACCACCCTGCTTTTAAAATTGTCATTCTTGGCGAGTTTAATACAACTCCGGTTGGCTGGTACGATCTAATAGAATCGATGAGACAGGGAACCTGATCGAGACGTTCACTGTTACCCGCAATTTGATTCAACTTGTGGAGGAGCATATGCCAATCGCGGATGACCGGAGGAATTCGGCAGACGCCCAGCATCTGTTTCTGACATCTGTACAGTGGAACACACTTCGCCAGTGGGAAACACAGATCACTATTTTATATCGGTTGCGCAATGATTTAAATTCAAACGAATAACAAACGTAAGCAGCCTCGCCATGTCCGAGGCCGCTAACTGGAGCGTTTTTCGGGATTTCTTCGCATCTTTTCCGTGGTCAGAGTTGTGTTTTGGATATTCCGATGTTAATGCATGCGCGGAGTCGGTCACGGAGATTATTCTTTTCAGGATTGAGTTTTACTTTTCGCATTACATTAAATGAAATTCATCTGATAAGACTTGGTGTGATAAAAAACGTGAGCAGATTACAGTGACAAAAAACAGTGATAAACAAACCCACGGAGCTCAACAGAAGGATTTTTGTTAGAGTCTGAAACACGAGCAACCAGACGATTAACACCGCGAAGTAGGTTCACCAACAAACCGTTTGGATGCCCAACTGGTTCGCTACCTTGCTAATCGATTCAAAAAGGTATCAGTAATAACTTCGCTTCCCCTTCTTCTCATTGGTTAGTAATGTAGTGCTCTGAAAAGCCCTACCATCTCCTTCCCCCACATCCCTACACTTTAAACTTATATCCAACAAAAATCGCGATAAACGAATCAAACATTTGTTTATCACCCTTGCAGCAAATTCCTCATAACCATTAACATGATTTTAAAAACCCATTTCTCTTGACAAAACCAAAGTCCTTATAAATGAATCGAATATTCGTTTATCATCCATACACCCAATTTCCCATGGCCTCCAAACAAACGAACATATGGTGAACTGAATCAGATGTTCAGTTACCATAAGTAAATAAAACCCGAATCCCAGTGCATACCCTCACATGCACTGCATATCCTAGATTTTCTGAGAATTCACCAAACTGAATTCTTATCTTCAAAACAAACAATAGGCACCACACTCAAAGTACCTAAATCGAGATATTGCATTCAATTCGACCATTTCTAAATACTAAATCTCGAATTGTTTTCGTTTAGAAGGGGATGCATCGTGATCTCGCGGTATCTTTAGATTCATTTTCCCTGGAAGAAGTGCCCCAGGAGAGCAGTTACATTTATAATTTAAGCAGTCCTATGCGTTTTAGTGAGTGTCGGCTGATTCAACTCTACAATTGAAGGAGAGAGCGAGTGTTGGCTGCTCAAACTTTAAATTAAAGGCTAGAGCAAGTGAGAGTAGTGTGGTAATTACTTTCCTGTGCCGGGAAGTTTGAGTTTAATGGACTACGGGCAATTTGAGTGAATGATACTCTATGTGCAACGAAGTTATTATAAGAACGAACCTTCATTCGTTTCTCTTCTTCAAGTTGTTTCTTTTTAATTCCAACTTGGCTTTTAGTTGTTGGAATTTCGGACAACTTCTAAAGTTTGCCGGGTGACCTGTATTTTTGCACAGGACACAAGATAGTTTGCTCCTATCCTGAACCTGTTCTTTACCTAAGGGGCATTCTCCTACGGTATGATTGTTTTGGCACTTCACACATCTAAATTCCATACAGCAGTTAGATGCAACGTGCCCGAATGGTTGGCCCCCCATGCACTGCAACACACGGTAAACTTTCCTTATTTTTGCCCAAATTATTGTTTGGCGGTAAATAACTTAAATGTTCTTAACTGGATCGACTTTGCTGTTGGGACTTATGGAGACAACGAAGAACGGCAACTTGCGGTTGCGGCTTCGGGAGAGGGAATTGGAGAATGGTTTCATATCAGTTGGTAGTTCCGAGAGGAGTTTGTAGGGTGTGATTGTAAGTGCGTCAACGTATGACACTGGTTAACTAAACACCCCGACGTTGTCCGACGAAATCGTTCACTAGGGCTGCTCACCCGGTGGCACAAAAATAACTCACGATCACCAACTTCCGTCAAATAAAACGATGGTGTAGTTTTTTTTTTGTTTTTCCTTTATTAACACTTGGTAATTAATCTTGCTTCAACGATTCGTTAACTGATGGTGACTATACTAGTGTAGCACGACGTTATGATGCTTACAATATGACTGCTATCATATACAAAAACGAACTTATTAACACTTGATAATTAATCTTGCTTCAACGATTCGTTAACTGATGGGACACATAACTCAACCCCGGTAACGCGAATCAGGAATCTAGGTTCGTAAGCCTGTACGCGCTTCGAATGATGTAATCTGACTAGTTATTCGCTGCCGACGAAAAAAAAGGACACCGCAAAGAAAACCGCAAAAAGAGGAGGAGCTGCACGATCGACTCGAGGCAGTCAATCGTGATTGGGCCGGGGAATACGGCATACATTTCATATGTATGTGTATGCATCGCATACAATCGTCCGGTGATCGATGGTGGTTGCGAGCGTCGCAACTGCATCTCCTACGAATACAAACAATGGGTGGCCTGCGGCTGTGTACACAATTGACTGTGCAATACTTGCCGGCAACAGGAACATCTGGGGTAAAAACAACACGAGCCGAAGATCTGGTCATCCTAGGAGAGGCCATAAATCAACATTTAGGTTGATGGGTGTGAATTTTCCTAGGTCCGCCGACGGTTGGCGGCCGTTAATAGGAAATTGGATATACCATAAACAATCTGTGATGCAAATGCTATGTTTAGGTATTGCAACGAATATAGGGTGCAGCCATTGCCAGATGTTAAAAGTAAACACTTGATGGCTGCATTCAATTCGTTGCTTGTTTGCGGTCCCTGATCGGTGGAGACCGATAATAGGAAACCAGCTATTGCTGGTAATTAGGGAAATGTTTGGTTTGCATCAGCCGAAACCTTGTCGGCGGTGGCAAACTGATGGGACCTGATAGCCGCATGCTAGGGGTGCCTTGGACAAACAAAAACAACGAGTAATCAATGAACTCCGTGTTGATTTTGTTTCCATGGCGTAAGGCTATGGGAACGAGATGCACTGGGTGCAATGCATGCCCGAGGATGAAATTTTCAATGCCATGGCTAGGTGATAATCTTTGCCGTGGACTTAATGTTTTCAGGTATGGTAATGCATGCCCGAGGATGAAATTTTCGATGCCACGGCTAGGTGATAAAAAGGGGTTTGGAGAAAAACCCCCAAAGAAAGGTAAGCTGCCTAAAAGATATTCATGTCAGTTATCCTATTGGGTAACTGAATTAATTCCAGCAATTTGGCTGGCGGTAAATGCCGTAGCAAGGTTACGCAACCTTGCTGAAGGTTCGACTTTGAGGTAAGTCGCTTCGCCTGGAATAGTGCGGATCGAGTGATGTATGGCTCTTCGGGCCCTGAAAAGCCCTACAATTTCCTCCGAGGAAAAAGAAGCATTTACTCCTTTAAGTAACATGGAGATAGTTTTCTTCGATTTAGGTGTGTACATGAAGTACTTACTACTTGCTTCCTTTAAAACAGATTTAATTTTATGATAGTCATCTAAACTATCACATAAAAAACTTATTTTATTATTATTTAAATTTTTTGTTTTAAAATTTCTGGTTGCTGGCTTACCCAATTTAATTCGGTCTTTAGCTTCCATAAAGCTGACTATGATGGGAGGCACTTACTCCTTCTTATTGGCTGCTGCTTGTTGTTTTCCCAGTAGTTGTTGCTGCTGCTGTTGCTGTTGCAGTGTTACTTCGGCTGCTGTTGTTGTTTCTGCTCTTGCTGTTGAGTGTTGCTTTCCGATCATCATCATCATCGGCACTACAACCGGGATCCGGTCTTGGCCGTATTTAGCAAGTCCCGACGCTTGCTAAATTTTCCATAATAATTTGTTTTTCCAGGCAAGGTGCCTTGCGTCTTGCTTTGCTTTCCGATAAGGTTTCTTTAATTTGTCGCTCCAAATCGTTTTTCTTTTTGGAGAGTTCCTCTTTCTTTTTATACAGCTCCGCAATAAATTGCGCACGTTCGACATCTATATCACTCATTTCTGTGTTGGTGGTTTTGCGGTCTTCTGTTGCCAGTTCTTTGAATTTATTCATTTCTCCGGAATAAGGTGCCTTATCAGGAGTGGTCATTCCCTCTCTGTGAGTTTTTTTCTTAGGTTTGTCTTTATGCCCTTTGCCAAGGAGGCTTGGCTGGGCTTTGGACGTCCTCCATTATTAAGTGCCACCCTTCGTTTTATCATTTTATTTGTGAAGCAACATGCAGGGGCATCTGCTTTCACACGCGTACACATTAACTCACAGTTTTTTATGGTACGTTCGGTATATACACGGCGGTAGACACGCCAGCACACACATTTGTTTCCTCTTTGAGGAAGAGTTGTGGGGTACGAGTTGAAGTGCCAACGTATGGCACGCTGTTCGTTCGTATCCCCATCGAGTTCTGCTGCAATAATTGTTCACGCGAGAAGGTGGAATAAATAAACGCACTGAATGTTGATTTGATGTTAATCCTCTTTTTTTATTGGTATTGTGTTTTTTCTTTTTTACTTAGTTTAGTTTAGTTTAGTGTGAGGGCACAACCCTCATTTATTTAGGTTAATGCAAGCTTCCATTAAGTTAAATTAAATTACTATAAAAAGTCTTACAGACTATCTTAAAACTAGAGTAAGAAGGAGAAAAAAAAGAAAAAAACCAGGAAGGTGAAGGTGACTGTGCGATGGGGGAGGTAGGAGGCCAGGGAGAAGCGAGTGTATGTGGGGGTAGTAAATTCGGCATTTGTGAGAGAGAGACAGTGCAGGGCACGTCTACGTACTGGTAGGGGGCGGGGTTGGTGAGCTGTGGGAAGAGGTTGAAATTGTGGGTGGGGCTGGGGGAACTATTTTGAGGGTAGGAGGGGAGAGTTAGGATTGCATGGTAGAGGGGATTATTGGAGGGAGGGGGCGGATTTAGGACGGGTTTATTCTGAGACGTCGTTTAAGAGTGGGGGTGGAGATGTTGAAATCGAAGGAGATGGGGAAAGAGTTGGCCTGTCGTAGCATACGCGAGATGGGTTCGTTAGCGCCGTAAGAAGTGTGATGAGCAGGCACGTAAAACAGTCGTGGGTTACGTACGTTACGGGGGTTTGTATGCAATGTTAAAGTGGAGAGCAAGGTTGGGAAATTGATTGAGCCAGACAGAAGGCGACGGACAAAGATGATGTTGGCATGGATTCTGCGCTCTTCAAGTGTGTTTAGATTGATTAGACGGAGCCGGCTTGTGTATGGTGGTAGAATCAGCCGATTTTCCCAGTTTAGTCCGCGGAGGGCGAAGCGCAAGAAACGACGTTGAACTCCCTCAATCCTGCGAATGTGAGTCACTTGATACGGGGACCAGACCTGACTAGCGTATTCGAGTAGTGGCCGGACAAAAGTTGTGTAAAGTGATCGGGTGACGTATGGCTTAAGGAATTCCTTCGACCAGCGTTTGGTAAACCCAAGAGCGGCGTTAGCCTTGAGGATTATGTAATCAAAATGTGCGGTAAATTTGAGCTCCTTGTCGCATAGGACGCCCAGATCGCGAATCAATTCAACCGATGTTATCGATTGGTTCAGTAAGAGATAGGAGCGTGGGTGAGTGGGGGCACTCTTCCGAGAGAAGGTGATTGTGTGACATTTGGCGATATTCATTTCTGGACAATTATTTTGGCACCAAGTCGAGAAGCTGTCAAGATCTGCTTGGAGAAGTGGGAAGTCCAGGGGAGAGCGGATTGTCTTAAAAATTTTGGAATCATCCGCGTAAAGCGAGAAGAAGGAGTGATTAATGCAGGAGCCTATGTCGTTTATGGTTAGGATAACTAGGAGTGGGCCGAGGTGACTACCCTGGGGGACACCTGAGGTTGGGAAAAAAAGGATCGGAGAGGGTAGATCTAAATCGCACGCGGCAGGTTCGATAACTAAGATAGGATGAGACCCATTTAATCAGCAGGGGTTCGAAACCGAGGGAGGATAGCTTGAAGAGAATGAGGTTATGGGAGATTTTGTCGAAGGCCTTGCTAAAGGCGGTAGCGACCACGTCGACCTCATCGCCGTTTTCTAGGGCAAGGAGTGTGTGGGATGTGAATTCGACAAGGTTAGTAGTAATGGACCTGCCTGAGAGAAAGCCGTGCCGGTTCGGAGAGATGATGGGTGCGCAGCGAAAACTTAACGCCTCATATAGTAGGCCTCCGAACAGTTTAGGAATGTGCGAAAGCTTAGCAATGGGATGATAGTTGGATATATTTTTTTCCCTTTTTATGTATGGGGGTATAGACCTTGATCAAGGGATAGATTGACTGACGCGAGCGGGAGGGGGAGAGAAGAGGAACATTTTTTTAAGAGGATAGCAGGGAGTCCGCCTGGGCCGGGACTGAAATCGTCTTTCAGTTCTTCAAGTTTCTTTGTGTATTGGTGTTGTTGTATGTGTAGAGGGATGAGAGGGCCGAGGGAGAATTCAGACATGCCAGTAAAGTGGGAGGGGTTGGGCTCGAAAAGTCGTCCGCGAAGGATAGTTTGAAGGGAGTCCGCTGTAGTAGTTGAGCCATAGAAAATGGAGGTGGGATAGGCATCAGATTTCCGTTTGTGGTTGATGAAGTGGAAGAAAGATTTGGGGACGTTGATCAGGTTGAATTGAGCTTTGGCAAGGTGATTGCGGTAGAGAGAGCTGTAAAGCTTGGTGAATTGGTAAAAGTAACCCAGGTAGTCGGAGTAGTCAGGGGGAGAACGCGTGTTTAGGAAAGTGTTCCACAACTTATTCCTTTTGTTACGAAGGGTGCGTAGTTTGTGGTCATGCCATGGGGGCGATGAGAATGACAACCTGTGTCGGGAGTATGGGACATATAGGGATATGGCGTTGTGGATTTCTGTGTAGAGCGAGGCTGTAGGGTCCTCTAGACTTATTTCATTTACACAGAGTGTGATATTGCTGAGGTAGTCATTTATGAGGCGGAAATCGGCTTTTCGGAAGTTGAAAGAAAATTGATAGGGGGCGGAGTGCTGTGGGCTGAGTAGTCGTGGTATAAGGATACGAGAAGCTGGTGGTGGTTGTCAATAGTTGAGAGGGTGTGGGGACTAGAGACAACTGGGGAATTGAGGGGGTCTGTCGTGAACACAAGGTCAAGTTGTCTGCCCAGATGGTTTAGGACATTGCTGTAGCATATACAGCCACACAAAATTTTATCAATGAAATAATAAGTTGGTTACCTGGATTTTACCGCCGTTTTCAACTACTTTGCCGGGGAGAGTTGGAGGTCGGAGTAGCAGCTTCCATCCGACTCAGTCCTGGTTCTTCTTCTCTTGGGCCAACAACTTAGCACATTCAGCCGCAGCTTCCTTGGATGTCACTGGACGCTTCTTCCTCAATGCAAGACGTCTTCGTTTCCTTTTAAAGACAATTGGGGTTACCAAACGTTGGATTTTTGGAGCCTTCGATTTGGCTGCGACTGGCCAGTCCGATCTCTAAACACCCGCGCCTTTTTCTTTCGTACCAAATAAGACAATCTTTCTTTCCACGAACACTTTTAGTGTTTTATAATTTTTATTTCGAGTCTAATTTCTTTTTTTTTCTTTACAATTATTATTATTATTAATTCCGCGTCGCCAAGAAAGAACAAAGAACAAAAAAAAAACGGGAACACCTTTTTCCTTTTGCTTTTCTTCCACACCTTTTTTTCGACTCTCTCAACGGAACTCGAAAACGCATGCTTCAAAAAAGGGTCAACCCTCCATCTCTCTCGCTCTCCACTCACGTCCACTTCGAAAAACAAATTCGAACTCGAAGAACTGCACGATCCACACCCGAATCAGGGTGGGTTCAGAAACTCACTTCAGGATCGTACAATTCTTCCACCACCTTACCATCATACCATGTTAAAACAAAATTATATTAAACACAAATTTTCAAATGATGGTGGTGGCCGACGTACGTAACACACCTCCCCCCTCCACAAGACCGCGTGGCATTCTTAGGAGAGGAATGTCACGCCGGAGAGTGGACGGCGGAGAGCAAACAAATAAACAATTAACAAACCAACCAATAAATAAATAGATAAATAAATAAACATGCCTAGGTGTTAAGGTTAGTAAGGATTTTCTATATATTTAGTACTACTTATACATTAGGGTTAGTGGAACAAAATAAATAATGCTTAAGTGCTAATGTTAGTACGTTTTAGGCTACCTATTTACTAGGGTTAGTAAAAATAAATAAATAAATAAATAAATTAACTAGTAGTTATTAATGTAAGAGGGGGACAACAGACAGCACTCCACAAAACCAAGGACAACACAAACTTCCGCGGCGGGTCCGACACTTAATCCGATGGTTCGACCAAAAGCTCGACCGCCCACACGATCCGGTTAGGACTCCCCCGCCAAGGCGAGGTGATCCCCTCTCGTTCAACCACTCCAAAATGTCACCCGGCCGGCGAAAACGTCCCGCTCTTATACATCTGATTTAGTCCTCCTCTTTTGGACTCGGTACTTGCCCCGGTCCATGGGTTGGTAGATCGGGGGGGTTTGTCCCGTTTCGGCGGCAAAACCTACCATCACCCGACATTATAGTGCGCTTTCGCACTTTCATATTTGCGATCCAACCCCTAGCACTGGGGTTTGCCTCTGCAGTCTGCGCTGGGACTGCGCCTGCAGCATTAGGCCTGGCCTTAAAGACTTTTCGTCAGACTCTCAAGTTGGTATCCCTCGACGAAGGTCACAAGGACGAAGATTCCGGAGGGTAACCAGAGTCTGGCCAGGTACGATCAGGGGCTCCAAGTTACAGGAAGGCTCATCCTTTCCTTATTTGTTTTTTATAAAGGGTGTTGTCTTTAACTATGTTATCAACGTCCGCTGTTCGGGGTTCATCCAGATGACCCTTTGGGTAGCACGTGGTCGAACAGCTTTTCGCAGCCCTCCCCTGTATGGGTAGGGTCTCCGGGCGAGTACCTGCCGCAGTATCGACCTTAACAGGTCCCTTTGGCACGTCTCCCCGTTTGGCTGCCACATGTTCAACCCTTCCCGTCCCATAGTTGACAAATTGAATGGAGAATGGCACGGGATTTACGGTCGTTCGGGGAAAAACCAAACAACCACCCGGCCCGTCTACCTTACAATTCCGAGACAGGAAGTCGTACCCCAACAATCCGTCTTCCTCCAAACCCGGCAAGGAGTCTACTATTTGGAAACTGCAGGGAATCTCATGGTGCAACTTGAAATTCCCAGTGCAACATCCCCTCGACTTACCTTTGACAAACAGCGCTTGGAGCGTTGTAGATTTATGCACATCCATGCCATATCTAGGATGGAGTGCCTTCAGCTTTAACAGGCTGATCTCAGCGCCGGTGTCCACGATTAGGCGCGTAGGGTTCCTACGGCCAATGTCTAGAGGGAGAGCGACAATCGGGACTCGAGTCGGCGAAAGCTGAGAACAGTTGGAGCTGGGTTTCGTTTTTAGTGCGGTCGGGTAGGATCTTGCCGACCCGACCTTGGGGAGTTTCCCGAACTCTCCCATTTCGCCTTATGTCGACACTCTGCCGCCTTGTGAGTGTGTCGACCGCAAAACTCGCACAATGTTCCGCTCCTCCGTTCAGGAATATTCCGCTCGGGAGTCCCACTGGACTCCGAACTAGCGGAACTGGAGCTATTCTTTCTGCCCACTTTGGGCCCAATGCGCCGGGGCTGCCATTCCCGGCTCCCCGCGCGACCTGATGCGGCATCATGCCTCGCATCCGTCTTTGAGGATTTTGAGTCCATGGAGTCGGGTCGCTTACCGCCACCGCTCGACACGGACGATCGTCGCCCATCATCTCCATCCACCTTCCGAGAATCCCTACTTTTCGCGCTATCATTACCGGCGCCTCGATTTCGCCGACGCTGCCTCCGACGCCCTCTGCGCCCATTTCTCGCGCCCGCCCCAGTTTCCACACGGGTGTCTTGCTCTCGGCTCGCAACAGGTGCTGTTCCGCCGTGCCGCTTGTGGGGAGAACCCTGGGAACTTTGTCGTTGTTCCCACCTTTGCCTGTATTCGCACCCGTGCAAGCTATGACCTTGGCGGCCACAAAACTCGCAACAGCACCGGACGCTGAATACTCTGGGGCCTGATGTCGCCGGCCCGCCGCCCGTAGACGGGGGCTGCGGCTCTGGTAGGGCTCTCCGCTGAAACTGTGGTCGCTGATAAGGCGGTTCCTGCCGTGCGAATCCTCCCTGCTGACCTCTACCCCTGTATGTGGTCTGGGGACCGCGCGTCCTCGTCGGACGATCCGGGCAGTCCACTATATCGTGGCCATACCGCCAACACTCGCGACAGAAGGGAGTGTTTCGTCTTTGTAGACACTCGTCGTACACGTGACCCCTCAGATTGCAAAAATTGCATATTGTCTGGGATTCCAGGGGGTGCGCCGATCGACCAACCGGATCCCTGAACGGATTGTCCCGACCCGATCGATCTCCAGGCACATACGCCCCTTGAGCCAAACCCTGCGACCCTTCACTCCGACTCGAGGAAGACACGGTATTTGACCACGCTCCCTCGCCAGAGGAGGCCGGAGCATAGGCACCAGCATCCCGTCTATAATTGAGGGGTCCGCACGACTGCTCCCGAACGAAACCATCCTCCCCACGCCGACGACTATCAGACTCTTCGGCCGGCAACACGAATGACACCGCCCGGGGATTTAAGTTCGATAAAACCGGCGCTGGCGCCGCGGTGTAATCCCTAGAAGTGGAGGATGAACTTTCCAAAAGGGTCGAGCAACTTCCCGGTCCTAACTCTAATGTTTCTGACGCTGTCGGCCGCGCATCCACAAACAGGTCGTCCTGCCTCAGCATTTCCCTTCGAGCTCGCTCAAATCCGGTTAGGTGGTCCACCAGGCTACGAAAAGGGACATTACCCAACGTGAGGAGGAAGTGCTTTAGTCCTTCCTCCCTCAGACCCCTTACCAACACCGGTTTGGCCATGCCCTCAAGCTGGCTGGCGAAGACGGACCTACCCTGGCGACCATAAAAGCGCTCAGCTGCCTCCTCGCACCGTACCACGGCCCGCTTCACTCGGGAAACAAAGCCTGTGGCATCCTCGGAAGGAAGTTGTCGCATTTTGGAAAGTTGTGCACACAACTCCTCATACGACACCCGGGGTTCGTAGGCCTCTCTAAGACGCTGTTCCGCTTCAAGGAATGTCGTGGGTGGTCTCTCCTCGAACATCCGATAGGCCTCGCCGCTCAGCCTAGAGGGCAGCCACCGGAGGAAGGTATGTTCCTCCTCCACCGCCAGCCCACCCAAGGTCCTTCTACAGCCCTTGAGAAACGAAGAGAGTCTCTCGGCCGTATCCGGTCCTTCCTGTCCCGAAAACATGGGGACCGCCTTCGACACAAGGTCGAAAACCCTATCTGTGCCCAGCATGGTCCGTACAGGACATGGTTGTGGGCCCAGTTTAAAATACGAGGGCATCGGCGTGTCCTCCATGCTCCCGACAGGCTGTTTACCGACGGTGGGAGGGGGGCGTGTTGGCGATCGGTCGTCCACAAATTCGTCCCTCGAATCATGGAACGCCTCCGGATCCACCTAGTCAACCGGCGGCTCGGGAAATGCCTCGGGTCGTGCCCGGGCAGGAGTGCCCTCTCGGACATCTCTCTGACGTTGCCTTGTCTGCATTTATAAACTTCAAAATTTCTCGATGCTAGGACCAAACCCGGAACCCCGAAACAAAACAACACCCGGGATCCCCAGAAGAGAGAGCAACCTCGCCGTCGACAGAACTAACCAACAGCAAGGATACGAAACACAACAATAAACACGCTCCCTCACCATGAACGAACGAAAGACGGCACAATACAAGCGACCACTACACCGCCCGAGAATGGAGAGAAAGAGAAAGGGGGAAGGAAGAAAAAGAGAAGGGAAAAAAAATTCTCAAACGCGCCCCTCGTCGCGCACAAAAACAATATACACCTTCAGATAATTCTGCAACGCAGCAAAAAAAACAAACAAAATCCACCGCGCAACTGGTTAGGGAAGAAAAGCAGAAGGAGAGAGTACCTGTACAAAAGTGTGGCTAATCAATTAAAATCTTGGAGTTCCAAATTAACATATAAATGGATAATAAATAATAAATAAATGATAATAAATAAATGATATACATGATCAAAAACCTCAACCCGATTCACAATCAGTGGGATATACAAATCTCGAAATAAAAACAATAATATTACATCGAGTACATTTAGATTAACAAAGCGGAGTATTCAAGTAAACTCAGAAATTCAAAGTATAAAGTTCTACAATAATACAAAAAAAAATTTCACGACAAAATTGGATTCACTAAAGCATTTAGGATCTCACAAAATTTCGATCTGGTGACAGTAATACATTAAGTATATAATTCTAAGTTTAAAACCTCGTAATTGAAATATGGTATGTTTATAAGTTTTAAATTCAAATCTTTAAATTTGACATCTAACATATAAATTATTCTAATTTTACGCAAATCCTTCATTTAAATAATGTTCGCTTTGCAGCTACTGTATCACAATTCACAGTTGTAAACGATGAAAAGCACCAAACGCCACAAAAAAAAATCATCCACAGCGCCAGTGCAACGTTATCCCGCTATTCGATTACCGCTCCCAGGCCAGTTAGCAACAGTGTACTGCTTAATTTTGAAACGTTTTTCTTTCTTCTTTCTTGGTACTCAGTAGGCCAGATCTTGATGTTTCCCAGGTTCGGGCTTTGCGAGCGCTTACGAGTTTTCAACCTCGGGCTTCCTCGAATCCTGGATTGTCCGCAGCGCCAGTTGTAGCATATACAGCCACACAAAATTTTATCAATGAAATAATAAGTTGGTTACCTGGATTTTACCGCCGTTTTCAACTACCTTGCCGGGGAGAGTTGGAGGTCGGAGTAGCAGCTTCCATCCGACTCAGTCCTGGTTCTTCTTCTCTTGGGCCAACAACTTAGCACATTCAGCCGCAGCTTCCTTGGATGTCACTGGACGCTTCTTCCTCAATGCAAGACGTCTTCGTTTCCTTTTAAAGACAATTGGGGTTACCAAACGTTGGATTTTTGGAGCCTTCGATTTGGCTGCGACTGGCCAGTCCGATCTCTAAACACCCGCGCCTTTTTCTTTCGTACCAAATAAGACAAACTTTCTTTCCACGAACACTTTTAGTGTTTTATAATTTTTATTTCGAGTCTAATTTCTTTTTTTTTTCTTTACAATTATTATTATTAATTCCGCGTCGCCAAGAAAGAACAAAGAACAAAAAAAAACGGGAACACCTTTTTCCTTTTGCTTTTCTTCCACACCTATTTTTCGACTCTCTCAACGGAACTCGAAAACGTATGCTTCAAAAAAGGGTCAACCCTCCATCTCTCTCGCTCTCCACTCACGTCCACTTCGAAAAACAAATTCGAACTCGAAGAACTGCACGATCCACACCCGAATCAGGGTGGGTTCAGAAACTCACTTCAGGATCGTACAATTCTTCCACCACCTTACCATCATACCATGTTAAAACAAAATTATATTAAACACAAATTTTCAAATGATGGTGGTGGCCGACGTACGTAACATTGCTTACTTGGAAAAGGCCAGAGTCGGTGAGACTGTCTATAAAGAGACATTCCTTGGTAGTAGTGGGGTTTGAGATGTAGTGGGAGTGGTCGTCAGACAGCGATTGGGGAGATTAAAATCGCCAATGACTACAATGTCGTCTTGGGAAGAACTAGACTCAGTTATGCGGTCGATTGCCGCAATTGCGATTGAGGTATGTAAAAGCATATGATGAACACGGACTTTGGGCGGTGTTCAATTTTTATTGCGACATAGTCGAGGTTGGGAGAAGAAGAGATGGTGATAAGAGAAGATGTAAGCCTTAACTGATAACTTAATATTAAATATTATTAAATTGACGAAGATTTACCATCGTCACTGATCACAGTTCCCTACAGTGGTTAATAGGACGAAAAAACCCTACTTCTCGGCTGATGCGTTGGAAAATTCTCTTAGAAGAATACGACTACACCATCATCCACAAAAAGGGTAAGAACAACACCAATGCCGATGCCCTTAGCCGAATAACTGTCGAAAACATAGCGGGCCCCAACAAACACATTCTGGTAAGCACGCGGGAACAGGCAAAAATAGAAAGGAATCCCCAGAAAACTCAAGTCCACAAAACCAAACCCGATCTCTTATTACATAAACAAAAAGGATCCATCTATTCCGACAAAAAATTAGAATTGCGCATAATAATACTTCCCCTAACAAACTTCCCCGAAGAAAGCGTGCTGGCCCAAAAGATCAAATATTTTAGAAAACCCGAAATGGGAAAGAAGGCAGACTATAACAACTTAAAGACACGCGTTATCACGCTGCCATTGCCCTTCAGAAGTATGAGCGACAGAAACATCATCAGAGAATGCCTATCCGGCCTTAGCAAGGTATGCCGCGACCACAACCACAACCAAATCGGTTTATCAATACCCACAATGGATCATCATCATCGGCACTACAACCGGGATCCGGGCTTGGCCTTATTTAGCAAGTCCTGAGGCTTGTTAAATTTTCCATAATGATTTATTTTTTCTGGGCAAGGTCATTAGTCTTGCGCCACGGGCTCCCCGACGGGGAATCGAACCCCGGTCTCCCAGGTGACAGGCGGGTATACTAACCACTATACTATCGAGGAGCCCACCCACAATGGATGAAGAATCAAAAACAATCTTCACAGCTCTTCTCAAAGATGCTTTCGGGCAACTTAGCACCCAAATATTTATTTATTCCGACGAAAGAAAGCTAATAACAAACGAAGATGACGTGCAAAAATTGCTCGCGGAATATCACGATTCACCATTTGGGGGCATCAAGGAATCACGCGAACAATCAACCGCATGAGGCCAAAATACTATTGGCCATCAATGAAAACCGACATCACGACATACATCCGTAAATGTGCCTCCTGTCAACTAAATAAAAAAAAAATCCCAGGATACCAATGAAAATAACAACAACAAGCTCTAAGCCATTCGAAAGGATCGCTCTAGACATAGTTGGACCCTTGCCAGCCAGCTACAATGGAAACAAATATTTGTTAACTTTCCAGGACGACCCGGCCAAGTTTTCTGGCGCATACCCCCAGGCCAGTACCGAAACCAAGGACGTGGCCAGAATCTTCGTAGAAAATATCGTCTGTCAGCACGGCATCCCTACTGACGGACCGAGGTACAAACTTCCTAAGTACACTTTTCAAGGACATTTGCTCATTACTTAAAATAAAAAAACTGAACACATCACCCTACGACCCACAAACAAACGGGGCATTGCAACGAAGCCACAGGACTTTGGCAGAATACCTCCGCCACTATGTTAACCAAGATACCCTCACCTGGGATACCTGGATACCATACGCTATGTTCGTTTACAATACTACCCCCCACAGTAGCACAGGCTACACGCCACACGAACTACTATACGGTTTTCCAGCCAATATACCCACCTCACTCAAACGAAACCCTGAAGGCACATACAACTATGACTACTACGCAAACGAACTAAAGGTGCGACTACAACACGGCTATCGGACTGCAAAGGAAATACTCTCGGGCAGAAAGAAATAATCCAAAGCCTATTACGACCAAACATCGGGAAATCGAAAATTTAATGTCGGCGATAGGGTACTGCTAAAAAACCACGCCAGACACAACAAACTAACCTCCCTATGGCAAGGCCCCTACGAAGTCATAAAAATCTTATCCGGGGAAAACACAATCCTAAAGATTGGAAAGGGGACACGCAATAATTTAAAACTATTTATAGACTAAACTCTTAGCTCAAAGCATGAAAAGAGAGAGAGAGAGAGAGAGAGAGACCCCCCTCTTTCCATCAAAGCCCACACATGCAAAACACAAACAGCCTTTCCCAAAACATATGTGTATGCGTAAAATGTGAAACCTCAAAAAAAAAAACGCTTACATATGACTAAACAAAACACAAATGTAAATATAAAAATAAGCACATAAACAAAATTTAATGATTGTTAGCAAATTAGATTAAATTCAAATACTAAATAATAAGAAAAAAAACCAAAACAAATATATATACAAAAAAAACGAAATGTATACTAAGAATGAAAAACAATTTTCTTTTACACATAAACAAAATTTAATGATTGTTAGCAAATTATATTAAACTCAAATATAATAATAAAGAAAGAAAAAATAAACCAAACTAACTAATACCACACCTGTAAAACCTTTAATGAATAATAAGAATTAATAATTATAATAATAAGACAACAATCTATACCTAACAATACTAAAATTCAAACAATGTAAACTATCCCGAAGTTGAAAAATGCCACCGCCTCTTGCTTTTTCACCCATTCTAGAAAATTAATCTCATCTAGATTAATTTTCTTTTCTAAAGGGGGGAAGGATGTAGCGATCCCAAATCGCTACACCTATCTAAGTCCCCAACATCATCCATAATCCTATAACGAAAATCCCAAATTTCATATTGAATCAATGAGCGATAAATTAAACCAAACGCCAATTATCGCACATTGATTCAAAATTCCACATAATAAACCCAAATCCCAAACTTTCCGTTCATCCAAATTCCACATTGAGTCACATGTGCAACGAATTTAACCAAAAGTTAATTAATCATACATTGACTCAATTCCTAAAAATCCTAACATCATGAAATGCTAAATTCAAAACGCATTTCATGATTCCCTTCCCAGAATCTATCCAACAAAACCCTTTAAATAATTCCCAGAACAAAATTCCAATCGAAGCACTAAGTCATTGTGTGTATTTCTTGGAATTTTTTCATTAAAATAGTTGACAAAAGTCAACTCCAAAATCTATAAAAGGGGAGTGCTTTTTCAATTTCAGGATCAGTCTCTTTTCGAAATCCGAACCTCTGGCCGTTCAACAACCAATTTCAAATCACCCCTGTACTTTTAAATATACACAAAGAATAAAGTTAAGTGTCGTTGTTTTAACTTGATCTTCTCGCGTCTTTCATTTTTACCGTCGACACTCCGGGCTCTTCTCCCGCCGTTTCGGGAAAGCACGGCCCGGAGTATTACAAAACGCACATGGGCAGCACGGGAGACGAGCAATAAGTTCGACATTGACAAACTAAAAGACCTGCACAACAGGGGTGAATATCAAGACGAACTAACGAATAGATTTCGCATCCTAGAGAATGGGAACAGTGAGGAAGAGGAAACCAATAATGTGAACACCAAATGGGCGTCGATCAGAGACACAATTAAACAAACAGCCCAAAAAGCATTAGGATTTAAGAAGAGAATTATGTACAAATCTTGGTTTAACGATGAGTGCAGGGCGAAGATCGAAGAACGTAAACGTCCCAGAGTGATCCACTTGATGGAGTCAACGCAGAACGTTACGCGACAATTCGGGAAAGATAATGTCCCATGGTCACGTGATCCATGAGAAGCATTTTGCTTGATATACAAAGTAACCTATTCAGGAATACGAGCCCCATGGGAGCCCCTAACGAGCGTTTTGCGTGATCAGCAAAGAGCAACGCAATTACGGGAAGCCGACGAGGCAAGCGAGGCATAGAGTGGATGGGAATTCTGATGGGGCAATCAGACGTGGTTTGGATCACAAATACTCTCCAGTCCAATAGTGAGTTTCTGATAGAAATGAAAAGAAGAATTTATAAAACGAATAATGAATTTTGGAACAAAAGCGAGTTTTGAATAGAAATGAAAAGAAGAATTTTATAAAATGAACAATAAGATGAAAACTGTAAGTTGCTATTGTTAATTGGAAATTGTATTAATTAGAATTGAGAGTACTTGTAAAATTATATCAGTTACAATAAGATTATAAACTGTAAGTTGCTGTTGTTAATTGTAAATTGTATTAATTAGAATTGACAATAATTGTAAAATTATATTAGTTACATTAAGATTATAAACCGTAGTAAGTTGTATTTAATAACTTAATTAAGATTAAAATAAACTGTACATAGCAAAAAATTTCCCACGGCCGTGTATAGCGTTCGTCCCTTTGCTCCAGTCCTTCTTAGTTTAAAGGAAATACCGGAGGTTTTCCCCACGAACCAAATCTGGCCCGAAGACGCAGTGGTGCTACTGCAAAGCCGTACTGAGGCATAACAATATATATATATATATATATATGTATATATATATACATATATATATATATATCTATATATATATCTATATATATATATATATCTATATATATATATATATCTATATATATATATATATATATATTGTATAATGTAGAGTGCTTGTGAAGAGCCAGTGTAATAAAAGAACGAAACTTAAAATATGATATAACATTTAGTCCTAAGTAAAGTATATAATTTTATTGTGAATAAATGAGGGTTTAAAACTAAAGTAAAAAGTGATCCTACCAACAGAAGTGTATCAATTGGAATTTTCAAATCTACTGACTAAGTTTCAAACAACATTCTTGAGTTAAAGATTAATTACTCGAAACGTAAACTAAATGAAAATAATAAGTCTAAGCATAGCAACTCTTCTCGAAATTCCTCGGTAGTGGCAGCAAGTTTATTTCTGCTATGATTCAGCCGCCACGATGCGATGAATAGATTTTTTTTTTCATTTCATCAGTCAGTCGTTGTCCAATCGCCACAGAGAGCACCACACTTATAATTAAAACTCGAGTCGGTTGAGCTTGCCATAGTGAAGCGTTTTAACGCCGAGTTCGGGCATTAATTTGCGAATTTAATGCGAATTTTCGATAACACGATGCGTTTTAACACCGGGCCCCGACTCTAATTCCGACGCAAACCCCTCAACAACCGTAAGTTCTATAAATCAGTGCTGAACAAAGAGCTCCTCCCGCCAACCCTGGAGTCGAGAACAAGTTTTTATAACACAAGTCTTTACCTAAGTCCCGAAGTGCAAAATAAGGTTACGCTAGCTCTGTAAACGAGTCACGAGTCCCATCGTACTCAACCCCCTAAGTAATGTATGTTAAGGAACATCAACTATAAGTAAACTACGTGCATGTGTTGGACCCATAGTTAAGTAGAGAAAAATAAACAAACATAATATTGAATGTACATTATTAACAAGCAAAAGACAAGAAATAAAAAAAAACATTAACATTAAGACTAAACCAATGTGTTTTCTTTCGTGGCCGATCCGCTCTGGCGAACAGTTCTCCTTTGTTGTTGCGGTGGAACAATCTTTGTGCGGAAAATCGTCGGTGGGTAATAGTGAACCTGCGCCGTACGTCGGCGTCTACTAACTGGAACCCCACAAATCTATTACTTTAAGCGGGATCTGCAAAACTTGTATAGAGTCAACACTCAAAACAAGGTAGTTATTGGTGGTGATCTAAACAGCAGACATCAGTCGTGGAATTGTCTTAGGGCAAACTGCTGGGGTAACATTTTACTAGATGTTACTGAATCCAGCCCAAGTTTTTCCAAACTTTATCCACTTCTCCCCACCTATATCCCAGCGAGTGCTAAGAAGTAGCCCTCAACTCTCGATCTATATATCGCTAATATTCCAAATTATTGCTCAGTACCATTAACTCTAAATGCGTTAAGTTCAGACCACCTTCCGATCAACCTCACAGTGAATCATACAGTATCTGTAAATCATTCCAGTTTATACTACAACTATTCCACCGCCAACTGGAATTGTTGTAAATCATATATAAACACGAACTTGGTTCTAGGTGATACTGTAGCGTTTCCGCCAAACCCTACGGTCTACTTACCTGAAAAACCCCCATAACTACTACCCAACTCCCTTAAGTTTGCTAATGCAACGGTATTAGTACCTGTAAATGCTTCACGCATTATATAGATCACCATCTGTAATCATAAAATCCCTATAAAGAAAACTTACCTTCATGCATCCCTTCGCATACAATTTTCCGTAAGATTTCTTTGTTTGCTTATTTGGTATTCTGAACCAATTCGGTACCAGACAAATACCAGTAAACAAAATAATTCGGATTGCATTCAATGTAACCGTCATGACAGGGACCATAAATATCGCGCCGTCTATTTTCCCAGCCGCGTCATATACCTTTTCATACACATTGCCTGGCAACCTTTTTTGTTTGTCTTACCAACAAACAATCCAAGCAGCTGCATATAATTAGCGCAATAGACGCTGAAACCAAATTTTCCAGCATTTCCTAATGCAAATATGAACCCGGTTTCTATTGCAGCCAGAGATGCCAAAAACATCCAATTTGCTTTTAGCACCTTTTTCTCCTAACGTCGAAAATAGCGACGAGGCATCGTGTAAACAATGACCCGCATTACCAGCGGCGCATGTGGTCATTTTTCCCTATTGTCCTTGCCGCCTGCCTGTTTTCGAACACATGCAACAACATTGAATCTGTTCGATCGCGCACATATACCACTGCGCCACTAGTTACACCCTTAAGAGAAAAGTTTTTCTCTCTCTTCCTTTTTCTTCCTTAGCGAAATCATCTCTGCATCCTTCGACCGGACCAGGTCGTGTCTCCTATCGCTTCCCTGGTGCGCACAGGGAAGCGATAATCGATTATAATCGTTCGAGTCGTTGTCTCCAGTCGTGAGTCGAGAGTCGCGTTGGGTAACCACGAAATGTATTCGTGTTTTCCCCTGTCGAATAACATTTAAACTTAAAGTTACATCCAATCGTTTTGTTTTTAATTGTGTATTTGTGTCACCGTCATCAAACAGTATACAATAAATTAAAGTGAAATAACCATTTAAATCTGTGGCAGTGTGTTTTAATTTCTGTATGGTTTCCCCTGGTGATCGTTCGTTTACAGGCCACGGCGGAACTTTTTTTTTTTGTGTGAGAACGAAGTGGAACCCAGCGCCCATGTCGGTGCCCTGACTTCGCTCCTACAATACCACCCTAAATTCTATAACCTGCAGCGAGCACATTGGTATCCTATGTAACAATTTTGTTTCTGTTATCAATAGAGCGGCCGATCTTGCGATACCTAAATGTTCCACTGCTCCAGTTGACAAGGCACCGCTTCCTGAAAATATCTTACATCTGATTAGGCTACGAAACTCTGAAAGAAAAAAATGGCTTCCTTATAGAATCGATTGTTTTCTAGTTAATGTTAAAGTCTTAAATAATATCATTAAAAAAGAAATCTCAGCATATAGGAACAAGTGTTGGAATAAACACATTTCCACTCTTGACAAAGCAAGCAAACCGTTCTGGAAAATATCAAAAATTATGAAAAAGAGAGGATCAAGTATTCCTCCGTTTAATGTTCACGACAAGTTGTTTATTTCTTCAGTGGAGAAATCGAACCTACTTGCTAATACGTTTAGTAAGAACCGCTCCATATCTATGCATCTAAGAGACGCGTATACTGAGGCTGAAGTTGCCAGCACTATCCATGTACTTTCTCAAACACCAGCTGAAAGTACTTACGCAACTAATATTAGCAAAGATAAA
The DNA here is from genome assembly GCA_963931805.1 of Microdon myrmicae. Classification (NCBI taxonomy): domain Eukaryota; kingdom Metazoa; phylum Arthropoda; class Insecta; order Diptera; family Syrphidae; genus Microdon; species Microdon myrmicae. The sequence goes on from OZ007502.1 coordinate 64,472,581, forward strand.
GAATTGATAAAAAAAATCGAAATCAAAAAAGGCTGCTGGTCTTGATAATATTAACAATAAATTAATTAAAGCACTTCCACCTGCTGCAAGTAACTATTTAACGTTCATTTTCAACGCTTGTCTTAGGAATTGTTATTTTCCGGACTGTTGGAAAACAGCAAAAGTAATACCTATCCCGAAACCCGGCAAACCGAAGAACAGCCCCGAAAGCTGTAGACCTATTAGTCTACTTACATGTCTGAGTAAGCTCTTAGTAAAAATCATTAAGGAAAAGATTGATCGTTTTGTGGAAGCCAATAACATCTTACCAAACTTTCAGTTCGGTATCCGTAGTGGTGACAGCACAATCCACCAAGTCTTGGGCATTAAAAACCACATAGCTGGTAAATTCATCGACAAGGAGTCAACGGGACTGGTTCTTCTAGACATCGAAAAAGCCTTTGATACGGCATGGCACGATGCCTTGATTTATAAGCTACTGAAGCTTAAGCTGCCTATGCCGCTTATCAAAATTATCCAGAGCGTTCTTCTTTCGAGAAAATATGTTGTGAGTATAGGAACCGACATATCCTCTACTCACCAAATCCACTATGGTGTACCCCAAGGCTCGGTCCTTGGCCCCATATTATTCACATTGTTTGTCGCAGATTTACCATGTCTAGGTGAAAACATTCAGGTAGCTATGTTTGCCGAGATACGGCGATTTTCTCTTCGGGTGCCTTATTCACTAATGTCTACAACTCTTTGCAAGCAGCTCTTGACAAACTAGCAGTATATTAGAGGAAATGGAAAATAAAAATAAATGGTAATAAAACACAAGCTGTCTGGTTTTCGAGATGTAGGAAACACTGCTACCTACCAAATGGCACTAAACTCAGTATGTGTGCAGTTGATATTGATTGGTCCGAAGACTGTAGATATCTAGGTATTATTCTAGATAAAAAACTTATCTTTCAAAAACACATCACTACCACAATTGACAAAATAAACAAAGTCGTAAGAGTTATGTATCCATTAGTGTGTAGAAAGTCAAAGCTTAGCATCGAAAACAAAATTATAATGTTCAAAACCATTTGTCAAGCTATACTTCTGTACCCTGTATGGTGTAATTGTGCTCGCACACACAAAATAAAATTGCAAAGGTGTCAAAATAAAATACTGAAAATGTTGCTGAATTTGCCATGGCATTATTCGACACATGAACTACATGGAAACGCTAACCTTAAAGCGGTAGAGTTCCTTATTGACAAAATCAATCGAAACTTCTTCGTCAATTGTTCTTTTTCTGACAATGATCTCGTTTCCCGTCTTGCGTTATCCTAAATCACGACATATGTACTCTGTCTATGAAAATTATATCGAGGTCATTACTATATAAAATAACCGGAAGCCAGTGCAATATTAGTCTTATGATTCAAATAAGGGTTTTTTATTGTAGGTTTCCCTTAATTTATTATTTGTTATTAATTAAAATTGTGCTATTGTCATTATATAGATTTAAGATTATAGTTGTAAAGGAATTGCTATCCTAAATCTCTTAAGTACTAGTTGTAAAATATACCATAAATGTAATTATCTGTATTATTATTATTATTTACTGGCCTGTAGGAACCCGGAAGTTCATGACCTCACCGACTCTTTGTAATTATCTACCAAATAAAATTGAATTGAATTGAATAAGTCTGATGAGTTAGAGAAGATCGAAATAACACCACTCTAAGTTCGGTTTTTTTAATTTACCACAATTAAAAACCTTGATCCACTAGTTTCGTATGCACTCAGTAAGAAATGCATTTAAATTGTAAATTCACTTCCCTGAGAATAAATCAATGGCACATAGTAAAACAAACATAAATCTAACTATTCTATAAAAAAGTTTTATCCGGGCGACAAAACTCTATAACAGACTTAGAGTAAGCTCATAATTAGGACATTTGTTAACAACTTTGTATCAACTAATTGAATTATAAAACAATTAAAAAATGATTTACACTTTTTGACAGCTGACCGAATACATGGATTATGAAAACAGAGGAGTCTGCATATCTCGGTTACAACTTCCATTAATTAACCGGAGTTTACTATAGAAGTTTTAAAATTTGTGTCAAGATTAATTAAAATGAAATAGGAGTGAAATTTTTGAAAAAGACACTAAACCACAGCTAGGCGAATCACTCGAAAAAACAACAGCAAAGAATGTAAAATTATCATGAAATTATATATTTTATTTTTTTCTTAGGTTTTTATTACAGCTTTTATAGAACTCTTATAGACGCAATTCAATCCATTTTATCCCTTTTCGGTTCCGGTGGTGAGCAAGTGCAATTTGGGAACAAATAATTTATGTATCCTGGATACCACGGCGGAAATGGTGTATAAAATGGAAAACCTCCATTCCCTAGATTACCATGCGGTCCCCATATGTCGCCACGTCCGGGTAATCCAGAGTGTCCTATAAATCCTGGAGGGCCGGGATGTCCTGGAAATCCTGGAAATAGTCCTGGAAATGCAGGGAATATTGGATTCCGATGTCCTAAACTCGGTAACGTTGTGGTAGTGGTAGTGGTAGTGGTTGGTGGTGGTTGAACCGGTTGTGGTGGTTGAACCGGTTCTGGTGGTAAAATATCTGGGATATTATCAGGATTCAGCTGCCGCAATTCTGGCGCATTGAAAGGTGGCCAATATCGTGCAGTTCTGTGATTCTCCGTACGAGATGTTTGTGGGTAAATTTGGACCTGATCATTATTTAAAATTTTCTTAATTTTGGGCAACTCGCTTGTAGCTGCTGCCAACAGGGTAAATATCACAATTCCAACTTTCATCATAGAATTTTGGCGTAGAACTGATGAATAGAATTAGAATTTGCGAACTTTATATAATACGGTGAAATAGTGTGTCTCGATGAAAGTTCAGTTTAATGTTTGGCACACCGATTAAACAAACTTTCTATAACTCTATGATGTAGCTATAAATGTCGAATTCTATTTTTCTTCTTCTTCATTTCTTCCCAGGGCTTTCACGTATCACCAAATCGATCTAATTTCTATGTTAATTTAATAATGTGCCAGAATCAATTTCGTAATAAATATGCATGTTAGATTCTATACCGTTCGCCCATTTTTATTTATATTAGATATGTCGACATTTTCTAACATGTACATAGTTGATGTATTCAAAATTAATGGAATTCGGTTAGCCCAGTAGAACATGCAAATGAATTAGGCGTCGTTATCCATGAGTGACGGGTGACTTTCGTAGTAGTGCATGCAGCCTGATCTTTAAGATTTGGAACAAGGTTGTTGCGAAAGCTACATTACTTATTAAACTAATTAATAACGTAGGAATCTAGCGGTATGAACGTATTTTAACCAGAAACACTGGCTGTCTTAAATAGAACCAAATTTGATACCACACATTAGCATGGTCAAGTTGAAGTCAATCATTTCTCAATTAATTACTAATACAGTAAATTAAACCATTGAAGTAGAGCTGAAGCACAAAATAGCCACTAGTAATGAAAGGCATCAAAGTGAAGCGAAATGAATTCTTAAGGTTGTCACGAGTGAGAGGGCGAAAACCTCCTAAATTGGTTATTGACTTACCACCTATACCCATTTTTTTTTTCGTACCGGGCCATTAACCGAGTTTCGAAAGAGAGACAAGGTTTCCTCACGACCATTTCACAGAGCTTACAGCTTGATGGGGTTGTATTTCACCGAACGGCAGGTCATTGGACCCCACGTACCATGCGGCGTTTAGCTGCCGTTTACGACAAGTCGGCTTAGCTGTGAGTATAGCCTACTCACAAGCTGTTTTCATGTGGAGCGCTTTAAGATCTTGTGCACTATCGTTGCACAAGGGCTATACTAATCTTCTCTGAATCGCTCTAATTTTAGTATATGTTGGGCTGAAGCAAGAACTTAATTATCTACCTTTTGAACAGGACTTGATCTTGCTCTCCGGAAATCACCTTGGTGGTGTATTTAGTTCGTAGAAATTTCTAAGATGTTGAATATTGAGTGAATCGGGCAAATTTAAGCTAGTTTTATCCTTACTACCTCAAAGGAAAATTAACAGTTACTTAACCTGCAGGAAAGGTTCTTTTGGCAAGAAGGATCCTCTGAGGTGTGCCCCAAAGAACTCCTGTGCCCCGAAGATTCACTTTATATAACGACAATTGAAAACATTTTCAAGTACAAAAACTAAATAAAGGACACCATTAACAGCACAGTCTTTTTAAGTATATTAGCATGATATTCAAACTTCTCCCTATCACAACATGTACTATATGCAGCCCACATTCAATTCTCGTTTTAAGAGTATTGTTTAACGTTTAGCTACTTCGTCCTTGTTTCGTCTTAATTCATCTCAAGACTTTTTAACTCGATGTGGCAAATCTACTTATGGCTAATGGCACACTTAAGAATTTGCCGAATTTTTTATATAGGACAAAGAGCAAAGTTTATTGATTTAGTTGTTGTTGCGATTGTTGTTGCTGTTGCCCTCGGTTTTTCTATTGCTTTTGTTTAGTTTGGCTTTTTAAATTGCTTTTGTGTTGATTTCTATTCCAAGGCAACTTCCCCATCAGTTGCCAGAGGCTAGAGCCTGCTACGAAAGAAAAACAAAAAAGGAAATAAGACGAAGTTTAATGAATGTTAAACAAGATTTTATTTGCACTTCGTTTGCTGGTGTCGTCCTTAAAGGAAACTAATTTGTTATCCAGCTATCCTTGGCTGATGGATTGCATTACGTGGCTTTAAAGTCGATGGGTTTTATAAAATGAACAAGCCACATCACGGGTCTCCTTGAGAAGCTGTTTTATTGTGGAGGAAATCCTGTGATGATAGTGAAATGCTTCTTCAACACGAACAGGATCAAAATGTATCACCAAAGTAAAATGAATTAATCAAATGCGAGAAGAGGAAATGATTATCGTTATAAGGAGATTAACTTAATTTGCGTGACGAGCATATTGCATTTTCAGATTTATTGGGCGTTAGTGCATCGTTCGAAGCAATTAGAATGCAATAAATACTGACATTGTTGTTATTTAATGCGAAACCAATCGTTCGTTTGTGTTCGGGAATTTTTGAGAAGGGTATGTACACAATTCAATATTGGTCAATAAATTTAATGGAACACTGTCGAGACTTCCAGCACAAGTGTGCTAAGTGATCATGGACATTACTTTGAATTTATGCTGATTGGTTGCTACTGTAAATGTTACTCAACAGAGGGGCCTACAAGGAGAGAAAATAAAAGCTGATAAGTATTTCGTACAATACAGTAACCAGAACTGCTATAAGTCCCTCATAAATAATTTTTGTTTCCTTTCATTTGATTTCTTTTTATTGAGCTAATTATCTGTGGGTAAATTTCTTTTTTTAAACATGTTTCAAAATGTGCCGGGACTACGCAAACAGACGGAAGGAAACTGTGAAGCCAAAAAATGTAGTCAGCCGATGATTTAAACATTCCTTAACATATCCAAAGTGATTTTAAAATGAAAGGTATTCTCTAGTATCGGGTTTTCCAATAGGGACTTGACAACTTTTTTTAAACTAAAACGCAAACCATTTGAGATATTTCAAAAATTTTATTATCGGCTTGAAGTGCAATCAAAACATTTATGAATTAAGCTCGACTTCGTTCATATAGCCACCGCGGGTACGTTTGCAGCAGTGGACCCAATTTTCGATGACTCTGTGGCGGTTCCTTTGAACGCCACCTATCATCTTCCCATTGCCCATTTAAAAACTCCCACCTGGCCATATGGAAGCTTGAAAAGCATAACTTACCTGCGCATAACGACCAACCTACCCTGAAATGCTTAAACGCGCTGAGGTAAAACACCATCAGCAACACAAGCGTTTCTATAGGAAAGGCAAATTGGTCGCACATCTACCAACCAACATTACATTGGTTTCTACCAACGAAATGTCTCCTAAAGAAGGCGGCTACAATGCCGCAGGAGATATTTCGTACGTTGGTTTCTAAACCATGCGACAACGGTTGGTCACATGAACGGCAGATACATCGTAGCATACGGCGGTCAACCCAGGCGTTCGGGTTCTGCAAATGGAAATTTCCCAGCAAGATTCCGATTGCTGGAAGTTGCCGCCAATGTGTACACGATCAGCAAAATTGCTATAGGCAGTCGCTGATCGTACGATCATCAAAATATGTTTCAACGGTGTGTGCTGCACCAGCTGCAGACATGCCAACTCATGTTTCCCTAGTGGATTTCCTTAATTCACGTTTCGTTTGACCACGCACACACAGCATGATCACCGTGTGTGTGTGTGCGCATATTTCCTGCGACCGATGGGGGAATCATCCCCTATTGGTGTGGAAGCGATAGAATTTAGTATTTTGTCGTTTTCAAACAGAATTCAAAAGATGAAAATTACCATATATGGTCATCGGAGCAATAAAGGAATGTTTCGTGGTTCTGTTGCTTCGGTGGCGATCTGTAGGAGTCTTCTGTAAACTGTCAGGGTGCGCGAACGTGGCCGGAGCTACATCATTCGAAGTGATCATTCGTGTTGCCATTCTTGTATACGGTGATAAATTATATTGAGTTCTTAAAATTATTATTCCGAACCAATGCCTTGGACCATCTTAACCAATGTCCTTTGACTATTTTGAATACTGTGCTTAAGTTTCAAACTACTGTAATTAAATATAATCTCTGTATGAACAATTACAAAGTTATTAACTGAATGTGAATGAATGGGAATAGTGTGCTTAATGTTGTATTCCAGAATACTACCCTTTATTAAATTTAACACTGAATCTCCTTACACATCCTTAAAAACTTCCCTTAACATATATTACATTCTCACTTAATACATACCATTCATAAACATTCACATATTGCCAGTTACAGCACATTTAATAACCGGCACCTTTTTATTCATTCAAAACATAGTAACTTTGATTTTCGTTCAAATTTTATTCAATTTAATAGTCACAGAGACTTTGATAAATTTTGTGTTTTGTTCATGTTATAATTTCCAGTAAATTAGAACACAATGTTCTATAAGTAGAGAAAAAATTCATTTGTAAAATCAGTTTTAGTTTTGGAGTTGAAGGAGTAAGAAGTCATTTAAGAAGTGTTAAGTTTTGAGAAGTATCAGTTTAAGTTTAGTTTAGTTTGAGTTGTGAGTTCGAGTTTTTGAGTTTGTGGTATCTGTTTGAAAGTTAAAATAAACAATTAAAGAATATCAAAGAGAAGAAATAGTTTTTCTTTGATAATTAATTATCAATTGAAATAAATGAAACGCGAATTGAAGACAGCAGAATAATAAATAAAGGAGAAAGGTCCCCGCTCTTCCCTCATCCGAGGAAGCACGGCGCCGGACGTCAACACTAAGTTCTAAACTAATGTAATTAAATATAATCTCTGTGTTAACAATTACAAAGTTATTAACCGAATTTGAATAAATTTGAATACTGCGCTTAGGTCTTAAACTACTTTAATTAAATATGAGTTGCGAACTACTTTAAGCAAACAATATAATCTTTGTGTGAATAATTACAAAGTATTAACTGGATGTAAATAAATTTGAATACTGTGCTTAAGTTTTAAGCTACTTTAATTAAATATAAGTTGCGAACTACTTTAAGCAGATTCTCTGTGTGAACTATAGCAAAGCTGTTAACTAAATATAAATGAATTTGGACCGTTTTCGTAAGTTGTGAACTTTATTACGTGTAACCACTGTATCCTGAATAAAAGCTAAAAAAGAATTGGAGTCGTTTGTTTAATCTAATTGTGACGTGCGGGGACCGACCACAGTGTTCTTAGTTCCTGCGCCCGTGATCCATGACTAGGAAAGTTGGGGAAGCCGTAGTGAACTTGTGTCCCTGTGACACACATACTACTACACCCCCCACAACTCGGCCACACATTTTGGCCGAAACGGCCGCTATTTCGCGTTCAATGTTGGCTCTCAGCTCTTCCAACGTCGTCAGCTTGTTGGCATAGACCAATGACTTGACGTAGCCCCAAAGAAAATAGTCTAGGGGCGTTAAATCGCACGAACGAGGCGGGCAACCGACTGGCCCCGTAGTAGGGGATTTTGGGAATCCGCACCAGTCTCCTCGGAGGCGTGGGTTCGAGTCCCACCGCTGCCACCAAAATGGTTGGTTATGTAGTGGTTCAGTTTCAGGGAGCGTGTCTCCTTGTCCTGAAAAGGATGAGGGATCTCTTATAGACCGCTCCTGAAAAAAAAACCTCCTACAAAGGGGTCGTCACCGTTCTTCCTCAAACCTTGAGGGAGGAGCAACGTCCTTATTTTGGTCCTGCCGCGTTTTAGTCTTTCACGGCCCTTGTCTCCGCAGGTTTCCGTGAAGGCAGGTGATACTCAGAATCTGTAACGATGGTTTTTTCTTGTGGAGGTACCACAGCTTTACTCACCAGTTTGTCAGCTAATTGAAAGTCTCGTCTTTCTTCGGTAAAACGTGTTTTATTTCCAATTAAATTCTTTGCATTAATCTTTATAAAGTTGTTGAGTTTTTCTCCTGGGGTATGTCCTCCAGGGACTATAATGTATTGTACAATGAATGATGTTATACTGCGGCCCGGAGATCAATTTACTATTCCTTCATAAAGGAAAACAAACCGAGATTTGTATCACAAAAATGCACAGTTTCTTACAAGAATCTCGATTTTTGTATTCTGAGTGAGATGCTCAGTGTTTGCTTTAGATAAGAATTCAGTTTCTTGAACTCTTATGAAACTATTGTGCAGATGTGGATATGTAAAGGGATTCGGTTTTCTGTTTGTTCAATTTGTTGGAATTTTTCCAGATAGGGATAACGATCTCTGGATTTTGAATTTTGCCGATGCCGTGGGGCAAATGTGAAACGATAAACGAATATTTGATTCGTTTATTGTGAATTTTGATTTTAATTTGGATTTTGGATTAAATTATGCCGTGGGGGCAAATGTTAAGCGATAAACGGATGTTTGGTGTGTTTATTGCGAATTTTGGATCATGTTTGGTTTTTTTTTTTGGGTTTTGATTGGATTTTAGGTTTTGGAGTATTATTGCTGGGATTTGGATGTAGGAATGGGGGAAAAGGGTGGTAGGGCTTTTTAGAGCACTACAGCCCATTTCTTGAGATAACACGCTTGTGGCGACTCTAACAGATACACACACACAATTCACAAGCAAAATAGTGAAGAGCACCGAACGAAAAATCGAATAAGAAAATAAATCAGAGCCGTATACCATAGCGATGGGTAACGCTTAGGTGAACATTTTTGGTGATTCAAACTGTCATAGCGTCAGTTCGAATCACACGTTCTTCTTCACTATCATTTCAAACGCCATACGCTCATCAAACTTAATCTTCAATAAATCGATTGTATCGTGTGCTGTGTGGCTGTGGCACCGTCCTGTTGAAACCAAATATCGCTCAAGTCCATATTTTCCAATTCGGGCCACAAATAATCGGTAATCATGGCGCGATAACGATAGCCATTCACAGTAATGTGACAATCGTTATCGTCGACGAAAAAATATGGCCCAATGACGCCGCCGGCATGCACACCGCACCAAACAGTTACTTTTTGTGGATGAAGTGGTGATTCATGAAGCACGTGCGGATTTTCAATCGACCAATGACGCATGTTTTGCTTATTGACGAACCCATTGAGCCAAAAATGAGCTTCGTCACTGAAGATGATTTTGCGATGAAATTCATCATCTTGGCGCTGTTACGTACGTCGGCCACCACCATCATTTGAAAATTTGCATTTAATTTTGTTTTAACATAGTATGATGGTAAGGTGGTGGAAGAATCGCACGATCCTGAAGTCAGTTTCTGAACCCACCCTGATTCGGGTGTGGATCGTGCAGTTCTTCGAGTTCGAATTTGTTTTTCGAAGTGGACGTGAGTGGAGAGCGAGAGAGATGGAGGGTTGACCCTTTTTGAGAGATACGTTTTTCGAGTTCCGTTGACAGAGTGAAAATAAAGGTGTGGAAGAAAAGCAAAAGGAAAAAGGTGTTCCCGTTTTTTTTGTTCTTTGTTCTTTCTTGGCGACGCGGAATTAATAATAATAATAATTGTAAAGAAAAAAAAAAAAGAAATTAGACTCGAAATAAAAATTATAAAACACTAAAAGTGTTCGTGGAAAGAAAGTTTGTCTTATTTGGTACGAAAGAAAAAGGCGCGGGTGTTTAGAGATCGGACTGGCCAGTCGCAGCCAAATCGAAGGCTCCAAAAATCCAACGTTTGGTAACCCCAATTGTCTTTAAAAGGAAACGAAGACGTCTTGCATTGAGGAAGAAGCGTCCAGTGACATCCAAGGAAGCTGTGGCTGAATGTGCTAAGTTGTTGGCCCAAGAGAAGAAGAACCAGTACTGAGTCGGATGGAAGCTGCTACTCCGACCTCCAACTCTCCCCGGCAAAGTAGTTGAAAACGGCGGTAAAATCCAGGTAACCAAATTATTATTTCATTGATAAAATTTTGTGTGGCTGTATATGCTACAACGCTTCACCGTGTACACGGACCACAAACCGTTGAAGGGAGTGTTCGGCGTGAAAGAACCCACCTCACGCCTTACCAGATTTCGTCATAAGCTATCGGAGTTTGACTACTCAATCGAGTACAAACCCGGCAAATACAACACCAATGCGGATGCGCTAAGCCGTATTCCCCATTCTGTAGACGAAACCCCTTCACCACCGCGATGCAATGTAGTGACTCGCGCCCAGGCAAAGACCCAACGGGACAGCGAGGGATCCCCGGGACGTCCAAGTGACGAGGAGTCACCTTCTGAAGAGGACGCCATTCCCTCCTGCACGGAAAAAGGAATGGAAATAACTAATCCCGAGGAGATCCAACACTTATTACGGGATTACCATGATCACCCTTTAGGTGGGCACCAAGGGGTGATCAAGACGTATAAGAAGATACGCAGGCACTACTGGTGGAAGAATATGATGCGCGATATCAAGCAATATATTAAAGTATGCAAGATTTGTCAGCGCATGAAGTCTTCCCCAAATTTACGAATGCCGATGGTAATCACCGACATTGCCAAGAGGCCTTTCGAAAAGGTTTATTTAGATATCGTGGGCCCCCTGGACCGTACTCCTGAAGGCAATCTATATATACTTACGTTCCAAGATAATTTATCGAAGTATATAGATTGCTATGCCCTGCCCAATGCAGAGGCTGAGACGGTGGCTTCGGTCTTTTTCGACCAAATAGTTGCAAGGTATGGTGTACCTACACAACTGGTCACCGATCAGGGCAGCAATTTCCTGAGCAGCCTGTTTAAAAGCGTGTGCAGGCTGCTCCGCATCAAAAAACTGCAAACCTCAGCGTACCACCCACAATCGAATGGTGCCTTGGAACGAGCCCATCGACCGCTGGTAGAATACCTACGCAGCATTGTGGGCACAAATCCCCAAACCTGGGATCAGTACCTGAGGGCGGCCACTTTCGTGTACAACACCAGCGTGCACGAGAGTACCCGATTGACGCCAATGGACTGTCTCTTTGGTTTTACTCCGGAGGTTCCCTCGAACATCAAATTACCTCCGGAACCGGTTTACAACCACGAGAGCTTCCATAAGCTATTGAAGTACAAGCTTCAGAAAACGTACGAAATAGCTAGGCGCAATCTGATGATCTCGAAAAGGAGGTCCAAATGGTATCATGACCGCCAGTTACGCCCGTTCACGTTCCATGTGGGCGATAAAGTCTTGATGCGGGAAGAAAACAAAAAAGGAAAATTGGCGCCCCTATGGAGAGGTCCTTATGACGTGGTGGAGGTGAAAAGTGCGGTCAACAGCGCGGTGAGGCTAGGCAAGAGGACGGTGGTTGTGCATAACAACCGTCTGAAGCCCTACTGGGAATAGGGGAGTCGTGAGCTCGAAGTTTGGAAGATGTATAAGAGCGGGACGTTTTCGCCGGCCGGGTGACATTTTGGAGTGGTTGAACGAGAGGGGATCACCTCGCCTTGGCGGGGGAGTCCTAACCGGATCGTGTGGGCGGTCGAGCTTTTGGTCGAACCATCGGATTCAGTATCGGACCCGCCGCGGACGTTTGTGTTGTCCTTGGTTTTGTGGAGTGCTTGTCCGTTGTTCCCCCTCTTACATTAATAACTACTAGTTAATTTATTTATTTATTTATTTATTTTTACTAACCCTAGTATATAGGTAGCCTAAAACGTACTAACATTAGCACTTAAGCATTATTTATTTTGTTCCACTAACCCTAATGTATAAGTAGTACGAAATATATAGAAAATCCTTACTAACCTTAACACCTAGGCATGTTTATTTATTGGTTGGTTTGTTAATTGTTTATTTGTTTGCTCTCCGCCGTCCACTCTCCGGCGTGACATTCCTCTCCTAAGAATGCCACGCGGTCTTGTGGAGGGGGGAGGTGTGTTACGTACGTCGGCCACCACCATCATTTGAAAATTTGCATTTAATTTTGTTTTAACATAGTATGATGGTAAGGTGGTGGAAGAATCGCACGATCCTGAAGTGAGTTTCTGAACCCACCCTGATTCGGGTGTGGATCGTGCAGTTCTTCGAGTTCGAATTTGTTTTTCGAAGTGGACGTGAGTTGGGAGCGAGAGAGATGGAGGGTTGACCCTTTTTGAGAGATACGTTTTTCGAGTTCCGTTGACAGAGTGAAAATAAAGGTGTGGAAGAAAAGCAAAAGGAAAAAGGTGTTCCCGTTTTTTTTGTTCTTTGTTCTTTCTTGGCGACGCGGAATTAATAATAATAATAATTGTAAAGAAAAAAAAAAGAAATTAGACTCGAAATAAAAATTATAAAACACTAAAAGTGTTCGTGGAAAGAAAGTTTGTCTTATTTGGTACGAAAGAAAAAGGCGCGGGTGTTTAGAGATCGGACTGGCCAGTCGCAGCCAAATCGAAGGCTCCAAAAATCCAACGTTTGGTAACCCCAATTGTCTTTAAAAGGAAACGAAGACGTCTTGCATTGAGGAAGAAGCGTCCAGTGACACCCAAGGAAGCTGCGGCTGAATGTGCTAAGTTGTTGGCCCAAGAGAAGAAGAACCAGGACTGAGTCGGATGGAAGCTGCTACTCCGACCTCCAACTCTCCCCGGCAAAGTAGTTGAAAACGGCGGTAAAATCCAGGTAACCAAATTATTATTTCATTGATAAAATTTTGTGTGGCTGTATATGCTACAGCGCATCTTTTCCAGAGCCCAATCGGAGAACGTACGTCGCTTCAAATGGTCCATAGGCTTCAATTCTAGAGTCAGCTTGATCTTGTATGGGTGTAAACCAAGATCCTTACGGAAAATTCGCCATAAAGTGGTCTGGCCGATGCCCAATTCTTGAGAACGCCGTGGAATTTACTGATTTGGAACGTTTGCTACCGAAGCCTGAAAGGCAGCGATATTTTCGACACTTCGACCAACCCGTTGTCTCACTGGCACGGCAACATCATCATCATCATCATCAGCGGCACTACAACCGGGAGCCGGTCTTGGCGTTATTTAGCAACTCCTGAGGCTTGTTAAATTTTCCATAATGATTTGTTTTTTCCGGGCAAGGTCACTAGACTTGCGCCAGAGGCTCCCCGACGGGGAATCGAACCCCGGTCTCCCGCGTGACAGGCGGGTATACTAACAACTATACTATCGAGGAGTCCATATCCCACATCCACATAAATTAAAATTGTAAATATTATTTTTAAGTCATCACACTGTCACTATCATTGCAATATAACTTTAGTCCCGTTTTTAGACAATTCTTGCATAGCTTATTTCCCATTATTAAGCTGTTGCCACTGATGGCGCCCATTTCTAAAAACCGTTGACAATGGCAGAGAATGTTTGGATGTTGCTGTATTTGAATTGATTGGGTGCCAGTTCGGTGTTGTGGTACACGACCTCGTTTAAATCGTTAACCACTCTGCCTGAGGTGGAGAGGGTTCTCATTTGGAGACAATTACGGTAGTGAGTTCCCGTATTGGAGGAGGGTGATGGTAGGTCTGTTATTATCGGGTTGGGATTGTTAGGGAGGTTTTCTATGAAATTTAACGAGAGTGCTAGGATCCGTCTATCCAGTCGTCCGATGCCTGCAGTGTTGTAAAGATTGTTGTTACCATGGTATCTATATGAGTTGGTTTTGCGGTGTAAGCCAGTGATAAACCGGAAGCATTTTCGTTCAAAAACTCGTAATTTCTCCATTTGGGAGGGTGAGATGTGGTACCATAATGGGCAGGCGTATGTAAGAGTGTTTTTTTGTTGTTGTTTTTTTGTTGTTTCGGTAGGAAGGTGGAAATCTTCAAAAGATACCCCTGGACTGATCCAGAGGCATGCCGGGTTTTTGCAGACTAAAACCACCTTCCGCCAGGCACATTTTCCCGTTGATACCCGCGGAACTTTCTTTTAGATATTCCATCGCAGGGTGGGACCGAGTTTACCTGTTACTCCGCTCGTCGCGTCGCAACTGCTGCATCATGTCACATAGAACATCATTTGCTACGGACCTGTTTTGAACTTAGCATGTATTCTATTACTTCTCCCGGAGTAACTGTCCGTATCATATGTTTCTGCAAAATCGTGCGTGCGGTCTCGAATCTCACGCACTCTGTGAGTACGTGTTCCGCATTTTCTATTTTGCCTTCGCAATACAAGCTGTATAGGTGATTCATATGCATATACTTGTGCAAGTATTACCGAAAGCATCTTTAGCGGATGTTGGTGTCTATGTCGAACTTGAGGCAGTGTTCCACCGAACACTGTGCGCAAAAAATTTTAAAACACAAAACGGAACCGGAGCGAATGATGCGCTGAACACATGAAACACAAGGATATTTGTCCTTAACCTGTGGTTTTATTTTTATTGCTTAACACTATTGATCGACAATATCATAACAAGTTTACTTGTTAGGTGTTCGTGGCCGGATAAATCACTAGGCATTTTAACTAATTTCGCACGCCCGATCACACACTTGACGTTACTTTTCTTTTTATCCATTCAATACGCGGACCGGCCCCCTCGTTGGGTTCTCGTTGCCTCGCTAACAACCTCCTCGGTGGGGTTCTCGCTGTTAGGCTCGTCGGGGTGACGATCAAAATGGGACTTGTCGTCCCGATGACGATCCAAATTAGACTCTGTGTCTGCCCAAGAAAAATATCACGATTGAGATTTCCGATCTGCATCTGCACCGGAGAAAATTTCCCATTTCATCTGCTAACAGAATTTCCGAATCTCTGTTAGCAGCATGTTATTTAATCCCAGGGGTAATTTGGATGCCTGAAAGGGATCAACACATACATCATCATCACCATCGGTGGTGGTGATAGCATTTCATCTCAACGGCCTTCTGTTTTCGCAGCACATCTGGCACGCAGAACGGAGATGATTGTGAGGACGTACAGTCCGTGGGTTGTTTGCCTTTTGTAAACACACACCGAAATCCATTAGATCTTTCTAATGGGTGTCAAATACAAAAAAAGAACCGTGGGATAGGAGTAGTTCCCTTCTAGGTTTTAAACCTCATAAAATTTTCGAATTATCTCGGTGAGATAATTACGGTTGCCGTTTCTTTTGTTTGCCGATGGATTTGGTGGTCTTTGTGGCAGACCACCCGCACGTGCGTCCGTTGGTCGGCTAATTTGCTGGCGATATAATTCCTTGGAAACATCGTGCAGATGTTCGGAATTGAAGATTTGTTTCTTCAATTGTTTTTTTGAATATGATGGAAGAAACGTTGAACTGGATATTGGAAGCTTTTGGAACGTTAAGTTCCTTGTTTTTTTTTTATATCGGGTTCCATTATTGCAGCTTCCTATAACCCTTTTTACAGGTATGATCAAGAGCTTTGGGACACGTGCCTGTGGGCACGTGTAATGAATAAGGTAAGTATGTTCCTTGAAGGGTAGGGACCGTACCCTGGGTGGAGTCGTGAGTCAATTAGCAAGAGTACGTTCCTAGAACGCTACACATCCATGTCCTGATATTAGCTGAGTCAAGTGGTAATTCAGCTCGCTATGTTTTCTTTTCACCCATCTTTCTATATCAGGTATCATGGTGTGGATCTAGAGCGTTTGAAATGATAGTGAAGAACGTGTGATTCGAACTGACGCTATGACAGTTAGAATCGCCAAAAATTGAACCTAAGCGTAACACATCTAGCTACTGGCCGTGTTTAAAAATCGATTTTTAAACTCAAATATATTCCACTGATGTGAATTATTTTGTTATCGCTATGGTATACGGCTCTGATGTGTTTTCTTATTCGATTTTCGTTCGGTGTTCTTCACTATTGTATTGTGTGTGTATCTGTTAGAGACGCCACAGGTCCATCTTCCTTTGGTGGAAGAATCCCACCTTCGTTGCCATTCTCTTCGGCTTGAGAGCTCTAATTGAGGCCGCATTCTCCGACGATACTCTTGGGCGACCTCATGCAATGCAGCGATTTCTTTAGCTGCAATGTCAAGTGGTGTGCTCCTAGCCAAAACATTTATGGCATCTTCGGATACCGTTCGGAAAGCACAGCATACTCTTAGTGATGCCAGCCCATGTGCTGAGTTGACTCCCTTCATGTACGACTTATACTGTGCGGCTCCTGCCCATATGTGAAGTGCATACATTATAATGGAGGTGTTGACACTGGTTATGAGTTGCCTTATGTGAGGCCGGGATCCTCCAATATTGGGTAGCAATCTCGCCAAAACTTTGCATACTCGTGCCGTTTTTTCACTCGTTGTCCTCAGGTGATCTTTGAAGCTTGTTCTGTATATATTTTACGAGACTGTTCTATATACTTACAATTGTTATATACGTTAAATAGCCAAATTTTTATGTATATATTTGTTATATTTTTCAACCTTCACAATCAAGAGATATGCATACGGTATGGCATTGGTTTTCTAGACCAGTTGTGACATCGTGTGTAAGTTTTGGTAGACCGAAAGCCAAACTGGGAATTAGAGATGAGAGCGTTATGATTGGCAAACGAGGGGATGTTTTGGTAGATATTACATTCTAATATCTTGCTTAGGGTGTTTAATAAAGATATCGGACGATAGTTGGGGGTGTCATTGGAACTGCCGAACTTTTTAACAGGAATTACTACCGCAATTTTCCAGTTGTCTGGGAAATGTGAAGCATTTATGATATGGTTAAGAAGGACGAGAATGGGAAGTAGATTTAGCGGGCGAAATCTTTTGAATAGAAGGTGTGGTATTCCATCTAGACCGGTCGATATTTTGTTGGGTCGTAATTTTATGAACTTGATTAATTCATCTGTGGCTAGAAATGTGCTGGTGTCTGATGGATGTGACGCTTTGTGCTCGCGTTGAGTAGATATCAGCGGACTTGAGGAATAAGTCAACTGTTGACTGCGACAAGTGGATGACACGAGTTGGCTTCACTGGGCTGCCGATGTATGTATATGGGTTAGATGAGAAGAGATCCAAAAGTTGGCAACCGTATTTGTTGTTCTTGATGTCGTTGAATGCTGTATGCCTAGCGTTTCTGTCTCCACCGATTATGAATGGTGCGGGGGGACTGTCTGTTTATTTGAGATATGTCAGAATCAGGAAAGTTTGGTTCGCGTGTTGGGTGGATGTAAATAGATGTTAATATGATTACTTTTTTGTTTTCACAAAAAAGTTTAACTGCCGTGTATTAGATACTGAAAACATTGGCGAAATTGAGTTCGGTGAATTGGAGATTATTATTTAGTACGATGCCGGTACCTCCATGGTATCTAGTGCCACATGTTGCTTACGGATGTTGGAGTATATAGATTCTGCGTTGAAGGCGACTATAGTTAGTTCAGCAATTGAGGGAGAGAATATGGGAGGTTATAAGTGAGAGAATCTGACCTTCTTTCGATATCTGACATATGCTTCAATGTAGGAAGCATAGTTTGTAGACTCTTGATGTAGCCTATGATGTCCAGGTTGAGGCCAATGGAGTTGGGGTTGTTTGACGTCAGCGTGTTTGGATTGTTTTTGATGACATCCGTAATGTGTTCTGCGATGTGGATTTGGTTGGTGGGGATTTGTTGGTTGCGCCTGCTTTTATTCTTCTTTGGGGAATTCTCAATTTAACAAACTGGGGGAAATTGGCTGGATGTGAACCCCCACAGTTACAGCATGTCACAGCGATTTCCTTAGGGGTAATGGATCCATCGGGGTTTGTGGTTTGGATTTTTCCTGGTTCCATACCCTGTGGACTGACTTTGCATTCTCCTGGTTGGTGTTCATTGGCACATCTGCCGCATCCTACATTTAGGTGACAAGCCACCGCTAAGTGTACCGAGCCTTGGCATCTCTTGCAATGGAGGATGCTTTGTTTATGAGGCTCCTCGATACTGATCTTATACGTAAACAAGTAGTTCATTTGTTTGAGCTTGTTGGCGTCTTCACCAAAGAACGTTAGTCACATTTGAATTGTAGGGATTTGGATAATCCGTAGGTTCCTTAAGTTGTTTTCTCTCATGTACGGAGTTTGAAAATAGTCTAGCCTGTGGATTTTCAGCTCTGGGCGAATCCTGATGATCTCTGACGCTAGTTCTTCGTTGGTCCAAGTTGGGTCGATGTGCCCAATGATAAATGTTGTCGGTTTGAGCTGATGGTGTTGGAAGGTAAAAAATTGGAGTCGTAGTTCCGCAAGTTTTCTAACGGTTTCTAACCAGAGTTGTTGTTGCAATGGAGACAGGCGAGCCTTTAGTGTTTGTGGTGAAGTTGCGGTCTCCTAGGGCATTTTATACCATTATGATTATTTCCGTGATACTGGTCACGTTCTTTATGTAGATTGGTGGCGGTCTAACATTTTTGTGCTGAGCAGGCAGGGGACTCGGTACTGGCTTGGCTTGTTTGGTGGATTCCTTACGGGTTGGTGATAGTTGTTTGGGGAGAGATGTTTGATGATTTAAGCTTCACCTGTGTTGTAATTGGTTGGATGTATTCCACGGCTTCGTGGATTTTTTATCGTAGTCAATGCATTTTCCTTGACTTTTGATGTTTGTGGTTTTCTTCGCTGAGTGTTGTAGAGTTTCGATGGCTCTTCTTTTCCGTTCTAATATGTATTCCGGGTAGCGTTCGGATCGTTGTCTGGAATCTGTGAAGACAGATTTCGACTACAGCATGCAGCGAAAATTGCACGTGTTTGGCAGTTTTTTTTTTTTTTTGCAATTGTGCGTAATTGGTTGCCGTTCCCTTGGTTGGGATCCGTTGTTGGCTTGGCTGCAATTCCTGTAACTTTCGATGGGTACTAGGTGATGCTGTTTCCGACCGGAGTGTATTAAGGAAATTATTCAAAAGGCGTGTCTTGTTTTGTTTATGAGTTTATTTTTATTAACTTTCGCGCATTAGACTGTGTGACTATAAATAATTTGTGCCGTACTTTGGCCCGCGAGATTGACAAATTGCTGCGCATCGGATATGTACCGACGAAGTGGTGATGACGAGGGTTGATCGCATACTGCCTAAAGAACGTTAGTCACATTTGAATTTGGGTGACAGTTCGATGGCGTCCCCAGGAGATGACGCATTAGCAGCTGGAGGCAGACAGGCGTGGTGAGTATGCTGGTTGGGGAGTGTACTAGACGTTGAACGTACTAGATTCTCCCCGCTGCATTTAGTTACGAATCCGCAACAGCAATTAACGCAAAAATTACTCAAAGTCACAAGATTAGATGTGAACCGCGATAGATCGACGACGACTTAACGTCGACGAATTCAATTTTATTTATAAACGAGCACACGATGAATATGACTGAACGAATGGACGATCGGCGAGTGAGTCGATCGTATTTTCACGACAAATCTGATTTGTTTAGGTGTGGAGAAGTAAAAACAAACATAACAGTCTCGGTTGAGTATCCACCAATATATTTATTTGTAGGGTAACGTGTCCGTTCAGTGCCTATTCCTTTCGATGTTACTCGGAATACTGCTTTTTTTTTGTTTGTTTTCAGTTTGAACAAATTATTTATAAACGCGTTAAAACATTTCTTCCGCTTTGTTCGTAGGTTTTCGATATTTATGTATTTAAGACAAAACACAAACTTCGTGATTACATGTATTTTAAGTATACCGAAGAACGTTACTGTTATTTTTAACGAAAAATATTTTTTTTCAGTTTCGGGCGGGATGCGCACTAGTTCAACACACTCACTTTTTTTTTTTGATGAGAAGTTGGAAGGATTTCGTGAAAGGTGTTCATTTAGGCAATACATTCCAAACAAGCCAAATCCATGCGGCATCAAAACTCAAGCTCTTTGTGACGCAAAAATGTTCTACACATTTAATATGGAAATTTATCCCGGGAAACAACCGCAAGCAGGCCCACACAATTTCGACAATTCTGGCTTAGCCGTTGTTCAAAGATTATGCGCACCGATCTTCAATACAGGTCGCAATGTCACAACAGATAATTGGTACACCAGTATACCCTTAGCTGAAGCATTGCTGCAGAAAGGTTTAACAACCGTCGGAACAATCAGGAAGAATCAGAAAGAAATTCCTACAGACTTCAACATATTGCTCGGTCGAAATGTAAAGTCCAATATGTTTGGTTTTCGTGACAACATGGTTTTGGTGTCACATGTTCCAAAGAAAGGAAAAAATGTTCTTCTTCTTAGTACAATGTACAATGATGCTAAAGTCGATGACGACACTCAAAAGTCCGATATAATTTTGAGTTAAAATGACACCAGGGGTGGCGTCGATGTCGTGGATCGCTTATGTGCAAATTATAATTGTGCTCGAGCAACAAGGCGTTGGCCTATGGTAGTATTTTATGCTATGCTAAATGTCAGTACCATAAACAGCCAAGTGATACACACAGCCAACTATCAAGCCACAAAATTGCTACTCCGAAACTTTATCGAGAATTTGGTTATGAAACTAATTGAACCCCACATAAAAGATCGGCAAACGCATTTGAACTTGCCACGATCAATGAAACTTAGACTGTCGGGTATTTTACATGAAGATGGTGTACCTGGGACCTCGGCTTCTTCAAGAAAAGGCCGGTGCTATGAATGTGGATGGAAAAAAAATAGGAAAACGAAGTACATTTGCCAAAAATGTCGACAATTTTGTGCCTTGAACACGTAGTGCCGTATTGCAGCAGCTGTTTGCCCACAGAATTTTAGTTTTTTTAGATGTATTTTTTTTTATTTTTTGTTTGGAAGGATACCAATTTTTGTTTATTTTATTAAAGTTCCTAGTGTCGAGAGACCAAAAAACTTAATTTTCATTTGAATATGTGATTTTTTTTTATTTTTTACTTAATTTGAAAAAATGTATTTTAAAAAAAACTTGTTATTTTTAATGCTCTAAGAAAACAAATTTTGTGAATTTTTATATTGAAATAAAAGAGCTTATGTTGTTTTAATATCTTTGTTTTGTTGTCAAGGAGTATATATTTAAAAAAAAAACTCAAACTATTAGTAAAACTTTTCAAAAAATCTTCATTTGAAAAACCCGGTCCGTGAGACCGGCGTCACCATTGATCAAAGTCAAATTTGCGTCACCAATGGCGGGTTAAGTTATGGGTTACTAGTTGGCTTTGATAATTTCTTTTTCGATTCGCCTTCGCCTCGTTGTTCCTCAATATGGTATGTAATCTTTTGGAAATGCATTTAAGAATGTTAATGCTACTTGAACACCAAACATGTAAAACGTTTTTTAAAAACAGGTTAAGTGGGCTTTGAAGTCAGCGCACTACCTTTATATGTATAAACCTTACACGTAAATAACTAGTTCAAATCAAATTTCACCACCCACTTTGGTTATTTTGTAATTAACAATTTGCTATCATTAAAGTTACACTCTTCTTTATTGAAATATTTAAAAACAGAAAATGTCCATTAGTTGAAAACTAAAATCGCGTTAATACAAAACTTGGTTCTACAGATTTATCCTATTTCTCAATATTAAACAGGCTTACAGTTTACTTTAGGATACTTCCGGTTGTGCATGGTCACGATAAATGTATGAGCCGGACACAGTTTTTGCCAGCGTGAAAAAAATATTCGACATGAATGAGTGGTAACGTATATTTTTCTACCATTACAGAAATTATACATACAAGCGCTACCTCCTATAGTTAACCGCTACCTCCTCTAGTTAAGCAAACGAGATCTTCTCCACCGTAATTGATCGCATCCAACTCGTGCCTCCGACATGCGAATGAATCTACAAATAATAATAATTTTCCGCATAAGCTATAAAAATATGAACCGCTTTACACCTTGAAATCATTACAACCTCGACCATTTTCATTTAATTATTGAAATATGACAGTCCGCCCTGAAATCCATCTGTTACAGGGACAAAATAAATATAGCGGCATGCGTAAAAGGCACAACGCATCACTATCATTGCCAAAATTTCATTGATAACCTTCCGCACGTACGTTCCTTTTGAAACAAGTTTTTGGTTGAAGTTACACTGCTTAGCAACTGGCCCCACAGTGCCAACAAGAAGTAGATATATTTTTTTTTTCAAGACGGCAATCACATAAATTTTACTGAAGCGCACTTTATTGACCTCATTCTTGACACAACTTTTAATTTGGACACATTATCAATACGATTGAGTGCACCATGGAGATGTAAATTACCATCTCATGTTACCATCAATCAACTTCCATATATGTTGTATTTATTTTCAGTATCAGGGATTACCGGTTACGGAAGGGATCCTGAAATTCTTATATAAAGAGGAGAGCACCCATTTCAATTTATTCAGAGTGAACATATTATTTCTGTGTCATGGTAGTTCAGGTTTTAGTGTTCCTAGCTATCAGCGGAACACTAGTCGGTGCGGAGCCATTGAAGAAGGAAATTTTGAATTTACCACCTTTAATTCATTTCACCGATGTTTTTAATACACATAGTGATAGAGAACATGATAGAGTAACTGAAGGAGCAGTTAAAAATCCGAGTGATATAAATTGGGCGACATCATCCGGTAGTCCGTTAAATGGGGATATTCCAAATCCTACCCCTAATTCGAGTAGTTCTTCTAGGCCGAATTATAGTGGTACTGCGGGATATCCTGGTAGCTCCGAACAACCTGGCAGCCTTCAATACCCCAGCAGTCCTGGATATCCTAGTGGCTCTGGGTATCCTGGCAGTCCGGGTTATCCGGGTGGTCCTGTGTATCCCGGATATCCTGGTGGCCCTGGGTATCCTGGTAGCCCTGGATACCCTGGTAGCCCCGGTTATCCTGGTAGTCCTGGGTATCCTGGAAGCCCCGGGTATCCTGGAAGCCCTGGGTATCCTGGAAGCCCTGGGTATCCTGGAAGCCCTGCGTATCCTGGAAGCCCTGCATATCCCGGAAGCCCTGGATATCCTGGCAGCCCTGGATATCCTGGCAGCCCTGGGTACCCTGGTAGCCCTGGGTACCCTGGTAGCCCTGGGTACCCTGGTAGCCCTGGGTACCCTGGTAGTCCTGGGTATCCTGGTAGTCCTGGGTGTCCCGGTAGTCCTGGATATCCC
Organism: Microdon myrmicae; assembly: GCA_963931805.1. NCBI lineage: Eukaryota > Metazoa > Arthropoda > Insecta > Diptera > Syrphidae > Microdon > Microdon myrmicae. The sequence goes on from OZ007502.1 coordinate 64,496,060, forward strand.
GGTAGCCCCGGAATCCCAGGATACCCCGGAATTCCTTGGCTCCCTAGTAAACCTGGTCGTCCAGGAATTCCAGGTATCCCTGGCATTCCTGGCTATCCTGGTTACCCCGGCTATCCCTGGAATCCTTCTTGTCTTCCTGGGTTTCCACGCCCTCCGTGTTATAATTTCCCCACTTCCCCGAAAAATCTTTCAACCTCGGCATATTCTAAAAATCCCTCTCAGGAAGGAGTGGAAATCGTAGAACGCTACATTAAGATTAATGAAGACGGCAGCAAGGAATACAGGTAAGTATCTGCCTAAATTTAACGAAGTGATGACCATTTCCTACTTACAGACTTGTTTTGAGCAACGGTTTAATCATCTATCAAAAGATTCTTAGTCGACGCAATGAGAATGAAAATATGATTGACTTGATTGAGGGATACTACTCAGACAAACGAGATGACAATACTTATTTGACGACCTACTTCAGAGCTGACGAGAACGGCTATAATGCTTCTTGTAAGTCATTCGTTTTTACAGTTGTTTATAACTTAAAAAATATGTTCTTTATTGTTTAGCTGAAATATCTTACAATCCGCCATCGTATCCTGATGTCAAAACCATGATACCCTTGCCTATTCATCAACTGAGTCGCACCCAGAAGACTTGAGCAAGATGGAGACGTAGTATCTTATTTTTGGGATAAATTTTGTAACTGCAAATGACTATAAAAATGTAGAGAAAGGAAAAAATTGATATAAAAAAATACACAAGAACAATCAAAATAAATAAACTAAAACTTGCATTAAAACTAAAATTATTAATTCCTTTTGTACCCAAACAAAATAGAGAATTTCAAAGCACGGTGCGAGCGGAAGAACGGAGAGGAAATAAGGAAGGCGTTGGTTTCGAATGCTTGGATATTGCAATGACAAGAAACGACATTATCACGCATAGCAGTCCACATTGGTGTGGTTCGGCTAAAGATTATTTCTTTGAAATGATTTGAAGGTTCTGTGCCGGTCCATTGAACGCCACTACTTACCTCCCCATCAATTGGTAAGAAAGTGCTTCTTAGAGCACTTAAATTCTATCGAAACAAGTACTATGGCGGTTCCATTCGAACGCCATTACTTACCTTGCAATAAAACATGCCCCACCGTCCACTGCAACCGCCTGCAGGCGTTCTACCTTTAGAGGTTTTCCCCCTACAATATGCGTGCAATGTGTCGGCGAGATTTACCTGAGGGAGAAACCAATTTATGCACCTACGGCAGCATCGCGGGGCACCATTAATTGTTTAAAGCAATTCGGTTTCACCAATAAGAAACCGACATAACACTAACCACCGCGGGGCGTCCTCAATATTCCTTAATGGCAAGTAGCACACGAAACATTCATGTTTCATAAAGGCAATTTGGTTTCACAACCAAGCAACCAACATGTCTCGAGCCCCGTGGTGCACATTTCCTCCATCGAATTGCGGCATACAAGCAGGAGATACTCTTGCCTTACTTCCATGCTGCAATCATATCGGTTGCTAAACCAATCGACATGAAATGGGTAACTCGCACCTGGCCGCAAAAGGGAATCGAGTTCTCGTTACTGTAAATACACACACGAGATGCCTTACGCAATAACTGATCGGAACAACACCTCAAGTATCGTTTTCATGATACTTGCCCAGATGCAATTTCCTTTTATGGAAATGTAATATCCACGGTCCGCTTGCTCATGCACAGCATGAGCGTGCGAGGTAATCACATCTGTGTGTGTGCACATCCTCGCCGGATCATCATCTAGGATCATCCCTTATATGGTCACCGGAGCGATGGATGGAATTTTTGGTGTTCTGTCGCTTCGGTTGATATGGTCAATCGCGATACGGATTCCGTGGAGGCAAGTCGGGCATCCACGTTAAATAAACCCACAGTCTGAATCGATCATAAAGCGGAACCTGTTGGGTTTTTAGCGCCGTGAATTACTGTTTGAAGAACTAAACTCTTTTTATTTCCAAATAGTACTACTGTTCAATCAATATAGAACTCTTTTCATCTTCAAATGGTGCTACCATTTTAATGTTACTGTTCAATCAATATAGAACTCCTATGATTTCCGAATTGTGTTACCGTTAAACAATTAAGAACTCCAATTACTTACAAATTGTGTTAACGTTTATTGTCTTAAAATTTTATTACCATATAAACAACTAGAACTCCTATTATTTCCAAATTGAGTTACGGTTTCGAGAAAGTTAAGATCAATTGTATCCTTTAGTTCATTGTTGAAGAAATATAGAAATAAATAACTATTGTGTTGCATTCAAATTTATTGTTAATTTTGTTAAACACCGAGTCAGAAGTTAAACGGTACGATGGGAAGGTTTGTGTGAACCCGGGTCTCTGCTGACACATAACAGAAAAACCTTTGACTAAAACACTATATTGGTCACAATCGCGGGCAGCGACAGCGTGGGGTAGGAGTAGAACCATTGCCAACGGCGGCACCCATACATCTTTACCCCATAGTTCTGTTGAGCGACCCATCAAGTCTTAAGAATATTTCGTTGTTGTAGGGATTTGTTAAGCCTCATAAAGGCAGGTAAAAAAAGACGATGACTACAAAAAGGTCTGCTACACTATTCTCCCTACGTATAAAAACGATGGTGTTGTTAGAACAATTCAATCAGTTCGATATCTGCATTGCCATAAAATGTTTCACAAATTACTTTATTTTTTCGCAAATTGAGAAAAAAAAAACAAAACAAAGGCACAAAATATGAAAGTTCAGATCTGTTTTCCATTTCAGCTCATATCAAGCAACATTTCCTGAAACAAAGAGATCATGCGTACATCGTAACAATCATCAATGAAGAGTCGTACGGGAAGCCCCTATTAAAATGTATCTGCCGATAATAGTCCGTGTTGTTCCCGCCCCAGGCCGCCCGGTCATTTCTTTCTTCTTACTATCTCTCCGTCTCTTGCTGCTAGAGAAATCCTCTGTCTTAACCTAGTAAAAACTATTAATATAGGTAACCCGGTGGCGGTTTCCTTGAATGCCACCAATCATCTTCCCATTACCCCATGTAAAACTCCCACCTAGGGCATACAGAAACCTGGAAAGCAAGTACTTACCTGTTCATAGTTGTACCATAAAACCTTGAAATGCATTAAATCACAATATTTTCTCATTCTAAATTCATCTGCACCAAACAGGCATGCTCTTTATGGACAATTTGGTTGCATCACCACGCAACCAACATGTACCGAACCAATCCATTGAACATGTCTCGGTTCGATTTCCATCAAGTAATAGGCATCCACCACATTAAAGGTTGCATCACCTAGAAACCAACATTGGTCGAACTATATCAACGACATATACTTTTACGCGCCAGCCGCACACATGCAGAGGATATTTTATCTTTCCCTTTGCATACATACTCACATCGATCAGTCATCTGACCAACAAATACATGAGGGTATCTGGCTGATTGCCCAAGCAAGTCGAGTTCTCAAAATGGAAAATTACCATCGACAATTCTACTACGTGGAGATGCCGCCAGCATGTGCACGATCAGCATAAATGCTTTACGCAGTCGCTGATCGTGTATGCAACAAAATCTCTATGTCGAGATAACGGCACCAGCTGCAACCATGTCAGCTTATGTTACCTTTAGGAAATTATTGTATCCACGGTCTGCTTGCTCATGCACAGCATGAGGGTGCGATGGAACCTCATCTGTGTGTGTGCACATCCTTTCGATGATCATCTTTGAATATCATCCCTTTTATGGTCACTGAGGCGATGTATGGAATTTTGGTGTTCTGTTGCTTCGGTGGCAATAATCAATCGCGATACGGATTCCGTGGAGGCAAGTCGTGCCTCCACGTTAAACAAATTATACACGAGTCGGGAACAGGAATCCATTGGAGTCAGATCGCTGAAAGGGGTCCTCTTGTGCGTAAAGTCGAAGTCTATCGGTTATCGCAAAATTTTCAATACAATATTTTAGAGCAATCAAATTTCTGTTACGGTGTAAATTTTAATACAAACTTTTGAATCAAATAAGTTTCTGTTACGGTGTAAATTTAATTTAAACATTGTCAAACCAACCAGTTAACTTTCATAATTATTTCGCGTTTACTGTGTAAATATAAACCCAAAATATTGAATTAACTAAAGAATAATAAATGAGAAAGAAAGGAGTCATACGGTGTTTCTTTTCGTCGACTGGAAACGCAGAAACTGGGTATAGCGGTGGACCTGTGCCCCTGAGGCACTTAACCAAAGAATACAACTACCCACGTTGGTACAATTATTACCACAACCCTCCCTCTTTCATAAATATCACAAGTGAAAACTTAACTGTTTCGTCGGTGTGGATCATATATAAGCAAGTACTCGTCGATAGGGGTAATGGAGGCGCCTTCGTATAGGTGAGAGTTGGCGTAATGACGACCGTCAGGCCTTCTAGAATGATTGGTGCATCTTTTGAGGAGTTTCCTTTCGAAAACCCGAAGTCTTTCCATTTGAGCCGGAGATATGCAGGGCCATATGGGAAAGGTGTACGATAATCCAGATCGGATTGGCTGCTTATAGCAGAGAAGCTTAACTTTGGTGTCAACTTTGTTTCTCCACTTCAAGATGTTGCGCAGTTGCTGAGACCGACCGAGGCCCCTTTGGAGAATGTGGGTCACATGTTTGATGAAATTCATTTTTGGGGTATAAGTGACCCCGAGATATTTCATCTTGTCCTGTGGTCTAATCGTAGTATCTCTTTTTATTCGAATATTCTGTGAATATCGAGAAGTAGGTTGGGAGTGTTTACTACTCAGAATTATGGCTACTGCTTTGGATGGATTAAGTCGGATTTTCCATCGACTGTAATACTGATACAGTTCGTCCAAGTGACGGTTGAGTCGATTTGTTGCGAGGTTAGGGCCTTTGGTTGACATGTACACCAGGACGTCATCCGCATAGCATATTTGGTTTACTCTCCCGTCCACAGGCCGGGGAATATCGGGGGTGTAAATATTGAATAAGATGGGGCCTAGAATGGAGCCCTGTGGTACGCCTGCAGCGGCGTGAAAAGTTCGGGAAAGCTTTCCATTCATTCTAACTTGGAAGGTTCTGTTTCGAACGAACTGGTAGATGATGCCACATAGCGTTCTACTGAGGCCAGTATTCAGTAGTTTAAAAGTGAGACCTTCGATCCAAGTCGTATCAAAAGCTTTTTCAATGTCTAGGCTTACCGCAACGGTGGGTTCCTTATTAAAGTGCCGCACGCAGACGTGGTTTTGAAATAAATTGAGAGCCATAGTGGTGCTGTGCGCTCTTCGAAATCCGAATTGGAAATCAGGTATTAGGTGCCTGGCACTGACAAAGTTATTTAGCTTCTCGTATATGAATTTTTCATATATTTTGCTGATGCAAGTGAGAAGCGAGATAGGGCGAAAGCTTGAGGGGTGATACGTTGGTTTCCCAACTTTTGCTATTGGACAAATAATAGCGTGCCTCCAAGCTTGGGGAAAGTACCCCATGTTGTAAGCATGGTTGAACAGAATGGAGAGCTTTATAAAGAATAAGGCAGAAAGCCTTCGCAACGAGTGGTATGACATGTTGTCGATACCAGGTGACTTCTTAGGGTGTCGAGATTTAACCAGACTCTGTAGGGTATTTGGTGTGATGAAACCGTGACCATTATCACGTGTGTCAGCGAAGTATGCACTGTTAGTTGGGTTAAAGACAACAATTGGCTCGTTGAAGTCGTCCAACTTACTGTGGACCTCTGAACTAACGATTGCATTAGTTTCCGGCTCGCCATCTTGGAGAATGAGTTTGTGATTGTTTTCGAAGGTCTCTCCGATGATATTTGCTTTATTGGTGTCGTTATTGACAACAACACCATTGTGCATAATTGGCCCAGTGATGCGGGAAGAGCCACATCTCTTTTTAACATTTTTATAAACGTTCTGGTCCATCTGAATACCCTTCAGCTTGTCTTCCAATTGGCGGGTACGATTGTTTTGGATTCTCTGTTTTATCAGTGTACCAATATTGTGAATAATGGATCGCAATAATGGCTCCCTTTGCGTAAAGCGGTGACGATATCTCGTTCTGCAGAGCCTTTTACGCTCCCGGATGTGACGAAGAGTGATGTCGTCATGGGGAATCTGATAGGTCTTTTCAAGTTTATACTTCGGGACATGAGTCTCCGAAGTTTCAACTAGAATCTTGTGAAGTCGTTTCGCAACGTTGTTTATCTCAACCGTCGTTAGGTTCCTGTCAGTGGGAAGAGAGCAATGGTGGAGTTTATCGTTCAATGTAATATTGAAGTTGTCCCAATTTGACCGCCCATAATCGGGTATGTATCTGATATGAGCCCGGGATGTTCGATAGCCGCGAATGAATGTGGTCACAGCGTTGTGGTCAGATACACCCGCTGAAACTTGAGGAGGAGTGATTTGTGGAAGTAAGTCTTTGGACACAATAAATATGTCCGGAATTGAGTTACCTCGAGTACCAACCGTAGGTGCGACTATTTCGAAGATGAGGGCATACATGTTTGCGGTGTACCATTGGTACAGTTTTGTGCCATTTGGGCAAGAGACAGAGTTGTTCCAGTGGGGATGTCTGGAGTTAAAATCGCCGCCTATGATGAAAGGTGTATGCCCCGAGGTCCTTATTAGTTTGCCGATATCTTCGGGATTAATGGGGCCATTATTGGTTTTATGCGAGTGGTATACGGAGTATATATTCACTCTACCATTACTAGCCAGATGCAGTTCAACTCCAGATACCTCTATGGACTCTAGGTGTGGGAGGTCAATAGCTTCATGGCGAAGTCCGCTATTAACCAGTATACAAGTTCCACCTCCGTTGATGGTGGGACCGCCAGTGAGGGTTCGATCTCTTCGAATCATGGAGAAGTTTGGGAATACGGGACGGTGACATGGATGCAACCTAGTTTCGGTTACAAGTACCACGGCCGCCCGGTTTTCCTTTATGAAGTCAGAGACTATCATACGCTTGGAATGCGAAACAAGGGAGTTGACATTTAAGAGGATAACTTTAATTTTGGAATGCATTGTGGAGGGTATGTCTTGCATATGCAGTGAAAAGGAGGGCCTCCCTCTCTGCCTCGGTTGATAGTTTCTCATATCGGGGTCGGATATCCTCAATTAAGCGGGAGAAACTAAGTAGTTTCTCGAGCATTGAAGATTGCCCCCTCGGAGGCTTTTGCACCACCGCTTGAATTTGAGGCGTCGTGTTGGCCTTTACCGGGGTTCGCTTAGGGACTTGAATATGTTTTTGAGGGGAGGAGTTGAAAGAGTTTTTGTATTCCTTGCCTGCTGACCCCTAAGCATGTCGGCAAATGTGATTCCATTTTGGATGGGGTTTTGTGTGGCCTGTTTTCCGAAGTCTGACTTGGCTGTTTGCTTAGCTCGAGTCTCCTTGGATCTTTGTTTAATTTCCTTATATTTAGGACAATTTCTATAACTAGCCGGATGCCCTTTGTTGCCGCAGTTGCAACAAGTTGGCAGTGTTATTTCATCCTGCACATTTGTTGCGTGATCGTATTTCGCTAGCGGTAGTTCGCACTTGCCAATATCGTGGGATTTTCCGCAACGAACGCAACGGCGACTCATGTTGCAGTTTCGGGAGACATGCCCGAAACGTTGGCAACGTCTGCGTTGAGGTATTTCTCTGTTATGAAATACCTCGAAGACAACTTGCTGATGCAAAGTTGGAAGCGACTTTGTCCGTATTATGGAATCTATGTCGGTTCCTGGGGCAAGGAGAAGCTGCCATATGTTCAGCTTGGTGTATCTTTGCGGTCTGATGTTCACAAACCGCTGTGGGGGAGAGAATTTTTTGACGTCAATGAATTTGACGTTAGGAAATGTTGCCTCAAGAGCAGTTACGATGTCGTCCTTTTCCCAAGAGGCAGCGACTCGTTTTAAGAGGATTGTCCTCGACTTTTCGTCGGCCGGAGGTTGTCGTTAGCCGTGCGATAGGTTTCCCTATCGTAGGCTATGATTTTATTTAGGGATGCAGGTCTTTGCCTTGAAGTTAGAAATCCCTAGCCGGTTCATGTCACCGACGAAATTTTTTAAATTGAGGTCTCGTGCAAAGACCCGGGGTTGCTGTTTCTTCTTAGAAACAGGTGGGCGTTCCCCGACCTCTGGCTGAACAGTGTTGGGAACACAAGCAGCCTTTGGTTTTGGGTTAATTAATGGAGTTGGCAGTGGTGGGCAAGGCTCCTGCGGAGGTACGACCCTCACATGAGTTGGTGTTATCGCGGGGTTCGACTACAGTTTGGGGTGCGGCGTTGGCGGGCAGCCGGTGGCCACACGCTTATTGGAGGGTCCTCCTTCGCAGTTTATTATTGGAAGTGGTGTTTTCCGCTTAGGGGCTCTAGACGAGTTTGGGGTGGGGGTGCGCGAGTCACCGTCGTCCATTGATTCGTCGGAACTCTCAGCGAGACTTTCCAACTCGGGCTCGAGCTCCGATTCCGAATCAGAAGCCTCCGAACTGGCACTGGACGGGGATGCGGGTGGTGCGGCTTCCAGTCGCGACAATTTAACTCTCAAGACAGCGTTCTCTGCCTTGAGAGCCTCGAGGTCCTACTGCCCCGAAACCAAGATGGGCCGCTCTTTTTATACTGTGGCCAATCGAGAATTGCACACATGCGGTATTTTATTTGTCAAGCACAAACTCGATTGTTGTGCTAATAAAAAGGTTAGTCATTGGAGCAATGTGCGACAGATTATATTTAGGTTTCACCCGTCGCACATATGCCCCGCTATGGTTGGATGGATGAGTGGATGGAAAAGGTAAATATGGATACAGGTGAGTATGGAATGGGATAGGTTAGGGGGCTTTAGGGCTTGGTTATTCGGGATGGGTGGTAGATAAAGGAATTGTGATTACGAATCACAACACATATATGATGCATTCAGGGTGAGTGTACGGAGGCCATTGAACGTTCGTATAATTACATGGAAATTTCTACACCAACATGCTGCGAATTATTATTAAAGAAATTGTGCTATCAGCTGAGTGACATTTTCAATGTATGTATATTAAGAGAAAGAGTTTATTTGTTTTACTATTTCCTTTTGTTTGGTTTTGTATAAGTTGAGTGTATCATGTGTGTGTAGGTTTCAACAAGCTCCAAATGAGGTATTTCTCTTTTATTTATAAAAAAAAACAATGGGTTGGCGAGGGGGCCGACTTAGCGAGACAAGGACAGATGTGTCCTTCATCTTGCCTCTGGCTTCTGGTCATCTTGCGATAACCAGAATCACCCACATCCGTGAGGATGTTGGGCTCGGTCTCGCGATATCTGAACAGAAAAGAAAAAAAGGGGGGTATCCAAGGATAGTGTGGACAGTGTTAGTCCAAGTGTTCTCTAACTACTTTTATAGAGGGATGGTGGGAAAGAAATCATACAAGACCGGTAGTCCCGTACAAGTAGGTTCTCGATGTTCTGAATGCTTTCGAGGTACTTGTATGCTAATTGAAGCAAGTGCTCGTCGATAGGGGTAATGGAGGCGCCTTCGTATAGGTGACAGTTGGGGTAATGACGACCGTCAGGTCTTCTAGAGTGATTGGTGCATCTTCCGAGGAGTTTATTTTCGAAAACTCGAAGTCTTTCCATTTGAGCCGAAGACACGCACGACCATATGGGAAAGGCGTACGATATTCCAGATTGGATTAGCTGCTTATAGCAGAGAAGCTTAACTTTGGTGTCAGCTTGGTTGCTCCACTTCAATATGTTGTGCAGTTGCTTAGACCGACCGATGCCCCTTTGGAGAATGTGGGTACCATGTTTGATGAAATTCATTTTTGGGGTATAAATGACCCTAAGATATTTCATCCTGTCCTGTGGTCTAATCGTAGTATCTGCCATTTTTATTCGAATATTCTGTGAATATCGAGAAGTAGGTTGGAAATGTTTACTACTCAGAATTATAGCTACTGCTTTGGATGGGTTAAGTCGAATTTGCCATCGACTGTAATACTGATACAGTTCGTCCAAGTGACGGTTGAGTCGATTTGTTGCGTGTTAGGGCTTTTGGATGACGTGTACACTAGGACGTCATCCGCATAGCATATCTGGTTTACTCTCTCATCACATACAAATGTACACTTCGGATGATGTTTTGACATTGGTGGATCCCGAAAAACGTCGACGAGTGCAATCATATTAAAATACAAAAGTTATGTCTCTTCTGTAAAACCCTTTATATTATAGTTATACCTCTCGGAGGTTATGAGATTCATTGTTTTACTATTCACTCTTTATACTGTTCTCCCTTATACTGTTCATCTTTATGCTATTTATTTGTGTAGTATTAATTTGGGCACCATTCACTTTTGTACTCGCATACTTTCACTTTTATACCACGCACTCTTATACTATTCACTCTTATCATCATCATCATCATCGGCACTACAACCGGGAACCGGTCTTGGCCTTATTTAGCAAGTCCTGAGGCTTGTTAAATATTCCATAATGATTTGTTTTTTCTGGGCAAGGTCATTAGTCTGCACTCTTATACTATTGTCTCTTATACCGTTCATTCTTATATTGTTTATTCTTATGCTATTTACTCGTGTACAATTAATTTCTACACTATTTACATTTGTGTCATTAACTAGTATACTTTTTACTCTTACACTATTCACTCTTATATTCTACGCCCTTGTCATACTCACTCTTATACTATTGACAATTATGATGTCCACCCTTATACTAAATATTGTTCTGGCATTTACTTGCTTATGAAGGAAACAAGTAAAGTCAATTTTCGGTTTGCGCACTGAGTTACACGCATTCACGACTACCCAGAAACGACAAACTTTTATGTGACACTGATATTATAATTATATTGTTATGAGACCATATAAGGTAAGCCAGTTGACATAATGTTTAAGTGTTATACTTCCGTGGTGTTATACTCATTATCATCATCGGCAGTACAACCGGGATCTGGCCATGGCCTTATTTAGCAAGACTCTCCACCGATCCCGATTTCGAGCCGATGTCATCCAGCTTTGTACTTCCGAGCTCTGGGCGTCCTGGTGTTACGAATTTGTCTATACCGACGTAACATTCATAAAACACTTTACTTATCACACACTAAACACACATTAAGCAATTAAGCCCACTTTGTCCTAGTTTTAATTGGAACTTTTATTTAATTGACATTTTATATTATAATTAAAGTTACACACACGCATACATTTATTTTCTACACAGTCATTTATTTCTTCCGTCTTCGATGACGACGGGTAATTCACACTTCATTTTAATTCTGTGGTTAGAAGTTATTTACACGGACACACTTAAATACAAATAATCTGTTGCACACACGACACGCATCATCCGTCTTGGTTGACGGTTTTAATCGACTCTAGTTTTTTGACGATGGTTGGCGAGACCGTTCTAATATATGTCCGTTCAGGACCACGGTTGTGTACAGACTCCTAGTTAGAATCAACTGTCCAAACCGGACGACGTTCGCACACAGACGCCTTATTATCTTTCCTTCGATCATGCAGACCGTAGGATGCATCCATTGTTTACTCGCACAATAGCTATTTTTCCCGCACAACAGATGGATGGTTCGCCGTACATTTTTCTGTTTATCGAACGTTGAAAATGTTTACGATCTGCGAGACCTGATTGTGTGATACAATTCTTGTAACCTTGTATTTACACAAGTGTTCATTTATGGTCAACGATGGCATAGATATTTCGTATACCTTATTGCTTCGTTACCATGGAATTGTTCTTTGTTTTGAGTAGCACATTATTTTCTTTGTGCCGTCATAGATTTTTCCCAGATGTGGTATCTGGATTCCATGATTCGCCCGTGTAGGCATTTTGTATCTAATGCACTTTTACACGTACTCATTGTATTGGATATGTTGATTAGGATTAATCAACATATGGGGCTTCACATGAAGGTGAATCCTGTTTATGGTGGGGTGTGGCCCCAAAAGGGTGAGTATTGGGGGAGGGTAGGAGTTGCGTGTAACACTGGTCTACGCCCTCTCTCCATCGCAGATAAGGGTGAGCACCCAGTCCTCGGATCCATACATGATGACTGGTAAGACTATGGTCTTGTACAGTAATAACTTGGATGTTCCGGATAAATTTCGATTTCTATTGACCCAAATTGGGTTGAAGGATTGCACCACTTCAAATTCGTAGGCGGCCTTCAAGTCTATAAATAGAGGATATAATGGAATCTTCAATTCCAAACATTTTTCCATTACCTGCTTAAATGTGAATATCTGATCAATCGCTGATTTGCCCGGGTTGAAGCCACACTAATATTGACCAATGATGGCTTTAGCGTGTTGTATTCCAGAATACTACCCTTATTAGATTTTTTACACTGAATCTCATTACTTTTCTAACACACCGTTAAAACTTCCTCTGTTCATATCTCATTCTCACTTAATACATATCATTAATAAACTTTCACAATATTCTATATCAAGCCTGTTACAGCATATTTCATAACATGCCCCTTTTCATAACATGCACCCTTTTTTCATTCAAAACATAGCACTTTGATTTTCGTTCAATCTCTCTGCGATCGTCGAAGTGTGTAGACGCGTCCTACCACTGCTTTTGAAAAACAAAAGAGAAAAGAAAAATTAAAAGAAAACACGTGTGCGCGTGCAGACATAAATGTGTGACCGTCATTAGGAACGGTCTGTGGCCGAACAATAGTGTATCGTGTATAATATTAAGTGGAAAATTTTGTGAAATTTTTGCGCGACATTTTAAAATTTAAGTAAAATTGGTAAACCAAAACATAAAATCAGCGACCGCATCCGGAGTTTGCGTTCGCAGATGCTGGTCAGCGGCCCCAGTACTGCCGAGCTACCTAAAAAACGAAAGAAAAAAACTGCTCACAGTCCTCTGAACGCACCGAAGAAAGTAGCTACAATGGCTACTCAACTAACAACGGAATACCACAAAAAATACGATGACGCGATGGAAACAATAAGGATACTAACAGCCCAAATGGAACAACTACAAGAAAAAATTCGCTCTCTTCAAGCGCAAACCAAAACCAATGTCGACGTCCCCATGAAGGAAGTTCCTCCCCAACCCATCTCATTAACATTGAACAATAACCCATCATCATCGAATATCTCGCCACCGCCCCAAGATACCCACAAACCAGAAGACCACTGGCAAACAGTTGGACAGAAATCTGCAAATAAGGTGAGACCACCCCCAATCTATATTAAAAATCGTAATAGTACCAAAGAAGTCATCAAGACGCTTGAGAATGCCCTTGGACACAGAAATTTTACCACGGACTCAAAAGGATCTTCGATCTCTATCAAGACGATGACTCTAACGGATCACGACATGGCAATAAGAAAACTCTCAGAGAACAAACACGAGTTCTTCACATTCCAACATGCCCAGATAAAACCAAAAACATTCATCATAAGGCACATTGATCCAGCATGGACTACCGAGGAACTTACACTCGAAATCTTGAGGATATGCCCGTCAATGAAAATCCACAGATTGGACTACTTTCAAACCCCACACATGAGGGAGAATAATATTAGGAGCTTGCGAATCATACAGATCCCACCGAACGGTGATGTCACCCAACTTAAACAAATAAAATATTTGTTCACACACAAAATCACGATCGAGGAGCCACATAAACAGAGCATTCTCCATTGCAAAAGGTGTCAAGGATCAGGACACCTAGCAGTTGCGTGCCACCTAAGTGCACGATGCGGAAAATGTGCCGAACAGCATATACCAGGAGAGTGCAAAGTGAACCCGCCTGGCACAGAACCATCAATAATTCAGCAAACAAACGCCGATGGATCAACATCCACGAAAAAAATTACCATAACTTGCTGTAACTGCGGAGGCCCACATCCAGCTAGTTTTTCACAATGCCCCGAAAAGCTACGGATTCTGAAGAGACGTTCGTTACACACGGTAACTAATACGGCCAAACCAGCTGCAACGAAACCCTTATCACCACAACCATCCCATCTCAGGGGGTCAGGAACATCATATGCAGAAATTACGAAAAGTTCCCGTAGCTGCCCGAAATCTCAACAACCCAACCCCAACGTTCTCAACCTGGATATCTTGGGATACATCAGGAGTCTGGAGACACTACTACCAACCTTAAAACACAGTTCCGAATTGGAAAAAAAAGGTCAGATCTTAAATTTAATAACTTCCCACATCCTTTCCCTTAACGTATAACTTAACCCTTATCTGCCTCAACTCAGAGTCCATTTATTCCCACACCCGTAGACAACACCTCCGACTGTTTGTTGAAAAGTTCTCCCCAGATATTCTTCTGCTTTCAGAAACTTGGCTGAAATCCACTTCTCGAGTCTACATACCTAATTACACATTTGTGTCCAACCCACGAACCTCTGGCCCTCATGGAGGTACGGGAATCCTAATACATAAAAAATTCCAATTTGCTGAGATTAGATTTGCTAATATAACTAGTGTCGAATACACGGCTGTTAAACTTTTCTGCCGAAATAATAAAGTACTGGTCTTGTCCTCCATATACATTCACCCTTCTCGTGAACCAAACTTCCCTAGTGCAGACATATCACAAATAATCCAACAGTCTCTGCCAGCACCTTTCATAATAGGAGGAGACTGGAACGCACGACATACTGCATTTAATGACATCAAATGCAACAAATACGGCTGTCAACTCCTTGATCTCCTCCGACTTCATCCATATGTCTACGCAGACTGCCCGTTGCAACCTACTCGAATTTGCAGCTCAACCAAGTCAACAATCGATTTCTTCCTAAAGTCTACAGATAGCTATTCATCTAATCCTCCCACAGTGTCCTTCACATTCCCTTCGGATCATGGCTCTGTCCACACCTCGGTTCAAATCCCCTCGCTTGAACCACTCTACACTCTGAATCCTATTCCAAATTTCACCAAAACAAACTGGAAAAAAGTCAATAAGGATATTGCTGCTAGCTTTTCAAAATTTTCTTTACCGGAATCTTCTAACCTGCCCCCTACACAAATTGACCAAGCAGCGGCCCAAATAGAGCAAATACTGGGAAATGCTCTCTTCAGCCATACTCCCACTATCGTTCCTCATAATCACTTAGGAAAACCCCTACCCAACCTACTCACAAAATTATTACGTATAAAAAAACAACTCCGACGAAAATTGCACACTAGCTACTCACCTTTTATTAAACAACAGATCCAGCTATTGGCCTCCCTGATAAATGGACAACTAAAAGTTTTCACTAATCAGACCTACACATCCACCTTAAACAGTATCAAACCAAATCGCGATCTATTTAAAAACATAAACAGACTAACGGGTCGCAAACTCAAGCCTCGAACAGATTATCTTATTCACCCAACTAATAATAACATCGTCCAGTCGGACACTGATATAGCAAACTGTCTCGCTGAACATTTCTGCAAAGTCCATAAGCAAAACGATACCCTCCCAGTAACAAATTTCCACGATACCGTGAACGATTACATTCCACGCTCACTGGAGCCATCCCTCACACCATTTATTACTGAATTCACCGAAAGCAATAAAGCATCACACCCCGTAGGAATCGACACATTCCTAAGCCTTGAAGAACTATCCGAAGTCATTACTTCACGTAACAATAAAAAATCGACTGGCTTAGATGGAATCCCTAACCTCCTATTCAAAAGACTCCACCCAGGCAACTTGCTCCCGATTCTCGTTCTTCTCAACCACATAATAAACGCTTCACATTTCCCTAAAAGTTGGAAAACAGCAGTGATCATCCCTATTAGCAAATCTGGGCCCTCCAAGTACCCGGATAACTTCCGTCCGATATCGCAGCTAAACTCGCTTAGCAAGATTCTTGAATGTAAAATCTACAAAAATCTTCTCTCATTTGCCAGGGATAACTCCCTCATTCCGAACTCTCAATTTGGCTTCCGCTCACAACACTCCACTTGTCATGCTCTCTTAAAACTGACACATGATGTGACGACCCACCTCCAAAACCAATCCCCAACGGTATGTGTCTCCCTAGACATAGCTAAAGCATTCGACTGTGTCTGGATCGCAGGACTGTTATACAAACTTCATTCAATGTATGGATTAAACATCCACTCCACAAAACTTCTCGCTTCTTACCTCTCTGATAGAAAGTTCATGGTGAAAATAAACTCAACTCTCTCGACACCTTATAGCATAACCGCAGGAGTTCCTCAAGGATCCATCCTCGGCCCACTACTATACCTTCTTTATACATCAGACGCACCGCAGCCACTGTTACCCAATACAACAATGCTCAACTATGCCGACGACACTTTAATTTATTCAAGCAACAAGCTTGTCAAGGAGGCAAGAAACTGTATTAACAGATATCTCCCAATCCTGTCAGCCTACTTTACCAAGTGGAGAATTCAACTAAATCCAACCAAAACTCAGCTCATAGTTTTTAAAGGCAGAAACGCGAGTTGTACAAACAACACTATTCGCTGCCATAATAAAATCAGAATTAAAATAAATAACAATATAATTAAACCCTCCAAAACCTTAAAGTATCTAGGTATAACCTTTACCAACAATCTGTCATTCTCCGCCCACATTAAAAATACGATTCGTAAAGCCACAACCCAACTGAACCTCTGCAGAAAAGTCATGTACAAACCGAATGGTCTCTCTCCCAAAGTCAAATCACTTATCTACAAACAAATAATCAGACCCACTCTCACATATGCATGCCCGATATGGTACCATATCACACCCGCCCAAATGGAGAAGCTACGCGTTTTCGAAAGGAAATGCTTCAGACTTATCACTGGCCTCAACCGACATCCCAACTCCCACAAATATTACAACAGTAGTTCGCTCTACTATGCCGCTAATATTGAACGTATAGATCAACGCTTCCTCGAGCTGTCCATCAAATTTATCGAAAATCTTCCCAATAATCCCAATCCGATAATAAATGCGCTCACATCGACTCCGTCAGACAACCGAACTGCCTACCCGAACTGTCTCCACACCAGAACCCTCTTCACCTCTGGCAGGTTGGTCAACAACTCCAATGAGATCGTATACCACAATACTGAACTCTCACCTCACCAGTTTAAATATTGTAATATACAACCCTTCTCTAATATCTTGCGTTTCAACGACCAATCGGAAAGTGTTCCCCCAACCCATATCCCCGACTCATAGTACCCACCCTAACCCAAATTCCACCCATCAACCACTATACCTCCCGCCCCACCCTATTCTAACTTATTGTAATAATAATAGATTTAATAATTAGATAAGCTAGGCTAAGCTAAGTTAAGTTAAGTTAAGCAAATTAGTTATAGGTTAAGTAAATAATTATATCCTGGTTTTCTGACCTTTTCCAGGAATCCCCACCTACTCCTATCTTGTCCACCCATGAAATATATAACTTTATAATAATGTTTGAAAAATGTACTAGCAAGTATGTGTAAACGATTAAAGCTAAGATAATTATAAGTTATCTGTATTACTTATTGTAACAAATCATTTATGGTCAATAAATACAGAAATGTAAAAAAAAAAAAAATTGATTTTCGTTCAAAGTTTATTCAATTTAAAAGTCACAGAGACTAAAAGGAATGCTTTGAGAAAATTTGTTTTGTTCACATTATAATTTCCAACCAATTAGAACAATAAGTAGCATAAGAAGAGAGAAATTTTAATAGTAAAATCAGTTTGAGTTTGGAGTTGAAGTACTGTTGAAGTTTAAGTCAGTTGAAGAAATACAGTTGAATTTAAGTTTGGAGTTTTAAGTCACAAAGAAATACATTTGAAGAAGAGAAGAAGATCCTGCGTTTTAATAAGGAAAATAAAATAAAAGGAAAAATAAAACCTCCACGCTCTTCCCTCGATATAAAGAGGAAGCACGGCGCTGGAGATGTAACACGCGTATGGTGCTAGCCAAATGTTTCGCCAGCTGGGAACCGCAACTCCAATCGTTGCAGATGGTTCGCCAACCGGGAACAGCAAATCCATGTTCTGCGTCGAGCTCCTCCTCGACGAGAATAGCAAAAATTGCCTCCTTTTCGAAAAAGAATAATTTGAACAATAACTCGTATATTTTCTTTGCCATTGCGCGATTTTATTTTTAACGTTATTTTAATAATTAGACAAACATGAAAAACGGTGTTAAGACGTTGAAAAGGTAAAACTGTACATAAAACCAGGAATGAATTTCTTCTTTGTTCAAAGAATAATTACAAACTGTAAAATAAAACTGTGTCAAACAGTAAGAATGTAAACTGTCAAAGAAGATTCAGCAACTGGCAGCATTCAGTGCCATCACCGAATCCTCTGTTGAAACCTCATCGTTTGGTGTTTATGCTTTGTTGCTTGTGCAGCAACATCTTGCCGGGCCGACAACGATGCACCAGTGTTGTCCTTCCCTTTGGTGCTGTCAACGAAGGGGCGTGTCAGCACCCACTGGGACCAGCCAAACCAACTCCACTAGTTGGTTCCATGAATGTTCGCCCACTGGGAACAGCTAGACCAACTCCAATAGTTGGTGCTCGAATGTTCGCCTATGGGGAATTGCAAATCCAACTCCACTAGTTGGTTCACTGAAGACCTGTTGCTGGTTGTATACGGATGATGGGCCGACGACAATGTACCCAGTACTCCCCTTTAGTTGGCGTCACCAACGTGTGCATGTCAGCGCCGTGGGAAGTCGTGGTTGGTACTTGTGGTTGAGAACAGAGGCTTCAATGCTCGTGTTGCTCATGTACCGGTGCGATGCAGAGGTAGGGTGGCAATAATTAATTATGTTGACTAGATTTAACTATTAATTGGGTTATTTTGTTATGAAATATAGTTGGTCATTGTTTCAATTCGTAGTCAATTATCAGGGTTAGTGTGTGTGCGTGTGTGTGTGTGAGAGACCGAAGGCCCAGTTGGCTATAGATTGCCAACGTTGTAGCTCGATGTAGTTGAAAATCTCCGACATGTTGTGAAGAAGTTGCCTGAAAGGCATATTTGCCGCATCAGCCGCGGCAACGATTTGAATAAGCACTTACGTTATTCAATTGGTTGAGGTCACTATTCCGGTTGATTTGATTAATTTATCAAGCTCCGTTGAAACTGCGTCGGCAGTTATGCAATATTGGGATCAAGGGTTCATTTGACGTTGTAATTAAGCGACGTAGTCGTCAATATGTCGAAGTTGATAGGCTGTAATTTCACCATCTTCTGAGTATGTCCAGCCTGTGCCGCTACCAGAAATGTTATAGTTACCGCCAACTGTATAGGATCATCTGCGTCTCGAATCCAAGTTGATTGCTCTGGCTGATGCTGTTGCAATTGGGGATATATCCCATCTACGCCTCTAAACCAATGCTCGGCGTTAGGTGAATTTCATGATGGGAATTGAACTCTCTGTCTCTGTCGGTGGATCCAGGTCGAATGATTGTGCTGAACATGGTGTTTTTTTTTTCTTTTAACGGTGATTGGATCCTGCGTTCACAGTTCGCTTTCCGTTGGTCTGATTTCCCGAAGGGTGCCGGCGTCTTTCCCATTCTTCTCCTCCTATACTCCCTAATCTTGGCACCGAAAGTCCATCTTGACACCGACTCTGTTGGAGTGGTGCCCCCCATGGCACCTATGTGCAATGGGCGGTGTTAAGAGGGTGCCCCCAGAGCATTTCGTCCAGGCGGCAAAAAGCGAAGAACCCCAGACACGTGACAGCGATGTGTCTGGGCGGCGAGAAGCGGCAAATCCTGGATACGTGAGCGGTGAGTCCAGGCGACGAGAAGCGATGAACTCCAAATCCGTGACAGCTTTCCGATTACATGATTTCCCGACGGGTGTCGGCATCTTTCCTTGTTCCTCATTTTCGTTGTCCCTTAATCTTATAACCGAAAGCCTATCTTAGACACCGACTCCGTTGGTGGCCTGGGTGACGAGAAGCGGCAAATCCTGGATGCGTGAGCGATGAGTCCAGGTGACAATGTTAGGTTGGACCTTGAGGAGACTGGATCGGATGGTCGAACGTGGAAGAAGAGCGCACAGGACAGGGAACAATGGCGGAGTCAAATCGGTGAGGTCATGAACTTCCGGGTTCCTACAGGCCAATAAATGGACGCCGAGCTGGCACCCAATCAGTTCAAATACTGTAACATAAGCTTAGTATTAGATTAGATTAAATTAAAAAATAAAAATTCTGGTTTTCTGACGTTTTCCAGGAAAACTGTTAATATTAAAAACTACAATACTCAAATAGTTAGATATGTTTGAAAAATGTGTAATGTATACATATAAACAATTGTATCACTAGAATTATAAGTTAGCTGTAGTACTTAATGCAAACATTGATTAATGGTCAAATAAACACAGTATGTTTAAAAAAAGAATAGCAAAGGAAATGTTAAGTTGACCGCGAAATATGCAGAAAGAAGATTCGTTTTCTCTATTACATTACAATTTAAACCACGGCCCATTACATTGGCCGACGCGAAACTTTCGCGCCATTCTAATGACATTAAAGATCAATGACAAGGAAGACCAATATCGCTCTACAGTAGATTGTATTGAGGTCCACGATGGATTAGAGTAGGCAGGTTTTATGTTCGTACATCAGTTGCTCAAACGGAATCTCAAATCGCAAGATGTGCGAAATGTGTGTTACGTCATTACTACACTATACCACAAATAGAATCGCAAGATAATAATTTTAATTCAGCCGTATTCGCAATGTGAGCATAAAAATAAGGAGCGCATGTGTTTTCTTGCACTGTCAAAACTCAAGGTCCCGCAATTATATAAAAGTAGAGGTTTTTTTCTTTTATTTGTTTTCTTTAGGTTTCTCCACAAACTTGATGTAAGGTTATTCCCAGTCTATGGTTTCTAATTTATTTCTAATCTTTAATCTTTCAATATTCGTGTGATTTCTTGTCAGGATACTTCGCTCTGAGGCTTATTTGTTTGTTGTATTCATCGGTGGATCTTCTTAACGGTCCCTCACCACTGAATTTTCACCAATAAATCTTCACCAATGGGTTTTAATGACTGCATCTGTGCCAACACAGGTATTCTAACAAATTGTTTTTATTAAATATACTTTAATTAAACAAGTTTCATCGATAAGTCTGCATAATTGGTTTTCACCAATGAATTTTTATTACTGAATCTCATACTAACGATTATTCTTCAAGGAATATTTTCCAATCAGTCGTTTCCAATGAAATTTCTACAACGACTCATCAAAAATGAATTTTCAGTTCCGAATCTTTTCCAATGGATATTTAGTAGTATATATTCACCAATAAACTTTCACCAACGAATCTTTTTTCCAGGAATAACTATCAATGAACCTTATCCAGCGAAGCCCCACGAATCACCAATGAATATTCACCAAATAATTTTAACTAGTGAGTATTCACCAATGAGCTCTCGTCAATAAATATTCACCAATGAACACTCACCAAAGAGTTTTTACCAATTAATTTTATCCACTGAATATTCACCAATGGGTCTTCGTCAATAAAAATTCACCAATGAACACCCACCAAAGAGTTTTTGCCAATTCATTTTAACCATTGAATATTCACCAATGAGCCTTCGTCAATAAATATTCACCAATGAACACTCACCAATGAGTATTTACCAATTAATTTTAACCACTGAATATTCACCAATGAGCCTTCGTCAATAAATATTCACCAATGAACACTCACCAATGAGTATTTACCAATGAATATTCACCAATGAGTCTCCATCACCGGATATTTTACTCCGGAAGATGGCTTCATTTTGGTGTGTGGACGTTCAGTTCTCCACGAGCGTCCTGAATTCCTGGCTATTCACAAATGCTGGATGAGTAACATCGATAAGTAATAGTTTTATAAGTTTTGTATTTTTTTGACATCGTATTACGGCAGTATAAAAATTCCATTAAATAACTTAAACTATACAATATTGTTGTTATAACTAAGAGAGCCTGAGATGAAACTGTTAGTAGTGCTTCAGGAACGTTTGATTTATTCAATATTAGTAAAGTGGTTTTTGTTCGTACGAACTAAATTCTATAAGGTAATGGATCAAACTCGTTCTGACGTCGGGAGTTGGTGTTGTTGAAATAATGATTATTGATTACTGTAATTTCCAATTAGTAATTTGGAAACGATATTAATTATACATAACTGAACCGCAGTAAAATTGGTGCTACTGTCGTAGAGTGGATATTTTCATTAGCTGTTACCACTGTTGACTTTTCATCAGGTTGTGTTGTGTATACAATATCGGAGGATTTGTTGGTAGTGTGATGTTCTCCAATGGTTGGAACTGCAACCCCAGGAGTGGTTTCCTCAGTTGTTGATGTGGGATCAGACTGTAATTCTTCTGTGGTTGTTGAATCGGCCGAGTGTGATTTTTCCGTTTCACTCGCGTGTAGTTGCTCACTAGTAGGGCTGACGGATTCCTCAGATTCGGGTGTGGCATTTTCGGCTGTTGAACTTTGCTCAGATGTTGGTGAAGGGGTCACGGTTGATTTCTCGCTAGGGTTATCCGTTTCATCGTTATGAGGGGTGTGAGGTTCCTCAGCCACATTCGATTTTTCAGTGTCATGCTCCGGTGCTGAACTAGGCTCTGGATGCGGTTGTTTAGTAGTCGGTACTCTGGAAGTGGCTGATGTTTGACTAAGATGTTCGTTTGGAATATGACCTTTTTCTGTGCCTGGATTCTCAGTTTTCCCAGATTGGGCTGTTGTACTTTCGGTTGTTGAAATGTGATCGGGCTGTGGTTCTGCTG
The DNA here is from genome assembly GCA_963931805.1 of Microdon myrmicae. NCBI lineage: Eukaryota > Metazoa > Arthropoda > Insecta > Diptera > Syrphidae > Microdon > Microdon myrmicae. The sequence goes on from OZ007502.1 coordinate 64,518,874, forward strand.
ATGGTGACGAAGTAGATGCTTCTGTTGTGGTCGATTTTTCGCTAGGATGTTCTGTTTCTGTTGTCAGGCTTTCAGAATTGTCAGAGCCTTTTGTGACGTGTTCCGTCGTTGAACTGGATTCAGAAAAAGTGCTTGTAATAGGATTTTCATTAGAAGGTTCATTTTTGTGTGCTTCAACGACGTTCGATTCTGGTGTCACGTGCTCGGTTGTTGAACTGAGTTCAGATTGCGATAAAGGTGTAGTCGATACTTGGTTAGAATGGTTGGGTTCAGGGTTATCTGGAGTTTGAATTTGTTTTGTGGTTTGATTTCCGGACTCAATAGCTTCTGGTATTGTGCCTTCAGATATTAAAGTAGGGTTGAAGTGCATACTTTCTATTTTAGTTGAAGTAGGTATTTCTGTTGTGGTTGATTTTTCACTGGGATGCTCTGAAAGATTTGGAGAATTTTTTCCTTCGTTTGGACTCTCAGATTCCTCCAACCCTGGTGAAATTTCTTTTAATGTTGAACTTTGCTCTGGGCGAGAAATTTCTGATCCTGGTGAATCTGGTATGGCGGTTGTACTAGTGTGTTCTGCATCCAAATGTTCCACATTGTGGGTGCCTTCACTCGCTGCATTGGTGCCTTCTGATGGCAAGGAGATTGTATCGGTTTTTTTAGAGTGTGAAACCACAGGGGTTGGTGTGATTAAACTTTCATTAGTTTGTCCTGATCCAGATTCAGTTGAGCTGTGATCTTTTTGTGTTGTTGGAGAAGTGTTTTCTTCAGAAGATGGTGCAGTAGCTGAGGACCCTTCTTGCTTCGCGGTAGCGTGTTCTCCTCTCAAATCCTGCGCGGAATGAGTACTGCCGTTTGTGGAAGTGGTGCTTTCATTTGGTGGTGTTGAAACTTTTTCAGTTGTTGCATTTTCCTCGAGATGTTTTTCTTCTGATATCGGGATTGTTGAACTCTCTGTCGTGTGCTCTGATCCAGTTTCGGAGGAAGAATGATTCTCTTGAGAGGATGAACTTGTGTTTTCTTCAGATTCTGGCGTCGTGCTTATTTCTGGCACCGGTGACGTTGATGTCGCAGGTGCTGTTGATGTTCTACTAGGTTCATCTGCTCCTAAATAGTGCAGAGAATGGTTAGATACAGTGTCGATGGTGTTTTTAATTGCAGGAGTGGTATTGTCTTCAGTTGCCGAAGAAGGTTCTTCGGGATGTGTTGGACCGGATGTTGGTGACGAATGAATAGCAGGAGTTGTAGATGTCACACTGTCATCAGAGTGCTCTGACCCAGAAGTTGATTCATCATCTGAAGTCACTGTAATAGAAACTTTATCGGTCGCTGAATTGTGTTCAGCATGAGTCCTTGTGACTACAGGTGTCGTAAAGATCGCCTCAGTAGACGACTCTGGGAGGATTGTAGATGTGCCTTTTGTTCTTGGTTGTCGTTCAGAGTGGAGTGTGGTAGAGGCTTGTGTCGTTAACGTTTCCTCGGTTGCTGATTTTTCATCAGAAGGCACTGTTTGGGTTGTTGTAGTAGAGTCCTCACTGACTGTGTATGTGGGCGCTGATGACAAGGTAGTAAATGGTCCTTGTGTTGTCGGCTTCCTCCCACCATGGATAGCTGTCACTACTGGTGTATTAACAATAACCTCGATTGTTGGTGTAGTGGAAGTACTTTCTGTGGATTTGTCATGATGTGTAGATGAAGTCGTTGGTAATTCGGATCCTTGATGTTCATTATCGCCAGTCGATTTCGTTTTTTGTGTGGTAGATGGTACTTGGGTTGTTAAGGGTTTTTCCGTAGATGTTGGTGTTAATGTAGTGATAGTTTGTTTTCTTCGATGGGTAGACTTATATCTAACTGTGGTGGAAGGTTGTGCAGTTGTTGTTGGTCGCTGGTGTCTGACAAACTGTGTTGTTTTCGATACAGGTGTTGTAGAAAGTTCTTCTGATGTTTGCTCACTTGAAGGAAGTTGAGTTATTGATGTCCTTGGTGATTTGTTTTGCGTTGTATGCTTTTCGTCACCGGAAAAGTTTCGGTTTCTTTCATATGCTTTTTTATGTGCCTTGTTGTAGTTGTCTGGATCAACTTTTGCCAATCCGTCTTTAGGGTGATGCCAGTGACCTTGATCGTAATTATTTTTCGGTTTTGAGGTAGAATTCGGTTCTTGACTTTCGGAAGGTTTCACTGTATTCAGCCTAGCTTTCCTTGCTCTGTTTCTACTGAGGGAAACTACGAAATAAATAATAAAGTTATTAGTACCATAGAAAAAAAAATCAAGTACGAGTCCTACCTCTTGTGCTTCGAAAACCGTTCTCATCTGCTACGTAGTGTCTTGTGGCAAGGCTACCGTCTGGAAGTTTCTCGCTCATATAACCTTCGGTCTTCTGAACCATCTTTCCGTTTATTTCTTCGTTGGTAATTTTTTGGTATTGCACATTCCCATTGGCAAGTGCAGTCCTTTTCGTAATACAAAGTTCATTATATGAGAACATATTTCGGCCAAATCAACTTACTTAAATTCAATTGTTCCATTTTGGTAATCCTTATAAAATCGTTCTACTGGTGTCGGGTTATCCCCATTCAAGTCGTCTACACTATTTTGCTCGGAATGCCCATTTTGCACAGGAGCTGCGTTCGAGGACAGCAGTGCTGACGCGATGACACTTACTAACAATATTATTTTAAGTAACTCCATTGTCACAAGGTTGAAAAGCGAAAATAAACTGCGCACACGAATGTGAGTTCCTCAAGTATTTATACGTAATTTATTATCCTTTTCGTATCGTTATTACTCACTGTTACCAAATTAACTTAAACACTGCCGTTCAAAATAAAATTGTTGCCAAAAATGACACAAAAGTGGAATCGTACTAAAACGCAGGACTTAATTAAACTGGTTGCCGATATTAACTTGAAGTCATGGATTTGGTTTCCTCGGAGGCACTTTCTTCGACTTGATTTAACTTGCGACTAATTCTAAAATAATGAGAGATGGTCTTTTATTCTTGCGATGTTTGATCTAATCTATTCTAAGTTCCCTTCTGACTACTTACCAAACAGCTTCGGTCCAAGTGGCCGGTGACGAACCCTCACGAACATCGCGCATTTTCAACGTCACAGTACCTTGACTTAGATTTCATCGACAATGGATTCGACTCATCGGCAGTCTTTACCGGTTTCTGATTGGCTTGACTCATTCTTAATTCAGAAATGATCTACACACAAGATCAGTGATTCGCTAAAACAGTTCAAACAACCGATGTATGATAATAGGTTGCGTTAAGTATTATGTATGGGGTGCGAAGAAAAACCCTTTCGTTGGGGTATTTTTTCATGTCGGTCGAGAATACCTGTTTCAATGATGAACGGAGTAGACGGGAAAGTCCGGTTAATAGCGATGACGTAGTTGATCGTTTTGGTGAATATGCCGAGTTTTCGGAAAGTGATAAAATTGGATTTATGTTTTGGTGAGGTTGATGCACCGTACCAATGAAACATTGTGCGGGATTTACAAAGAAATTCCCAGAAAAGATTGGCTGTGATCTGAGCAAGCTTTTGTGGTATGCAAAGTGGGAATATAATGTAGGCAATCAAGCAGTGCTGCAAGTAAAGGTGAAATTATGAAGATTGCTATTTAATCAGAGTGATTCATTGGGAATTGTTACGCAGGCTATTGCGAAACATGCTTGGCGGCAACTTAAAGGTGTTATCGTCGATCGTATTGTTTAAAAAAAATTAAATGAGGAATATCAGTTTAGCTTATTGGAATCATAACTTTTGTAGTTAATGTGTGAGGCTAAATATCGATATCATCATCATCATCATCATCGGCACTACAACCGAGATCCGGTTTTGGCCTTATTTAGCAGCCCTATTGTTAAATTTTCCATAATGATTTGTTTTTTCCGGGCAAGGTCATTAGTCTTGCGCCAAATATTGATATCAGGTTCACTAAATTGTTAGAAATATAAAAATGAATTGTAAGGTTACCGACTGCTGTACATTCTTAGGTGAATGGACGAATATGCCCGTTTTAATCATAAGCTAGTATTTAAATTATCGCCAAGTGAGGAAATTTTAAAATGCAGTTTAAATTCAAGTGGTGGACTCTAATCGTATGATTATAAATCACATTTCAATTTTAATTACTTAGTTTATCGAAAGAAAATACGCGGTAACAAATCTTAAAGGTATTCTCATATATCTCTACAATCTAATAAAAACTTTTTACGACGGGGAGTGTGAAAGTAAGACACGTTGAAAATTGAGCGTTGAACATTGAAAATTATTTTTGAATCGATTGCTCAAGCTTCTATTAAGGAATAGACAAACATTTGCATTCGATTTAGAAGCATGTAGATCACGTGCGAATGACTCACTTTTTTTTTTAAACACGTTAATAAAATATTGACAGCAAAATTATATTTTTAGAGTAAATGCTGAGTGTGTTGTATTTGAAGTATTTTTTTAATCTTAATTGTTGACTCCGTGAGGCTCCGAAAGATGCTCAAGGATTTCTCCTAAGCATTTCACGAAGTCTATAGCTTAATGGGGTGGCATTTTAACGGGTTATAACACATATTACTGAGTTACATTGTTGCGGATTGGCAATTGAATGTGCTGGAATGTACTGGAGAAATCTAGTACATTCGCAGTGTATACCAGTTACGCAGCAGCTGGCACCAGCTGGCCGATTGTCACCATCGATGGGGTCATAGCGTCCATTTTTGAATTGGCAGTTATGCCCAATGAGTCAGTCTGCAATCAACCTTCGCGGCGCTCACACCGTCAAATGGAACAGTAAGCTATTCCCAGTCGTTGCCATCTGCATAATACCATTCATTGTGCATAATAGCGTACCTTAAGCAATAAAGAACAACTTGACATTACAATAGAGAACAACGTGTTATTATTTGATTGGTACCAGTTCAATTGGTGACGTGCTTTTCTACATTGACCGCGCTGTTCTCTCTCCTGTGCGACAGCCATTGTTCGTTGTGACCGTCCATCGGCGTCCAACGCGTACCTCTTCAACTAACATTTTCTGGTCCTTCGAGCCGGATCCAGTGCCTATTTGGATCGACACCATCGCCGCCCAGTTCGCGGCACAACATTCCTGTGACAGGTACACACGTCAGAAGATCATTAAAACTTCGAAGTGCCCTTAAAGTGCGACCACTTTAATATCATCCCTTAAATAAAGTACATACAGATGTATCTATCCATACAAAACTGAAAGGAAAGGTTACGTCACCTGAAAATAGAACGAGCATTGAAAATTGTACATCATCGCCGCCAAACGAACGCCAAAACCACAACACACTATAGATAGTGCACCATCAGTTGTAGACACTGCAACTAGATCGACAACTGCCAGTCGCCTCGACACAAATCAAGGAACTGAAACTGCAACATTCATGAAATCATAATATCTGTAGGATCTGAAGGTATTACTAAACGTTTTGTATCTGTTATTCATAATCAAGCTAGCAGCAAAATTTGCCGAACTATCAATTTAATTTTAAATCCAATCGTCTGTGAAACAAACACAAGATGTCTGACTGGGACACAGTTACGGTTCTACGTAAACGGGCTCCGAAATCACCTACCCTCAAAACGAAAAGTGCTATTAATCAGGCACCACGTCAGGGCATTCAAGCGGATACTCAACAGAAATTTGGTGCCGGTACTAATAAGCAGCACATCAACACTAAAAACACGAATAATTGGACAGGGAAAATGAAGAACTTAAACATGAAAAAAATACTTTTAGAAGTCGGCAAGATCATTCAGCAGGGACGTCAAGGGAACGGATTGAGTCAAAAGGACTTGGCAACAAAAATATGTGAAAGGAAACCACAGGCAAAGGTAGAAGCCGATTTACCGAAGCTGCGCCCAGGACAAAATGCTGGTGAATCCCTGAAGGGAACAGAGAGTGCTCAAAGGAAACGGGGAAAGGAACAGTACTCTAAGCCTAACCACAGTGAGAATGACAAGCAGGAAGAAAGTGATACATCGAGTGAAACCGGTGACGGGGAAAGTGATTCGGCGCCGAAACCTGGTAACGATGCTCCACGGACTGGTGCACCGCCCATCTCCCCGCCAGCAAGTCTTTTGCCGCCAATGATGTTCCGGCCACGTCTACGGCGCCCGGAAACTCCACCAACACCTGACATGCGCATGTCGCCCGGCCCCCCACCCGGATCGTCATCACGGATGATGCACCCGGAAAATTCCCCCCGTAGGGACACCGAAGCCGTGACGACAACCATTGCGGAACCACCCCAGAAGGGCAATGAACCCAACCAACCTATCAATGAACAAATCACGATTGAGGAACTCATCGCCGCTCAGTTCGCGGCACAGACTACCATCGCTCGCACCTTCCTCAACAAGCAGGAAAAGGGACAACTAACGACTACCAGCATAGAAACCACAAAACGAGACCTCCACACCGAATGGGAAACTATCTGCAGGCGGCATAACCAAATCTGGCACCCCCTAAGTAACAACAGCATCACTACTTCGCGGAGGACTCCATCGGCGAGAGCGAAGAAATATACCTCGAGGAACAGACGAAGCACTCGAGGCCCAGCACGCTCTCGATTCAGCCTCCCCAACCATGGCCACCAGCGCCAATCGCCGGCACCCTAGCGAGCTGCCCCAGTGCAGCTGCCAATGGTCGCCACCAAGCCGGCAGAAAAGGAACCGCACCCCAGACCAGTGAGTCCCGACCAAGAAACAGACCAGAATGCCGCCGGCCCAATGATCAACCAGACCCGTGTCCCTATACACGGACTACCGCCGGAACCCCTAAGGCGACAGGCTCCATGCACATTCTGCGGGGCCTCACACCCCATCTACGCTTGCGAGGGCTTCCGATCACTCACACCTGGCCGTCCGAAGTCCTTCGCACACAAAAGAAACCTGTGCACCAACTGTTTGGGTCGCCACCGCTTACGCGACTGTCATTCCAGCAAGACGTGCCGTCGATGCCGGCGGAGACATCACACTCTGCAGCATGTCTTGACTACCGCCATCGGCGGGACAATCTCACCGCCGCTCCGGGCCAAAGGATCCGCCCCCCGGATCGACCGCCATGAAGGGGCCTGCGCGCATACAATCAGCACCCCTTCACAGCATTCCGCGTTGCTACCAACAGCGAAAGTCATCGTGAGGTCGGAGAACGAACGAAGTATTGAAGTCCGTACTCTGCTGGACCCCTGCTCCAGCGGCACTTTCATTATGTCATCACTAGCCCGAAGGTTGCACCTCCGACGCCAAGCAGCATCCGTCACCACCTACGGTGTTGGGGGCACCCATGGCCTTGCCACCAGAACACACGCCACCATCAGCATCACTCCTCGCCTCCACGGCTCCAAACAATGGACACTGAGGCCCTTCATCCTGTCAGGGCTATCAGCGTATGAGCCACCACCACAATCAACGAGGGATCTCTCGTTCGTGGCGGATCTGGAACTTGCAGATCCAAACATCGCCTCCACCGATAAGTTGGACATGATCACTGGGGGAGACATGTACCCCACTCTCATCCTGGGGGGTCTAAGGAAGGACCCACGTTCCGGCCTCGTCACGCAGGCCATTGAACTGGGTTGGGTGCTAACAGGCGCAGCACCCACCATACCATCCAGCTTAAAGGTGACGAGGCCTGTCACCAGCCATCATATGGCCATTCCTCGTGGGTTGCGAATTTACAACTCCGACCCAGAGTAACTGGCCGAACCTACGACTGATGATCGCAGCTCCCATCAGAACACCAAAAGGAGGTCTCGAGGCCTACGAGGCCCATGCAACTACCAGCCACCGATCACTTGCGCGACCCAACTACAAGACATACCCCCCGCCCGCTGAACCATGGCAGGGGCAAGAGGCAATCGAGGAACCAGGAGCTTACCCACTCGAACACTTCAAGGCACCCCACCACACCCAGGACACCACGTGGTCAAGCTCCTGCCCGGGTCCAAAACTACCCAGGCCAACCGCTGCCATGTGCAGCAACCAAAACAGGACCAGGAGCGCGCAATGCCCCGCTTGGCGGGCGGCGCTCCCCAGCAACCAGCGGTCTCTCGAACTCCAACAAGAAAGGACGCCTCTCGGGGCATCAACAGAGGCTGCACCCCAACGACTCCGGAAGGCACTTGGCCCGTGGCTGCCATTCCGCCAAGCCACGCGGACAATGCCAGGGGCGACATCGCACCACACTCCACGCGACAGCCTCACACGCCAGCGGCCGCATCCCGCCGCCCACTAACTTCGGACGGGCGCCAACGGGCGCATCACCTTTCTCCACCACTGGCCTCGACATAGCGAGACACATCACTAGTCATCACGTGGCCATTGATCGTGGGTTGCGACCTTACAAATCCGACCCAGCTCAATTGGCTGGTCCCGTGACCACAACGGTGATCCTTCAGTGGAAAGGATCATCCTGTCGCCATCTACCCTACAGGCCATCTCAGACCGCCAGGCCTTCAGCGCTCCTCAGGGCGGGCGGTCCCGTCCCAACCGACCATCCACGTGACAGTGGACAGCAACATCCGACCACCATCGACTCAACAACCAAGACCAACCGCTACCAGCAGACCGCACACTCCCGGCCCCTAGCCACCGTCCCCTGGAACAAAATGATTCGCCAATGATTGGCGAAGGCGGGCGGAATGTTGCGAATTGGCAGTTGAATGTGCTGGAATGTACTGGTGAAATCTAGTACATTCACAGTGTACACCAGTTACGCAGCAGCTGGCACCAGCTGGCCGATTGTCACCATCGATAAGGTCATAGCGTCCCTTTTTGAATTGGCAGTTATGCCCAATGAGTCAGTCTGCAATCAACCTTCGCGGTCACACCGTCAGATGGACAGTAAGCTATTCCCAGTCGTTGCCATCCGCAAAAAACTTGACATTACAATAGAGAACAACGTGTTATTATTTGATTGGTTCCAGTTCAATTGGTGACGTGCTTTTGTACATTGACCGCGCTGCTCTCTCTCCTGTGCGACAGCCATTGTTCGTTGTGACCGTCAATCGGCGGCCAACGAAACGCGTACCAGTTCAACTAACATACATAGTTATAACATTAAATAAGTTAAATTTAAACAAAATAATTATTTGAAGAAAACGGGAAATGGAGTTTTTGGAAATACAGGAAATACAGAAATTTGATTGATTTTTTGTGTTGTATGATGCTTTTTTTATTTAACTAAATATAAAACGAAAATTATGGACAAAATAAATAGGAAAGCATTTTACTTTTGAGCCATCAAATAAATGTAGGTATATGATCATTTCGTCCTTATTAAAACATTAACAGGCAGGTTATTAACCATATTTGTTTAATTTATCCATTTTCCCACCGCCTTATTGACACATAAGTGGCCCGACCTATTGGAAGTATTATTACCATGGAGTATGCTTTTATTCATACTTCCACAGGTAGTGTGATTATTACACAAAGCCCACTTCCAGATACTTATCCACCCACAATAGTCGAATTTGTTTAATGTGAATTCCGCCGTGATGATTATTTTGTGCTCAATCAATGAACCAAATTGTTTATTGAAGAACCCGTAAAATTGAATTAAACATGAAATATATAAACAGGCAATAAACTTATAGAGTTCAGTTATTCACATTTGAAAAAATTCCGTGATGGACACGATACCAATAAGATAAACAAAAATATCATTAGTGTCGTTGTCTAGATACATATTCCAAGTACTCGTTAGAAACGACTGTTGGTGATCAATCAGGAACCGCAATGTAAACATTTGTCCAAAATATTCACAGATAATGTGCCCTCATTGTAATGAGTCATGAATGGAGGATAAAAATAATTTCTATAACTACCCATCCAACTGCATGGGTGAAGATAAAGGAGTTGGTAACAAACTGTCAATGAAGGTGGTCATATTTATATTAAAAATCAAGCGTCGTGTATATCCTAGGTCAATGTTAATGACTGGTGAGGGAATTTGCTATAGTGTCATTAAAAGGGAACAAGATAGAAGCAAACAATAAAACGACCAATAAAAAAAATCCTGGATGAGGTGAACTTTTTTTTGTAATTAAAACCATTTCGTCAATGACCGTATAAAAAGGAAGTTAACGGCCAAAACCCACAAAGTGAACGAATAATCGATAGATTTCTCAGTGTTGTGTGCACATTGTGGGTGTTAATCGCACGAGCAAGCTACTGATTAGAATACGGTTACCCACTACAGTACTGCTGTCAAGTAGGTTGATAATAAAGGACCACATGGATCGGGCTGAGTAATTTGCATCAGTAGTCAGATAAAACATTACCTTGTGAAAAGGATAATATTACAATAATAATTCATTCATTTTCATTTTTAAAACATTTTTTTTATTTTCTTTTTATCTTCTTAGTTTCTAAATTACATGCTAGACAAAAAAATGCTTATATTCTAGAAAAATTATCTTATATTATAACTTACTGGTCCTACGCAGACGCTCTAAGCTAAACAATTGTATAATTTGCCTTTCGTCGACAGAACTTCGTGGCAGTACTTATGATTATTATTAAGCCAACGAAGAATTGGAAAAACTTTGTGTCGAATTTTGTTGTTGTTTTTTGTTAAAATTTAACCTACATTTTCTTTTCTTTTTTTTTAATAATTTTATTTAAAAGAACTTAACTTAACTTAACTAAAATCTTATACTACCCTAATTCTAGAAAAGCTAAGTCTATGTAAGCTGGCTGATGATACTGTTACTCTATACCGACATTGGTATCCAAGTCTTTATATGCTATTCAACCACCAGAAGTGTTGACGCTGCCCAATACTATCGTCTCGGTCTCTGTGGGAGATAACCCTACTGCAGCGCAATAGCTCTTCTTCGGTGCGCGTTACTTACCGGTCGTAGCACAATCGCCCGTCTACGGACGATCTACTTACATGATAGATCAGCGGAATTCCGGATCTATTCTGTAAGAGCCAATTCATGCCCAAATCAAGGAACGCCTCTGGTGGAACAAAGCCGTTGCGACGCACTCTCTCATAGTACAGAGTGTTTGGATAATGAGCCCCGAAAATAAGGTCATTGGATGAGCTTATTCCTCTAGCAATATGTCCTCTGATTAATTTAATCATAAAATTATCCACCCTATTTATGTACGCTTCATTGTATAAAGTGTCATTTGAATAATACGTTTTATAGTCTGATTCCGGTGTTCGATGTAATCTGAGTCAAGTTCTGAGACACTTCCTTTCGAACATCCGAATCTTTTCCATCAAATTTGGACCTATGTTAAATCATACTGGGCAACCATATATGAGCATTGGCCTGATTAGCGTCATGTAGCATATGACTTTTACCTTGCTGTCAAGTGGGCTACTGTGAAATAGCCTCCTTGTAATAGCAAAGGTTTGCCTCGCTTTGGCCAAAGCAGCCTCTACATGTCTGTTGAAATACAGATATTGATCTAGCCAGATGCACAGGTATTTAAGTAAACGCTTGGTTTCCAGTTTATCTCCATGCGGTCCCACGATAACTAGCATTCGCCAGTTTTTCCTTGTGTCGTTCGTGGCTTTATATAAGGGGGTTCTAAATAGGATGGTGTGGGGAGCGAAGTCGTGTGCCGGTGTACGACACGGGGTTCTACTTCGTCCCACCATCACTAAAAGAAAGTTCCACCGCTGAACCTGATCCGTGAAAAAGAAACAAAAACCACAACACACCATTCACAAGGAGTAAATAAAAGGCACTGTTTGGGTCTATTGAATCGAATGTGCTTTTATTGATTTTACTTAAGGATTACACGGTTGGATGTCAATTTATTTAATTATTAAAAGAAAAGTTCGCTTGCAGTTTATTTAATTGCGAACACTTTAGTCTTCACTACCGCTTTAAATGTGAGACGAGCTATCAAGTCAACCAGCAATTCACAAAATGACCCGTTGATAAACGCATCTCCGCAGCCGGCGGATAGCGGGAGTGACGCGTGATCGCGGCGGTCATTGGATGGTAAAGGATTCCGCGAGGATAGAATTCTGAAATAAATTTGAACCTAGGTTATGGTTAAGAAACAAGAGAAGAGAGAGAAACACTGTTCTCTTAAGGGTGCGGCCGCCATAGAAATGCCCTCTTTCAGTGCAGTGGTGTGTGTGCATGGTTCTTTTATGGATGAGAACGAACCTAGAACAAAGAAAGGGCATGAAGTGCATTCATAGGATACGATTTTGGTAAAGCAAATAAAACCGAACTCGTCGGATGCTAATGGGTTTGCTTATGCATCGTCCGATAATGGGGGTCAGCTAAATACATAGCAGCCGCTCAGTAAATGAAAAAAAAAAATGTTTTTCGGATACCACAAACGATATGAACTGTTATGGTATCGCAGGAAATCTATGTAGGAATAGCGTTCTTCTGTTTGTACTGGTGCGAGTTAGAGAATTTTATTGCTGGGAGAAAAAGGCCGCCGGCCAATGTGTACGTAAAGAAATTTATCGTACACATGGCGACGTTGGAAAATAGGTGGCTCAAAATTAATGTCCCTGTCATGACGGTTACATTGATGCAAACCGAATCATTTTGTTTACAGGAATTGGTCTGGGGGGATTTGCTTGGCACTGAAGGTGCCGAATTGGTTTGAGATTTATGGCGGTTCCGACAAACCCCACTGTCTGCTTACCGTAAAACCCCCATAACATTCAGCCAATTTCCTAACTTCGCTAATGCAATCGGATTAGCACCTTAAATGCTTTACGGATCTTGGATTATCTAAGGTATAATATAAAAAGCCCCTGTAAAAGAATTCTTACCTTTTCTTGCATCTCTTCGCATACAATTCCTGTAAGAGTTCTTTATTCATCATCATCGGCACTACAACCAGGAACCGGTCCTGGCCTTATTTAGCAAGTTCTGAGGCTTGTAAAATTTTCCATAATGATTTATTTTTTCTGGGCAAGGTCATTAGTCTTGCGCCAGAGGCTCCCCGACGGGGAATCGAACCCCGGTCTCCCGGGTGACAGGCGGGTATACTAACCACTATACTATCGAGGAGCCCAAGAGTTCTTTATTACCTCATCATAAATTACCTGAAAAGAAAACCTCAGTTCATATATCGTGTAACCATCCCAGCCAAGGATAATTATCATTGCGTCGCCTATTCCCAGCATCATTCACGTGTACCACAAATCCCCTTTCATACACGTTGGCTGGCGACCTACACCCAAGGGACCAAAGCAAATATACCGTTCTCGCGTCTTAAACCATAAATTAAATCATACAGCATGGGCAAATGCAAATGGGTATGGTATGCTTACCCTTGGCAGCGATGCTATGAACACCAATTTCCTGTAAATAAGCTAGAACCAATTAGCACCATGTGCATGGGCATTGCGGCTATCGTTACAGCTGCAATGTATAGCTTGGACAACGATCTTCTCGATCCCTTTGTCCTTGCCGCCTATTATAGCCACAATGCATAGGTTAAACAATGATCTATATAATCCGCTTGTTTTTCGACTTTTCAGCTTCATTCCCATGGCCTTGTGTATCAAAAAAACCAATGTGATCTTCACCCATACATTCACATACATTGCCAAGTCTTTCTTTCTTGTTTCCACCGCCGAGAAACACTTTCTTCTTGGGGAAACTCACCCCAAAACGATAAAATATCGTTGAGTCTTATTACAACCACCATCGAGTGTGCATCGCGTTCCCCCTAGGTAGAGTGCGTATGGGGTGCGTACGGAGCGCACCCCAGAGTCAAAGTCAGGTTCTTTTTCTTAATATAAATCAATTGCTTGCCGAGTAGAGGATCCGCGTCAGTATATTAATCTAAGGACAGAAAATTACAAAAAAAAAAACAAATTAAACTTTGGTCGTATAAGTGTGAACAATAATAAGATAAATTATCATCAATAAAGTAATCAATTCAGCAACTATGCGTAGTGTGATTCATTTCATCGATGTTTTACTTTACTCCTGGTGGACGGTGCGTTGCTGAAGTTCGTGTTTGTGCGTTTCATTCGGTTTGTATTCGGTGGATCATTAAGTGAATGGAGGGTTGGTGGTAGAACTCGCGTCCATGCTGGCGCCACGACTACCTACCCCACAGATTCCTGATAAGGTAAGAAAGAAATCTTACAGGAATTGTATGCGAAGTGATGCATGAAAAGGTAAGTTTCCTTTACAGGGACTTTAAGATTATGGATTTGATCTAATTAATGCGTGAAGCATTTTTAGGTGCTTAATGCGATTGCATTAGCAAAACTTATGCGACTTGGGATGAGGTTATGGGGGTTTTTAGATAGGTGTGGGGTTTGGCGGGACCGCCACAATGGCTTCACATTTCTGGAAGTTGATCTTAAGTTTCCAGCCATCGCAATAGCGCTGCACGCTGATGAAGTCTCGCTGTAGTAAACTATTTATGATCTTAACTTTCGGAGCTGTTCTGTAAATTATGAGATCGTCTGCGTACGCAGGAGCCTGTGGGAGTGCATCTAATAAGTCGCTAATGTAAATGTTAAAAAGAATCGGAGAAAGTACCGCTCCCTGTTGCAAGCCATTCTTGATATTATACGTGTTATTAGAGGTCACATTACCATTTTTGACCGCGAACCTCCTGTCCTTTAACATATCGTAAAGTACATATAGTAAAGGATTATACATGCCTTGTCTGACCAGTTTGTAATATAACCCTCCGATCCAGACGGTATCAAAGGCTTTTCCAAGTCGATCAGACAGACACCGGTGCATTCGCTCCTACATTTATTCCATTGTATGTCAGAGACCAGTTTAGCTGCGGCATGTGTGGTTTCATGACCCGCCTTAAAGCCAAACTGGTTATTTGGAATAATGTTGTTGTCGTCTAACCATTTTAGTAGAGCTTTGCTAATAATCTTTTCAAATGCTTTACTGATGCTTGGGAGTAAACTTATCAAACGCATCTTCATTGGATTTGCACAGTTTTTGCCCTTTTTTGCAATGGGCTGAATGATTGCCGTTTTCCAACTCGCTGGATAATATGCATTATTCAACGCGTTGGTAAACAGACCCTGGATATATCTATTGCCATTGGGGGCAGGTTCTTGAGTACGATGCTAGGTACTCCATCTCTTCCCACTGACTTTTTGCTTCTTAATGACTCGAAGATACTCTGGATTTCTTCCCTCGTAATTAAAAGGGTATTCGCCTCACCATTGGCATTAATGTCAATTGACAGATTATCGTCACTGAATTCGGTAAAACCATGATTCTCCGATTGCCAGAGTGAAATTTCATTTCTGAGGTGTAGGTGATTTAGTAGAACTCTATCCTCCAAGTAGTGATTTCGGTGAATGCGTTCATTGACCTTGTAGATTTCCTGAAAGACAGCTCCCACAGCGTTCACCTTTTCCAAGCAATCTTCGATCACGAAGAGCTCACTATTGAGTATAGCGTTCTCTGTATCATTGCCAATGTTGGTTGGCAGCTACTTGTTTACATCAGTACGTGGAATTTGGAGACACTGGATCTCGTTTTGATTATTTCTTCTGAATATTTTATTTATTTGTAGGAACACATTCGGGTTATTAGTTTTTATAGCTGGAATTCTGTTGTTCCAATACAAATTTGTTGGTAATCTATAATTAGCTTTAAGTAATTGTTGGAGGTTTTTTAATCGGGATTTCAGTGATATTATCTCCTGGTCATGTCTGTTAGTAAACTGTCTGTATAATTGTTTTAGTTTTGTTAGCAGTCCGCTTGTGGAGTGCTTTTATTGTTGTGTTTCTGTACATGTTTATGTGATCTATAACCGTTGTTTTGGGAATTGTTTTTTCCATTGTTCGTTTTACGGTTACGTCAATTTGTTGAATGTATTTGTCGATTTCGTCATTTGTCAGGTTTCTGTTAATGGCAGATTAAAGTAATTCGAACGAAGTTCTCTTGTTAATGATCTGGTGAACCGCAGCCATCGCATTGCCCTCTACTTGTAGGGTTTCCGGATCACGAATTACTCCAGATCTGCGAGCTCATTCGGAAGCTCCATTACTGCAGTGAATGCACAGTGGTCACTATCGTATTCAATTGTCCGTAAACAAGCGGGTATACTAACCACTATACTTCTGTTGAGTTTGTGTTTAGCACGAATTGTTAATGATATGCCAAAATGCGTGTGTCGGTTGGTTATCTGGAGCACTGCTGATTAGCCGACTGCTACGAATGAACCGAACGAGCGACCACCAAGATGTGTCATCCAGTTGCCTCAAGATGCTGGCACTTAATCGTTATCTTTCCTTTCTTAATTCTTTGATGGAATTTCAATATTTTATTCTTATCGAATTCACCAAACAGGTCCTCGACGAAGATTTCGATTTCCCTTACTCCAATTGTGTTGTCTCTTCTTTTGTCTGAAATGTATTTAATTGCAATTACTCTCGTTTTCTCGGTCTGCTTCTTAATGTTTTGCAGTTTCCACTTCTCGCAGATTGGCTTCATTTTCATCCAATTTTACGGCTTACAATAATATCCTCTTGACAGTAAACTCTATTTAAGGCCCCAGACTCAGTTTCAGCTACTTGTCAAGACCCCTGGGGGGGGGGGGGGGGGGGGGGGGATGACGATCGAACTTCGACATTTTTCGAACATCTTTCATATACCGTCGACTGGATACAGATCAACCACCCAGCTTCTGAAATTGTTGTCCTTGGCGATTTCAATGTGCACAATTCCGACTGGTTGTTACATTCTAACAGAACCGACGAGGCTGGGGGGCTGGCGGAGATGTTTGCTGTAAGCCACAACTTGACACAACTCGTGGGGGGGCTAACGCGAGTGCCGGATGCCCGAGGTGATTATGCGAACACCCTGGATCTGTTTTTGACATCCGAACCGAGTATTTATACCATAGAGATTTCTGCGGCACTGGGAAACTCAGATCACTGCTTGGTATCTGTCGCGCAAACACTTGCATATCAAGCGAATAACCGGCCTAGGCAGATTCGCCATGTATGGAAGCATGGGACTGCTAACTGGAACGATATGCGAGATCTCTTCGCATCCTTTCCATGGTCGGAGGTATGCTTCGGAGACTCCGATGGTAACGCTTGCGCGGGGTCGGTATCAGAGATTATTCTTCTGGGGATGGAGATGTATATTCCACATTCCATCCAAGGAAGTTCTTCTGATAAACCTTGGTTTGACAAAAAATGCGAGCTGATTACAGCGGCAAAAAATAGAGCTTTTAAGCAATGGCGCTCCAATCCCACCGATTTTACCAGAACGAATTTTGTTAGAATGGGAAACGCGTGCAACCAGGCGATTGATACCGCGAAAAAGACTCACAACGACAGGGTGATCAATAAACTCCTTCGGTGCCCAACTGGTTCGCGCTCCTTCTGGTCAATGGCAAAGGCTGTCAGCGGTAACTTCGCACCCTCCTCTTTCCCCCCGTTGGTGACAGACAGCGGGACATTAGTCACGAATCCAAAGGATAAAGCTAATGTATTCCCGAATTTATTTTCCGCGAACTCCAACCTCGATCCCGGCCTTTTGGAGCCACCTGTGATCTCGCCGGTACAGTCTTCGATGCGGGATGTGAGATTTCGTCCGCGCACTATTCAACGCATTCTGCGTGAACTGGACTGTAGGAAGGCAACCGGCCTGGACGGAATACCAGCAATAGTCCTTAGGAACTGTGCTCCAGAACTATCGCCGGTTCTTGGCAGACTCTTCCGCTTATCTTATGCACGGAGGACGTTTCTTGTCTGCTGGAAAATCGCTCGAGTTCAGCCAATCCCAAAGACGGGAAAAAAGTGTCTCCAACAAAATTACGGTCCGATAGCATTACTGTCTATTTTATCTAAGGTAATGGAAAAAGTCATCAATACAGAGTTGCTTAAGTATTTGCAGTGCAACGGTCTGCTGAATGATCGTCAATACGGATTCCGTGGCAGGCGGTCCACAGGAGACCTTTTGACACTTATAACCGATATATGGACATCTGCGATTGAACGGCATGGTGAGTCAAGGGCGGTCGCATTAGATATCTCCAAGGCTTTTGATCGCGTCTGGCACGGGGCATTGCTGAGCAAACTTCGTTCATATGGACTTTCCCAACAGCTTTGCGACTGGACGAGGAGCTTCCTCGAGAATCGATCGATCCGGGTTGTTGTGGCCGGCGAGTGTTCGGATCTGTATCCTGTTAATTCGGGGGTGCCCCAGGGTTCTATTTTAGCTCCAACCTTGTTCTTGCTTCACATAAATGATTTGTTGGAGACAACGGATAACAAAGTGTTCAGTTTTGCGGATGATAGTACGCTTGTTTTCTCCTTTTCGAGTGATCGGCCGATTGGTGCATCTACGTCGCACCAGCTGAGATGTAGACAGATTGACTCTCTGAACCAGGATCTAGATAAAGTCCTGCAGTGGGGAAAGGCCAATCTTGTCGACTTCAACGCGACGAAGACCCAGTATACAACATTCACAAAGAAAACCGGATCATCGGTTCCACAGCTGATGATGAGTGGCAGGGCCCTCGAGGCTGGCGAAAGTTTGAAATTGCTCGTCGTCACGGTCTGTGGGAATGTATCATGGCATAAACACGTATCGGGTATCGCCAGATCAGCCTCAGGAAAACTCAGTTATCTTTTTAGAGCCTCCTAAACATACCCTCGCCTACTTGAGAGCGTACAGAGACGAGCGATCCGCCTGATCGGGGACTCGGCGCTGACGTCGGGATTACAGTCGCTATCACATCGAAGGCGCGTAGCCGACCCCTGTCTGTTTTACAGATATTATCACCGGTGCTGTTCTTCGAAGGTTCTTGGCATTATTCCACGCAATTCGGTTTATATGCGCTCCGCAAGACAATCCGACGGATCGCACATGTTTGTGGTTCATCTCCCGACGGCGCGAACATCCCTGTATCAGAACTCGTTCCGTTACAGAGCAGGGAAGCTGTGGAACTCCCTTCCCACGCGAGTGTTCCCGGAGGGTTACAACCTGCAACTGTTCAAAAAGAACTGCAACAGTTATTTGATGGCATCTCGGGGCGCCCACTCGACGCTATAGGTTCGCCTCTCCCCAGAGAAGTCTAATAAAAAAAAAAAAAAAAAAAAACCAAAGTTTCGATGCTACTATCTGGCAAATGGAGGCAAAACACACATACAGTCGTAAGAAAATCATTGAAGTTGCGGCTCTTACCGCAGCTTGTATGTTTAATGAGGGGTTTTTACCCGTATTGCTAATAATGCAAGTCATGGGCATCACAATTGGGTACGCTGCGAGAGCGTTTGCGAATGAGGGGGACAGAGATCAGCTGCAAGACGCTGACCGCAGCCTAGTACACAACTCGCACGAGGTACGAACAGCGTGGGAAAAGGCGAAAATGCAACTGGAGGACCAATTCGAAGTCATGGAAGGAATCGTTTATGGTCCAGGAATAGATGTCTAGCTGTTAGTATAATAAAATCCCGATGATTTCATGAGAAAAATCACTTTTATTTTTTATCTAATTTATCTCCAAACTTTGAATACGTTTTTCTCGAAACGACTTTTTTGAGTGCGGTGTAAGCGATAATATGAAAACGGTGCGTGCGATTCTTATGAAAGTTCGCACACATATTTTTAACAAGCAGACGCAAATTCTGAGTGAATTACTTTTTTATTTATTTATTTATTTTTTTTAGTTATAACTAAAAAATAGAGTAAAAACGGGCCGAAAAATCTTTTTTTTTTAATAGTCCGCCATTTTGTTGTTTTTTATCAATTTTAATTTTTTTTTTGCGCTCACATTGGGCTAGATGTATTTAAATTTAATAAACTTTTTGCATTTTTCGTATGGGGGGGGGGGTTCCGGTTCCGGAGTGACTCGACAAAATTTACATATGTAGTCGAAAGATGAATAAAATGTTTAAAAAAAAAATTGATGTTATATCTTTAATACTTTCTCTTAGAAAAAATCATGAAAATAACCTATTTTTTGAACCGACAAACCAGAATGTCCCCTTAAAACTTCGAGAAGTTTCTTGAACCAATTAATACAGTCCACAAGAAGTACGCCACATCATAGTAACTCAACAGCGTTATTTTCAAGAATGGTGACAGAACTGACTTATTAGGTCACGAGCAACTTATTCAATCTGTTTATAATACTTTAACGTCTATTTATTTATTAAAAAACTAAGAAATGGAACAAATTACTATTTATTAATAGAAGCCACAAAAAAAAAGGTTTAAAATTAATGCAAATATATTCTGCCAATATCTTACTTTGCTTAATTCCTTTAATGCTTTTTGGAATTAACTTAAAAATGAAAAAAAAAAAAAACTTGCAATTTTTGTACTGGTACGAGGGTTGCCTTTTATATTTCGGGATTAGAGAACAAAAACAAATACTGATCATTGAAAATCACTTTATTGTTTTTCAAAATATTCCCCATGAAGATCTATACACTTTTGCATGCGTTTGAACCAATTGTCGAAGCACTTTTGCCACTCTGATTGAGGTATCTCCAACACATGCATTTTGAATGCAGCAACCGCTTCTTCAGGTGTCGAAAAACGTTGACCTCTCAGTTTGTTTTTTACGTACGGGAATAAAAAGAAGTCATTCGGTGTCAAGTCAGGACTATACGACGGATGACCCATCAAATCGATGTTTTGGGTGCTCAAAAATGCAGTTGTCGCAGCCGATGTGTGAGATCTCGTATTGTCGTGGTGAAGAGTGATCCATCTTCGGCGGTTGGTTTACCTGATTTCTTGGAAGACAACTGGCAAACAAATGGTTGTGTACCACTCAGAATTGACTGTTCTGCGTTGTTCTAGTGGTACGGTTGCGACATGTCCAGTTTTTCCAAAAAAACAGGCGACCATTTGCTTGGAAGTGCTTCGTGCGCGAACAACTTTTGTTGGATTTGGCTCATCTTGAAACACCCAGATAGTCGACTGCTGTTTACTTTCGAAGTACCGCGACCGTATTTTTTTGAGCATTTCTTTCGACCAATTGACACGAGCCTTTTTTTTTGGGCGATTGATAAATTGTGTGGGATCCAACGCGAACAAATTTTTTTGACGGTCAAATGTTTATGCAATATTGAATCTATGCTGGCCCCACTAACGCTTAACGTTGTCTCAATCTCACGATAGGTCACATGACGATCTTCCAATATCAGTTCGCGCACAGCATCAATGGTTTTCGGAACAACAACTGATTTTGGACGACCTTCACGAAATTCATCTTGGAGTGAACTACGACCACGATTGAATTCACCATACCATCGATAAACACTGGTCCTTGATGGAGCTTCATCGCCAAAAATTGAATTAAGTTCATCCATGCACTGTTGCTGAGTTAATCCACGCCGAAAGTTGTAAAAAATAATCGCACGAAAATGTTGACGATTTAATTCCATTTTTGGGCCGAGATGAATCTTTTAAGTTACTGTAAACAACACAAATAGCGCTCGTATGTCAAAACGTTCTGAGTGCGTATAACCTCAAAAATGTCCAACTTTACGACAGAGCTGTCAATTGCCGGATTGCAACACTAGGGTTGCCAAATCCCGAAACATAAGAGGCAACCCTCGTATATTCAAATGTTTGCCTTGTATCGATGGAATACTGACGGTGGTTGTTTTTCTGATGGATTGCAAACGCTTTTCCTTTTCTGTTATTTTTTGGAGTCGCTGTTCTACGTAAAAACGTATTTGTGTTGCGAATTGTTCCTTGTAGTACAGAAACCTGCCATCACGTCGCATTGGTGAAGTGTACAGATTGAATACTTTCCATTGTTTTTCTTCGTATGTTGACCCTCACTACTTCCAATGTCAGAATTTAAAATTCCTTATACGGGCAGCATTATTAAAAATGAAAAAGGAGAGGACTCCGTATTTTTCAAGTATTCATTTTTCATAAACGTTTTTATTCTGCACTACAAATACATGTGGGGCTGCACATATATCAGTTCGGATACATATTTGCAAAACCCTGTTACGAAGCTTAAGACCATTTGTTGATTTAATAATAAAAAAACTGTTGAAAATGATCCGGTACAACAGTCCTTGGTTCCGAGTCGTGTTGGATGCTATCTGACTGTGATTTGTTTATTTTGCTTTAGAATTCAATTTAATCAAAACGTAACCGCCAGGTAGCCAAACGATAAAGAGGCAGCCTGCGAAATTTCCTAGATGTTAACGTTCGTTTTTCGAAGTCTTCGGCCAGTTTTTAAGATCGTAATCGTACATAGAATTCAATTACTAATTAGTTGTCATTGAAAACGGAACCGGCTGAACGTTAACTTCGTGCTAAATTTTATTTTTAAATTTAATTTATGGGCCAACGAAAACAACTTATTGGTACGCATTAGTAATTGCCAAAGGATTTAAAATGCAAATATAACAACTTAGATTTGCGTTCAATTGGTATATTTTTGACTGCTAGTTGATTCATCGATTAATGGAATGAAACAGCACTATTAAAACAAAATTAAATCAATATAAAGAGTATTCGAATTGTTAAAAACTCTGCAATGCACATAAAATAACTTCAATTTGGGTTCAATTTGTTTGTTTTGATTGGTTGGTTGACTGATTCATCGATTGTTAAAAGAAATTAAGTAAATATAAATAGTTTTCTATTAGCAGTCTTGTACAATGTGTCTTAATCTTGTTTACTGGCTCTTCTCCGAAATGTCTAAATTATAAAGTGTATTTTTTTTTTTTTTTTTTTTTTTAATGCTAGAGAACATCGCCTACTAGAGCTGGTCCAGTCGCTACTTTCTACATCTGCATTTTGGTCTTATGTTTTTACATTTTATTTTAAATAATCTTCATTCAAATTTTAAAACCTTTAGACTAAACTCGGTTTAATTAATAGAGGTTCCAAGGAAGGTGCATACACTTCTCTCTTTGGTTCTCCCATGTGGGATTAGTTTCAATTGCTCTTCTGCTTTCACAATAAGTTTTATAACTTACAAAGTGTGTAACAAATGTTTCAATGATGCCTTGTTCGACACATGTCGCAGAGTATACAGTTTTTTGTCGCCAGGAGAAAATTTTTTTTTATAGAATAGATACATTCATATCTGTCATAATTTGCAGGTTGTTACAAATGGGAGACACAAAAAAGGGAAATCCTACTTTTAATTATATTTAAAGTAAGTTGTTTTTATATAATCTTGTTTCTGTTGTAACATTTTTTTTTGTAGGACGGGGGCGGAACAGACGCGAAATCTTAGGCGGGCTGGGAAATTTGCGCCGTGTAAATTCATTGCGTTAGTTGTATTGATATTGAAAATCTCGTAACGAAAAGCGGTGAAATGGATGATATCTGCTGGTAGTTTGGTGAGAGCAGAACCCTCATATATTTAGTTTATTACAAGCGATATTTACAGGTTCACCCGGTCAGCGTTTTTTTTTAGTAAAGTAAAAGTAAAAAAAAAAAAGTAAAAAACATTTTATCCGAAGTATTAGCCATTGCTTTCTACACATTTCGACCACCTTTCTGGCAATTTGTGGATACCACGCCAATAAAACCGGTCGTCTTTTGAGGCAAACCATTCGGAGACGCAATTTTCGACTTCTTCGTAGGAATTGTAATGCTACTCAGCCAATGCGTGTCCCATCGATGAAAACAAATGGTAGTTGGAAGGAGCCAAGTCTGGTAACACTTCCCAGCCGAGAGCTTTTATTGTTTCTTCGACGGAATTTGCTGTATGACTCGGAGCATTATCATGCCGAAAAATTACCTTTCCGTATCTTGTGGCCGATTCTGCTCGTTTTTCGATCAATACATGGTTTAAATTGATCATTTGCTGTCGGTAGCATTGCGCATCAACAGTTTTGCCAGGTTCATGATACACCACCCCCTTCTGGTCCCACCAAACACAGAGCATTGTCTTTTCTCCGAACCGATCAGTCTGTGCAGTTGATGTTGACGCTTCTCCTGGATGTACCCATGATTTTTTGCGTTTAGGATTTTTAAAATAAATCAATTTTTCATCACCAGTCACAATTCGATGCAATACTGACTTCCTTTCGTGTCGTAGAAGCAATTTAAGTCAACTCATGCGGCACCCAGTTTCCACACTTTTGGATCTTTCCCATAGCTTTTAAACGGCCAGAAATTGTTTGTCGTGCAACATTTAACATTTGTGCCATTTGTTTTGGATTTAAAGTATCATCCTGATCCAATATGGCTTGCAATTCGGCGTCTTCAAACTTTTTTGGTGGTCTTCCACGTTCTTCATTTCGCAGATCAAAATCATTATCTCAGAACCGCTTAAACCATGTTTTTGCATGTTACTTCCGATACAGCATGATCACCATAAGCCTCGACAAGCATTCGATGCGACTCTGCAGCACTTTTCTTCAAATGAAAACAAAAAATTAATGCTTTCCGCAAATCATCATTTTCCGGTACAAAATTCGACACTTTTAACAGGATTAAAAAAAAAAGATGTTGTTTGACACGGAGCTTTATGTTACGTAATAGCAGTTTGGATTTCAGCAGTTTACTGACTGCGTGCCAACTAGCGTTGCCGGAATGGAGTCTTTTGTCGATTTCCTTCGACATTTCGTTACTGGCTGTCAGTGCTGTTCCCAGATATTTAAATTCTTTAACTTTTTCAAATATCTTGCCTCAAACGTTTTTATGTGTGTCCTGAGGTCCGCCTGCTCTCGCCGTAATCATATACGAAGGTGGCCTGAAAAGTTGCCGACCTCAAAGTGAAGATAGCGGCACTCATCAATAAAAGCTAGTGAATGTAATTGTGTTGGCGCAAGTATAATAACCTTGCCCGGAAAAACAAATTATTATGGAAAATTTAACAAGCCTCGGGACTTGCTAAATAAGGCCAAGGCCGGATCCCGGTTGTAGTGCCGATGATGATGATGAATGGGGTTGTGCATCTTTAGACAGTTACTCACACAAAATTTCAGCCATTGTGGACGCGTATTTTTTATTTGACAGTCGTTTGAGTGACTCGATGTTTTTTGCTTGTTTTGGAGCCGATTTGCCCTTTGCAGTCCACTGTTTTGACCCTATTTTTGTTTTGGTCGTATAATGGTGTATCCAACTTCCATGTACAGTAATTAATCGGCACCAAAATTCGGATTTATTGCGCCTAAACTGCCCCAACAGAGCGTTGGAAATGTTTATCGAGCCCGTTTTTGGTCTAACGTGAGCAAACGCGGCACCCAACGCGCGGAAGGCGTTCTTATGCCTAAATCTTGATTTAATATGTGACAAACACGTTCTTTGGACATTTTCATAGCCTCTGCTATCGCTCTCTCTCACTTTAATTCGGCGCGCCACTAGCACCATTTAGTGAACTTTAGCGATGTTATGGTCACTTGTTGCAGTTTTTGGACGTATCGAACGTTCATCCCCTCCCAACCTCTCACAGCCACGTTTAAATTATGCTGCCCAAAATTTCGAAGTTTCGTTACTGGCCGTCAGTATCGTTCCCAGATATTTAAATTCTTTAACATTTTCAACTATCTTGCCTCTGACATTTATATGTGTTCCCTGTAGTCCGCCTGCTTTCGCCGTAATCATGTATTTTGTTTTGTCTTCATTTATTTCTAGGCTCACCTCCTCTGCCGCTTGGATGATGATTTCACTGTTTTTACTTACAGTCTCTAGATTATCGCCCAGAACGGCGATGTCATCCGCATATGCGAGCACTTGTGTGACCCCGTTCAGGGATGATCCGGCCATGTTGTCGTCTAGTACCTTTCTGATGACATACTCGAGCACAAGGTTGAAAAGACATGGTGAGAGGCCATCTCCCTGTTTTAGTCCGTCGCGGATTTCAAATGGTTCTGAGAGGTGGTTTTCTATTCTAACTGGCCCTTTGTGCTCGTTCATGTAAATTTGAATGAGGGCGGCATATTTATTCGGGATCCCCAGTTCAACCACAATATGGTAGAGTCTTTGCCTCGCGCTTGAGTCGTAGGCTTTTTTGAACTCAACAAACAGTTGGTAAACCGTCTCTCCCTATTCCCACTTCTTTTCCAGTAGTTGCCTTATTGTGAACATTTGGTCGCTTGTTGACGGGTTCCTACGGAATCCGCATTGGTAGTCTCCCAGTATTTCTTATGCGCACGGTGTGATTCTCACCACTATGACATTTGTTAGTATTTTGTATGTGGTTGGGAGCAATGATATTACTCTGTAGTTTTCGCAGTCAGATCTGTCGCTTTTTTTGAAAATGGGGACGACTATTGAGGTTCTCCATTCTTCCGGAGAGACTTCCTTATCCCATATTGTTTGATGAGTTGGTGGATCTTTCGAGTTGCATCCCCTCCATGTTTCATAAGCTCTGCCGGTATGCAGTCGACTCCGGGAGCCTTGTTGTTTTTCAATCGATTTATTGCGTCTACAACTTCGTGGAAAGAGGGCTCTGGGGTCTGAGGTTCAGGTGTATGTACGTCTGGTGCGTTTATTTGTGGTTGATGGGTGCGCACATCCAGCACGTTTTCAAAGTGCTGCTTCCACCTTGTCACGATATTGTTTGTTTTTGTGACCAGACAATCGTTTGCGTTTTCGATTATTTTGGGTCTCCCTCGGTAGCCATTTCCAATGGAATTTATGCCGACATTCATACCTCTGATATTCTTTGCTCTGCCGTTTTCTAAGATTTTTCGATCCGAGTCTTCCCCCATTCGCTTTTTTGCGTTTGAAAAGTCTCATTGTCTCTTTCCGAATTGTCGCGTATCTTTCTGCGTTAACTTCATTATATCTTTCTAAGTGGATCACTCTGCTACGTTCTTCGATCTTCGCCCTGCAGTCATCGTTAAACCAAGGTTTGAACTTAATTCTTTTCTTAAATCCTAATGCTTTTTGGGCTATAGCGTTTGAAATAATAGTGAAGAAGATCGTGTGATTCGAACTGACGCTATGACAGCTCGAATCACGAAAAAAATTTTACCTAAGCGTTACACACCAGGCTACTGACCGTGTTTAGAATTTGATTTCCAAACTCGAGTATATTCCGCTGGTGTGAATTATTTTTATTATTTATCGCTTGGTATACGGTTCTGATGTATTTTTCTTATTCGATTCTTTTCGTTCGTGTTCTTCACTATTTTTGCCTGTGAATTGTGTGTATCTGTTGTTAGAGTTGCCACAGGGCTGTTTGTTTAATTGTGTCTCTGATCGATGCTCATTTAGTGTCCACATTATGGATTGCATCTTCCTCACTACTCCCATTCTCTAGGATGCTAAATCTATTCGTAAGTTCGTCTTGATATTCAGCCCTTTTGCGAAGGTCTTCTAGTTTATCAATGTCGAACTTATTGCTCGTCTCCCGTGACTGCCCATGTGGGTTTGCTGCGAGTCGACGTCTAATTTTGTCCATCACTAGAACATGATCGGAGTCGCAATCTGCTTCTCTATATGATTTTACGTCAAGGATATTCGAGTGGCGTCTTTTGTCTGTGAGGAAGTGGTCTGTTTGTTTACGCGTTACGCCGTCGGATGATATTCATGCGGCTTTATGAATTTGCTTATGCTTGAACATCGTGCTTTTCACTACCAGAGCTTTTGACGCTGCGAACGTAATAATTTGAAACGTCGTGTAGACTTTCTTTACCTATAGTTGATTGAAGATATTTTCTTTTCCAATTTTCGCATTGAGGTCCCCGAGGAGGATTTTAAATCCATTTGATGAGATCCCATCAAATACTTCCTCTAGGGTCTCGTAGCACGTGTCCTTCGTTTCTGCGTCCGTAGATTCTGTTGGGGCGTGTACGATTATAAATACATATTTATACCATGGGCTCTGTATTTTAAGCACCGACATTCGGTGATTAATGCATTTCAAACCTTTTACATGGGGCGTAATCTTCTTGCGTACGATGCAGCCGGTTTCGAGGTTATGTGTATCGGTTCCTCCAGACGCCAGTGTAAACCCGCTAGTTTCGATTAGCTAATGTGGGAGTCGGACTTCCTGAAGTGCGACGATGTCCATTTTATATTGTGTCGCGTTTTCTACGACTGTCTGTTTCGCGCCTGGTTTATATAACGTTCGAACATTCCACGTGCCGACGCGTATATCCCACTTTTTCCGTTTTCCCTACGTCTTCATTTTGCCGAGTCTGTGTTTTATTAATGATTTGTTCCCTTATGGTAGTGTCGACTCATCACACTTACGCCTACCGGGTTTTTCGTGAGATTATTTTGTGTATATTGATTATTCATTTTTGTTCCCACAAGTTTTGGGGTTTCAAATAGTCCACTATATCATTGATATGCCAAGGTCTACTTAGTGCTCTGTTTTGTCCCGGTGTCAGAGAGGCGCAGTTATAATACAGAGATTAGAGCAGGTCCTGAATAGTTTGGACAATGATCTGGGGTTGGTTATGACGTAAATAGAAGGACCGGGCAGAGTAAATACGCTTGCGGGAAAAGGTTATAGGTTGGCACTTGGCGCAAAGGAGTTTTTATCATACCAAGTCGCAAAGTTGATCGGCTATGGAGAAAACCATGTTGTCTTAATGATATAAAAGATTTGTAACGAAAACTTAGAAATTGCTATAGAATGCTTTCGAGAGTCTTCGGTAAGTGGGAGAGTTTGGCAACGGGGCGGTAGTTCGCGACATCATTTTTGGGTCCATTTTTCTAGAAGGGGGTGATGAAGGAGATTTTCCAAATGTGGGGAATACATTTTGAAAGAGTGAAACGTTGAATATCATCGAGAGATGAGCACCGAGAATGGATAATATTTCTCGAGGAGATTTACTGGTATTATAACGCGTCACGCCCTACTTTCTTAATAGCGAGGGAAGAGCGAGTGGGCGGAGAGTTTAATAAAATTAAAGTCTATTATTACCTATTAACATTTTTAATTTTATTATTAATATTTAGAGCTGACCTTTTTCTCTTTGATAAAATAATTAATTCTTAAAACAATTTATTTGCTTAAGGAACCCTTCGTTTTTGGTTACAATTTAACTCTGACTAATTTTCTTCAACCACTCCTTTTATAACTAAATTATTGGGGGAAAATGCACTCTATTCTTCTGCACTTGGCATGACCCCGAACGCAGGTCATTTACTCTGTCGCAGTTCCGCTCAGGTGGCTCTGAGCCATATTGAACGGAATTGTCCAGCACGAGTCATTCGCTTTGCTTAATAGATATTCCCTTGAACGACATTTCACTTAATTGGTCCACTTAAACTGCAGTGGCCTTGGTTCAAGCAATTCGTTTCGTCATTCGAAGTACCGGTCGCAATTCGTCATTATCTATGTGCCTTCCTTTCTTAGAGGTAAGGATATTTTAATGGGAATACCGTTAAATGGTATCATGACACCTGAAGTGCTGCAATTCTCCTGGGGCAGCAGTATAGCATACCAGGTGTGGCACTTTTTGTAGATACAAATGACGTCATGCGATACGATCCAAAAAATGTACTCGTTATTCGATCGAGTCAGAAGTGACTGCGCCTCAAAGGTAGGCAATTAAAGAGGAGACGATTAAGAGCGCATTTTGTGCTATATGAATATTATGAATTGAATTAATATTACGTTAAATGGAGTTTATGTAGTGGGATACTACACCAGGATACCATCAGGGTCCGATATAAAGTCGTCTTTAACTAGAAGTAATTTAGATTTGATTAAGGATGGATCAATGGACTTAGGGAGATGGGACCCAAGTGAAAAATTAGGTAAGGGACTTAAGTTAGATAGAAGGGATCCAAGCGAAAAGTTAGGTAAGTAGTCGAAGTATGACAGGTGTGCAACAAAGTTGTCATTAGTGAAAGACTGTTTGAAATGAGTGGCAAAGAGATTGGCAATAGGAAGGGGATCAAATGGGGTTTGAGAGTTAATGGTGGGGGATGTGGGGTAACCATCGGACTTGAGGTTATGAACGGGAAACAGGATTTCAGGTCATTTTACAGATTAGTTTGAGTTTTGTTTGGAAAATTACCATAAGGGATGTTGTGGGGTACGAGATCGTGACGCCAGCTTGGGCGAGAGTTCTACCTCGTCCTCACAAAAGTATCCTGTCGACCACTAAAAGAAATCTGTTCAGCAGCAAGGGGGTTCATAACACAGCACAGCGAATTCCACAGCACGAAAAATGTTCACCAAGCGGAAGCGTCAAACAGCTGAGAAATAAAACACACGGATTTAGTTTATTCGTTTTTTATTGTCGAATTAGGGTTCACTTTCGGGCTTCACCAAATTTATTTAAGTTGATGCGGGTATAGCATGCGTTTAGTGTACATTAAGTGTCCAAACAAAACAAAAAAAAATGCTCAATAGAACTGCAATCGCGTCCGATTACAGTACCGGAATCGAAGCACACAGGATAAGGGTGAATAAAAAAAAAAATAAACAGCACACACTTCGACTTTGACTATGACTCGCGAATCTTGACTCCGGGGATGTGTTCACCCCCGAGCCCATGCTACGGGGGTTGAAAGAAAACGCCGATTATGAAGTGCGTTCGCACTGGTGTGTGAATTACGACTCAACGATATTCAATCGTTGTCGAAAGAAATTCAGCCAGTAAAGCTGGCTCTCTTAAATTAAGGATGCATTTCCTGTTCCAAGAGAGGCGTAAAGTCTCTCTTTGGGGTAATCAAAGATCTCATACACAAGATCGCCACAGTACACATGTATGTGTGTACACTGGTTCTTTTATGGATCAAAGCTATGGGAAAGACTCTAAACAATGAAAGGGATAATGTGCATTCATGGGATGAGAGTCTGGTAAAGCAAACAGAACCGAAACTCATCGGATGCTAATTGGATCTTTGTTTGAGATGTGCATCGCTGCTAAATAAATAGACGCAACGCATCGAAGAAATGGTGTTAATGGTTTTTGGCTAGATTACCGGGAAATGGTGTTTATAGCATCACTGGTAAAGGTAAGTATTGAATTCCTATTTGCATTTGCTTATGCTGTAGGATTTAATTGGTGCCAAGAGATGCGTATATTTGTTTTGGTCCCTTGGGTGTAGGTCGCCAGCCAATGTGTTTGTATGGTGATTTATGATACACATGATGAAGCTGGGATAAGCCAACTCAAGGGTAAGGTTTCCTGATTATGCGGTTCTATTATACATGAACCGATGAATTTTCTTTCAAGAAATTTATGATAAGCTTGGAGAGATCTCTTATAGGGGATTTTAAATTGTGAAGTTATGCATGCAGGTAAGAATTCTCTTTTCCAGGGGCTTTTTAGATTATACCTTAGATAATCCTAGATGCGTAAAGCATTTAAGGTGCTAATGTGATTGCATTTGCGAAATTATGTGATTGGATAGATTTATGGGTGTTTTTTAGGAAGGCGAACCGTGGGGTTTGGCGGAACCGCCACAATGTTATATACTTACATGAACTGTAAGTAACAACCGAGGAAGTTGGAGTAAGGTGCAATAATTCGATTCCGTGAGCAGGTGGCCCATAACTTGTTCCTTTTGTTACGCAGGAACGAAGCCTCTGATTGTTAGGAGGAGAATATAATGTTCTTTGTCTAGGATACGGAACGTACAGGGAAACAGAACACAGGATTTCGGTATAAACGTGAAAATAGTGTTGTTTCACTGGTTTGCTATCGAAGAATTTAATGCTTTGATGTAGTAGTCATTTTTTGGCCGTATCGCATTGCGTCGGGTTTTCATTTGCAGTCAACTTGTGCAACCTGAAGCCCAGCTAACAGCATTTTTACTGCCGATGCATCTTTTGACAGTTACTCACCAACATTTCATTTCCATTTTGGACGCGTGGTTTTTATTTGACAGTCGTTTGAGTGAATCGATGTGAGTGTTTTTGTGAAAATGGACAAAATTGAGTATAGAGCTGTCATTAAATTTTCGTTTTTGAAAGGCAATACGCCTACGCAAATCAAAGATGAGTTGAACTCTGTTTATGTACCATCATTTACCGTAGTGAAATTTTGGGCAGCTAAATTTAAGCGTGGCCGTGAGGGTTTGGGAGGCGATGAACGTTCGAGACGTCCAAAAACTGCAACAAGTGACGATAACAACGCTAAAGTTCACCAGATGGTGCTAGTCGAGCGCCGAATTAAAGTGAGAGAGAGAGAGAGAGAGCAGAGGCTATGAAAATTACCAAAGAACGTGTTTTTCACATATTAAATCAAGATTTAGGCATGAGAAAGCTGTCCGCGCATTGGGTGCCACGTTTGCTCACGTTAGATCAAAAACGAGTTTGAATGAACATTTCCAACACTCTGTTGGCACAGTTTAGGCGCAATAAATCCGAGTTTTGGCTCCGATTAATTACTGTCGATGAAATTTGGATACACCATTATACGCCCGAAACAAAAATACAGTCTAAACAGTGGACTCCAAAGTGGGAATCGGCTCCAAAAAGAGCAAAACGAGTTTTTTCGGCTGGGAAAGCGACTGCTTTTTGGGATAGTCACAGAGATCTTAATCGATTATCGTCAAAAAGGAAAAACCATTACAGGAGCATACGAGTACTACGCATCATTACTTGACCAACTGAAGGCAGAAATTGCGGGAAAACGGCCACATTTGCAGAAAAAGAAAAGACAACGCACCGTTTCACACCTCAGCGGTTGCCACACCGAAAATCCATGAATTGCGGTTTGAACTGCTTGACCATCCGCCTTACTCACCGGATCTAGCCCCAAGCGACTTCTTTTTGTTCCCTAATCTAAAAATTGTGCTCGGAGGCAATTACCTTCGTGAACAATTATTTTGCTGAGAAAAACGCCGAGTATTATTTGGACGGGTTAGAGAGATGGGAGCATCGCTGATAGAAGTGTGTAGAGTTACAAGGAGACTATGTAGAAAAATAAAAATAAATTTTAAGAAAAAATGTCTTGTATCTTTGTTAGGTCGGAAACTTTTCAGCCACCCTCGTAGTTATGCGTTCCACATACACAAAAGAACATTGTTAGGTGGTTCACTGGGTTTGACCATTCAATTACTTGTCATCGACATCTCATGTCTTCGTTTTTCTATTTATTTTCTCTTATGATAAAGTTGATTTCCACTATTTTTAACGATATAATAATCATCGAATTGTTCATCTGAAATTCATTAACACATGTGTGTAGTTCTCGAGAAATTGTTACCAACCTTCACGATGAAAGAGAAACCTAATCTACTGGCGAATTGTGGCAGACTTAAATCCGTATCTGATTTCATTCAGTTAAGCATTTCTTCAAGTTAGGAGCGGTTAAGTGTGAAGCATAGGGTAAAATGATCCAACTATCTATCAGGAGCTACTGCATTTAAACATCTTTTTGAACATATGTATATACTGAACGGTTATCCTGTGTGTGGTTTGTAACGATACCATACATTTCCATATTCAAATAATTCAAACAGAAAAACGTATGTCGAAAGGAAACTTGATTTGGGATATCTAGCCATAGAATTCGCAGTGTATAAATCCATCGATGTCATCTGGTGCCTTAAGTCATTTGCATATGAAGTATTTAAAAACCGAACTCCACCTATGCGAAGGGAGATGCCGAGTTCGTAACTCTTGAATATTCTTCACGAAATTACTAAAAAAAGTCAATTAAAATTCTTCGATCATGTCGTAACTTTGTATTGGAAGTTTTTAAACGATAGTTTCTTTGTTATTAGTTCGTTGATTTTTCTAAGCTCTTTCTCTTGGTCCAGAAATATACGTTTTATTTATAGAAATGGCGAGGTTTTGGTCGTCATATAGTTTATTAGTACAACACAATATAGTAAGTGACAGAACATCTACACACCTATAACTGAACAAGAATTTATGTCTGTTCAAAACTGTTTGCTAATTAATTACCTGAGAGGTGTATGTCCTAGAAGACATGCATGTTTTGACACACGGATAATGGATAAGCAAAACTTGTTTTAAACCAGTATTATAAAATATTTGCAAAACTCAGACGTTAATAAAATTAAAAAAAAAATTATGAGCTTTACAGATATCTCCAAATGTGTCTGTCATTGATCTGAGGGGTAATATTTTACACATTCTAGTACTTCAGGTTTTGAAGATTCACACGGAACACTTATTTTAAAAAAATGCGTACATATTTTAATAGAATCGCGCACAATGTATTCTCCTGTGTCATAAGGAACTTGAAGTGCGTGTTTAAAATCATTGAACAGCAGCAATCAACAGAAATGTAGAATCAAGTAAAAAACAGAAAAGCTATTAAAACTAAATCAATCATGAAATGTTGCCACCGCTTATTTTTCCTACAAATTCATTACGAACTCGTTATGCACAGCATATAATAATCTGAGTTTAAGAACTGATAACCGACCCCTACGTAAACTTTTCTACATGTGCACTCTCTAGACATATTCACTATAATTGGGACGACGTTGAAACGTTCACTTTTTGATATTTGTGAAGTTGAAGAATTAAACCAAAAGTGCGAATGTTTTACGAAAAAGACGTTTAAGGAAAATGATTCTTACGTATTATATGTGCGTTTTTATTCAGCATCATTGTCCTACCGAGTTCCCAATTTAGCAAATGGTGCAGACATTCAAAAAAAAAAAATTGTTCTGTGCTGAATATGTGAACGTAGTCCGGAAAACACCCCTTGGTCCAGCCATTACCCTCGAAAATATCGCGATGGTATGGCTAAGCATCCAGACCCATCGATTTATCAACTTATTCAAGAACTGACCCTTGAACCGACTGTGTTGTTCAAGATTTTGACGAAGAAATTGATCCTGCATGGGTACATGGTCCAGATGATGCAGTAGTTGCAGCCTACTGACTTGAAGGGTATGCTCAATGCAGGAGATGGCTACAGTGAATTGTTGTTTTTCGGGACAAATCACATTTAGTGTCGATGCTAGCAGTGTATTCATCGACGAGCAGAGTTCTTGCATCTGGATAGATGAAAATCCAAATGTGATCGATGAGAAATCCTTAAATAATTATATAATGTACATATTTTGGGTTGAAATGTTAATGAAACTTCCTCTACAGAGCAATTTGGATGCAACTTACTTGTTACGTAATAAAAGCCAAATTAACTTTGAATCAAGTGTACGACAAATTGAACCAAATGTTCAATTGGCGCACGTATATTCAATTACCAAAATCCTAATTAAACCAAACACGTGATAAACGAACCAAACGTTCATTTATCATGCATAAATAAAATTCTCCATTACCCCAACATCACACTGCATATCTTCATATGTATTGTACGAGGGCAGATCAACCCCCCCCCCCCCCCCCCCCCTCCCGGTGTTCATAGTTAGCCATCCGTTCTGCTCGTGTAAGGGTTATTTTCGTCCCCGGTGAAAAAATACGAAAAATGCTAAGTGTAGTGCTCCTCGATAGTATAGTGGTTACTATACCCGCCTGTCACGCGGGAGACCGGGGTTCGTTTCCCCGTCGGGGAGCTTCTGGCGCAAGACTAATGACCTTGCTCAGAACAAACAAATCATTATGGAAAATTTAACAAGCATCAGGACTTGCTAAATAAGGCCAAGACCGGTTCCCGGTTGTAGTGCCGATGAAGATGATGATGATTGAACTTAAATACATTTAGTCCAATGTGAGTAAAAAAAATTTTAAAATTGAATTGACTATTGAAAAAAAAAAATGATTTTTCGCCCCTTTTTTACTCTATTTTTTAGTTATAACTAAAAAATAAATAAATAAATAAAAAAGTAATTCTTTCACAATTTGCGTGTGCTTGCTAAAAATATGTGTGCGAACTTTCATAAGAATCGCATGCACCGTTTTCATATTATCGCTTACACCGCACTCAAAAGTCGTTTCGAGAAAAACGCATTCAAATTTTGGAGATAAATTAGACAAAAGATAAAAGTGATTTTTTTCATGAAATGATCGGGATTTTTTATACTAACAGCTAGACATCTATTCCTGGACCATAAACAATTCCTTCCACGACTTCGAATTGGTCCTCCAGATGCATTTTCGCCTTTTCCCTCGCTGTTCGTGCCTCCTGCGAGTTGTATACTAGGCTGCGGTGAACGTCTTGCAGCCGATCTCTGCCCCCCTCATTCGCAAACGCTCTCGCAGCGTATCCAATTTTGATGCCCATGACTTGCATTATTAGCAATACGGGTAAAAACCCCTCATTAAACATACAAGCTGCGGTAAGAGCCGCAACTTCAATGATTTTCTTACCACTGTATGTGTGTTTTGGCGCCATTTGCCAGATAGTAGCATTGACACTTTCGTTGTTATTTTGCGTGAAACCTCCCTCGCATTTTTTTAACAAATCGGTATCGATCAGTTTTACGTAAATTGGGTAAATAGCTGTTCGCACTTTAAGATCCAAGGGAGGTTTGTCGTGGTGGAACTTTGACAGCTCATTCGCAGCTTCCGCGCGCTTCCATTTGCACCATGACTTCGGGCCCTCTGGACAGTTTTGATGTTGCGGATTTTCATCGGTTGATATTTTGTGGTAGTATGTTGCCCAAATTTCTTTCGCCATTTCTTCAGCAGAGTGAGCATTGCGTCTAATCGCAAGTTCGTAATAAGTCGTTAGTTCTGTTATCATGTTTCCCGTAAGTTTGCCAGAACCAGCTCCTCCTAATTGGTCTGTTTTTTTTTTTTGCTTTTTTTATGACACCGCGTAATTGCGAACCGATTCGCTTTCCCACGTGATTGATACGCTCGGCCTTTACAACATTTGGAAATAATTTCTGCAACGCATTCATTATTTTTACATCCCCGTCTCCAACGTAGCTTTCGTAAATGCGGCCGTGCAGATCAAAAGCGCGCTCGAACATCTCTAATATTCCGTCAGTCTCCATTTTTCCCGAACTTCCATTGTGATCCAATGTGCAAACTGGTTCGTGCTAATCCCAGCAAGTATCATATTCAGGGCTGCCTTTCTTTGTTTTCATAAGGTTGCAGCCTTGGCAATAACGCGATTTCACAGTAAGATCAAGAACTTTGTTTGTTTTGTTGCCGATCAATGTCATAACGCCATAATTAGCCGTATGACCCCTTTTGCTCCAACTACCATCTCCAGAAGCAGTACATTTTTTATGTTCACTTTCATCCGTTTTTTCTTCTTTGCTAGCCTTTTTTATCACGGCAGAAAAAACGCCGATACAAGCGGTGTGTGCATTATCGAGAGCAGCGTAGTAGACGTGTTTCGTAAATTTGCCAATATCCATCAGTGAAGTGAAACAATCTAATCCATTTAACCCGACACCCAAGATGCGCATTACGAATACTATTCTACGATTCATTTCGTAAGCTTTGTTGGCGATTCGTGGACTGGACTCGATGACCCTCTCACCACAGTTGCATTCGACGATCAGTTTGAATCCTAGGCCTTTCTCAGATTTTTTTGAAAAGTTTATGGAATCGTCACAGTTTTTACACTGTATAATGTTTAAAAGTTCGAAAAAAACTGAAAAAAATTTAACATCACGTATGCTGCTGTCACTGTGACCGTTGGAGCGAAGTCGGGCGATGTAGCCAATTTTTGTGACGATGTAGTCGCATACTCCGTTTCCAGTTCATTTACAGTTCCCATAAATCCTTTTCGTTTTTTATATCGACTCCCTGGACGCACCCCTGACTTACGCGAACCTTTAACGTTTTTAAACATTATGTTAGAAAAATTTACCGTTGAAAAACGTATGAAACGGACGCCTAAACGCAAGCACTACACGCTCTGAGACCACGTTTACACTAAATACCTTTTCCTCCTCATGAAAAAGAAACAAAGAAACATCAAAAATACCTACCCCGCGACGTC
The DNA here is from genome assembly GCA_963931805.1 of Microdon myrmicae. Lineage (NCBI taxonomy): Eukaryota > Metazoa > Arthropoda > Insecta > Diptera > Syrphidae > Microdon > Microdon myrmicae. The sequence goes on from OZ007502.1 coordinate 64,556,552, forward strand.
ACCGGTAGGAACATCTTCCATAGTCACCAAACAAGAAAAAACCACCACCACCGTGCAACGGGCAAGTTAGTTTCATATATATGAAACTAACTAAAACTCAGGCAATCGCAGGTCACCCGCAGTACGCCCGAATGTAAAAACAACATACACAGGAGCGACTATCCACTACCGCTTATGAACATGTTGTTCAGTCGCACAAGATTGCGACATATTCAAAGAAGTTGCAGTTGGCCCAAGCCAAAAGCGAAGCAAATTAATGCCCATAAATGGATAGTCTGCATCTTTCTTAATACACGGTAGTTGCCACCTATGATACAAATTTGTATCCGCGGGAGATCCAACCCTTTAATGACCTATAACTTTGAAACCGCCTAAGATTTCGTTTCCAAATTTTAACATATAATTTTTGAAGGATACAACTATCGATGAAGCAAACAAAAAAAAATTAAGGAAAAAAATGATCATTTTGTGAAAGCCAATAATATCATACCAAACTTTCAGTTCGGTTTCCGTAGTAGTCTTTCGCATTAAAAACTACATAGCTAGTAAATTCATCGACAAGGAGTCAACGGGACTGGTTCTTCTAGACATCGAAAAAGCCCTTGATACGATATGGCACGATGCCTTGATTTATAAGCTACTAAAACTTAAGCTGCCAATACCGCTTATCAAAATTATCCAGAGATTTCTTCGTTCGAGAAAATATATTGTGAGTATGGGACCGACAAATCTTCTACTCACCAAATCCACTATAGTGTACCCCAAGGTTTTTTCTTGTAGTTTTCCCTTAATCGTTTATTATTTATTATTCCTTGAAATTGTGCTATTTTCATTATATAGATTTAAGATTATAGTTGTAAAGGAATTGCTGTCCTAAAACTCTAAAATGCTAGTTGTAAAATCTTAAACTGTAAATGTATTATCTACTTGATAAAAATTGAATTGAATTGACTGTCAAACACGATTAGATTATCTTTTATAATTGTGCTATTACCTCGGTGTTCATTGAAATGAGAGATCTTCCCTCTCAGGTATCCCTTCGTTTACCCTATATCGTGCAATAGACGTTCTCCTGCCCTAATTCGGAATGGGGCTATGTACCCCATCTCCGACACAGCACAGCTTACCAATTATTACCTGATTTCTGGATTGAAATCATACCTTGGTGGAATGAATTTTAAGACTGGCCAAGAATTGGAAAACAAGGTCCTGGCGGGCGAATTCTATGACCGGGGTACAAGAAAAATTCCACAGCAAATGCAAATCTGCATCGATCGTAATGGCATCCCCATTGCTGTACGCAGCATTGCCAATAAATGTGTTTTTCTATGTGAAAAAAGAATTAAAGACTTTATTGATATATATTGTCTAAATGTGTTGTACAGAATCGCCAATTGGAATCAGCTTCAAAGATGGGCATACGAACGTCCATGATGAACAATAAAGAGTAGAAAACTGTTCCTTTCTGTATAATGTTCATGTTACCCTTAAAAGATTGAAAAAATATCTATCCTTCTTTACGTAACATTCGCGCGATTGGGCTTTCAACTCACCTTGAAAATAAACAGCGTTTATAATTACAATATCTCAACCTAAAAACGATTCGTATTTTAAATGAAAGCAATTGAAATTGATTATTTTTTACTAATAATTTAGTTTCTCATTTTGATTTTATTCAAACTCCGGTTATGTGCTTATAAAATAAAAAAATATTTTACGGTGCTCATAAGTTGTAGAAGTTTCGATTACTTCCTCAATAGTGGTTCTTGTGAACTTAATAGAACTCATCGGAATACCTTCACTTTTTTTAACCATTTAACGGGGTAACAAGTTAGCCTGTGTTAAAGATGAGTACTTCTTGTTAGCGTCTGATGATTCTGTTTCCTTAATTATCTCAAAAACTTCCTTGTTAAATGGTTTCTGTGTTCCCCTACTACCTAGAATGTTAATTTCACACGTCAAGTGGATATTACTACTGCGATACCTCTAATACTACTTGCGGCCTTGATCATTTACGCTCGAAAGAATGAAACATTATTCCGGCGCAGTTATAAACAGTGGGTTTTTTTGGACGTCTCTTTATTTCTTATATAATACTAATATATGGATCACGTGGTTGAAAACAGTGCTTTGTATTAATGAGCTCTCATTAATTGGGATGCTGTTAGAGCAAGCACGACAAGTTCACATAATGAGATGTCATAGATTTACCTTTAATCGATGGCGAATAATTTTTTTTTCAGTAGAAGGGTGGACATTATCAAAACTTCGGGACTTCTGAGCTCTTTCTGAGTACTACCCATTCTCTTTGATTTAAATAATTTTGCTCCTTTTAAAGTAATCTTTCACAGTATAGCACATCTGTGTCAGGTTTTTCCGAACCAATGGTAGCACAACGTTGTCCTTTCATGTCTCAATTAACGTCGGGAATAGAGAAAATTCATAATGGCATGTAACTATAAGTATTACTGAAAGTAATAAATAATCGAGCACACTAAACCGAGGATTGCATGCGAACTTAGTAAGATCGATGGGAGGAAAAATTTGTTTTTAACTACATTTTCCGCACTAAGTAGTGCGTAATATACTCAAATACAAAGTTGGTGATAAATATTTTAAAAATACAAGAACAAAAAAAGTGCATTCGTGAGTGTTTCATATCCTCATTGATCGCAGCAAGGATTCTCATATTGCGCCTATACAACCAAGTGCCTTCATCCAACAAGCACACATTCTCCTACCACTTGCTTGAATTCAAAAGTTTTAAGGACACCTGAATAAATTGAAAATCGCAAAACTACACATTGTAGATGGACCAGCAGCTGCATCAGTGTCAAGTCTACATACAGTAAATTAGCTCTAGCGGATGTAATTTATGGGAAAAGTATCGAGGAAATCGCGTCTTCTACGTTCGTTCTCAACCACCGAAGTGAACAGACCGCGTGAACCAAACAAATCCGTGTACGATTCCGATGTGCACTAACTGTGTAAAATTGGGTGATGTGTAGTGGAAATTAAAACACAATTCCTCAGAATCTGAGACTAATCCCAAAAACAATGAGTAGCAACAGCAGTCCAGCAAGCTCAATTAATGAACACATGGTGATGCAGCAAAATAATGCGCTATTCAATGAAAATCACAGCCGCAGTCAAAACGAACAGCAGCTGTATAGTCAGTGGCATTATGCAGTCAACGGATGGCAAAATGCACAGAGTGAAAATGTACACCTAAAATCCATGATAATGGAATTAGAGAAACAAGTGGAGGAGCTGAAAAAGCATCCGCCAAGGAGACAAATGGACACACCTCTACAAGCCGCAGCAACCCCAACGACTCAAATAGCAGACCCCAGTCCACCAACGCCAGTACCCGAACAACAGACTGAATACTGGACTGATGAAGAACAATTAGCCAGGGACACCGAAGAATGGGTTCTGGGAAGCCCCAAAAATAACAGAAAACGTAAGGCAAATACTACCCCCTCACGCAAAAACAAAACAAAAACACAGGGAAAATCAACAACGACCAACTCACAACAAACAACAAAACAACAACCTGCAGCATCAACCACCAGCCCACAAGAAACCAAAAAGGAACGACTTCCACCTCCGATTGTGCTCAATGGAATTAACTCATACGAATACCTGTATGGCCTCATTGTGCAACAGGTGAATGAGGATTCCTTCCAAATAAAACCGATCGGAGTGTTACGTCTCCAGCGCCGTGCTTCCTCTTTCGAGGGAAGAGCGTGGGGGTTATATATTTATTAAATTAATTATAGTTAGTTTTTATTTATTTTATTTTATTTGAACTCAGCTATCTCAAGCTGAGCTCTCTTCTGAACTACTTTTACAATATAAATTTTCCTGTTTTTATAGAACATTTTGTTCCAACTAACTGTGTCGTATAAAATGAACAAAACAATCCAGAAGTTTCTGTGACTTATAATTATGAATAAACTTTGAACGAAAATCAAAGTGCTATGTTTTGAAATGAAAAATGTGTTAGTTATGAAAAGGGGCATGTTTTTAAATGTGCTGTAAGTGACTGGATATAGAATATTGTTTCTGTTTATTTATGAATTGTATTAAATGAGAATGCAAGATATGTGAGGATGTAGTTTTAAAGGTTGTGTTAGAACGGACATGAGATTAGTGTTAAACCGAATAAGGGTAGTATTCTGGAATACAACAGGAGAAACAGCAGCGAAAATTAATTGTAATGATCCGAACATCTATAGAATCATTACAAAACTATTCAAGGAATCGAATCTGGACTTTCATACATACGAAAATAAGCAAACGAGGCCAATCAGGGTAATAGCCAAAAATTTGCACTCATCATACAACCCGGACAGTATCAAGAACTACCTCATAAAGAAGGGACTTAAGATCCTGTCGGCTTTCAACAAATTCTCATGGAAGGATAAAAAGCCACTAAATATGTTTGTCTTAACCTTCAGTAATGAAGAAAATATAGAAAACATTAGACAAATAACACACATACTTGGGTGTAAGGTGGACATCGAAGCAATGAAATTAAATAAATTAATACCTCAATGTAAAAAATGCCAAGCCTATGGACACACACAAAATTATTGCAACAAAAATGCAAGATGTGTAAAATGTGCTGGCAACCACCAAACAGTAAACTGCACAAAATCACCCAGCCAAAGCCCAAAATGCGTCAACTGTGGAGACACACACCCAGCTAACTACAGAGGATGTCTCGTCGCCAAAGAGATACAAGACCTCAAAAATAAAAGACTTGCAAAATCCAAGCAAAAAATCCTCACACCTAAAGAAGACAGAAAGGAGAACCCAACCACAACCAAGAGTGTGAACACCCAAAATAAGCTAAGGTATGCCTCCATTGCTGCATCCACCTCAGGCATACAAGATACAGCCAAAAAGCAAGAGGATAATATAAACCAAACCCTACAACTTATCCCCAACAAGATAACCAATTTGGAAAGCTCATTCTCTAAACTAAACGAGAGGGTGACTCAACTTGAGACCAGTACCAAAAAAACTGCACCAAAACCCAAAAGAAAGTAAAATGACTAACACACTAAAAATGATGTTATGGAACGCAAACGGACTGTTAAGGCATCAACAAGAGCTACAAGCAGTCCTGGATATAAACAAAATAGATGTGTGTCTGATACCAGAAACACACCTTACCAAACAGTCCTTTGTCAAATTCAGAGGATACAAAACATACCATGCAGTACACCCCGGAAATGCAGCAAGGGGAGGAAGTGCGGTGATAATCAGAGAGCACATCTCTCAATACGAAGAAGCAAAATTCGAAGCAGAAGATATACAAGCAACTGCAGTGAGTGTTAACACACAACACCTTAACATCACATTAGCTAGCTTATATAGCCCCCCGAAACACAACAACTCTTCGAAGCCATAGGAAACCGATTCATCATAGGTGGTGATTACAATGCAAAACACACGCATTGGGGTTCCAGACTGATCACAACAAAAGGAAAAGAGCTATTAAAAGCAATTCAAGCCTATCGATGTTAAGCCGTATCTACTGGTAAGCCTACCTACTGGCCCACCGACCCAGATAAGATACCAGACTTGATAGACTTCTTCATCATCAAAAATGTGTCAACCAACTATATGTGCATGGAAGATAACCTGGAACTAAACTCCCATCATTCGCCGATCGTCCTGACACTAAGTGAACACATCATGTCAAAACCGACCAACCCATGTCCCGCCAATAAAAGAACAGACTGGGAAAGTTTTCGAACCAGCCTGGAGAACAAGATAACACTGGTAGCCCCTCTACAAACAGAAGAGCAACTGGACGTTGAGGTGGAGACATTAATTATGGACATACAACACTCAGCGTGGCAAAACACACCCGCAATTAAAACAAAACTTAAGGGTAACAACAACCCTAAAGAAATACTGGAATTAATTGCAGCAAAAAGAAAGGCGAGGAAGAAATGGCAGCAGTCCAGGGCTCGACAGGACAAAACAAGGCTGAACAATCTATCATCACAACTGAAAAGTGAGATCAAACAGCTAAAGAATGACAGCATTAGCGAATACTTACGAAATCTGACACACGACTCCAGTACAGAATACTCACTGTCGAAAACTACGAAAAATCTAAAAAGGCCAATTATGCAAACACCTCCAATCAAAACAACGGAAGGCAGCTGGGCTAGAAACAACACACAAAAAGCAATAACGTTCGCAGAACACTTACAAAATATGTTCCAACCCAACCCGGAAAGCAGTACTGAGCCACTGCCTAATGACTACGAACAAGAAATAGTCGAAATGCCGCCCGTCACCCCAGCAGAAGTTGAAAAAGAAATTAAAACTAATGTCAACCCCAAAAAAGCTCCTGGGTTTGACCTCATCACCGGACAGATACTGAAGGAGCTACCGAGAAAGGCAACCACTAAAATAACGAACCTAATAAATGCTTCATTCAGGCTACAATATGTACCACAACTGTGGAAAGTAGCTGAAGTAATAATGATTCCGAAGCCCGGAAAGCCGCCCCACGAAACAACATCATATCGACCGATCTCACTGCTACCGGTCATATCGAAACTGTTCGAGAAACTTCTTCTTAGACGAATCAAACCTATCATAGAAGAAAAACATCTCATTCCGGATCATCAATTTGGCTTCCGGAACCAACACTCTTCTATTGATCAGGTGCACAGAATCACTGATGCAATTGAAAAGGCGCTAGAAGAAAGGAAAGTGTGCTCAGCAGTATTTCTAGATGTTGCGCAAGCTTTCGACAAAGTCTGGCATGTGGGGCTGATACACAAATTTAAGATGCTTCTGCCTGTCCCATATTCGAAAATCCTGGAATCATACATCTCGGAACGCTACTTCAGGATCAAACAAGAAGATGTCTATTCCGGACTGAAAAAAATCAAAGCGGGAGTGCCACAGGGAAGCGTACTGGGACCAATCCTATACCTCCTATACACCAGCGACCTGCCCACATTCAACGAAAATATTGTTGCCACATTCGTCGACGATACTGCCATTTTGGCCGTCGGAGAAAACAACGCCAGCTCAACACAAACACTACAAACAGCTATAGACGCAGTACAACGCTGGACACTAAAATAGCACAACAAGCTGAATGAAAGCAAATCAGTGCACGTCGATTTTACAAACAAACGAATCGAGCACAAGCCAGTATACATCAGTCACCAAGTGATCACCTACGCCAACACAGCAAAGTACCTTGGAATGACTCTTGACGCTAAACTCAGATGGAAGGTACACGTGAAGAAGAAACAAGAAGAACTCAAACTAAAGTTTAGAAAAATGTACTGGCTACTGGGCAGACATTCTGCCTTGACAACGTACAACAAGTTACTCCTGTATCAACAAGTCCTGAAACCAATATGGACTTACGGCATTCAACTCTGGGCCTGTACCAAACAAAGCAACAGGATGATCATTCAACGATTCCAAAATAAAGTACTTCGGAGTATTGTTAATGCTCCTTGGTATATACGGAAAGACCTGCACGAGGATTTGGGTGTGGAAAACGTCGAGAATGTCATCAAGCAGTACGCTCGTAAACACAAACAGCGGCTTCAGCAGCACACCAACACCGAGGCCCTCCAGGTCCTGGATAACGATGGCCTGGCGAGAAGACTAAAACGGGCAAAGCCACTCGACCTAGCGTAATTTAAGTACCTACATTTATATATATTTAAAAACAAAATTATTAACAATATGTACACAAATAATGTAATACAAACTAGAATAAAAGCTACTGTCGTAGGACAAGTACCCTAAAAGATTATATATACCCGTAGCAAGTTAAGTTAGAGATAAATAGTTTATTAGTAATATGTTACTAGATTGCTATATAATAAATTCACCATATGGTGCTATTTAATAAAAAAAAAAAAAAAAAAAAAAACACTAAACCAAGTATAATTTTTTCGACTGTGAAAAATACATTAAGCATTCAAAATGTCAGTACATAATCAAATACGTCAAGGCCATGTGTACCAACAGAATTAAAGATTCGAATAAAAATGTATCTTGTACATTGAAAAAACTTGATCCAAGCATAAGTCATCATCATCATCATCGGCACTATAACCGGGATCCGGTCTTGGCCTTATTTAGCAAGTCTCTCCACCGGTCCCGATTTCGGGCCGATATCCGAGGCTTAATAAGTTTGCCATAATAGTTTGTTTGTCCGAGCAAGGTTATTAGCCTTGCGCCAACCTTTCTCAGGATGTAGCTGCATGCATTGGTTCACTACTTGGCGGGTGCCAAAGTAGCTCTCCAGGGGTATCACGTGGAGACTGCATCTCAACTTGGATTTAACAGGGACAAGGATCGTCCCGGCCTTCGCCGGGTTGAAAGTAATCTGTGACTTTGCCCTGTATGTTCGCTCCCATCTCCCAATCATAAGTACTTTCCAAAAAAAGGTATTAGTAAAACGTCTTAAATATAAGGATATAAATTAGATTACATCAGAAATACGGGAATCTAAAGCAGCATAATTCAAGCTGAAAAGCTACTAATTTTCACCTTTTAGTTTTCCATCGCTCCTAACATAATCCATTTTTACTCGTTGCTCCCTATTTTCAATATACCACCTAAGCCGGTGTAAATGAAAATCTTCTCTTTCTAATTTCCAGTAGTAGAAATTCCCATCAAGCTGAGTCATTACTTGGCAATAAAACTGTGGGAGGGCATTTTTAGTGAATTTACCTATAAAAAAACAAAAATATGCTGAACTGAAAAATCCAGTTTTGTCAAAAAATTTCATTATTCTGATTTTCACACGTTTTTAAAAAATTATAATAAAAACAGAATAAAGTGAGATGGGCTTATAGTTACCAACCTCTGTAGCCGAGCCTTTCTTAAAAAGTGGGATGATGTCTGCACATTTAAGACTGTAAGGGCAAATACCATCCAACAGGGAACGATTAAAATGATTTGATAAGACGTCCACTAAGATACATGCTGTTCTCTTACGTGTAGTATCGGTCTGTAAAGTCCCGGGATTTTTTCGAGGGGCTCATATCTCATCTGTCACTAATGTAACATATGTATGCAGTTTCATGACAATTCGTCCATTCTTTTAAAGGCTACGTGGTTTGAGTGGTGCTATTTTCGGCTTCGTAAAAAAAAACAACATAAAAGGGAAAACACAAATATCGCATCATGATCAAACATTGTATTTTCACGGGAAAACTCTGAACAATCATTACAATGGTTGCAGACATGTTTTCTCACATCTGACTTTTGTGGAAAATAGTTTATTGGTGGTTTATTACTATTTTTACTATTTACTGGCCTGTAGGAACATCCGGTCATGACCTCACCGATTCGACTCCTCCATCGTTTCCTGTCCTGTGCACTCTCCTTCCGCGCTTGACCATCTGATCCGATCTCCCTAAGGTCAAACCTTACATTGTCCTCCCATCTCTTTCCCGTTGGTTTACCGCCAAGAATTCTACGCACGGTCCTATCGTTGCCCATTCGCGCCACATGTGCTCCATCTTATTTTCGCAACTTGATTACTCTCACTATTGTAGGTTTGCGGTATAGCTCTTCTAATTCGTGGTTGTGTTTCCTCCATTGTCCTGATTCCGCGTCATATTTATTCCAAAGCACCCCTTAGAACTTTAGACTCGAATACGCGGAATTTGTTTTTTTTCCGTTTTGTCAGACCCCATGTTTCGCATCCGTACAGAGCAATCGGCATGATTATGGTTCTATAGACACGGAGCTTTATATTACGTGACAGCAGTTTAGATTTCAGTAGTTTACTGACTGCGTGCTAACTAGCGTTATCGGAATGTAGTCTTTTGTTAATTTCCTTCGATATTTCGTTACTGGCCGTATCGTTCCCAGATATTTAATTTCTTTAACTTGGTTGGATATCTTGCCTCTGACGTTTATATGTGTTTCCTGAGGTCCACCTGCTCTCGTCGTAATGATGTATTTCGTTTTGTCTTCATTTATTTCTAGGCTCACTTTTTCTGCCGCTTGCATGATGATTTCACAGTTTTTGCTTACAGTTTCTAGATTATCGCCCAGAACAGCGATGTCATCCGCATATGCGAGCAGTAGTGTGACCCCGTTCAGGGATGATCCGGCCATGTTGTCGTCTAGTACCTTTCTGATAACATACTCGAGCACAAGGTTAAAAAGACATGGTGAGAGGCCATCTCCCTGTTTTAGTCCGTCCCGGATTTCAAATGGTTCTGAGAGGTGATTTTCTATTCTAACTCGCCCTTTGTTTTCGTTCATGCAGATTTGAATGAGGGCGGCATATTTTTTCGGGATTCCCAGCTCAACTACAATATGGTAGAGTGTTTGTCTTGCGACTGAGTCGTATGCTTTTTTGAACTTAACGAACAGTTGGTGAACAGTCTCGCCATATTCCCATTTCTTTTCCAGCAGCTGCCTTATTGTGAACATTTGTTCGCTTGTTGACTGGTTCCCACGGAATCCACATTGGTAGTCTCCCAGTATTTCTTCTGCGTACGGTGTGATTCTTGCCAGTATGACGTATGTTACTATTTTGTATGTGGTTGGGAGCAATGATATTCCTCCCTAGAGTATTGAGGTTTTCCATTCTTCCGCAGTGACTTTATAGCGTTAAGCAAGGATAGTGAAGAAGGTGAATTGAACACACGATGAAACGATTGAAAAGCGAACCAGTGAAGCATCAGACTACTGACCGTGTTTAGAATTTGATTTCCAAACTTTGCTTAACGCTATAACTTCCTTATCCCATATTGTTTCAAACAGTTGGTGGATGTTTCTAGCGGTTGCCTCCCCTCCATGCTTCACAAGCTCTGTCGGTGGTTTGGTGAATTTAAAATGGGTCGTACAACCACCGAAGTCGCACCTCGCTCAGGACGACGCTCAGGCTACGAATGAGGAAGTCACAAAGCAAGTGTATCGTTTTGAATAATCGTAGAGTGAAGTTGAGCGAGTTATCTGAGGCCAATGGCATCTCAAAAGAACGGGTGGGATACATTTTGGAGATGAAGAAGGCATCGGCGCGATGGGTTCCGCGTTTGCTGACCGTCGCCCAAAAACAGCAGCTCGTTGGTGATTCAACAGCCAGTTTGGCGTTGTTGCATCGTAGTCGATCGGACTTTTTTCGGCGTTTTGTGACGATGGACGAAATATGGGTCCATTTCCATACGCCAAGGAGGATGCGGCCTAGAATGAAGCTTTGTGATACGCCTGCTGCGGCGTTGAAGGTTCGGGAAAGCTTTCCATTCAGTCGAACTTGGAAGGTTCTGTTTATAACGAACTGGTAGCTGATACTACACAGCGTTCTACTGAGGCCAGTATTCAGTCATTTAAAAACGAGACCTTCGATCCACGTCGTGTCAAAATCCTTTTCAATGTCCTGGCTCACGGCAATGGTGGGTTCCTTATTAAAGAGACGCAGGCAGACGTAGTTTTGAAATATGTTGACAGCCATAATGGTGCTGCGCGCTCTTCTGAAACCTGGCACTAATAAAGTTATTTAGCTTCTCGTATATGAACTGTTCATATATTTTGCTGATGCAGGTGAGGAGCGAAATAGGATGAAAGCTTGAGGGGTGATAATTTGGTTTCCCAGCTTTTGCTATTGGGCAGACAACAGCATGCTTCCAAGCTTTAGGAAAGTACCCCATGTTGTAGGCATTGTTGTATAATTTGTTATGTCTCCTCTTTCCACTCACTTTAAATAAAATACACTTTTGTTTATTTAAACTAGTCTTTATTCTAATGCTTTACGTGAGGTTCTCTTTAAATTGCTTTACTGGTACAATAATGTTTATACGATTTATTTTATAATAATACGTTAAGGTTAGGTTCTCTTTAAATTATTCTATTTTATTTTTATAATCTGTACACGTTACACACCCACTTCACGCACAGGTTTTTACGCACCGCCACACAAAATAACACTTGAAAATCTCGCCGTCTTGGTCAACCACTAGATCTCAACCCCGACGACCGTCTCCGTTAAAAATTCAAAACCAACTCAACTCTATCTCGATCGTTTGATCGGAAGGAAACCTTTTTTCCACGTTACCTAAAAGCAACGTGTTATTTTCCTTTTTTGTTTTCTCGTTGGCCTCACATAAAATCCTTTGTATCCGGATCTCTATTGTGAGCCAGCGATCTTTTGTTTGATCCTTCGGTAATTTTCCTAGGATCGACAATTACCATAGGTCATTAAACATTACTTGGGTTTTTAGTAATGTTTCGGATTGGTATTTACCACGAGTTTTTTTGGTAATTACTTTTTAATGGACAACGGTGCCAAAGATATTTTGTACATCTTAATGCTGTTGTTGTCCATCAATCCTATTTACATGCACCGCTCTTTTTCCGTTTAGGAAACGTATCCTTAGAATGGATTAAAGGAAACGGTGTCGCCATTGAGTATTGTTCTCAGATGTATGTCTGGACTCTATGGTTATATTTCCTTGGCTGATTGGTACATTAATCAATCTGCCTGGGATTCACTATATGTGATCCGAAATTGATTGGGGCTTCGCCAGTTATGAATGTTTGGGGGGGTGGTTTTGGTACGTAACATACCTCCCCGCTTTATAAAATTAGTATTATTCTTTGAAGAGGAATAATACGTCTTGGTTGTCTATAGGATATGTGTGATGCGTGGGGTTTGTGTTCGTGACGGGCTACAAAGCAAATGAATTTATTTTTGTCCCTTTAATTTATTTTATATTTGTTTGGGTTACATGTGTTGGGACTATAGTTTATAATGTTTTACTTATTGGTTGTTGTCGCATATATTTGTTTTTATATAATTCCTTTGTTTCATTTTTAGATTTAAGTATACAGTATGTATTTTATGGTTGTTTATGTGTATAATATCATATATATATACGTTTGTTTATTTTCTACTTAGTTTATATATTTTATTATTTAATTTTAATAATAGTAAAAAATTTGTAATATTTTCATGCTGGTGAATGTTTTATTAATAATAACCCAAAATAATTTCCTAATATATATTTACGAGTACTTATGAAATGTTTTTTTTTTTTTATTTCAATTTTTATTATTTTCGTAAAGTAATGCTAGATTTATGAAGCGATTAAAGTAAAGTATATTTTGTATTTATTTGTTAACAGGGAATCATAATACTGAAACCCATGTTTTTCTTATATATGTATCTATATTCTAAAGTGTATTATTTTATTAATTATTAGTAGTTTATTCATTTACAAATTTGTTTAATTTTAATAGTAATAGTTTTGCTTACTAATTTAAATAGTATCTATAATAGTAAAAATTATTTGTACATTATTTTGTATAATAATTGTATGTGCAATAATGTTCACTCAATACAGCATGAATTTAATTTTAACATTAGTGGTAATAAAAGAAATTATTTGCTTATTAGCTCTAACAATATTAGTTGATATATAAATATTATATAATATTTTGTATTTATCTCTATATCTTTGTGTATTTATTTAAATGTTGTGAATGATTTTTGAAATGTGGTTACATTTAGTGTATTGTTGCTTGTTTTCTTAGTATTAAACGGTTTTTTATATTGTAATTACTTAATAGGATTTTGTGTATTATTTATTTTATTGTATATGTATTTATGTATAATATTGATGAATCTTTGACCCTTACTTCTGTCATTTATTTTTGTCCATATTGTTATTCATTTTAATTTTGCGTATTTATTATTTTTGCTTTGGACTAAGATTTTGAATTTGCAATCCCTCTTGGGAATGATAATTGTGTAGACTTTATAGGGGACAGGAAGTTGGGATTGTTGAGGATGGGATTTTAAAAATATGGTTTTAGCCTATTGTTGTGAACTACCACTGATCTTCGGCCCATTTTGATAAGCGTATTTACTGGGCCTTTTATAGCTATGACTGGGAAGGGTCCCTTCCAAATAGATGTGTGTTTGCCTTTGTGGTTTTTACACCTCATTAACACCATGTTTCCCACATGAAACGATTGCGGTTTCGTTTCACTTCCGGAGCATGTGGTTGCCTTCAACGAACGGCATTCCTCACACTGCTTCTTATATTTTCTAATATCGGAGAGCATGGATGGCCACCAGTATCTTTGTCGTATTTTATTATACGATTTGGTGATGCTCTGATGTCCACCGGAAGGGGAATTGTGATAAACCCTGAGTAAGGTTGCAATCTCTTTGGGGTTTGTTATTTTTTCGGGTGTTTCGGGCTTTTGCCATAACTTTTTGTTTTGTTTATTTTGCGAGCGGGGGAGCGAGTTTTTTGAATTTGCTGACGCAGTGTCAGTTATTTGGTTAATATATTTGTTATTACCGCTTGGCTCCATAGGGTTCCTCTTTATATGGTTAAAATTTAACCTGAAGGTTTTGACTTTATCTTGGGCTTGCTCCTGTTTTCCTTTATGGTATTTGTTTTCAGGTACATTTTTCTCAACAGTTGAGAATTTGATCGGTACACTAAATACCGTTGGGTACATTTCCGTTCGAGGAAATGTGATGCACTGTTTAGGGCCTTCCACATTGCAATTTCTTGACAGGAAGTCATTTCCAAGTAATCCGTCTTCTGGTAGATCGGGCATACTGCTCACTACTTGAAATGTGCATGGGAGTTTAGGCCGACAATTCAGTTGAAAGTTCACCTTGCAGCTTCCCAAGGTTCGGATACTTCCAAACGGCACCTGTAAGGTGCAAGCTTCTCGCCGATTAATCTTAACGGCTGATTCCTTGAGGCTACTTTTGCTGATCAGACTTATCTCGGCGCCAGTGTCCACTACTAGAGTAGTGTTATTCTTAACACCTACATCTATAGGTAGCTGGACAGTTGGGACGCTGGTTATTGTTGAGCATGGAGTCCTAATGTGATAACTCCTTTTTACCACCAAGGGTTTTGACTTACTCTTTCTTGTTGGTGGTGAACGAGGGGAGTTTGTTGGAGCTAGGCATTGAACTCGCGCTTTCCTTGTGAATTTTCGTTGACAGGATCCTAGACTGTGGCCGTGTTGACCACAGAAGTCGCAAATCTGCCTTATATGCAAAATCCTTTTTCCCTCCTTTAATATCGTGATTTACTTGCTGACAGTGTGCGCAAAAGGGTGTGTTTTTCCTTTTCACACAATCCTCGTAGGTATGCCCCCTTTGGTGGCAGTAACTGCAAGTTACTTTGATGATGGAGGCATTTTGTGCTATTGCTCGCCCGGCCTGTGGTATTGGTTCTTGCTGTTGCGGAGTTTCCTGCGTGATAGGTTGAATGTGTGGTAACCCTTCTACATTTGGAGTGTTCGGTATTGTTTGTGGGAGTGGTGCCGATGTAATGGGGAAAGGAGGATTTACCGAATCCTGCGGAAAGTTAGATGGCAGCTGAGGCTGCTGAATTTGTTCCAACTCCAACGTCCTTTGCATCAGAATGTCAAGAGGTACCTCACCCATCAACAATAAAAATTGTCGATGGTATGGATTTACCAACCCTTGTTTATATACATTCCTAGCGAAGTCGTTCAGTTGTACTTTTACACCCTCAGCGTGCTCGGTACTATATTTCTGTTCCGCCGCTTTCTTACACTCCGATAGTGTTTTCTTCAGCCGTAGCTGGAACAATATGACCGATTCTGCAGGATTCTGCCGAGTAGCTAACAATTTGTTGACCAAATCTTGGTAACTTTCTACTGGCAGATAAACTTTTCTTAGTAAGTCTTCGGCTTCCTGAAAGGATGAAAACGGGGTGGACGCGAACAATGCAGATGCTTCTCCTCGCAACCTGGTAGGAAAGATCTGCAAGAACACATTGTGTTCTTCCACTCGAAGACAATTTAGGGCCCTCCTACTGCAATCTAAAAATGTATGGAGTTCGGCACCTAAATGTGGATTACGTTCCCCTGAGAAGATGGGAATTAGCTGTGTTGACAGCTTCGCTACCTTTGTATAATCTACAGCCATATTTTAGATATAACTGGACTTAATTTGGGTAAAAGAGAAAAGAGGAGGATCACAGTCTGAAGATTCACAAATTAAATCCGTAATCCCGCTGAAAAAGAAAATAGGGAATACTATGGTGACGAGGACTATCACTGCCCCGTCGGTGTTTGCAATGTTTAATATTTAAAATCGAGTGACATTGTATAAATGTATTGAGAGATGTGGGAGTTTGTCCCGTGAGAGGGGTAACAGTTAAGTCAGGGTCGTTGAAGTCCAATTTCCTCCTACTTACCTTGTCTATTTTCCCTAATCGTTCGGTTCCGCTTCGGAGTCGCCTTGGCGAATTAGGTGAGACGTATTTCGAATTTGGACTTTCTTCGCCTTCCATAAACAGTAGGGGTGGTTGGGTATATAGCAGGACAAAAAAAAAAGGTTAAGGGTGTTCTTTTTGGAGGTTCTTTTGGAGTTGCTTTAAAATGAAAATACTTCCCAAAGATTTAAACTTTCGTTAAAACATCGCGAGATATGGACAAATATAGACAAACATATGGACAAATATATAGATAACTTATAAACATTGATTTTGTTTTAATTTAGTTTGCTTAAGAGTAGGTTAGAAGGTATGTTTTATAATAAAATTCAAATTGTGTACAATTCTTCTATTGTTTTAGAAAATATGTTATTGAAAATTGGAAACAGAGAAAGAGAATACCTGGTGACTTAACTTTAGTTCATCTCTGCTGTAGTTGTCGCTGATGTTTTTGGTTTTGTATATATATATATATATTTAAGAATGGAAATGCTTCCCGCTTATCTTTTAATTTATTATGTCACAGGACAAAATATGCACCAATATAAGAGGACAAATTTTTACAAGTAAAAGCAGATTTAGATTTTTAGTGTGTTTTCTTTTTGGTAAGGATCAATAACGACTATTTAAATTTGGCATAGATTATACTTGGTTTTAATTGAAATGTCAAAGGTGTCTATTTTTACAAATTAATAATTTAAAAAGGGAAGAAGAAAAATTTGGTCACTTATCTGTACCGTACTGCTTTGGTTGATGGTGTTGAAAACTGCTACTGTTGTCCGCTGCTTCTCCCCGTTGGTATGAGGTACTGTATTCCTTTTTCGATGTTTCACAGGATCCACTTTCATTTTATTTTAATTTTAAATTGTTCGGGTGTGTTATTGAGTGTGTGTGTGTTTGTCTTTCCCTTATCACTGTTTATTGTTTAATTTGGATTTGTAAAGGTTTTTTGTTAGTATATTTTTTGTTTGATTTTTTGTGGTACACTTCACTTCGTGTCACTGATTTCTGTTTATATATATATATTTTTATTTTTTTGTGTGTGAGCTTTGTAGTTCTTGTCGACACAAGGCTTTTCAAGCTCTTATGAGACGGTAGTCTCGGGCTTCCTTGCGCTCACCGGCTGCGCCATTTGTTGTATAATTTGTTATGTCTCCTCTTTCCACTCACTTTAAATAAAATACACTTTTGTTTATTTAAACTAGTCTTTATTCTAATGCTTTACGTGAGGTTCTCTTTAAATTGCTTTACTGGTACAATAATGTTTATACGATTTATTTTATAATAATACGTTAAGGTTAGGTTCTCTTTAAATTATTCTATTTTATTTTTATAATCTGTACACGTTACACACCCACTTCACGCACAGGTTTTTACGCACCGCCACACAAAATAACACTTGAAAATCTCGCCGTCTTGGTCAACCACTAGATCTCAACCCCGACGACCGTCTCCGTTAAAAATTCAAAACCAACTCAACTCTATCTCGATCGTTTGATCGGAAGGAAACCTTTTTTCCACGTTACCTAAAAGCAACGTGTTATTTTCCTTTTTTGTTTTCTCGTTGGCCTCACATAAAATCCTTTGTATCCGGATCTCTATTGTGAGCCATCGATCTTTTGTTTGATCCTTCGGTAATTTTCCTAGGATCGACAATTACCATAGGTCATTAAACATTACTTGGGTTTTTTAGTAATGTTTCGGATTGGTATTTACCACGAGTTTTTTTGGTAATTACTTTTTAATGGACAACGGTGCCAAAGATATTTTGTACATCTTAATGCTGTTGTTGTCCATCAATCCTATTTACATGCACCGCTCTTTTTCCGTTTAGGAAACGTATCCTTAGAATGGATTAAAGGAAACGGTGTCGCCATTGAGTATTGTTCTCAGATGTATGTCTGGACTCTATGGTTATATTTCCTTGGCTGATTGGTACATTAATCAATCTGCCTGGGATTCACTATATGTGATCCGAAATTGATTGGGGCTTCGCCCGGTATGAATGTTTGGGGGGGTGGTTTTGGTACGTAACAGCATGGTTGAGCAGAATGGAGGGCCATATAAAGAATAAAGCAGAAATCCTTCGCAACGAGTGGTAGGACATGTTGTCGATACCAGGTGACTTCTTGAGGTTTCGGGGCTGATCACGAAACTAAAATGCGCCGCCCTTTTATACTCTGTGCCGACAGATATTTGTTAAAAATTCCAAGAAGCACAAACAAGATTTTGTGTGCTTCAATTGGAATGAGATTCTGGCAAGTGGATGGGAATTTGCTTGAACCAATTCCCGGAAAGAGAAATTATGAAATGCAATTAGAATTAGGCATTTCACAATGTTAATGGCTATTGGGAATTGAATCAATGTACGACAATTGGACAAAAACAAAAACAAATGAGATAATATTGAGTTGAAATGGGGTCCAGTAAAAACACACGGAAAATGTTTGTTTTCGACTGAAAGCTAAAACCAGATCCCATTTGTAAAGCCGGATAAGACAGTACATAATACATCTCAGGCATCTGCCCTTATAGAAAAAAGCAAACAAACATTAATTTGTCTCTTACAATACAACAGTAAAGTTACTCAGAAAGAACTCTTATTACCATTTTGCCATGCATTTGAATTAAAATCTAAATGGCATGATTACTCTACTCTACTACCACTCATATATTAACTTCTTTACCATTTCGGTTGTGGTACCTGATAAAAATGCTTTTCAAATGTCCTCTTCTTAGCAAATATGTACTATCACATTCTAATACATTTACGCATGTTAATATTTATTCGAGCAAAAAGTATTAAAAGTTTCTGAACAGTTAATTAGTCATCCACTTTAATGAGCAATCACCTTGGGCACTGTGGTAATAGGGACCATCAAATCCCTCAAAGAGATTTTTTCTATGCGTACTTGGGTATCTTATAGATTGATTTCCGTTAAAAATCAGGAAAAAAATAGATTTAAATAGAAATCAAAACCAGAGAAGATGGGCAAAAAATTAAATGAAACGTAAAGCAGAAGAAGCTATTCATTTCATCGATTTTGAATTTGAATTGAAGAACATCCGGTAATAGAATTATCCTCAGCTACATAGAACAGCACGGAGCTGCATGCGCGTTCTAGCACGAGAAAATAGGTGGGTAACTACACACTTCCACGTCAATATGATTTCCAGAGATGTGTGGATTCCATTCGCGCTAACGGACTGCATAAGAAATTTTCCTCCGAATACATTTGAATACTAAATCGAAAGAATGCAAATTTGACTTGCGACTAAATTCCACCGGAGGTCTTGAAAAATGGAAGACTCATGGGGATCTACCGTATATCAAAACAGAGGAAAAAAAATTAAGGATTGAACGAAAGGTATACTATTTGCATCTACCGTTGAAATAAGGATATCAGCTTAAGTTAATTAACTTTTTATCAAGAGACTGCATCAGTGCTTCTAAGTTTCCCATCAGAAGCATCAGTTGCATCCTCATCGAGTCGTTTTGGTCCGTGCATTCCGATTTATATAGGAATTTCCGGAGGTCTACGCATCTTCTAATACAATACTTTATATCAAAGTTGTCGTTTTAGGTTGTATTTCGTAAAAGCGTGTTACAATTTTACTCTCACCTTGCGTTACCTCGCCAGATGTGAACGATGGATGTGGGGGCACACGATGGATGGCAGGATATGGAAGAAAATAAAAGGTTAGCAGAAATCCTTTGTTGGTTTTATTTATGCCTATTATCATGCTAATCCGAAGTTTAGAGCTCGTTAACATTGTGTAACGATGATCCGTAGACCGGTTTGGTTATATGTAAGTCCAATTTTTATATACAGCAGATATCTCACGACTTGTCGTTTGATGTCACAAGTCTAACAGAATTGAGGCATATTGACTGCCAAGTAGGCACGTTGTAAAAATGTGCCAAATGGGAAAGGTGTTGAACCTTTTTTTTTTATGGGAAACGCTGGTACAAAAGGTCTTTCAAGTACCTTTAAATGTCAAAGCACAATGTCTTTCAGCGACAGAACAGAATGTATTTTAGAAGCCTTGATCTCTATTTCTCTAGTGTATATTCTTAAGATTTTGGCGTTTACGAGTGATTACCACCGAAACAATTAAAAGTCGCTATCCTCGCAATCCTTATATATTTTATTTCACTCGATTTATATTATTATTTTAATGTTTATCTACAATGGAAAAAATAAACAATCCGAAATTCTATATTTGTTCAATCAGATATCAGTACATTCGACTTCGCAGCTTGACTCTTATTCTTGACTGACACATCATCTAATCCTATTTTATTTCAAATCATAAAATGACGCTTCCCAGGATTTACATTCGTTCTTATCTGATGGCAGCCAGGAACTTTATGCCAAGAACTATGATTCATAAACAAATGTTTGTATAAATTTATTAATTCCAAGAACCACGTTTTAGGGTTTTTCAGTGTTTCATTGGAATGATCTCTTTAGCTTCTTCCGGTCTTTCTCCTTTCGTTTTTGTTCATCTTAATTAATAATTGTACTATTATTTTATCCAGTTCATGAATCTGCATCTTTTTTCGATGAGTGGAAATATTTGGGCAAATCAGGTGTCCCCACAAAATCGCAATTCAGTGCGTTGATCATCATTGATGTTTGAGGAGTTTGCTCAAGGACGTTATAAAGCGTCAGAAAAAGAAGGTGTAGTTTCCAATGTAGTGAATTGGGAAGTAACGTAAAAAAGAAAATCTATAAAATTTATAAGGAGTAGGGTGGGTGAAAATGTGGCGAACGTACAAATTCCCCACAGGAAAAAGTCCAGACCAACTTGAGGTAACGCACTTACCTGGACAACATCACGTCCACAGACGCCATCCCAAGCCCAGCGGGGGCCGCCAGTAACCCAACGTTGAGTCGACACCAGAAGGCAAGGAACTTAACGTTCCCAAAGCCTCTAATACCGAGCTAAACGCTCCAAACCTACGACCTGAAACAAGGAGAAACATTCATGCATCCTTCGACGTGTGCAATCGCAAGCTAAGTGAATGCCAGCACCACAAGTCGGCAACCCCGAACATCTGCACGAGATGCAGGGAATTACAATTAAAACAATTAACCGACCAACGGACGTGGTGCGGTTGATCTAAACATTAGATCACCCAAATATTCACCGCAAACAAAGGACCGCATTCCTTAGCCTCGTAAACACCCAGATGGCGCGAAAAACCAAGCACCACGTAACTCCAAACAATACTTTGTTTGAAGTTTTACGAAGGCCAGCTGCAATAAATAAATACGGCACAGCATTGCGCCGTTGCCACTGTCCGCCAAGCAGAAATGCATCAGCGGAATGTTTGTTTTTCACACCATGTGAAAAACTCTCTTGGATTCCAAATCCAATAGATACCAGCGGACTAGACGTCCAGGCGATCGTCAACACCAGATGGTCGACCTAACCAAGCAGCGTGGGAATAGAATCCACCGTCAACCACGACGGTGAAGCTTCCACATGTATGCGTGAGAATTTTTTTTTCCTTACAGGAAATTGTGTCTGCACAACTGCAGATACAAAGCACACAGATACTGGAAAAAGAGTATCCGATAGGTTGGAAGAGAGATTTGAATCGTCAAGAAGTACCCAATTATAATAGCGTTAAGCAAGGATAGTGAAGAAGGTGAATTGAACACACGATGAAACGATTGAAAAGCGAAGCAGTGAAGCATCAGACTACTGACCGTGTTTAGAATTTCATTTCCAAACTCGACTTTATTCCACTGGTATGAATTATTTTTATTTTATCGCTTGGTATACGGTTCTGATGTATTTTTCTTATTCGATTTTTTTTTTTCGTTCGGTGTTCTTCACTATTTTTGCTTGTGAATTGTGTGTATCTGTTAGAATCGCTACACACTCCCGCCGCAGTAACTTCGTTACGATCAGATTCGTATGCGGACGACGGACGAACGAGAGAGAAGCGAGAAAACGTCGGAGGCTGGGCTCTATGCGGAAGTCGTGACCGTGTGTGAAGTTCTGCTTTACTATGGGAAGTGGATGCTGCGTGTTCAGATCACGTCGGGGTCACCAATTATATAGCGTTAAGCAAGGATAGTGAAGAAGGTGAATTAAACACGGTCAGTAGTCTGATGCTTCACTGCTTCGCTTTTCAATCGTTTCATCGTGTGTTCAATTCACCTTCTTCACTATCCTTGCTTAACGCTATAAAAATAAGGAACCCTGGGGAACACCAGCAATTGAAAATACATCGTTTAACAAAATAAGCAGAATTGTCGGTGACTGTATGCAACCTATGGCATCGGCTCGAAATCGGGATCGGTGGAGAGATTTGTTAAATAAGCCAATACCGGATCCCGGTTCTAGTGCCGGAGATGATGATGTATGCAACATTTGCTTTGATAGGAGGCAGTTTGACACGAATACTAATTGAGAATTTTGTGCGGAGCGAAAATACGTAAGGTGTTCACTAAAGAACACTGCTGCCGTCATAAGCGTGCATGTACCATTAACGCCATCTTGTGGTGCTCCTATGAATGGCACAATCAAGTACACGTGTAAAATTAAGCCTCTCAAATTTAGTGTTGTATGTGTTACAAGAGCAACGGCATGCGACTAAATATTGCGGTTTGTGTGGGTTAACATCTGCCAATACCTACGAATGCATGCAGTTTTCATCATCATCGGCACTACAACCGGGATCCGGTCTTGGCCTTATTTAACAAATCTCTCCACCGGTCCCGATTTCGACCCGATGTCATCCAGTTTGGCACTCCCAGGCTCTGGGCGTCCTGGTGTACGCCATCCCTCCATCGCAGACAAGGTCTACCGCGCTGTCTCCTTCCATACATCCTTCCACAAAGGGCTTTCCGGGCAGGCTTATAGAGTTTGAAATAATAGTGAAGAAGATCGTGTGATTCGAACTGACGCTATGACAGCTCGAATCACGAAACAAATTTTACCTAAGCGTTACTCATCAAACTACTGACCGTGTTTAGAATTTGATTTCCAAACTCGACTATATATATTCCACTGATGTGAATTATTTTTTATTTATCGCTTGGTATACGGTTCTGATGTATTTTTCTTATTCGATTTTTTCGTTCGGTGTTCTTCACTATTTTTGCTTGTGAATTGTGTGTATCTGTTAGAGTTGCCACAGGCTCCTCTTCGCTCATTCGAGCTAGGTGTCCCGCCCACCGGAGTCTACCGAGCTTGACTTTTCTTACAACATTATGTTCAAGGTAGATTGCGTACAACTGATTTGGTTAGCGTCTCCGGAATCGTCCTCCCCCACATACGGGGCCAACAATTCTCCTTAAGACCTTTCTCTCGAACGCGGCTAAGAGTTCAGAGTGCCTTTTATTGAGCACCCAAATCTCGGATCCATACATGAGTACTGGTAAGACCATGGTCGTGTACAGTAGTAGCTTGGATCTTATGGCTCAATTTCGGAATTTAAAGAGCCTTGAAAGACCATAGTACGCTTTGTTGGATTTAATCAGCCGTTCGCGTATTTCTTCTTCCATATTGTTATCGGCTGATACTATTGACCCAAGGTAGTTAAAGGATTGCACTACTTCAAATTCGTGCTCCACTACCCTGATAGTTTGACCAACGTTAGGTCTTCTCTTCGCAGAAGTTGCCACCATGTACTTAGTTTTTCCCTCATTAATGTGCAGCCCCAGTTTTTGTGCCGCCTGCTCGATCTGGGTGAACGATTCCTGTACCGTCGATTCGGTTCTACCGATGATGTCGATGTCATCTGCGTAGGCAAGTATCTGGCTGGACTTGGTGACAATAGTCCCTCTTGTTGTAACGCCAGAGTAACGGATTGCTTTCTCCAACGCCTGGCGTTGGCAGGCCAGGCCGTCCCCTTGTTGGAGTCCATTATAGATGTTTATTGGTTTGGACAGCAGTTCCGCTATTTTTACTTGACTAGTTACGTTGGTCATGGTCAACCTACAAAGTCGTATCAATATGTTTGAAATGCCGAATTCTCTCATGGCATTATATAGTTCTGTGGGGCTTTTCAGGGCCCGAAGAGCCACGCATCGCTCGATCCCCACTATTCCAGGCGAACGACTTACCTCTCGGTCGAACTTCAGCAAGGTTGCGTAACCTTGCTACGGCATTTACCCCCAGCCAAATCGCCGGAATTAATACGGTTACCCAATCGGATAACCGTTTTGAATTTCTGTTAGGCAGCTTACCTTATTGTAGGGGATTTCCTTCCAGACCCCTTTTTCTCCAGCATCACCACTGAAAACATTAAATCCACGGCAAAGCTTATCACCTTACCGTGGCATCGAAAATTCACCCCCGAGACGTACATCATTCCCTAAGAAACATTAAGCCCACGGCAAAGCTTATCACCTTACCGTGGCATCGAAAATTCACCCCCGAGGCGTACATCATTTCCTAAAAAAAGCATAAGTCCATGGCAAAATCATCACATTGCCATGGCATCTGAAATCCTATCTTTAGGCATACATTCTGCCAGGGCATCTCGTTTCCATAGCCTTAAGCTATGGAAACAACAATCAACAAGAGTTCCTTGTGACTCGTTGTATTTGTTTACCCTCGGCATAACATGCATGCGGCTATTTGCCCCTATTGATTTGCTACCGCCGACAAGGTTTCTGCTGACGCAAACCAAACATGTCCCTGATTACCAGCAATCGCTGGCTTCCAATTATCGGTCCCCATTTTCAGAGGCCGCATTCAAGTAACGATCAAGATGCAGCCAGAAAATGTTTACTTTCAACATCTGGCAATGGCTGCACCCTATGTTCGTTGCAATGTTTAATCATCGGCAACCGAAATGATGATTTATGGCCTTCCATTAGGATGACCAAATCATTGGTTTGGGTTTTCACACCCCACATGCTAGTGTTTGCATTCTTAGAAAATGCACTAGCGATGTACCTCCATCCACCACGGTCGCCGAACGATCGTACGCATGGCATACCCACACATGCGTAATGTATGACTACCCCGTCCGGTCCAATCACGATTAACTACTTCAAGTTAATCGTGTAACTCCGCCTCCTTTCCAGTTTCTTTCGGGGTTCCTTTCCTTTTGATGACTTCCAATGGGATGAGTCAGATTTCATCTTCCGAGAGGTACACACGTGTCCTACTGAGTTAAAAACTTCATCACCTTCTTATGTGGTCAGGAGTCATTACAGCGAGTCCGATTTGCCTTCAGTGGTGTGTGGAGACACAAAAGTAAAAGTAAAGAAAGAACATTCACCAGTTGTTAAGAAGTAAAAGTCGAGTTCCATCCACCAGTAAGTACGCACGAGCCTAGTGTCAACGGAGTCGTATTTAGAGGTGTCGTTTAAGTTATAATCTATTTTGACTAAACCTAAATTAACCTGAGTGTGTCACTAAGCTGCAATCTATTTTATCTAAATATAAAATGATCCGGGATGTGTTGTTTAAATTATGATCTATTTCGACTAAATCTAAATGAACCTGAATGTGTCGCTTAAACTATAAACTATTTTAACTAAATATAAATGACTTTAGACACCAGCGTAAGTTGTAAACTATTTCATGTGTAAGATTGTATACCGAATAAAGAAAGTAGTTAAGACAATCGGACGGAGTCTTTATTGTGTTAAACCCCGCTGCTGTCATCTCTTAACTTGTAAAAAGTGAGAATAAAAAAACATTCGTCAGTAAAGTTTCATCAGTGTGTTTCATTAATGTGGTTTTCCCGTGGAACATCTTCAGTATAAAATCGGTGGTATTACGCTTAACCCGCGTCCGTGCTGACGCATTAGTGGTAATACCCACATTGGTGACACGCGACGTTTTTTTTTATCATATAAAAAAGTGAACACGCGACTTTCGAACTTTTGCGAACTCTTTTTAATGACAGACCATACACCCAACCATCAAAACGATTAGAACAGTGACTAGTGTGTGTAAACAAAAGACATTTTAAGGGCAAGAAGAGCCCCACCCCATCAGTTTGCAGAGCTAACCAGTCCCCAACACTCCGGTATCCAACATCTTCGGACAAGTAACAAGCAACCCACCCCCACCAGACCGGAACAACATCATCAGACACTACCTATCAACAATAAGATAAGTACCTTTTCGTCTTCTTATTTGTATGTCTAGCTTTTGTGAAAACGAATATTTTGTTACGAAATCAGTAATTTTGCACTTTGTTACTTTTGAAATCGTCATCACATAAATGCACCTCTGAAATTATAATACACTCATACACCAACATTTAGACATAAAAATTAAAAAGTTCACTACCGAATAATAATAAAATTTTTACAAAACTTTAAATGAATTAATATTGCATACAAGTGCATATTACGTTCCTGTTAATAAAAGTCATATAACTTTTTCTGTACATAGACTTGAAATTATTGAAACATAATTCCATCGGATAATAATTATTATACATATACTCACATAAGATCCTTTATGTACATATAGGAATCTCATTTTTATATATTTAAGAAAGAAAAAGTGAACAGACGATAAATTGTGAATTAATGATTAACGTAAAAATAAATAGCTTAAACTTTTTAATAGAGCAAAAGCCTATCAAAAACATGTAATAAGTCAATACATCAGAGGCTTTGCCGAATAATACATTATATTCGCAAACAAAATTTGTTTTCCTTAAATATTGTGTGCCATAACATTATCATAGCGAGTTCTGTATTGTTTAAAAACAGAACAAATATTGGTGTGAGTCGTTATTTTTAATAAGATCCGTGAATACAGTAGTAAGATTATACAATTACAATTATCCCCTTACAGTTCTATTTCTTTAATCTTAATCAAACACGTATTTGAAAAGAGAATACATTTCTCCGAAATAACAATCAACACGTTAATTAACCAAATGAAGCAAAATCACCTCCTTTTAACATTTTATTACCTTTTATCAATAAAATTTCTAATCTTTAATTAAAGTGACATAAAAAAACACACTCACTCGTTAAAATACATACGCAGTTACACCCACCCTTTCTTTGTTTGCCTAAATTTCCGTTTTTCTTTTGTGAATTTAATATTCTGTGCATTAAACTAGCATTCGTCGTCAAAACCTCAAAACCAACTGAATAAAAAGTTGCGGCAGAATCTTATGACTTATGAGTACAGCATACCTAATTAAAAAAAACAGTTAAAGTATTCTAGTTAAACATTTGTAAACCCCTTCAGGGTATTGATTCACGTGCAACCCTTGGCAACGACACTACGAGGTCTCATTAGAAAATTATACCTCTAAAATTTGATTGTCGAATTTTTCGTTTTTTTTTTTTTTTTTTTTTTTTTTTTTATTGTAAAAATATATATTGAGGAAAAGCAAAACGAAGAATAAATTAACAAATATAATAAAGGTTGTAAACCCCTTCCGGGTACAATCTCGCACAACATTATTCGCGACCAATCGACTACTCTCAACTCTCAGCGACTTGCATTGACTTGTCGACGGCTCTCGACTCCCTGGGACTCCACTTCCGACCTTCGCTCGCCTTATTTTGGTTAGGGAAAACCATTGTTTTAGGACATCCGTGGTTCTCTCAACTCCCTGCGACTTCTTTTCACCCATTGGCCTCCCTTCACCTTTCTTCGCGTCCTCTTACGCTTTTGATCCCAGTTTCGCGTCATTCAACCCATAATGGTCAACACGCGGAACACCATGGCCAAAAAGGCTCTGGAACAATCCGAGCCTCTCGAATTCCACGACGCCTCCAGCGTCGATTTCCCCACCGAGCAAGTCGATGCTGACCTAGACTTGCCCGGACAATCTACTCCTCTGGCACCACCCGTTGCCCCCAGCGTCGTGAACCGACCCCAGCCTACTTCCCCAGACACACTCTCGACTGCTCCTAATGCCCCTGGTATCGGCCCTTTGGCAAATGCCGGCATTTTAATGCCCACAACTGGTGCCAGCACCTCACAACAACCCCAAAGACCTCCAGAGTCCCAAGAATTCCACGATCCTTCCAGCCTCGGGAATGGGACTCGTCACCCTAATATAGGACTTCCCCCCTTCGATGAGGAGGACCCAGACCTTTGGTTTGCAGTGGCAGACCGCATCTTCCAGGCCTCTGCCTTGCACGACGAACAACTTCGTGCAGTTGAGCTGTTGAAAGTGCTTGACCGCACTCAACGACCGCATGTTGCACACTTAATCAGGTCGGCCGGCCGCAACCCATATAGCAACATGCGTGAAGCTCTGCTCGACGCCTTGGACGAACCTGGAAGTATGCGGCAACACCGTTTAGCCGCTGTAACCAACCTTTCTGGGATGAGACCATCTCTTTTCCTGACCCATTTACGCTCTATAGCGGGGACCAGGATCGGGGACGACCTAATAAAGCCTCACTTTTTGAGGTGTCTTCCCCAGCATGCCCGTTCGGCACTTATAGCCCAACCCAATCAGAGTTTGGGCTATTTATCTAAAATTGCGGACGCAATCATGGAAAGCTCAGATCAGTATTCTGAGCCTCCTGCGTACCAAGTAGCGGCGGTTTCTCAACACGCCGCCTAGCCTGCACGGCACTCTCGTCTGCCCTTCTCAGCCCCTCAATTGGTCCCAATCCTCCATCCTCCTCAAAACCAATTACCCCTTAGAAGGCCCGCCTCAACCAATTTCCCTCAGGGGAATCCAGAGGCAGGCCCCAACGCATTCAACCAAAGAAGTCCACCCTCACAACTAACTCCTGCTGACCTTCGGGCGCTCCAAACCTCACTCCTCCGCGAGATAACGCAATTGCGCGCGGAGGTGAGGAACAATCCTCGAAGCGCCCAGAATCGAGCCATGCCGAGCCGTCCTATTAATCGGCAAAGTTTCACCCAAAATGCCCCACGGAGGGCCAATCCCACCCAAAATGGCCCTCACCGGGCCAATCCCCAGCGAGCTCCGGCTCGACCTCCCCGTAACGGCAATACTAATAGGCAGAACATACCTGATAATGCCGTTACTCTGCCTTGGTGCGCCAATCACCAGCGATATGGTGATCGCGCATTCAATTGCAAAGCGCCTTGTGGTTGGACGCAACCTTCCACCAACCAGAGGCGCTCTTTAAACTAATTTTGCCGACCGACACCCTCGCGCAATCGGCCGGCACCCCTACGATAAGTCGCTTAACCATCCGGGATTCGAAACTGAATATCGCTTTTACTGTCGACACCGGCGCCGATATTTCAGTCCTCCCGCGATCGTTTGCTCCGCGTAACCGCGTGCCAGCCGCACTCAAATTGTCAGCAGCAAATAATACGCCGATACTTACGTACGGACGGAAAAAGCTGACACTGCAATTGGGTCTTTGTCGTCCGATCACTTGGCGTTTCGTCATTGCGGACGTGAATGAACCCCTGATAGGTTCCGACCTATTAGGTGCACATAATCTGTTGGTCGATTCGACCCATAACAGACTTGTGGCTCCAACCGCACCCCCCTTGCCCATGACGGCATCACCAGCGGCAACTTCAGGGGCCACAGAGTGCTTAGACCCATTCCAGGTTATGGTACAGGAATTTGTGAGTACAACAATTCCTCTACCTAACCAACGCCGACATAAAGCCACGGTGTTTCATCATATAGAAACACGTGGTCCCCCGGTGAGCCAGCGTCCACGTCGACTGGCTCCGGAAAAATTACGTGCGGCGCGCGCGGAGTTCGAGCATATGATCGAACTAGGTATCTGCCAACCGTCGGACAGTCCCTGGGCAAGCCCACTCCACTTAGTGAAGAAACGTTCTGGTGAGTGGCGCCCATGTGGCGATTATAGGCTGTTGAACGCAGCAACTGTCCCGGACAGATACCCAATTGCACACCTCTACGATTTTTCGTACAAGTTGCGAGGGTGCAATGTCTTCACAACCCTGGATCTCACCAGGGCATACCACCAAATTCCGGTGGCACCTGAAGACATCCCCAAGACCGCAGTCATTACACCTTTCGGACTCTTCGAGTTCAAAGTGATGACTTCCGGCCTCAGGAATGTCGCACAGACATTCCAGCGGTATATCGACACGGCTTTACGAGGTCTTAATTGCTGCCATGCATACCTTGATGACATTCTCATCGCCTCCAAAGACCTCGCCGAACATAAACACCACTTACGTCAGGTCCTAGAGCGCCTCCGCGAATTCGGTCTTGTCATCAACCCAGAAAAGTGTCAATACGCCAAAGAGCAAATCACCTATCTGGGTTATGTCGTTGACAACCAGGGCATTCGCCCACTACCAGACCGTGTGGAGGCCCTCATGAAGTACCCCCGGCCTACTAACGTGAGTGAGCTGCGTCGATTTTTGGGCATGCTTAACTTTTACCGCCCAACCCTGAAGAATGCCGCTCAGATTCAAGCTCCCTTAAATGAATTTTTGAAAGGAGCTAAGCGCAATGATAAGCGCCCCATTAATTGGACAGAAGTCTCTGACAGAGCATTCCAACTGTCCAAAGAACAATTGGCAAATGCCACCTTACTCCGATACCCTCTCGAGGGAGCGGCACTTTCTATCCAATGCGACGCATCGGATACCGCAATCGGAGCCGTCCTTGAACAGGACATTGAAGGCCGTCCGGAACCACTTGGTTTCTTTTCAAGGAAGCTGAGTCCCACTGAGCGACGTTACAGCGCCTATGACCGTGAATTGCTCGCGATCTACAGCGCTGTTAAGTACTTCCGTCATATGATAGAAGGTCGCTCACTCTCCATCTTAACAGACCATAAGCCATTGGTCTATGCGTTCCGGAAGAAGTCGGGAAATGCCTCCCCCCGACAAGAGCGTCAATTAGACCTCATTGGGCAATATTCTACGGAGATCAGGCATATCTCCGGTAAACAGAATGTCACGGCGGACGCCCTTTCTCGAATCGATACGATTCACTTGCGTTCCGCCTTGAATGGCACTGACCTTGCCCTAGCTCAAGAGGAGGACGAACAGCTCAAGTCCCTCCTAACTGCCGATACGGCACTAGAGCTTAAGAAAATTACCCTTCGCGACCCTTTGGGCGAAATCTGGTGTGATGTCTCCACTGGAACCGCTAGACCTTACAGTCCCGAGAAACTTCGTAAGGGCGTGTTCCAGGTTTACCACAACCCTGCCCACCCCAGCGGCCGAGCAACAGCCGCTGCTGTCCGTCGCAAATTTATTTGGCCCCGGATGAACAAAGACCTCACCGGTTGGGCCCGTGCTTGTCCCCAGTGCCAGCGCTGCAAGGTAGCGCGACATAATGTACTGGAGCCAGCGCAATTCAAGCTTCCCACGGCACGCTTCGCCCATGTCCACATAGACATAGTGGGACCGCTTACTCCATCAAGAGGATTTTCTTATATCCTCACTATGATGGATCGCTGCACGCGATGGCCAGAAGCGACACCTCTCCGGGCAGTTACTGCCGAATCAGTCGCCAAGGCCTTTTATTCAACTTGGGTCACACGCTTCGGTGTACCAACCACCATTACTTCGGACCGAGGTCCACAATTTGAGGCGACAATTTTTAGGCAGCTAACAGATCTTCTCGGCTGCCAAAGAAGTCGTACCACCGCCTACCACCCGCAATCAAATGGGATGATAGAGCGCTGGCATAGATCTCTTAAAGCCTCACTCATGTGTCATAATGACACTCAATGGTTTGACGCCCTTCCAACTGTCCTCCTCGGCCTGAGGACAAGTATTAAGGAGGACCTAGGTGCTTCGGCAGCAGAGCTTACCTATGGTACCAACCTCCTTCTTCCAGGAGAACTTTTCCTGAATGGCGAAACACCGCATGACCAACTTCGCGAATTGGGACATCTCCGTGACCTGCTACGTAAGGTTAGGGCAACCCCTGTAACCAGGCACGGCTCCAAGAAACTTTTCGTCCACCCTGAACTGCACAGCTGCACGCACGTCTTTGTCAGGGTGGATAAGGTCAAAAAACCCCTCGACCCACCTTATGATGGCCCATTCAAAGTCTTCCGCCGCATCAGTGACCGCGTCTTCGAGATCGACATTAGAGGCAAGCGATCCACGGTCAGCGTCGAAAGGCTTAAGCCCTGTTTTCTGGAAGCTTCCGCTCCAGAATCAACTCCATCTTCAAATACCACTCCTACACCACCGGCACAACCTCCCCGTACTCGCGCTCAAACGCGCGCCCATAACCAACTTACCACCCCCTAAACTGCCTTACCTGTTTCGTGACTACGTCACTGGGGAGGGAGTGATGTGGGGCTTTTCAGGGCCCGAAGAGCCACGCATCGCTCGATCCCCACTATTCCAGGCGAACGACTTACCTCTCGGTCGAACTTCAGCAAGGTTGCGTAACCTTGCTACGGCATTTACCCCCAGCCAAATCGCCGGAATTAATACGGTTACCCAATCGGATAACCGTTTTGAATTTCTGTTAGGCAGCTTACCTTATTGTAGGGGATTTCCTTCCAGACCCCTTTTTCTCCAGCATCACCACTGAAAACATTAAATCCACGGCAAAGCTTATCACCTTACCGTGGCATCGAAAATTCACCCCCGAGACGTACATCATTCCCTAAGAAACATTAAGCCCACGGCAAAGCTTATCACCTTACCGTGGCATCGAAAATTCACCCCCGAGGCGTACATCATTTCCTAAAAAAAGCATAAGTCCATGGCAAAATCATCACATTGCCATGGCATCTGAAATCCTATCTTTAGGCATACATTCTGCCAGGGCATCTCGTTTCCATAGCCTTAAGCTATGGAAACAACAATCAACAAGAGTTCCTTGTGACTCGTTGTATTTGTTTACCCTCGGCATAACATGCATGCGGCTATTTGCCCCTATTGATTTGCTACCGCCGACAAGGTTTCTGCTGACGCAAACCAAACATGTCCCTGATTACCAGCAATCGCTGGCTTCCAATTATCGGTCCCCATTTTCAGAGGCCGCATTCAAGTAACGATCAAGATGCAGCCAGAAAATGTTTACTTTCAACATCTGGCAATGGCTGCACCCTATGTTCGTTGCAATGTTTAATCATCGGCAACCGAAATGATGATTTATGGCCTTCCATTAGGATGACCAAATCATTGGTTTGGGTTTTCACACCCCACATGCTAGTGTTTGCATTCTTAGAAAATGCACTAGCGATGTACCTCCATCCACCACGGTCGCCGAACGATCGTACGCATGGCATACCCACACATGCGTAATGTATGACTACCCCGTCCGGTCCAATCACGATTAACTACTTCAAGTTAATCGTGTAACTCCGCCTCCTTTCCAGTTTCTTTCGGGGTTCCTTTCCTTTTGATGACTTCCAATGGGATGAGTCAGATTTCATCTTCCGAGAGGTACACACGTGTCCTACTGAGTTAAAAACTTCATCACCTTCTTATGTGGTCAGGAGTCATTACAGCGAGTCCGATTTGCCTTCAGTGGTGTGTGGAGACACAAAAGTAAAAGTAAAGAAAGAACATTCACCAGTTGTTAAGAAGTAAAAGTCGAGTTCCATCCACCAGTAAGTACGCACGAGCCTAGTGTCAACGGAGTCGTATTTAGAGGTGTCGTTTAAGTTATAATCTATTTTGACTAAACCTAAATTAACCTGAGTGTGTCACTAAGCTGCAATCTATTTTATCTAAATATAAAATGATCCGGGATGTGTTGTTTAAATTATGATCTATTTCGACTAAATCTAAATGAACCTGAATGTGTCGCTTAAACTATAAACTATTTTAACTAAATATAAATGACTTTAGACACCAGCGTAAGTTGTAAACTATTTCATGTGTAAGATTGTATACCGAATAAAGAAAGTAGTTAAGACAATCGGACGGAGTCTTTATTGTGTTAAACCCCGCTGCTGTCATCTCTTAACTTGTAAAAAGTGAGAATAAAAAAACATTCGTCAGTAAAGTTTCATCAGTGTGTTTCATTAATGTGGTTTTCCCGTGGAACATCTTCAGTATAAAATCGGTGGTATTACGCTTAACCCGCGTCCGTGCTGACGCATTAGTGGTAATACCTACAGTTCTACCCTGGCTATGCTGTCATAGGCGGCCTTAAAGTCTATAAACAGATGATATAATGGAATCTTAAATTCCTGACATTTTTCCATCGCCTGCCTAAGGCTGATCATTTGCTGATTTGTCTGGGATGAAGCCACACTGATATTGACCAATGATGGGTTTAGCTTATGGGGCTATCCGATCTTGTAGGATAGTGGAGAGTATCTGTGGGGGTTCTCTATACTACATGGAGAACCAACCCATAATTCCAACCACAATTCCATATCTCATTTCGACCGCATAAAGCGCGTCATTTATACTCATTCCCCTTATATGCTATTCATCTGAAATAACATGTATTCCCCAAGGACGCATAGCTAAACTCATTATTTTATGCAGATAATGCATAATTGAGTTTAGCTTCCATTCTCGCCATATGGCAATACCATTTCGCTAACCCATGAGATTTCCACAGGAAATCGCATATTGTCGGTTAGCAACGACATAGTCTGATCGAACGGCTGTTGCTTAATCTTGCGACCGCTGGGGAAACAATTAAAGCATTTAAGTTAGTTCCCATGATCAGATTTCCCTAGCCAAGTCAGCGTCCTTTGCATTTTCTGCAGACACTTCATTCGCTGGGGATCAATGCTCTCTTTTCGCTGGTGAATAGCACCAGCTTAATTCCCCCCCCCCCCCCCCTCACAGTTCTGTCTTCGTACAGATCAATGTACTCTGAGTACACCATATTACCGAATTAGGTCAATGGGTTTCGCTCAGAACTACATTGATTCATGCACATTCAACCAAATCCACCCCAAGATAATCATACATCGAGTTTCTGTTCTCTCATTCTCCCGCTTTCTTCGATCATCAATTTACCGATGTAAACCACCACGCATCGACGAGCGTGGCAATGAGAGGGCAGAAGTATGTTCTCTTTTGGTTGTCAAGTGCAAAAATTAAATTATCCAGTTACACCCCTTTTCGAATCAGTCATTTCATAACCATCACCACGGTCGGATGCGGATGCATACGCTCGCGCTCGAAGAAAATCGAAAGACATGTCTGTCGGCAGTTTGTGTATCAACAACCATTCCCATTAATGAGTTAAAAAGAGTTTGATTTTAAATTAGATCCATTCCAATTCAGTCCGGTCAGCAAGTCTTCATTGTTCGTTCTTATAATGCACACAGTTTTAACTCGTAGAAAAGCCACCGTGGCGTACTCACTTAGTGTGTGAGCGTACCTTACATTCTGCTTCATATCAACAGTATTCATGGATTATATAAATAAAAACAAAAATAACTCTCAGTGCGTTTATTTATTTCGTCTGCTCGGGTGAACAATTTTCTTTCTGTGGATCATCGTTGGGGGAGTTAAAGGAACACTTGCCGTACATCGGCATCCATACTTTAACCCCCCACATATCTTATCGGCGATACTCAGCAATGTTATACCCCTATAGTTGCTGCACAGTGTGATATCTCCCTTCTTATATATGGGGCAAATTATACCAGGACGCCAATCTTCCGGCATCTCCTCTTGCTCCCATACGTGCACCACGATCTCTTGAATCGTGTGATGTAACGCTGTCCCTCCTTGTTTGATCAGCTCAGCTGGTATGCCATTAGCTCCAGGGGCTTCGTGTTTCTGTTCTCTCATTCTCCACGTCCGTCATTGACCAATTAACTGAAGTTACCACATTTCAACGAACGTGACGCTGAGAGAACAGAAGCGTGGTCTCTTTTGGTTGTCCTGTGTGTAAAGTGAAATACAGAATTTCACCTCTAATTCCGATCAGTCACCATTGAATCGTCATCGTGAGCAGTCACACCGCCGCTGCGCGAGTTTTATAATATTCAACGTCAATCGCGAAAAGAGTCGTCTTTTGTCAAGTGGAGTCGTGCAAAATAATGTTTGTCGAGTGTTGTACTTGCATACCTACACCAACGGATTGCCAAAGTATATAGTAATAATAAGTTCTTAATTAAGTAAAGAAAAAAAAATTAAAAAAAAATAAACAAATTATTCAATTAAACAACCAACACAGTGCATTATATGTTTATTGGATACTTGTGTAAATTGGACTATTTGTCGAAACATCGTTGGAGGATTCAAGTGAAACTAGTGCCCATGATCGGCATGATACTTCGAACCCCACAGCTTTATTTGATTTGAGCTATCTAATGGCTTTTAATGTTATCTCAATGCTTGGTGGCGGCAGCATTTGATCTTGGTCTTGCATTGGTGGAGCCTCCAATTCTTCTGTGAGCAGACCATTTAGCAAGCAATTCATTGAAATGCACTTCCCATCGCTCCAGAATGCCTTCAGGATCGGTGATCAGATTACCCTCTTTATCCTTGCAGTAAGTGCAGCGTGGTGTGTACCGCGTCATACTGCGGATTATTTGGTTGAACTTCTGCGCCTGGTGCGGACCTCGCTCTCTACTTTTCTCTATTTCACAGACAAGGTTTTTTTCCCAGGCACTTTTCTTTTGTCTGTGAAGTCTTTTTTCAGATCTTCTGAGCTCTTTGTATTTCTCCTCGCGCACCCGCGTCCTATGAGGCTGCTGCATTGCCCGGTATGCAGCATTCTTACGTTCAGTCGCTAGTTTGCCCTCATCATCAAACCAGTCGCTCCGATCTCTACGACTACTCCCTAAGATGGAGTTGGCAGTACTAATGACAGTATTCTTAAGGCGTGTCCATTGCTCTTCTACGCCCGGTATTCTAGGCCCAGGACTTACTCTCCCTCCATCGAGTTCTTCGAGGGCGGTCTTAACCCATTATCAAAGGTGTTACTGGTATTCTCATTGCGTAAGGCAGCCGTGTTGATTCGAACCTGATCCGCTGATGCAATATGTCTCCGTGGGGCACTCCGCGCTCGGGAAACTGTACCAACAAGATAGTGATCCGAGTCGACGTTGGCACCTCGGCACGTTCGTGCCGTCATCAGGCTCGAGGAGTGGCGGCGATCTGTCAACACGTGGTCAATTTGGTTGCGAGCGGCTCCATCAGGTGATACCCAGGTGGTTTTGTGGATATCTTTACGCGGAAACCTGGTACTCGCAACGACCAATTTTTTCGATGTTGCCAGTTCGATGGCTCGTAGTCCATTGTCATTAGTGTTCTCATGAAAACTATGGGAACCTGTGTAGTGCCTGAAAACCGGCTCCCAACCTACTTTTGCTTCAAATCACCAACAACGATTTTCACATCGTATCTTGGGCAGGCATTGAGCGCCCGTTCTACGTTATCGTAGAATTCTTCTTTTTCGTCGTCAGGGGACTCCTCTGTAGGTCCGTGAACGTTTATGAGGCTTATGTTCTTAAACTTGCCTCGCACGCGAAGAGTGCATAGACTTTCATTTATTGCATTAAAGCCGATGAAGGCAGGCTTCAGTTTTTGGCTGACTAGAAAGCCCACCCCGAGCACGTGGTGTTTTGCATGACCGCTGTAATAAATGTCATACTCGTTTCTTTGAATAACACCACTCCCCGTCCATCTTATTTCTTGTAATGCTGTTATGTCACCTTATAGTGAGCGGACGTTCATGTAAAAATTCTTAAATCGCTTAGCCATTTTCGTTTCCGTGGTCGTCGTCGTGTATCCGGTCCATATCCGAGGCTTGTTAAATTTGCCATAATAATTCATTTTTACGGGCCTGGTTTTTAGCCTTGCGCCAACCTTTCTCAGGATGTCGCTGCATGCATTGGTTCACTACTTGTCGGGCGCCAAAGTAGCTATCCATGGATGTCACGTGGAGTCTGCATGTCAACTTGGATTGAACAGGGACAAGGATCGTTATGGCGTTCGCCGGGTTGAAAGCAATCAGTAACTTTGCCCTGTATGTTCGCAC
This sequence comes from Microdon myrmicae, assembly GCA_963931805.1. Taxonomy (NCBI): domain Eukaryota; kingdom Metazoa; phylum Arthropoda; class Insecta; order Diptera; family Syrphidae; genus Microdon; species Microdon myrmicae. The sequence continues at coordinate 64,594,613 of OZ007502.1, forward strand.
CCATCCCCCCGCATGCAGTATTTAGCAATGCTATTATCCGTCAAAAACAGGATTTCGATGGCATAAGTCCTTTCAAAGAAACAGAAAATCGTGTGTATTGGAAGAAGGTCTCGAAAAACGTGATCCCACTAATGTCGACGAAATAACCAGTCCTGGGGCTGTGATAATAGACACAGTTTCGCGTATAACAGGAAGATCGCATTATCTTTTTGGTTGATATTTCGAGAGGTAGTGAACATAAATATTTACACATTCATTTACACAGTGGATTCCATGTCATCTGACGTGGCTTCAAAGTCAGAATCGCGTCAATCTGCTGCAATGCGTGCGAGTCGAAGCGATTCGTGTTTGGAAAACATTTTACTGCTGATGAAAGTTGGAATTTTTGTTATAACCCTTCGATAAAACAACAGAGTATTCAAAGGGCTGAAAGAGGTGAAGCGTCTCTGAAATTTGAGGGGCGAAGTTTTACACGTGTATTTTATTACGCCGTTCACGCGAAGTGTTGATGATATCGTCATCAAATTTGATGTGTTTACAGAAGATTCTTTCCCCTTTCGAGCGTATATCACACGATGGTACTTATCCCCCACGACAGCAGCAGTATCAGTCTTAATTTAAGACCCATAATAAGTTTATACATGGGTGTGCTGAAAAGTTTCCGGCCTCTACGTATAGATAGCAGCACTCGGCAATAAAAGCAACTGAATGTAGGTGTGCATCTTTTGACAGTTACTCGCCAAAATTTCAGCCATTTTGGACGTGTAGTTTTTATTTGACAATCGTTTGAGTGAGTCGATGTTAGTGTTTTCGTGAGGATGGACAAAATTGAGTATCAAGTTGTCATTAAGTTTTTGTTTTTGAAAGCCAATACGCCTACGCACATCAAAGATGAGTTGGATTCTGTGTATGGAGACTCCGCACCACCATTTACCACAGTAAAAATTTGGGCAGCTGAATTTAAACGTGGTCGTGCGAGCTTTGGAGGCGATGACCGTTCGGGACGTCCAAAAACTACAACAACTGACGATAACATCGCTATAATTCACCAAATGGTGCTAGACGACCGCCGAATTAAAGTGAGAGAGATAGCGGAGGCTTTGAAAATGTCCAAAGAACGTTTTTGTCACATATTAAATCAAGATTTAGGCATGAGAAAGCTGTCCACGCGTTGGGTGCCGCGTTTGCTCACGTTAGACCAAAAACGTGTTCGAATGAACATTTCCAACGCGCTCTGTTGGCGCAGTTTAGGCGCAATAAATCCGAGTTTTGGCGCCGATTAATTACAGCCGATGAAACTTGGATACACTATTATAGGCCCGAAACAAAAATGCAGTCAAAACAGTGGACTGCAAAGGGAGAATCGTCTCCAAAAAAAGCAAAAAAACACCGGCTCACTCAAACGACTGTCAAATAAAAACTACGTTTCCAAAATGGCTGAAATTTTGGTGAGTAACTGTCAAAAGATGCACAACTATATTCTGCGAAGAAGTGAGGAATGTGATTCACGTTGTAGTATCCCACTACATACACCGCGTTTAACGCAATCATAATATCACGCAACGTTTCCGCTTTAATTATCTGCCTATGGCGTACTGTTATTCTCCAAGCTACACGCTATCCAATTACAAGAATATTTTTTGTATTGTATCGCATATCGCAATTCATATCCAAATACCAAAAGCAAGCGCCACACCAGGTGTCATGGGATATTCTCTTGCAATTGCTTACTGCTGCAAAAATGAAACATACGGATAACGTCAGAAGTTTTCGGTCTTGAAAAGTAGAGTTTAGAGTGATTTATAACTACCCAAGTTCAACCAGCGATGCCAGGATCATAGAGGAAGCCTTCTACTTCAAGGAAACCATCCATATCGGTTGTTTTTTCTTCTCTTTTTTAATAGTTCTGGCCGCTTTAGATGAACTTAATGAGCGTCGATCTTGCCTATTCATTCGACTGGTGTCGTACGAATCGGCGAACATTTTACATACCAGGCCGATTGGCAGTCCAGATCGTTCATAACTCTAAGGACAAATGGATATTCGCCATTGAATATTCCCGCAGCTAAATATGCCGCAATATCTATTATTTTTCAACCGCAATTCAAATGTTTGACGTTGAATATATGAATTCAAATGTTTGACGATTGGAAACTTAAGATCAACTTCCAGAAATATGAAGCCATCCTATTTAGAACCCCAATATATAAAGCCACGAACGACACAAGAAAAAACTGGCAACAGTTATTTATCGAGGGACCGCATGGAGGCAAACTGGAAACCAAGAGTGTGGTTAAATACCTCGGCATCTGGCTAGATCAATATCTGTATTTCAACAGGCATGTTGCTGCTTTGGCCAAAGCGGGGCAAAACTTTGCTGTGACAAGGAGACTATTTCACAGTAGCCAACATGACAACAGGGTAAAATTCATATGCTATATGACGCTTATCAAGCCAATGCTCATATATGGTTGTCCAGTATGGTTTAACATATGTCCAAATTTGATGGAAAAGATTCGGATGTTCGAAAGGAAGTGTCTCAGAACTTGACTCAGATTACATCGAACACCGGAATTCGGCTATAAAAAAAAACGATTCAAATGAGACTTTATATAATGAAGCCTACATAAATAGGGTGGATAATTTTATATCAAATTAATCAGAGAACATATTGCGAGAGCAATAAGCTCGTCCAATGACCTAATTTTCGGGAATTATTATCCATATACTCTGTACTATGAGAGCGTGCGTCGCAACGGCTTTGTTTTTTTTGTTGTTTTTTTTTTAGTTTTTAAACCACATTTATTTTCCTAATTCTTTTTACATGTATAATATTAGGGGTAAATGTTAAACCCTTTTCTACAATCACAGTCCTTAAATGAACTTACTGGCTCTATGCGAGCTTTCTAAATTACACATTACAACTTGATTTTTATATATGCCTCTCGGCGTACATCTTTTTTTTTTTGTTTCTTATATATATATATATATATATATATATATACATATATATGAAATAGGTCATATAGTAGAGGGACTCCTCGTTTACCTTTATATGTATACATTATTATTAACATTTTTTTTTTTTTTTTTTTATAACAAACAAAAACTTCAAAACGACACGAATCAAAAATAAAATAAGAAATAAAAAATAAAATAGAAAGTAATGGGAAAAGGTGGACAGGGGGGGGGGGGGGGGGGCAAGAGGAAGGAGAGCGTTGTTCTTGAGGGGCATACTATATCTGAGGAAGTGAAGTCCTCTCCTCGTTGAGAAGCCACCACCATTTGGCTGATCTATCTTTCACTGATCGCCGTGCTAAAACGCATGCTGTCTGGGGCATTGGAGATATCACTATCATGGAGAGTTCGTTTGTCCCTGGCACCACGGAGAGCGTGGTAAATAATCGGGACTCCATGCACGTCTTGGATAAGGCCTTTTTGATCCAAGAAAGTGAACGCTTCTGGGGGAATAAACCCATTCTGGAGGGTATTCTCCAGATACATATCATTGGGATAGAATGCTCCCGAGATAAGATTATTGTCACTGCACATTGCCCTTGCTGTGTGACCACGAATAATTTTAATTATGAAATTGTCTATCCCATTTAACCCTGATTTGTTATACAGGATTTTGTTGGGATAGAATTTTTTGTATTGCGACTCTGGTGTTCTATAAAGTCCGAGGCAGGAACGTGTTGTATTCCAGAATACTACCCTTATTAAATTTAACACTGAATCTCCTAACACATCCTTAAAAACTTCACTTAACATATATTACATTTTCACTTAATACATACCATTCATAAACATTCACAATATTACCAGTTACAGCACACTTAATAACCTGCACCTTTTTATTTATTCAAAACATAGTAACTTGGATTTTCGTCCAAATTTGATTGAATGTGAAAAGTCACAGAGAGAAAATTAGAAATAGAAAAAATCAGTTGAGAAGCAGTCGACTGGAGAGTTTTTTCAGTTTGAGTTAAATAGATGAAAAGAAAAATGTATCAAAATAAATAAAAATTAATTTAAACTAAAACAAGAATTAAAAGAAATAAAAACAAATAAACAATATCAATTAAAAAGTAAATAAGACAAATGAATTGTAATCCGCGTAGTAAAAAGATAATAATTAAAATACATTGAAGAAATAAAGAAAGTAAAATATAAAACATCAAATCAATCTCTGTTAAATTCCTTGCGGTAAGATCGTTTCAAAAAATAAATGGTTAAATCGAGATACATAGGTGGATGTCGTGACGAGCAAAAAAAGAAGACAGACAGAAGACGTCTTACCATCCTCTAGAAAAGAAAAGGTCCACGCTCTTCCCTCAACCGAGGAAGCACGGCGGCGGACAATCAACAAACGCAAACACTGCCGTTCGAACACACGAAACTTCTCCATATAAAGTGGAGATATATTATACCATACTGGGCAGCCATAAACCAAAACTGGTCGAGTACGAAATTATTTTGACTCTGGGGTCAAGAAGACTACTCCGGAATAGACTTCTTGTCATAGAATATGCACTTTTAGCTGCGGATAGGGACGCTGCTACGTGCTTGTCAAAATATAAATACTGGTCTAGCCAGATACCAAGGTATCTAACTACAGTTGTCACTTGCAGTGGAAGGTTATTGTTGCCTACAATAGAAAAGTGTTTCCAGTTGAATTTTGTATCCCTCGAGGCCCTGGATAGGGGTGTTCTGAAAAGGATAGTCTCGGTTTTCTGGAAATTAATCTTTAATTTCCAGTCGTCGCAAAATTGTTTTATTTTGTTGAAGTCATCTTGAAGGTGCCTATTGATGACGTCTATTTTTCCTCCTGTTCTGTACACCACTATGTCATCGGCGTACGCAATGGCGTTTTCGAGAGAACTCACTAGATCACTAGTGTAAATATTGAATAGAATGGGAGAATTCACAGCTCCCTGCTGTAAGCCATTTTTAATTTGGAAGGTCTTGTTGGAGAGTATGTCCCCGCATTTCACCACAAAATGTTTGTCCATTATCATATCATAAATGATGTATAACAGATATTGCGGCATACCCAGGTTTGTTAATTTATAGACAAGTCCTTCTAACCATACGGTGTCGAAAGCCTTTTCAAAGTCGACCAAGCAGGCGCCTGTACATTGTCGCTTTGCCTTGTTCCACTGTATATCGGAAACAAGTTTCGTCGCTGCATGAACTGTGTCATGTTGCGCTCGAAAGCCAAACTGGTTGTTGGGGATTATATCGTTTTCATCACACCAACCTATCAGTGCTTTGTTTATAATTTTTTCGAATACCTTGCTGATGTTGGGAAGCAGGCTGATCGAGCGCAGATTAGCTGGATTGCTCTTATCCTTACCCTTTTTGGGGATAGGGTGGACTACTGCGGTCTTCCAATGGGTTGTATAGTGTGCATTGTTTAGAGTGTTGTTAAACAAAGTAGTGTATATGTTCACTGCTTCGCAAGGCAAGTGCCTTAGAACCACATTTGGAATGCTATCTATTCCAGATGATTTCTTATTTTTTATTGAGCTAAGTATGTTTCAAGTTCATCCTTGCGCACAACCATATTTGTATTTTCATTTCTGACGGGAGAATCCGTCCTATTATTTTCGCCGAATGTGATGAAACTACGGTTTTCGGATCGCCAGTTGTGAAGTTGATTGTGCACCGACCAATGTCTTTGACGGGCATTGCTTTCAATTTCAGTGTTAGCATGAACTGATTCGTTAACTCTGTACACTGCTTCGAAACAGGCTGCAATTGAATTCGCTTTCTTTTGCGGATCTTCGACTACTATTACTTCATCATTTGAGTTGTGCTCTAAGGTGAGCCCTGCGTTCAGCATTATCTGACAATTCTCGGGAGTCCGTGGAATTCGGAGACAGGGAATGTCATTATGATCTTTTCTTCGACATATTTTCTTGATTTGTGAAAACATGTTCGGTCCGTTTGCTTGAACAGCTCGAATTCTGTTGCTCCACTCCTCATTTATTACTGCTCGGTAATTATCCCGGATCAGTTTTTGAAGGTTTTTAATCAAGGACTTGATTGTTTTTATTTCATTGCTATTTGGGTCATTGAACTGCCTATAGCACAATTTCAGCTTTGAGAGCAGGGTGCTCTTTTGCCTATACAAAGCATCGATAGTTGCATTTCTGTATCGGTGGGTATAGCCATCCATATGAGCTACTGTGGGGATGGAACGATTCATTGTGTTAGTAACAATATCGTTCATAGTTAGGAGGTAATGATCGATTTCATCATTACGGAGGTTTCTATTAGTCGGTGGGTCTATGCCAATGTTGCGTATTTCTCTTTTTACTATGCGATCGAAACGCGACCAATGTGTTTTTCGGCAATCGAAAGAGTGTACCTGGTCGTACTGCTCAAGTAGATAGTGCTCGTTTGGCACGTGTATTACAGGTCCAAGTCCGTAATGATCGCTATCGTATTCAATTGTGCGAAGACAATTTCGAGTAGTTACCTCGGTATCTGGTAACTGAATTCGATCATCTGTCATAAGTAAATCCAGGAAGGAGTTACCTCTTGGATAAGACGGCGTACTTGTAGCGTACAATTCTAGTTTATGCTCGATCGCATTTGTTTGCCACCAATCAAACAAGGCATTGCCTCTGGTGTTCGGGGTCAGATTGTTCCAGGCGCTGTGCTTGGCGTTAAAATCACCTGCCATTAAAAAGTACTTGTTTTCCGAATCTAACTTGAGACTTCCGAAAAGCGTATCGATTTCACAGATAAATTGGGTACCTTGAACAGATTCAGGAGCGTAGGCAGCGACTATATATAGATTCCTTTGACTTTTTAGAGGAATATCTATAATGCATGCCTCTAGCACCTGGAATTTGTGTACTTCCGTGCTGTAAACGACCTTACGCTGAAGACCTTTCTTAACTAAAATAGCGACCCCACCCCCTCTAGTAGAGTGTGGTCGATCTCGTCTAATTATGTTATAATTTTTGTAGTCCATTTTGTGCCTTTGGTTTAGCTTAGTTTCGCTAGCCAAGAGCACATCTGGGCATTCGGCTTGGAGCAGATTGCCTAAATTATGCCTTATTTCGGTGTGGATTAGTGAATTTACATTCACAGCTATAATTTTTAGGTTTAGTTCAGACGGAGGGTTGAAGATTTTGATGTGGAGAGTTATTTGAGAACAGGGTTGAATAGAGATTATCTATTCGTGCTCTTTGTTCAGTCACTGTTTTTTGAAACTCGGCAAATTGTCCTTGCATGGTTAATAACATTGTTATTATTTCTGAATGTGCCTCTGGCGCAGGCATTCTTCCATTACTATATGTATGTTCCATGGATGTTGGTTGCTTAGGAGCACCGGCCATTTGTGCATATGACACACAAGGAGCCACGAAATTGTTGTAAGAACGAGTTTTCATTTTTTTCTCTTCTTCAACTTGTTTCTTTTTGGATTCCAATTTTAATTTCATTTGTTGAAATTTAGGACATCCTCATAATTTGCATTGTGACCTGTATTTTTACAGAGGACACAGGACAGTGTTTTCCTATCTGGAAGCTGTTCCTTGCCCAAGGGGCATTCACCAATGATATGGTCGGAGAGGCACTTTACGCACCTGAATTGCATGTGGCAGTTTGATGCCGCGTGCCCGAATCGTTGACAACGCAAGCACTGCAATACGCGATCGATTTTTCTTATTTTTTCCCAACTTACTGTTTGGTGGTTGAGGTGTTTGATGTATCGGAGAGCATCAACTTTACTGTTGGGACTCAGTGATACAATAAAGAAAGACAATTTGCAATTACGTTTTCTGGAGTTGGCGGTAGAGATGGGTTTCACACCTGTAAATTTTAAATTGTCGGTTTCGACATTTTTTAATTCCTCGAATACCTCCTCAGGGGAAAAACATGGGTCAACTCCTTTTAGGAGCATGGAGATTATTTTCTCCGATTTCGGGGTGTACGTGTAGTACTCGCTTTTTGTCCTGCCCAAAGCAGTCATTACTTTGCGATAACCTTCAATATCATCGCACATTAATTTTATTTTAGAGTTATTAATTTTTTTCGTTTTGAAATGTTTGCAAGTTAACTAACCTAATTTTATAACGTCCTTTATTTCCATGGACGTAAGTATTATAGGCGGCTCCTTTTCCTTTTTGTTGGTTACGATTTACTGCTGCTGCATCTTCTTTGTTTGCTGCCTTTTGTTTGATTCCTGATGTTGTTCCTGATTTTTTTCTCTGTGTTGTATTTTCTTTCCTTTGTTGTTGCTGCATTAGGTCTTTTAATTTGAGGATTGATTCTTTCTGTTTCTTCAATTCCTCTTTTTTGTTGTCTATATCCGCAAGGAGTTTATCCAGTTCCGCTGGATCCGTTGCCGTACCTGTGATATTGTTGTCTTCATCAGCAGGTAATTCAATTTGACTTGGGTCAAGGATTCATTTTTTTTTTCTTTTGCACTTTTGTAGCCATCTGTATTTGGCTTGTGCCGCTTCGTCATAAGACTCGGCTTTTCTTTGATATGCCGATGATGATGCTCGAGTAGGTCCGCACCGCTCGATGTCACATTGATTGTTTTTTTTTTTTTTTTTTTTTTTTTTTTTTTTTTTTTTTTTTTTTATGACCGTTCTTGATGACGGTTACATTGTGTGATAACACACAACTCACACGCGCGTTCGCACACACACTGTGTATATAATGAGCACACGTACATACACTGAACACGTACACACTACACCGTTCAATATTTCGCAATATGCTATACAGCCGCTCTTAGTGACGGCCACACTGTTTGAGGAATTCAAATAAAGGACGCGGGACAGGACGATCGGATGATCCGTACCGTTTGAACGTTAGATGTTGAATGGCAACGGCTTTGTTGCACCAGAGGCGTTCCTTGATTTGGACATGAAAGGGCTTATACAGGATGGATCCGGAACTCCGCTGATCTATCATGTAAGTAGATTATCTGTAGATCGGCGATTGTGCTACGACCGGGAAGTCGTGCATACCAAAGAAGAGCTATGGCGATTCAGTAGAGGTAGCTCCCACAGAGACCGAGACGATAATATTAAACAGCACCAACAATTCTCCTGATTGACTGGCAAATAAAGAGCTGATTACCGATGTCGGCAGAATCACTGCATCATCAGCCAGATGATGCAGACTTAGCTTTTCTAGAATAAGGGTAGTATAAGATTTAATTAAGTTCTTAAAAATAAAAAAAAATAATAATAAAAAAAAGTAAGTTAAATTTTAAAACAAAACAAAAAAGAAATTCGGCACAAAGTTTTTTTAATTTTTCTTTGTCGTACAAATATCCATAATTAAAACCACATATAAAGTTCTGTCGCCGAAAGGCAAACTACACAATAGTCATGTAATGTTTAGCTTAGAGCGCCCGCGTAGGACCGGTAAGTTATAATATAAAATATTTAAGCTAGAATTTAAGCATTTTTTCTCTAGCATTTAAATTAGATACTAAGAGTATAAAATGAAATTAAAAAATGTTGCAAAAATGAAAATTAAAATGAATGCCGCACTACTCGACAGGAAATCCTCCTTTCATAGCAACTGCCCGGCACAAAAAACCCTATCGGGAAAAAATATAACTTGATACCTGGAGTGATTTGAAGTGTCTTGATAAATATATAGGTCACTAAGTTCAAATAGAAAACATGAACACTAAATGTATAGAGATTGCAGACAGCGAGCTGAGTAATTATTCTCGTCTAAACCAAGTACACAGATTTAGAATTTTAAGGTTCAAGTTCTACATAATATGTATTGCCTTAAATATAAATAAATCTCTCGAAAAGTAGATTATATTCTATTTTAGTAAATTGAGTAATCGGAATTGAGTCGCGATCGGAATCTAATGTTCTACATAAAATTGAATTACAAATGCATCACTATACTTTAGAAACTAATGTATGGTAACAAATAATTTTCTGACATACTAATAATTCGTGTTAAATTATTGTCAACGGTACTGTCACAGTCTACTTAGAAATAAATTCTCGGATTTGTTTTAAATTAAGTTTATATATGCCGTTGGGATATATACACCAACTTCGACGTTCGGAATGACTGTTCTTATACCTTTCTACATTTTCTAAAAAACTGGTTCGTTATTTTATTTGATTTAGATTTTTTTTGCTAACAATGTAGTGTGTATTATCTTTCTTAAACACGAAACACATAGATATTTTTAATCCCTGAGGTGTCACAAGTAATATGCGCACTTTAATAACTGCCACTGGCTATCAGATTCGGCGTAGTTGCTCGACACTTATACCACATAAATTTGAATAAATTAATATAATTTGTTTTTAAATATCCGATTAACGAAAGATTCATCAGATCAACGATCTTTCTCGTTCACCGGTCATAGGTGTAGACAGTGATATAACTTGTCGATGATTATTCATTTTATCCCGGCATGGCGTCGTTGTTTTCAAGGCACTGAATAATCCAAATGTAAAAATAGCTTTTATTGGATAATTTTACTACTAGAGGAATGTTATCGTTTTGAGATAACTTTATATATTTTATCGAAAATTGAATTATTATATTTATGGAATGTATGAGACTTTTGATGATGAATTGTAAATGAGATTAACTAGGTTGTAAAATAAATATTATATAAAACTCGCATGTTGATGGCGGTAATTTATTCTAAAATGCGAATTATAAGTTCGATAGCTTGACGATGGTTACTCTTTTTCTATGAAAATAAAAACATATTTGTCAAGGCCATCTTAGTATTTCGCCAACAATTGCTTGGTACGTTGGGTCGCGTTGGGGGTAATTAGTAGGAAACGGAGAGGTGATCATATATCAAGCTAAGAAATTAATAAGACATCGGTGCCAAATAAAGAGATCGGTAGCACTTAATCGGCTTTCACAATATCTCACTTATATGGTAATATTATCTTGTAATATCGGCCTATGAATCTCAATTGAAGTAGTAGCACTTGGAGAGGCATACATTCCGTCTAGAATTATGTTTCCTCGTTCGCATGTGCCATAAATATCATGAAAAGGCTAATTCTGACATTTGAGCATGGCACGAGAATGGAAGGAATTCGAAACTGAGGTCACTGTGTTTTCAAAATTCGGTAAAAGTAAGGTAATTTTCAAGGTAAACTAGGCGCTTACTTTAATTGCCATCAAGAGGAATTTGGTGTTGCTTTCTTGTTTTTAGAATAGTTCAGAATAGTTTTTAGAATAGTTCTTCGTAGTTGGGAACAATAATAATATATTTATTTTAATTGACAAATGAAGAGAGGTTTATATTTCTAACAGCAAATGCCCAAGTGTAACGTATTTGTTTTATTTCTTTTCTCTAATAACATAAGTCAACTAATTTGCTCTAAGGTCAATACTACACATGCCTTTCGCTACTCAGAGGGTAAATTCAAGGAGCAGCCTCAAACCTTTTGGTCACATACAACACAGTATTCAACTTCTATGCAATAGTAAACCGATTAGACTACGCATATGCTGACAAAAGACCATTATAAGTCCTACAGCAACAGCTTAAGAGAATCAGGCAAGGAAGACAAAATCTACCAGAATACTACAACGAAATCAACAAAGCCCTGAACTTAGTGTTAACAAAAATTGAGATGGGCGGAGGACAAAACACAGAACCACTAGTAAAAAATGCTTTGGAAGAAGGAGTAAGAACTTCTATACAAGGACTACGGTGCGAATATACCCGAGGAACACTATATGCACACCGCCCCGAAGATCTAGAGAACGCCTACGCCATAGCAAGCACAATAATCCATGACAACGAAGGCTGCCGAATTGGCCACCAACAACAGTACAGGTACAACGAACAAAATACCTACCAACGAAGATGGCCACAACACCAAACGGGAAATTATAACAAACCCTTACAATTACAAGGAAACTACAACAACCAGCATTTTACACCAAGATACCCTGAAAATAGAAATTGGGAACGAAACGAAAACTTCAGGAACTACAACAACACCAGATCCCAACCAAATGTCCGAGTACAATACTAGCAAAGTGGAAACTTCAAAACTAAACCCAGATACCAAACAAATGGTGATGTACAACAAATACAACAATATCCAAAAATGGAACCAGATCCAGAACCAATGGACATAGATGCCTCAACAACCTCCAGACAAAGAATGAACTCCTTCAGAGAACCTCATGAAAACCAGCACTCCAACAACCTAGCGGAAGAAGACAATGAATCCATGGAAAATAACGTAAGTGAAACCGAAAACTTTATCATAAAAGAATTTTGTAGCTCAGAGAGTAGGTTACCTATAATTTCACTAAAAAACTTAAGAAATAATAAAGAACATAACATTTTACTAGACACTGGGGCAACTCACAATTACTGTAAAAAAAACATTGATTTAAGTACAAGAATACCTATAAAACAAAAAATAACAAATACCATTCACGGGTCTAGTGCTATACAATACAAACGCGAAATTTTCATATTTAATAAGGAACTCGAATTTTTTGAATTAAAAGAATTAAAAGATTATGATCTCATATTAGGTATGCAAGGCTTAGAAAAATTAGGACCAGTTATAGATATAAGCAGGAGGAAATTTACTATAGGAACACAAAAACAAAAATTAAACTACATAGCAGGTAATAGCAGATACCAGGAGGAAATTGAAGAATTAGTTAGGGAAAATAAAAAAACCAATAAAAATTTACCTTATACCACAAATATACAAGCTACGATACGGACGAAAAACAATGACCCTGTATGGTCAAAACAGTATCCTTATCGTATCGCTGATCATGAGTTTGTAAACTCAGAAATTGGAAACCTGCTGGATAAAGGAATAATACGACCCTCGCAGTCGCCCTATTGCAGCCCAATTTGGATAGTAGCAAAGAAAGGTATAGACGAAAATGGGAAACCCAAACGACGATTAGTAATAGACTTTAGGAAACTAAACAATAATACGATCCCAGATAGATATCCAATGCCAAACATACAACATACGATACAGAATTTAGGAGAAGCGAAATTTTTTTCGACGATAGATTTAGAATCCGGATTTCATCAAATTTTAATGAACGAAAAAGATAGGGAAAAAACAGCATTCGCTGTTAACGGTGCTCTCTATGAATTTAATAGAATGCCATTCGGATTAAAAAATGCTCCCGCGATCTTCCAACGCTGTGTGGACGATATACTATGCCCCTACATAACCAAATTTGCATACGTCTATATAGACGATGTAATCGTGTTTTCCAAAACGGAAGAAGAGCATATCGAACATTTAAAGACTATAATGAGAGCACTAACAGACGCTAGACTAACAATCTCAGACGAAAAATCACATTTTTTTTAAAACATATGTTAGATTCTTAGGATACATAATAAGTCATAAAACAATAAAAACAGACCCTGAGAAAGTAGAGATTATAAGAAAATACCCAGAACCAAGCAATTTAAAAGAATTACGCGCATTTTTAGGATTAGCAGGCTTTTATAGAAAATTTGTCAAGAGTTATGCAACTCTGGCTCGACCTCTCACAGAACTCCTAAGAACAGAAGAACTAGTAACAAAACGAAATAGTGAGAAATACAAAATAACCCTAAATAAAGAACAAAAAGAGAGTTTTGAGATATTAAAAAGAAATTTAGAAGAATGCATGGAATTAACACAACCTGACTACAGTAAACCCTTTGAATTAACAACCGACGCTTCAAACATAGCAATTGGCGCAGTCCTGTCACAGGAAAATAAGCCCATTACCTTCGTCTCACGAACTTTAACAACTACAGAACAAAACTACGCCACGAATGAAAGGGAATTACTCGCGATTATATTTGCACTACAGAAACTTAGACTGTATATCCAAGGAGTCTCTGAATTAACGATCTATACAGGTCATCAGTCATTAATTTATGCACTATCAGAAAAAAACACAAATAGCAAAATTCAAAGATGGAAAAACATTATAGAAGAATATGGGGCCCAAATTAAATATAAACCTGGCAAACAAAATATGGTCGCCGATGCTCTTAGTCGCCAAAAATTCAATACTCTACCTTAGAAAGTGCACACTCAATTAGTAGCTCCCCAGAAGACAAGATAAAAAGTGTAGCTTAAGCAGTCAATTGGTACAAAAATCAAATCTACATAGAATTCTCAACCGAAACAAGTTTAACTACGGAAACAATTTTTCCTAACTATAAAAGACACTGTGGAAGTGTTTTGACTAGTGCACCTACACGGGCGCGGTTTCTGTAAAACACCCACCGAGGGGAAGACAAATCACCAACACACAAGATAAATAGTTCAATAAAACACACCGGTTCTTGTTGCTTATTGTTGTTGTTATTGTTGTTTTTATTGTAACTTAATTAGAATAATCCAATCGATAAAAAAGGAAATACCACAACGTAGCTCTACTTAATTTCAATGTATTAAATCGTTGACACAGATGCGGTCCTTAAATTTTATTTACACTTTTGTCTTTAGTTTGCTTTTTCTGTCAGCTCTGGTGATTGTCACTGCTTAATTGTCACTTAAAAGATACTTTTTATTCCTCGCTATATATATAACTATTGAATAAGTTTGTATTACACAGGTTAACTTTTCTTTAATTTTAGTTATTTTACAATTCGCATTGCTGGCGCGAAGCCTTTTTAGTACAAACAACTGAACGAGATTAGTGTCAATCTGTATCTCTGACATACACTTAGAAGGAACAAAACGCAACCGCTCAGCGATCCTGCGTAATTAACACTTGGAATTAACTTGGATAAAAAACGCAACCACTCTGCGACACTGTCTAATGAAAACTTGAAATTACTTGAATTCCTCGAACGCGTGTGTACCCAACTGGGGATGAAATCTCACTCTTCAAACTGAAGGGAGCTCCGACACGCAACGTATCCGATACGTGGGTATGGTTCTACGGGTAAGATCTGACTCCACATTTACTGCCGACGAAAGAAAAGGGACACCCAAAGAAAACCGCAAAAGGGGAGGAGCTGCACGATTAACTCGAGGTAGTTAATCGTGATTGGACCAGGGAATAGGCATACATTATGCATGTGTGTGTATGCCTCGCATACGATCGTCCGGTGACCGAGGATGGATGCCAGCATCGCAACTGCATCTTCCACGAATGCAAACAATGAATGGCCTGCGGCTGTGTACACAATTGATTGTGCTATACATGCCGGCAACAAGGAACATCTGGTGTGAAAACACACGAGCCGAAGATCTGGTCATCCTAGGAGAGGCCGTAAATCAACATTTAGGTTGATGGTGTGAATTTCCTTAGGTCCGCCGACGGTTGGCGGCCGTTAATAGGGAATTGTATCTTCATAACAATCTGTGGTGCAAATGCAATGTTTAGATATTGCAACGAATATAGGGTGCAGCCATTGCCAGATGTTAAAAGTAAACACTTGCTGGCTGCATCCAATTCGTTGCTTGTTGGCGGTCCCTGATCGGTGGGGACCGATAATGGGAAACCAGCTATTGCTGGTAATTAGGGAAATGTTTGGTTTGCGTCAGCCGAAACATTGTCGGCGGTGGCAAACCGATGGGACCCAATAGCCGCATGCTAGGGGTGCCATGGACAAAAAAAAAAAAAAAACGAGTAATCAATGAACTCCTTGTTGATTTTGTTTCCATGGCATAAGGCTATGGAAACGAAATGCCCTGGGTGCAATGCATGCCCGAGGATAAGATTTCCAATGCCACGGCAATGTGATAATCTTTGCCGTGGACTTAATGTTTTTCAGATATCAATGCCTGCCCGTGGATGAATTTTCGATGGCACGGCTAAGTGATAAGCTTTGCCGTGGACTTAATGTTTTCAGATAGTAATGCCTGCCCGAGGATGAATTTTCGATGCCACGGCTAAGTGGTAAGCTTTGCCGTGGACTTAATGTTTTCAGGGATGGTGATGGAGAAAAAGGGGTTTGGAAGGAAAACCCCCACAGAAAAGGTAAGCTGCCTAACAGATATTCATGACAGTTATCCGATTGGGTAACTGTATTAATTCCAGCGATTTGGCTGGCGGTAAATGCCGTAGCAAGGTTACGCAACCTTGCTGAAGTTCGACTTAGAGGTAAGTCGCTTCGCCTGGAATAGTGGGGATCGAATGATGTATGGCTCTTCGGGCCCTGAAAAGCCCCACAACACCATATAAAAACAGATAATTTGGAAGACATTACCCCTATATTAAAAAAAAATCATTAATCCAAAAACCTTAAATGCCATACATTGCGACGAGTTCACCCTCTACAATATCAGACCCCAAATCGAACGAACATTCCAATGCGAAAAGATAATCCACACCCCAAACTCAGTAAAAGACATCCAAGATAAAGAAAAACAATTAGAAATAATACTGAAAACCCATCAAAGAGCACATAGATTTTGGAAAAACAATTTTAAAGAAATAACTGAGAACTACTTTTGGCCAAAAATGGAAAAGGAAATAAAGAAAATAGCTCTGAAGTGTCAAAACTGCCTTACGAACAAATATGAAAGACACCCCAAAGAACAAATCATTAAGCCACACAATCTGCCGAATCTACCCGGAAAAGAAATTCAAATGGATGCATTTTTCTGCGAAAAAACAAAGTATATCACAGCAGTTGATACGTACAGTAAATATTTATATACACGAGAAATAACTAACGAAACCCAATGTTACAGAATCATAGACGAAATCTTATCACTAATATTCCCATTCGCAGAAACATTACTTACTGATAACGAAAGTATATTTACAAGTGCCCACACAGAATACATATTAAGCTCTAGAAATATAAAACATATCTTAACACCAACCCAACACTCGACTACAAACGGAAATGTGGAACGAACACATTCGACATTATTAGAAATTAGTCGAACTTTAGCAAGTGCCTGTGGCGTTCGCGCCGAACCCCACCGAGTGATCCTACACCTCAGAACTACTTCATCTGAAAAATAGGAATTTACCAAAAGACGGCGTACACCTAACATAACAAAGAAGAGCCGCATAACATGTACATATCACAAAACATTTTGACGGTCGCCTAGTACAGTCCCGTGCAAGTAATTGCAAACCAAAATGAGGTGATAAACTCACCAAACACATAACATGCAGGCGACATACCTAAAATAGCAAAAGGCATGACACCAATTTCAAGCAGCAACATAGTTGCAAACGTATGAAACCCCATACCATAAGCAAGCGCGGGACACCTGCACATAGATCGAGTAAAAACAACAGGCAGCGATCTGACACAGCAGAATCGCCAACGAACATATCATTCGGTTGCACAAGCCTGCGACAATTCCAAGAATTACCAAACAGGCGCACAAACACGAGAGCTACGACGCATGCCCTCAAAAGGACACATCTCCCAAATAACACAAACACGAGAGATATAACGCATGCCCGTGTGAAGACACATCAAGTCGCACGTATGAGCAATACGGGCGACCGCGTATAATCAAATATGCATCCATGAGAGAACCACACACATAGTGCCTACCCCTGTGTAATAATGAATAAAGTACACACAGGCAAGGGTGCGGTGTGGCGACCAACCGGGATTCCGGACTCTGTGATGACTTACACAGCCCAAGGCAACGGTGTGATCACATCCTTGGCTGTGTGAGAGATTTTAGCGAAAGAAATGATCTCCACATGAACTGGCCTGCGGAGAGATGGCTGTTGCTGAGTTGGTGTGTGCTAAATCAACCCTTAAGGTACAAGAGCACACCCAGCGAGTAGTTAGTTAGTTGGCATGAGATCACCACAGCGTACGCAATGAGCAAGTGTTTCCTTGCAAGTTACGTCAATCTTATTTCTGCGCGACAACCTCCGCCGTTTAAATCGTTTTTTTGGATTAAAAGCTACAACGGTGTGCACACGGTGCAAGTTACGTCAATCTTATTTCTGCGAGACAACCTCCGCCGTTTAAATCGTTTTTTTTTTTTTGGATTAAACGCCACAACGGTGTGCACAAAATAAGTTACGTTAACGGATAACAAATATATTTTGTACGATAGTGAAGCATAGATTGTTAAGAGTTAAAACGCTAAGGATTTAAATACCTTGTTCGCAAAATAAGTTATGTTTACGGATAACAAATACATTTTGTACGATAGTGAAACAGATTATTAAGAATTAAAATACTATGTTCGCAAAATAAGTTAATAACAAATACATTTCAGTACAATAGTGAAACCTAGATTATTAAGAATTAAAATACTATGTTCGCAAAATAAGTTAATAACAAATACATTTCTGTACAATAGTGAAACCTAGATTATTAAGAATTAAAATACTATGTTCGCAAAACAAGTTAATAACAAATACATTTCTGTACAATAGTAAAACCTAGATTATTAAGAATTAAAATACTATGTTCGCAAAACAAGTTAATAACAAATACATTTCTGTACAATAGTGAAACCTAGATTATTAAGAATTAAGATACTAAGTTCTATATAGGATAAATTTGGTTTAGGAGATAACAAATACCTTTTGTAAAATAAAAATAGTTCACAATAAAATAAGTGTGTAACAACGACTAGACCAAGGTGACCCGATGGTTTTTCCCTGGACTAGTACCAGCGAACAAGTTTAGACTAACGGTTAGAGAGTTTTGGGGACGTCTTGGTGAACCTGTGTCGGGCCGACACCCTGCTAAGACTAGTATACCCCCATATGACCATGCAAGTAGTTTAACAGACGAAGTATTTAAAGACGCGAAAGAATGCAATAAGACAATCCATTCAAGCATTAACGAAAAACCAGTAGAACTATTTTTCGGAATAAAATATACAAATATAAAAAAACGGCTAGAAGAAACACAAAGTAAACAAAACAAATGCCAAAACACATCTCGAGTGGACAAACGGTTTAAAAAAGGTGACATCATATTTATAAAAAACGACAGAAGAGGAAAAGAAACTCCAAGATATATCAAACATATCGTAAAAGAAGATAACGGCACCACTGGAACAACAAATAAAAATGCCAGAATTCACAAAGATGAAATACGTAACATTCCTAATTTTAACAACAGTGATAACAATAATAAAGAGCACTCATGTGATAACACCACTTAATAATAAAAGAATAATAACAATCCGGACATCCGACAGCTACGCATTCAATTCTACAGATATACTGATACACGAATCCAACATAACAAGGATTATGGAACCCTACAGGAAAATTATGGAGATATCAGAGGTAAATATGGTGACAAAACAAACTATACTTCAACATATAATTCAAAACTTATATTCACAATTAGAAGGCAGGCATTATAGAAATAAAAGAGGAATAAAATTCTTAGGGTAAATTATTAAATTCATTACTGAAATGCCAGATAATGACGACTTAGTACGAATTCAAGAAAAATTAAATCAATTAACAGACAATAACAATAAACAAAAAGTTATAAACGAACACATGTGCAAAATCTTAGAAAACTTAGAACTAGAAAAAATCACAAAACGTTCATTTTAGAAGAAACCGCTCATATGTTAGAAATTATTATAGACACTATTGCAGCAAGTAAATTAGGAGCCTTTCACACAGGAGCTTCAAACTTAAACGAAGTCCGAGAAATTATATTACATGAGAAAATAGACATACCTATCATATATATTTTAACTAAGTCAAAAATCTATATTTGTAGGAATAAAGAAAGCATTTTTATAATTTATCAATACCCCATAATCTTTCATAAATGTGAAACCTACGAAAATGTAGCACTGGACACCTGTTATATAATTAAACTTCAATTAATTATCCTTCCCCCTTTGAATCATTGACGTCTCGTCATTGACATCTCGTGTCTTTACGCACATATCCTTCATCCTTCCCATATCTTTCCCTTCCCTACAAAATACGAATTGCCTATTCCCTTTACAATAGAATCTAATTTAAATAAACGTAAAACCAATTTAAAACCCAATTCACATTGCAATAGTCATCTTCTTTGTAATAGCCATAGTCGCCCCTTATTAGCCATTAGCCATCTCGGCCGCTTCCTCGAAATCACTACCATGGAAGCGGAACGAAAAGGGATGTGTGGTCGACGCGGATAGTTCGTTGGAGTTTTCGGTCGCGAAAAAATAATATATAAAAGAAATAAAAAATTTATACAAATGAAATAGAGTTTGTGGCTTTATTTGAAATGCGGAGAATGTAATTAAATATAACTCAAAATATTTTCTAAATTTGATGCGTGTGGCTTTATTTGAATTGTAAATTTGATGCGTGTTGTAGTTAAATAGAATAAAAACTATTAAATATTGAAGTGTGTTTGTAATTAACTTGAAAACCCTTTTAGTTGTGGAAATTAACATTTGTGGCAATTAACTATAGAATGTGCATAATAAGGGTGCATGTGCATAGGGAAGACACACCAGCGGTTTTCAATTCAACAATCAACACAGAACGGGGTTTTGTGTCATAAACAAAATTGTGTCATAAACAAAATAGAAAATTCAACAATTATTGTAGAAAAATAATACAACACACCGAAAATGGACTAGTACAAATAGAAAGAAAGATTTTAAAATATAATAAAACAAATTATAATGCTCTGAAACACTAAATATAAATATGTGTAAAATAACACATATTGATAATTGTAAAAAAAAAAAAAAAAACCTAATCGAAAACAAAAAAGCATTTTCTAACATAATAAAAGAAAAAAACCCAGTCATTATGAGGATATCCGATAATACAATTATACTATCCGGAGAACATAGACTAAATAATGAAAAGATAAAAAGAATAAATTTAATAAATATAATGTAAACATGGGAAAATTAATATTAAAATATGTAATTCATAAGAAAGAAGAAGAAATGGAAATAAACAAAATAATATATAAAGATAACGACTTTAAGAACATAGATTTAATTAATAAATATGTACCCCCAATAATATACCAAACAATTAAATATAGTACTATAATTGGAGCTAGTGTAACCATCCTAATCTTATTGATGTATATACTCAGAATTATATATAAACATAAAAAATACGAGTCGTTTTGTGGAAGACAATAACATCTTACCAAACTTTCAGTTCGGTTTCCGTAGTGGTCACAGCACAATCCACCAAGTCTTGCGTATTAAAAACCACATAGCTGGTAAATTCATCGACAAGGAGTCAACGGGACTGGTTCTTCTAGACATCGAAAAAGCCTTTGATACGGTATGGCACGATGCCTTGATTTATAAGCTACTGAAACTTAAGCTGCCAATGCCGCTTATCAAAATTATCCAGAGCTTTCTTCGTTCGAGAAAATATGTTGTGAGTATAGGAACCGACATATCCTCTACTCACCAAATCCACTATGGTGTACCCCAAGGCTCGGTCCTTGGTCCCATATTATTCACATTGTTTGTCGCAGATTTACCATGTCTAGGTGAAAACATTCAGGTAGCTATGTTTGCCGAGATACGGCGATTTTCTCTTCGGGTGCCTTATTCACTAATGTCTACAACTCTTTGCAAGCAGCTCTTGACAAACTTACAGTATATTACAGGAAATGGAAAATAAAAATAAATGGTAATAAAACACAAGCTGTCTGGTTTTCGAGATGTGGGAAACACTGCTACCTACCAAATGGCACTAAACTCAGTATGTGTGCAGTTGATATTGATTGGTCCGAAGACTGTAGATATCTAGGTATTATTCTAGATAAAAAACTTATCTTTCAAAAACACATCACTACCACAACTGACAAAATAAACAAAGTCGTAAGAGTTATGTATCCATTAGTGTGTAGAAAGTCAAAGCATAGCATCGAAAACAAAATTAGAATGTTTAAAACCATTTGTCAAGCTATACTTCTGTACCCTGTATGGTGTAATTGTGCTCGCACACACAAAATAAAATTGCAAAGGTGTCAAAATAAAATACTGAAAATGTTGCTGAATTTGCCATGGCATTATTCGACACATGAACTACATGGAAACGCTAACGTTAAACCGGTAGAGTTCCTTATTGACAAAATCAATCGAAACTTCTTCGGCAATTGTTCTTTTTCTGACAATGTTCACGTTTCCCGTCTTGCGTTATCCTAAATCACTCCATATGTACTCTGTCTATGAAAATTATATCGAGGTCATTACTATATAAAATAACCGGAAGCTCGTGCAATATTAGTCTTAAGATTCAAATAAGGGTTTTTTCTTGTAGTTTACCCTTAATTTATTATTTGTTATTCATTAAAATTGTGCTATTGTCGTTATATAGATTTAAGATTATAGTTGTAATGGAATTGCTATCCTAAATCTCTTAAGTACTAGTTGTAAAATATACCATAAATGTAATTATCTACCAAATAAAAATTGAAAAACATCCGCGGAAGGAAGAAGATATATAAACATAAAAAAATACGAGTCATAATATCAAATTAAACTGTTAGAATTGAGATAACTAGGTCTTTTGGTAGGAACCAAAAATTTAACGGAGGGGGGAGTTAACACCCAAAACCCTAATTATCTATAATGAGTCAATCCACAATATACATTACAATCTACATTACGGATGACTCAAATCTACATTACGGATGACTCAACATACAATCTTCATTACGGATACATTTATTATCTATGGAATACTCATTAGCATTTCTTTATTTTCACTAGCATCCTTATCAACTGAAAATGTATAAAAACGAAACATTCACAACTAGAATGGCAATTACTCTAAGCCACGAACATAGTTCGGACATTGTTTTTTGAAGTTATTCTGTAAATAGTTACATAAGCAAAGGAAAAAATAAAATGACCGTCAAGGAAGAACTAAACCTCTTCTTGGCAAAGAAAAAATATTGTTTTCCTTTCTGTAGCGACAGTAAGAATAACTAGCGCAAAAAAGTGCTTCGAAAATTGGTTCAAACACATGCAAAAGTGTATTGATCTTCATGGAGATTACTTTAAAAAGCAACAAAGTGGGTAGTATAAAAAAAACACTTCAAAGTACCAACTACCAAACAGATATATAGTATATACCAACATCCGCTTTTATGTATAATATATAGATATGGAACGGAAATAGAAAAGAGGGCCTCTAGTATTCTATGCTTATCGAGCTAGCTGGGAACTGGTTTCCTGATCAAGTGTTAAATAGTACAAATACATTCGAAAGTGTGGTATACCTCAATCAACCCAATTGACTACCTATCCAGTTATATTCAACTGCGATTAAATATGTATATCCGAAATGTTACTTTCTGGGTGCCATCTCCAGAAAAATTCAATTCTTAATCAATCAATTAACCTTGTTTACCACTGGTTGAAATGCACTTAATCATCATGTATGTAAAGTTATCGATTAATGATTTTGTCATATGAATTTTATCTGTCTTCAAAGCACTCCACTTATGTAGAATAACTAATACCGATTTAAACGGGTCAATCCTGAAACAAAATGAAAAGTTAATCCAGATATTTCGTTAGAAGGGCCATGCCATATTTTTTGTTGCGAGGACCTGAATCTATTATGGGCGTTTGTCACAGAAACAAGTTCTTCATATAGGGCTTCGCTTATGTTAGAAACCAATCTATTTTCAACAACAGTTGCCCTCTGGACACATGTTCTTATGACACAGTTTTTAATGATCCAATTGAATAATAATTTTTTAGGTAGGCTTCCGTGGTAGAGTGAGAATTCAAAAAATTTCTAACAAACCCAGGCGGCCTGCTAGAATGTGTTAGACCTGTTAGTATTCTGCTTCATTTACAAGTTGTGGCTCGTCATTGAATTTATAATGGATTTCGTCAAGCCGTAATGTGCCACAGTGCGATTAAGTGATGTATATTGTTAGTTTTGTTAGAAACGAATATTAATGCGGGAAGAAAATTTAAAGAAATGTCGGCTTTGATGAAAAGTACCAGGCGGTGCGTAGTTAAACGATAGTACTGATATAAGACGTTTGTATATCCAATTTAAAGTTAATTGAGTGTCTAGCACCGAAACCTGGCACTGACAGCAAATCTCTGTATTTGGGTCAAGTATATAAGTTAATGGTGCTACTATTTAGGGTAGGCAGATGATGGCTAGCAATCACGAATAGCGGTCAACCTTAATATATAAAGTGTATCCCCTTTTAGTAGAGATAAAGTAGCTATCTGTTGATTGATCCAGTTCAAGATATAAGACAACTTGAATGCCAAATAAGAAGATATATTCAAATAAGTAGTCTAATTTTTTTCGACGTTGATCGCTCTATATTAAATGTCGATTAAATGTTGCCTAAACTTGCACAAGAATGTGGTTTTTATATTTTTCATGGAATTTTGATTAAATTTCAGGTTTAAGAATGTGATACTGTGGGGGCATAAAAAAGTTAATGTGCCGGCACGGGCGCCGATTCACTTTTTCCCCTACACTTGTTCCACCAAAAACACGTTCACAAAATTATTCATGGATTCGCAAAAAGAGTGTAAAATAAAATTCACAGGTGTTGTTATGTTTATGATATTGTAGTATCTGTTGATGGTCATGTGGTATAAGGGTATAAGATGTTTAGCATGGCAGAGTCGCAATGTAATATATCTGGAACTGCTGTCGCCAAATACTTAGATTTGTATTACTTGTGTTATTATGATGGATTGGTTTATAACTCTACTTCCCTACTGTTTGCTGTTAAAAGCGTAGCTCGATGGAAATGGATGCCGTAGACGCCGCAGTGTTCGAATCAAATACTCTGTTGGTTTTTGTTTGCTTTATTCTTCAAAATGCTGGGGTATTTATACTCCCAATCAATCACTCAATTATTTACAAATTGCTTAATCCACTCATACAAACTTTGCTTAACAAGCTATTTCATTCATAATTGAAAATTCACTCATATAATCCTGCTTACTGTGCTACTTAATTTCCTATCACCAGCTTAGCGCATAGTGTAAGAACAATGACACGATTTGACCCAATTAATTTGTGAATCACTTGCTAGCAGTAAGCTCGCAAGCGATTGTCATATGATTCTTTCAAATCGTAACCGGAGCAATTCGTTTCTTTTACTCAACGAAAACAATCGACCTTGAATTATTGTCGGCAACGAATGCTGGTTACCTGAAACTTGCTAATTGTGACAAGGGCAAATTGATCTACTTGATATGATTCTTCATGGTCATTTCGTGGATATGTTGTTACACTACTGTTCTTTTTATTATTTTTTTTAACTTAAAATTGTTTATAAATTAAATTCACAGAAATTGTTTATTATAATTTGTTCGAATGGATAAATTAACACAGATATTTATCATTCGATTTTCCTTTTATGAGTTTAGTTATCACTTTTGGAAAGGTTTCCGAGAAGAGAAAAAAACTACGTTATAAATTCTTGTTTTATCGAGAATCGAAAATCAAAGAAATCACATTAAATAATATATTATAACGCGGACAATAAGACTGTACACGACTTTAACACCTGATGATACTAACTCGACTCGTGTGGCGTGTGCGCACTCGACGTGGGATGGAAATCGACTTTACCCCGCGAGGGACGAAACTTGACTGTTGGTTCTATCCACACGACCAACCAATCTCGATCGCACACTCATCGGCATTCCCTCATTTCCCCGCCCATCGAGGTGAATAAACTCTTGCGAATTTACCCAATAGTCAATGGACTTAGAGAGAATGTGAGAACTGAAACGAAGAGCGTCATGATCTCGGGGATGATTTGCCTTCGAATGTAACAAAGGCAAAACCAATGGTAACCGCATGACCCAGATTGATATTGGATTGAGCACAGAGTGCAATGCACTCCGAGAAGGGGAAATGCGGTGGAATTAAAAGTATATTTTTCGTGCTATTCACCTGACTGAGTTTATTGATCCCCAGCGAATAGCCGTGTCTGGGGGAGGTCGAAGAACGCCGCGATGGGTTGGGATAATATCAGCATGGGAACAAACTCTCCTCGTCAAAAGGAGGTAAACATATGTCGCGGGTGCTGGTGCGCGGGGGGTGCTCGATGCTGGAAGCGTCCTCGAACGCCGGCGACTCGGCGCGCGACTGAGGCTGCTCCTGCTGGGCCGTTTTTGCCCTAGTTGACTGGGCCATTTCCTCGTTAGGCTGAGGAAAGGTGTTCGAACACGAGGAAAAAAAATCGGGCGCGCGACGAAAGAGTCTTACTTGTCTGTGTGGAGCGGCAGAAAAATTGTCGTAGATAGAAATGTCGGGCGGATAAGGGACGGGTGTGGTACGTGTGCCAACGGATCACGATACTCGGGTCTAAACGTGCCGGTGGAGTCAGTTGGAAATGTCGAGTGTACTGGAGAAGTGGATTTCGCCGCACAAGTTGCGGTTCACTAACGGAGGCAGGTGGAGTCGAAATAGCGTCGTGAAATATTGTTAAACGATTGTGTTGTGGCTTACACCCAGATGGGATTTACAAATATATTTTCTATCCTGTTTTTAACCCGTTTACTATATCAATCAAGTTTTTGGTTGCGCGCTTTTGTTTCAAATTTACTCTTTATCGTTATTTAGACTATTTATTGCACGTTTATGTTACCGGTTGCTTTCGAATTGGGGTTTGGCGCTATATATACTTTAAATTTGTTGCCTTATTCTAATGCGCTTTTGTTTTATAGTATTGTATTTAGGATGTTGGCTAGATACGAAGAACTAAGTGCCAGGTTAACAGTCGGTAAATATATTGAAGAAAATACGATTGCAAAAATATTTATATGAAAAAAAAGTTCGTCTTATGATTTAAGGAAGCCTTTGTTAAATTGTGTCAACTTATATAATTTGTTTGGGGTATGTGGTGTTTATAACCAAATTGCAGTAACAATTGCGGATTTTATTAATTCCACTCTTGCGTGTGGTCTAAATCTAGTGTTTATATGTATTTTTACATTTATTAATTTTGTAACTACGATTATATAAATCCCTTTCTTTTAATTATGATAACAAAAAACGTTTTATTAAATGTACTTAGTTTTCTAACTCCGTTGTTGTTGACCTGCTATTGTGATTTAAATTGAATATGTTGCGGATAATCGGAGCCTTTCTCTAAACTATGCTTTTTACAGACTGTATATAATGGAAGGGTTAGAAAAACAAAAAGGTAGAAAATTGTTTTTGACAATTTAATTGTAAATTTAAAATTTTTATTTTTTTTAATACTCAGAAGGAGCTTACACTAGAGAAAAGTGTATTTGTGTAAAAGGCTAAAAAAAAGGTAAAGGTTTTTTGAAAAACTTGCGATTCGTCCTGGCGGTGAATGTGAGCTGCAGTCAGGTGTCGTTGCTACGATGTTCGTTACGGGTGTTGAGTCCAGATGTGGTGTTGGGTATAGTTACGTTGGGGCGTACTTGCCCTTTAATAGCCTTTTTTACACTAACTGTTTTGCGCGCCCCGTTCGTCAGGTTGCGTTTTCACTCTCAGTGTCGTTTGTCACCAATGTAGGTGGTGTCGGGTTTCTATTAGGTGCCGGCAGGGGCACAGGATCAGAAAACCCGTCCTAGCCTGTCGCCGCTTAGTCATGTGTTTGGTGAAGTAGGACTCTTCTGACTCCCTCCTTAGTCCCAGAAGTTCCTTTGGGGCTCACTTTCTGCAAAGAAATGCGAACCCTCTGGCTTTGAATTCTATGAACGGATATTCACTTCGAAAGAAACACCACAGGTCTTTACTTCTTTATTTAACACAAAAGGATATTCATTCTACTCTTTATTTATACATTAGGTCATATAAATGTGGATCGTAACACAAATGGGTATAAATTCAGTTCTTTATTTATACCCTAAGCAATTGGAATATAACACACTAGTTATTTGAACACAAACGGGTTTAAATTCAGTTCTTTATTTATACATTAAGCAATTGGAAAATAACGCAATAGTTATTTCAACACAAACGGGTATAAATTCAGTTCTTTATTTATACAATAATCAATTGGAATATAATGCAATAGTTATTTGAACACAGACGGGTATAAATTCAGTTCTTTATTTATACATTAAGCAATTGGAATATACTGCAATAGTTATTTGAACACTAACGGGTGTTGTGGCGGTTCTTTAATACATTTCCAAAGAACCGCCCATCCTCTTAAATTAACCACCTTCCTCTTTCCATGCAAACCCATTGTACTTACCTGCAATTAGGGGCAGCGTAAGCTCCCCTGCAACATCATACCTGAAAGGAAAACCTATCCGACGGCATCCACACATTCTGAATTTCCCTGGTTGATATTCCATGAACCAGTTCATCTTCTATCGGGTCAGCCTGTCTTCAATTACGATAAACAAACCCTGCCCAGCGTATTGTTGACATAGCTGTAGCCGATATTCTTTCC
The DNA here is from genome assembly GCA_963931805.1 of Microdon myrmicae. Classification (NCBI taxonomy): domain Eukaryota; kingdom Metazoa; phylum Arthropoda; class Insecta; order Diptera; family Syrphidae; genus Microdon; species Microdon myrmicae. Next base: position 64,622,928 of record OZ007502.1, read on the forward strand.
ATAGTCACAATTGTATATCGCGCCTATACCCTTAGGTCCGCGGCAGTTGCGACAGTTCCCCGTTATCGGCTATTAACCGATCATGCAATTTGGGCATGAATAAGATCATTGTTTAGGCAATTTTACCCATGCCATGCCTGTGATGACCCGCCTGAAATCTAAATTAAACATACAGTATCTCACTGTGGTCGTTACTTACCCGCATATTAATTCAAACATATAGCCATCCAGCCTGACCCTTTGCCGTCGTTAACGAGGTTTCTGCTGACTTATGTCAACAAAATAATTTGTCTCATTGTGCACCGAAGCCATACGGCTAGATTGGATATTGCCTACATCGGTGTTTCCAAGGAATCTTAGGCAAATACCATGACGACCCATTTGCATCATAGGCACATCATTTACATCATGTGTGCCACCATTTGATCTGTGAAATAGCGTTTTTGTTTACTTTGAAACAAAAATCTATTTCGATCTCTGGCATACATCATCAACGATGTATGGGTACATCGCAGCAGCCCCCGATCATCGTACGTCTGTTTAATCAGGTGCCCGCCGATCATCGTCGTCATCGCAGGGCATCGTGCTTGTCCTATACGGGCACATAGAATCCTCCCCTATCGATGCAATTCACGGCCATTGAATCTGATGGGTGTGAGTTGCGTCGTTGAGTCAGACTTCTACCATCACCGAGGCCATGCAAGTTTCGAGAGTGCAGATCGATTGTCTTTCAAATTAAATTATATTCGAGTTAAAACACCTTTTCGATAAAAAGAGTCATGCGCGAAAGTTAAATGTTCGTGATGTAAATGCAATTTAAAAACAAAGAACAGCGCAATTACAATTAATTAACAAAGAAAACTTCCAATAAATAATAAGGAAATTAAATAAAAGGAATGTATGTAACTAAAACAAATCGACTTGTTTTATTCATTGAGTGTCACAGGTAATCAATGTTTTGTTCAAAGTTCGGCATCTTCGCCTGTTTATTCCTCCTCGGCGAACAATTCAAACCGAACCATCGGTGGTGTTTATATGGAACCCGCATACTTGCTGATGCCAACGTAAAAACCACCACAGTATAAATTCAGTTCTTTATTTATACATTAATCAATTTGAATATAACGCAATAGTTATTTCTTCTAACGAACACAAACGCAACATTGTACCGTACATTAAATTACTTTTTGCCGTCCAGATAACACTTGACAATATGACGGAAAGATACTCTTTCAGTGGCCACTCGATTCAGACTAAAATCACCGTCTGACCTAACAAATGCCATCGATTGGATAAAAAAAGGAATAACAACTTCGCTTTTGCATCCCCTGTCGCAAGCGACCCATCGGAAAAATATCTCCAACGACCAGTCCCAGCGAGGATGCGCCCACACATGATTACCCCGTGGACATGTAGATATATTTGCCTGAAACGAAAGCAATGCCTGCAGCTGGGGAAAACCATTAAGACTAGGGTGTTCATTTAAACTGTGCACAGCACTTTGGCTGCTCGTGCATGATCTGTTTTGTGTCTCACGACCAGCCAACCTGCGCGCAGTTAGGCAAGGAAAATTTACAAGTTGAACACAACAACCGAACGGGTTGCAGCTGTGCAACTTGGTGTACAGGGACGTTAGATGTTTATACGATCGGCGACTATGCGCCGCATCTTCGCCGATCGCACATCTCCCGATTGGTTTAGCGATCGAAATGCTCGCTGTAAAACAGAAAAGAGAGGATATCTCCTGCACGTGTGCGGCGAGATTGGATAGGTGACATGCGCGCCCAAATATATTTCAAGTTGTATCGGTTGCTTAGTGATGCGACCGTATTGCCTTTTAGGAACATGGGTGTCTCACGTAATTATGCCCTTGTGGAAAATACTTGTTTGGTGCTGATGGATTTTGCATCAGTGAAAATTATAGATTTACGGCATCTCAGGTAATAGTTTGCGCAAACGATGGAAGGTAAGTAAATACTTTCCGGGTTTTTGGTGCTTTAGGGAGCAGTTTTTGAATATTTGGTGGGAAGGTAAGTAGTGGCGTTCAAAGGAACCGCCACAGATCCACTAGAAAGCAGAAGTAATATAGAAGAGACGTTAAGAAGGTACATCAGAAGAGGCCGCATCGGCGTTTACTCAGAGGTTCAGGCTGCAGACTACCACAAGGTGCAATTAATTCTAATATCGTTATTTTCGTTTGACGAAAAGATAAAGTTTATACGGTGCTCCAGAAGGGCTCAAGAGATTAAAACAACGAAAGAATTGGATAAGCAATTATCTCTGTATCATACCAAAGGGTAAATGCACAGTGGAATTAACGATAGTTACCATAGTCTAAAAGAAAAAATATACTTTCTCAAGCTACGTGAACACATTTACCTCATTATTAGCAATTGTAGCAAATGCAGAGAAATAAAGTACGACAGGAAACCCATCAATGCTAAATTCGAAAGAACAGAGACGCCTGAGGAAAAGAATGCGACTATTCACCTCGACATATTTCACTTCAAGAAGCATGCTTTTGTAACAACGATAGACAAACTGACAAAATTTGCAACACCATACTGCATAACCGATCGGAACTGGAGGGCTAAGAAAGCCATACTGACAGAACAGTTCGTGAAATTCGGGAAACCAAAGAAAATTATAATGGACAACGAATTTAGGGCAGAGCAACTAATAGAATTCCTACGTGCCGAACTCGTAGAAGTACATCTAACCAAACCGAATATCCATACAGGCAACGCGGATATAGAGCGCCTACACTCAACCTTATTAGAAATAATGACCGGAATTGAGCATAGAGAGCTCTCGGTTGAGATGAAGATATAGATAGCTATAGGGTACTATAACAATCGGTATTACTCCACGATCAAGTGCTCACCTAATTCGGCAGTGAAGGAAGTATCAAAGCAAGAGTTGAGACGACGAATAGAGAACACAAAACAACGGGTCATAAGTAGAAGGAACCTAGACAGGGAAAATTACAAAGAGAACAGGAGCGTAGGACATATACGAAATTATAAAAGGCTTAGACATAAGGACGAACCATAGTACAGAATAGCCCCTGTAGTGTTATTATTTTGTAAGTACTAGTTTGTTCGATAAGTACCACCGATTGGGTAACAATAACCGTAGCGTCAAATTGCAAGGGAATAAATTGTTGCGACGTCGGGTCGGTGTTCACTCTCAGTGGGTCGTGGAACACCACCCAATGGTCACCGTACGGTATTCCTGCGGATAGTCAGTTAAATATGAGTTTACCTGGTCTTAACCGCATCGCCAGTGGCATAGATGTCGAGTAAATATGTATCCGCTGCCGAGCCAAGACTCTCCGGCTCCCAGTTCCGGTTTCCAATTTCCAATTTCCAAAAGTCAATCTTCACAATCACCAATATTCAGTTTATTAGAAAAAGCGGTTTTTCTTACATGTGACGTTATTCGTTAATTTTACACAGATTCCATTGGTTTGAGTCTCTTATTTGTCTTATATTTCTATATTTCCGATTTTCCGTTTTTATTTATTAATTAACTGATTTTTACTTTACTACTCAGCCCAACTGTCGCGGCACTTCTTTTTTCTTCATTTCCTCTTTATCTCTGCCCCGGTATTTAACTTTTCGTTTTTGCTTTTTTATCGTTTAATTTATTAGATTTTAATTTTTACTGCTCAAACTGTCGCGGCACTCATTCTTTCTTTATTTCTTTCTTATCTCTCACGGTATTATTTTCTTCTTTTATTTTTTACTTCTACCAAGGTACACCTTCCCGCTTTCCTTTCTTTTTACCTCTTAACTACTGTACTCATCCATTTCTTCGCTCATCCATTTCTTCGCGTTAACCATGCGAAAACTTCCAACATAGAGCATCCAAAAACGATATAAAACAAGTATTGTGGCAGTTCCATTGAACGCCACTACTTACCTTACATCCTATGATGAAGAAACAGTTTCCTAAAACACATACAAACATGTACTTACCTTCCATAATTGTACCAACTATCTTCAGAAATACTTTGGATCAATAATTCTCGCTGACGTAAAATTCCATCAGCAATAATAAGTATTTTCCACAAGGAAAAGCAATTTGGTCGCACCATCCGCAAACCAACATTGCCGAATCATATCGGTCGCCAAACCACCCCACCAAGCGAAGCACGGGCACCAACGCGGCATGTTCCTAAGATCCAACTCGGTTACGACATTACGTAACCGACATAAATCCTGGAACTTGTCCATGCACACAAGAAGAAAGAATTTTCCCACACACGTGCATGGCAAGTCACGTTCATAGAGCCATCGGTCGATCGTACTATCCGCATTAGCATACCTCTCCACTGGATGCAAAAACGAAACCAAACAAATGCAGCACCAACGAGATGCTGACTAAGGATGTACAATCGTATAAACATCCAACGTTCCCCTATGCACCATATTGCTCTGTCGCGACCATTTCGGCGGTGATTGCTGGTTCCTGATGTTTTGCCTGCCTGCCAACATGCACAACGAAACGGCATAAATGCTGTGCGCTGTGTTGCATTAATGTAAACATGCTGATGCCTTTTCAGGATGACTTGCCCAGCTGCAGATCATTGCTCATGGTGTTTCCCTTATGGATTTGGTCGATCCACGGTCCGCATACTTGTGGACACACACACCATGAACAACAGAGGCAAACATCGTTTATGTTTCGCGCCCTTTGCGCTGGGACCAAATGCGTAGGAAATCATCCCTTGTCGGTCACCGAAGCGATGAATAAAATTTGCTATGCTGTCGTTTCGGTGGCAATCGTTAATCGTTAAACTGATTCCGTAGAGGTAAGTCGGGCCACCACGTTAAACGCGAGTCGGGGGTAGATTGGCGACGTTAGTGTTGTTGTGTTTAAGAACTTCCCAAGAGAGTTCCAAGATTTTGTGTACAATTAACTACAAGGGGAAAGTGTGCCTCCAGTTGTTTTGTTCAAATCGATTACAATTCGAAAGCCAAACAGTGTTATTTTAAAGTTTGCTGATAACCAGCGAAGGTGAAGTATTTGCCGTTTGCTATTTTTGGTTTTAATTACTATTCTTTAAACTTTAGTCCGTGCCTCATTTATAGTTTATTGTGAAATCTTGTGTAATTTTTAACGATTAGCCGGACACTGTAATTATCGAAGCATTTGTTAGTAGACAAGTTAAGCATTGGAGTCGCCGTAATTTATTAAGCGGAGAAAAAAAAGTTTTGTAAAGTTGTGTGGTTTGTTTAGTTATGACATTTTTGGTTTAAATAAATAAATAAAGAAGTGCTTACAATGGATGGAAAGTGTTTTTATTATTAAACAAAACGGAAGGCTTTCAGGAACAATAGTGAACATAAACCCCAAACCTTAACCGACCTTAGGCGACGACAAACGAGGCAGCCGGTGGGATAGGCATAGAACCCGTGTCAACGACGGTACCTTTATAGCCTAATAAGACCCATAACCCCATAGCGAGAAATTTTCTCTCTCTTCTCTTTGGTTCTGACAAACTCACCATCGAATTGAGGGCGAATCAAGAGGCAGATTGCAGCCTTCGATGGAGTCGTTTTCCATCCACCGACCGAGCCGGTCGGCTCTCCCCCCGCTCCACGTAGCACTTTCAGTAATAAATTTTTAATCTTTTTATTTGTGCAAAATTTTGTGAACAACAAGTAACATCGACAACGCGTGAAATCGCGAATGTAAATTAATATCGACCTAAGATAAATTAAGTTCAAGTGTAAACCTATATTTACGAACCTAACAATAGACTTGTGCAAGGTGTTCCCACCTGTGTAATAATAATGTAATAAATAATAAACAACAAACAAAAAATGGAACCATTGGTTGTGATCAACCCTTCGTGTATTGATAAATAATCCGGGCACAGACCAAATACGCGCAAAGTAAAATTGAAGGAAATCGCAACTGGAGTGTATGGTGTACGAGAACTTGTGGGGACGGAATAGAACCCTGTGCCTTTGTCGGCGCCACGACTTCGCCTCCCACAGGGCCATCATCCAATAACTTCTGCAATTGCTCGTCTTCACATTTTTGTGGTCTACTAGAGCGCTCACTGTCTTTCACATTGAAATCACCACTTTTAAATTGTAGAAACCACGTCTCACATGTTCTAATTTATGGAGCGTGTTCACCATATGTGTCTACCAGTAAACGATGACTTTTAACAGCCTTTTTATTTTATTAAATAAGAAAAGGAATGCGTGCCACAAATGTTCTTTTTCAGGCACAAAACTCGGCATGATCACTGAACGATAAAACAAAGACGCTCGTTTTTGGCGGACTCAACTTGTGTGTGTTTGTAGTTAAATCTCCGAGGAACAAAATGAGGTATGTGTCAAATAATAGTCTGCGTACTTTGCACTGGTGCCATCGATTAGTGAAACCGGAAAAAAACGTATGCATACACCTGGTATATAACCTAAAGGCCATATGCAAATTGCCGCTTCATGTGTATTTTAGGTATTTGATCTCTCCAACTTTGTTGAAGTTCATGTCCAAGTTCACTTCCATTTTTACTATCCGTTTCCTTTATCAATTCCACGGTGAAATCAATCCACTCACGTTAGCTGAAAGTGTATTCGTACTTTGATAATTTCCAAGTTACGAGTGCCCCTCTTACTCTCATCCCAACAAAACACGTTTTCGTCCCATTTGTAGTAAACAGTCTCATACCATCAACTTAACTGAGTAATACCCATCGTAAACATGAACAAGCTTCTTGTTTACTGTTTTATGGTACATTTTCTGATGTTAAACCTTTACTTCGCGTAAGGTAACCCTGGGTTGGATAGAAATTCGCATTTAACTATTTATTTTTTACAACTCGTCAGGATACTCACCTAAACTCTGTTACATCGTTCGGTGTAAACCGACGAATCTGTTTTAAAGCTGTAACGTTGTCGTTCATTAAATGGGGTGATCTGGGGGAAACCGACTTTTCTGGATCTGACCAACTAGCGTAGTTGTATACGATTTGATGCGCTGAATCACGCATTTTGTAGATTGCACCCAGGACATATTAAAGGGTGGAAGAGCAAGGGATGAAACGGAGAGAACTTTGACTGGTGAACGAGACTTTAAAAGTTTCATTGCTCGACTTAACGATGCCCTCGTTATTACGCGAGTGTTATTGGCGCAATTCCAGGTTCTTTTTTTTATATGGAATACTTCATGGGGTAAGTGAGGCATTTATCAGGATCGAGGCTTATCGAATTTCTTGCCCGCAAGAATTATTAAACGGCGCCCACCCATGTGACCTTAATTACTGTCCCAAAGTGGATGACGGAAAGGTAAAATAAGATTTCGATAAGAACTGCCATGGAAAATCAAGCAAATTTATTCCATGAAATTGAGAGACTGTTCATAATTGGATGCGGTATAGTATTGGATTATATTTCGCTTTGCGGGTGCGTTTCAATGAGATAAATTGTTATGTTTTTGCTTGTTCGTGCTTTTGGGGAATACATCAATCATTTTTGAATTTTTTTTTTTGTGTACACTTGGGGATGGTAGTGGTTCCTCATAACCTATCAGAAAACCAAAACAGGCCTTTAATAAGAGTGGCATCGTTTTCTACTTATGTGGCTTTTTTAAAAATTTCGAAATATTCATACCTTCTCGGAAAAAACATGTCCACATTATCTATGGTCTTGTTTTTCATTTTCGTTTTTTTTTGTTTTTTGGTAACAATTTTTGAATAACTAACGCATAAAATGGAATATAGCTATTTTAACCTAATGTTTGTGAAGAAGAAAAAATTCTCAACTATTACTTTAGCAAATTTTCATCGAGCTATTGCGGGGAACAAACGCTTTACTGGATTGCGATGGTAAATCAATTTAAAAACATGTAACATTTACTGCGTGCTAAAGGTGCTACGCCATTAGGTTATCTGAATAAAAAATTTTATTGGTAATTTCATTCAAGATGGCCGAATTTCTCTTTTAAATTCATGAACCCAAATTGAAAATGATTGCCCTTAAACTTCTTTATTTTCCGTATTTCGACATAATGTAACCTTAATCCACACACCAAATTATTTAGTGAGTATATGTGAAATTGGATAAAACCTAAAAAATACATGTATCGCAGGCAAATCATACAATCCAGACACCACATCTGGAAACATTATTACGACACGGACACTTGTGTAAATACAAGTTGTTAAGGGTCGTGTTACGCACATCTAGATTAAACAATACGCAAGTGTGGTGAATTAAGAGAATTATTGGTCCCATTTTTTAATAACTGGGAGACAGATTTTCGTATGGCAAGAGATGTGTAGACAATGGGAAACACATCTTAACTGAATGCAGTATGTTCCAGGATGAACGGTTGCAGATCAAAGCAGAGAGACAAAATATGTTACCAATATAAGAGTGCCAAATTTAAGCTCAAGCAACGGATGGAAATTCGTCATGTCATATTATGTAGAAGACGAAATATGTCCACCCTGTCCGTATAAGAATTGTCAAGGAACGATTTTTGGAGTTGAAAATAGAAATGTGCTTGTGGGTTTAGTCCATAGGATTTGCCGGATAAGAAAAAACAAGGTGAAACGGAGATGTAAGTGACTTCGGTCCACCTCCAACTTCAGAAGGTTATCATCTCCAGATCACAAACCAAAAAAAAAAGACATCAAACCACACGCTTGGATAATGGCTGGTGATAGTGTGGCGATTTATTATAACGTCGCTGTCCCGTTCCACCTATAGATTCATAACATCCCCCAAATAAAAGAACATAACCCAGCTAACGGTGTATTCCCCAAATTGGTCGGTCATACAGACAATGCACCGTGGAACATAGTTTTCATGCCATCGCCATGATAACAAAACAATCAGGAACCTGGCTGTCGCATAGCATCATAATTCTATAGGACAAGAATAAAAATCTTCCTATATCGAAGAACCGTTTGTCTGTGCGTTGCATAACGTTAATTCTCAAGAGAGATACTCCAACATGCAACGCACACCATGGAGTGTCAACCGGCGCCAATAGCCAACGAGAATATCCCAACCGATAAATCAACACCCGCACCAATTGCCCAACGAGGGATATACGATCGGCGGAGATGCTGTGCGCAGTTGCCGATCGTATAAACATCCAACGATCCTTTACACAATGTATCATACAGCTGCAGCCAGTTCACCTGCTAATCCTTGTTTTGATTTTATCCATACCAGCGTACATGTTGACCGATCATGTAACCACAAGGAGTACCTGGTATCGCGACTGGCTACCAAGAAAAAATAGAATTCTCAATAGCATCAACATCTACACGAGAATCCGACCCTTCGGCCGGTCATGGACATGTGCATGATCAGCATGAATGTTGTACACAGTTTCCAAGTATAGAAACACACAAAAACCCTCGTTCATGGTGGCTTCCCCCGGCTGCAAGCGTTACTCTCGGTTCATGCAGTATCTGTATGACCACGGTTCGCATGCCTTGAGTTGGCTTAGATGTTATACAAACCGAACCCAAGTTCTTGGCTTTTGAATTATTCCTAGCCCATGAAATCTTTTGGAAATGGCTTGGCGGGTAACACCTAATGCTGATGATAATCTTGTTGCATTTGGCATGGATCCTCATTGAGCAATGCCTCCAATTCAGCGTCTTCGAAGGTTTTTGGCCTTCCTTCACGCGTGTTAAGTGTGTCAGTGACATCATAGACAAAGATGATGTACATGTGGTCATTGATGCACGCAAATCAAAAAACACTATCCGATTATAAACTCAAATAACCCCTAGAAACATAATGCAATTAATTGCACATTTCATCGCAAACCATCATCGGTGAACCACATAAAGCAATTAATTGCATATTCCAAAACAATTGCCCAATAAAGCAAAAGCAATTAATTGCATATTCCGGAACCATTAACGAATCACGAAAAAGCAATTAATTGCATACGAAACACTAAAGAAATAATTGGGTGATTGCGGATATTGAACTGCGCTGGAAATCGATGAAGAAATGTCGGCTGACGCCGCAGTACAAAGCAATTGCGAATTGAAGTTAAAATACGGAAATTGGGTTGTAGCGTTAAGCAAGGATAGTGAAGAAGATGAATTGAACACACGATGAAACGGTTGAAACGCGAAGCAGTGAAGCATCAGACTACTGACCGTGTTTGGTATTTGATTTCCAAACTCGAGTATATTCCACTGGTGTGAATTATTTTTATCTATCGCTTGGTATACGGTTCTGATGTATTTTTCTTATTCGATTTCTTTCGTTCGGTGTTTCTCACTTTTTTTGCTTGTGAATTGTGTGTATCTGTTAGAATCGCTACACCACTCCCGCCGCAGTAACTTCGTTACGATCAGATTCGTATGCGGACGACGGACGAACGAGAGAAACGAGGAAACATCGGAGGCTGTGCTCTATGCGGAAGTCGTGACCGTGTGTGAAGTTCTGCTTTACTATGGGAAGTGTATGCTGCGTGTGTGTACAGATCACGTCGGGGTCACCAATTATAGCGTTAGGTAAGGATAGTGAAGAAGGTGAATTGAGCACACGATGAAACGGTTGAAAAGCGAAGCAGTGAAGCATCAGACTACTGACCGTGTTTGGTATTTGTTTTCCAAACTCGAGTATATTCCACTGGTGTGAATTATTTTTATTTATCGCTTGGTATACGGTTCTGATGTATTTTTCTTATTCGATTTCTTTCGTTCGGTGTTTCTCACTATTTTTGCTTGTGAATTGTGTGTATCTGTTAGAATCGCTACAGGGTCACTGCGAAAGGTAATTGCATTATCGTCATCGGGAGGTGTTGACCCCGAGGTGACGAGTTTTGATGAGGAACAAGTTAGCGGGAGTTGGTGGTTAGTGATAGAAGCGTCAGTCGGTGGTTGATTGCAGTGAACGGGTGGCAAAGCCGAAATAGATAGAATAGTTTCCGGAAAAGTATGCAAGGTAGTCGTGGAAAATTTTTTTGTAATGGAAATAGGAACGTGAATTTAGAAATTAAAGTATGAAAAGAAATTGTATTTAATATAAAAGAAAAAAAAAGAATATAAACAATACGTGGAGTGAAGTTGTAAACGGAATAGAATAAGAAAAGGAAAACTAAAATGTGGATGTAATAGCGGAAAGAAAAAGGAAAGTGAATTTTGAACTATTATACAAGAACAATTTGTAATGACACAAAGGTGAAAGAATTAACTGTTGATGTTATAACGGAAAGAAATAGGAAAGTGAATTTAAAATTAGTGTATGAAGAGAAACTATAATTAATACAAAAAAAAAATGAATATCTGTGGAGTGAAAATTGTAACCGGAATAAAATAAGAAAAGGAAAACTAAAATGTGGATGTAATAGCGCAAGAAAACAGAAAGTGAAATTTTGAACCATTGTACAAGAACAATTTGTAATGGCAGAAAGGTAAAAGGATTAACTACTGATGCTATAACATAAAAAACAAAAGGAAACAAATAAAAGTGAATGAAAGCTAAAGAAAGACTCGAAGTTTTAATATCATAGATTCTGCTGTAAATAGAAGAATTGACAACATTTCCTTTGGTGTCTGGATTCTGGTGGTGGTGAATACGTAAAAACATAGCTCGCGGAAACAAGGAGGGACAGCGTTACATTACGCAATTCACGAGATCGTGGTGCACGTATGGGAGCAAGAGGAGATGCCGGAAGATTGGCGTCGTGGTATAATTTGCCCCATACATAAGAAAGGAGATATCACACTGTGCAGCAACTATAGGGGTATAACATTGCTGAGTACCGCCTATAAGATACTCTCCACTATCCTACAAGACCGGATATCCCCATACGCTAAAGCCATCATTGGTCAATATCAGTGTGGCTTCATCCCAGGCAAATCAGCAATTGATCAGATATTCACCCTTAGGCAGGCGATGGAAAAATGTCAGGAATTTTAGATTCCACTATATCATCTGTTTATAGACTTCAAGGCCGCCTATGACAGCATAGCCAGGGTAGAACTGTGGTGATTTATCACAGTGCGTCAGCACGGACGCGGGTTATGCGTAATACACCACTGATGGTCCTCCCAGGAAACTCTTCACCAAACGAGGAAAGTCACTGCTTCGCGGGGAAAGTAATTAAAACGCGTGGAACACTTGATGTTAAAGCTAACTTTATTTAATTCACTGCAACGATGACCTGGGACAACTGTTTTTTTCTGGTTGATGATTCTTATTGCAAAACAAAATGAACTTCCTTTAATGGAAAATCTTGATTCACAATTTGATTTTAAAAGAACTTGAATCTTGTACACTGTTCACCAAAAGAAGAAAGTCACTGCTTCGCAGGGAAAGTAATGAAAACTCATGGAACACTTGATGTTAAAGTTAACTTTATTTAATTCACTGCAACAACGATCTGGAACAACTGTTTTTTGGTTGATGATTTTTATTACAAAAGTAAAATGAACTTCCTTTAACGGAAAATCTCGATTCACAATTTAATTTTAAAAAAACTTGAGTTTGTACAACTGTAGTTCGAATGGATTGTTCAACTCGACTTTTTCTCACGGTGACTCGGGCACGTCTCGCGACATCAAAAGTTAACTTAAACTCTGTCCGTTATAAGTACTCTGTTCCGACTGGCTAGAATGTGAGTGTACTCCTGGGACTATGAGATCTGACTAATTGGAAATCATCCAAGAAAAGGGAACCTCAAAGAGACTGAAAAAGAGGCGGAGTTACACGATTAACTCGAGGTAGTTAATCGTGATTGGACCGGGTGTGATAGGCATACATTACGCATGTGTGCGTATGCCATGCATACGATCGTTCAGCGACCGTGGATGGCGGGCAACATCGCTAGTGCATTTTCTAGGAATGTAAATAATAGCATCTGGGGTGTGAAAGACCCAAACCGATGATTTGGTCATCCTAATGGAAGGCCATAAATCATCATTTCTGTTGCCGATGATTAAACATTGCAACGAACATAGGGTGCAGCCATTGCCAGATGTTGTAAGTAAACATTTTCTGGCTGCTGGTGATCGTTGTTTGAATGTTATCTATGAACATGGGGAACGCTAATTGTGGTGCCAGCGATTGCTGGTAAACAGGGACATGTTTGATTTGCGTCAACAGAAACCTTGTCGGCGGTAGTAAATCGATAGGGGCAATAGCCGTATGCATGTTATGCAGGGGGTAAACAAATACAACGAGTCACAAGGAACTCTTGTTGATTGTTGTTTCCATAGCTTAAGGCTATGGAAACGAGATGCCCTGGCAGAAAGTATGCCTAAAGATAAGATTTCAGATGCCATGGCAATGTGTTGATTTTGCCATGGACTTATGTTCTTTTCAGGAAATGATGTACGCCTCGGGGGTAAATTTTTGGTGCCACGGCAAGGTGATAAGCTTTGCCGTGGGCTCAATGTTTTTTTAGGGAATATGGTTTGGCCGAGGGTGAGTTTTCGATGCCACGGCAAGGTGATAAGCTTTGCCGTGGGCTTAATGTTTTTTAGGGAATATGGTCTGGCCGAGGGTGAGTTTTCGATGCCACGGCAAGGTGATAAGCTTTGCCGTGGGCTTAATGTTTTTTAGGGAATATGGTCTGGCCGAGGGTGAGTTTTCGATGCCACGGCAAGGTGATAAGCTTTGCCGTGGGCTTAATGTTTTTTAGGGAATATGGTCTGGCCGAGGGTGAGTTTTCGATGCCACGGCAAGGTGATAAGCTTTGCCGTGGATTTAATGTTTTCAGAGGTGATGCTGGAGAAAAAGGGGTTTGGAAGGAAATCCCCTACAGAATAGGTAAGCTGCCTAACATAAATTCAAAACGGTTATCCGATTGGTTAACCGTATTAATTCCGGCGATTTGGCTGAGGGTAAATGCCGTAGCAAGGTTACGCAACCTTGCTGAAGTTCGACCGAGAGGTAAGTCGTTCGCCTGGAAAGGTGGGGATCGAGCGATGTATGGCTCTTCGGGCCCTGAAAAGCCCCACATCACTCCCTCCCCAGTGACGTAGTCACGAAACAGGTAAGGCAGGTTAGGGGGTGGTTAGTTGGTTATGGGCGCGCGTTTGAGCGCGAGTACGGGGAGGTTGTGCTGGTGGAGTAGGAGCGGTGTCGATAGATGGAGGTGATTCTGGAGCGGAAGCTTCCAGAAAACAGGGCTTAAGCCTTTCGACGCTGACCGTGGATCGCTTGCCTCTAATGTCGATCTCGAAGACGCGGTCACTGATGCGGCGGAAGACTTTGAATGGGCCATCATAAGGTGGGTCGAGGGGTTTTTTGACCTTATCCACCCTGACAAAGACGTGCGTGCAGCTGTGCAGTTCAGGGTGGACGAAAAGTTTTTTGGAGCCGTGCCTGGTTACAGGGGTTGCCCTATACTTACGTAGCAGGTCACGGAGATGTCCCAATTCGCGAAGTTGGTCACGCGGTGTTTCGCCATCCAGGAAAAGTTCTCCTGGAAGAAGGAGGTTGGTACCGTAGGTAAGCTCTGCTGCCGAAGCACCTAGGTCCTCCTTAATACTTGTCCTCAGGCCGAGGAGGACGGTTGGAAGGGCGTCAAACCATTGTGTGTCATTATGACACATGAGTGAGGCTTTAAGAGATCTATGCCAGCGCTCTATCATCCCATTTGATTGCGGGTGGTAGGCGGTGGTACGACTTCTGTGGCAGCCAAGAAGATTTGTTAGCTGCCTAAAAATTGTCGCCTCAAATTGTGGACCTCGGTCCGAAGTTATGGTGGTTGGTACACCGAAACGTGTGACCCAAGTTGAGTAAAAGGCCTTGGCGACTGATTCGGCAGTAACTGCCCGGAGCGGTGTCGCCTCTGGCCATCGCGTGCAGCGATCCATCATAGTGAGGATATAAGAAAATCCTCTTGATGGAGTAAGCGGTCCCACTATGTCTATGTGGACATGGGCGAAGCGTGCCGTGGGAAGCTTGAATTGCGCTGGCTCCAGTACATTATGTCGCGCTACTTTGCAGCGCTGGCACTGGAGACAAGCACGGGCCCAACCGGTGAGGTCTTTGTTCATCCGGGGCCAAATAAATTTGCGACGGACAGCAGCGGCTGTTGCTCGGCCGCTGGGGTGGGCAGGGTTGTGGTAAACCTGGAACACGCCCTTACGAAGTTTCTCGGGAATGTAAGGTCTAGCGGTTCCAGTGGAGACATCACACCAGATTTCGCCCAAAGGGTCGCGAAGGGTAATTTTCTTGAGCTCTAGTGCCGTATCGGCAGTTAGGAGGGACTTGAGCTGTTCGTCCTCCTCTTGAGCTAGGGCAAGGTCAGTGTTATTCAAGGCGGTACGCAAATGAATCGTATCGATTCGAGAAAGGGCGTCCGCCGTGACATTTTGTTTACCGGAGATATGCCTTATCTCCGTGGAATATTGCCCAATGAGGTCTAATTGACGCTCTTGTCGGGGGGAGGCATTTCCCGACTTCTTCCGGAACGCATAGACCAATGGCTTATGGTCTGTTAAGATGGAGAGTGAGCGACCTTCTATCATGTGACGGAAGTACTTAACAGCGCTGTAGATCGCGAGCAATTCACGGTCGTAGGCGCTGTAACGTCGCTCAGTGGGACTCAGCTTCCTTGAAAAGAAACCAAGTGGTTCCGGGCGGCCTTCAATGTCCTGTTCAAGGACGGCTCCGATTGCGGTATCCGATGCGTCGCATTGGATAGAAAGTGCCGCTCCCTCGAGAGGGTATCGGAGTAAGGTGGCATTTGCCAATTGTTCTTTGGACAGTTGGAATGCTCGATCTGAGACTTCTGTCCAATTAATGGGGCGCTTATCATTGCGCTTAGCTCCTTTCAAAAATTCATTTAAGGGAGCTTGAATCTGAGCGGCATTCTTCAGGGTTGGGCGGTAAAAGTTAAGCATGCCCAAAAATCGACGCAGCTCACTTACGTTAGTAGGCCTGGGATACTTCATGAGGGCCTCCACGCGGTCTGGTAGTGGGCGAATGCCCTGGTTGTCAACGACATAACCCAGATAGGTGATTTGCTCCTTGGCGTATTGACACTTATCTGGGTTGATGACAAGACCGAATTCACGGAGGCGCTCTAGGACCTGACGTAAGTGGCGTTTGTGTTCGGCGAGGTCTTTGGAGGCGATGAGGATGTCATCAAGGTATGCATGGCAGCAATTAAGACCTCGTAAAGCCGTGTCGATATACCGCTGGAATGTCTGTGCGGCATTCCTGAGGCCGAAAGTCATCACTTTGAACTCGAAGAGTCCGAAAGGTGTAATGACTGCGGTCTTGGGGATGTCTTCAGGTGCCACCGGAATTTGGTGGTATGCCCTGGTGAGATCCAGGGTTGTGAAGACATTGCACCCTCGTAACTTGTACGAAAAATCGTAGAGGTGTGCAATTGGGTATCTGTCCGGGACAGTTGCTGCGTTCAACAGCCTATAATCGCCACATGGGCGCCACTCACCAGAACGTTTCTTCACTAAGTGGAGTGGGCTTGCCCAGGGACTGTCCGACGGTTGGCAGATACCTAGTTCGATCATATGCTCGAACTCCGCGCGCGCCGCACGTAATTTTTCCGGAGCCAGTCGACGTGGACGCTGGCTCACAGGGGGACCACGTGTTTCTATATGATGAAACACCGTGGCTTTATGTCGACGCTGGTTAGGTAGAGGAATTGTTGTGCTCACAAATTCCTGTACCATAACCTGGAATGGGTCTAAGCACTCTGTGGCCCCTGAAGTTGCCGCTGGAGATGCCGTCATGGGCAAGGGGGGTGCGGTTGGAGCCACAAGTCTGTTATGGGTCGAATCGACCAACAGATTATGTGCACCTAATAGGTCGGAACCTATCAGGGGTTCATTTACGTCCGCAATGACGAAACGCCAAGTGATCGGACGACAAAGACCCAAGTGAAGTGTCAGCTTTTTACGTCCGTACGTAAGTATCGGCGTATTATTTGCTGCTGACAATTTGAGTGCGGCTGGCACGCGGTTGCGCGGAGCAAACGATCGCGGGAGGACTGAAATATCGGCGCCGGTATCGACAGTAAAAGCGATATTCAGTTTCGAATCCCGGATGGTTAAGCGACTTATCGTAGGGGTGCCGGCCGATTGCGCGAGGGTGTCGGTCGGCAAAATCAGTTTAAAGAGCGCCACTGGTTGGTGGAAGGTTGCGTCCAACCACAAGGCGCTTTGCAATTGAATGCGCGATCACCATATCGCTGGTGATTGGCGCACCAAGGCAGAGTAACGGCATTATCAGGTATGTTCTGCGTATTACCATTGCCGTTACGGGGAGGTCGAGCCGGAGCTCGCTGGGAATTGGCCCGGTGAGGGCCGTTTTGAGAGGAATTGGCTCTCTGTGGGGCATTTTGAGGGAAATAGGCCCTCTGAGGGGCATTTTGGGGGAAATAGGCCCTCTGAGGGGCATTTTGGGAGAAATTCTGCCGATTGGGAGGACGGCTCGGCATGGCACGATTCTGGGCGCTTCGAGGATTGTTCCTCACCTCTGCCCGCAATTGAGTTATCTCGCGGAGGAGTGAGGTTTGGAGCGCCCGGAGGTCAGCAGGAGTTAGTTGTGTGGGCGAATTTCTTTGGTTAGGGTTGGGGCCTGCCACTGGATTCCCCTGAGGGAAATTGGTTGAGGCGGGCCCTCTAAAAGGTAATTGGGTTTTAGGAGGATTGGGAGTTGAGACCAATTGATGGGCTGTAAAAGGTAGACGAGGGTGCCGTGTAGGCTGGGCGGCGTGTTGAGAAACCGCCGCTACCTGGTACGCAGGAGGCTCAGAATACTGATCTGAACTTTCCATAATTGCGTCCGCGATTTTGGATAAATAGCCCAAACTCTGATTGGGTTGGGCTATAAGTGCCGAACGGGCATGCTGGGGAAGACACCTCAAAAAGTGAGGCCTTATTAGGTCGTCCCCAATCCTGGTCCCCGCTATAGAGCGTAAATGGGTCAGGAAAAGAGATGGTCTCATCCCGGATAAGTTGGTTACAGCGGCCAAACGTTGTTGCCGCACACTTCCAGGTTCGTCCAAAGCTTCAAGCAGGGCATCACGCATGTTGCTATATGGGGTGCGGCCGGCCGACTTTATTATGTGTGCAACATGCGGTCGCTGAGTGCGGTCAAGCACTTTCAACAGCTCAACTGCACGAAGTTGTTCGTCGTGCAAGGCTGAGGCCTGGAAGATGCGGTCTGCCACTGCAAACCAAAGGTCCGGGTCCTCCTCATCGAAGGGGGGAAGTCCTATATTAGGATGACGAGTCCCATTCCCGAGGCTGGAAGCATCGTGGAATTCTTGGGACTCTGAAGGTCTTTGGGGTTGTTGTGAGGTGCCGGCACCACTTGTGGGCATTAAAATGCCGGAATTTGTCAAAGGGCCGATACCAGGGGCGTTGGAAGAGGTTGGGAGAGCGTTAGAAGATTGGGGTCGGTTCACGACGCTGGGGGCAACGGGTGGTGCCAGAGGAGTAGATTGTCCGGGCAAGTCTAAGTCAGCATCGACTTGCTCAGTGGGGAAATCGACGCTGGAGGCGTCGTGAAATTCAAGAGGCTCGGATTGTTCCAGAGCCTTTTTGGCCATGGTGTTCCTCGTGTTGACCATTATGGGTCGTGACGCGAAACTGAATTAAAAGGCGTAAGAGGACGCGCAGAAAGGTGAAGGGAGGCCGATGGGTCACAAGAGGACGCGAGGAGTTGGGGAAAGGTCGCCAAGGGATGGTGCGAATTTAAGAGGGTCGAGTAACGCGTATTGTCGGTTGAAGATGTTGTCGCTGGGGAAAGTGGGGGTTGGACAGAGTCAAATGGCACCTAAGGTAGTCGCTGAGCGTCGAGTGTAGTTGTTAACACGGACGTGCAGGGTTGGAGTATTGCCTACCCGAACTTCAAAATTAATGCTTGTCAATATGGATAATTACAACCACGATTAAAATTCCAAAAGGGAAGGAAAACAAGAATTCAATGTGTGCCGGAGTGTGTGTAACAGTGTTGTCGAAAAGTGGTGAAAAGAAGGCGATTGTGAGCTTCGGAGCCAAGAGAGAACCGTATAATGTCGAGTGGCGTTGCTTAATGTCGCGAATGTTAGTGAAAAAGAGTCGAGAGTGTCGAAAAGGAGTCGTGTGTAGTCGAAAATTTTCGTGTGAATCTGTACCCAAAAGGGGTTTACAATAATTATTTTTTTGATCGTATAAATTTTAGGTATTTATTATAAGAGTATTTCTTATTTTTGTTTTTGATTTTTTGGTTTTTAAGGCTTTTATTGTTTTTCTGCTTTATCTTGTTTTCGATGTTAATAAAAAGTAAAGGTTATGTGTATAACAGAGAAGAACATAATGTGGCGTAATTGGGATATAAAGTAGTTATTCGATTAAGTTTGTTTAAACGGAAATTTCTTATGTTGATACGTCTATCGGTGTGGTTAAAATAAATTTAATACTATTCTGAAAGGGTTTACTCTTGTTCGTATCCTTATAGTATATATTTTTGTCCGTCTTTCATTTGGCGGACAGCAGAGAACAATGAGAAACAATTGTCTTTTTAATTAATTTAGGAATAGGTGCTTCTTCCTTGGTGATTTTTATCTTATTTCACTTGAATTTCGTTTTCCGGAGCTCTGAAGGAGCTTGCAAAATTTTCTCTAGTCGCTATTGGGTGTTTACAGTGATTGTGCCCAGAAGGGGCTTACGATAGGCAACAACGCAAATACCAATTCCTGAATAACTAGGTGTTATGGAATGTAATTGATTAATATATTTTGTATGTCTCTTTTCTAGTATGAATATTAAATTGCTTCGTGATATGGGTTAGGTCACCATTAATTTTTAATTGAAAAGTGGTTATAGAGATAGTACTATTGTTGTTGAACGTTTAGGCGCTGCTAAATACCCTGAAGGGGCTTACAATGATAGGTGCCTTTATTGTTTTGTTTTCTTAAAAGTATAAAATTTTTCTGCTTCAACACACGCTATTTTGACACGATTAATTGAGTTAATAGCGATAAATATTTAAAAAATTGTATTTTGATATTTTGACGGTAAATGTTTGTTCGTTAATTGTCAACCCTTCTCTTAATCTTTTATTATTTAAGTAGGTGACGGTTGTCTAGACAATTTGTTCTCAGGAGTGATTTATGATTGCAAGTGTGTTATTATTTATTTTAGTTCAGTTACCGTATTTGGTTGTATATTGTAATTTAATCTTATTTTACAGTAAAACGCTATAACGAATTAAATGATAACTTTATATTTATTTGTTATATAATGGGTAAATTACTAGAAGAATTTATGTTTCAATATTCAAAATTTTCCGATTCTATTGATTTATTTATAGGAGCTAGCTTGCCAGACTAACAAACTTTTTGCCTTACGCAAGGAGTTCAACATTTAGGTTTATTTGCTACGCACTTAATTTAGTTGGACACTGTTGCACCAATAAAGCAAATAACTGAGTGAAAGACTTACGAAAAGGAAGGATTCCTGTTGATGGGTTGCGGCTGCTAATTGTAGTTGACGGTGTTGTGGTGGCTTGAGTCCCTGTCCTGAGCTGGAGCGATGGTTAGCTGCGTACTGTTGAGGTGGGGCTCTACTTGCCCTTACAAAGTTCTTATTTTGGTGTACACCAAGTCACAATTTGACTATTGTCGTTGAGACCCACTTTGACGCGAATGTTCGAAAAGAAAGGTGGCGTGTTATTCACCCTTAGGTCACCAATGTGGTAGTTTATCACAGTGCGTCAGCACGGACGCGGGTTATGCGTAATACACCACTGATGGTCCTCCCAGGAAACTCTTCACCAAACGAGGAAAGTCACTGCTTCGCGGGGAAAGTAATTAAAACGCGTGGAACACTTGATGTTAAAGCTAACTTTATTTAATTCACTGCAACGATGACCTGGGACAACTGTTTTTTTCTGGTTGATGATTCTTATTGCAAAACAAAATGAACTTCCTTTAATGGAAAATCTTGATTCACAATTTGATTTTAAAAGAACTTGAATCTTGTACACTGTTCACCAAAAGAGGAAAGTCACTGCTTCGCAGGGAAAGTAATGAAAACTCATGGAACACTTGATGTTAAAGTTAACTTTATTTAATTCACTGCAACAACGATCTGGAACAACTGTTTTTTGGTTGGTGATTTTTATTACAAAAGTAAAATGAACTTCCTTTAACGGAAAATCTCGATTCACAATTTAATTTTAAAAAAACTTGAGTTTGTACAACTGTAGTTCGAATGGATTGTTCAACTCGACTTTTTCTCACGGTGACTCGGGCACGTCTCGCGACATCAAAAGTTAACTTAAACTCTGTCCGTTATAAGTACTCTGTTCCGACTGGCTAGAATGTGAGTGTACTCCTGGGACTATGAGATCTGACTAATTGGAAATCATCCAAGAAAAGGGAACCTCAAAGAGACTGAAAAAGAGGCGGAGTTACACGATTAACTCGAGGTAGTTAATCGTGATTGGACCGGGTGTGATAGGCATACATTACGCATGTGTGCGTATGCCATGCATACGATCGTTCAGCGACCGTGGATGGCGGGCAACATCGCTAGTGCATTTTCTAGGAATGTAAATAATAGCATCTGGGGTGTGAAAGACCCAAACCGATGATTTGGTCATCCTAATGGAAGGCCATAAATCATCATTTCTGTTGCCGATGATTAAACATTGCAACGAACATAGGGTGCAGCCATTGCCAGATGTTGTAAGTAAACATTTTCTGGCTGCTGGTGATCGTTGTTTGAATGTTATCTATGAACATGGGGAACGCTAATTGTGGTGCCAGCGATTGCTGGTAAACAGGGACATGTTTGATTTGCGTCAACAGAAACCTTGTCGGCGGTAGTAAATCGATAGGGGCAATAGCCGTATGCATGTTATGCAGGGGGTAAACAAATACAACGAGTCACAAGGAACTCTTGTTGATTGTTGTTTCCATAGCTTAAGGCTATGGAAACGAGATGCCCTGGCAGAAAGTATGCCTAAAGATAAGATTTCAGATGCCATGGCAATGTGTTGATTTTGCCATGGACTTATGTTCTTTTCAGGAAATGATGTACGCCTCGGGGGTAAATTTTTGGTGCCACGGCAAGGTGATAAGCTTTGCCGTGGGCTCAATGTTTTTTTAGGGAATATGGTTTGGCCGAGGGTGAGTTTTCGATGCCACGGCAAGGTGATAAGCTTTGCCGTGGGCTTAATGTTTTTTAGGGAATATGGTCTGGCCGAGGGTGAGTTTTCGATGCCACGGCAAGGTGATAAGCTTTGCCGTGGGCTTAATGTTTTTTAGGGAATATGGTCTGGCCGAGGGTGAGTTTTCGATGCCACGGCAAGGTGATAAGCTTTGCCGTGGGCTTAATGTTTTTTAGGGAATATGGTCTGGCCGAGGGTGAGTTTTCGATGCCACGGCAAGGTGATAAGCTTTGCCGTGGATTTAATGTTTTCAGAGGTGATGCTGGAGAAAAAGGGGTTTGGAAGGAAATCCCCTACAGAATAGGTAAGCTGCCTAACATAAATTCAAAACGGTTATCCGATTGGTTAACCGTATTAATTCCGGCGATTTGGCTGAGGGTAAATGCCGTAGCAAGGTTACGCAACCTTGCTGAAGTTCGACCGAGAGGTAAGTCGTTCGCCTGGAAAGGTGGGGATCGAGCGATGTATGGCTCTTCGGGCCCTGAAAAGCCCCACAGAACTCTATAATGCCATGAGAGAATTCGGCATTCCAAACAAATTGATACGACTTTGTAGGTTGACCATGACCAGCGTAACTAGTCTAGTAAAAATAGCGGGATTGCTGTCCAAACCAATAAACATCTTTAATAGACACCGACAAGGGGACGGTCTGGCCTGCCTCCTCTTCAACCTGGCGTTGGAGAAAGCAATCCGTGACTCTGGCGTTACAACAAGAGGGACTATTGTCACCAAGTCCAGCCAGATACTTGCCTACGCAGATGACATCGACATCATCGGTAGAACCGAATCGGCGGTACAGGAATCCTTCGCCCAAATCGAGCAGGCGGCACAAAAACTGGGACTGCACATTAATGAGGGAAAAACTAAGTACATGGTGGCAACTTCTGCGAAGAGAAGACCTAACGTTGGTCAAACTATCAGGGTAGTGGAGCACGAATTTGAAGTAGTGCAATCCTTTAACTACCTTGGGTCAATAGTATGAGCCGATAACAATATGGAAGAAGAAATACGCGAACGGCTGATTAAATCCAACAAAGCCTACTATGGTCTATCAAGGCTCTTTAAATCCCGAAATTTATCCAGAACATCCAAGCTACTACTGTACAAGACCATGGTCTTACCAGTACTTATGTATGGATCCGAGACCTGGGTGCTTAATAAAAGGCACTCTGAACTCTTGGCCGCGTTCGAGAGAAAGGTCTTAAGGGGAATTGTTGGCCCCGTATGTGAGGGAGGACGATTCCGGAGACACTACAACCATGAGTTGTACGCAATCTACCTTGAAGCTAATGTTGTAAGAAAAATCAAGCTCGGTAGACTCCGGTGGGCGGGACACCTAGCTCGAATGAGCGAAGAGGAGCCTGCCCGGAAAGTCCTTTGTGGCAGGATGTACGGAAGGAGACAGTGCGGCAGACCTTGTCTGCGATGGAGGGATGGCGTAGACCAGGACGCCCAGAGCCTGGGAGTGCTAAACTGGATGACATCGGCTCGAAATCGGGACCGGTGGAGAGATTTGTTAAATAAGGCCAAGACCGGATCCCGGTTGTAGTGCCGATGATGATGATAGCTCGCGGACGGTCGTCAACATCAAAATCACCGTCTTTGAAGCGATGTAATCAATCACGGTACGTTGTTTCACTTAGAGCAGCATCTCTGTAAACTTTATGATATGTCGAAATTGATATGTCGAAATTGACCAACACTTATTGCTGGAGCCATCTATTGACAAGCAGCGGGAACTTAGTTACGCACCTAATATGATTTTTTTACAGGTGTAATACTTATACGTTTCCTACTTTAGATATGCTATCATCATCATCGGCACTACAACCGGGAACCGGTCTTAGCCTTATTAGCAAGTCTCGAGACTTGTTCGATTTTCCATAATCATTTATTTTTACGGACAAGTCTATTAGCCTATTTACTTAGATATGTAGTATATATATTATAGATTAGTGCTGTTACACTACTCCGATGTTATGTAATATTTGTGATACACTATTTTATTACGATATTGCGATCTTACAATATACGATATACGTATGTCATAAATTAGTGGAATAAAAATATGGAACGTGACATGAACTCATTGCCAGCCAGTCTTTGTTTCCCCAATCAGAAACACCTGTGCCTCAAGGCCTCTACGTAAAAAATGTTCTATATAACCAGCAACAAATTCTACTCCGCTTACCGTAGTTCTCCACTATAATGAGTTTTATAACTTATATGCATCAGTAAAAGACTAAGAGACAGTATATTCGTATTTACAATTCTGCATTTCATTCACCGTTTGTCTTATATATTTATCGAAGAAGTATGGCGAAGTATAATTTCATATTTCCTAAAAATTTTCAACTAAATCACATCCACTCGTGTTCATTTTTCTAATAAATCTAAGCGGGACTACTAATCGCCTCTGATGCCATTGACAACTGTGGCTGTTAGCTTCGCCATTCAAAAAATACCTCTAATTTATTTTGTTCCTAACACACCACTTTGAAAAGTCTCTGATCTAAAACATCAATCCAATAGATTGGGGTCGTATGATTAAGTTTGGCGAAAACTCTTGAGGTTAAGAACCAATCAAATATCCTTTCCATTATGTGACTGGCGCAACTAATAGCTGGTGAACTCGTGACTCCTTGAACAGACTTTTATTGCTATAGACAGATTGAAGGGTCGGAAATCGGTGTCTATACTTTCATCAATCGTATCCCAACGAAAGAGAAACAAAAGTAGAAAGTTGTAGCAGCGGCCTAACAGGGGCTTACTCATTATAAATCTGCAATGGATATCATGATCAGAACCTTTCTGGTCTGCTGTGTGGTTAACTCTTTCAAGGTTCGAGGTGAATGTCTTTTGCTGAGCTCCAGACATAAATTAGTCGATGTTTAGTCAGATGAATGTCAGTGAAAGAAATCACACTGAGCAGTGTGCGAGGAGAGGCACTGTTGTCGGCGGAGTGGTGTCACAAACACGTTTGTGTAGTTAAGCTGTGGTTCTTGTTGAATTAATTGAAGAAGTATCAGTTAATAGCTGCCATCTGCATGATGTTATCTAAATAAGTTGAATGTATTTGAGGTCGTTGCGTGTCGATGAAGATGACAAGAGTTTTATACCCCTTCCGATCTCAAGGTGAATGTCAAATTTTATCTCATTTTCTCACTCTCTTTTTAAGACGCACTTTGTGAGAATAAAAGTTAATGTGATCGCTATATGACGAAACTTAAATTGTGTTAAACATTATAGAATAATTAATTATGAGGCGTAAGGACTAAAAAATATTGGTGGTCATAATTTAGTCTTATATCTGAGTTTTATGATCATGGATTACACGAGCAGTCTCAATTTTACTGATCAAATTCCTAGACTCATTCATTCATCATTTGGTTAGATTAATTTAAGTTTTGTAATATAAGTTTCAACATTTAGTTTAGGTTTACAATAATTAGCAAATAATATAGTAATTTGTTTGGTATGGATAAAATTTTGGATTTGAATTGGTTAACCATTTCGGTTACTAAGCAACTTGCGCGACAATTTAGCAGTTGGTGGGTAGAAAGAATGTAGGAAAAGCGTGTAAATCCAGTGGTGATAAATCAATGCACAGAAACTTTATTGCCAATCATGTAGGTAAGTCAAATGAATTGTAAAATATTTGCTTGTACTTTGTTGCGAACACTTTAGGCAACTGATTAAGGTGGTTGCGGATACTGTCTGCAAAAAAAGTTTAAAATCAAACTTCCTATTATAAAATTAAACTTCCTATTATACTGAACCCGTAATTTATTTGATTAAAGCAGCTCGCAGATCAAATTTGTTTACGCTTGAAATCTGTGAGGCCTTTAGAATTCAAACATTTCCAGTAGAGAGTGATATCCCTATTCAGCTCATAAATAACTTTCTAAAGATTTGCCAGAAAGTCTTAAACCTTGGATATCGAGAGCGCTGTTAAACAAGAATAAACCCTGGAAAATATATAAAAGTATCCTGATAACCAAATACTAACAAGAAAGACAAGAAGAGTATGTGCTGACCTCAAAAAGATTCCCACCCTTCGCGATAATTATTACCATTTTAAGTTCAGATCTGCCCATGTTAATTTAGGTAATGAGTGGCGGGAGGTGAATAATATAATAAATAAATCCTCCAATTCAGTAGTGCCTACTGTCCTACATGTTGAAAACTCAGAAGTGTATGATTAATTAACTAGTGCTATTTTTTTATTACACATCTCTCGGAAAGGCGACCTGTAGTGATCCTAAATCACTACTCCCATCCAAATCCCCAATATTTCCTATAATCCTAACCTTATTCCCATAGCGAATCATTGAACGACAAGTTAAACCAAAAGTTAATTTGTCGCACATTGATTCAATTCCTAATCATCTTACCCATAATCCAAATCATGTTCCCCAATTGAATCAGATGCACGACAAAATTAAACCAAAGTCCATTTGTCGTACATTAATTCAATTCCTAAAAATCCTAACATCATGAAATACTTAACTCTAAATGCATTTCATGATTTCTCCTTCCGGGAATTTACTCAAATAAATTCCCAACAACTTCCCGGAATCCTATTCCAATTGAAGCACACAAAACCTTGTTTGTGCTTCTTGGTATTTTTAAATAAAATTTGACAAATCCCGATGACCCAGAATATAAAAGGGCGGCACATTTTTATTTCGCCATCAGAACTTCTCGTATCACTGGGCCAATCATACAAAATGCTGTTGTTGTTAATAACGACACCAATAAAGCAAATATCATCCGAGAGGCCTTCGAAAATAATCACAAATTTACTCTCCAAGATGGCGACCCGGATACTAATTGCGATCATTAGTTCAGAGGTCCATAGTAATTTGGACGATTTTAACGAGCCAATTGTTGTCTTTAACCCAACTAACAGTGCATACTTCGATGACACACGTGATAATGGTCACGGTTTCATCGCACCAAATACCCTACAGAGCCTGGTTAAATCTCGACACCCTAAGAAGTCACCTGGTATCGACAACATGTCATACCACTCGTTGCGAAGGCTTTCTGCCTTATTCTTTATAAAGCTCTCCATTCTGTTCAACCATGCTTACAACATGGGGTACTTTCCCCAAGCTTGGAGGCACGCTATTATTTGTGCAATAGCAACAGTTTGGAAACCACCGTATCACCCCTCAAGCGTTCGCCCTATCTCGCTTCTCACTTGCATCGGCAAAATATATGAAAAATTCATATAGGAGAAACTAAATAACTTTATCAGTGCCAGGAACCTAATACCTGAATTCCAATTTGGATTTCGAAGAGCGCACAGCACCAAGTATTTCATGATGTTAAGATTTTTAGGAATTGAATTAATGTACGGCTCTCAACATATTTCAAAACCACGTCTGTGTGTGGCTCTTTAATAAGGAACCCACCGTTGCGGTGAGCCTGGACATTGAAAAAGCTTTTGACACGACTTGGATCGAAGATCTCGTTTTTAAATAATTGAATACTGGCCTAAGTAGAACGCTACGTAGTATCATCTACCAGTACAAGTTAGACTGAATGGAAAGCTTTCCCGAACTTTTCACGCCGCTGCAGGCGTTCCACAGGGCTCCATTCTAGGCCCCATCTTATTCAATAATTACACCTCCGATATTCCTCACCCTGTGGACGGGAGAGTAAACCAGATATGCTATGCGGATGACGTCCTAGTGTACACGTCATCCAAAGGCCCTAAACTCGCAACAAATCGACTCAACCGTCACTTGGACGAACTGTATCAACATTACAATCGATAGAAAATTCGACTTAACCCAACCAAAGTAGTAGTTATAATTCTGAGTAGTAAACACTTCCAACCTACTTGTCGATACTCACAGAATATTCGAATAAAAATGGGAGATACTACGATTAGACCACAGGACAGGATGAAATAACTTGGGGTCATTTATACCCCAAAAATGAATTTCATCAAACATGGTACCCACATTCTCCAAAGGGGTCTCGGTCGATCTAAGCAACTGCACAACATCTTGAAGTGGAGCAACAAAGTTGACACCAAAGCTAAGCTTCTCTGCTATAAGCAGCTAATCCGATATGGAACGTCGTACGCCTTTCCCATATGGTCAGACTACCACAATTTCTTCCTCACTACAAAACTGAAGAAAGCAACCTTCCCAACAACATTCCACTCTATAATAGAGGATTCCTGGATCCATCCCATAGGGTCTACTGTTAACAAACCGCACACACACGGACGCATAGTACAAGACGGCACAAACATACACACACCGACCAAAGCGCAGATCATCAGACGCCAAAGACGTGATCTGAACTTCACATCTCACATCGAAGACCGTTCCGACGCGATCACAGGCGGTCCCAAAAAACTGGGATCGAGGTTTGAATTCGTGGAAAATAAATTCGCGAACACATTAGCTTTATCTTTTGAATTTGTGACCAACATCACACTGCGTGGAGGAAAAGAGGAGGAAGCGAAGTTACTGCTGACAGCCCTTGGCATCGACCAGAAGAAACGCGAGCAAGTCGAGCACTGAAGAATTTATTGGTCACTCTGTCGCTGTAAGCCTTTTTCGTGGTATCATTATCAACATTTTTGATTCTAACAAAATTCATTCTGTCAATCTCGGTGGGATTTGGGCGCCATTGTTTAAAAGCTCTATTTTTGCCACTGTAATCTTCACGCATTTTTTATCAAACCAAGGTTTATCAGATGAATTTCGTTTGATGGAATTCGGAATGTAAATCTCCATCCCGCGAAGAATAATCTCCGTGATCGAGTCCACGCATGCGTTAAAATCCGAGTCTCCAATGCACAACTCCGGCCATGGAAAGGATGCGAAGAAATCTCCCAAATCGTCCCAGTTAGCGGCCCCATACCTCCATACATGGAGAAGCTGCTTAGATCGGTTATTCGTTTGAAATGCAATTAGCAGCGCGACCAATACCAAGCAGTGATCTTGGTTTCCCAGCGACGCAGCAACTTTTACGGTATAAACGCCACGCTCAGATATCAAAAACAGATCCAGGGTGTTCACATAATCACCTCGGGAATCCAGCACTCGCGTAGGTTCCTCTGCGCTAAAAGTGAACATGTCCGCCAGGCTTCCAGCCACGTCGGTTCTGTTAGAACGTACCAACCAACCGGAGTTGTGTACATTAAAATCGCCAAGGAGGACAAGTTCAGAAGCCGGATGGGTCATTTGTATCTAGTCGATGGTACGTGGAAGATGTTCGGAAAGGGTCGCTGGTCGATCGCCATTCGGGGAACGGTGAAGACTACAAAGAAATTTAACAGAATTCCTCAGCCCGACACTCAACAACATGATGTCAATGTTATTGGGTTCTAACGCTTCCGTTCTTTGGCAAGCCAAATTGGACCGCATGAAGATGCAGATTCCACCCTTAAAACGGGATCTCGAATGTATGTCGTATCCTTAGCAAAGAAGATATGTCGAATCAGTTGACGAATCGACCTGGGTCTCAATTAAAGCCGGGATATCAGGTTTCGTTGCTTGCAAATATTGGTGGACGGCTTTTACTTTCGTATTGGTGAAACCGACGCCCCTGATGTTACAAAGTGCCGTTATCAGCCGAACGTCAACAGTGTTTCGAGAGCTAACCCGATGCACGCGATGACGAATATCTTAAAGTTCGGTTATTTATCAAAATATTTGCATGATGTTCCCCCTGACATAGTTTCCCCCGGAGATCCGAATGGGAAACTAATTTACTTCCAGAATACTTTATCTCAGAAAGTACCATCACGACTTATCTCTGTGTCACACCGGCCTATCAGACATACATCTGAAAAATAGTCGAAAATTCCTCCCGACGATATTGCGGAATGTACAGTGCGACGGGGTGGTATTTCACCTTGGGACCGACTTACCACTTACACCAACCTTTTTCTCAAACCGGTTTGTGGGTAGTGTTTTTACCTTACGTCTGCACGGGCGTGGGTTCGTAGAAACACCCACCAAGGAAAAGTCAAAACACTAATAAGCTCTTTAATTAGCGTGCCCAAGCAAAACTCCACTGCGCGTCGCTGAAAATTATTCTCCAAAAGTAAACAACACGAACGAAAGAAAAGACAGGTAAACGTTCCTTCTTTTACTTCTTGAATTTTATTGTTCTCTTCCTGTAGGC
The DNA here is from genome assembly GCA_963931805.1 of Microdon myrmicae. Classification (NCBI taxonomy): domain Eukaryota; kingdom Metazoa; phylum Arthropoda; class Insecta; order Diptera; family Syrphidae; genus Microdon; species Microdon myrmicae. The sequence goes on from OZ007502.1 coordinate 64,653,230, forward strand.
TTTACACTTTTTTAGTTTTAGTTGTTCACTTATTTTCAATTGCCGCTTCGGCATATACATAAAGTTCGCTTAGTGTTCTACGGGATTTCCTCTGGATTTAATTTAACTAAATACACACAACACCAGCAACTGATTTCGGCATGTACATATATTAGTGTTTGACTGGATAGCCTCTGAATTTAATTTAACAAAAATACACACAACAATATTCCGCAACAGTTTAGCGCCCGGTTAACTGAAGATGAAAACGTCGGCTTAGGTAGCGCCATCAACTCTGCCACTGAAGAACTACGACTTGACCAGTGCGTACGCTTAGGATGTTAAAATCTGACTCTTCGTGAGCTGGGCGACGCTGAGCCAACCTCGGTGGATGGGATGGGTTTCCGCGCAAGTCATCGGAGGGGAAAGCAATTTTTCCTTCGGCTCAACGACCAATGAGAAACCGGTTCGCATCCTATTGGAAGGTTTCCATAGACATCGTCCAGATAAGTTGAATGTCTTCACCTCGGAAAGAAAGACAAACGAAACATGCGTTGGGCGAAGGAAAGGAAAAACAAACATGCAGTTGGTCCAATATGGTGATCGGTGTACGGGCTGGGTGTATTGCCACCGTACGATAGAGGATAGATTTTTTTCTGTTGACGTTAAGTCAACAGAAACTTTGCCCACGATGGCTAGTGACTAGAATGGATGGGAGCATGTTTGTATTAGAAGAAAGTAACGAGGGACATGATAATGAGTATGATTGTTTGAATACAATCATGATCGTGTCCAATTTCATGATCGGTTGGTGGCCGATCATGGGAAATTTGGTTGCAGCTGTTGAAAACCGAATGAACATGGGAACATTGTTTGTTTACTCATGGTTGCTGCGTATAGTATCACTTCGATTGTGCTCAAATTGCTAACGTCTCATCGATCGATGTGTCGAGTGTGTGCTTACATTCAACAACACTTGAATTCTCTGTAGGTAGCCAGCAATGGCTGTGCTATAGATTGTCGGTCGAACGATCGACCGATGGGTCTGTCGATAAGGCAAGGGTGAACATGCCATGCACTTGTATGGGAAAATGCTTCTCAGCTATGCGCATTGACATGTTCGGGTGTTAATGTCGGTTACATGATGAGAAAACCGAATTAGATTTCAGGACATGATGGGTTGGATGCAAGCATGCCCCGGGGTGAAAGTTTGATGGTGCTAATGCAATAGCAAAATAGCAAATGGCAATTATTCGAGGTTATCAAGCTTGATGCCATGGCAAGATGGTAATCTTGCCGTGGGCTTATGTTTTCAGGTAAAACTGATGAAGGAGAGCTTTGGACAGCTCATATGCAGGTAAGCTGCTTATGATCGGTGCTGGTATTTGCAGGTTGGGAAAGGGGAGTTGGGTTAGGATGATGGGTGGTTCTTAGGGCGCCTTAAAGAACTGCCACAGGTCTGTGGGGTTGTAAAGTGTGGTGTGTCAACGTATGACACTGGGTTGACTAAACACCCCGACGTTGTTCCGACGAAATTGTTCTCTTATGCCTGCTCACACACGAGACACGAAAATAAAACACAGTGGTTATGTATTCGGAAACTTACTTATTGTTCATTAATAAAACGCACGATCACCAACTTCCGTGAAATAAAACGCTGGAGTAGTTTTTCGTTTAGTCTTTATTGTTTAAATGTATACTTTTGTCGGTTCACTTAACTACTGATACTCGATTAATTAACAAATATATCTCACTGTAACAGTAAATTATTTGACGTATATTTAATATTAATTCGTTTCGTAGCTGCTAGGGCAAAATAAAATAGTTTGACAGGGTAGTCCGATGATAAAAAATAAATATTTAAAACAGATATGAAACCACGCGAAACAAATTAACTAGCGACGACTTTCTCTCCACTCTCGTACCGCATACGACTGGTGATAAAATCTGACTCCTTTGCCATACCATCGAAAGGGAGGAGCAAAGCGATCAACTCGGCGGCAGCCAATCGTGATCGGGGTAAGATTACATGGGGAGAATTTTCCATGTATCATATCAGCTACTGAATACCAGCATCGAACGAGCATAAGAGGGTGCAGGCGTTGTTGTTGTAACCCATCGTAATAATCATCGGAGAAAGAAATAGGTCTCTGTATTCTTATGTAAATAGAAACGCTATTTCAATGATCAAACGATGGGATATTCATGGTTCGAGTAGTTTACCGACGTTGCATGGGGCCGCCGGCTGTTTACACAATTGTCCAGGGTAATGCATTGCCGCCGATAGACCTTTCTGGTGTGAAAAACACACCGAAGATTTGCTTGCCTATGGGAAGGTCATAAATCAACATTTAGATGATTGGACGTGTTCATTTCTAGGTCCGCGAACGGTTGGCAGCCGTTAATGGGAAATTTGGCTGCATGGGTGCATGTTAATTTTAAACAACATGATATGGAAGGTTGCCGTCAAGGCGAAAATTTCTTCTTCTGTTCACTTGAGTAAACAGAAAAAGTCGATGGTGAAGATTAAGGAGTATAGCAGGCGGCGGAATTGGGTTCTTTTGTGATGTTAAATCAACAAAGATCGCTCGCAATCGAAGGGCTAGAACAAGGGTTTATTTGTTCTTTAAATTAGGGAATTGATCGTATGGTAAGTTCGTTGCCGGATTATTGGAAATCTGGCTTGCAGATGGTATTAATCATCACGTTGGTCGACAAGACCTCTGTACCAACGGAACGATCAACTGTTGGTTTAGCCATGATGAGGATGAACATGTCATGCATGTGTATGTGCGAATGCTTCTCAGCGATGCGCATTTGCATGTACGAACTCGATGTCGGTTTCATGAAGCGGCAACCGTAAGATTATAGGGACATGATGCACTGGGTGCAAGCATACCTGGGGGCGAAAGTTTTTGTTGCCGCGGCCAGGTGGTACTCTTTGCCGTGGGCTTATGTTTTCAGGTGAGGGTTGCTCTTATGCTGGTAAGTCTATTATAGCAATTTGCAGATATTTGCAGTGGGATATGGGGCTAAAGCGATGCGTGGTTCTTCGGGCCCTGAAAAACCCCACAGGTCCATCAGCCAAGCTCCGAAAGATGGCCAGGGATTTCTCCCGGCCATTTCCCGGTGCATATATGTAGTTTGATGGGGTGGTATTTCACTGGGGGGCAGTGCATTGGACTCGACTGTGAGTATATTCTAACACCCCACTCACTTGCTGACACATTTAATAATAAGTATTGTCAATTCTTCTTGTTGTACTTGTCGTAACATTTACGCGCGATCTGAACCATTGCAGAGTAGTAGTTTTGCTTTTCGGCCCTTTACACCTTTTGGAATTTTGAAAGTTGTTAGCGCTTTACCTAGTTCAAATTCTGGCGGACCTGATGGAATATCAAATAATATACTTTTGAGAATAGCATGTCTTATCTAATCTTTTACATTGTTGCGTGTTGGATGGTTTAGGTGGTATATGTGAAATAGTTCGCTGAGAGTGAAGATAAATGATGTTAGAACCAACGAAAAACTCCTTAACCCAGGTGGTCCACATGGTTTCGTTTTGGGTCCTGTCCTTTTTTGGTCTACATTAATTCAATGTTTTCTCTTGATTTTAAACGCCCACCAACTGCTTTTGCTGATGATATTACTTCCTCGTGTGGTTTATATATCTGTTATTAACTGGGATTGGAATTTGCTCAGACACTGGTTTCCTGAACATAGATTGGTGAGCAGTTCTAAAACTAAATAATGTTCTTCAATTTGTCTCCCTCACTTGACTTGTAAGTCAATTTGTCTTTCCATGCACTGAGTACCGTAGACTTGATTTTACAAACTTTTGCTGTTCAAGTGGTTTGTCTTCGCCCTCTTCCTGTCACAAACTAACCTGTAGTGATAATTGCTTTCTAATTGAGAACGCAAAAGAATTTAAATATTTGTGGCTTACACTAGACTCTAGAATGGGTTTTTCACGTCACGCAATTACCTCGAAAAAATATTTCGGATGCATTTTCGCCACTTCTATTTCCAACGTAACGTCTGTTCCACAAAACTGATGAGAATAATTTATTATGGTATATTCCATTTTAAGTTACAATACGGAATTGCTTAGTCGATTTAACATACTGTGCTTACACACATTTTGTTTTTATGTCTGATATGAATTATGTTTGATCAAGTATTTTTGTTCTTTTTTAATGAACATAACTAATTCTTTAAATCCTTGCTGCGCACCCCACCCTAAAAATCTATATTTGACTTTAACCATGGTGAAGAGACATACGAATCAGTTTTTCTTTCGTTAGTTGTATAAAAACACTGAAAGCCTCATATTCTTATATATTTTGTAAGCCGATAATATCTGTCATCTGATTGTAAAATTTAATGCATATGAAGAAATAAAATTACTCATAAAGTTACTAAAATAATAAAATTTGTTCTACTACTTTTTTTTTTAATTTTGTGTGAATCATGCGAACTGAATTTTACGCAAGGGATTGGCGCTCAAAAGAAATATACTTATCCAATCTCATCGAAAATGAGGTTCTTTTAGCTTTAATTAACATAGGGTCAACGAAGGCGGTCGAATATTGAAAATACAACAATGCGTCGATATGTTATATTTTGATAATGGATTATATTTCCTGTTTCTTTATTATATTGTGGGGAAAAAGGTATTGTGCGCCGGTGTACGGCACTGATTCCCTTCAATTCCCATCAATCACAAGTTCGGTCAAAAATTGTTCACATGTACACTAGAATCGCCGCGCTGCACCATTAGACTCCACATACTGCTTTCTCAGCTTACTGTCCAACAAATGAAACACTTGTGTTGGTTGGTGATCACCACTTTAAATTTAATTGTATTGTTTGTCTTCTAATTCAATGAATAATCTACACATGTTTCGGCCTGGTTTTGTTTTAATATCTAGGTGCTACATAAATTTGTTTTACAAGACAGACACATTCCGTGACACCATAGGCTATAGTGTTAATAATAGTTCTACCTGACACACGTTTATCGAATCAATTCATACGTATTAGATTGTGGTGGTAAAATTTGTATGCCTATGCAGAGGCGCTGGTTCACTTCACCGCCAACGATGTCTGGTACCAATATCGCCTTCCCGAAACACTCCAACAAGCACCAGCCGGAATAGAAAATAAAAGTCACTTTGCAACTTAACAGTTTATTTAAAATTATAAGCACTATTTCCTTGGGTAAAAAAATAATTATTATGAATTAGTTACACTTAAGATAATTTGTGAACAACAGTTTATTTAAAATTACGAGCACTATTCCATTGGATAAAACATAGTTAATAGGAATTAGTTACACTTAAGGTAATTTGAGAACAACAGTTTATTTAAAATTGCTAGCACTATTTCATTGTGGATGGAATGGTAATCCATATAATTCGATTTCGCATGCGCACACTAACGCTGTTCCAATCTGACTCAATTAACAAACGTGTAGTCTGAAGTATCTTGACTACCTATCCTGTCTCTTTACAGACATCCAACAAAAACGAACCTAAGGGATTCGCCGCCAAAGGGCAGCCAATGGTGAAGGTCATGAAGAAAAAAAGGGAAAAAAGGAAAAACTCATGTTGCAGGTCAAATCTGCTGCTACATGTATGGGTCCGCAAGGGATAGATTCTTTGATTGACGTGAGTCAATAAAACCCTTGCCGAAGGCAGAAATCTATTTTGGGATAATGAATCCAGCATTGGGTATGGCCGTTGCTAGATCGTTTAAAATAAACATATTTCGGTCATGTATGATTCGATGCATGTTGCTTTAGGGATATGTTAATCCCGTTGTGGGTACTATCAGGCGAAAGTATCTGCTTGGTTCTTTACTTTGTGTAAACAAAAACGGCTTCGATAGCCAGCGTGAGAATCGTGGCTACTCGTTGCTTATGTAAATATTGGTGGCCATGATCGATGCTGGTGATCGTTCCAAGAAACGGCAACGGATCATAAAAATCGGTCATGCTGATATCCAAGCAAATATGCGCGCCTGAAAGACCAATGTTTAATTTAATCTTCTCTACTTTAGGAAAGATAGATCATAGAACATGCCGTTGAAAGTCTGGCTTGCAGATGTGCAAGCAACCCGAAATGACTGCTAGCACAATGGATGGGTACAAAGATAACACACGGAAAGATTAGCGTGTGTTGGTGGATATGTGCCATCCATTGTTCGGTTGCGGGAGCTCGGTTGATGCTGAATTGATGTCATGGCAAGATGATAATCTTGCCATGAATTATGCTTTCAGGAATGACCGTGGAGTAGAGGCTTGGAACAGCCCTCAAAAAAGTAAGCTGCCTAATATGTATTTATGTCGGTTATCCGTAGGGATAACCGAATTGATTCCAGCTAATTGGGTGGCGGTTGATGCCCTAACATGGCGCAAGACTAATGACCTTGCCCGGAAAAAACAGATCATTATGGAAAGTTTGACAAGCCTCAGGACTTGCTAAATAAGGCCAAGGCCGGCCCCAGGTTGTAGTGCCGATGATGATGATGATGATGATGATGATGGCCTAACAAGATTGTACAATCTTGCCGAAATTTCAACTTTAAGGTAAGTTGTATTGCTGGTAATGGTGAGGACCAAGCGATGCGTGGCTCTTCGGGCCCTGAAAAGCCCCACAAGATCTTCGTTAAAACACCACAAGATCTTCGTTAAAACACCACAAGACACTACATAATTATATTGAAAAGCTCCGGACACTCTCGGCCGCACTCGACTACATTCGGGGGTGTTACTTCGCGACTTTGGAATTTACGCCTCCCCGGCGCGACACGGCGAGCGGAAGCCGAACCGACCGGATCGGCGGCTGGAAAACGACTTAGCGATGTGAAGTCGCTAGTAAGGGAAATTCGGCCAGTGGTGCAGGCTCTCTTAATTAAGGGTGCGTTTCCTATTACAAGAGAAACGTGAAGTCTCTCTTTGGGGTAGGTAACCGGATCTCATAGAGAAGATCACGGCGGTATGTATGTGTGAACATTGGTTTTCTCATGGGACAAGGCCATGAGAACGAAGCTGAAAAATCGAAAGGGAATAGTGAGCATCAATGAGATGTGAGTTCGGCTAAGTAAACAAGCTGTATCTCATTGGGTGATAATGGATTTCTGTTTGCTCATGCCGCGAGTCATGGGAAATGGATCCAGAAATATTGAAAGGCATAGGGACCATGTAGATCATTGCTTAATGGTGTGCATTGCAGCTGTGTAGATAGACCGCAATGCATCGTGCAAATGGTGCTAATTGAGGTTTTAGCATACTCACTGGGAATTGGATGTTTATGGCATCGCTGCCAAGGGTAAGAACACAATTCTTATTTGCTTTTGCTTATGCCATAGGATTTGGTTTATGACACTAGACGCAAGATGCGTGTATTTGCATTTGTCCCTTGGGCGATGGGTATGCTAGATATGTGCATGTGGGAAGATTAGGGTGCACATGAGGGACAAAGTTATTTGGCAAACAATGGTGCCGGAATAGTTTTCCTGCGAATTCTAATGATGCATTGGATTATGAATGCTAAGAATTCTTTGTTGGGAACATTTTTGCCGATGCGTTGATACATAGAAAAATGCCCTTGTTGGTGAAATTCTTTTCAGGAATTTCTAGGTAATGCATTGGGAGCATTGATTGTCCTTGGACAGGGAAAGGTTTTTAGGTGCAATGCAATTGAATTGGCGGAAAACAATGGAGTTTGAGGAGCTTTAGAACAGGAAGCTTGGGGGTAATTGGGCAAGTAGACAGTGGCGTTTGCCGGAACCGCAACAATATATTTAATAACAAGTATTACTTGAGGAACGGTAGGGGGCGGTTGACTCTTGTTGTTGGCTACAGATGATTATCCCCACAGTCGAAAGCGGATCTATCCAATCCCACTTAGCCGGTTGGTAACAGAGAGGAAAGTATAATCCTAAACACCTCTTGAATTAAAAGCCACTCGTCGTTCTTAAGAGTAAGTCTAGGTTTTATTTTATTCTTAATGGACACAACATCTATGTTTTAGTTTTATTTTAAATGGCCACAACTTAACCGTAGGCATTTAAATACACTTGTGGTCTTTAGGAGCGACTCTGTTATCATCTGTGTTTTGGTTTTATTTTAAATAGACACAACTGAATCTTAGGACTTGAAAATATAACCACCGCAAACTCCGCATGGCCGTTTTATCCGATATCTCTATCTCACAACCAACTCCGCAGTTTTTCTCCTCGTCAGCCCAAGCGAAAACTCTTTGCCACGATCGTGCAAATCGAAGGATACATTCTTTTCTTTGCATGGCCCTTTTGCCACCCGCCATTCATTTTCGCATGAAACGCACTGCTTGGGGCCTTCCACATTTCTTCTCCGCCGCCAGTTTGCATCTCTCTCTCATTTTTCTTTTCAAACGTATTTGGAACAAGATGAATTCTTCCGCTGAGTTCCGTATCGTAGCCAGTAGTTTATTGACCAAATCTTGGTAGATTTCTACTGACTGATAAGCTTTCCTCAGCAGATCCTCTGTTTCTTGAAAACATGAAATCGGACTGAACGCGAACAACGCAGCTGCTTCTCCTCGCAATCTGGTAGGGAAGATCTGCAGGAAAACATTGTGCTCTTCCACTCTGAGACAATTCAAAACCCTCCTACAACAATCCAAAAATGTGTGGAGTTCGGAACCTAAATGTGGGTTCCCAACCTTGGTGTAATCGACCTCCATATTCTCTTGTTTTAAATTGTGTGTTCGTGGATCTGTGGTGTTTCTAACAGATACACACACAATATACATGCAAAAGTGAAGAACACCGAAAGGAAATTCGAATAAACAAAGCATCAGAGTCGCATACCATAGCGATAACATAACAATTCTACATCAGTTGAGTGTACTTGAGTTTGGAAATTAAATTTGTACACGCGGCAGTGGCTTGATGCGTTGAGCGTTGGTTCTATCATTTAGTGATTCGAACCGTGATAGCGTCGGTTCGAATCACACACTCTTCACTATTGCTGCAAACGCTATAGATCAATTATAGCCCGCCCTCCGAGGGTGGAGAAAGCGTTAAATCCAGATTGTTAAAGTCTAATTTCCTCTTACTTACCTTGATCAATTTCCCTAACCATTCGGTTCCGCTTCGGAGTCGCCTCGGGGAGTTAGGGGATACGTTGCTAGACTTGGGGCTTGATTCGCGTTCCATAAATGGGCAGGGGTATGGTTAGGTGTAATCCGGATGTTTAATTGAGAAAGGGGTTAAGGTTTTTTTTGGGAAGGCTCTTTCAAAAGTGTTTGCAAAGTTTAATATTTATTGTTTTAAAGTGAAAATACTTCCCAAAGATTGACAATCGCACAATATGGACAAATATAGAAACGATCAATTTTTAGAATTCATTTTGTTTGGTTTTGGTTTGTAATTATTAAAAAGTAAATTAAATAAATTAATTAAAAAATTAAAGTTATCAATAATAGATGTTAGATCTTTTAACACAAAACAGAAATAAATAGTTACTTAATTAAGGTCTATGGGTGTTGTTGTTTAATTGCTACTTTGTTACTGCTGCTGGTTTTTATCTGCTGCTGTTTTCGTTGTTGGCTTTTTTTTCTTTTCTTTTTTTTTTGATTTAGACTATTTTAATAATGAAGTTATCCAATCGTACCTCCGAAGCCAGACTCAGCTCCGGACGCAGTGTAGGATGGCTTTTCCAGTACGATTGAGATTGTTATTTTGTATACTCTCAAATTATTTGGTTAAATCTTTATTTCTTTTTTATTTTTGTATTTTGTAAACTGTTGGAGTAGGTAGGTTTATGAATCGTACTTCCGAAGCCAGACTTAGCTCCAGACGTAGGGTAAGGGAGTCTTGCCCAGTACGTTCGTTTATTGCTGTTGTAGCGATTAAGGTTTTGCAAGCGCTTACAAGTATTGAACTCGGGCTTCCTTCATCCTACCGGCTGCGCCAATTGTTATGTAATATTTTATAATGGATTATATTTCCTTTTTGTTTATTATATATTTAATAACAAGTATGACCTGAGGAATGGCCTTTTAATGTATGGATGCAATGCTAGGGCTTGCAGAGCGCTTCATCCTTTAAGTGGATGGTTTTGCTTGTACCACGATTAATAGTGAAGACTGACTCCAAAGAGGTGGGTATTAAGGGGTGGAAGGTTTCGTGCGTAACAGAGTCAATATTAATTCATCCTCAAAGAGTAACTCAGGTAGTCGAGAATTAGAAATATATTAGGAGACGCGTGAATTCTGAGTCAATTTTGTGTGCCGAAAGTTTTTGGAAACGGTTAAGAAGTGGGTGGTGGTGTCACGCGAATGTAAATTCCAAAACTAGTGGTTTGCAGCAGTAATTAAAATAAAGACAATTAAAAAAAATAAAATAATAAGAGACGCAATTATTCTGTGATTATTGCCCTGATCGACGCATAGTTTTCGTGTCATTGAAACGGTCCGGCAAAGAAAACTAACACCGTTTCGGAATAGGATGCAACCTTCGATGTGAAATGGATGAGCCTGTACACAACCTCTCTGCAATAAACATTATATCGTATTTACCTCATTAACCCACTGATGGCAAATATCATACGAGAAATTCGATTCTTGAGGGATGTAATAGATGTGCGAAAAAAGGACAGAAACTAAAGGATCTTATGAAGTTTTCCCGGTATTCCCTTTTTCAGACCGGACTTCACATATGTGTTCGAGTACGCGTTTGTGAAGATGTATTTTTTATTCTGGATTCTACACCAAACGGATTGCAAGAATCTATAATTGCAGCTTGCTACCTTCTCCTTATGTAAAATAGCTACGACGGATTCCAGTTATGAAATGTGAGGTATAGATTTCGAGGCAGGATCGTTGGTGGAGTGACACTGAAATTATTGTCGATTGGCATACAAACACTACTTAAAACTATTTCTCTTAAGCTTCTCTTGTAAACTCAAATCAGTTTCTGTGATTCACATCGATTGACGTCAGACTGGTAGAATGAACTAACTTCTCAAGGATTGCAAAGTTTCGAACTGAATATCTGACTTCAACCAATCTAAAACTGAACTTTCGAACTGAATACCACGAACCCTCGAGAAATATGCCAAAAACGTCTTGAATATCGAACCACTTCCGCTTTGCATGCCTTAGGCCACGAATTATTGTGAACTAAAAGTTAGACTTTAGACTATAGTCAATATTACCAATTAATAAGTTGTGAATTAGATGTGAGACCAAGATTAAGATGGAACTTAAGATAGCTAAGGTTTTTCGATCGAATTCTATACAGATAAAACCCGATTGGTTTATACTGCAAGTCTTCCATGTCAGTGTTTAAACATTTAACATCAGGTTTTTTTACACTAACGCGCGCACAAAAGAGGATTTTGAAGCACCCTTAAACACTTAAACACCTTTATGCACAATTAATTCAAAAAACCAAAGTATTATTGATATACCAAGTTTTATTTCGCATATTTGAGCTCATTTCTATATTATAAATTGATTACTTGTTATTAGCCGCTGGGAGAGGAAGATAAGTCATTTCTGTGATATCGGGATACGATGGTGGCGAAGGCGATTTTTCCACTGAAATCAGACATCATTTAGAAAATTGACTTTTAATATTATTGTATTCGTTAACTTACAAGATGCAGAATAACCATTCTCGTCAGCCTTGAAATATGTTGTAACATATGAACCATCTTCCATTTGGTCCGCGTAGTATCCTTCCAGAAGTTTCAGGTTTTTATCGTTGTTGTCGCCATTCAAGATTTTCTGATATATAATTAGACCATTGCTTAAAATCAACCTGCAACAATGGACAAATATTTACTTTCTGTCACGAGTAATTCAATCAAGTGGAATTATACTTGTATTCCTTACTGCCGTCGTCGTTTAATTTGAAGTACCTCCCATGTAATTCGACCTCCTGCTCATGGGTTGGGCTTCTGGATTGAGCATCTTTTTTCCCATTCAGTCCATAGGGAGGACATGTAGGATACATAGGGTACGTAGGATATTCAGGGCATTGTGGCGAATAGCATGGTGGGTAATAACCTGTATTCGGATATCCTGGCTGCGGATAAATTGGCGGTTTTGGTGGCCAGTTTGGATTGCCGGGATATGCCGGCCACTGCGGAGTATTTGGAAATTGATTCCACCAGGTTGGATTATTATCTTTATTGTTAAGTTGTCCGCCCAAACCTTGACTCTGTTTATTACTAAAATGAAATAGAGAAGGTAGCTTGACGACGTCCCTAAGCAGTGGCTCCGTAGCCACAATAGAAATCAAAATTGTTGCAAGCACAAAAACAAAACTTGTGCCCATCGTTGCTGAGTAAGACTGATACAAAATTTCGTACAGTTCTGGACCTTTTATAGGGTCTCCATCAGGTTCTCGGGTCCATCTAAGTTGTATCACATTATCGAACTTTTACCTAATCTCATGTGATTAATCGTTCTCGTAAATTAAATTTAATACGTGCATCAGGAGATAAACACACACTTGCGAAGTGGCACCGACATCCGGCAGTGTTCTTGCAATCCACTCCGTTGAAAACTTTTGCCAGTCCTGTTGATGACTGACTTCTGATGTAATTAAAATAAGTTCGCATATCCGTATTTAATGATGCTGAGAGTCATTCGTCACAAGTGTGCTAATGGAGTCAATTAAGCGCCCGTGACAGGACGTTTTCGACATTATATTTATGCGATATTTGCTAAAGTTGTGATGTGGATTTTGGCATGGGTACACTCACTGAATCATTAGCTGAGTTGGTCATAAACATTTTAAATTAGTTTGCCGAATACAGTAAATACAATTAAAGTATTATTCCTTTCAATCAATGTCTTACTTCGGAGCATTTCAATCCGTTGAAGAATAATGATATCTCGATTGGCATTTATTCTTGTTTTAAAATCTGTTAGACTAGACTCACCTTGTGTGGGGTGTTTACATAGTCGGCACAGCACGTCTTTCCTTTTAATAATATGAGTATGTACAACATAAACGCTTTTTTATTTTTTAGATGATGTTGTCATCTGTCGGGAAAGAAGGAAAAGAATAGGAAGTGTTTTGTATCCCTGCAAGAAAAAGGCTTTAATGGGCCGATATAAAATATTGTTAGTTTACTATTGAAAAATTCCATTTCACAAATAATCAATCATACCGAGCAGTAGTGCGGTGGTTTTAAGTATGTATGCCGGCACAGTCACTGGTTCACTCAATACCCAACACTTGTTCCGCCTTCCGCGCTGGCCGCCGAAAGGGGAGAAAACCAATAAGACTCACTGGTTTGGTTGTAATTTAATTTCTTTATTTTTATTCAGCTTCCAACATATTGGTGAGTGCTTTTAATGTACATAAATGCGTTACCATACACTGGCACTTTTAGTTTTCTTAAATGTTCTCTATGTTTTCCATTCAATTATTTCCGTTTGCAATTCATATTTTATTTAGTATTTATTTTGAAAATTCTGTTCTTGACATTCTGAGCTTTTTACAAAATACTTTATTTTTCTATTTTTAAAGGAGTAACACATCCAACACACAACGGCTTTATCCACCTGCTCTCGATTACCGACCCAACATCAAAACTCCACAAACAAAGAACACGTTTCCGCTTCGATTTAAACTTCTCCACTCGTGTTGTGTGTACGCACCCCACGGGGGATAAAAGTCAAGTTTTTTTTTATTTTATTTTTTTATTAGACTTCTCTCGGGAGAGGCGAACCTATAGCGTCGAGTGGGCGCCCCGAGATGCCATCAAATAACTGCTGCAGTTCTTTTTGAACAGTTGCAGGTTGTAACGCTCCGGGAACACTCGCGTGGGAAGGCAGTTCCACAGCTTCCCCGCTCTGTAACGGAACGAGTTCTGATACAGGGATGTTCGCGCTGTCGGGAGATGAACCACAAACGGGTGCGATCCGTCGGATTGTCTTGTGGAGCGCATATAGACCGAATTGAGTGGAACAATGCCAAGAATCTCCGAAGAACAGCACCCGTGATAATATCTGTAAAACAGACAGAGGTCGGCCACGCGCCTTCGATGTGATAGCGACTGTAGTCCTGACGTCAGCGCCGAGTCCACGATCAGGCGGATCGCTCGTCTTTGTACGCTCTCAAGTAGGTCGAGGGTATGTTTAGGAGCCGAGCTCCGAACATGCGAGCAATATTCGAGCGCGGGTCTAATTTGAGATTTATATAGGAGAAGAAGTTGGGCCGGAGTAAAGTATTTCTTGGCTCTAAAAAGATAACTCAGTTTTCCTGAGGTTGATCTGGCGATACCCGATACGTGTTTATGCCATGATACATTCCCACAGACCGTGACGCCGAGCAATCTCAAACTTTCCCCAGCCTCGAGGGCCCGGCCACTCATCATCAGCTGTGGAACCGATGATCCAGTTTTCTTTGTGAATGTTGTATACTGGGTCTTCGTTGCGTTGAAGTCGACAAGATTGGCCTTTCCCCACTGCAGGACTTTATCTAGATCCTGGTTCAGAGAGTCAATCTGTCTACATCTCAGCTGGTGCGACGTTGATGCACCAATCGGCCGATCACTCGAAAAGGAGGAAACAAGCGTACTATCATCCGCAAAACTGAACACTTTGTTATCCATTGTCTCCAACAAATCATTTATGTGAAGCAAGAACAAGGTTGGAGCCAAAATAGAACCCTGGGGCACCCCCGAATTAACAGGACACAGATCCGAACACTCGCCGTCCACAACAACCCGGATCGATCGATTCTCGAGGAAGCTCCTCGTCCAGTCGCAAAGCTGTTGGGAAAGTCCATATGAACGAATTTTGCTCAGCAATGCCCCGTGCCAGACGCGGTCAAAAGCCTTGGAGATATCTAATGCGACCGCCCTTGACTCACCATGCGTTCAATCGCAGATGTCCATATATCGGTTATAATGAAATGTTTAAAAATGACTCGGGGGTGTGTGCATCCCCGTGCACACGTGCGGTGCTTGAAAGACGACTGACTTGGTAGCTTAACTCGGAACTCTTTTATCCCACACCATCAACCAATGGTGATCGCACACTCATCTGCATTCACCCATTTCCCCGCCCATCAAGGTTAATAAACTCTCGCGAATTTACCCACAGTCAATGAAGTTAGGGAGAATAGGAGAACCGAAAAGGAGAGCTTGACGATGTCAGGGTTGATTTGCTTTCGCATGCAACGAAAGCGAAACCAACTGGTGACCGCATGACCCAGTTACATATTTGATTGCTCTCAGAGTGCACGACCGAAATGCACTCCGAAAAGGGGAAATGGCGTAGGTTGAAAAGTATATTTCTTATACTCTTCACCCGACTCTGAGTTTATTACGTTAGTATGGAGAATTGTTTGCCGCTGGAAACTGAGGGGGGTCGGGCACGCGGTTGCGCGGTTTACCTATCGAAGAAGGACCGGCATATCAGCACGGGTGCCGACGATGGAGCTCGATATACGGTCGCTGCGTCCTCGAGCGAACGGCAACTTATGAGGAGATGCCGGCCGGTCGCGCTTGGTGGGAGGTAGGTGACTAGTCTGGGGGTATCGGCGGTCGCGCTTAGATGGCGCTGGCAACCTAGTGAGGGCGGGGACCGACAGGTCGCGCTTTGGTGCCGGTAAGCGACTTGGTTTACAGGGGCTCCTGGTGGGTGCTTTGTTATGCCCCACCGCAGGGCGCCCTGGAATTAATGGTGCGCGCTCCAAAGTGTGGTTGGAATATCTATATGAGGTGTTCCGGGCAGGGGTCTCAGGCCGGTGGTATCGGTTTGATTTGCCGACCGGTGTTGCTGAGACGCTTGGGAGACCTCGAAAGTACCCGTACGTCAGAGTAGGGGGTAGAACCGAGCGTCCTAACGAATGTCGCTACGAGTAGTAACTGTGGTTAAGTGAGGAGCCGGCATTGTGGGAATTGAGTGGGGTCGAAAGGGTTGAATGGAGATGTAAAGGCCTGAGCGGTGTCGACGAGTTTATTTCCTAAGTTCAGACGTGTATCTCATATCGAGTAGGCTTAGTTTGATGTTATGAATAAAGTGCTTTGTGGGCAACGAGTTCGTTTTAATCGAGAATTAACAATGTAATTTAAAGCCCACCAAACGTGCTGTAAGAGACTAATGTGAATAAAATAGAACCTATTAATAAATATCAACAAACAGAGTACATCGACGTGCTAAAGATTTTCCTTGATTGTTTAAGTCTTTGGTTCCACCTCAAATCATTGTTAAATGTGAACAATAAAAAGGAAGAATTAAAAATCATCTATAAACAACAAGTTCCACTGTGTTTTATTGTATTTTCCTTTTCCCTGGTGATCGTTCCTTGTATTCGGCGGAACAATATCGTGGAGTGTATGTAAACTACTTACCCACTTTGGTACCAGCGCACAGGTTTGTGGGATCGTGGGGGAACCCAGCGCCCATGCCAGGGCACCGACTTCGCCCCCCACAGTGGTGACCCCGACGTGATGTAAAGAATTCTTTTCAGGGAATTTAGCAAATGCAGTGGATGCATGAATGAAAGAATTCTTTGAAGGGAATTTTGTGTAATGCGTTGGGTGCATTACATGTCCCTGAAGAAGGAAATGTTGTAGGTATGCGAGGGAGATGGGGTGGGAATTGTGGGTGGTTCTCGCGTAAAGTTAAAGAGCCCCCACAGTGTTCTATTAAGACCAGTGTTCAACAATTTAAGGGCAAGATTTTTGATCCACACCCTGTCAAACGCCTTTTCAAAATCTAGGCTCACCTTATTAAAGAGACGCACGCAGACATAGTTTTGAAAAACGTTGAGAGCCATAGAGGTGCTATGCGTTCTTTTAAATCCAAATTGGAAATCTGGTATTAGGTTCATGGCA
This sequence comes from Microdon myrmicae, assembly GCA_963931805.1. Lineage (NCBI taxonomy): Eukaryota > Metazoa > Arthropoda > Insecta > Diptera > Syrphidae > Microdon > Microdon myrmicae. The sequence goes on from OZ007502.1 coordinate 64,670,064, forward strand.
CTGATAAATTTGTTTAGCTTCTCGTATATGAATTTTTCATATATTTTTTTCATGCAAGTGAGGAGCGAAATGGGACGAAAGCTTGAGGGGTAGTATGTTGGCTTTTCAACTTAGTCTATTGGGCAAACAATAGCATGCTTCCATGCTTGGGGAAAGAATCCCATGTTGTAGGCATGGTTGAACAGAATGGAGAGCTTTACAAAGTATAATGCAGAAACCCTTCGCAACGAGTGCTACGCCATGTTGTCGATACCGGGTGACTTCTGAGGGTTTATAGATATAACTAAGTTCTGTGGGGTATTTTGGACCTCTGAAGTAACGGCTGCATTAGTATCCGGGTCGCCACCCTCGAAAGTGAGTCTGTGATTATTTTCAAGGGTCTATAGCGTTTGAATGATAGTGAAGAACGTGTGATTCGAGCTGACGCTATGACAGTTAGTATCACCAAAAATTGAACCTAAGCGCAACCCATCAGGCCACTGGCCGTGTTTCGAATTCGATTTTAAAACTCAACTATATTTCACTGATGTGAATTGTTATGTTATCGCTATGGTATACGGCTCTGATGTATTTTCTTATTCGATTTTCGTTCGGTGTTCCTCGCTATTTGCTAGTGTATTCTGTGTGTATCTGTTAGATACGCTACACTACTCCCTTCCCAGTAACTTCGTTACGATCAGCTTCGGTGCGAACAACGGAGCGAGCGAGAGAACGTCGGAGCAGGCGAGTGTGCCTTGATGCTCTATGCGGAAGTCATGATCGTGTGTGAAGTTCTGTTTACTACGGGAAAGTGTATGCTGTGTGTACAGATCACGTCATAGTCACCAATTATAGCGTTTGGGATAACAGTGAAGAACGTGTGATTCGAGATGACGCTATGACAGTTGAAATCACCAAAAATTGAACCTAAGCGTCACACATCAGGCTACTGGCCGTGTTTCGAATTCGATTTTAAAACTCAGCTATATTCCACTGAGGTGAATTGTTATGTTATCGCTATGGTTTACAGCTTTTGATGTATTTTCTTATTCGATTTTCGTTCGGTGTTCCTCACTATTTGCTAGTGTATTGTGTGTATATATGTTAGAGACGCTACAGGTCTCTCCGATGGTGTTTGCTTTATTGTTGTCATTATTGATAACAACACCGTTGTGAATGATTGAGCCAGCGATACGAGAAGTGAGACATATCTATTTAACGTTTTCGTCAACGTTCTGGTCCATCGGAAAACCCTTCAATTTGCCTTCCAAATGTCGGATACGATTGTCTTGGTTTCTCTGTTCTATCAGTGTACCAATATTGTGAATGATGGATGGCAATAATGATTCCCTTTGCGTAAAGCGGTGAGGATATCTCATTTTGCAGAGCTTCTCACGCTCCCGGATAAGACGAAGTGTGGAGTCATCATGGAGAGTCTGATAAGTCTTTTCAAGTTTGTACTGGACATGCGTCTCCGAAGTTTCAACTAGAATCTCGGCAAATCACGCTGCAGCGTTATTTGTCTTAACCGTAGTCAGGTTCCTGTCGGTGGGAAGAGAGTGTTGGTGGAGTTTTCCGTTGAGTGTGAGATTAAAGTTGTCCCAATTTGTGCCTCCATAATCGGGTATGTATCTGTCCTGTATGCTCGATAGCTACGAATGTGGTCACAGGGTTGTGGTCAGATACACCCACCGATCCTTGGGGAGAAGTGATTTGCAGGAGTAAGTCTTTAGACACAAAAAAAAAGTCGAATCATGGAAAAGTTTGAGAAAACGGGACTGTGACGTGGACGCAACCTAGTTTCGGTTACAAAAACCGGGTCCGCCCGGCTATCCTTTATAAAATCAGAGACTATCATACGCTTTGAAAGCGAAGCAGGGAGTTGGCATTTATAAGGATAACCTTAATTTTGGGATCCATTTTGAAGCGTATGTCTTACATATGCCGTGAAAATGAGTGCATCCTTCTTAGCCTCGGTTGTTAGTTTGTCATATCAAGCCGAACACCCTCAACCGTGGCATAGACTAAGTAGTTTCGCAAGTGTTGAGGATTGCCTCTTTGGAGGATTTTGTTCCGCTGGTTGGATTTGTGTCATTGTGTTGGCATGTACAGTGATTCGCTCAGGCTCTTGAACATGTTTTTGTGGGAGAGATGTTGGAAGAGTTTTCATATTCTCTGTTTGTGGTCCTTTAAGCATATCATCACCATCATCATCACCATTGGCACTACAACCGGGATCCGGTCTTGGCCCTGTGGCGGTGCCGCCAAACCCCACGGTTCACTTACCTAAAACCCCCATAACTGCCATCCAATTTCCTAACTTCACTAATGCAATCGCATTAGTACTTGAAAATGCTTCACGCATCATATAGATCTTAAAGTCCCTGTCAAAGAAAACTTACCTTTTATGCATTCTCTTCGCATATTATTTCCCGTAAGCTTCCTTTCTTTACCTTATCAGGCAGAACCCCCATTATTACAACCCGATCTACATCAGTTTCCGCGAATGCAACAGCATTCGCACCTGTAAATGCTGCACCCGTTAAACTTACCGAATATATTTATTTTCAAGCTTCTGCAAAAGAATTCTTACCTGCATGCATAACTTCGCATTTAAAACCCCCTTTCTTATCTTATCCTAAATTACCTGAAAGAAAATTCATCGGTTCATATATAATACAACCGCATAATCAGGAAACCTTACCCTTGAGTTGGCTTATCCCAGCTTCATCATGTCTATCATATATCACCAGACAAACACATTGACTGGCGACCTACACCCAAGGGACTAAAACAAATACACGCATCTCTTGGCACCAATTAAATCCTACAGCATAAGCAAATGCACATAGGAATTCAATACTTACCCTTACCAGTGATGCCATAAACACCATTTCCCGGTAACCTAGCCAAAACCTATTAACACCATTTCTTCCTTGCGCCGCGTCTATTTATTTAGCCGCGACGCACATCTCAAACAAAGATCCAATTAGCATCCGACGAGTTTCGGTTTTATTTGCTTTACCAGACTCGCATCCCATGAATGCACCTCTTCCCTTTTTTTGTTTAGATTCCTTCCCATGGCTTTGAACCATAAAAGAACCAGTGTACACACATATATGTGTACTGTGGCGATCTTCTGTATGAGATCTGTTAGTTACCCCAAAGAGAAACTTTACGTCTCTCTTGGAATAGGAAATACATCCTTAATTTAAGAGAGGCAGTTTCACTGGCTGAATTTCTTTCGACAACGATTGAATATCGTTGAGTCCTATTACAACAACCATTCGCGATGGTCGGTCCACTCCCGCTCTCCGCCGGCTGCGGAGATGCCTTTATAAACGGGTCGTTTGTGAAGTGCTAGCTCGTCCCACAGTTAAAGCGGTGATGAAGACTAATGTGTTTGGAATTAAATTAACTGCAGCGAACTATTCTTTTAGTACTTGAATAAATTGACTGTCAAATATAAATGGATAAACCTGTTCAACATGTAACCGAAAACAATAAAGAGTAATTCATTAATACAACCTTGTTTCATTTTACTTATTTCTGGTGGACGATTCGTTGCGCAGTTTTGTTTCCCTGAGTGTATGTACGTACTTCCTTTTTTTCGACGAACAGTTTAGTTTACGGCGGACCTTGGAGAACTGGTGGGACGAAGTAGAACCCCGTGTTGTACCCCACAGCCATATTTAGCAAGTCTTTCCACCGATATCCGGTTCATATCCGAAACTTGTTTAATTGTCCATAATAATTTGTTTTTCCGGGGAAGGTTATTAGCCTTGCGCCAACCCCTCTCAGGATGTCGCTGCATGCATTGGTTCACTACTTGGCGTGGGCCAAACTAGCTATCCAGGGTTGTCAAGTGGAGACTGCATATCATCTTGGATTGAAGAGGGGCAAGGATCCTCCTGACCTTCGCCGGGTTAAAGGCCGAGACTTTGCCCTATATGCCCCCCCCCCACACACCGCACCGTCATCCTTTAAGCATATCGGCGAATGTCAATCCATTTTGGATGAAATTTTGTGTGGCCTGTTTTCCGAAGTTTGACTTGGCGGTTTGCTTAGATCGAGTCTCCTTGTATCTTTGAACGATCTCTTTATATTTTGGATAGTTTCTATATATGGCGGGATGTCCTTCGTTGCCGCAATTGCAGCAAGTTGGCAAAGTTATTTCAGCCTGCACATTTGTTGTGGGTTCGTATTTTGCTGGCGGGAGTTCGCACAATAGAGCATGGTTCAAGAATGACTTGGGTCTTTTATACTAATATGTTATCGCTTTGATTGAAGGGGATTCTGATTGTAGCGTCCGTTCCCAAGGCAAAACATCAACCTTTGTTCGTTGTGCATCGTATGTATTATAGCTATGTGCGACGCATTATCGAAGGTTGCCTTAACTCTTATTTGAAAACATAGTTGTAAGATGTGGCGGTCAGTGTCACATTGAAAGTACGTGACAGACTTGAGGACTTTGGTTTATTTGCGCCCTTAAGCAATCCAACGGACACCATCAATTTGTGATTTAATTCTTAACGAGGTGTATATTTCCTTATGAAAATTTGTTTTATTATATAACTCTAGACTCTATTCTAGCGTAAGTGTTCTATTACTGGGAATATTAGAACGGGAGACAATTCGCGTATTGCAACATTGGATTTTTTTTTTTCTCTTGCGAAGTTGAACCGGATCTATTAGCAAATTTTGTTTGCAATGTGTCGCGATTGTACGAGTATCACTCAATAATAATTTTTTCGATTTGGTCTGATGCGTCCACGAATGATATGTATAAATGCATTTAAAACATTTATCCGTAACGACTGTTATGAACTATTTTACATAATTAAGAACACCGATTGAATTACTCTACCTTAATCGCGTTCCAATGAAATATCTCTCATTTTCCTAATTTAGGATTACAATGACTAAAAATCGTAGCTTTAAACATTCGATGGGCTGTGATGAATACTGCAGGATTGTGATCGGCTTTACTCAGTTCCGCCGCAAACAAACCGAATAAACGTTTTTTTTTTCGAAAAATTCATAGAGAATATTAATGAGGTTCTGTGCCTCCTTCCGCAGGATTACATTTATAATTAATTTGAATTTTTATTTGTATCTTTTCTACAGGACTTGTGCTTCGAGAATTAGAGCACCGACATTTTTCCGGCAAGCCCTCAGTTGAATTCATTATAATCAACTACTTTCGACAGACAACGAGTCCGGGTGAATGTAGGTCCTTCATGTTGATCCAGTTTATATTCCAGTTGTCATGGCGAAGGATTCCCAACAAGCGTACGAGCCCAAAAGGACAATCAACATTGTCGTTCTTTCTAGTTCAGAACTTTGAATACAGGATACTATTTCAATTCAATCACTGGAGGGTGTTCTCATTCATTATGTATAAATTCCCGGGTATTACTGCAAACTGATGCGGAATACGATTTTTCGTCCGAAACATTAACGTCTGAGGGGTTGACTGTATAAGAAGCTTGTTAATCTTATCAATAGCCTTTGGTATTGCGGTTCCAGTTGACAATAATTAAAAGCTCAAGTCGACAAATAATAGATGTTGTTCACCAAAAAGCGGCTTCAGTCAAATGGCTTTATGATCCCGTCCTTATCTTTGTGGACGGAAGTGGATTCAAGAATGGTCCGTGTTCGGATGCTGTGAGTTTCATGACAGCTTCCAGCGTTATAAGTCTTAACAATGAATTATCCTCTTTAGGAGATTAATAAGGGGTATTGTTTTATTACCGTCGCGGATGGCGTATGAGGTTACGACGATATGAAGGCCTGCCTTCCCTGGTTTTATGAATTGTAAATTGGGGCGAAGTATGTAGGTATAAAACACAAAAGTTTTCCTCCAGCTTGAATATCCTGGAAGTATTAATTGCTTCTTCTCTTGATTCTCCCTTCTGCGAGGAACGTAAATGGATTATAATTTGTAAGTTACATGGTGGTTTACGAAACGAAAGTGTTTATTGAAGAATTTTATCCAGAAGGCGCGGAACTGGCTTTTGTGGGTGTTACTAGAAAAAATAAAATGTCGCCGCTACATGCAGCGGGGAAATTGGACTATACGAGGGTTGCCTTTTATATTTCGGGATTAGAGAACAAAAACAAATATTGATCATCGAAAATCACTTTATTGTTTTTCAAAATATTCCCCATGAAGATCTATACACTTTTGCATGCGTTCGAACCAATTGTCGAAGCACTTTTGCCACTCTGATTGAGGTATCTCCAATACATGCATTCTGAATGCAGCAACCGCTTCTTCAGGTGTCGAAAAACGTTGACCTCTCAGTTTGTTTTTTACGTACGGGAATAAAAAGAAGTCATTCGGTGCCAAGTCAGGACTATACGGAGGATGACCCATCAAATCGATGTTTTGGGTGCTCAAAAATGCAGTTGTCGCAGCCGATGTGTGAGAGCTCGCATTGTCGTGGTGAAGAGTGATCCGTCTTCGGCGGTTGGTTTTCCTGATTTCTTGGAAGACAACCGGCAAACAAATGGTTGTGTACCATTCAGAATTGACTGTTCTGCGTTGTTCTAGTGGTACGGTTGCGACATGTCCAGTTTTTCCGAAAAAACAGGCGACCATTTGCTTGGAAGTGCTTCGTGCGCGAACAACTTTTGTTGGATTTGGCTTATCTTGAAACACCCATACAGTCGGCTGCTGTTTACTTTCGGGCTCATACGCGTAAATCCACGATTCATCACCTGTCACAATGTCATAGACGTGTTTCGAAGCATTTCTTTCGACCAATTGACACGAGCCTTTTTTTGGGCGATTGACAAATTGTGTGGGATCCAACACGAACAAATTTTTTTGACAGTCAAATGTTTATGCAATATTGAATGTATGCTGGTCCCACTAACGCCTAAGGTTGTCTCAATCTCACGATAGGTCACATGACGATCTTCCAATATCAGTTCGCGCACAGCATCAATGGTTTTCGGAACAACAACTGATTTTGGACGACCTTCACGAAATTCATCTTAGAGTGAACTACGACCACTATTGAATTCACCATACCATCGATAAACACTGGTTTGCTGAGTTAATCCACGCCGAAAGTTGTAAAAAATAATCGCACGAAAATGTTGACGATTTAATTACAGTTTTGGGCCTAGATGAATCTTTTAACACAATTTCAACACAAATAGCGCTCGTATGTCAAAACGTTCTGAGTGCGTATAACCTCAAAACTCTACGACAGAGCTGTCAATTGCCGGATTGCAACACTAGGGTTGCCAAATCCCGAAACATAAGAGGCAACCCTCGTATATATTTCTCCCAGTATTTGGACTACAACTAAGATGCGTTGACGTAATTTGTTGTACTTCACATTTTAGAATGTGAAGCTGGATATGATCGAATTTTAAAAGACAGTTTCCTTTTTACACTTCTTTAAGGAGCGGCGATCGTATGGAATTGACAGAATCTCGTAAATAAGTAAATAGGGTCTTATAAATCTATTCCCGTATTGTTCTCCTCAGTTATATCAACGTCCGACGTTTTTGACTTTTGATTAACCAGTCTTGTTGTAGGCTTTCATGTGAACCCATAAAAGTAGCTCTGTGGGGTTAGATGTCACGCATACGCCTTCACGGGCGTGTGTTCAGCAACACACCCACAATTTGTTGAGAGAAAAATTGTTCCACCAGAAAAACGAAACCAAGAGAGCACACAGGTTTGGTTGGTAAAAATGAAACAAGTTGGTTGTTCTGTTAATCACAAGATCTCTTTAATATTACTGTTCTAATTTTACTTAAACTGTTTACAAACATTTGTGCATCTAACTATGAGCACTTCAGCAATGAGTCACGTAAAGGAACACTACAAATTACAATTCTTACTGTTCTAATTTTACTTAAACTGTTTACAAACATTTGTGCGTCTAACTATGAGCACTTGAGCAATGGTTCACGTAAAGGAACACAACAAATTATTGCTCGCGCGAAAATATTTCGTTGTTAAATTAAATTATTCTTTAACCGGGAGAAAAACGAACATATTTCCTTCTGCTAACCGTACATATAGGACTTTTGTATAACGCGCTGACTAAAAACTTACAGCTCCCGACAGGGCTCCTCAAGTGTAGAATTGGTGACTCCACCAGCGAATGTGTGCACGACAGTGGCTAAAATCTGACTCAACGATGCAACTCCTATCCATCAGATTCAATGGCCGCGAATTGCATCGATAGGGGCGGATTCTGTGTGTCCGTATAGGACAAGTATGATGCACTGCGATGAGGACGATGATCGGCGGACACCTGATTAAACAGACGTACTATCATCGGGGGCTGCGGCGATGTACCCATACATTGCTGATGATGTATGCCAGAGATCGAAATAGATTTTTGTTTCAAAGTAAAGAAAAACGGTATTTCACAGATCAAATGGTGGCACACATGATGTACATGATGTGCCTCTGATACGAAGGGGTCGTCATGGTATTTTCCTAAGATTCCTTGGAAACACCGATGTAGGCAATATCCAATCTAGCCGTATGGCTCCGGTGCACAAGGAGGCAAATTATTTTGTTGACATAAGTCAGCAGAAACCTCGTCGACGGCGGCAAAGGGTCAGGCTGGATGGCCCTATGTTTGAATTAATATGCGGGTAAGTAATCAACACAATGAGATACTGTATGTTTACTTTAGGTTTTCAGGCGGGTCATCATAGGCATGGCATGTGTAAGGTTACCTAAACAATGTTCATATCCATGCCCAACTTCATGGTCGGTTGATAGCCGATAACGGGAAATTGTCGCAACTGTCGCGGACCTAACGGTATAGGTGCAATATACAATCGTGAACTATGGAAAGAATATCGGCTACAGCTATGTCAACAACACGCTGGGCAGGGTTTGTTTATCGTAATTGAAGACAAGCTGAGTCGATAGGAGATGAACTGGTGCATGGAATATGAGCCAGGGAAATTCAAAATGTATTGATGCCGTCGGGGAGGTTTCCTTTTCAGGTATGGTGTTGCAGGGGAGCTTACGCTGCCCCTAATTGCAAGTAAGTATCATAGCTTTGCATGGGCGGAGGAATTGTAATTTAAGAGGATGGGTGGCTCTTTGGGAATGTATTAAACAACCGCCACAGCTCCATTTTGCTACATTCCAACATGAACGCGGAGCTAGTAAATTGTGAAAGCATTCTGAAATGACTGCTGATGTGATTCTGGATACAGGGGTTTTAGAACCAAGAATTGGGGAGTGAAATGTAAGAGTTCATCATCCATCGCTGTAATTTACATACACCGCCATGAACAGAATATTATACAAATTATTCTCTCGGATTGAGCTAAAGTAATTACAGAAAATGGAAAGAAATCATTACGACATATAAAAAGTGGCGAATCAGTCTCACTAAGCACATGAACTTCAAACTCCTAAGAGGTTCTTATTCCCGCTTCCTTTCGTATTATTTATATGATTCAAACGTTTCCATCTTTCACAATTGACCCTTTAAAAGGATAATGTCACCGTGTTTCCAATGAAATCGCCGGTTGAAATTTAAGATGAATCCACTCTACGATAATGATACTGTGGGGGTAATATAGAGATTACGCCTAGAACCAACCCACAATTACAACCACAATTTCACCCACAGACCGCGCATGCTAAGAGTGTCGATGATGTCGTAGATAAAGATGACATACAGGAGATCATTGACACACCTAAACCTAAAAACGCCATCCGATTTTAAACTCGAATGACCACCACGGTACGATAATGCATCAATTGCATATGCCAGAACGACTGCCTAATAATGCAAAAGCAATTAACGGCATATTGCGGAGCAATTATATTGAAGAAACGTTTAAACTGCATGTTCGAACACAATCAAGTACGAAATAATTAATTGGGTCAATTCGCAACTGCGGATACGGAACTGTGATGCAAGTCAATGAAGAAATATTGACCAACACAGCAGTTTGAAGTAATTGCGAATCAAAAGTCAATAATCGGAAATTGGAGCAATTAAAATTGAATTGCATTGTCGTAATCGGGAAGTGTTGACCCCGACGTATCAAGAAGATACAGGAAGCAATTAGGAAGTCAGTCGGTGGTTGGTCAGAGTCGAGGGTTGATAGTTGGAGTCGATGATTCAATATAGAAATAAAATCTTCTTTGGGAGACGGAGAAAAAGTCTTTTTAATCGTAGAATATAAATGAAAAGTGTGTCGATAGTAGCATTCGAGAAGTGTAAAGCGGGATAGTATTGACAAGTCTAAGAAGTGATTGGCCGGTAAGGAATACAGTGAAAAGAATAGAGATTTGATAAAGAGAGGCAAAATAACTTTATGACTTTTATCACTGGTGCTGGAAACAAACTTGTAAAGATGGACCTATATAATTAGTGGTAAGAAATACTGAGAACTCAAAATAAAGAAAAGCATCGTTTCATACAGAGTTAAGTGTAAGTGCATTGTTCAAAAGAAAAGTGGTGAAGAAACGAATAAATGAGAGTAGTAGTGCTTATTTATTTTTTTTTATAACGAAATAAAGTAAAGTAGTGCCGTACAATGTTAAGTTAAAGTGCACAGATTAAAGAAGAAGTAGTGGAGAGTTAAGAAAGAAAAGAAGAAGTGCTTATTAACCTTGTACATTAATAATAGAAATGTATAGACTAGAATAAGTGTATGTACTTAATGATTAAGAAACTGTGAGCTATAACTTTTGATAAATTATACTCAAAAAAAAAAAAAAACTATTAAGAAAAAGTGTAAAGATCTAGATAAGTAATAAAAGAAAAAAGTGACTATCATATACTGGTTTTTCATTTATTTCTGGAAGGACCCTTAGATAACATAACTCGCACAACGCCAACCCCAATCCCCTTCATCGGCCTATATTCCATGAAAAGGCAACATTATTTGATATACCACATTAGATTTCCTGTCGGAAATCTGGTTAGTAATAGCAAAGTGTGGGCAAGCGACGCTTTTGCTACATAGAGAAACGGCTTGCGTTTTCGCGAATACCTTTAGTCTTTTTCCCACGTCGATATTATCCCAAGCCATCGCGGCGTCCGTTGACCTGCGCCAGACACGGCTATTCGCTGGGGATCAAAAACCCAGAGTCAGGTGAAAAGTATGGGAAATATACTTTTCAACACACCCCACTTCCCCTTCTCGGAGTGTATTTTTGGTTCTGCACTCTGAGAGCAATCCGAATACGAAACGGGGTCACGCGGTCGCTTAATTGGTTTCGCTTTCGTTGCAAGCGAAAGCAAACCAACCCTGATATGGGTTGTTGTTGGGTTGTTAAAGCTCGTGTTTTTCGTATCCTTTTTTGTTCCGCTTCCACGATTGTTATTTCTAGGAAGCGGAATTGGCTAATATGGGCCTGGGCTATGGTTGATAGTGAGACAATGGCTAATAGAGAGAGTATGGCTATGTACAATAGGATTGTGGTTTTTAATTAGGGATTTTACTTTATTTAAATTATTTAACTATTGTATTTGGGAACATTCTATTGTAATGGGAAATTGGTGATTTTGAGGGAAGGATATGTATGTGAAGACACGAGATGTTAATTATTCGTAGGTGGGGTAATAATTAAATGAACTTAATTACATAACAGGGTAAATTCGCGAGAGTTTATTTACCTTAATGGGCGGGGAAATGGTAGAATGAGGATGAGTGTGTGATCAAGCATGGGTGATTGTGTGGGTAGAGAGGGTCCCGAGGTGAGCTGCCACACAGTCGAGTAATAGCCGTGAATATGTGAGTCGAATATTAACCACCAGGGTGCGTGGGAGTTTTTAGTGCGAGTTGGCGTAATTTAATACAAAGTTTATGCGGGACGGCCAACGTGTTATATACAGTTCGGGAAAAAGCAGTTTAATTTCAATCATTTGCACAAAGAGAATTTGCGTATAGCTTGTAGTTCGGTCGGGCTGTCATCTATGTACTATAGCTCATCACTGAGAACCTACTAACGAAAACTAGAGACAAATTATGTGAACATAATGAGAGCGCTAAAAATATCAAATAAGATTCATTGAAAAAGGTGTCGAGGTGCTCGTAGTAAGATTTATAAATTTATTGTGAATTATTTAGTGTGAAGTTTGGATTTAAAATTGAACGTACTTAAATACACAAGGCGCACAAGTGCAATTAGGCTGTTTATAAACAAAAATAAAAAAAATAAAAACTAATTTCAACAAAACCAGTGCGTTTTATTTTTCCTTCCTTTTTGGTGAACGACTTTCGGCGGAACAATCGTTGGGGATATTAGGGAACCTGTTCCCCTGACGGCACCGATTAGTAACGCCACAATACTCTTAAACAATGCAATCCTTGCAAACAAGGCAGGATAAGAACGTGACGCTGTCATCATTCGTTGTCCTTTACGAATTTATGACATAATCGTTCGGATGCCAAATGGCTTTTTCTGGTGATGTGCACATTAAATTTGGAAATCTGTAATCAATCGATTCACATTAAACTAGTAATCTTATTTCCATTAAACACAAATATGTGCATGCATTCATCTCATTAGCTAAGATGGCATAAAGGTTCTTAATCTACCCACAATTCGCCGTACGTACTCTGTACGTAAATTAAACTGCCCATTTCGTGCTAAAACAGTAGCTAGACAATACACCCAAGTTTTAAGAAATTTCAGGCATTGCTGCAAAGAAAAAGTGGAAAACAAAGAATTGGGAACATTGCTAAATGAAGATCGGAGTCAAATGCAAGAGGAGCTTGCTGAATCATTCGGCATGACTTAACAAGTAGTTTCAGAGTGACTTAAATCTATGGGATTGATCCAAAATCAAAGCAATTGGGTGCCGTATGAACTGAAACCGAGAGGCGTTAAAAACGATTTCTCACTTTCCAGCAATCAATTCAAGAGTAACAAAGAAAGGTTCTTGTTCACGGGATCGTGGCTGGGAATGGGAAATGGATATAGTCTGATAAGCTCGCCCAATCATTGCCATCCGCTTCAACATCATCATTAAAGTCGAGTATTCACGGTTCAAGGATCATCCTATGTGCCTGGTGGGATCAAAAAAATGTTGTGTACTATGAGCTGCTAAAACTCGAAGATTCCATCACGGGGAATCGGTAGAGGCTACAATTGGATCACTTGAGCTCTTCATTAAGAGAAAAATCGCCGAAATACGAGTGCGGTATGGCAATGTTTTTCTTCTAGGTGGCAACGCTTGGCCTCATGTTGCAAAAGTCGTTAAACAAAAGTAGGAAATGATCAAGTGGAATATTTTGCGACATCCGCCATATTCTTCGGACTCTACTATTGCCGTTCGCACCGTACTCTGATGTTTAAGAGTACTTCAAAATCGCCTTTCGTGAGCACGTTAGTGTAAACAAACTCTTGATTGTGATCACTGATTGCTCCGATGGATGCAGCACCAATTGACAGGTTACCAGTTCACTTATTTTGCAGATATCGAAAATTGACTCCGAACTTGGATCACCTCCCAAGATAAGACATGTCTTTCGAAATCTGATTCGAAAATTGCACGAGAAGTGGCAAAAATTGGTAGTAACCAGTGGTACTTTGATCAATTTGTACATATAGTGTGGTACCCCGAGTTGGGCGATGCCAATTGTAATGTGTTTGGCCCAAAGGTTTAGAGGCAAATAGAAACTGAGCATGGAGGTGGTTTGGAACCGGGAGTCATTTATGTGGCGGTTCCACTGAACGCCACTACTTACCTTCCCAGCAATTTGTAAGAAAGTGCTTCCTAGAGCACTTAAATACTATCGAAACAAGTACTATGGTGGTTCCATTCGAACGCCATTACTTACCTTGCAATTAAGCATGCCCAACCGTCCACTGCAACCGCCTGAAGGCGTTCTCCCCTTACATGTTTTCCCACCATAATATGCATTCAATGCATCCGCGAAACCTACCTGAAAGAGAAATCGATTTAAGCACTTACTGCACCATCACAAGGCACCATCAATTTCCTAGAGCAATTCGGTTTCACCAATAAGAAACCGACATAACACGAACCACCGCAGGACGCCGCCAATACTCCTTAATGGCAAGAAGCACATGAAACATTCATTTCCCTTAAAAGCAATTTGGCTGTACCATCAAGCAACCAACATTACCCGAACCATATCGATGAAATATCTCCTAATAAGTCTGCCACACAAGCGCAGGAGATATTTCTTCTTTTCCTTTATTACCTATGCCCACATCGGTCGGTCACCCGATCGACAAGCAATGGTTTAACTCGCGCCTGGCCGCAAAAGGGAATCGAGTTCTCGTTAGTGTAAATACACACACGAGAGTTCGACCCTCTGAAGACCTCAGCAACGTGCGCCCGATTAGCATAGATCCCTTCCGCAGTGCTGATCGGGTAAACATTCTCATGTTCCTATGTCACGATGGTTTGCACCAGTTACAAACTTATCGTGTAACATTTCCTTTTATGGAATTATGATATCCACGGTTCGCATGCTCATGGAGACCAGCTTGAGCGTGCGAAGTAACCGCATCTGTGTGCGTGCACATACTCACCGTGACCAGGGTATGAAAGATCATCCCCTGTTGGTCACCGAAACGATGGATGGCATTTGGTACTCTGTAATCCTTCATCACCCAGTGAATTGACTTTTAAGTTTGTTAAAATATAATCAGTATCGCTAAGTGACTTTGACTTTTAAGTTTTCGAAAATAAAGAGCCTTTAACACCGAGTGACTTTTACGTTTTTCTCATTAAAAACAAGAAATCATTAATTCCCACGTGTGTTCCAGCAGTTAGACGAGGTTGGCGTTGCGACCAAACGGCTCGTCGAGAATCTTTAGTAAACCTGTGCCCCTGTGGCACATTATTAAAAGACGCAAACAGGCTAACCCCACACTTCTAGTTCCTAGAAAGGGAGGAAAGAAACCCGCCGTATAGTGTCTTCCGTTCAACCTAGGGCCTTGAGAGCTAGGGAGCGTGGGTTGGATATCATAGAGACGAAGGATTAGCCCCGGAACAAGCATCTGGAGCATCCAAGATCCAGTCCCAAAGTCAGCCAGTAACACCTAAGTTAACCGGACGTTTCCTCCTAGGCCCACTTTAGAGTGGCAGGTTGATCAACCCCAGAGGTAGGCCGGATAGTTCCCCAGTGTAACAGTGCGCCAACGGTGAACGGCTTGCCCTCCGAGGAAGACCTTAGATGGACGCGTCGACCAACATGGACAATAATGGAAGTTGATTGCCTTCCCTTCGATCGGGCTCGCTTTCCCACGAAAACCTCCGAGTGCCGAGGCACCGATCCTTACCACGACGTGGTAATGAAATCCTTAAACCCGTATATAGAACGGAAAAATTTCCCTTCGATCGGGCTCGCCCCCCTTATCTCAGCGTAGAACCTTGAAAGGGTGGAGTGCAGCAAAGCGGGTTCCTCCAAAAAACAAACGCAGGTCTTTGGTTTTCACACTGCCAGTGTCGCGGTGTCAACCCTTCCAGGCCTTCTAGGAATTGCCTTAGAGTGACTTGCCCTGGGTGTCGAGCAAGTGAGACTCTAATTCTAAAAAAATCGAATAACCTCACTCTTAGCGAACCGTCTATATATCAGCACTAACTATCTTAACTGTCTCCACACAACGAAAGAAAGAAATACTCTACCTCTAACCCATAACTGACTACACTCCACATCCTGCAATTCCTATATCCCCTTAATTATAAAACTTTGTTTAGTTTATAGCTCATGTTATAACAATCAGACTAAGTTAGGTTAAGTTATATTTATAATTAGGGTTGGGTTTAGATTAAGTAAAGTAAAAATAAGGAATTCCTGGTTTTCTGACCTTTTCCAGGAAGACGAAACACTACTAAATGCATAAACACAATCTGTTCTGTAACTCTTAAAATATTGTTTGGAAAATGTATGTATTATTATAATAATTACATGTAAACAGTTGTTACAAAATTCATTTTAAGTCACTGTATCACTTAAATGTACAAATTAAAATTACGGTTAATAAATACAGTTATGTTAAAAAAAAAAAGTAGATAAGAAGATCAGTCTCGATTGGCGTCCGATGTATGAGGACGCCAATAAATCAATTAAAATAATTAAAAAGAAATTTAAATAAAGTATTTGATATAAAGATCCAGTCTGATTTTAGTCATGGGCGCGCAAAAGGACGCAGTCGCCTTTTAATTGAATCATCCATCTACTTGGGCCGACTAGCCTGTCCCCTTTCACTCAACAATCGGTTGCTACTCTTCCCGGAGGCCTCGGAAGCACGGTGGCGACCACAGCGAGCAACTAGGAAGCGCTCTATCAAAGAGATCCTCGTCCATTTAAGGACAAGGAGACACGCTCCCTAAGATGTGCTACAACAATTCTGTTGCATTGAGTATGGCTAAGTATGGTAATTTTACGAAACATTTTAAGCATGTTGAAGTTCACTGTCATTATGTTCACGATTATGTAAAAGAGAAAGTTATAAATGTTGTTAAAGTAAATTCTGATGAAAATGTTGCCAATACATTTACAAAGTCATTATATCGAAATAAGTTCGAGAAATTTAGAAATATTGTAAATGTGATTCAAATGCACCTGAATAGATTTAAAGTAGACTGGAAATGTATGAGTATAATATAAACGAAAGGAGACGTGTTGAGAATATGTATACGTTCATATTACACAGTATGTAGTATAGTGTGGCGCGCATGAGCACATATAGATATGTAAGTGTATGTGTGAGTGTGGGGGTTGTTTATATCACACGGAGAACCAACCCACAATCCTAACCAACCTTGACCGCTAACAGTGCGTCACCCTAACCCAAATCCCCATGCAAAATCCGCAATAGCATACATCCCAAACCTTGCAATAAAAAAAACACATCCCAAAACTCCCAACAGAATACAATTCAACAAAATATAATCTAATCATCCCCGCATTCATTTTCTCAAAATTACTTCGGTCAATTCTTTACTGAATTCATATTCCCTCCTTGCGACCAAGCAATCTCAATTTCCCCGGAAATTCATAAGCTGTAATAAAATGCACATTCCAACCTACATTGGAATACCAATCATCTCCCTCAATTACATCACCCCACATACATTTTCCCAAAATTGCTTCGGTCAACTCTCTACTTAAGTTATATTCTTTCCTGCGACCAAGCAATCTTAATTTCCCCGAAATTCATATGGTGTAATGAAACGCATATTCAAATCCATAACGGAACATTAACCATCACCACTAACTATACCGAGCCGCATACGTTTCCCCGAAATTACTTCGATTAATATCTTATCTAAACGATATTCCTTGCTTGCACCCAAGCAACTCCAACTTCCCCCGAAAATGCATGTCCATACTTGCTCGCGTTCCCAAAGCCAATTTCCCGGTACACGCAACCAACGAATCCAACTCAGCTTATACGGCGAGGATTCGCTGGAACTGAATTCCTTTGCAAGCATAGCAATTCTACTCGAAATTCCCGGTAAGTGGCAGCGAGTCTATTTTTGCTATGACTCAACCGCCACGACGCGATGAATGGATTTGATCCATTCATAAGTCAGTCATCATTCTACCACCGGCGCGCGAATTATGATTCCACGATTCAGAAAGTATACAAAAAATGTATTTTTATTCTTCTTAATTCTTACACACTAGATGACAATGTTCTTAGTACTAGTCTATCGTGCTGAATAATCGGGAATGCCGCTGCTGGTTCTGTATTCTATATTTATATGACGAGTCTTATCTTCTTAAAGGGTGCTGCCCTGGTAGTTTTCCTATGTTTGGTTGGAATCGTCAACAATGTTTTTCCTTTGTTTGGATGGGTTTGCATAGTGATGTTACTAATGGGATTATCGGTTGGTGTTCTTGGGAATTTTTCTAGGAGATTATGTTATTGTTCTGATGCGATATTTGAATATGAAACCATGACTATTGGTTATGACTAATATGATTATTTACTATGATAGTTAACAATGTTGGTTATGACTAATATGATTTTAGGCTATGGTTGTTAACTATGACTGTTAACTCGCGCACGTCGGCTTAAGGCTCAGCCCCTCGTAACGTGTACTCGAGGGGTGCAAACCCCCGAGTATACAGTGAAGTCTATCGCGTCTCAGTCGAGTGGGGTCGGCCCCTTGATTCCTAAACGAAAACCATTTAGTGGTGTGTCGGGTTCTTGGTCCCCCTTAAACGAAAAGCATTTAGTCGTGTCTCTTAAAGTCCGGCGGACCGGCAATCATTTCCTAGAACCTAGTGAACAATTAAACAATTCGTGAATGACTATACAGTGTGTTTTATTTCCTGCGGTTTCGCTTCCCCGCCGCCCCGCAGTGTCCTGGATGTTTGCCCCCCTTTATTCTCTTCGTTGTGAACAGTACGGTGGCAGAGAGCTGGGCACCGGAGTGAACCCTGTGCCATACGCCGGCACACCCTACTTCGTACCCCACATGTGTAAGTGGGGAGCGTCACTTCGCCAGCAGTGCGGTTGTAAGACAATCGGGAGCCGGTCTTGGCCTTATTTAGCCTTAATTTTCCATAATGATTTGTTTTTTTCCGAGCAAGGTCATTAGTCTTGCGCCAGAGGCTCTCCGACGGGGAATCGAACCCCCCCCCCCCCCCCCCCCCCCCACACACACACACACTTTCGACAACCCTCATTACACAAGTCGTCACAAAATAAATAACCTAACTACGCTTTATTAACCGTCTTCTCTCAGATTCGGTAGATTGTGCAAATATTTTCTCCTCTAGCCCGTTTAATACCAATCTCCGTAACTTACAAAACCCTCGTCTAGATTATTTACCACTTATCACACCCTTATGGTTTCACGTTATCACACCCTTATGGCTTCATGCCTAAGAGAGCCAACTCTTACCTCACCTCCTTTAACTTTAACCTTTAAACATAACCACCAGTTGGCTAGATGTTTTTCTTGCATCGAATGCCTGCAGTATCTGAAACACAAGTGAAAATGTTTAGTTTTTATTAAACAGAACAAATTGTATTAATAAGTCGATCAATAAATATTTATATTCCGACCGGTGAAGTTTAATTTAATTTTTCACTTTAGCAGAAAAAAATGTCGCCGTCAAATGTGTTCTTGAATAATAAATTGTCGGAAAATATTTTGACGGTGTTGAATTTCGTAAAAACATTTTCTACTTGAAATATACATATGCGCATCATGCCCACATTGCTATACATGTTCTCCATATTTATCCTCCGTCGACAAATGATTGTAAAAGGTACAACAGGGAAGCAAAAGCCAAAAGTGGGTAAACAAAAAGCAGAGAAAACATAAAAATATTCCACAATACCCTTGAAAATGGCTGTGAGGGCTTTTCTTTTCACACCCACCAAACTACAAGCTTCCTGTTTGAGTGCACCTACAGATATTGTAAATTATCGACAACATCCGGATGTACTTCAGCAGGACGTCTGTTGCTGTTAACTGGCGCACATTATCGGACACTCCCGGTGCTCCACTCCACTTCATGACCCTAAGGATTCGTATAAAAATGATAATGAATGACTTTTATATTATTCGAAGAGCACTTATTTTCAAAACGATTGCATCAAAATGTCACGTTTTCCACAGTGTTTTTAAGTTTTTAATGGCTGGCTAAAATTTTATTCCAAATCATGTAAAAAATTCAATTACTCAGAACGACTTTTTCACTTGGCAAAAGTGTCTCGAATGAAATATGACAACACGTATTCGTCGCTGACAAACCGAATCCTCATTTTAGAGCGATGATGTTACAACACACAAAACGCACAGCGACAGTAAATCCTTTTAGTGCAGGCAATCCCATTGGGATACATCGTAGAAGATGCTACAATCCACGAAGAGGCATTCCTATCTATCCCTTGGAACCTAATGAGTCCTCAAGCACATCCTCCGTGTGGATAGTGTGCATTTGAACGATTTAATCCAATGAAGGCGAAACTATCGCCGTTAGCTTAAGTTTCCTGTAGCTTCGCTTACGTACAATGAAATCCTTTTTAAGTGCTTCAATGTTGAGGAAAAAGATTTAGCTCTGGATTAGAATAGTGATAAGGTGAACGGGAATGACGATGATAGAGCAAACTATGGAGATAAGTGTCAAGGTGAAGTGCAGTTTCTCCAATTGTTTTAAGGATAACAATCGACATTCGAGTTTGCACCTTGTTTTGGTAAAAGTTAACGGAGTGTGAAGGAATTTCAATGGAAGAATTGCATCGCTGAAGATGTGTTTAGAGCCTCATCCTGGAAAGTTGCGATTCTCAACACAATTTGATCCACATGCGTTACTTAAGCCTGAAGAAACTAGGATTACCAAGGATTCCTTGGAAAATCGAGGAAAACTTTTAATCTCCACCCGGAGAGATGAAACTGGATTTTTTTCGGATTTGGACTTAGGTAGAAACTTTTTAAGGGGTGTGTGTATGTGTTGAAGGAAATTGATTTCGCCAGTGAGGTTTGAATGATAATGCAGAGAAATTGCACGAAAGTATACTACCGAGTGCAGCACCGGATTTCAGCGGCACTTAAAATATTAACAAACGCAAATGGAAAGTTCGTGTCTATATCAATCCAGTTAGAGTGTCATTTCCGAAGGGTTTTATTCGGAACCCTGCAGACAAATCGGAATTTCCGTCGATGTTAATTATTTTATATGGTTGAAGCTGAAACCGAATCGTTGTTAAACAATCTATTGTTTACAGCTGACGAAGAAAAGGTTGGTTAGGTGGTAGTCGGTCCCAAGGTGAGATACCACCCCGTCACGCTGTATATTCGCGATATCGCCGAGAGAAATCTTCGACGGCGTTTCGGATGTGTGGCTGATGGCCCGGACTGACACGGAGATAAGTCATGATGTTACCTTCTGATATAAAGAATTCCGGAGGTAAACTAGTCTCCCATTCGGATCTCCGGCGGGGACTATGTCAGGGGGGACATCATGCAGATATCATGATAAATAATGGAACTTTAAGAGGTTCATCATCGCATAACCGGTCTCGCTCTCGAGGCTCTACCCACGCTCGACTGGTGACGACATCTTGTAACAACAGGGGCATCGGTTTCACCAATACGAATGTAAACGCCGTCCACCAATATCTGCAAACAACTGACTCGACATATCTTCGTTGCTCAGGATACGACTTACATTCGAGATTCCGTTTTAGGGGCGGAGACTGCGTCTTCGCGCGGTCCAATCTGGCTTGCCAGGGGAGGGCGGCGTTGGAACCCAATAATATGGACATCATATGGTTGAGGGTCGTGCTAAGGAATTCCGTTAAATTTCTTTGTTGTCTTTACCGCTCCCCGAATGACGATCGGACGGCGACATTTTTCGAACATCTTTCACATACCGTCGACTGGATACAGATCAACCACCCAGCTTCCGAAATTGTTGTCCTTGGCGATTTTAATGTGCACAATTCCAGCTGGTTGTTACATTCTAACAGAACCGACGAGGATGGGAGGCTGGCGGAGATGTTTGCTGTAAGCCACAACTTGGCACAACTCGTGGTGGAACCAACGCGTGTGCCGGATACCCGAGCCGATTATGCGAACACTCTAGATCTGTTTTTGACATCCGAACCGAGTATTTATACCGTAGAGGTTTCTACGCCACTAGGAAACTCAGATCACTGCTTGGTGTCTGACGCACAAGCACTTGCATGTCAATTGAATAACCGGCCTATGCAGCTTCGTCATGTATGGAAGTATAGGGCTGCTAACTGGGAGATTTCGAGATTTCTTCGCATCCTTTCCATGGCCCGAGGTGTGCTTCGGAAATTCCGATGTTAACGCTTGCGCGGAGTCGGTATCAGAGATTATTTTTCTGGGGATGGAGATGTATATTCCACATTCCATCAAACGAAGTTCGTCTGATAAACCTTGGTTTGATAAAAAATGCGAGCTGATTACAGCGGCAAAAAATAGAGCTTTTAAGCAATGGCGCTCCAATCCCACCGATGTTAGCAGAACGAATTTTGTTAGAATGGGAAACGCGTGCAACCAGGCGATTGATACCGCGAAGAAGGCTCACAACGACAGGGTGATCAATAAGCTCCTTCGGTGCCCCACTGGTTCGCGCTCCTTCTGGTCAATGGCAAAAGCTGTCTGCAGTAACTTCGTTTCCTCCGTTGGTGACAGACAGCGGGGCGTTAGTCACAAATTCAAGAGATAAGGCTGATGTGTTCGCGATCCGTACCGAACACCGCAGTAAAATGCTCGCAAAGAGCAAAAGTCACACACCGAAGAAATTAATTGAAACGCACTGGTGATCTTATTAATGATAATGTTTCTTTATTAAGTGAGTTTACAATAAAAAAAAATATACACTATTAATGTCTCCGCTAATGTAGACATTGCACTTTATCGGACTATCAAGTCTACCCGCACTTCACAACGACTCATAGATAACCCACCGTACCGGCGCCGGTACGGTGGATGGCAGGCGACCCGACCAATAATGGCAGGCGATCCGACAATATACAACGTTCACAAAGAAAACTGGATCATCGGTTCCACAGCTGATGATGAATGGCCGGGCCCTCGAGGCTAGGGGAAAGTTTGAAATTGCTCGCCGCCACGGCTGTGGGAATGTATCATGGCATAAACACGTGTCGAATATCGCCAGGTCAGCCTCAGAAAAACTGAGTTGTCTTTTTAGAGCCAAGAAATATTTTACTCCGACCCAACTTCTTCTCCTATATAAATCCCAAATTAGACCCGCGCTCGAATATTGCTTTCATGTTTGGAGCTCGGCTCCTAAACATACTCTCGGCCTTCTGGAGAGCATACAGGGACGAGCGGAATCCGTCTGATCGGGGATCGGCGCTGACGTCGGGACTACAGTCGCTATCACATCGAAGGCGCGTAGCCGACCTCTGTCTTTTTTACAGATATTATCACGGGTACTGTTCTTCGGAGATTCTTGGTATTGTTCCACGCAATTCGACTTATATGCGCTCCACAAGACAATCCGACGGATCGCACCCGTTTGTGGTTCATCTCCCGACGGCGCAAACAACCCTGCATCAGAACTCGTTCCGTTACAGAGCAGGAAGGCTGTGGAACTCCCTTCCCATATGAGTATTCCCGGAGCGTTACAACCTGCAACTGTTCAAAAAGAACTGCAGCAGTTATTTGATAGCATCTCGGGGCGCCCACTCGGCGCTATAGGTTCACCTCTCCTGAGAGAAGTCTAAAAAAAAAAAGCAATATTTTCGAAGTAGGACACACACCCCTAATTACAATTGAAAAGTAATGATATCTGATAAATTAAACAGAACACGAAAGTTCCTCTAAAAAAATTTGTACCTTTTCATCCAATGATTGGTACAATATTGTACGTCTGGCATAGGCGTTGACCGAGGTGAACTTGCCGGTGGTCTACGTTATTATGACTATACAGTAATGTGGTGCTATTATGTACCGTCACTCACAAACTATTATTATAAATGTACAGGAACAAGTTTTGTTCATTAGAATTCTACTACGATTCATTGAGAATGCTTGACTTCGTGAGTTAAATGATTTACTGTGAATCTTTTCCACATTTTGGATGAACTTGTTTGATTGAGTCAACAAAGCGGTTTAAGGTCGAAAGATAAAACTGCGGCGAGGTATTGCTATTTGAGAAGAACTACAGTCATCAATGATTTGCTATTCTATTGAAGACGTTGAATTATATCTGGTATTAGAAGATCCTTTACAATTCAGCATCAGGTTTAGAAGCTGTATAGTTGTACTTGACTTCGGTGTATCCGACACAGTTTTACGTTTTTTCTAATGCCCACATCCTAAAAAACGTAATACCCTTTTAAGATAAACAAATGGAAGGTAAGCATCCTCAAGAGAATGTTAATGGCCTTATAACATCAAGAGATAGGGGATGCACATTTAAGTGTAGATGAGACAGCGAAGATACTAAAGCAAGAAAACGAATTGAAAGAATGCAATGACGGCTATGTCTTTGGTTCTGTAGTAGACGTTGCGCCGGAAACAAGTTATTGGAGTTCAAGTTCACTAAAATATGCCATCACAACAGTAAACAATCGCACACAATCCTAGCACAACACCTCTTAGCAAAGATAAAAATGAACAAGTTTTCCAGTTTCCCAAACAAGAATTGCCGAATATATTATATTTGATTGAGTAAAAAGTGTTTGGGTAGTTCAGCAACAGATGGTATTACTACACTATTGACAGTACTAGAGCCATCCACAGATATGCTTGTCCTATGCCGTTTAACAACTGACAATTTAACATTCATTCACAATTTAATAGTATCATATCAAACAATTGAGCGGATTGGTTGAGTTTTGAAAATTTTCCAACAAGTTGAATATGAAAGACCAAGCTGTGCATTTTCGTCATACAGATATCAAGCTTGTGAAAAATTGCGTAAAGTTTACGGTGACGATGCTCTACAAGAAAGTCAATGCCAAAACTGGTTCACAAAATTCCGCTTTAGTAATTTTGATATCAAAGATGCTACGTGGTCAGGAAAGCCCGTGGCGTTTCTAACATATTCACACACAATAAACAAGCAAATAGTGAAGAACACCCAACGAAAATCGAATAAGAAAATGTATCAAAACCGTACACCATAGCGATAGCATAACAATTCCACATCAGTTGAGTGTACATGAGTTTAGAAAACGAATTCGCACACGCGACAGTGGCCTGATGTGTTGAGCATTGGTTAAATTTTTTGTGATTCCAACCGTCATAGCGTCAGTTTGAATCACACGTTCTTCACTATCGTCGCAATACGCTATAGGCCCACCGAGCCTAACGACGACAGAATCCAGTCATTAATCAAGTCAAACCCCCATTACACGACACGGTAGATTACAGAAACATTGAAAATCAGGTGTTTTCTTCCACCTAAAGAAGCTCGGATACATAGCAAGTGTTTTATTTAGATTCCTCATGAACTCGAAGAGGTTCATTTGACGGCGCATATAAATCCTTCCTTGAACTATCCTTTCTTTTGAAAATGACAACTGCTGATGAGAAGTGGATTGTGTACAACAATGTGGAACATGAATGGTTTTGGTCCCGATGTGGTTCGCCTTAAGCAGAATTTTTTTTTTTTTTTTTTTTTTTTAATAGATTGTACTTCTCTCGGGGGAGGCGAACCTTAGATCCGACACGACGCCCCGAGACGCCACCTAATAACTGTTGTAGTTGTTTTTTAACAGTTGCGGGTTGTAACGCTCTGGAAACTCTCGCGTGGGGACGGAATTCCACAGCTTTCCCGCCTTGTAACGGAAGGAGTTCTGTTACAGGGATGTTCGCGCGGTCGGGATATGAGCCGTAAACTGGTGTCATCCGTCGGATTGTCTTGTAGACCGCACATAAACCGAATTGCGCAGAACAATACCACGAATCTCCAAAGAACAGTGCCCGTGATAATATCTGTAAAACAGACAGCGGTCGGCTACGCGCCTTCGATGTGATAGCGACTGTAGTTCCAACGTCAGCGCAGTGTCCCCGATCAGGCGGATCGCTCGTCTCTGTATACTCTCAAGTAGGTCGAGGGTATGTTTAGGAGCAGAGTTCCAAACATGAAAGCAATATTCGAGCGCGGGTCTAATTTAGGATTAATACGGGAGAAGATGTGGAGCCGAAGTAAAAAATGTCTCGGCTCTAAAAAGATAGCTCAGTTTTCCTGAGATGGATCTGGCGATGCTCGATATGCGTTTATGCCACGATACATTCCCACAGACCACATACTCAAGTACCTGGCCATTCATCATCAGCTGTGGGACAGGTGAACGGCTTTTTTTGTGAATATTGTATACTGTGTCTTCGTTGCATTGAAGTCGACGAGATTGGTCTTTCTTTCCCGACCAGAACTTTACCCATTTCCCGATTCAGAGGGTCGATCTGGCTACATCTCAGCAGGTGCGACGTTGATGCACTAATCGGCCGATCACTCGAAAAGGAGGAAACAAACATGCTATCATCCGCAAAACTGAACACCCTGTTATCCGTCGACTCCAACATTTCATTTATGTGAAGCAAAAACAAGGTTGGAGCCAAAATAGAAATTTGAGGCACCCCGGAATTAACGGGATACAGATCCGAACACTCGCCATCCACAACAACCCGGATCGATTGAATTTCGAGGAAGATCTTACGTAGTTGTTTTTACACAACCTAAGTTTGACATATTAGGGGAAGGGCTGACAACGAGGGATACTCAATATATATGCAATTTTTGAGCTTGGGCGGTTGTATTCAAGTTACTTCGTCGCTCTGTGTGGCTTCAGTGAGCTTGTGGGGGTTTCTCTAACCACATGGAGAACCAACCCACAATGCCAACCAATCTTGACCGCTAACAGCGCGTCACCTCAATCCAAGTCCCCGTGCAAAATCTGCATTTGCATACATCCCATACTTACCAGGAACCCATTTCCCAAATAAATGCATATTCCAATTTACAACGGAATATTAATCATTTCCCTCAATTACATCACCCCACATACGTTTTCCCAAAATTGCTTCGGTCAACTTCCTACTTAAGTTATATTTTCTCTTTGTGACCAAGCAATCTTAATTTCCCCGATATTCATATGCCATAACAAACGCATATCCAAATCCTCAACGGAACATTACCAACCAACTAAACCGCGCACATTTCCCCGAAATTATTTCGGTTAACATTTCTATCTAAACGATGTCCCTTGCTTGCACCCAAGCCATTCCAATTTCCTCCGAAAATGCATGCCCATACTCGCTCGCGTCCCCAAAGCCAATTTCCCGGTACACCCAACCAACGAAGCCAACCCAGCCTGTATGGCCAGAATTCGCTGGAACTGAGTTCTTATGCGAGCGTAGCAACTCCTCCAAAATTCTTCGTAATTGGCAGCGAGCCTAATTTCGGTATGATGCACCGCCACGACGCATTGAATGAATTATTTTCATTCATAAGTCAGTCGTCCTCCAACTACCACAACGCGCGTATCGGTAGTCCCCTGTAACCGCCGCGGTCACGCGGGGGCACGCCGCCCCAGCGTGCCAAATAAAGTCCGCCCTAATGTTCTCCTTCCAATCGCCGCGGGTACAGCGTCGAAAATGAATAGAAGAAAAAACATTCGGGCGCAGTTCGTGGATTAAAACTAGACAACTTATGACAAATCCTAAGATGAAATAAAAAGACCCTTACGGCCGACTCCCAGTGTTTCATTTCTTTCCTTGCGCTTACGGACACTTTCGCTGGTAAACAACTCTGTAGTGGGGCGGCGGTTAACTGGTGCCATACGTTGGTACATCCACCATCGCACCCCCACAAGCTCTAGATAGAGAATTCGGGTTTCCTTTGCCTTTTTTCCTTCTTTTTCTTTTTTGTTTTCTTTTTGTGCGACTTGTGGATGACATATTGCTGAAGAGAATAGAATAAATAAACGTACGTTCCTGTAATCGGTGTGAAGGTTGTAATCTAATATATAACTACCGAATTAAACGGTGACAAAATGCAAAAATAGGAATCCCATCGAAATCGTTTGTCAAACCTGGATGTGGTAATCTTCTGAAGATACAGGTCGACCTAATTCACTTATATGTCCTATTTACCTTGTTTTCACTTGTATGACCGTGTGTTCAGGCTAAAACTGTTCTGATAAGCATATTACTCATTGTTCCCCCAGGAACCATATCCGATATTTATTCCGCGGGCAGGGTCGACGTACTTTGTCTTCTGCATAATGTGCCGTGCGCCGATGAATTTCCGTCCGATGTTTGAGCTTAACCCCTCCCCACCCATGATGCAACCACAAGCTTCGCTTCCTGCGTAATAATAGAAATAAATTATGGATCATCTTCTCTCGGAATCGAACTACACCTGACTACTCCAACTTTTTTGGCTGTCACCTCCAATTCACGGAACTTTTCAACACCCTTTATCTCAGATATTTTACCAAAACTCTGGCCAATCTCAAAAATGATGCCAAAACCTACTTCCAGTTCGTCAATCATAAACGTAGATCCGACGGATACCCCATATCACTTACCTTAAACTCTCATACCTCATCTGATCCTGTTACTATTGCTAACTTCTTCGCCACTCACTTCAATCAGTCATTCACTAATGACTCCGTTGTTTCTGACCCGTCATACTTTAACTACCTACCTAACTTTTGCCTCGGGCCCCTTCTCCACAACTCCTTTCATCCGACCTTAATTGAATCCAAGCTACTGGAAATCAAAGACGACTTTACACCGGGCCCTGATGAAATCCCTGCAATTCTCCTCAAGAATAGCTGATCCATTTACTCTGCTCCCCTCTCACTGATCTGTAATCTCTCACTCTCTCAGGGTGTATTCCCCCACATTTGGAAAACCTCCTTCATGACCCCCATCCACAAGAAGGGTCACAAAAACGATGTCGTGAACTACCGTCCTATCGTAAAACTGTCCCGGTTACCCAAGATTCCCGAAAGCATTCTATACGAATGTCTTAGTTTTCGTTAAAAATCTTTTATTTCATCAAGGCAACATCGTTTTCTCAAAGGCCGATCAACTACAACCAACCTCGTTGAGTTCACTTCCTTTACACTCTCAGCACTAGAGGACGGTTACGAGGTCGATATGGTCTCGATTGACCTCAGTAAAGCATTGGCCAAAATCTTCCACAGTCTAATCCTCTTCAAATTATACGCCCTCGGCTTCGAACCTGGATTGCTGAAATGGATTTCTTCCTATCTAAAGGATAGACTTTTTCCATTCGATTCAGGTCCATGATATCCAACCCCTCCTTGCCGCCTCTGGGGTCTCTCAAGGTACCCACCTGGGTCCTCTCCTATTTATACTGGTGACTAATGACATCGATAAGGTTATTAAGAATTCCAGCTTATCCCTATACCAACTTATAGAAGATCATGAAGCCCCCACTTGATTCTGCACTGCTGCAATCAGACCTTGAATACTTCTCGGTTTGGTGTGACAAAAATTGCTTTGTACTTAACATCGCCAAATGCCAATCAATGATATTTTCCTGTGAGCGTATTCACTCATCCACACGTTCCTATACTCTACATAACCAACCCCTGACCATTTTCCAAAGTATTCGAGATCTTGGTATCCTTTGCTACAGGGAGCTTAACTTCCTCTCTCACATTGATGAGATGATCCAGAAAGCCAACTCTGCCCTCGGATTCGTGAACCGATGGTCTAAGGAATTCTCCGACCCTTACGTCCCTCGATCCCTTTACCTTACCCTTGTCCGTCCGCTACTTGAATAAGCTAGCCAGGTGTGGTCTCCTTATCACAAGATCCATATCTGTAGAATCGAAAGTATTCAACGTCGCTTTCTTGGGTTTACTCTCCGGGGGCTAGGACGGGTAAACCCCTTAATCCTTTCCCCGTACATTAACCGCCTCAAATTAATCAACCTCAGAACCTTTGACGAGCGCAGGGTCGTGGCTGACATAATCTTCATTCATCGAGCCCTCTCTGGCTCGGTCGACTGCGCCTACCTCCTTAACTTAACTGCTCTGAACGGAAACCCTCGAAATAGGTGTAATCCCCGCAATCCTTAGGAACAAAACCAAGATGAAAACAAATAACAACGATGAAGTTATAAAAGAATATTTTTATACTATATATATAAATACTTCAATACTATAAATACTCCAAATTTATATAATCTTGAAGTATCATGTGACAGACATAATGGGTAAATATTTAGACAGATCCTTGGTACTATAAAAAAACGAATAAGTCGAGACGGCTGTAATTAAAACTATCATCAGTCATACTCCAGATGGGAATATCTCTTGAGGCAAATTTTCCTATGCAATCCCAGAAGCTCAAACAACCACCTGCTGGCCATATCCATTAGCAGTTGGGAATACCAATTTACATTTATGCCCCAAAAAGAGCTCACCTGCTCTCTGCATAGGGCAACCGTTCCATTTACAATTAGTCAAGCGTCAATTAAGTAAAACAAACCTCTTGGGAAGGTAATACATTTAGCAGCCATTACTGACCCGAGCTGCGGCACTAAATCTTGAGGACTATAGAAACATTTATCTTGCTTGTGCAGGCCTTCAGCTAGGATGGCTACTTTTGCAGGGTGTGCAATTCAAATACATTCACAATCAAATATTGATTCAAATCCGTGAGCGGAAATGAAAGCAGTCACCTGTCTCCGGCTGCACAGACTCCTTCGGCCCATTAGATAGCGTATGAGTAGCTGTGCTATGACTCGTTGGTCACTTATTGCAATTTGCATTGTTTAGTGGTGGGACGACTACTTACGTGAGTGTTAGAGAATTTTCAGATGCTATTGGAGCGCATTATTCACTGGTTTACCACCTGAGGTGCTCCAACTGGCAAAGATACTATTGAGTTAAGCAAGATTGATTGCCAGGATGGTAGTTGACCAATTCCTGGCTAGTTGATTTAAATCCTTCCGGTGTTTGTTATGTACAAATTTATTGTTTAATTTCAAAAATGGTGTGCAAATTATTGGAATAAATGCGGCTCTAAGAACTGTCTTTGGTTAAAGCTCGTGTACGACAGCATCGCTTGATACCTACGTCTTGTCTTAAAGACATATGTGGCATTGGACACATAGCAAGTTTAAACATCACCTGCGGTCAGATCTGCAATTGAATTGAATTTCTATTATTGGTATAGTGTCCCCTACTCAGCTAGGGTGTGATTATGATTTATTACCAGCTCCTGAATACGACTCTGTCACAGACATCTATAAAGCCGATAGCTTTGTAGATATCTTAATTGTTCCACACAGGAAAGTGACATGGCGGTTGGTTAATCTGTACAAGATTTCCCGACATGCGTTGGAACACCATTGCAACGATTATAGTAGTAATTGGCAACATGCAAATTTAGTTGGCTAAGTCTTGTTGACAAACAGAGTTTTTCTGTCTTCGTAAGACTCTTTAATTTTCTTTTCCTTAGATTAATAGTTATAGTTTTGAGCCAACGATCTTTCGTTAGCAGCAAACTTTGTATAAAAGAAAACGAGCGCGATCTTTCCGTTTATTTATCTTTATTATAGAGGATCTTCCCTCCTTTGAATCTATCTTAAGACTAATTTATAATTGTGTTTTTACTTAAAATCGAACATTGCAATCTTCATAGATTGTACCTCAGGTAGTAACAAGAATGTCTACCTGTTAATAGGTAATTTAGGTATTTTAAAATATAATTGCATTCAAACGACATTATAGAGATATATTCGTTTTGTTATGCTTATTTTATATTCATGTCATGTTTCTGTTATGGATATGTAACAATTAATCCTTTATGAAACGAGTCAAGACAAGTGATGCGAATCTCTACAATGATGTGGGCAGACTTCTTGCGGTTTTAGATCATTGTAAGATGATATTTGCATGGTTTTACTAATATTTTCATACTCCGTCCCCACAACTTCCACTAAATGTTCCACAGTCTTCTCCCGTAAATTGTTCAGCAAAAACACAAGCACCGACAGGAAAGATAAATGAAAAGGCACTGGAGGATTTTTGACGTTAACTTCTCTTTATTCGAACTAATCTTATTTCACTTAAACTACGTTTCCAATAGCACTTAATTTTGGTTTGATTGCCAAAGCCGAATTTCGCGAATCGATTTCAATTAACAACGAATGAAGACTTTTGAAAATAACGTCTCAAGGCAATTTGCGACTCGATTGTGTATATCTACGCTCCTCCGCCGCGCGGCGGAGGGCGGGAGCTCGGCGACCAGCGTGGTGGGCTGATGGAAATGGACTCAACGATATTTAATCGTTTGGGGTGAAGATCGTTGGTAGTACACATGTATGTGTGCACATGGGTACTTTCATGGGACACACCATGAGAACGGATCTAAACAAAAAAAGGGAAAATGTGCATCCATGAGAAGTGAATTCGGCTAAGCAAACAAGCCGAATCTGATTGATTGCTAATTGAGTTTGTGATTGCCTATACTGCTGCTGATGAGAAGCAGATCCCGAAATATGAAAAGACAAAGGGAACATTTGGGTCTTTGTCTGAGATGTGCATTGCTGCTAAACAAATAGGCGGCAATGCAATGTGGAAATGTGCTGTGGCGGCTCTAGCGAACGCCACTACTTACCTGCTTACCTACCACCAGGTAACCCCCTTACTGTACATTAAGATTATTAAATACTGTACATTCAAGTACCGAAATACGTTTACATTAGGTCCAATAAGATAGATTTAAATATCAGAAATAGCAATTACTAATTAACGTGGAAATACAAACGGAATTATCATCAGAAATAACCTATGTTTGAACTAAAATACTCTAGTTAAGTTGGTTTATTGAGTGGAAACAGGACGACGAAGGCGAACCGTGGGTTTTGCGCCGAACTGCAGGACGCAAGCGAACAAGCTTGGTCGAGCGGGTACGGAGTCTTGGGTACGTCTCGGTGAATCCGTGTCGGAAGGACACCCTACCGAGACTGCGTGAGCATAGAGCCATA
This sequence comes from Microdon myrmicae, assembly GCA_963931805.1. Lineage (NCBI taxonomy): Eukaryota > Metazoa > Arthropoda > Insecta > Diptera > Syrphidae > Microdon > Microdon myrmicae. Next base: position 64,702,485 of record OZ007502.1, read on the forward strand.
GTGCTAATGGGTTTTAGCTAGATTATCGTGAATTGGTGTTTATTGCATCGCTGCTAAGGGTAAGTACACCATACCTATTTGCATTTACTTATGCCGTAGGATTTAATTGGTGCCAAGAGACGCGAGATGCGTATATTTGTTTTGGTTTCTTGGGTGTAGGTCGCCAGCCAATGTGTATGTGTGGGGCTTTTCAGACCACTCTACACAGTGAATCCTATCCCAAATTTTTCCAAAACAAACTGGAAAAAAGTCAATAACGTTATTGCTGCCAGTTTTTCAAATTATTCTTTACCGGAATCTTCAAACCTGTTCCCTACTGAAATTGACCAGGCAGCTGTAAAAATAGAGCAAATACTGGGAAATGCTCTCTTCAGCCATACCCCTACGACCGTCCCTCATAACCACTTAGGAAAACCATTACCCAACCTCCTCACAAAAGTATTGCGCATAAAAAAACAACTCCGACGTAAATTGCATATTAGCTACTCACCCTTTATTAAACAACAGATACAGCTTTTGACCACCCTGATAAATGGACAACTTAAAAATTTCACCGATCAGACCTACACGTCTACTCTAAACAGTATCAAACCAAACCGTGACCTATTCAAAAATATAAATCGACTAACTGGTCGTAATTTCAAGCCTCGAATAGACTATCTCATCCAACCAACTAACAGTAACATCGCCCAATCGGACACTGATATAGCTACCTGTCTCGCTGAACACTTCTGTAAAACTCATAAACAAAACGATTCCCTCCCAGTCACTAATTTCCACGACACCGTGAATGAATTCATCTCAGGCACACTGGAGCCATCCTTCCCACCATTCATTACTGAATTCAACGAAACCAATAAAGCGTCACAACCCATGGGAACCAACACATTCCTAAGCTTTACAGAATTATCTGAATTGATTACTTCGCATAACAATAAAAAATCTACAGGCTTGGATAGAATCCCTAACCTTCTATTTAAAAGACTTCTCCCGGAAAACTTACTCCCCATTCTCGTTTTTCTCAACCACATAATAAACGCTTCACATTTCCCAAAATGTTTGAAAACAACGGTGATAGTCCCTATTAGTAAATCCGGTTCTTCCAACAACCCGGCTAACTTCCGTCCCATATCACTGCTAAATTCGCTTAGTAAGGTTTTGGAATGTAAGATATACAAAAATCTTCTCTCATTTGCTAGGGACAACTCCCTTATCCCGAATTCTCAATTTGGCTTTCGTCCACAACACTCAACTTGTCATGCTCTGCTAAAACTGACACATGATGTGACAATGAATCTCCAAAACCAATCCCCAACAATATGCGTCTCTCTCGACATAGCAAAAGCATTCGATTGCGTTTGGATTGCAGGACTGCTATACAAGCTACATTCAATGTTCGGATTAAACACCCACACTATAAAACTTCTCGCTTCCTACCTTTCTGATAGAAAGTTCATGGTGAAAATAAATTCAACTCCTTCGACACCATACAGTATAACCGCGGGTGTTCCTCAAGGTTCCATTCTCGGACCATTATTATACCTCCTTTATACTTCAGTACAGTAATTCTGAACTATGCTGATGACAGTTTAATTTATTCAAGCAACAAGTTTGTCAAGGAGGCAAGAAACTGTATTAACAGCTATCTCCCGAATCTCTCAGCATATTTTACTAAGTGCAAAATCCGACTCAACCCAGTCAAAACTCAACTCATAGTGTTTAAAGGCAGAATTGCGAATTGTACTAACAACACCATACGCTGCCATAACAAAATCAGAATCAAGTCAATTAACAATATAATTAAACCCTCCAAAACCTTAAAGTACCTGGGAATAACCTTCACCAACAATCTCAGCATCTCCGCCCACACCAAAAACTCGATTCGCAAAGCCGCAATTCAACTTAATCTCTGCAGAAAAGTGATGTACAAGCCGAATGGTCTTTCTCCCAAAGTTAAATCACTTATCTACAAACAGATATTCAGACCCACTCTCACATATGCATGCCCGATATGGTACCATTTCACACCCGCCCAAATGGAGAAGCTACGCATTTTCGAAAGGAAATGCTTCAGACTTATCACTGGCCTCAGCCGACATCCCAACTCCCACAAATATTACAACAGTAGTTCGCTCTACTATGCCGCTAATATTGAACGTATAGATCGACGCTTCCTCGAGCTGTCCATCACATTTATCGAAAATCTTCCCAACAATCCCAACCCGATAATAAATGCGCTCACATCGACTCCGTCAGATAACCGAACTGCCTACCCGAACTGTCTCCACATCAGAACGTTCTTCACCTCTGGCAGGGTGGTTAATAACTCTAATGAGATTGTATACCACAATACAGAGCTTTCACCTCACCAATTTAAATATAGTAATATTCAACCCTTCTCCAATATTTTGCGTTTCAACGAACAAACGGAAAGTAGTTCCCCAACCCACATCCCTGACTAACAATATCCTCACTAACCCATTGATCACTATGCTACCCCCTTCCACACCACACTAACTTATTTCAATAATAATTAGGTAACTAGACTAAGTTAAGATAAGTTAAGTTAAGTTAAGTAAATTAGCATAGGTTAAGTAAATAACTATATCCTGGTTTTCTGACCTTTTCCAGGAAGCTCTACTCACTAAAATCTTAATCCATAACCAATATATAACTTTTATCATATTGTTTGAAAAATGTACTAGTAAGTATATGTAAACAATTATAGCTAAAGTATCATAAGTTATCTGTATTGCTTATTGTAAAATATATTTATGGTCAATAAATACAGAAATGTAAAAAAAAAGGGGCTTTTCAGGGCCCGAACAGTCACGCATCGCTCGATCCCCACCATTACCGGCAAATACAACTTACTTCAAAGTTGAATCTTCGGCAAGGTTATACAATCTTGTTATGGCATTAACCGCCAACCAATTCGCTGGAATCAATTCGGATAACCGACATAAATACACCATAGGCAGCTTACCTTTTTAAGGGCTGTTCCAAGCCCTCGTCCACCGGTCATTCCTGGAAGCATAATTCATGGCAAGATTATCATCTTGCCATGACATCGATCCAGCATCAACCGATTTTCATCGGTATGATCTATGATCTATCTTTTCCAAGGAGGAGATGTTCAAATTTACATTGGCCTTGCGGGCGCGCATATTTGCTTGGCCATCTGCATGACTGATTTTATGATCCGTTGCCGTATCTTGGAACGATCGACAGCATCAGCCATGAGCACCAATATTTATTTAAGCAACGAGTAGCCACGTTTCTCACGCTGGCTATCGAAGCTGTCTTCGTTTACACAAAGTAAACGCCCAAGCGATGCTCTTGCCTGATGGCACCACAACGGGAGTAATTACCCTAAAACAACATGCATCAAATTGTATCTGGCCGTTATGTGTTTATTTTAAACAACCGGCAACGGTTGTATCCTGTGTTAGTTTGCAGAACCCAACGTGCATCCATGTCTTTGGGATTGTTTATCTTTATCGAGAGTTTCTATTATCGGCCGCCAACCGCCCGCGGACCTAGAAAACAGCATGTCAATCAACTAAACGTTGATTTATGGTTTTTCCTATGTGCGAACAGATCTTCGGTGCTTTTTCACACCAGACCGGTCTGCCGCCGGCAAGCGTTACACAAATCAATTGTGTACACAGCTGCCGACCCATGCAATGTCGGCGAACTCAAACAGTCCGCATCCCCATCGTTCGATCACGAAAATAGCATTTCTGTTGTCATTAGATCGCATAGACCTATTCCTTCACCTAATGATCATTACGATGGGTTACAATAACAACGCCCGCATCCACCTATGTTCGTTCGTTGTTGGTTTTCTATAGCAGATACACATACATGGGAAATCTACCCCATGTTATCTAACCCAACCACGATTGACTGCCCCGGGTTGATCGTGTCGCTCGTCCCCTTTTGAGGCTATTCGTCACCAGTTCATTCTTATGTTGACGAATGGATTTTATTCAGATTTTTAACCTTGAGACCACGAGACGTGTCGGGGTCGTTGCGTTGGAGGAGTCGGGGGAATACCACAAGTCAAGTGTTAACTTTGTACGGAGACTTTCTTTTGTATTGCGAATAGAAACATTGTGAGTTAATTAAATAATTCAAATTCAATAGTAACCCACATCAAGTGTTAACTTTGTACGGAGACCTTTTTTTACGTATTAGACCATAGTGAATGTTAAGTTGCCGACGTATAAGGCAAAATTTTAAAGGAACAATAAAAAGTAACAAAAGCATTAAAAAGAACAGTGCGTTTCATTTATTTTCTATTTTCCTTGGCGATCTTGGTTTTCTTTCGCGCCGTTTGTGGGTGTGTTACCGGACCCACGCCCGAGAAGGCGTATTAGTAAACACTACATATGTATTGTGATTTATGATACACTTGGTGAGGACGGGAAATAGGCGACGCAATGTGTATGGTATGCTGTGCAGGCGTACTGCACTGGTTCACCTCTACTCCATCAAGTTACCCCATTGGGTAGTCGTGAGCGTGGGGTATGGTATGGTGTGCAGGCGTTGCACGGTCGTTGTCGGTGGATCCGCATGGAATTGCATTATTCGACGGCGTTGTGGTTCATTTTGCAGGAGTTCATGCAACACGGGAAGTTTATTCTCACATGGCAGTGGATCAGTCCGGTTCGCTTTGTACACATAGCAGGACAATTGAAAAGTCCCTGGCCTGACACATAGATGGCGGCCTAGAATCCATATGATTTTTAGTTTTAGTTAGACCTAAACTTCAAAAGACGCGTGTATAAATTTGACAGATGTCGGATCATTAGTTTGTCGCATCACACTTAAGGTTTACATGATCAGCGACATCGTACTGCATTTTTGCTGATCATGTATTTATTGGCGGTAACCCCCAGCAAACGAATTCTTGCTGGTAAATTTCCATTTCAAGAAGCTCGACTTCCTGGGGTGATGATCGCCGTATGCCACCATGTACCTGTCGTTCGTGTGACCGACCGATGTGGGCATTAAGAAAAGAACGCAAAATAGGAAATATATCCCGTGGTATGTGGCAGACACATTAGGAGGTATTTCTTGGGCATTGTTTGGGCAATGTTTATTGCTGTATGTGCAACCGGATTGGCTTTAAGTAACATGGTGCGTCTCGTACGACTATGCCCTTGTGGTAAATGTCCGTTTTTTGCAGATGAAACTTCATGTCTGCGGGCATTAATGTTTCACTGGTTTTTTTGGTGTTATGGTATGACTAAGGCAGGTAAGTACACGCTTTTCATGGTGTAGGACGCGCGAGGAAACGGTTACCTGGTGGTAAATGAGAAGGTAAGTAGTGGCATTCGAAAGAACCGCCACAGTCCCTGTTATGATGGTTACATTGTATGTAAGCCAAATCATCTTGTTTTCAAGAATTCGTCTAGGGGAAAATGCTCTTGGTGAGATTGGGATTCCTGATAAGTTAGGAAAGCATTCTTACAGGGAATTGTATGCGAAGAAATGCATGAAAGGTAAGAATTCTTTTACAGGTACTTTTAGGTTATATAAATTGGATCTATTTGATGCGTGAAGCATTTAAGGTGCTACTGCATTAGCGAAATTATCAGATTGGGTGGAAGTTATGAGGGTTTTTCTGGTAAGTGAACCGTGGGGTTTGGCGGAATTTTTTTGATTTACTTTTTTCTAACGGTTATAGTATTAGTTAAGTGAATAAGAAATATCACACTAGATGGCTGTGGTGATATACTAAAATCGTAGTTTACTATTTATTAAAGACGCACGTTTTTATATTAAAAATTATAATAGGGGATGTGATGAAAAACCGTCAATGAAGACGGTCGGCTACCTTTTTGTTTAAGTCGTCTGTGTGTTAACTAAATAAAAAGCATGTGTTCAAATTTTGAGGATATTAAAACCGATTTTAAAAACAAGGGGTATATACACAATCGTCCATTTGTGTGAATTTGTTTTCTTCCCGTTTTGTGAGAGCCATGTTTCGCATCCGTATAGAACAATCGGGATGATTATGGTTCTATAGACACGGAGCTTTATATTACGTGATAGCAGTTTGGATTTCAGCAGTTTACTGACTGCATGCCAACTAGCGCTGCCGGAGCGTAGTCTTTTGTGAATTTCCTTCGGCATGTCGTTACTGGCCGTCAGTATTGTTCCCAGGTATGGCTGGACACCAAATTTGGAGTACTGTTGTCAACAATTGGATGGTTTGAAGGGAGTCAGAATGGGCCACTAGGGCAGGTGTTGTATTCAATCAGAACCCAACAGACAATTATAATGACTCCCTAGATCCTCCGAGAGCTTAAGTGGGAAGTTTTGATATATCCACGTTATAATTCGAACCAAGCATCTAGCGGGTGACATCTTTTATATCATTACAAGTCTTCATTATTGACAAGGAATTAGTATCAAGGGGGGGATGTGCAATTCGGTTAGTCGCCAATAGGTATCAGGGTTTCTATTATAGATGCACTCCCAACTTGCTTATAAAATCAAACACATTTGAGAATAAAACGCTATATATTCGACCCAAATTGACCAATTAGAGTCATGTTGAATAAAGTCTTGCAATAAACATAAACGTTCATTTAACTTTGGTCTGGGGATATAGAAAAAAGATTCGGAGCTAAATCTGAAATACACCGGATGCAGTGCATCGGGAATTTTTTTTTTTAGAAATTCGCAATGTTACAAGCAAATTCCCAAACTCTAATATTCGCGTACACATAACATGTATACGCATGTATGCTGTACGTAAAATTCCAATACTTTAATAGTTACATGCATATAACATGTATGCTGTACGCATAATAGCATATTTTCCATACTTACATATAGCATTCCATGCAAATTGCTGTACGCAAAATTCTCACAAGGCGACCTGAAACATATCTGCAATATTGTTTCAACGCATCTAATATTGCATGCTATTTGCCATAGAGAAATTAAATTCTCATCACCTTGAGATGGATGCATTTCCCATTCTCATAACTAAAATTGCAATTCTGAAATCCATGTCCATGTCCATGTTCTAACATGCAAATTGCAGCTACGCAACTCCCAAAATTCCCATAACCTTGATGATCACCTAATACCCCATCGCCTTCCAGGTAATTCCACCCATGTCCATACACATGCCCTAATATTGCATGCTATTTGCTATGGGGAAACTAAAAATTCTCATCACCTTGAATTGAAATGTTCCCATGGCCTTGGGGTGGAGCTGCAACCAGAGTAGGCGTAAGATTGCCACCGCAAGGTGAATGGCGAAAGAATTGTAACTTTGCAGATCCCATCGTCGTTGGCATGGCCTACGACTGGGGTTAGCATCGGGTAACTGTCTCTAGGTAAGTGATGCGATCGTGGGAAAGAATGTAGGATTCGGACTAGATTTTGGGGTATAAATAGGGGTTTCTGTTGTAGGAATTAATCAGTTAGAATCCCACGGCACAAGGATTGGATCATTATTATATTATACTGAACTAAGATATTGAACTGAGCCATTTCACCGTTGGCTACAACTACGGTAGTCTGCTGACACTTAACTTGTACTTAAAACTTAAACCTAAAACTTAAACAAAAACGTAAACTTAAACTTAAACTTAAACTCAAACTTAAACTTAAACTTAAACTTAAACTTAAACTTAAACTTAAACTTAAACTTAAACTTAAACTTAAACTTAAACTTAAACTTAAACTTAAACTTAAACTTAAACTTAAACTTAAACTTAAACTTAAACTTAAACTTAAACTTAAACTTAAACTTAAACTTAAACTTAAACTTAAACTTAAACTTAAACTTAAACTTAAACTTAAACTTAAAGTTAAACTTAAACTTAAACTTAAACTTAAACTTAAACTTAAACTTAAACTTAAACTTAAACTTAAACTTAAACTTAAACTTAAACTTAAACTTAAACTTAAAACTTAAAACTTAAAACTTAAAACTTAAAACTTAAAACTTAAAACTTAAAACTTAAAACTTAAAACTTAAAACTTAAAACTTAAAACTTAAAACTTAAAACTTAAAACTTAAAACTTAAAACTTAAAACTTAAAACTTAAAACTTAAAACTTAAAACTTAAAACTTAAAACTTAAAACTTAAAACTTAAAACTTAAAACTTAAAACTTAAAACTTAAAACTTAAAACTTAAAACTTAAAACTTAAAACTTAAACTTAAACTTAAACTTAAAACTTAAACTTAAACTTAAATCTTCATACATCAATTATGGCAGCGCTGTAGTTTATATTTCCACTTGAACTGTTTGTGATATAAGGCGGCTAAAAGCCCAGTGTCAATCCCTTGAAAAATATTTCAATCAATAAATATACCACTGGGTGGGATTATTTGGTGTTTGGCGGAAAAGTTTGGAGCTTCTGAAGGCAAAACATTTGTTTTCTAATAAACGTTGGGAAAAATATACAAAATGTTCACCTTCGTTTTAGCTTAGTGGTGTTGAGCTAATATTTTGAGCGATTATTTGCTTGTGTGATGAGGTTTTGTCATAGTTATTTTCAATGTTTTAAAATGTGCCGTCCAGTCATTAAAAGCACTGGTTTGGAGGCATATAGACACAAATAGGTAGGTTCCCAAAGCCTAGCTACCCGATGAAATACCACCCGATTAAGCTATAGGCTTCGTGATTGGGAGAATTCTTTGAACATCTTTCGGAGCTTGGCTGATGGACCTGGTCGAGAAAAAATATTATCTCAGGCCGCTGACAGCGCTATAGGTTAGCCATTCCTAGGAGAAGAAAAAGAAAAAACAAAAATACGTTATTACTTTTAGCAGAATGCAGAACTGGTGTCATCTAAATAAGGGTTCGATACGAGTTTTCAATGTTATTCATTTCTGAAAACAATGACACAAGCAATTGTTGAGAATATTGTTAACATAACACAAGCTAGCTTCTTGAGATAACTAAATCTATATGGATTTGAATTCCACGTTTCCATAACTTCGGTATTGTCAGTTTTACTCATTGTCTGTCTATTTCATTTAATTTAAACTTTTTCCTTAATTCGATAAATTTTTGAATCCATATTGAACTAGACTAGAAGACAATCCGCTGCATTTCAATTTGATCAATCTCCAACCAATTAAATTTCAACAGGTTTAATATATCCACTGGAGTTACATCAGGGTATATAATAAGTGTGCAAGTAGGAGCTCGGCTTTTTTGTAAAATTCAACTTTAATGGAAAAGAAACTTATACAAAGATTAAGTGATATCGCTTGCTGAGGAACTTCTAACTGTTCTTCAAGTTCTCCTTGAGTTTGACATGGATTATCATCCAGTAAAACTTGAAGTTTCGCGTCGTCCCTTTTTTACTGCACCTGGACGTGGAGCGTCTTCAAGACTAAATTTTCCTTCACGAAATCTTGCAAACCACTTTTTTACTGTTGAATGACACAAAATATTCACCCAAAATTGAATTAATCAATTCCATAGTTTGAGCAGCATTTTTTTTTCATTTGAGTAAAATGCAATGGTATAAATGATGCCTATCGACATCCATCTGTTATACAACTGATACACATGGAATGACAGCTTGCAAGTGACTTACAAAAAAAAACAAGGTTTGGCATAAAGACAAGAATGACTAAGCTACATACCAAAATGGAGAGCAAATTGGATGCGTTCAAGTATGTTTTTAATGCAACCAACTTCAGAGCCGAGTCTCTACTTGCACACCTATATCTAAGTTCTAATGTTTCCAATAATTCTTGGAACCGCCAAAATCTTTCGAAAAATCTTTCGGAAAATTTTTCACGGAATTAACTTCTTTACTGACTTTTTCTTCGTCTGGTTTTTCGTGTAAATCTAAATCACTGACGATTTTCTCAAAGTGGCATGCGTGCCATTAATTCGTTTTCCCTGTCATAGAGGAAGACCATTACGTCGTACAAGCCACTTCTTATCTTTAAATTGACTTATATTCCAGTTTCTGAAAGAAAGTAAGAAACAAATATGGAGACTAGTTAGCTTGTAACAGATCGCGAAGGGCACAGCATAGCAACCTGATAAATATGTAACATATTACTTGTAATGAATCCCAGTTTGGTATATCGACACTAAATGCAAAACGTTATAGAGAAACCATGGGGAACTGAGTTCAGTATAAGGGCTACTGGACTTCGGGCTAAATAGTTATGAATGAAATTAAATACGCCTATAAGTAGTTTGTTTACGTGTTATCGATGCAGGTTGAATTTCAATAAGCTAACTACAGCATCTGATCCATAGCCTTGCCTAGGCGTGGGTAATAAGTCGTTTAAGAATGCGGTTACCTTAATGTCGTGGTTTATAAAGACGGGGGATTCGTCTGAAGGCTGGCTTATCGGTAAAAAGGTTATTCAAAAATATGTGATTCACATGGGCAGCTCCATTTTCCATTTTATTTCTTTAGTATTGCCCGCCTCTCGGAGTGATTATATTTCTTTATGATACATATGGCTATATTTAAAATTGATGTGATTTGATGTTATTCATTCACTTTAACTAATTATCATAGGAATGTTAAAAGTTAACATGTTGCGACACCACATGAATCAGCTCAAATTAACGCGCAATTTTAAACACAATAAATTATTCTACGAAAAAAGGAATGGGATGGCCGAGTGTAGCTGAAGAATTGTGGTGGGGGCACATTTTATTTCTATATTTTGAGAAAAAAAAGAACTTACAAAACAATGAGTCAACATCTATTTCCCAACTACAATATTATTTGAGGGGCGTGTTAAGAGACCCGAATTGTATAGTAATGCAAACCTTAACTTTCCGAAACCTGTCGGTAATACCTCCGGCTATTATGAAAGTTAAATGAATGGAACACCTTAATTCGATACTTTGCATCCTTTTTTGTTTTGTTGCCTCCAATATGATAGAGTATTAAATACTGATTTAGCATGCAACTGGGTCCTAAATCGTCGCCAAATTGGATTCCACAGCATGCAATTTAAGAGATACAATACGTTTTGAATTTTGTGACTAAGATGTCACAAATACATCTGCAATTCAAAAGCTTTTGTTTTTTTAAACTAACGTGGGCACAAATGGGGATTTTGAAGTACCCTTAAATGTCAGAGCACAGTGCGAGCGGATGGAGAGGAAGTGGATAAGGAAAGTAGGTGTCGGTATATATTGGTCTTGAATGTCTGGAAATCACAACAGCCAGGAAACACATGATCAGGCAGAACATTCCACATTCGTGTGGTTCGGCTAAAGAACGATTCTCTATGTTTATTTGTGCGCCTGAAGTCCACTTTCAACGTGAACTGATGCGCATTCACAGATTGACGGGTATCGCGGGAAAATGTCTGAAGGGGCGGAACACATTCAGCAAGTTCAGTGGAGCAACGACCGTAGTAATACCTATAGAAAAGAGATAGGCATGATACATTGTGCCTGTGTTCTACCGACGGAATTGGTCGACTTACGGCTGGGTCCCCAATAAGTTTCACTGCTTGTTTTTGCATCCTGTTGAGCACGTCCATTTTTGGACGAATATACGCCTCGGGCTCCTCGATAGTATAGTGGTTAGTATACCCGCCTGTCACCCGGGAGACCGGGGTTCGATTCCCCGCCGGGGAGCCTCTGGCGCAAGACTAATGACCTTGCCCAGAAAAAATAAATCATTATGGAAAATTTAACAAGCCTTAGGACTTGCTAAATAAAGTCAAGACCGGTCCCCGGTTGTAGTGGCCGATGATGATGATACGTCTTGTAAATAGTGGCCAGGTTGGATGAAGTAAAGTGTCTTTTGCATCTCTTAAGAAACCCCATATATTTGGCTGCACTTTTCGCAACTTCAAATATGTGGTCATTCCAGTTAAGAGTCGAATTAATTCGAGTGGCGAGGATTGATAATTCCTTCGCTTCGTCGATGCAAGCGCCCTTCATAGACAGTATATTTACTTTGGGGTTCACCTTTGACGACAAGAGGCAGCACTGAGTTTTTAGGGCCTTGAATTCTACTCGGTTAGATAATCTCCACTGATATATCATGTTGAGGTCTGAAGTCAATGTATCAAGCATAAGTTGCTGGTTGGTAGTGACGTTCGAAGAGTTTGGACGGGAGTGTTCGTATGAGTATGAGAAGCTCAACGTGCTATGATCAGCAAACGAGTGAATTGGGTTATGAGTAATTGACAAGAGATCATTTATAAAGATCAGGAAGAGAGTGGGTGTGAGTACCGAAGCCTAGGGAACACCTGCATTAATTTGATGGGAGACAGATTTGACACCATCAAGAACCACTTGGATTGAACGGCCAGAAAGATAGTCTCTTATCCATTGGATCAGGGAATTGTCCACTCCATATGAATGCAATTTTGACAAAAGAGCTGGGTGCCAAACTCTGTCGAAAGCTTTTGAAATATCCAATGCGACTACCTTGCTTTCACCGAGGTAGTGGATGGAATGGCTCCACTTTTCGGTAAGGTACGCCTTCAGATCTCCTGTGGACCTGTCGTTACGAAAGCCCTATTGGCGGTCATTGAGGAGGTCATTTGATTTTAGATATTTCGAAAGTTGACGGTTGATAAGAGATTCCATTACTTCGGAGAGAATAGAAGGATGTGCTATTGGTCGATAAGAAGAAAGGGATGATTTGTCACCCTTTTTGGGAATTGGCTGAATGTTCGCTGACTTCCATCTATTTGGGAAACGACCAGTAGAATAAGACAAATGGAAGAGTTTCCGCAGTGGTTTGGTGAGTGAAGAGGAACATCTCTTCAATGGGTTGGGGGAATGCCGCCCGGCGCAGCGGATTTGTTTGCGTTTAGCTCTTTGAGTGTGTGGGCAACAGTACGCGCTCGAAAGCGAATCTGGCTCATGGTGTGCTGCTTATGCTCAAGTTGAGGTGGAACTGATGTGGTATCAGGCACCGTTGAGTTCGCTGCAAAATGTGCAGCAAGTAGATTCGCCTTCTCTATTGCAGTGGTCACTGGTTTGTTATCGACTATAAGCGATGGAATGGATAAAGAGACTGAGTTTTGAATGTTTTCACGAATGCCCAGAAGTTTCTACTACCTGTGGGAGAGTGTAGTATTTTTTGTCTCACTCTCTGGTCATGCAAGATGTGCCCCAGCGTTGAATATACGCATTACAGTCATTCCTAGCTCTCTTAAATCTTTGCCGGTTTTCCTCAGTATTGTTTGATTTATACAACCGAAAGCTCAACTCTTTGGCCTTAATGGCTTCTCTGCACCCGGAATCGAACCACATAATTATCTTGAGTTTGGTACGTATTACTCTGTGTGGAATAAAGGTCCGCACGCCAAGTAGAATCGTGTCTGTCAATGTGTCCGCTATAGAGTCAACATCATGGAAAGGGACGCGGTGTGTCTGCGGGTGAAGCAAAGAGGCATAAAGCGGGCCCGTGAGTTGAAAGGAGCCATAATAGTGTCGATTGAGTCGAGGTTACGTCAGCGTAAGTGGAGAAGAGACGCAAAAAGGACGCGTGAGTCGTGAAAAGTCGAATGAGAGTCACGTAAAGTCGAGCGGAGTTGTGAATATTGCCGCGGTTTTTATATTAATTATATCTATATTTAAATAAATTGGTGATTTTTCAATTTCACTATTGGAAATTATTATTTAATTTAGTTTGGAGCTTTGCGGTTTTGACAAGTTTTTTTTTTTGTGTTGTGCTATATTCTATGTACTTAAAATAGTTTTGTTTATCTCTTTTGTTTTTATCTCTCTCTTTTATGTTTAGTTTAGTTTAGAGGGGCTATTCAATGCCGGTTGTTTTTGTCTTAATTGTATTTTTACTTTAATAAATTATTCTTTTTTTCGACAAATTTCAAGATTGTATCCTTATATTTAAAGAAACAAATATAAATTAAATGGCTCGTATTTAAATTTTAACTGACTGATATTTCGCTGATTTTTACAACAATTTTTAATTTCGGAAATGTTTAATTTTCCTATATTGCCGCTTGTTTTTTTTTTACAATGTGTGTAACAGAAAGATATCAGTTTTGTTATTATATTACCTTAATCATTTCTTAATTCATCATCATCATCATCGGCACTACAACCGGCAACTGGTCTTGGCCTTATTTAGCAAGTCCTGAGGCTTGTTAAATTTTCCATAATGATTTGTTTTTTCCGGGCAAGGTCATTAGTCCTGCGCCAGAGGCTCCCCGATGGGGAATCGAACCCCGGTCTCCCGCGTGACAGGTGGGTATACTAACCACTATACTATCGAGGAGCCCTTAGAGTCAACATCGTTATGGAGGAAAAATAACGAACAATTTAACCTCCCAAAAAAAGTCGTTCAGACTTTCCCAGTTGGCTTTCTCGTAGAACCGTACTGTTCTTTTTGGAGCTTTCTCATTACCGTTACTGTTGGTTAGAGGACATTTAGCTGACACGACACAGTGGTCTGAAGTTCCCAAGGGTGAAGAAACTTCAATTGTGTATTTGTTTGGGTGGAAGGTGAGAAACAGATCCAGTGTGTTGGCGAAATGACCATATAATTCTGGTACCCGTGTTGGCTCATTGACAAGTTGAGTTAAGTTATTTGAATCAGCAAAAATCTGGACATATTGACATTCGGGTGTTGTTGTTCCGGAGTGACGAAGCCACTGAGAGTTATGCACATTAAAATCACCCGCAATAACGATGTCAGTGTGCGGATATAGGGTCAAGATCCTATCGATAGAATCAGACAGAGCATCAAATTCGTTAAAGGATGCATTTCTATCCAAGTTTGGGCTTCTGTAAAGAAAGCAGTAATGTATGATATGCTTACGAACGTGTAGTTTTAGCCAACAGAAATTAAATTGTGGGTTGGAATAGAGCCCATATTGTGACAGAAGCTGATAAGCCATATAATTTCGAATGTATGTGGCTATACCACGATGTGGAAAGAACAGTGGCACTAAGTTATATCCAGGTAGATTAAAATCGGAAATATCTGTATTAGTAATTACCTGGGTGTCGGTAAGTGCAAAGATAGTTGGATTCTGGCTAGAAACATGGGCAGACACAGAAGAGAAATTGCATCTCAAGACGCGAATGTTACACAAATCAACACGAAATTCCCGATCCATTGAAATGGTCCCACACAGAAAACCAATACCGCCTCGGGAAAGGATGCAAGTCCGGACCAGCAATAGATAAGCGAAAACAACCACTACAGGTGTTATGCCCTTGTAGTAGGTGCCCCACTAGATCCGTGCCGAAATCCAGGTCACAACCCTTCCATGATGAACATTGTGCCACTCAGACACAAAAAACTCTCCAAAGATTATTAATCAATTGAGAGTATCGATGCCCGAGGGACGAAGACAGAGGTGCGAAAAAAAAAGGAAAACAGACACAAGGGATGGAAAGGGTAGAGAGTTTTCCCGCACTGTATGCGGAGATCCGTTTGTTTGCAAAGGATCGCACACAAAACTTTGCACTGCACTCGGACGCGTGTGTGAAGATCCGTTTGTTTGTTTAGGATCTCACAGTAAGACTTCGCGCCCGAACCGATAGTGCAATTGGGTATCTTATGTGTATCTAGGAATCCCAAAATGGATTCCACAATTGATCCGATGGTTCGGATCACGATGAGGCAGAAGCGCACGTGCTGTCTCTTTGGCGGTTTTCACACGACTCCTGATCAGGCGGTCGCTGCGTGTGGCACAGAATCTTACTAAATAAATTTCGTTCCCAATGTCATCTCGAAAGCGCGTGACGGACTTTTGTTTCTTTTATAGACATTAACCACGGGAACAGTTTTTGGAAATCCGTGATGTCATTCCAAGGAATTCCATTTATTTATGCCCCACGAGACAAACCATCAATTTTTGACCCATCTGTGAACGGCACGTACATATGCTATGACTTTTGCACATTAGTAGTTACTGAGACATATGCAATGACTCGTTATTTAATGGCTACACCTTTCGTATCATTTTACTTAGGTTAGATATTAAAATCATTCAGCTTGACAAGTCATTTTATTTATATTACTATGCTGTCCTATTTTACGAAAATAATTGAGAAATTACTTCTATAGTTCCATGTGCTTACCATGCCCCACAAAGCAACCACAGATTCATCTATATAAGAGATGTCACACCTTGTACCAAGGAAAAATAATATGTTCTATAAGGAAACCTCATATACAAAATCTAATAAACGGCGCAACTTTTGTTGCGGTTATCTGTTGCGACATATGGCTTAGCAGGTCAACTATTATTCTCCTCTTAATCGCAAACTTCCCGAAAATCACTCCATATAATGCCAACTGTGCTTCTGGCGTGCATTCTGTACTCAACAAAATGAGATCCACAATTGTCTCTGAAACAATCAGAGCGACAGTGTTTACTTAAAATTCTATTAAACCCATCTGCTCTGTGACATGTAGTGTAAAGATAAATGAAAAAAACTACAGAAAATAAAATAAGGCCAGAAATTAGGATATCACTCTAGAGTGGTCGCAACCAACAGAAGCCAAGGTGGAAGTATCTACATCTACTGACTGGCAGTTCTCAGCACGAGCCGGATAAACAGACAGCATTTCGTAGTCGTATTCTAGGAATTCCATTTGTTCAACCTGTTTACAAACAATCATTATTATTAAATGTTACCCTGGCTCC
This sequence comes from Microdon myrmicae, assembly GCA_963931805.1. Lineage (NCBI taxonomy): Eukaryota > Metazoa > Arthropoda > Insecta > Diptera > Syrphidae > Microdon > Microdon myrmicae. The sequence goes on from OZ007502.1 coordinate 64,719,102, forward strand.
AAGCTTTGAACTGTACTCTGCCGGCCCCACAGGACCATCAGGTTCAGCCTGTGCATTTCCCTTGCACTCTGATTATTTTTTTAAGTGAATGAGCTGGCTGCTGCAAGGGACATCCTGATCCTGATCCTTATATTCATACAGACTCATCATGTCGAAAGTGTGAGAAAGCCTCGAAATAAAAGGAGGTTGGAAACAACCAAATAAAAACTTCAAATCCTGTCTCCCCACCAATCGGTTTATAAATCCCCGAGTATTGTCCATTGAATCTTTTGAACGTTGTACTGTACAATATCCTCGCTCAGGGGTAGGTATAAGAGCATCAAATGGCCGTAGTTAATTGGGAATGGTCTGTAAGCATAAAAGAACTGACGGCTGCCGACCAAACAAAATGTTTTTACCTTATGCTGAGGCTTGGGGAGGACTCTTTAGCGTGTGCTATTCGCTGATTGTTTATTGTCATAATGAATGCGGACTTTCATTAGCAAGACACGACCGTGTGCAAGTAGAAAAACAAACACAAACATTTAAAAAAAAATACACGACACGAAGAAAAAGATAGGAACCGAAAATAGCATAACCGAGATTCGAATAAAAAGCCGCTCCCAAGGGTTACGATTTGACCTCGCTTTTCCCTCGTTTTCAACTGTAGAGATCCTTTTTGCTATTCATAACGAGAATGGATGCGAATGGCCGAAAGCGCGAATATGTTAGGTACAATTTCAAGGACTGCAAATGCATATGAAAAACCGCTCCATGCAAAAGAACTTGAGCACAAAAAAGAACGGTCGATAAGGAAAATTTCAGCTGGGGTGGTGGTGACTTAACGCAGTGAATAAATTCATCCCCTTCTGTGTAGCTTTTGTCCCAACTGCGCCTCAAGTTACTCTCTTACTCTTACAAAAGCCAAGGGCGCCCAATGGCCCTTGAGAATGGAAGGAAAATAAACCATTTGCCGGAAAACAAAAGTTCTCAACTCCTTGTAGAAAAACGGACAAGATTAACAGCCTACCCACTGAAACTTTGTGTCAACTTTGAACGGTGAAGAAGGGCAAATATTATGAACTCATGAAGCAACCCAGGACCAGGCAGAGAGCTCTGAACGCACTCTTATGTAAATATTAATTCATGCCATAACTAGATGTCACTTAAGGGGTCAGTTTAGGTTCCTTGACGACAAACAAAATCCACGAGCCTGAGTTGAGTTTGTCATCCAATGCCCTAGAACGACAATCTTTTCTAATTTGATATTGTCCTTTCAGATTCGAAGTTTACAACAGCGACTTTATTAAAAATTATAAATTTGAACAGGAGCCGCAGGAGTAAATGTTTTTTCATACCTAAATAGCTTTTCCCGGATAAGCTGATCCTCGAACTCATTTTACTGATAAAAGAAAACGGGTGTTGGTGTTGTTATACTTGTACATTTGAAAGGGATACCAAGGAGTGTTTAGTTTTACTTTCGCAAACCTGTTTTGGACAAATTGGCGCGGCTAAATTGAAGTTCCCTCGAAATTGCAGGATGTCCATGGCGTGCTATCCTTTTGATCTCTAGGGTGAGTTCCTGTATAAAAATGTACAGGACTCGCCGAAGTTGCATTACAGTAAAAAGGGATTGACAATAAAATAATAAATAATAAGATGCAATCAATTTAAATATCCCTGATAGCTTGCTTCATTTCAGTGACCTATTTGCACGAAGTAACCCAATGATAATATCAAAGAGGGGTTCCTAGCTATACCACCATCGCTCTGTGTCATAATGTAGTTCAATACCGGGTTGTAGTAAATGGTTAGAAAAACATCGCGGATGATATTACCTTACTTTTCTTTAACCAACTACTAGCTCACAGTAATAGGCCTATACCAAGCAAAGTCCATTGATAATATTGAAAGAACTAGTAGGAAGAACACATACCGTAAAACACAGAAGGGTTCAGTAATAGACATCTTGTGGCGATTTTCCCGAACGCCACCACCTAACTTCCTAATTATGAGGTAAAAGCTCCCATCTAGGACATCCATCTAAATTAAAAACGAGTAGCGTGGCAGTTCGCTGAACGCCACTACTTACCTTATAGGTGAAAAAGAGTAAACGTACGAGAGTTGCGCCGTTTCCTTGGTATGTTGAATTTCTACAGACCCACTTTGCGAAACGCAGCGCAGGTCCAAGCCCCGCTAAATGAGTATTTAAAGGGGGCAAAGAAGAATGACAAGCGCCCAATCTCCTGGACGGAAGCTGCTGATAACGCATTCCGTCAGTCCAAGGCGAACTCGCCAACGCTACACTGCTCCGCTATCCTGCGGAAGGCGCACCCCTGGCTATCCAGTGCGATGCGTCAGATACGGCAATAGGGGCCATACTGAAGCAGGAATGTAACGGGAGCTGGGAACCGCTCGGATTTTTCTCTAGGAAACTTAGTACAACCGAGCGGAAACACAGTACATATGATCGTGAATTGCTCGCTATTTACAGCGCGGTCAAGTATTTTCGCCACATGGTGGAGGGTCGTTCCGTGGTTATCAGAACGGATCACAAACCATTGATTTACGCCTTCCGAAAGAAGTCCGGCAGCGCGTCCCCGCGCCAAGAGAGGCAGTTGAATGTGATAGGTCAGTATACCACCGAGATACAGCACATCTCGGGAGATCAGAATGTTATCGCGGACGCATTGTCCCGCATTGATGCTGTCCAGCTACGCGCCGCTATCGCCGATGCCGATCTGGCCCAGGCACAGAGGGGAGACAGCCAGCTGGGGGCTCTGTTGAGAGCGGACACCGCACTCCGGCTGCGTAAGTTCCCGCTCGAGAACACTACAGACGAGATATGGTGCAATATCTCTGCGGGAACGATCAGACCAAGAGCGTAACGGTTCTATTAAAGGGTGTCGACCCTGAAATGGAACCGGAGGCTCTGCTCGAAATGCTTCAAAACCTGAAGCACGAAGATCTCGAGTTTACCGCGGTAAAACCATTCACCACACCCAAGGCAAGAAGGGAAAACCGCAAGCTACCCTTCTTTTTGGTGCAATTAACACCCAACAGTAGGATTGGTGGTCTAAGAAAAATTTCAGTCTTGGATCATCAAATGGTCACATGGGACAAATTAAAAAAAGGCAGAGACATCCTGCAATGTCTACGTTGCCAAAGGTTTGGTCACTCGGCGGCTAACTGTGAAATGCAGCGCCGTTGCGTAAAGTGCGGAAAGGACCATAAGGCAGAAGAATGCCCTCTGGGAAAAGAACGGGTAGAAGACAAAGCCCTTCTAAAGTGCGCAGTGTGTCGGAATGAGGGACACCCCGCTAACTATCGAGGATGTCCTAAATTCCGAGAAATAATGGCAAGAAGTGTGACCCGGCAAAAAAACACAGAGCCAGCTCGTACTTCAACAATGCCCGTAACATCGCAGCGGTCGTACGCACAAGTTGCTTCGGGTGGGAGAACACCAAATCAGGCTACATCACAGGTAGCCACAAATACTCCCACACAGACTGAAACAACACCGCAAGCGGACGTGCTCGCAATCCTGCTCAATCTGCAGAGACAGATGACACAGCTACAAAGCCAAATAAACGAGATCTACTCGCATTTGCCCAGTCTAAATAACAAGTCGATATAAACCCTCTAACCACAACATCAATAAAAGCTCTTGTCGTGAATGTAAATTCACTAATAAGAACTGAGAGAAGAGCCAATCTTTTTAACCTGTTGCAAGAGGAACAACCTGATGTACTTCTGGCGGGGGAAACAAAGTTAAACCAGAGACATAAGATAGGACATAAAAACTACGATATTATACGAAGAGATCGACCTAACTCCTCTCAAGGGGGGGGTGTCGCAATCTTTATTAGAAAAGGGATCAATCATAAAGTAATATATAGTGGAGAAGTGCGCAGGTTCCGGGTGCTGGAAGCCTGTATCGTCCGCATACCCCTTCAGCAAGGAAGGGGTTTGTATGCGATTGCGGTCTACGCACCTGAGGAGCACCAACAAAACCTATTTATAGCGGAGCTCGAGACACTCTTTCGATGCTTACAATTGCACCTGGACAAAAATTACTTTATCCTAGGGGGAGATATGAACGCCAAGCATAGAAATTGGGGAAATTATATATCTAATGCCAGAGGAAATCAGTTGGCTGGTTGGTTAGATCAGTATCATATTGAATATAGAACTGACCTGCTAGCTACGAAATATCCATCGTTCCCCAGAGGTAGATCGTTCTTAGATATCTTGCTAATCGACTCACGACTGAGATTACTTAACACCAACAGACGAAACAGAAACTGTTTACGGACAATTGAATACGACAGTGACCACTGTGCATTCACGGCAGTAATAGAGCTTCCGAACGAGCTCGCAGATCTGGAGGAATTCGTGACCCCGCAACCCTATAACTACGGGGCAATGCGATGGCCGCGGTTCACCAGATCATTAACAAGAGAACTTCGTTCGAATGACTTTAATCTGCCAGTAAACAGAAATCTGACTAATGACGAAATCGACAAATACATTCAACAAATGGACGAAGCCGTAAAACAAACAATGGACAAAACAATTCCCAAAACAACAGTTACAGATCACATTAACATGTACAGAAACGCAACAATAAACGCACTCCACAAGAAAAAGAGCAGACTGCTATCGAAATTAAAACAATTACACAGACAGTTTACAGACAGACAAGACCAGGAGATAATATCACTGAAATCTCAATTAAAAAACCTCCAACAATTACTTAAAGCTAATTATAGATTAGCTACAAATTTGTATTGGAACAACAGAATTCGAGCTATAAAAACTAATAACCCGAATATGTTCCCACAAATAAATAAAATATTCAGGAGAAATAATCAAAACGAGATTCAGTGTCTCCAAATTCCACGTACCGAGGTAAACAAGCAGCTGCTAACCAACATTGGCATAGATACAGAGAACGCTATCCTCAATAGTGAGCTCTTCGTGATCGAAGATCCTTTGGAGAGGGCGAACGCTGTGGGAGCTGTCTTTCAGGAAATGTACAAGGTGAATGAAAGCATTCGCCGAAACAATGACCTGGAGGACAGAATTCGACTGAATCACCTGCACCTCCGGAATGAAATTTCACATTGGCAATCGGAGAATCCTGGTTTTACGGAATTCAGTGACGATAATCTGTCAATCGACATTAATGCCAATGGTGGGGCTAATAGCCTTTTAATCACAAGGGAAGGAATCCAGAGTATCTTCGACTCATTAAGAAGCAAAAAGTCAGTGGGAATAGATGGAGTACCTAACATCGTACTCAAGAACCTGCCCCCAAAGGCAATAGATATATACACGGTCCTGTTTAACAACGCGTTGAATAATGCATATTATCCCGCGCGTTGGAAAACGGCTATCATTCAGCCCATCCCAAAAAAGGGCAAAGACTGTACAAACCCAATGAACATGCGTTCGATAAGTTTACTCCCAAGCATCAGTAAAGTATTTGAAAAAATCATTAACAAAGCTCTGCTAAAATGGGTAGAGGACAATAGCATTATTCCAAACAACCAGTTTGGCTTTAGGGCGGGTCATGAAACCACACATGCCGCAGCTAAACTGGTCTCCGATATACAATGGAATAAATGTAGGAACCAATGCACAGGTGCCTGTCTGATCGACCTGGAAAAAGCCTTTGATACCGTCTGGATCGAAGGGTTGTATTACAAACTGGTCAGATATGGCATACATAAGCCTTTACTATATGTACTTTACGATATGTCAAAGGACAGGAGGTTCGTGGTCAAAAGTGGTAATGTGACCTCTAATAAAACGTATAATATCAAGAATGGCTTGCAACAGGGCGCGGTACTCTCTCCGATTCTTTTTAACATTTACATTAGCGACTTATTAGATGCACTTCCGCAGGCTATTGCGTACGCAGACGATCTCATAATTTACAGAACAGCTCCGAAAGTTGCGATCATAAATAGGTTAATACAGCGAGACTTCAACAAAGTGCAGCGCTATTGCGATGACTGGAAACTTAAGATCAACTTCCAGAAATGTGAAGCCATCCTATTTAGAACTCCATTATATAAAGCCACGTACGACACAAGGAAAAACTGGCGAAAGCTAGTTATCGTGGGACCGCATGGAGATAAACTGGAAACCAAGAGTTTAGTTAAATACCTTGGCATCTGGCTAGACCAATATCTATATTTCAACAGACATGTAGAGGCTGCTTTGCTCAAAGCGAGGAAAACTTTTGCTATGACAAGGAGGCTATTTCATAGTAGCCAACTTGACAGCAGGGTAAAAGTCATATGCTACATGACGCTAATCAGGCCAATGCTCATATATGGTTGCCCAGTATGGTTCAACATAGGTCCAAATTTGATAGAAAAGATTCGGGTGTTCGAAAGAAAGTGTCTCAGAAGTTGTCTCAGATTATATCGGACACCGGAATCGGACTATAAAAAGTATTACTCAAATGAGACTTTATATAATGAAGCGTACATAAATAGGGTGGATAATTTTATGATTAAATTAATCAGAGGACATATTGCGAGAGCAATAAGCTCGTCCAATGACCTAATTTTCGGGGCTTATTATCCAAACACCTTATACTATGAGAGCGTGCGTCGCAACGGCTTTGTTCCACCAGAGGCGTTCCTTGACTTGGATATGAAAGGGCTTATACAGGATAGATCCGGAATTCCGCTGATCTATCATGTAAGTAGATCATCTGTAGACGGGCGATTGTGCTATGACCGGGAAGTAGCGCGCACCGAAGAAGAGCTCCTGCGCTTCAGTAGGGCTATCTCCCGCAGAGACCGGGACGATAGTATTAGACAGCGTCAACAGTTCTGGTGGTTGAATGGCATATAAAGACCTGGATACCAAAGTCGGTATAGAATCACACTATCATCAGCTAGCTTACATAGACTTAGCTTTTCTAGAATTAGGGTAGTATAAGATTTAAGTTAAGTTAGGCTAAATGATTTTACATAAAAAAAAAAAAAAAAAAAAAAAAAAAAAAAAAAAAAAGTAGATAAGTTTAGGTAAGTTAAGTAAGTTAAATTTTAGGAAAAAAAAAAAAAAAAAAAAAAAAAAAAAAAATTTACAAAGTTTTTCAAATTTTTCTTTGTCTTTCAAATAATTATAAGTCATGCCACAAAGTTCTGTCGCCGAAAGGCAAATTATACAAATGTTAAGTAATGTTTAGCTTAGAGCGTCTGCGAAGGACCAGTAAGTTATTATATAAGATATTTAAGCTAGAATTTAAGCATTTTTTGTCTAGCCTTTAATTTAGAAAATAAGAATATAAAAAGAAAATAAAAAAATGTTTAAAAAATGAAAAAAAAAAAAAAAACGATCAGACCGTATATCCCCGCGGAACTTCGAAGAAGTGTTTACGAAACCTTTCACGGTCCGGCTCACCCCAGCGGCCGTACGACGTAAGTTCCGTGGCGATTTTCCCGAACGCCACCACCTAACTTCCTAATTATGAGGTAAAAGCTCCCATCTAGGACATCCATCCAAATTAAAAACGAGTAGCGTGGCAGTTCGCTGAACGCCACTACTTACCTTATAGGTGAAAAAGAGTAAACGTGTCCTAAAATACCCCAGCAAGTACTTACCTTCTGTGCTGTGCCTGCATAAACGAAGAAAAGTCATAAAGCATTGGTTCATGTAAATCGGCAACAAATGATAATACAGCAAAACCTATTTGGTCGCGCTACCCGCAAAATAACATTGCCCAGTTGCCTCGGTTGCCAAACATCCGACCAAGCGAGGCACGGCACCAGCACAGAGTATCTTCAGTACGTCACGTACACAAGCCACCGGTCGATCGTATCGATCGGCATTGGCACGCCTGGCAGGTGTAGCATCAACGACATGCTGTCTGGATGTTTAATAACATGAACATCCAACGTCCCTCCATGCACCAATACCGCCCTGACGCAGCAGTTTCGGCAGGAATTCCTGGTCGAAGCTGTGAGCCGTCTGTGCATGTTTACTGCGGAACGGCACAGATACTGTCCCTCGCAGTATCAACGGACTGAACGTCTCAACCCTTATCCTTAGTGAAGATGCTCGCACCGGTTGCAAATGATTAGGGGGATCTTTGCTGTGTCTGCAGTTTCGCGGACGCACACGATGAGCAGCGAAAACGACCATCGTGTTTACATTCTAACCCCTTTTGCGATGAAGCTAAAGGAAAAAAGGGGATGTCTTACCATATTTGGTCATGGAAGCTGTGATCAAATGTGCAGGTTGTAGTAGCGTCGTGGACGAAGAAGTTTTTTGGAGTCAGTCTGAAATTGCGGTTGCTAGGAACGGTCGATTAATTCAAGAGTGTCCATATAAACTGTGCACCAAAAAGTGAATTAGCTTTTATATTGTTGCTTGAATGTAATTCAGTTTTATTCGAACAGTGCACCAAAATGAATTATTCTTTACGTTGTTAGTTTAAATATTTAATTTAATGCTTCTGGACAGAGAATAAATAAAGATAAGATAAATAGATCATTCTTTACGTTGTTAGTTTGAATATTTGATGTAATGTTTTCTGAACAGAGAATAAATAAAGATACGAGAAATAGGAAGCAGTCAGTGTTTTAAATCCGAGGAGCCAGAGGACAAGAGAAGACGTTGGACAAGCATGGTGAACCTGTGCCCCTGTGGCACCCGGACGTCTGCTTTACCACATTAAAAAGCCACATTGGTGACTTTACGGCGATTTGAACACGCAAACGGAAAAACGGAGTGCTTGAAGCAGTAGTGACATCGGATAACGTGAGTCTAAACAGGTGAACTGAAAATATTACAAACTTTAATTAGAAACTGACGTGTTGACTTCAGTTGTCATACCATAGTATTGTTTTAAAATTTTTTAATTTCTTCTGTAGATACTTACATATATACATATAATTATATAGCAAACTATTTAACCAGGTAAAAGTGACAAAAACAAATACTATACATTACATAATTTCTAATTATAGTTCCGCTATATCATTTTGTATTTTCTGGCAATAGAAACTGTTATCTCTTTAGGTACTGAAGTTATATACTTAACAAATCCGCTACGCATACATTAGTTCAAAAATAGAAAAACAAACGATAATTAAGCCAAACATAATAAAGCAAATAGAGAAACTCATATTTCACTTATTAACAAATAGAATCAGGTGTAAAAAAAAAAGAAGAAGAAAGGAAGAAAACAACTTTTTTTTAAATACATACAAATAATGATAGTAGCGAGAACAAAACCATTAAAATTATATCAAGAAAGAGTAGCACAGTACCAAGTATAAATAACAATCGTCTGTGTGGCGGCTGTGTAGTTCTTTAAAAAATATTTTTGTGCAGCCAGACTCGTCTCACTTTACCTTTTATTTGCAATAAGATACAGGCTTAAATAGTAGTCACATACCAAAACACGTAAGATAAGAAGAAATTAGCGTTCGACTTACTGAACAAATTTAAATAAGTATATGGACACAATTCCTTTCTAGGTTATTTACTTACGCGGCTTAGTCAACAAATTTTAATTCAAAAACACTAAACATACTAGTAAGCCCCTTCTGGGCATCAGTGCGCCGATATTTTTGGCTGATATTCCGCGACATTCAAGAACACTCGACGTTTACTATTGGCTCCGCGCGACACGTTTTGGACTCAGCTAAGGAGATCAGTTTGCACATGCATCCGCCCTACCCTAGCCCGCTTGACATTTTTTTCTTGGCGACGACAATTGTTTCTGCCGTCCTGCGCAGCGGGCTGAAGTTTCTTTCTTGCCTCTGTTTCCTTCTTGCCGTTCACCCATATTTCGTGTCCAGACACCGCGCCCTTGCCCAAAGAAGATAATGGCCCACTCAACAAGAGCAAAAACCGCTCAGTTAGATCAAGAACCACGGGCGGAATCACCCGCATTCGAGGACGCATCCGGCGCGGAGCAACCTCTACGTGTAAACAACCGCGACCTACGTTTGCCCCCCTTTGACGAGAAAGACGCGGAGCTTTGGTTCGCCATGGCGGAGCGCATCTTTAGGGCCACCGACCTGCACGACGAAGAGCTCCGTGCGGTCGAAGTGATCCGCACGCTAAATCGTACGCAAAAGACTCATGTCGCGCACATAATCAGGTCATCGGACCCACGTCCGTATACCAGCATGAAGGAGGCACTCCTTAACGCCCTGAACGAGTCCGAGAGCAGACGACATCAGCGCTTGGCGGCTGAGACGAACTTCACTGATATGAAGCCGTCGCACTTCCTAAAACACCTGCGCGCAATAGCGGGGACGGGGATCTCTGATGATGTCATCAGACCCCATTTTATTAGGTGCCTTCCCCAGTACGCGCGATCCACCCTTATAGTGCAGCCTAACCAGAGCTTGGTTTGGCTGGCAAAAATCGCAGATGCGATAATAGAGAGCGAGGGCCCGTGATCCAGGTCCCCTCCCTTCCAAGTGGCGGCTATTAACCACCAAGGCGTATTGCCTCCACCCCACCGATACGTCCCCCAACCGGCTCCGCGAGCAATGGCATTTGCCCCACCAGCACAACCTGCCCCAGGCGACGCGTCGCAATCCGCGACGAACCCCAGAGACCCGACACACACGCGCGGGCGTCAAGAGGGACCCTCGCGTTTCAAGGTGAACCTTCAGAGGGATATTAACCAGCTGCCCGCAGAGGTACGGAATGCCACGCGGGCGGTGCTCAACCGACCAAACTACCAGCGACCGCAAACTCAGACTCCCCATAGACGCGCCGATCCTCCTAAAGGCGCGTCTGCCGCACGCGGAAATGTATAGGTCTTAAATAGAAGAACGGCGAATTCGACGAAGTTCCATTTGATGTAGCTATGAAACCTTGCAATACAATAACCGAAGCGAACTGGGGAACACAGCAATGCCAGGTCGGTTTCCCACGGATAGAAGAAAACCATGCTACTGGTGGGCGGATTAAAGCAGTAAGAGCATAGACGTAACAATCACGTCTTAGGATAGATGTATTGGTTTGTACCACATGAAATGTCCGATTTTATAGTAAACATTTAAAAGCCAATATTATTTTTCAATCAAAATAGGATCCTTTGGCATCTATGACATCGGGGAAACGTCAGGAGACTACGGTGGATGCGGAAGAATTTCAAATCTCAACTGGAACAGTTTTCGCACAGTTACTTGTGAGGTATGGGGTCTAGCATTCTCATGCAAAAGGATCGGGCCGTGCCTATTGACCAACGCAGGTTTCTTTTCAGTTAATTTGACATGCAATATGTCGATTTCCTCACAATATTTGATAGCGTTTATCGTCTTGTGGGGACGGAATTTGTATGACGGGTTGCCATGGGAACTGGCTCAACAAATTTCCACTGGTGAAGGATTAGAAGGTGCGTTTCGGCACGGGCACAAGTTCACAAATACTCCCACGTGAATGATTAGTATTGAGTTGGTAGTTGATCACTGGACTTTACCACGCCTTGGACGAAATAATTTCTATTCACTTTTTCAGCTGTTCGTCTCATTTCGCGCAAGGGAAACAAAATAAAACTCGAGTCTTCGTTTTAAAATTTTATTTGCATACAAGATTTTTGCACAACAAGTGTAACTGACCGTTGAATTTCATTTTGGTAAACCAGGTTAATTATTTAGTCTTTTATGTTAAAATTGTGAACATAAAATAGTTGATACAAACTTAAGGCGCATGAACACTGAATTCAATTTAGTAAACCAGGTTAATTATTTAGTCTTTTCTGTTCTTTTATGATGTGAACATAAACTTTGATACAACTTAGTGTGAACGAATGCTGAATTCGCTTAGGTAACACGAGCTAATTATTTACTTGACCCAGCTCGCGTGCACTTGCTGATGGTGGTGAAGCTTGACTCCGACTCTGATGGTGGTTGACTTCCGACTCCTGGTGTGTGCGCTCTTTGATGGTTATTTCTCGACTAACTCAAATTTGACTCGTGCAAAGTCGGCCATCCGCTAAGGGTAGGTTACGTTTTCGGCTGTGGTGACCAATAGGAGAGGATCTTGTGGGGGTAAAGAGGTATTGCACCAAGGCACTGCCACACGGTTCACTTCTTTCCCACTGCACGTAATCCAAAAATTGTCACCAAGTAATCCAAGAGGAGAGACGATAAATAAAACGCACTGGTTGCTTGTAATTTGATTAGTGTTTTCTGTTGTTTAACTAATTTCTTTTAAACTACGTTTTTATTAATCACAGGTATTTTTATAACACTAGAATATCCTTTCATTAAGATCGGTGTAGATACGAGTCTATTTTGTTTCAGGAAAACTTATTTTTGTAATACACTATTTAATAGACATTTTTTTGTAATTACGAAATTACTTTAGGGCGAAAATACCCAACACAACTCATTCTAATGATTGAATTACGACTGACTTTAATTTTCGCAATTAAATTCGAACACGCGCGGCGTAACCTCCTGTGGCAGTGGTTGAATAGTGATTGACTTGGTTAGGGGATGAAACATGGGCAATTGGATTTGCATGACAAACAACCAATCGAGATCATCCTTACATCTGTGCTCTCTCATTCTCTCCGCCTATCACGGTAGATACACGCTTCAGTTAATTCAATAGTCGACGGACAAGAGAGAATGAGAGAACCAGAACACAAAGTGCAATGATCTCTAGGTGGAATTAGCCTTAGCACGTATGTCGCAATGCTATTCTGAGACTGACCTAGTGACCCAATTAGGATATTATGGTGATCTCAGAGTACGTTGGACTCTGGTAAGGGGAAATGAGACGAGAATGGGAGTTGGTTTGTAGCTATTCACCTGTTAAAAGAGATCATTGATCCCAAGCAAATAGAGTGGCTGGGGGAAGTCATAAGTGACGCTTAATCGGCTGGGGAAATATTATCGTGTCAACCAAATTCGAAGAATTTGGAATTTCCCCAGCCGATGCATGATTACGTAACGGCGTCGTTTGGTCTGGTCTTGGCTGTTGCTAACCAAAATGACTTTGAAACTTCCGGTGGAAATCTCATGGGTTAATGCAATAGTGTTGCCGTATGGCAAGAAACCACTGAATGCAATTGTGCATTAACCGAATAGATTAATGACTTCCGGTCGGTCTTCTTTTAGAGATTTATCTATTGCAGGTGAAATAGCCGACGGTAGGAATTGGGATTGGGTTGACGCACTGTCCATGTGATACAGAGAAACCCCACAATCTCATTGACAAAGTTTTTCAAATTTTTCTTTGTCTTTCAAATAATTATAAGTATTGCCACAAAGTTCTGTCGCCGAAAGGCAAATTATACAAATATTAAGTAATGTTTAGCTTAGAGCGTCTGCGAAGGACCAGTAAGTTATTATATAAGCCATTTAAGCTAGAATTTAAGCATTTTTTGTCTAGCCTTTAATTTAGAAACTAAGAATATAGAAAGAAAATAAAAAAATGTTTAAAAATGGAAAATGGAACCCCACAATCTCTCTGCCGATTTTGGCGGGATTATTTCGCTTGTCCACGTTACCAGGTCATGGGCAAACGAAAACGAGAAAAAGCAAATGAGACAAAGGGCATAATTGGTGTACATGCAGCTGCGCAAATAGTCTGCATGCCATTAAGGCAACTTGTGCCGCAAGCAAATAAGATACTTGCACAACGATGACTGTGCACGGTATCGATGCCGATGGAAAGGGTCGAGTTCTTTGTGTGCATGTTTTCATAATGGAGAATTCGATTCTTGGCGGCAAGACGCGAGATGCGTGAACTACTTTGGTCGGTTGGACAAAAGTTGGTGTGACTGTACACAAGTCAGAAAAATGTGCTGCGCACGTGTGTGACGGGGTATCCGGATCGATTTCCCAATGTATGGCCCATGTATGTTAAAGTTTCGTTTTCAGGGATAGTGATGAATTAGATGCACGAAATGGTGTGATGCCTGGCAATAGGGGTTGGGGCTGGAATTGTGGTTGAATTTGTGGGTGAAATTGTGGTTGGAATTGTGGCTGGTTCTCGGCGCGATATTAGAGAACCCGTACAGTCTCTCCTGGTTGACGAAATGAAAAGTAGATTGGTCCATTCGGTGTCCACCAAATTGTCACCATAACCTTTTTTGGGTGAAGATCGGGATTGGAGGTGTGTTTTAGTTTTTCACCTGCATCCAACTACTGTCCAGGTCTTTTACGGTTATCATACAGAATCCACTTTTCATCACAGTTGACTATCCGGTGCAAAAACGGTTCAGTTTGGTTTCTTAATCTAACCGATGCACAGATTTCCAGGCGCCGTCGTTTTTGGGACTCGTTCAGTTTATGGTCGTGATTTGTATACTAAGAAGTCGTGAATGAATGAATTCCGCCTAAAGACAATATATATAATTTTGTTAAATATTAATTAGTTCGAATAACCATTGAACTAAATACCAAAAAAATACCAAAGTGTTAATAACGAGTTGTCAAGAAAGTAAACTAAACGAGTGCCAAGTGCAGACCGTTTTTTGAATAAAAACTAACGAACTTAAATGGTGGACCGTTATATATAAAATAAACTATAATTAAGTAAATAAATGGTGAAGTGAAAACAAAGGGCGAGTTAGAATAGAAAACCACCTCTCAGAACCATTTGAAATCCGGGATGGACTAAAACAAGGGGATGGCCTCTCACCATGCCTTTTTAACCTTGTCCTCGAGTATGTTATCAGAAAGGTACAAGACGACAACACGGCCGGATCATCCCTGAACGGGGTCACACACAGTGCTCGCGTATGCATCGCCGTTCTGGGCGATAATCTCGAAACTATAAATAAAAACTGTGAAATCATCATGCAAGCAGCAGAAGAGGTGGGCCTAGAAATAAACGAAGACAAAACAAAATACATGATTACGACGAGAGCAGGTGGACCTCAGAGAACACATATAAACGTCAGGGGCAAGATATTTGAAAATGTCAAAGAATTTAAATATCTGGGAACGATACTGACGACCAGAAACGAAACGTCAAAGGAAATTAACAAAAGACTACATTCCGGCAACGCTAGTTGGCATGCAGCCAGTAAACTATTCAAATCCAAACTGCTATCACATAATATAAAGCTGCGTGTCTATAGAACCATAATCATGCCGATTGCTCTATACGGATGCGAAACATGGGCTCTCACAAAATGGGAAGAGAACAAATTCCGCGTATTCGAGAATAAAGTTTTAAGGGGTATATTTGCCGGTAAATACGACGATGAGTCAGCGCAATGGAGGAAACTCTATACCGCAAACCTACAATAGTGAGAGTGATCAAGTCGCGAAGATTAAGATGGGCCGGACATGTAGCGCGAATGGGCGATGATAGGACCGTGCATAAAATTCTTGAGGGTAAACTAACGGAAAAGAGACCGACAGGACGGCCGCGACGGAGATGGGAGGACAATGTTTGATTGGACCTCGAGGAGATCGGATCGGATGGTCGAAGGTGGAAGGAGAGCGCACAGGGCAGAGAACAATGGCGGAGCCGAGTCGGTGAGGTCATGAACTTCCGGGTTCCTACAGGTCAATAAATAATAATAACTACTCAAAATCATTTTTTTTATTGAGTAAAAAAGTAATTCAAAAACAAAATTGTACGATTAATTTTGCGCCACATCCTGAGATATTACTGTGTTTCACCTTTGTTTCAGTATCTGGAAACATAATACGACGTACTATTTGTTATACTGCTATCATCGCTACATTTTTTTGTATCTTCTTACATAAATTATAGCAGGGCTGTAGTTTATATTCCCACTTGGACTGTTTGTGATATAATGCGACTAAAGGCCCAGTGTCAATCCCTTGAAAAATATTTCAATCAATAAATATACCGCTGGGTTGGATTACTTGGTGTTTGGCGGAAAGGTTTGGGGCTTCTGAAGGCAAAACATTTGTTTTCCAATAAACGTTGAGAAAAATATACAAAATGTTCACCTTCGTTTTAGCTTAGTGGTGTTGAGCTAGTATTTTGAGCGATTATTTGCTTGTGTGATGAGGTTTTGTCGTAGGTGTTTTCAAATATGTTTTATAATGTGCCGTCCAGTCATTAAAAGCACTGGCTTGGGGGCGTATAGACACCAATCTGTTGACGGGTAACCTTCCCCCTTAACCGTATAGTCGTCGCTGACTATGTTTCTTGTTCCCGCCCACGTCGTATTTTCCGATATTTTATTAATTCATATTAATAAAAATATCCGTTTACAACAAACTGTTTATGCAACGAAATTAATAGTTCCCGATGAAGCGCACAGCCAGAAGTCTTAAAATAGCATTGAACACCTGTTAGTAACGTTATTACCTTTAAATTGTTCTACCATAACGTGTTTATTATTATTGATTCATACTCTAAAGTACACGACAAATATAACAAATCAAATGCTTTCGGAACGCCATTTGCATATATTTACAATCATTCCTTTAAAGCAGCAACAGCAGGGGCATAAAGAGCAGACGTTTGAATAATAAATCATTTGGTTTTACCCCCCAAAACATAAGTGGTATAGTACATGAACATCGAATAATATAGTATAATCATTCGTTTGGACGCTTGCGACTTGATTTAAATATCTTTGACAGATAGGACTAATAAAAAACAAGTTGAAAAGACGACAGAGAAGAACAAAAGAATGAAAACTATCCACATTGTGGAAGAAAAAACATCGCTTCCTGTCATGTTTAGGAGATAAACGATGAACGAATGCTAATTTGAAATCCACCAAAAACTCGACTAAAAAAGCAGTACATCCAAAGCAGTGTCTTCGAGAATTCAAATCATTCCAAGTGACCCTTGTAATGACCGCTAGACTAGATAAAAAAGTCCATTTATTCTTGGGAGGGTAACCGAGTGCTGGTAATCTCTTTTATAAACATTTTAAAGACTGTTGTTGAGAGGACTTGTAAATGATCTTCGGTATATTCAATGTGGATTCCATGCGGATTATACACACTCATGGTGGCCTTTAAGGACATCGAGGAGAGCCATTTTAAATATTGGTTACAGTAGAAAATTGAGTTGATGTGACTGTGAATACTTTTTGGTAATTTTTACTACAACTTAACTTTGTGTGAATCGTGATGATTTACTGAAGGCTCAAATTGCTTTCTATGTATAATTATCTGATTTTAAGTTAATGTTTGTCTATAATATTTCCTTTTTTATTTGGACACGTTCAAAAAGGTATGGGTACTCAACTTCGAGCTTTATTTTTCGTTTTATAGATTTTTATGTTTATTGATTCATTAATTAATTTATCTTTGAGACGGGAAAGGCTGTGCGATGTGTGCCAAACTCTATTAAGCGGAATTAGTGAATATATTATAAAAACATGAGGGCAATTTGATAAGTCAGTGACTTTTTGAATAAAAGATATTTTTTCGGCAAGTAAGCATTTTATTTCCCAACATATTCTTCTTTTAGCTCGACAGATTTAGTCCAGCGTTTTTTCAAATTTGTTATTCCTTCCAAATAATAGGTTTCCTCAAGGTTCTCAAAATAGGCGTTACTTTCTGTGATGACCTCTTCATTCGACCCAAATCTCTTCCCGCCCAGTCACTTCTTCAGGTTTGGAAAGAGGAAATAGTCGCAGGGGGCTAAATCTGGAGAATATGCTGGATTGGGTAGCAGTTAGTAGCCCAAGTTGTGGATTTTGCTTGATTATGCTTAATCAGCACATGAAATTCAACTTTTTCCACTTCCGGTCAAATTCACAAGGTTGTCTGCTTTCATTGGCAGTCAAAAACAAACTAAATGACGCGGCTTGATCAAAGTTTGAAAGTATTATATAGATGGCAATTGATGGAAGCAGTGTTGCATTTAAAGTTACTGTGCGAGAAATATGATTAATTAAATTTAAAATTTAAATCACTGACTGTTATATATTACTAAATACATGGTGTAATATATGCGTGTCCTTACGATTTTATTATGTATAAATTATATTTCTCCATTGATGTGTTGTATATCCATGAACTTTTTATATTTAATTTTTCTTTTGTTTTTGTTTTCTGGCTTTTACCAGGGAACGCAAACAACAAGTGCATAATAAAGCATATTGTGACGCATATGACAATCAGTACTAGAATATTCTATAAAGTCCAAAACAAAGTACTAGAATATTCTAGAAAGTACTGGGAAACTGGAGACTATGAACAGTAGAAAATTCCAGGCTATGGAACGGGCGGAAACGAAACACCATCAGAATTAGGAAAAACGGTGTAAATACGTCGCACGCAGTAAGGAAGCGATGAGTAAAAGTAAGAAGTAAGCAGTCAAAGACGCGATAAGTACGGAAGCGATAAGTCAAGAAATCGTTAAGTGTACGGTAAAAGTAACGGTTGTTATTAACGGACTAATAAAGTGTTACAATAATTCAAAATCGATTTAAGGGCTCTTATTTATTAAAAATAATTAATCCAGCGAACCCTAAGCTCGCTACAATTGGTGTCAGGAGTGGGATTTATTATTGGTGAAGTGAATGTCTGTGAAAGTGTGTTGTGACGATGTCAGATCGACATTTGGAGGATCTTCACGTTCCTGAGTTGAAGAACGAACTTGAAGACCGGAATCTGGATAGCAGAGGACAGAAGCAAATTTTTCAACAGCTTCTGCAAGCAGCAATGGAGGAAGAGGGTATTGATGTCTACACATATGGTTTTACGATTGGGCCAGACTGTCCGGATGGAGTAGAAACAGCGAGTCAACATGGTAGCAATGTACGAGGGTTGCCTTTTATATTTCGGAATTAGAGAACAAAAACAAATATTGATCATCGAAAATCACTTTACTGTTTTTCAAAATATTCCCCATGAAGATCTATACACTTTTGCATGCGTTTGAACCAATTGTCGAAGCACTTTTGCCACTCTGATTGAGGTATCTCCAACAAATGCATTCTGAACAACTTTTGTTGGACAGTCGACTGCTGTTTACTTTCGGGCTCATACGCGTAAATCCACGATTCATCACCTGTCACGATGTCAATCAAAGACGTGTTTCGAAGCACCGCGACCGTATTTTTTGAGCATTTCTTTCGACCAATTGACGCGAGCCTTTTTTGGGCGATTGACAAATTGTGTGGGATCCAACGCGAACAAATTTTTTTGACAGTCAAATGTTTATGCAATATTGAATGTATGCTGGTCCCACTAACGCCTAAGGTTGTCTCAATCTCACGATAGGTCACATGACGATCTTCCAATATCAGTTCGCGCACAGCATCAATGGTTTTCGGAACAACAACTGATTTTGGACGACCTTCACGAAATTCATCTTGGAGTGAACTACGACCACGATTGAATTCACCATACCATCGATAAACACTGGTCCTTGATGGAGCTTCATCGCCAAAAATTGAATTAAGTTCATCCATGCCGAAAGTTGTAAAAAATAATCGCACGAAAATGTTGACGATTTAATTCCATTTTTGGGCCGAGATGAATCTTTTAAGTTACTGTAAACAACACAAATAGCGCTCGTATGTCAAAACGTTCTGAGTGCGTATAACCTCAAAAATGTCCAACTTTACTACAGAGCTGTCAATTGCCGTATTGCAACGCTAGGGTTGCCAAATCCCGAAACATAAGAGGCGACCCTCGTAACGGAGAAGGGTTCGCCACTGTTGGACATTTCGGAGATTTTCCGGATGATGACGACAAAATTCGACGCGCAAGTTACAGATGTTAATGCAAAGTTGGATGCCCAAAATTCAAAATTTGACGCACAAGCTGTAGATCTGAATGCAAAGTTGGATGCCCAAACGCAGTGGATGAAATGTAATTTTCAACACATTAAGGAAGAAATGGATCTAAAAAACGAAGCTGAATTTAAGCAAGTCACCGATGAAATAACTCGAATCGAAAAGAGACTTGAGTGTGTTGAGAGAAATAAGACATCGCCTAGCAATCAACATTACTACAAAGATACAAGACTGCAACCGCCAACTTTCGATGGAACGGGACCCTTCTCCGTATTTATACGTCAGTTTGACGCTGCGGCCAATTATAATAAGTAGTCGGATGAGCAAAAGTCAACATTACTAATCTTGCCACTCCGCGGGGCAGATGCAGAATTGCTACAAACCATACCAGCAGAGAATCAAACAGATTTCCAAGCGGTAAGAGACGGCCTTGAAGCTAGGTATGGAGACAACCACATGCAGCAGGTCTACCGCATGCAACTGCGGAGCAGAACGCAGAAACCTGGAGAAAATCTTCAACAGTTGCAGGCAGATATTGAGCGATGTCTTGTCTTATTCAAATATGACTAAGAAATTTCTGAACGAGGTAGCAATGGATGCATTTATAAACGCACTCCAAGATCGGGACTTGCAAGAGGCCGTTCGTTTGGTGGGAAAGAAGACGACTAATGAAATACTGGTGTTCGCATTGGAATCTGCTAAACTGGCTACCAGCAATACATATAGAGTCCGAGAAATGCCCGTCCAGGAATGTTCCTGCCAAAGAATCGGGCAAAGAATCCCCGAGACCTGATGTAGTGGTTCTACTCCAGAAGACAAGCAACAGTTGAAGCTTTATGGGATTAGCCACATATTACCGACGGTTTGTTAAAGGTTTCGCCAATGTGGCTAAATCCCTACATGAACTAACGGGTTAAGACAAGAAATTCAATTGCACAGAAAAGTGTGGGGCAGCATTCAACACATTGAAGGCCGAGTTATGTAAGACTCCAACATTGGCATTCCCAGGATCGGATCGCCCATTTATATTGGATACTGATGGAAGTAACACAGGAATCGGAGCAGTGTTGTCACAGGAAGTCGATGGTAAAGAGAGAGTTGTCGCATTTTATAGTCGAGTTCTATCTAAGCCAGAGAGAAACAAGAAAGGAACTGCTGGCTGTCGTAGAAGCCGTTAAGAATTTCTATAAGTACCTCTACGGATGTTACGACCACAACCACCCATCCCATAAATTTCCCTTTTTGAGCTAGTCTCCACCACTAATGGCGATACACGCCAAAAACATCCACTTAAAGGATGTGACATAATGCTAAATTAAAGCATTACCCCATACACCTCGTCCCGCATAAATTGATAGCAAGCAAATCGAACTAAACGTTCAATTTGCACTAATCAATGAAACTCCAAGCAAGTTGAACTAAAAGTTCAATTTGCTCACATAAAAAAAACTTGAAAATATAATCAGTGAACCAAGGGTTCACCCAACAAAAACCCCTAAGAGCCAAATGTGCAGACCAGATGCCGTCCTTCAAACAAAACCATTGAGTATCATAAAAAATTGCGCGCCAGCAATTTTACGAGACCTCAAAAAAAAAAATGGTTATCTAAAACAATTAAAACAACCAACGCCAGTTTTCGTTTTAACAAAATTAAGTTAAAACAAACAAAAGGAAAATATTCGCCTTTGTATCGATTCCCCACGGAAAAGATCCTTGCCCATTCGGCTACAATAAACAACATAGAGAATCAGAAATGCTCATTAGCACAATTCTCTATTTGTATTCCCTATCGTATTCTTAAGTAAAAGGGATCCTTGCCGAGTCGGCTAGAACAAACAACAGGCATCATAAAACGAATTACACATTCGTTTAGCGCATATCAACATAGAGGATTATAAATGTGCATTCGCACGATCCTCTGTTGATTTTTCCCTTTGTGTTTCCGCGTTTGATCCCAAGCCGGGAAAGATAAAGAAAGAAATGCCATATCCTTCGTTCTTCAGGATGAAGAAAAAACAGGTCTTCGTTTGAGAGTTTGGTTTTTTGAATCTCGACCGAGACGGCGAAACTTTTAGGAGTTGGGTTTTGAATTTTGGCCGAAACGGTCGTCCGCGAACAAGAGTTGAATTTTGAATCTCGACCGAGACGGTGAGATAACAAAGAGTGGGTTTTTGAGATTTGACCGAGTTGGTCTGATAGTGGTGCGCAGAGTTAATTGTAAAAGTATGTCCGAAACAAAAATGATTAAGAAAAAGTAGTGCGTGGAATTAAGTTGAAATAGTGTCCGAACCGATATTAATAGGTTCAAGTTGCACCCATAGATGGGAATTAAGAATAAAAATTAGTTTAAATATTTATAAAACAAACAAATGAGTGTTTTATTTAAAGTGTGTGGAATTTAAAGTGAGTGAAAAAGAAAACCACTACACGGACGTCGATTCCACCTTCGGACGGATCATGCCGCCCTGAAATGGTTGTTAAATTTTAAGAATCCGGAAGGACAAATTTCTCGATGGATCGAACGACTTCAAACGTACGACTTCCAAATTTCCCACGGGAAGGAGCATAATAACGCTGATGCTCTATCAAGAAGACCATGTAAGCCAGATTGTAAACATTGCCATAAAGCGGAAGAGAAAGAAGAGGCGTACGACTTGCGAAATGTACAAGTAGAAGTACTAGATGGGTGGACGAGTGATGCTATAGGCGCAGCTCAACTTCGGGATGAAGATATGTCGCTAATCCTGGAACACAAAGAAAAGAACGAGCGGCCAACTTGGAACAATATTTCCGACGAGAGTGGAACATTTAAGGCATATTGGGCACAATGGAATTCCTTGCTGGTGGAAGATGGAATTCTAAAGCGTAAATGGGAAGCCGCGGACGGACAATCCCATCGAATGCAGATTCTAGTCCCACCATCAAAAGTGAAGGATGTACTAACAGAAATGCACGACGGGGCCTTCGGTGGACATCTGGGAGTTAATAAGACACTTTCAAAATTACGATCTCGCTTCTACTGGCTTCACATGAGAGATTTTGGCGGATTTGTGTGTTGTGTCGTATGTTTGCTGATGCAGTGTTCCGCCGAACACTGTTAACCGTACAGGAAAATACACAAACGAAGCGCCACAGCACAAAATGAAACACGAACTATATTTAGTGCACACTTTTGTTTATTAACATTTGTTTTTGTTTTTAAATTCCGAGCTTACATCGCTTTTACTGTCGTTTCACTGACGAACTTCGGACACACGTTTACTCGTCTTTTTCTTAATTTGAATTTAATGTCGCGGTTACTTATCTAGCGGTTCTCGCGGTTCGACCTCCTCAGTGGGGCTCGCTGTCCTCCTACTCGTTTTAGCTTCTCGTCCCGGTGACGATCAAATTTAGATTGAAATTTTCCTGTCCGAAAAATACCCCGATACAGATTGTATCTTTATCTGTGCAGACAACTTTTCTCCTTAGATCTGCTAACAGAATTTCCGAATCTCTGTTAGCAGCATGTTATTTATTCCCAGGGGTAATTTGGATGCCTGAAAGGGATCAACACATACATCATCATCACCCTCGGTGGTGGTGATAGCATCTCATCTCACGGTTTTCTGTTTGCGCGGCACATCTGGCACGCAGAATGGAGATGATTGTTAGGACGTATAGTCCGTGGGTTTATTTGCCTTTGTAAACACACCGAAACCCCTTAGATCAATTACAATGGTGCGAAATTCTAGCGTAGCCGTGGGACCGGAGTATTGCCTTTGTTGGCTTAACTCCTCATAAATCATCGGGTATCTCGTTGAGATACGAGGGTTGCCTCTTATGTTTCGGGATTTGGCAACCCTAGTGTTGCAATCCGGCAATTGACAGCTCTGTCGTAAAGTTGGACATTTTTGAGGTTATACGCACTCAGAACGTTTTGACATACGAGCGCTATTTGTGTTGTTTACAGTAACTTAAAAGATTCATCTCGGCCCAAGAATGGAATTAAATCGTCAACATTTTCATGCGATTATTTTTTACAACTTTCGGCGTGGATTAACTCAGCAACAGTGCATGGATGAACTAAATTCAATTTTTGGCGATGAAGCTCCATCAAGGACCAGTGTTTATCGATGGTATGGTGAATTCAATCGTGGTCGTAGTTCACCCCAAGATGAATTTCATGAAGGTCGTCCAAAATCAGTTGTTGTTCCGAAAACCATTGATGCTGTGCGCGAACTGATATTGGAAGATCGTCATGTGACCTATCGTGAGATTGAGACAACCTTAGGCGTTAGTGGGATCAGCATACATTCAATATTGCATAAACATTTAACTGTCAAAAAAATTTGTTCGCGTTGGATCCCACACAATTTGTCAATCGCCCAAAACAAGGCTCGTGTCAATTGGTCGAAAGAAATGCTCAACAAATACGGTCGCGGTGCTTCGAAACACGTCTATGACATCGTGACAGGTGATGAATCGTGGATTTACGCGTATGAGCCCGAAAGTAAACAGCAGTCGACTGTCTGGGTGTTTCAAGATGAGCCAAATCCAACAAAAGTTGTTCGCGCACGAAGCACTTCCAAGCAAATGGTCGCCTGTTTTTTCGGAAAAACTGGACATGTCGCAACCGTACCACTAGAACAACGCAGAACAGTCAATTCTGAGTGGTACACAACCATTTGTTTGCCAGTTGTCTTCCAAGAAATCAGGAAAACCAACCGCCGAAGACGGATCACTCTTCACCACGACAATGCGAGCTCTCACACATCGGCTGCGACAACTGCATTTTTGAGCACCCAAAACATCGATTTGATGGGTCATCCGCCGTATAGTCCTGACTTGGCACCGAATGACTTCTTTTTATTCCCGTACGTAAAAAACAAATTGAGAGGTCAACGTTTTTCGACACCTGAAGAAGCGGTTGCTGCATTCAGAATGCATGTGTTGGAGATACCTCAATATAGTGGCAAAAGTGCTTCGACAATTGGTTCAAACGCATGCAAAAGTGTATAGATCTTCATGGGGAATATTTTGAAAAACAATAAAGTGATTTTCGATGATCAATATTTGTTTTTGTTCTCTAATCCCGAAATATAAAAGGCAACCCTCGTATTATCGATTGCGATAGGACGTGGCTGCCTTCTGTTGTTCAACGGATTTGGGTGGTCCTTGCATTAGATTACCCGCAAGTGCATCCGTTGATCGGCTCATTCTTTGATGATAGCAATTCTTTTGTATCGATATTCGGAATTGCCGGTTCGATGAGATGTTCCTGGGCGCAGGCAGACTGTATGGCATTTTTGGGAATTGCTTTTAGGAATAGGATGCGTGTATGTTTTTACCTTTGTTTCAGGCATGATGAACCGCAAATTGTTGAACTTGGCATCAAAAGCTTTGAGACGTTCAGTTCCTTGAAGGGTAGGAACCTGCGCGGAATTGTGCGTTCGTAGAACGCTACAAGATGACGTCAAATCTTGGTGTAGGAAGTGCACAACTTACACTGCGACCAAAGGACCAACAGCAAAACCAAGGAGTGCTATGAAGCGGTACAACGTGGGTGCCCCTTTCGAGCGAATTGCGATTGATATCTCAGGACCATTCCCAAAAACAAACAACAACAATAAATACATGTTGGTTATCGTGGATTAGTTCAGCAAGTGGGTGGAAGTCCTTCCAATTCCAAACCAAGATGCATATGACAATCAGTACTAGAATATTCTAGAAAGTCCAAAACAAAGTAAAGGGTAGTTAAATTTTAAGGGCCAATGTTGATAATATTGGTATGGTTCAATTATATATGGAACAAAATATCGGCCAAATGGCCGCCGAGACCTCGGCGGCACACCTCTATCCGATGGTCCAAACTTTCGATGACGCTGAGGCATAATTGAGGTTCTATGCCGTTATTGTGCCGAATTATCTCATCCTGTTGCTGGCTTATCGACGTACACCTTTTCTTTCAAATAACCCCAAGGAAAGAAGTCCAACGGTGTCAAATCACATGATCTTGGCGGGCAATTGACATCGCCTCCACATGAGATAACACGGCCATTGAATTTGTCGCGCAAAAGAGCCATTGTTTCGTTATCTGTGTGCCAAGTGGCACCGTCCTGTTGAAACCATAAAACGTTCGTTATCATCTCACGATAGCGAACACCATTCACAGTAACTGCCTGACCGGCCTCATTTTGGCAAAAATATGGCACGATGTGGGTGTTTGAAAGAAAGTGTCTCAGAAGTTGTCTCAGATTATATCGGACACCGGAATCGGACTATAAAAAGCATTACTCAAATGAGACTTTATGTAATGAAGCGTACATAAATAGGGTGGATAATTTTATGATTAAATTAATCAGAGGACATATTGCGAGAGCAATAAGCTCGTCCAATGACCTAATTTTCGGGGCCTATTATCCAAACACCTTGTACTATGAGAGCGTGCGTCGCAACGGCTTTGTTCCACCAGAGGTGTTCCTTGACTTGGATATGAAAGGGCTTATACAGGATAGATCCGGAATTCCGCTGATCTATCATGTAAGTAGATCATCTGTAGACGGGCGATTGTGCTACGACCGGGAAGTAGCGCGCACCGAAGAAGAGCTCCTGCGCTTCAGTAGGGCTATCTCCCACAGAGACCGGGACGATAGTATTAGACAGCGTCAACAGTTCTGGTGGTTGAATGGCATATAAAGACCTGGATACCAAAGTCGGTATAGAATCATAGTATCATCAGCTAGCTTACATAGACTTGGCTTTTCTAGAATTAGGGTAGTATAAGATTTAAGTTAAGTTAGGTTAAGTGCTTTTACATAAAAAAAAAAAAAAAAAAAAAAAAAAAAAAAAAAACTAGTTAAAAAAAATTAAAATTTTAAGAAAAATAAGCAACAAAAAAAATTGATAAAGTTTTTCAAATTTTTCTTTGTATTTGAACTAATTATCAGTACTGCCACAAAGTTCTGTCGCCGAAAGGCAAATTATACAAATATTAAGTAATGTTTAGCTTAGAGCGTCTGCGAAGGACCAGTAAGTTATTATATAAGATAATTAAGCTAGAATTTAAGCATTTTTTGTCTAGCCTTTAATTTAGAAATTAAGAATATAAAATGAAAAATAAAAAAAATGTTTTAAAGATGAAAATGAAAATGGCACGATGATGGCGCCAGCCCATAAACCGCACCAAAAAGTCACTCTTTGTGGGTGCATTGGTTTTTCGACAATCACTCTTGGATTATCATTCGCCCAAATGCGGCAATTCTGATTATTGACGAATCCACTGAGGTGAAAATGTGCCTCATCACTGAAGATGATTTTCTTCGAAAATTGATCATCCGCTGTTGCCATTTCTTGCCACCATTCTGACCATTGACGACGCTTGAAATGATCAAGAGGCTTTAGTTCTTGAGTCAATTGCACCTTGTAAGCGTGTAAATGCAAGTCTTTATGCATAATGTTCATCAACGACGAGCGTGAGAGGTGCAATTGTTGGGCACGACGAGGAGTTGAGGTGGACGGCTTTTCAGCCACACTATCGCGAACAGCAGCAATATTTTCTGCAGTACGAGCTGTACGAGCATGCACTGGTGTTTTCACATCTCCTACAGACCCGGTTTGCTGAAATTTTTGCACGATTTTTCCGATTGTACACACATTTGGACGATTAAATTGACCGAAAAAATCACGGAGTGCACGATATCCATTTTGATTTGAGTGCCCATTTTCATGATAAGCCTGAATAACTTTAACGCATTGCTCGATTGTGTATTTTTCCATGGTTGAAATTGAGAAATGTCAAATGAAATGCAGACAAAAACTTGACGTTTAGGTGTGGTTCACATTCAACATCAGCCCTTAAAATTTAACCACCATTTCCTTTGTTTTGTACTTTCTAGAATATTCTAGTACTGATTATATACGAATATTCTAGAAAGTACTGGGAAACTGGAGACTATGAACAGTAGAAAATTCCAGGCTATGGAACGGATGTTCTGCTGTCGTGGGGGTTGTTCCTCAGGAAGCGCGTTTTCTTGTCCTGAAAAGGACGTTAGATCTCTTTGTTGAATGTTCCTGACACAACACCCTCCAGCAGCAAGGGGTCCTTGCCGTGCTTCTCTGATCCAGAGGGAAGAGTAACGTCCTGATTTTCGTAGGACGTAACTTGGGGGATAACGTCCTTGTATACCGACCTCAGTACCGGTTCCTGTACCAATTTTGGGAGTCGTGCTCGTGCACAACAGAAAAGAATCGTCCAGCGTTGGTGACAACACACAATTTCCAAAGAAAGATAGCGTTAATTTTGGTTAAGTTTTATTTGGATTTTATGTTAAAGTATTACAACAGAATTTGAAAAATCTCTGCTCTGTGGCATGAGGATTTAGATACTGCGGCCTTTCTTCTGGGGTACTTCCTCCAGGGAGAATGGACGATATATTACTGCGGCCTGGAGATCACTTGACTATTCCTTTATAAAGGAAAAGGAATCGAAAATTGTATCTCAAAGATACACATTTTCGTGCAACAATCTCGATCTTTTGGATATTTTGAGCGAGATGTTGTATTTACACAAGATAAGAAATCAATTTCTTGAATTCTTATGAAACTATCGCGCAGATGTGTGAATGTATCTGCTTTTGGTTTTTGTTTGTTTTCCTGAATGGAAAATTTTCAGATAGAGATAATGATCTCTGAATTTTTGGATTTGGGTGATGCTGTGGGGCAAATGCGAAACGTAAACGAATATTAGATTCGTTTATTGTAACTTTTAATTTTAATTTGGATTTTGGGTTAATAATGCCGTGGGGGCAAATGTTAAGCGATAAACGAATGTTTGATTCGTTTATTGCGAATTTTGGGTCATGTTTGGGTTTTTGTGGGTTTTGATGGGTTTTTTGGTTTTGGATTAAGATATCTAGGATTTGGATGTAGGAATGGGGGAAAAAGGTAGTAGGGCTTTTTGGAGCACTACACGGACGGAAACGAAACACCATCAGAATTAGGAAAAACGGTGTAAATACGTCGCACGCAGTAAGGAAGCGATAAGTAAAAGTAAGAAGTAAGCAGTCAAAAACGCGGTAAGTACGGAAGCGATAAGTCAAGAAATCGTTAAGTGTACGGTAAAAGTAACGGTTGTTATTAACGGACTAATAAAGTGTTACAATAATTCAAAATCGATTTAACCGCTCTTATTTATTAAAAATAATTAGTCCAGCGAACCCCAAGCTCGCTACAATATGTACAAAATATCATTAAAAGCAGATAGGCGACAGATGGAGTCGAAGATTTCCGTCAATGAATTTTGATCAATTTTTTTACACATAGCTGCCACATAAACTGAAAAATGACAATGCGAAATTACAACTCGTGAAATTCGACTATGTTAATAAAGTTTATCGTAAAAACATTTGAATCTCAACCGACCACTCTCATTAAGAAGGTAACTAACTTTCAATCCAGACACGCATGTTTAGATGTAACAACGGATGTAAGTCTGTAGCATTATGCTAAACAAAACCTTGACCGAGGCAATAATTCTTGGTAATACTCGTAGTAGCAAACATTTTCAATGTTTCGACATATGCTTAATGTATGTTATTCCGAAATCCGAAAAAAAAGCAACATTTTATTTTTTATTCGAATTTCGATGATGGTGGTCAAAGCTTTGTCAAATTTCGAATCCAAAAATACTGCCCTCTTTCGGACAGTAGAATTATATACTTGTGTCCATAAAAAATTAACACATCACTTTGTACATGCGCGCCTGGTTCAGCGATCCGAAGTCAGTGCGTCAAACTGACTTTTTTCTCATTTGTGAGCAGTTGCGTTTTGATTTTTGTTCATCTGGTTGCTGTATCATCCAACCATCCACAGGAAAAAGCAGTTTATGGGTAAAACCTGGACTAATTTTAATATCATCAAACTAGTATGACACACATTTATTACATATTTTTGGATAGGGTATACCTTCAAAAATTACGTATTAAAGTTTCAAAGGTTGATCTCAAATAGCATTCGAACGAGAAACGATTGTAAGCTGAGACACCATCCTGCGTAATTATTTGGGCTGTGTGGGCATCGTAAACATTACAATAGTGAAAAAGTTGCATCCTGTCCGTCTTCTTCCTTGCTTTTTTTTTTTTTTTTTGTTTAAGGCCTGGAGCTCGGTGGTAATCTTGTTACACAGCTATTTGTTGCACAAATTTAAGTGCAGGATACTCGAGGTGATTATGTGAACATTTTGGATCTGTTTTTGACATCCGAACCGAGCATTTACACCATGGAGCCACTGGGAAACTCACATCACAGCTTGGGATCGGTCGGACAACCAGTTGCATCTCAAACCGACGTAAGCAGCTTCGCCATGTAAGGGGCTGCTAATTGGGAGGATTTGTGGGATTTTTCCGCATCCTCCCCGTGGTCGGAGGTGTGCTTTGGAGACCACAATGTTAACGCAGAGTCGGTACGGAGATCTTTCTTCTCGGGATGGAGATTTACCAGGTGTACTGGTGTGAAGTGAGCGTCAAGGTACAAATGTATCGATAGGGAACGTTTGTTGTGAACGAGGAATTTTGTACCAAAAAATGATGATTTGCATTAAAGCATTAATTTTTTGTTTTCATTTGAAGTAAAGTGCTGCAGAGTCGCATCGAATCGTTGTCGAGGCTTATGGTGATCATGCTCTATCGGAAGCAACATGCAAAAGATGGCTTAAGCGGTTCAGAGATAATGATTTTGATGTGCGAAATTAAGAACGTGGAAGACCGCAAAAAAAGCTTGAACACGCCGAATCGCAAGTAATATTGGATCAAGATGACTGTTGCGGATTCGCATGCAGCCAACAACCAAAACCAATGACAATTGTCAGCAACCAACTGACAGGGAAAAATAATTAATTGTCGAGCTGTCATTGTGCTGTAAATGGTTCATACATTCTATGGGATAATGTTTTATTCGTTTTCGTAGTTTTTCTTTAGCCTTAATGTTGGTTACGTGCCGGCAAATTCACAAAGGCCTACCCATTCAATTATTGTCAGACTCCGGTGCAAGAGCCAAAGCAAGACGTGGGCCTTGAACATCGAACTCAGTTTAGTGAAACAAGCAACGTAATTCTTCTCTTTAATTTTATTTTTTAATTGTCTTAATTACACAAAAAAAAAAAAACAAAACGTAACAAATTCATTCTTATTTAAGTCTAGTTCAAACAGTATTCATAATTTATTTTAATCCAGTTCAAACGGCATCCATTCTTTATTTTGATCAAGTGCACACAGTATCCATTATTTTATTTTAATCCAGTTCACACAATATTCACTTTTAACTTTAATCAAGTGCACACGATAATCCTTATTTTATTTAGTTTACATCTAGTCCACGCGACGATGCACATCCACAGACAGCGATTTGAAGGCTCCCTTTATTTAACGTGGAGCCTCGACTGGTCTCCACGGAATCCAGATCGCGATTGATTGAATTTTAAGAAATTAATTCTATCCTCTGCTCATCGACCAACAGGGGATGATCCACCTTACGTTGGTCCCAGCAAAAGGGTGCGAGACACACACGTTGCTTTGCATCCGTTGCTCACGGTGTGTGTGTCCGCAAGTATGCGGACAGTGGCTCGATCAAATCCACCAGGGGAACACCACGAGCAACGATCCGCAGCTGGTAAGTCATTCTGCAAGGGTGGCAGCATGTTTACATTAATGTATCGCAGCGTACAGCATTTGCCCCGTCTCGCTGTAGATGTCCGCAGACAGCCAATAATTCCAAACCAGCAATTACTGCCGAAAAGGGTGGCGACAGAACGATATGGTGCATAGGGCAACATTGGATGTTTATACGATTGCACATCCTTAATCAGCATCTCGTTGACACTGCGTTTGTTTGGTTTTTTTTTTGTGTCCCGTGGAAAGGTACGCTAATGCGGATCGATACGATCGACCGTTGGCTCTGTGTATGTGACTTGGCATGCACATGCGTGGAAAATTTCTTTCTTCTTGTGTGCATGGTCAAGTTCAGGGATTATGTCGGTTACGTAATGTACCGAGTTGGCTCTTAGGGACATGCTGTGTTGGTGCCCGTGCTTCGCTTGGTCGGGTGATTGGCGACCGATATGACTTGGTAATGTTGGTTTACGGATAGTGCGACCAAATTGCTTTTAGGGAAATTATTATTTGGCGCATATGCTTAATTCCCTAGCGCCAATCGTTAGCTCAGATTCTTAAAAACCTTTTATGTTGGCGATTGGAAAAGGTAAGTACTTGAATGGGTTTCTCTTCAGGTGTTTTTGGTGCTCTGGGGAGCAGTTACCCGGATAGTTGATGAGAAGGTAAGTAGTGGCGTTCAGAAGAACCGCCACAGGTTTCTCTTTCGGGTATTTTTGGTACTCTAGGGAGCAGTTACCCGGATAGTTGATGGGAAGGTAAGTAGTGGCGTTCAGAAGAACCGCCACCATTCTTTTCTCTGTTGTTCTTCACGTTTATCACTATTCGTAGTTAATTCGTGCTAATCGAGTTACCCTGCGACGTTTGGTCGTGTTTGTGTGGACTCCACTGAGAATGGAATCAAGTGAAATTCCCCGCGGTGTGAAGGATAAATCTGAAATCCAGATACAATCTCCAAAGTAGCAGCATTTGCAGCGGACACCTTCTCGTTCGGGTTCTCGGTGACGATGTTCTGCTGTTGTGAGGGTTGTTCCTCAGGAAGCGCGTTTCTTGTCCTGAAAAGGACGTTAGATCTCTTTGTTGAATAGTTCCTGACACAACACCCTCCAGCAGCAAGGGGTCGTTGCCGTGATTTCCGTAGGACGTAACTTAGGGGATAACGCCCTTGTATACCAACCTCAGTAGCGGTTGCTGTACCAATTTTCGGAGTCGTCCTTGTACACAACAGAATTTCCAAAGAAGTTAGCTTTAAATTTTGGTTAAGTTCTATTTGGATTTTATGTTAAAGTATTACAACAGAAGTAAAACTAGAATTTGAAAAATCTCTGCTCTGTGGCATGAGGATTTCGATACTGCGGCCTCGAGATCATTTTACTATCCCTTTATAAAGGAAAACACATCGGAAATTGTATCCCAAAGATACACATTTTCGTGCAACAATCTCGATTTTTTGGATATTTCGAGCGAGATGTTTTATTTACTTAAGATAAGAATGAATTCTTACGAAACTCTTGCGCAGATGTGGGAATGTATCTGCTTTTGGTTTTTTGTTTGTTTTCCTGAATGGAGAATTTTCAGATAGAGATAATGATTTCTGAATTTTTGGATTTGGGTGATGCTGTGAGGCAAATGTGAAACGTAAACGAATATTAGATTCGTTTATTGTAACTTTTAATTTTAATTTGGATTTTGGGTTAATAATGCCGTGGGGGTAAACGTTAGGCTATAAACGAATGTTTGATTCGTTTATTGAGAATTTTGGATTATGTTTGGGTTTTTGTGGGTTTTGATGGGTTTTTTGGTTTTAGCGTAAGATAGCTAGGATTTGCATGTAGAAATGGGGGGAAAGGGTAGTAGGGCTTTTTGGAGCACTACATCGACTGTGGTTACTTTCTCTCGGGGATGATCCTATTCACCCCCATCGTTTTCATTTTTCTCCTTTCACTTTCCTTCGGTGGTGACTTTCTCTCATCGAGAATCTTTCCACCAGTCAAGATCGTGCTCACACATACATGCGCCAAGGTTTTTGCCTGGTTGCTGTGGATAATTCTGTGATCGTCAAAATTTTCACACCTCTGATGAATTACTTACGTAAACAATAGAGCGTCTGGTTTACAGTAGTCGATCATGGGATAATGTAATTATCGTTGTTTACATATCCCTATGGAAAGAGCATCGGTTTATTGTTGGTGGTCGCATTTTTCTTTGTTTGGGCGAAGTATATTGCGGCAGAGACAAAGGTTTGGTCGGCGGATTGGATTTCCGACAATTCGCTTATCGCCGGAAAAGTGATGTCTGTTGACATCTGGCGCAGCTGAGCCAACCGTTTGTGTATACCCAGTTAATGGATTG
Source organism: Microdon myrmicae (assembly GCA_963931805.1). NCBI lineage: Eukaryota > Metazoa > Arthropoda > Insecta > Diptera > Syrphidae > Microdon > Microdon myrmicae. Next base: position 64,752,771 of record OZ007502.1, read on the forward strand.
GTACACAATTTCTATGTTGTGTCGTGTTCTTCGATTGCTGTGCAGGCGTAGGACAATTGGTCGGACCTGTGGCCCACGTATCTGTGGATACGTCGGGTTGTTGCCTCCCAGATGCATGTTACCTTTTTTTATTTTTTTTTTATTTTTTTTTTATTTTATTAGACTTCTTTCGGGAGAGGCGAACCTATAGCGCCGAGTGCGCGCCCCGAGATGCCATCAAATAACTGTTGCAGTTCGTTTTGAACAGTTGCAGGTTATAACGCTCCGGGAAAACTGGCGGAGGGGGGGGGGGGGGGCTTTTGGGGGACTTTTGAGGATACGTGTCTGTGGCCATGTGTAATTTGGATTTAGGTGGGTGAGTAGTTCCTTGGTGGAACGACGATATCTCAACCTATAGTAGATTGTGTGCTTCGTAGAACCGCCACAGATCTGTGGTAAGAGTACCATACGTTTTTAGACTTATTAAGGATCCTGTGGCAGGTCTGTGGGGGATCGGTAGGTGTGTCGCACGGAGACTAGTTCACTCTCGTCCCCATCATCACAGAATGTTCCACTGATACGTAGTTGTCTGAGGCAACTGCCAACTTCACTAAATTGAAACACGCATTTCTTGTCCTGTTGGATTTTATATATATTTACCGTTCTCTTGGATACACATGTAGACTAATTGTAGGAACGCCTTCAAAGGTGCGGGCGTTAAAATATTCACAAGAATAAGATTAATAACACTTAGTAGTTCGGCCTCATTTAGAACACTATTTCATAAATATATTACAAGGATGTAGTGGATACACTGTTCGGTCTACTTTGTCGGCTCTTACAAATTGCAACGGGTTTTCCTGCTGTATTATAGCGTTTTTAGGAGGGGTATCTCTAGTATGTGCACCTGGCCCCTTTTCACAAGCGTTTCACAGGATGTTACAATGTGGTTTTTGCATATTCGTTACAAGGGGGGCCCGTATTCGAGTGTTTGAGAGAGGGACGTGCAAGCGATGTTAAGTATTATAATTCACTTATGTCTTATTTGTTAAAGAGTGAATGCACTTCGCGTCTCCACCATAATTACTCGACTACCTTGAAGACTCACGAAACTCGGTTCTCTATAACCCGGGGGTGTGCGCACGTCAGTTGGTTAAATTCGACTGGGCGACTCGGACTGGAGAGGGAAGGTGGTGCTGCGCACGTGGCGGCGGTTAGATGTCGACTGACTCGTGAATGAAAATAATTCATTCATTGCGTCGTGGCGGTGCGTCATAGCAGAGTTAGGCTCGCTGCCAATTACGAGGAATTGTGGACGAGTTGCTATGCTCGCATAAGAATTGAGTTCCAACGAATTCTGGCCGTGCAGGCTGGGTTGACTTCGTTGGTTGGGTGTACCGGGAATTGGTTTGGCGACGCGAGCGAGTATGGGCATGCATTTTCGGAGGAAACTGGAATGGCTTGGGTGCAAGCAAGGGATATCGTTTAGATAGAAATGTTAACCGAAATAATTTCGGGGAAATGTGCGCGGTTTATTTGGTTGGTAATGTTCCGTTGAGGATTGAATATGCTGTTGTGCTCTCGGTTTCAGGAAGCGTGTTTCTTAATCCTTAAAAGGACTAAGAGATCTCTTATAAAACTTCCCGAAAACCTGTCGCACAACAGGGTTCGTTGCCGTGCTTCCTTTGAGTCCAAAGGGAAGAGCAACGTCCTTAGATATGGGTCGAATGTCCTTGATCTTCTTTTGGTCTTCCAGGCCAGGTGAAATGAAAAACCGGGTTGTCTTCGTTTTCAAATTTTATTTCTTCTCCCACTGGGGTATCTCCTCCAGGGACAAGATACGAATTTAAACTGCGGCCCGGAGATCACGAAACCATTCCTTTATAAAGGAAAAGGAATCGAAAATTGTATCTCAAAGATACACATTTTCGTGCAACAATCTCGATCTTTTGGATATTTCGAGCGAGATGTTGTGTTTACACAAGATAAGAAATCAATTTCTTGAATTCTTACGAAACCATTACGCAGATGTGTGAATGTATCTGCTTTTGAGTTTTTGTTTGTTTAACTCAATGGAATTTTTAGGATAGAGATAACAATCTCTGAATTTTGGATTTGGGTGATGCTGTGGAGCAAATATAGAACAATAAACGAATATTGGATTCGTTTATTGTGAATTTTAATTTTAATTTTGATTTTGGATTTAATTATGCCGTGGGGGCAAATGTTATGCGATAAACGAATGTTTGATTCGTTTATTGCGAATTTTGGATAATGTTTGGGTTTTTTCAGGTTTTGATAGGATTTTGGGTTTTAGGGTAATATTGCTGGGATTTTGGATTAGGAATGGGAGAAAAAGATGGTAGGGCTTTTTTGGAGCACTACATCCTCCCCTCCTTGAAAAAAAGAAAATTGATCTTTATGAGATTAATTTTCTGGAAAATGGTGTGATTGGGAATAAGGATGATAGTATCGTGATTCCGTTACATATGCCTGATATTTTCTAACATAGTAGCTTTATGTATACAATATTTATTATAAGTGTGTAATTTTTGTTCTTTGTTTTTTTTCTTAATATTTATGTATTCGTATTTATGGTCGTGTATCCAAGTTTCCACAATGGTTATTTATATAATAAAAATATTTTCTTTTGAAATTTTGTACAAATATAATTTTGTTTTTAAGGTTTGAATTTTCTTAGTATAGGTGTGTTTAACAGTAATTGTTGGTTATCCAAAATAAAGTTTTCTTATATAAAGTATTTTATTTTGAGTTAAGGGTATATTCATTTAGTTTGGTTTTGGTTATATGTACAATAGACATTTGGTTTTAAAATTTCATATGATTTGTTTTTTTTTTTTCATGTTCGTTAAACATTGTATTAGAAGGAAACATTTGATTCTAAAAATTTTCGTTTTGATTTAAAGTAAATATTTTCTTATTTTCTGCGTGTAAGGTTAATTGTTGAATGTTTTATAATTACATAAGTATTTGAATTCATTATATTAAATTTAACTTTGGGTGATTTTTTTGTTTTTATTTTTATAAAGTACTATTTGTAAAAAGATACATAGATAAGTAAGGTTTTTATGGTTTATTCTTATAATTTGTATATTACATAGAATTTTCATTGTTTATATACTCGTATAAATTTTCATTATTTACATATATTATTTTTGTTCTTTTTTTTTTCTGAGGATTTTTCATTGTCCTTATTAGTCGGGCGTTTATTTATTTATATAATTTTTTCCATGTATTTGAACGTACAATTTAATTCTATAACTTTTCCTTTTTTTTTGTTATATAAAAATTTTCTTACTTTCTTAGTATTTCTTAGTTGAAAACTGTTTTGTATTTATATAAATATTAGAAGTTCTTATTTTAACACTGTTTTGTAAGTTTTGTTTTTGTATTTTCGTTTTTTTCATATATATGTATATATATATAATGTGTTTTTTCTTATAATTTAAGATTATTTATTATTATTACAAAATTTTTCCATTTAAGTCTGTGGTAGTTGATTAACATATTAACTTATTTTATTAAGTAAGTTAGTATTTGTCTTCATATATGAATTTTTGTTTTGTTTGTTTTCTTTTCTTTTTTTTTTTTGGTATTTAAAAGTGTACTATTTACAAAATTATTTTATTCGTATACAATTATTTGATATGAAAATTTTTTTTTTTTTTTTTTTTCAAATTTTAAATACATTGTCGTAGTGTTATTATTTTTTTGACTTTATTTTTTTTTGTAAGTTTATCTATACATATATACATTCTTTTCTTCAACTTTTATTTTTTCTTTGGAGTTTCTTATTCGTGATTGCAAAATCCACAAATGGTTTTATATTATTGATGTGGTCAAATCTTCGAGCAGAAGAGAATGTGTTTATTCACTTGTTTAAGTATATATTTGAATGCTAATCGGAAGTCAATTTGCTTCGTTTTAAATTTTTCCTTAAATTTGTGGAAGACTTCCCAAGCTTTCTTCGGGTTTGGCTGTGTAACATAGTTCAAACTTCCGAGCGACAATATGTTAAAAGAATAATAAAGTTTCGAGATTAAGATTTGAAACTTTCTTTTATTCGTAAGTGGAGGTACGATTTTTTGATCAGATTTTATTTGTAGAATCCATTTTAAAATTTGGATAATGGGAAAAACGAGAGAGAGAATGTGGACAAACGAATTACTGAAACGAGGAATGTGTTTGAGTGAAATTTGGATGTGACTGTTATCCACAAGCTTACTCTTTTCTAACGAGAAAATTAGTTGTTCTTCAGTCTTACATTTTGCTGGGACTCTTTGTACCGCAGGCTTACACTTTGCTGAAATTTCTTGTTTCTCGGGCTTACAATCAGCTGGGAGTTCTTGCTCCTCAGGCTTACATTTTGCCGGTATTATATGTTTGTGAATTTCCATTACCTGTTGTGATCGTGGATGCAACTTTATGAGATCGATTTTGGCATTTCGTTTTAAATTTACTGGGGATATTGGAGTTTCAGGTTCATGTTTTCCTGAACTTAGTTTTTCGGTAGTTTCCTTACCTTTTCTGTTACCACAAACTTTATTTAAATGGGGTGAGGAAGATTCAAGGGTGGTTGGTTTCGTTGTGTTTGTCACAGCATCAGATCCGGCCCGTAGACAAACGGATTCGGATGTTGACTCACGAACGGTGTTATCCAATTTTTCAAGAATGCCTGTATTATCCGTGGAAGACACCTCGTAAGGCGTGACGTTCTGAATATTTTCCTTGACCTCATTTTTGTTCCCTAAAGGCTGCTCGAGTTCTACCATGGTTCTCTTCTTCACAGCGAATTTAAGGAATCCCTTTTCAAAGTTAATGTGGCACTGGTGCTTCGTGAGGAAATCGCTTCCCAGTATGCCATCGTGTTGGAAGTCTACGTTGCTTCCCACTACAAATAGATTATGCTTAAAGGGTATGGAGTGCCTATCAGTTCTGAATTCGAACTCCCCCAATACCTTTCCGCATGTGCTGACCGTTTTCCCAGCAATGGTGGATATAGTCACTGGGTCTGAATTGTCTACAGATTGTTCAATATAAGGATTATCTAATTTGATCAGGCTGATGTCGGCGCCTGTATCGATAAGGAAAGTCGAGTATTGTTTATCCGATGGATTAAATTTTACACGTATTACTGGCTCCTTAAATTCAGGGCAGAAAAATACGCGCATTTCAACATTTACATCGGGGTGGGGTGTATATCGGCGATTGTCTGTACTCGAGAAGGATTGCCGTTGCTCGCTGCCCGAGTGAGTTCGTTTCCCTGTTATGAATTGGATACCCTGTTAATATTTTGATTTTGTCGGGTATTTCGATTTTCAATCCGGGGCGAGTTTGTCATTGTCCTGTTTTGAGATTGATTGGGCTGAGCTCTAAAAGGATTTCTACTCGTTGAAGGTTGGTCCTGGTTTCGCATATGAGCTAACCTGGTTCTGCACTCTGCCTGAGTGTGATTATACTTTCGACAGTATGTGCATTGGAGACGTTCAACCTCTGTCTTAATGCGTTGGGGGACGAAATTTGGAAAATTTGTGTTGCGATAACAAGTCGCAGAAGTATGTCCCCTCTTGTTGCATGTTTGGCAAACAATTAGTTGGTTTCTCCTAAAATTGTTAGTGGAAGTTTGCATTGAGTTATCGCTGTTCAATCTTTGAGATTGTTCCAAAGCGTAGCTAACGGCCGCTTTGAGATTTGAAGCCCTATGCGCTTTTACTAAGATTTTGAGGCTGGAATTTCGTATCCCATCCTCAAACGTATTTAAAGCGAGTCTTTGATTTTCAGCCAGAAGATAAGTTCTGACTGCAGGATCAGACGAACTAGCGTATGTGGCGCTGTCCAATTCATGCAGGTGGTGTGTGAGTCTAGTTGAAAATTCTTTCACACCCTCCTTGCTATCCTGTTTTGTTGCCACTAAGTTATTTTGGGCAGCAGACCTAGAGATTAGAGCTTTAAATTCTCCCTCTAATTCTGAAACAAGATCTTCCCAGGTAGAAATGATTTTATGCCGGATACAATCACGCGCCGGTCCCTGCAATCTGGTTTTGACCAACCTTAGAATAAAGGATTTCTGATTGTCATCTTGTGCTTGTGAGAACAAAATGTCTCCACAAGAGACGAAACCCTCTAATTCGTCAGGATTACCGTTAAATACAGGCACGAATCCCAATACGTCGTTTAATCCTATAGGAAAGTTCATTCTAGAACTCTGTTCGTGTATTTCCGTACGTAACGTTTCCGACGTTTCGTCCTCGCGATTTTGTATGAGCTCGGGCTCAGGTCTCTGCGAACGCGTACCCGGTTTATTTTTGTCGCTCACGACATATTTGTGAAACAGACCTTCCCGAATGATGGTGAAAAGGGGTAGAGAACCAAGAGATGAGATCTTCATTATTGTTGGGTAAGATGGCCAAGAGAAAAGACAAGACCAACGACAGGAGAAGTGTCTTCAAACTCAGTTAGTTTTGATTCTATTAGAAAGCCTTTGTTCTACTTAAGGTGAGAGAATCCACCCTTTCGCCCTATGGAAAAAGTGTCTAAACCTAAAATGGATTTTCGAAGAGCCACAGATGAGTCAAAGGAAAAGATTCAACCCAAAGAAAATTTTCCAAACAAGACGCTAAGGACAAGGACCAAGAATTTTGATTTGTTCGTTATTGTTTTAGCTTGTCACGTAAGAAAAATCTTCCCAAAAGAAAATGTATGTACATATGTTTATGTGTATAATTAATTAAAATATATATCAAAAAATAAATAATAAAACCAAATTTGTAGTTAATTTTTGTGTGGGGTCTTTTATATTGTCCCCTTTTGAAGAATAAAATGTTGATATTTTGGGAAAAAGTTTTTGGAAAAAATGTGTATATGTATATATCCGTGAAGAAAGTTTTGAAAATTGTCAAAAATATGTGTTTTTTAAAAATGCGTTTAAGAAAGATACGTTTATTAAGAAAAATGTATTTAAAATGTTTGCCTCTACTAGCCGAAAAGTAAGTGCGTACTTGTATATTGTATATGCTTGGGTGAGAGAAAAATTTATTTTATTAATTATATTTATCACTTTGGGCTTTTTTATGCGTATACTCTTCTTGGAAAAATGAGAACAACTTTGCTTATTATTCTTAGAAAAACAAGTTAAATTTAAATGCACTTGCACAAATTATTAATAAGCTTTATCCCAGTGTAAAAGAACAATTAAAATAAATATTCAATTTATTCTTGGCGTCCCCTTTTAGTTAACAATTCAAACATTTTAAAAATTTACTTATTTGGGAGCCAATTACCAAGACAAAATGACAGAAATGACAAAACTGAATTTAATTTTAGTTCACTTTTTGTTTCAACTAAGTTACCTTTATATCACTTTTCACTTAACAAATAAATAAAAATTTAATACCTGTGTTTTCTGGATCTACTGCAGATTTGTAGGGTGTCCTGTCGTCACTGGATCTAGCTGCTTGGTCCTGGTGTTGTGCTCCTAGTTGTTTGTAGTCACTGTTGTACAAGGAAAAGACTTTTCCTCTTTTCCACTGGATTGTCGACGGGACTCGTGGCCGTCATACACTTAACACTTTGATTTTCTCTACAGCCGGTATCTAAGCCCCAGGCAACGCTTGTAAGTTTTACTTTGTTTAAAAAAAAGATTTTAAATGTCACTATGCATTCCGGTGTTCTAAGCCCCGGAAATACGCTTTAAAAAATCTCACTTTGCCGGTGTTCAACAGTCTTCGGTATCCTCCTGAATCGCCTCGTTGCTTCAGCAGTTTTCCTCTTCTGCGGTAGGGGATTGTTGGATAATCCACGAGTCTTCTTCTTTTGTGGTAGATTGTTCAATTCCACTGCTGCCACCAAAATTTTTTGTTGTGCTCTCGGTTTCAGGAAGCGTGTTTCTTAATCCTTAAAAGGACTAAGAGATCTCTTATAAAACTTCCCGAAAACCTGTCGCACAACAGGGTTCGTTGCCGTGCTTCCTTTGAGTCCAAAGGGAAGAGCAACGTCCTTAGATATGGGTCGAATGTCCTTGATCTTCTTTTGGTCTTCCAGGCCAGGTGAAATGAAAAACCGGGTTGTCTTCGTTTTCAAATTTTATTTCTTCTCCCACTGGGGTATCTCCTCCAGGGACAAGATACGAATTTAAACTGCGGCCCGGAGATCACGAAACCATTCCTTTATAAAGGAAAAGGAATCGAAAATTGTATCTCAAAGATACACATTTTCGTGCAACAATCTCGATCTTTTGGATATTTCGAGCGAGATGTTGTGTTTACACAAGATAAGAAATCAATTTCTTGAATTCTTACGAAACCATTACGCAGATGTGTGAATGTATCTGCTTTTGAGTTTTTGTTTGTTTAACTCAATGGAATTTTTAGGATAGAGATAACAATCTCTGAATTTTGGATTTGGGTGATGCTGTGGAGCAAATATAGAACAATAAACGAATATTGGATTCGTTTATTGTGAATTTTAATTTTAATTTTGATTTTGGATTTAATTATGCCGTGGGGGCAAATGTTATGCGATAAACGAATGTTTGATTCGTTTATTGCGAATTTTGGATAATGTTTGGGTTTTTTCAGGTTTTGATAGGATTTTGGGTTTTAGGGTAATATTGCTGGGATTTTGGATTAGGAATGGGAGAAAAAGATGGTAGGGCTTTTTTGGAGCACTACAATGCGTTATGGCATACGAATTTCGGGGAAATGTGGATTGCTTGCTTGCGTTGAGGAAATATGGATAATTGAGTAACGCAATTTTGGGAAAATGCATGTGGTGGTGATTAGAATATATTCGGTTGAATTATATTCTCTTGGAGGTTTGGGAAATATTTTATTGCATATTTGGGAATATATGCTATTGCGGATTTGATTTTTGCATGTTTGCAGGTTAGGGTTGTGGGTTGGTTCTCCGTGTGATGTAGAGAACCCCCACAGGTCCATGGACCAACTTCAAGAGATACGGTGAAGACCATCCACCCCCGTGGAACGCAATCCTGAATCACTGCCCTTCACTACATCAGAAGCCCCGCAAGCCCAATGGGAGTTTTCAAACGTCGAGCAGACGGGAAAAGGCTAACGTTGCTGGCCCGACTGACACGAGGACACCACTGCCGGGACGAGCAGATGAAGAGCATTTAGGGTCAATTGTGAGTGCCCCATGTTGTGAATATTTTAAGGATAGGATCAGTGAGAGACATAGCAAAAATATATATATATACATATACCACATAATAAATTGGAAACAGCCTTCGGGAGTCCCTATTTGGAGAATTCGCCACCACTCTGCCCCAAGTCTGTAGCAATTGAGACTGAAAATTTGTTACAACCCCCCCCCCCCCCCCCCCCAACCCAGACCTGCTAAAATTGGCTAAAATAACCAAAAGAATAAAAACAGTTATTAGTGGCATCCCGGGGCGCCGACTGAGCGTTATAGGTTCGCCTGGAAACGCGATTACATATGATTAGAAGGCCTCATACTTCCTAACTGGTAAGGTTACGAATGTGTAACGAAAGGTAATTATTTTATTCTACAGGCTTCAGATTAAAACACTTTTCAGCGTTTCAACTAAAATAACAAAACCTATAATAAGTCTGGTGTTAAGGTTATGGTCGCACTTACCCAAGTTCCCTTTACCAAAGTAACCTATTCTTTATAAGGCACCAAGCGTGATTTATCTTATTCTGTATGCAGTCTTCCAACACAACCGGATACCAAGTAAATTTTAAAGATTCGCCAACAAGCTACAACATCGTATCCTCCTACTAATAAATTAAGTCTTCCTTTCTTAATCCGCTGACAGAAAATATATTTATTGCACTCCTTGCAGATCCTAAACTTCATGTCGTGTTGCTGAAACAATAACATATAATACTTAAGGGAAGATTTGTGGGACAAAATCCTTTAGCCGAATAAAAGTTCTCCCTAATACCTGTAGCTCATAGTATTTCATACTAAAGTTCCTTCTCAGAGGTTTACTCTTGCTATTCTTATTAGGTTACTTAGTTAGTGATGGTGAACAAACTGCAAACAGCTGCAACATTCACGGCTTTTCTCTTGAATCCGCTTTTAATTCAGTGCACAAGCGGAGTTGGTAATAGAAGGACGAAACGCACCTCATCACATATTGATTAGCCGGGATGTAATTTAAATTTCATGACTTACGGAAGTATCCAACACGAACAGATGATGGCAATCACTCTATTTATCGGATTGTTTTGTTAGCTGCAAGACATGCTGACTAGCGAAAAGGATTTGCTAAATCGTATGTCAGGCACGAGGCTTTAAAGGTTTCTTCTGACTGCTGTATATACGAAGATATCCAATTTGTGGTTGGGAAATTAACGTTCAGGAGACTGCTTTTAAAATTTCGTTTCTCCTACACGAGGCAGGTAATCCTTTATTGTGATATCATGTCAGTATAGATCAATATGTGCAATATGCTTCGACGGACACAACCTATCGCGTTATGTGTTTATAAATAATCTGGAGCTGAGGGAAATGAGGGACAGATTAGGTACAGAGGTCCTCTAGACAGAATTGAAGCCTGGTTTTTTTTATTAGATTAGAGTAGATTTAGAAACATTAATCCGCCTCAGTTCTTGCTCTAGTCAGTAACTTCAACTGACGGTCCTGCTTTTACGATTGGCTATTAATTAACTATTGTGTCAAGTTGTTAAGTAACATAAAAGTTTATTTTAATTTCGTTTTCAGCGCGTTTTCTTTCATTTTCTATTAATCGGAGTGATTTGCAGTGCCTGTAGGACCGATGACTCAAGTTGCTAATTAAACTTTAAAGTTTCAAATACTTCTAATAATAATAATAATAAATCAAAATAGTAGAAATATTACCATAATTGCAATAAATGTAAGTGTAAATATCTTTTATAACATAAGCGCATGGGAAAATTTGATTCTTCAATTGGATTTACTTACACACAAAGAAGTAATAATATATAGCAACAGGATCTAAAATTGAAGATTTAAGGGTTCGTATTAGCAGGCAATCTACGGGACGAATCAAGAAAAGACGAAACACCTCCACCTTAAATTATTCCGATTTGAGGAAAATATTCTTAATCAAGATTTCCTATGCATCTGTTGATATGCAATAAATTTTTTATATCGTGTTATTCTAAACTGATGAAATTTACTTTCGTATTGTAGAATAATTTTAGGTATAAATTAAAGTGTCAACTGTGAAATTTGGGCCTCTTTGAGCAATTGAGTTAACCAAGGTGTTGAATACAAAAACAAATGTTGAAGAGCATATATATATATTGTTTTATAATATGTACAAAAATATACAGTAAAACAATCATTTAATGCACGGGTGACCAATTAGTACCAATAAAAATTAAATATTAGTACAAAATATCCATACATTGCTTTATCAAAATAACAAATATAGTTTTAGGTGTTCTTATTATAGTTTAATCTATGGAGTAAATACTTAGTTCACAACTTCACAATAATGAAAAACCCCTCATGAGTTAGTCAAAATAGCTCAGTAAATAGTTGTACTCAGTTGTGTTGTAATTGTACTCAGTGAGTGGAAAAAAAAAAACACAATCAGGATAAAACCTTTAGCTGGAATTTTGGACACAGGGAGTATTTATTGTAATTTATATTATATTCTACTTTTCCCATTTAAATTTAAATTTCATTTCACTTCATATTATCTTTTCATTTGAATTCCATTTTTTTTTCGTTTCATTGAAATTTCTTTTTTCTTATTTTTATTGTCAATTTCCACTTTGTATTTATTCACTTTCTCTACCTTTCTCGAAAATACTTTTTTCTAATTTACATAGCAACTTTACACATTTCGGATTTGTGTTGAGATTAAGATTTCACTGGGCTTATCTTTTGTTGCTTGGGTCTTGTCGTCCTGTTTTTTGTCCCGATCTTCTTTTCTCAGTGTTCTGCATTCCTATTAGTTATTGTTCTCTTGCTTTTTATCTCCCCGTTTGTTGCGTCTTGTGTTTTCCCATTTCCTTCCGTTTTCTTCATTTTACTGTTTTTAAGATGGATTTTTCTTCTTTTTGTAGCTTCGGCCATCGAGCCGATCAGGGTTTGATGACTCTTCTCGAGACATTGAGAAGCGTACTCACCACTGCGCTGGCCTGGATTGCTGCCCTCGAGGGGGAGAATGCAGAATTGAAACCTACTTCACCCGCGACCCCTCCCAATACAACAAGCTCCGATAGCGACTTTGATGTCTCTGCCGACGAAAATGGCCTCCATGTCCCTACTCCTAATACTTCTCGCGACACGCCCACTTATCTTCGTGCGGGAAAGTGGAATACACTGTGGGGGTTCCTTAAAGCATTCCCAAAGAACCACCCATTTCCTTAAATCAACCTGCCTTTCCCTCACTCCACAAGCCAATTTACTTACCTGCAATCGAGCAGCGTAAGCTACCTTTCATTTGCTTTCACCTGAAAGTAAAACCCCAGCAAGCATGCACATCATCAAATCATTTCATTCATATTACATGAACCATGCCAACCCAATCGGCTCAGCTTGTCAGCAATTATAATCAACAACCACATGCTGGCCAGCGCGATCTGTTGACGCCATGGCAGCGGATTTTCCGACCATTGATCGCCCAAGCTCGATTCGATCATCGAATAGGGCTTGACCGCGATCGTTGTTCAAATAATCATCCTAATGATCATGTCCTATGATACAGTTTTCCGAAAACTAACATCCATTGAATCGGACACGATCATGATTGCAATTTAAACAATCATGCCAATGATCGTGTCCCACGTACAACTTTCTTAACCAAACAATAGCCACCCTAGCTTTTGCCATATGCGACCAAATCAGCGGTTGGCTTATCGTCACAGAGAAATCTATTGCCTGCAACGGTATGATTCTGGGCGATTATGTAAACAGCCGACGTTCCTATGCAGCATTAGTTAAACTAAACAAATCCGCATCTCAGCGTATCCTCATCATCATCATCGGCACTACAACCGGGATCTGGTCTTGGCCTTATTTAACAAATCTGTCCACCGGTCCCGATTTCGAGCCGATGTCATCCAGTTTGGCACTCCCAGGCTCTGGGCGTCCTGGTCTACGCCATCCCTCCATCACACACAAGGTCTGCCGCGCTGTCTCCTTCCATACATCCTGCCACAAAGGACTTTCCGGGCAGGCTCCTCTTCGCTCATTCGAGCTAGGTGTCCCGCCCACCGGATTTTTCTTACAATATTAGCTTCAAAGTAGATTGCGTACAACTCATGGTTGTAGCGTCTCCGGAATCGTCCCCCCCTCACATACGGGGCCAACAATTCTCCTTAAGACCTTTCTCTCGAACGCGGCCAAGAGTTCAGAGTGCCTTTTACTAAGCACCCAGGTCTCGAAACCATACACGAGTACTGGTAAGACCATGGTCTTGTACAGTAGTAGCTTGGATGTTCTGGATAAATTTCGGGATTTAAAGAGCCTTGATAGACCATAGTAGGCTTCGTTGGATTTAATCAGCCGTTCGCGTATTTCTTCTTCCATATTGTTATCGGCTGATACTATTGACCCAAGGTAGTTAAAGGATTGCACTACTTCAAATTCGTGCTCCACTACCCTGATAGATTGACCAACGTTAGGTCTTCTCTTCGCAGAAGTTGCCACCATGAACTTCGTTTTTCCCTCATTAATGTGCATTCCCAGTTTTTGTGCCGCCTGCTCGATCTGGGTGAAGGATTCCTGTACCGCCGATTCGGTTCTACCGATGATGTTGATGTCATCTGCGTAGGCAAGTATCTGGCTGGACTTGGTGACAATAGTCCATCTTGTTGTAACGCCAGAGTCACGGATTGCTTTGTCCAACGCCAGGTTGAAGAGGAGGTAGGCCAGACCGTCCCCTTGTCGGTGTCCATTATAGATGTTTCTTGGTTTGGACAGCAATGCCGCTACTTTTACTTGACTAGTTACCTTGGTCATGGTCACCCTACAAAGTCGTATCAATTTGTTTGGAATGCCGAATTCTCTCATGGCATTATATAGTTCTACCCTGGCTATGCTGTCGTAGGCGGCCTTAAAGTCGATAAATAGGTGGTATAATGGAATCTTAAATTCTTGACATTTTTCCATCGCCTGCCTAAGGGTGAATATCTGATCAATTGCTGATTTGCCTGGCATGAAGCCACACTGATATTGACCAATGATGGCCTTAGCGTATGGGGTTATCCGGTCTTGTAGGATAGTGGAGAGTATCTTATGGGCGGTACTCAGCAATGTTATACCCCTATAGTTGCTGCACAGTGTGATATCTCCTTTCTTATGTATGGGGCAAATTATACCGCGACGCCAATCTTCCGGCATCTCCTCTTGCTCCCATACGTGCACCACGATCTCATGAATTGCGTGATGTAACGCTGTCTCTTCTTGTTTGATCAGCTCAGCTGGTATGCCATCAGCTCCAGGGGCTTTATTTGATTTTAGCTGTCTAATAGCTTTGAATGTTTCCTCAATGCTTGGTGACGGCAGCATTTGGTCTTGGTCTTGCATTGGTGGAGCCTCCAATTCTTCTGCGAGGTAACCATTTAGCAATTCATTGAAGTGCACTTCCCATCGCTTCAGAATGCCTTCAGGATCGGTGATCAGATTACCCTCTTTATCCTTGCAGTAAGTGCAGCCTAGTGTGTACCGCGTCATACTGCGGATTATTTGGTAGAACTTCCGGACCTGGCGCGGTCCTCGCTCTCTACTTTTCTCTATTTCACAGACAAGGTTTTTTTCCCAGGCACTTTTCTTTTGTCTCTGAAGCCTTTTTTCAGATCTTCTGAGCTCTTTGTATTTCTCCTCACGTACCCGCGTCCTATAAGACTGCTGCATTGCCCGGTATGCAGCATTCTTACGTTCAGTCGCTAGTTTGCACTCATCATCAAACCAGTCGTTCCGATCTCTACGACTACTGCCTAAGATGCAGTTGGCAGTACTAATAACAGTATTCTTAAGGCGCGTCCATTTCTCTTCTACGCCCGGCCCCAGGACTTACTCTCCCTCCGTCGAGTTGTTCGATGGCGAGTCTTAACGCATGACCAAAGGTGTTGCTGGTATTCTCATTGCGTAAGGCAGCCGTGTTGATTCGAACCTGATCCGCAGATGCAATACGTCTCCGTAAGGCAATCCGCGCTCGGAAAACTGTACCAACAAGATAGTGATCCGAGTCGACGTTGGCACCTCGGTACGTTCGTACCCTCATCAGGCTCGAGAAGTGGCGGCGATCTATCGGCACGTGGTCAATTTGGTTGCGAGTGGCTCCATCAGCTGATACCCAGATGGCTTTGTGGATATCTTTACGCGGAAACCTGGTACTTGCAACGACCACGTTTTTCGATGCTGCCAATTCGATGACTCGTAGTCCATTGTCATTAGTGTTCTCAAGCAAACTATGGGAACCTGTGTAGTGCCTGAAAACCGGCTCCCGACCTATTTTTGCATTCAAATACCCAAGAACGATTTTCACATCGTATCTTGGGCAGGCATTGAGGGCCCGTTCGACGTTCTCATAGTATTCTTCTTTTTCGTCGTCAGGGGACTCCTCTGTAGGTCCGTGAACGTTTATGAGGCTTATGTTCTTAAACTTGCCTCGCACACGAAGAGTGCATAGCCTTTCATTTATTGCATTAAAGCCGATGATGGCAGGCTTCAGTTTTTGGCCGACTAGAAAGCCTACCCCGAGCACATAGTGTTTTGCGTGACAACTGTAATAAATGTCATACTCTTTTCTTTGAAAAACACTACTCCCCGTCCATCTTATTTCTTGTAATGCTGTTATGTCAGCCTTATATTCGGACAGGGCATCGGCTAGCTGCTGTGCAGCTCGAGCTCTGTATAGTGAGCGTACGTTCCATGAAAAAATCCTTAAATCATTTAGCCATTTTCGTTTCCGTGATCGTCGTCGTGTATCCGGTCCATATCCGAGGCTTGTTCTCAGCGCATGACCCTCCGAAATAGCGTTTCTATTTACAGAACACACAGAAACCTATCGCTTATCTCAACGATGCCTGCAGCCCCTAGTACCAGTTCCTTTGTTTGTACAATTGCAGAATCGATCGTTGCCTCACTTCCAGCGAAAGGGCATTGCACTTAACCTTTACGGTCACCACAGCGAAATTCTTCCAAAAAAACCCCAATCGATCGTTCATTGGTCATCACCGAAGAAATGATCCGATTCGGCTCCTCCCATATCGATGGAAATTCAATACCACCGCAGCTAGGGGATGTTGAGTGCAACAGCCACTCAGTGAGTCAAATTTTATCACCCTTTGAGGAAAGACGTCGAGTCCCTGTCGTTCGGTTTTTCAAGTTTAAAAAAAATAAGGAGTCAGATAGAAACCACCGCGGAGTGCACACACGCGAGGCGTTCTCTTATAGTAATCAGTGGAAAGAGAATTAAAGAAACATAAACGAACTCAACATTGCCCGAGTACAGGTGAACAATAATTATAAAATTTATTATCGCGAGTGCCGAAAACTTAATAAACAGTTCAGTATGTTGTTAACTAATTCAGCTTTGGCGGAGTGCATATAAACAATAATTATAAGATAGATTATGTTTTTATACTATACACCATAAATAAGAAATAAACAATTTACATCGAATTCCAATCTACGGCGTTTCATTTCTTACATTCGTTTGGCTTGTTTTTGCGACAGTTGTTTCATCGGACTTAGACACGCCTGTGCAGGCGCACGAGTTAATACCCCCACGACACAACGGCCAATACTGAACTGCGAGGGAGGCCTTTCCAGTAAACGTGTCGTCACCGGCTTTACGCCAATATTCTTCCCAACATCGACCAATGAAACTATGCTAAACCCCTCGGTACAACCCACTGCACGAAAAGTCATTCCTTCGAAAAAATCGAGTCCGCACAAGGCTGTGTTAAAACTTAACTACACCACACATACTCGACACACGGATTTGAAGTAAAACACTCTTTCGCTTTGACATTACAGAAGTACCTTTATTGTTATTTGGTATGTCACACTTCAGCATGCTCTTTACACTTATTTCCGCAACACACACAAGGTCACATTTTGTTCCCCTTGACAATAATACACTCTGTTTTTTGTTATTTATTGTTTGTATATACGTTACTGAATTAAAAACTAGAGTTGATTATGTTATACTTTTTTTTTACTTGTCACTCACTTACACCGCGCATCGCTTAGAGACCGTCCGGGTCAAATATCTGACAACAACCACCGACTGACCGTCCCGGTCAACTATCTCGAATCAACTCCTCGAACGAAGACTTCCATCCTGCAGATCGAAGGATATGCCATTTTTTCTGCCTGCCCCCTTTGCCAGTCGCTATTGCCCCTCTTTATCTTTCCCGGCTTGGGATCAAAACAGCCCTGTGAGTAGGGCGTTAGAATATACTCACAGCTAGGCCAGCTTGTCGTAAGAGACGACTAAAGGCCGAGTGGTAGCCGGGGCCCAACGCCCTGTGCGCCCCGTGAAATACCACCCCATCAAGCTTTAGGCTCCGTGAAATGGTCGGGAGAAATCCCTGCCCGTCTTTCGGGGCTTGGCTGATGGACCGGTTCGAGAAAATGTTGGTTAGGTGGTATTCGGTCCCAAGGTGAGATACCACCCCGTCACGCTGTACATTCCGCGATATCGCCGAGAGAAATCTTCGACGGTGTTTCGGATGTGTGGCTGATGGCCCGGACTGACACGTGGATAAGTCATGATGGTGCCTTCTGATATAAAGAATTCCGGAGGTAAACTAGTCTCCCATTCGGATCTCCGGGGGGGACTATGTCAGGGGGAACATCATGCAGATATCATGATAAATAATGGAACTTTGAGAGGTTCGTCATCGCATAACCGGGCTCGCTCTCGAGGCTCGGCTCACGCTCGACTGGTGACGGCATTTTGTAACATCAGGGGCATCGGTTTCACTAATACCAATGTAAATGCCGTCCACCAATATTTGCAAACAACGAAACCTGTTATCCTTGCCCTAACTGAGACCCAGGTCGATTCGTCAAATGATTCGACATATCTTCATTGCTCAGGATACGACTTGCATTCGAGATTCCGTTTTAAGGGCGGAGTCTGCGTTTCCGCGCGGTCCAATCTGGCTTGCCAGAGGATGGAGGCGTTGGAACCCAATAATATGGACATCATATGGTTGAGGGTCGTGCTGAGGAATTCCGTTAAATTTCGTTGTTGTCTTTACCGCTCCCCGAATGACGATCGACCGGCGACATCGAACATCTTTCATATACCGTCGACTGGATACAGATCAACCACCCAGCTTCTGAAATTGTTCTCCTTGGCGATTTTAATGTGCACAATTCCGACTGGTTGTTACATTCTAACAGAACCGACGAGGCTGGGAGGTTGGCGGAGATGTTTGCTGTAAGCCACTACTTGACTCAACTCGTGGGGGAGCCAACGCGAGTGCTGGATGCCCGAGGCGATTATGCGTACACCCTGGATCTGTTTTTGATATCCGAACCGAGTATTTATACCGTAGAGGTTTCTGCGCCACTGGGCAACTCAGATCACTGCTTGGTATCTGTCGCGCAAGCTCTTGCATATAAAGCGAATAACCGGCCTAGGCAGCTTCGCCATGTATGGAAGTATGGGGCTGCTAACTGGGACGATATGCGAGATTTCTTCGCATCCTTTCCATGGTCGGAGGTGTGCTTCGGAAACTCCGATGTTAACGCTTGCGCGGAGTCGGTATCAGAGATTATTCTTCTGGGGATGGAGATGTATATTCCACATTCCATCAAACGAAGTTTGTCTGATAAACCTTGGTTTGACAAAAAATGCGAGCAGATTACAGCGGCAAAAAAACAGAGCTTTTAAGCAATGGCGCTCAAATCCCACCGATGTCAGCAGAACGAATTTTGTTAGAACCAGAAACGCGTGCAACCAGGCGATTAATACCGCGAAGAAGGCTCACAACGACAGGGTGATCAATAAGCTCCTTCGGTGTCCAACTGGTTCGCGCTCCTTCTGGTCAATGGCTAAGGCTGTCAGCGGTAATTTTGCTTCCTCGTCCTTCCCTCCGTTGGTGACAGACAGTGGGACGTTAGTCACGAATCCAAAGGATAAAGCTAATGTGTTCGCGAATTTATTTTCGGCGAATTCAAACCTCAATCCCGGCCTTCTGGAGCCACCTGTGATCTCGCCGGTCCAGTCTTCCATGCGGGATGTGGGATTTGGTCCGCGCACTATTCAACGCATTCTACGTGAACTGGATTGTAGGAAGGCAACCGGCCCGGACTGAATACCCGCAATAGTCCTTAAGAACTGTGCTCCAGAACTATCGCCGGTTCTTGGCAGACTCTTCCGCTTATCTTATGCAAGGAGGACCTTTCCCGCCTGCTGGAAAATCGCTCGAGGTCAGCCAATCCCAAAAACGGGAAAAGAGTGTCTCCCACAAAATTACCGTCCGATAGCATTACTGTCTATTTTATCTAAGGTAATGGAAAAAGTCATCAATACAGAGTTGGTTAAGTATTTGGAGTGCAACGGTCTTCTGAATGATCGTCAATACGGATTCCGTGGCAGGCGGTCCACAGAAGACCTTTTGACACTTATAACCGATATATGGACATCTGCGATTGAACGGCATGGTGAGTCAAGGGCGGTCGCATTGGATATCTCCAAGGCTTTTGACCGCGCTTAGCATGGGGCATTGCTGAGCAAACTTCGTTCATATGGACTTTCCCAACAGCTTTGCGACTGGACGAGGAGCTTCCTCGAGAATCGATCGATCCGGGTTGTTGTGGACGGCGAGTGTTCGGATCTGTATCCTGTTAATTCGGGGGTGCCCCAAGGTTCTATTTTGGCTCCAACCTTGTTCTTGCTTCACATAAATGATTTGTTGGAGACAACGGATAACAAAGTGTTCAGTTTTGCGGATGATAGTACGCTTGTTTCCTCCTTTTCGTGTGTTCGGCCGATTGGTGCATTTGCGTCGCATCAGTTGAGATGTAGACAGATTGACTCCCTGAATCAGGATCTGGATAAAGTCCTGCAGTGGGGAAAGGCCAATCTTGTCGACTTCAACGCAACGAAGACCCAGTATACAACATTCACAAAGAAAAGTGTATCATCGGTTCCACAGCTGATGATGAATGGGCGGGCCCTCGAGGCTGGGGAAAGTTTGAAATTGCTCGGCGTCACGGTCTGTGGGAATGTATCATGGCATAAACACGTATCGGGTATCGCCAGATCAGCCTCAGGAAAACTGAGTTATCTTTTTAGAGCCAAGAAATATTTTACTCCGGCCCAACTTCTTCTCGTATATAAATCCCAAATTAGACCCGCGCTCGAATATTGCTCTCATGTTTGGAGCTCGGCTCCTAAACATACCCTCGACCTACTTGAGAGCGTACAGAGACGAGCGATCCGCCTGATCGGGGACTCGGCGCTGACGTCGGGACTGCAGTCGCTATCACATCGAAGGCGCGTAGCCGACCTCTGTCTGTTTTACAGATATTATCACGGGTGATGTTCTTCGGAGATTCTTGGCATTGTTCCACGGAATTCGGTTTACATGCGCTTCACAAGACAATCCAACGGATCGCACCCGTTTGTGGTTCATCTCCCGACGGCGCGAACATCCCTGTATCAGAACTCGTTCCGTTACAGAGCAGGGAAGCTGTGGAACTGGCTTCCCACGCGAGTGTTCCCGGAGGGTTACAACCTGCAACTGTTCAAAAAGAACTGCAACAGTTATTTGATGGCATCTCGGGGCGCCCATTCGGCGCTATAGGTTCGCCTCTCCCGAGAAAAGTCTAATAAAAAAAAAAAAAAAAAAAGGAAACACAAAGGAAACATCAACAGAGGCTCGTGTATTTATGATCCTCTATGTTGTTTTCCGCTAAAACGAACGTGAGATTCGTTTTATGGTGCAAGTTATTTGTTATAGGCGAATGCACAAGGATGTTCCCTGTGGGAAATGGTTTGGGCAAGCAAACCTTTAAAGGATCAGATTTGCATCCAGGTGATTTTGCGTGTTGAGCATATGGTTCGTTTTTTCGCGTCTTGGATTCAAGATAAATTCAATATGGGCAAATTCAACGTGTAGTTCAATTTGTTTGATATTGAATTGATATCGCGATATTTGATGTATGCGCGATTAATGATGGAGCTTAGCTCCAAAGAGGTAGGTAATCGGGGGTCGAGGGTTTTTTTTTTGCAACCCCAAAACAAAAGATCGCTTCAAATCGAAAGGCCACACAAACAGCAGTCATGACTACCGGCTTTAAAAAAGAAGCAGCAACCAGGGGTCGAGACCTCAACCTGAAGGAGTTCGTCCATGATAGGAATCTACTGGGATTCTCCAACTTTTAGGCAAAGCCCTTGAGTCCAACCCTCAATAAAAAAGTAACCTACGATAGACAGCCGTTCTGTAAGGTTAACGACACCCTCAAAGCCAAAGAGGTGAACTATTACACTTTCATCCCGGCTGACGAAAAGTCAATGACCATTCTTTTAAAACGAGGAGCTGCTTGTTGTGAGAGGAACGACATCATCATTGCTTTTGAAGCAACATTTACCAATGTCAAATTTATTGACGTAAAAACCTTCTTTCGCCCACAATGGTTTGTGAAAATCAGACCGGAGAAGTACAGCAGGATGAACATATGGGACCTACATTTTGTCCCAGGGACTGACATAGACTCCATAATTCAAACAAAATCGCTCTCATTCTTGAATCAGCAAGTTGTCTTCGAGGTATTTCAAAACAACGAAATACCTCAATGCAGACGCTGCTAACGCTTCGGACATGTCTCCCGAAACTGCAACATGAACCGCCGTGGCGTCCGTTGTGGAAAATCCCACGATATTGGCAAGTGCGAACTCCCACTAGCAAAATATGATCCCATAACAAATGTGTAGGATGAAATGACCAACTTGCTACAACTGCGGTAAGAATGGATATCCGACCAGTTACAGGAACTGCCCTAAATATAAAGAGATAGCCCACGGAACCAAGGAGACTCGAGCTAAACAAGTAGCCAAACCAAACTTCGGAAAACAGGCCACACAACATTTGATCCAAAATGGATTTACATTCGCTGATAAAGTTAAAGGTATCCAAACGAAGAGTATGAAAACTCTCCCACCACCTCTCCCCCAAAAATATATTCAAGTCCCTAAGCTATCTGCTATACAGGCCAACACAATGCCACTGTGGCGGTTTCCCCCAACGCCACCGCCCGCCTCACATTTCCAGCGGAAACAACAAAACCCTGGTCGTCGCAGAGCATCAAATTCTATAGGAAAAAGAGTA
The DNA here is from genome assembly GCA_963931805.1 of Microdon myrmicae. Classification (NCBI taxonomy): domain Eukaryota; kingdom Metazoa; phylum Arthropoda; class Insecta; order Diptera; family Syrphidae; genus Microdon; species Microdon myrmicae. Next base: position 64,775,051 of record OZ007502.1, read on the forward strand.
AAATTTCCTGCAAGGATAAATGGTTTGTTTGTGCGTAGCACAACATGAATATCCGATAAAATTTGCTCAACATGCGGCACACACCGGGGAATTTCAACCGGCGCCAACGGTCCACGGAAAATATTCCAATATTGGTTTCCGCCAACATGCACCCTTTCTCGAGTGGAGAAAAACGGTCGCATCATCAACCAACGGAGCAATCGAGATATTCGGACAAGAATATCTGCGATCTACCACCGACACGCACAGGCAAGCTGCCCCTTTTTCATCAGCGAACACGGCGGGCAATTCGGTAGCAAAAAACCAACCTACAGGCAAGCAACACCATGCTTGCCTACAAGAGAAGCAAACACAGGGAATAGCCACCTGCACCTTTTGCACGACGATCGATATGCGATCGGCGGCGATCTTGGTTGTAGTCGCGATCGTATGAATGTCCGTCGTGCCTAGGGAAGATACACTGGCAAAGTTTGCACGATCAACAATAATGCTTCAAGCAGTAGTGATCGTGTAAACAATTCAACCCCTGTGCAAACCTGCAAATCATGTGAATTGCAATGATCCCATGTCTACATGCTAGGGGATATACACGTAAGCGGCAGACGCGATTGCCGTGTGTATGTTTCACCCTTTCCTTTTTTTGTTCGCCCGACTAAAAGCCAAAAGGCGCACCGTACATGGTAGTCGAGGCAGTGGTCTGTTTTGGATCCTGGTGCTGTGTGTGCAAAAAGAGGAAATGAAACCAAGCAAAAGAAGGAAAAAGGGGTTGCATATGAGGCAACCCTAGTGACCAGGATGGATTAACTAGTTAGTCTGTGAGAAGAATTATACGGTGACGGTCGTGGAGAAAAAAATCGTACGGTGTTAGTTTACGTAAATTATATTTTAACAATTGTGCAGCAAGAGTGCTAGAATTAACTTTTATGTAAATTATATTTTAACAATTGTGCAGCAAGAGTGCTAGTGCGTATACCAAAACAAGAAGTAACTTTTACGTAAATTATATTTTAACAATTGTGCAGCAAGAGTGCTAGAATTAACTTTTATGTAAATTATATTTTAACAATTGTGCAGCAAGAGTGCTAGAATTAACTTTTATGTAAATTATATTTTAACAATTGTGCAGCAAGAGTGCTAGAATTAACTTTTATGTAAATAATATTTTAACGATTGTGCAGCAAGAGTGCTAGTGCGTATACCAAAACAAGAAGTAACTTTTATGTAAATTATATTTTAACGATCGTGCATCAAGAGCGCTAGCACTGCGCGCCAAACCAAAATTGTAAATAGAAAACCGGATTCATATATAAAAAAAAAAAAAAAAAAAAAATAAATATTTAAAGTATTGCGAACTGAATCGCGCTGAACTAAGTGAGTGTTTTATTTGACGATTAAGCTGCGAAGAAAAAAAGGTGTTCGTATCAAAAGAAAGGAGTCAGATTAGGAAGAAACTAGTGGGGTTACGCGGTTAACCTGTGCCCTGTAGCACCCTGAGCGACGCGCCGCGTAATACTAAATATAATACCTACCCATAATTGGTGACCTGCCGACGTGTGACGTGACACGCAAGTGCCGAAATATTGACGACACCTGACGCAGCCATCTGCGGATACCCAACGTTGGACTCCAGGTTCTTTTTCCTTTCCTTTTTTGTTATATTTTCCTTTTCCATCAGATGTGTACTTTCTTTAGTAGGTGAGCTCCATCAGAACCACCAAAACATAATATTTTTTAATATTGGTATACTTACGTAACTATAGAAAAACTAAATAAAAATAAAACATATTAGAATAAGGAAAAGTAAATAGTAAAGTAAGCAAACAAACGCGAGAAGTTCATCGAACGTACGCAAATGCCCAGATTTTCTGCATTAGTGTAATGATATTATAAATAAGGAAACGAACTATTCTTATAGATATACATAGGCATGCATTATCTTTACTAAATTGTACAATCGACAAAGTTTTTAAGTACACGGAATTAAAAAATAATACACATAAATAATAGTAAGAAAGAAAAGAATTTGGGGTTAACCCTTTCAGAGCCGTGTTGAATTCGCTTAATTACATTAACTAATCATACGAAAACTGGCCCATTAACGAAGAGAAAACTGTAATTTGTCACAGGGACATGTGCAACCCTATTAATTGTCTTACGGCCAGACTTGCTTCATTTTGTTTTTTATTTCTTGTTTTGTAAAGGTAAAGACAAAATTGCAAATTTTATTAGTATTTAAAAACAAAGGAAATAGCACTCGTAAGCCCCTTCCGGGCAACAAATACTGATACATTCAGACGATATTGGCAACACCTAAACACACGACATTCTCAACTGACTCCATCGGTACCTCCAGATTCGACTCGCGTAATCCATCATCACACGCGCACACCCACCCTTGTCTCTCGACACTAGTAGCGACGACAACCTTTTCCGCCGATTCGAGCAACAAAGCGAGGTTCCTTCGTCGCGCGTTCGATTCTCCGCGTCCAGACACGGTCACCAGTACTAAAGAAAGAATGGCCCAGTCAACAAGGGCAAAAACAGCACAGCTGGAGCAACAGCAGCCGCGCGCGGAATCACCAGCGTTCGAGGACGCATCCAGCGCTGAACAACCACCGCGCCCCACTCACCGCGACTTGCGTTTACCTCCTTTTGACGAGGAGGACGCAGAGCTTTGGTTCGCCATGGCGGAGCGCATATTTAGGGCTACCGATCTACACGACGAAGAACTCCGTGCAGTAGAGGTAATCCGAGTGTTGAATCGCACACAGAGGACTCACGTCGCACATATAATTAGGTCACCAGACCCAAACCCATATAGCAGCATGAGAGAGGCCCTCCTAGGCGCCCTGGACGAACCCGAGGGCAGACGACATCAGCGTTTGGCTGCAGAGACGAATTTCACTGGGATGAAACCTGCACATTTGCTGACACATCTACGTGCGATAGCGGGAACCGGGATCTCAGATGATGTCATCAGACCCCATTTTTTAAGATGTCTTCCCCAGTATGCACGTGCCGCCTTGATAGCTCAGCCCAACCAGAGCTTGGGTTGGCTGGCGAAAGTCGCGGATGCAATTATGGAAAGCGCGGACCCGCAAGCCGAATCTCCCACCTTCCAGGTGACAACGGTAAATCACAGCGGCGCACCGTTTGCCCAGCAGCGATACGTTCCACAACCAGCACCGCGTACCTATTTTGATACCGCACCCCTACCGGCCGCCTCACAAGATGCGTTGCGGTCTTCAACGCCCCCGCGTGAACCATTGCAGGCGAATGCGCGGCGATCGGGACCGTCGCGTTTCGAGGCGAACCTCCAGCGAGAGATTAACCAGCTACGCGCGGAGGTGCGAAGTGCCACGCGCGCGGTGCTTAACGGACCCAACTACCAACGACCTCAAACACAGGCTTCACACCGACGGATTGATCCTCCCGGAGGCGCATCGACCTCAAGCGGAACGGTATCGGCGCCTGGACGGGAAAATGCAAACAGAGCCCTGACACACGCTTGGTGCGTGTATCACCGACGCTTCGGGGCAAAGGCTCGGAAGTGTAAACAGCCGTGCGGGTGGAAGCGACCACCTCCTGTTCCTAACCCAGCGTTAAACTAGAACGGCCGACCGTAATACAGGCGCGAACGGTCGGCGTGCCCTTTATAAGGCGCTTGACGATAAGAGACCCGCAGTTAAACATAAGCTTCACCGTTGACACAGGCGCCGATGTCTCCGTCCTGCCCAGGTCATACGCCCCGCACAATAAAGTGCCCGGTCGGCTTCGGCTGCTGGCAGCGAACAACACTTCCATAGCCACGTACGGACGAATATATTACAAACTAAATTTGGGTTTGCGGCGCCCCATTGGCTGGCATTTTGTGGTGGCCGATGTCAGCGAACCGTTAATAGGGTCAGACTTGTTGGCACGCCACAACTTACTCGTGGATTCCGCAAACAACAGACTGGTGGCCAATGATACCTGCAGGCAGCCGCCTAGGGAGGACCCACGGATACCTGCAGGGACAGATGCGAGCTTAGACTCAATCCCGGCCTTATTGGAGGAATTTAAAAAGTCAACAGTTCCGCTTCCCAACCAGAAGCACATCAAGTCAGGGGTCTATCATCATATAGAGACACGCGGCCCGCCAGTCAGTCAACGCCCGCGCCGCCTTGCACCAGACAAATTACGAGCGGCACGCGAGGAATTTAATTATATGCTCGAAAAGGGAATCTGCCAACCTTCAGTCAGCCCGTGGGCTAGCCCACTGCACTTAGTTAAGAAACGAAATGGGGAGTGGCGCCCATGTGGAGACTACAGATTGCTGAACGCGGTCACAATCCCTGACAGGTACCCCATAGCCCATCTATACGATTTTTCGTACAAACTACGAGGATGCACCGTTTTCACGACCCTGGATCTAACCAGAGCCTACCACCAAATTCCGGTGGCACACGAGGACATCCCTAAAACAGCAGTCATTACACCCTTCGGGCTCTATGAGTTCAAGGTAATGACTTTTGGCCTCAGGAACGCAGCACAGACTTTCCAGAGGTACATAGATACAGCGCTACGCGGTTTGGACTGTTGCTACCCTTATATAGACGATATCCTGATAGCTTCCCGAAACCGTACGGAGCACCACCAGCACCTGAAGCAGGTGCTTGAACGCCTCCGCCGATTCGGACTCGTGATAAACCCTGACAAATGCCACTTCGCCAAAGAGCAGGTGACGTACTTGGGGTATAACATCAACGAGCAGGGTATACGGCCTTTGCCAGACAGGGTAGAAGCACTCAACCAATTTCCCCGACCCTCCAACGTCCGCGAGTTACGGCGTTTCCTGGGAATGCTCAATTTTTATCGGCCAACCTTACGAGGAGCCGCGCATGTCCAGGCCCCATTAAACGAATATTTAAAAGGGGCAAAAAAGAACGATAAGCGCCCAATCGCCTGGACGGAAGCTGCAGAGAACGCATTTCGCCAGGCTAAGACACAACTCGCGAACGCAGCACTGCTGCGCTACCCTGTGGAAGGTGCTCCGTTGGCCATCCAATGCGATGCGTTAGACACCGCAATAGGAGCGGTATTGGAGCAGGAGAGTAACGGAAGTTGGGAACCGCTCGGGTTTTTCTCGAGAAAACTCAGTAATACCGAGCGGAAATACAGCACATACGATAGAGAGTTGCTGGCTATATATAGCGCCGTTAAGTATTTTCGTCACATGGTGGAGGGCCGCCCAGTGGTGATAAGAACGGACCACAAGCCTTTGAGCTACGCCTTCCGGAAGAGGTCCGGAAACGCATCACCACGTCAGGAGCGCCAGCTCGACTTAATTGGCCAATACGCCACCGAGATTAGGCACATCCCGGGCGACCAGAATATTATCGCGGACGCACTCTCTCGAGTGGACACAATACAGTTGCGCTCCGCCATCGCGGACGCTGACCTGGCCCAAGCCCAGAAGCAAGACAGCCAGCTGGAAGCTCTGTTAAAAGCGGACACCGCACTTCTGTTGACAAAGTTGCCACTGGGGCACTCGACGGATGCGATCTGGTGCGATGTCTCCACAGGAACGGTCAGACCGTATATCCCCACTGAACTGCGAAGAAGAGTTTACGAAACCTTCCACAATCCAGCTCACCCCAGCGGTCGCGCAACCGCCACGGCCATTCGACGTAAGTTCGTATGGCCACACATGAACAAGGACCTCACAAGTTGGGCTCGCGCGTGCCTCAAATGCCAGCGTTGTAAGGTGGGACGGCACAACGTACTGGAGCCGGCCCAGTTTAAGCTCCCCGAGGCACGTTTCGCGCACGTTCATATAGATATCGTGGGACCATTGACGCCCTCGAGAGGTTTTTCCTACATCCTGAAAATGATTGACCGTTTCACGCGATGGCCGGAAGCGACACCGTTGCGAGTGGTTACAGCCGAAAGCGTCGCCAGGGCGTTTTATTCAACATGGGTTACACGTTTTGGCGTACCGGCAACACTAACATCTGACCGAGGCCCTCAGTTCGAGGCTACGATCTTCAGACAGCTCACAGAGTTGCTGGGCTGTCGGCGGGATCGTACGACCGCATACCACCCTTCATCCAACGGGATGATAGAGCGTTGGCTCAGGTCATTAAAAGCCTCCCTAATGTGTCACAACGACACGCAGTGGTTCGACGCCCTCCCCACTGTCCTCCTTGGTTTGAGGACATGTATAAAGGAGGATTTGGGCGCGTCCGCTGCCGAACTGACATATGGCACCAGCCTCGTTTTGCCCGGCGAACTGTTCGTGGACGGCGAGGCACCAGCGGGCCCATTAAAAAGCGTGGGCTACTTGCGTGATTTAATGCGCAAGATCAGGCCAAAACCGGTGGCCAGACACGGTGCGAAAAGAGTTTTCGTCCACCCCGCGTTGCATAGTTGCACGCATGTTTTCGTTAGGGTGGACAAAGTGAAGAGACCACTCGACCCTCCGTATGAGGGCCCGTTCAAGATTCTAAACAGAATCAACGAGCGGGTGTACGAGTTGGACATTCGAGGGAGGTCTAGTACGGTTAGCGTGGAGCGATTAAAACCGTGTTTCATGGAGGAGAGCAGCCCCGAACCTACTCCTGCAACAGGATCACCATCGACGGGGATACCGGATAAAAACGACGGCCCCCTTACGCGAAGCCGCTCCCGAGTGTATCAGCAGGGCGCGATTACAGACAGAAAGGAGTGAACTGATACGGCTGACGAAGACCTCCACCCACAACATTGGCACTTTGGAGTACCAATTCCAGCGACACCACACCACCCCACACCGCAGACACCTTGGAGAACCAATGTCGGCGGGCCACATGGGGTCCATTTAAACGGAAATTACCGCTCACCACCATTAAAAACAAATCTCACATGGACCGTACCGCGCACCTTTGCCCGTGCCGGCATCACCGCGGCGTAAAGGGCTCCATTGACAACGGCATAATACGCCGTTGTAGGGTGGTTCTGCATCGCGCGTAACGCCCTGCTTCTCTTCCGTGTCCGGACGTACTTTCGTCAATGAGGCGGCCAGTGCTCTGACTTGGTATCGTGACTACGTCACTGGGGGGGGGGGGGGGGGGGGGGGGGGGGGGGGGTGCTGTGGCGGATTCCCCCAACGCCACCGCCCGCCTCACATTTCCAGCGGAAACAACAAAAGCCTGGTCGTCGCAGAGCATCAAATTCTATAGGAAAAAGAGTAAAATTTCCTGCAAGGATAAATGGTTTGTTTGTGCGTAGCACAACATGAATATCCGATAAAATTTGCTCAACATGCGGCACACACCGGGGAATTTCAACCGGCGCCAAAGGTCCACGGAAAATATTCCAATATTGGTTTCCGCCAACATGCACCCTTTCTCGAGTGGAGAAAAACGGTCGCATCATCAACCAACGGAGCAATCGAGATATTCGGACAAGAATATCTGCGATCTACCACCGACATGCACAGGCAAGCTGCCCCTTTTTCATCAGCGAACACGGCGGGCAATTCGGTAGCAAAAAACCAACCTACAGGCAAGCAACACCATGCTTGCCTACAAGAGAAGCAAACACAGGGAATAGCCACCTGCACCTTTTGCACGACGATCGATATGCGATCGGCGGCGATCTTGGTTGTAGTCGCGATCGTATGAATGTCCGTCGTGCCTAGGGAAGATACACTGGCAAAGTTTGCACGATCAACAATAATGCTTCAAGCAGTAGTGATCGTGTAAACAATTCAACCCCTGTGCAAACCTGCAAATCATGTGAATTGCAATGATCCCATGTCTACATGCTAGGGGATATACACGTAAGCGGCAGACGCGATTGCCGTGTGTATGTTTCACCCTTTCCTTTTTTTGTTCGCCCGACTAAAAGCCAAAAGGCGCACCGTACATGGTAGTCGAGGCAGTGGTCTGTTTTGGATCCTGGTGCTGTGTGTGCAAAAAGAGGAAATGAAACCAAGCAAAAGAAGGAAAAAGGGGTTGCATATGAGGCAACCCTAGTGACCAGGATGGATTAACTAGTTAGTCTGTGAGAAGAATTATACGGTGACGGTCGTGGAGAAAAAAATCGTACGGTGTTAGTTTACGTAAATTATATTTTAACAATTGTGCAGCAAGAGTGCTAGAATTAACTTTTATGTAAATTATATTTTAACAATTGTGCAGCAAGAGTGCTAGTGCGTATACCAAAACAAGAAGTAACTTTTACGTAAATTATATTTTAACAATTGTGCAGCAAGAGTGCTAGAATTAACTTTTATGTAAATTATATTTTAACAATTGTGCAGCAAGAGTGCTAGAATTAACTTTTATGTAAATAATATTTTAACGATCGTGCAGCAAGAGTGCTAGTGCGTATACCAAAACAAGAAGTAACTTTTATGTAAATTATATTTTAACGATCGTGCATCAAGAGCGCTAGCACTGCGCGCCAAACCAAAATTGTAAATAGAAAACCGGATTCATATAAAAAAAAAAAAAAAAATTAATATTTAAAGTATTGCGAACTGAATCGCGCTGAACTAAGTGAGTGTTTTATTTGACGATTAAGCTGCGAAGAAAAAAGGTGTTCGTATCAAAAGAAAGGAGTCAGATTAGGAAGAAACTAGTGGGGTTACGCGGTTAACCTGTGCCCTGTAGCACCCTGAGCGACGCGCCGCGTAATACTAAATGTAAACCCCCCCCATACCACAAATCCATACGACGGGACAAAAACCTCCGAGGGGGCAATCCTCTATGTTCTAGAAACTACTTAGTCTGTCTCGCTTGATTGGGGATATTCGACCCCGATATGAAAAACTAACAACCGATGCCTAGAGGGATGCACTTCTTTTCACGGCATATGTAAGACATACTCTTCAAAATGGATCCACAAATTAAAGTTTTCCTTATAAACATCAACTCCCTTGTTTCGCTATCAAAGCGTATGATAGTCTCTGACTTCATAAAGGATAACCGGGCGAACCTGGTTCTTGTAACCGAAACTAGGTTGCATCCATATTACCGTCCCGCTTTCCCAAACTTTTCCATGATTCGAAGAGATCGAACCGCCATCGGGGCCCCACCATCAACGGTGGTGGCCCCTGTATTCTAGTTAATAGCGGACTTCGCCATGAAGCTATTGAGCTCATAGAGGTCTCCGGGGTTGAACTGCATCTGGCTAATAATGGCAGAGTATATATATACTCCGTATACCACTCACATAAAACCAATAATGGTCCCATTAATCCCGAAGATGTCGGCCAATTAATGAGGTCTTCAGAGCATACACCCTTCATCATAGGCGGCGATTTTATTCAGACATCACCACTGGAACAACTCTGTGTCTTGCCCAAATGCCACAAAATTGTACCTATAGTACACAGAAAACTCTCACCCCCTCAACTTCGAAATATTCCCACCTACGGTTGGTATGCGAGTTATAATTCTGAACATAATTTTTGTGTCCAAAGACTTATTTTCCCAAATCATTCCTCCCCAAGTACCGGGTGTGTATCTGACCACGACGCCATGAGCACGTTCATTCGCAGCTATCGAGCGGCCCGGGCTCATATCAGATACATGCCCGATTATGGGCGCACGAATTGGGACAACTTCAATGTCACATTGAACGAAAACCTCCACCACCTCTCTCTTCCCACTGACAGGAACCTAGCGACAGTTGAGATAAATAACGTTGCAGCTCGACTTCACTAGATTCTAGTTGAAACTACGGGGACACATGTCCCGAAGTACAAACTTGAAAAAACCTATCAGATTCCCCATGACGAATTCACTCTTCGTCTCATCCGGGAGTCTAAAAAGCTCGACAGAATGGGGTATCGTCGCCACTTTACGCAAAGGGAGCCATTACTGCGATCCATTATTAACAATATTGGCATATTGATAAAACAAAGAATCCAAAACAATCGTTGCCGACAATTGGAAGACAAACTGGAGGGTATACAGATGGACAAGGACGTTTATAAAAATGTTAAAATGATAGGTGGCACTTCTCGTATCACTGGGCCAATCATGTACAACAGTGTTGTTGTCAATAATGACAACAATAAAGCAAACATCATCGGAGAGAACTTTGAAAATAATCACAGGCTCACTCTCGAGAATGGCGACCGGATACCAATGCAATAATTAGTTCAGAGGTCCACAATATATTAGACAACTTCAACGAGCCAATAGTGGTCTTTAATCCAGCTAACAATGCATACTTCGACGACATACGTGATAGGGGTCACGGTTTCGTCACACGTCAAATACCCTACAGAACCTAGTCAAATGTCGAAACCCTAAGAAGACACCCGGTATCGACAACATGCCGTACCACTCGTTGCGAAGACTTTCTGCGTTATTCTTTATAAAGCTCTCCATTCCGTTGAACCTTGGAAGCATGCTATTGCTTATCCAATAACAAAAGTTGGGAAACCAATGTATCATCCCTCAGGCTTTCATAACATTTCGCTCCTCATTTGCATCAGGAGAATACGAGGGTGGGCTGAAAAGTTTCCGACCTAACAAAGATACAAGACAATTTTTTCTAAAAATTAATTTTTATTTTTCCACAGTCTCCTTGTAACTCCACACACTTCTCCCAGCGATGCTCCCATCTCACTATTCCGTCCAAATAGTACTCGGGGGTTTTCTCTGCAAAATAATTGTTCACGAAGGTGATTGCCTCCTCTGTCCTCCGAGCGCAATTTTTAGATGAGGGAACAGAAAGAAGTCGCTTGGTAGATCGGGTGAGTAAGGCGGATGGTCAAGCAGTTCAAACTGTAATTCGTGGATTTTCGCCATGACAACCGCTGCGGTGTGAGACGGCGCGTTGTCTTGATGAAACAGGATTCTCTTTTTCTGCAAATGTGGCCGTTTTTCCGCAATTTCCGCCTTCAGTTGGTCAAGCAATGATGCGTAGTATGCTCCTGTAATGGTTTTTCCTTTTTGAAGATAATCAATTAAGATAACTCTGTGGTGTGTTAGAGCCTGGGCGTCAACACGGACGCAGGTTGAGCACAACACCACAGATCGTTCACTCACTCGACTGTCACTGCTCCGAAACTCCGATTAGTAAAACTCAGTAGTTCATCTAATACCTCTTCTTTATTAAGAGTCCAAAACAAAATAACACTTTTACATAAAATAAGGTATCAGAAGGTTTTACGGTCTTACAATCCGAATTAACTGAATTTTGGCAACGTGTTGGGATTAATTTCATGAAGTTTTCATAACGATAATTAAACTGCACTTAGTAACATATTGAACTGTCTATAGGAAGATTTGTATGTTGTACAACGGAAATTACATTGGCAAATCTTATTGGAATTAATCACAAAAGGTTTACATGTTCACATCGATAATTAAACTGCACTAAGTAACATCTTGAACTGTTATAGGGCGATTTGAATGTTGTACAACCAAAATTAAATTGGTAAATCATATTGAAATTAATCATACAAGGTTTAAATGTTCACATCAATAATTAAACTGCACTTTTCGGAGTACACGACCTCCCCCAGTGATGGTTGACACTTGACTCGAGTGTTCTCTATGTGGAACGAAATCTGACTAAACATTTACTGCCGACGAAAGAAAAGGGACACCGCAAAGAAAACCGCAAAAGGGGAGGAGCTGCACGATTAACTCGAGGTAGTTAATCGTGATTGGACCGGGGAATAGGCATACATTTCACATGTGTGTGTATGCCTCGCATACGATCGTCCGGTGACCGAGGATGGATGCCAGCATCGCAACTGCATCTTCCACGAATGCAAACAATGCATGGCCTGCGGCTGTGTACACAATTGATTGTGCTATACTTGCCGGCAGCAAGGAACATCTGGGGCAAAAACAACACGAGCCGAAGATCTGGTCATCCTAGGAGAGGCCATAAATCAACATTTGAGTTGATGGGGTGTGAATTTCCTTAGGTCCGCCGACGGTTGGCGGCCGTTAATGGGGAATTGTATATACCATAACAATCTGTGGTGCAAATGCAATGTTTAGATATTGCAATGAATATAGGGTGCAGCCATTGCCAGATGTTAAAAGTAAACACTTGATGGCTGCATCCAATTCGTTGCTTGTTTGCGGTCCCTGATCGGTGGAGACCGATAATAGGAAACCAGCTATTGCTGGTAATTAGGGAAATGTTTGGTTTGCATCCGCTGAAACCTTGTCGGCGGTGGCAAACCGATGGGACCTAATAGCCGCATGCTAGGGGTGCCATGGGCAAACAAGACAACGAGTAATCAGTGAACTCTTTGTTGATTTTGTTTCCATAGCATAAGGAAACGAGATGCCCTGGGTGCAATGCATGCCCGAGGATGAGATTTCCAATGCCACGGCTATGTGATAATCCCTGCCGTGGACTTAATGTTTGCAGATATTAATGCCTGCCCGAGGATGAATTTTCGATGCCACGGCTAAGTGATAAGCTTTGCCGTGGACTTAATGTTTTCAGATATTAATGCCTGCCCGAGGATGAATTTTCGATGCCACGGCTAAGTGATAAGCTTTGCCGTGGACTTAATGTTTTCAGATATTAATGCCTGCCGGAGGATGAATTTTCGATGCCACGGCTAAGTGATCTAAGTGATAAGCTTTGCCGTGGACTTAATGTTTTCAGGGATGGTGATCGAGAAAAAGGGGTTTGGAAGGAAAACCCCCACAGAAAAGGTAAGCTGCCTAACAGATATTCATGACAGTTATCCGATTGGGTAACTGTATTAATTCCAGCGATTTGGCTGGCGGTAAATGCCGTAGCAAGGTTACGCAACCTTGCTGAAGTTCGACTTAGAGGTAAGTCGCTTCGCCTGGAATAGTGGGGATCGAATGATGTATGGCTCTTCGGGCCCTGAAAAGCCCCACAACTCCATGACTGTCCCAAAAAACAGTCGCCATCACGTTCCCTGTCAAAAAACAGTTTTTGCTCTTTATGGAGCCGATTCCCCTTTTGATGTCCACTGTTTTGACTGTATTTTTGTTTCAGGCGTACAATGGTGTATCCAAGTTTCATCGACAGTAATTAATCGGCGCCAAAACTCGGATTTATTGCGCTTAAACTGGGCCAACAGGGCTTTGGAAATGTTCATTCGAACACGTGTTTGGTCTAACGTGAGCAAACGCGGTACCCACGCACAGATAGGTTTCTCATGACTAAATCTTGATTTAATATCTGACAACGACGTTCTTTAGACAATTTCATAGCCTCTGCTATCTCTCTCACCTTAATTTGGCGGTTGTCGAGCACCATTTCGTGAAATTTAGCGATGTTATCGCCAGTTGTTGCATTTTCTGGATGCCCCGAATGTTCATGGTTTCCCAAGCTCTCACGGCCACATTTAAATTAATCGGCGCCAAAACTCGGATTTATTGCGCCTAAACTGCACCAACAGAGCATTGGATATGTTCATTCGAACACGCTTTTGGTCTAACGTGAGCAAATGGGGCACCCAACACTAAACCTTGATTTAAAATGTAACAAACACGTTTTTTGGACAATTTCATAGCCTCTGCTATCTCTCTCGCTTTAATTTGGCGGTCGTCTACCACCATTTGGCGAACTTTAGCGGTGTTATCGGCAGTTGTTGCAGTTTTTGGACGTCCTGAACGTTCATCGTTTCTAAAGGTGTTGTGGCGGTTCCGCCAAACCCCACTGACTACTTACCTAAAGAACCCCCATCCCTACGACCCATTCTTATAAGTTCGCTTATGAAATCGCATTAGCACCTTAAATGCTTCACGCATCAAATAGACTGCACCGCAATTTCCCCACAGCAAAAACATTTCCTTCCCAAGGATAATTACTGCTTTCAATGCATTATCTGGAAATGCCTGCAAAGAATGTTTCCTACAAGGGCATTCATACATGTGTCAATGCATCTCTGCATTGGCGACCAGGAACCGAATTACCAATTAGTGTAGATATTCACACTAGAGCTCGATCCTGGCGTCGCCGTATGCCATGCATAATTGACACAGATGGTATACACAACCGTCATTGTGTAACCATCTAAATTGCTTTCCGAAGACTTGCAACTATTGATTCAGCTGCAAGTACTTCTCTCGGAAATGCTTCTTTGTTTGAATCTTCAAACAATCACCAACGGCGCGCTAAGCCGCCGGATTGGATTCAATAGCATAAACATATGCAAACAAAAGAATCCGATACTCCGAGTCGGCAGAGATACGATATACGATCTCCATTCGATTAATTATCACTCCATTGTTGCCTTCCTACAATCCAGTTCACGTAGAATGCGTTGAATAGTACGCGGGCGAAATCACACATCCCGCATGGAAGACTGTACCGGCGAGATCACAGGTGGCTCCAAAAGGTCGGGAGCGAGGTTTGAATTCGCCGAAAATAAATTCGCGATTTTGCACACAGGACAACCAAAAGAGGTCACGCCTCTGCCCTCTCATCGTCACGCCCGTGGAAGTGTGATAACTTCGGTTAATTGATAATCGACGAACGTGGTAGAATGAGAAAACAGAAACATGATGTACTGTTATCGCGGGGTGGCTTGGTTGTGTGTGCTGGTATCAAATGCAGCTTCTGAGCATGACCTACTGCTCTAGTGTTACGGCTGTGGTGATCTCAGAGTGCATTGAACTGTATGGAAACAGAATTATGGAGGAGAGGAAATGTGGCCGCTGCTATTCACCTGCTAAAAGATATCATTGATCCCAAGCGAATGGGTGATCTGATGAAAATCGATAGGACGCTACATCGGCTAGGGAAATGGTACCGTGGGAAAACGCCAAGGAATGTTCGTAATTACCCAAGCCATTGAATGATGCTGCAACCACGTCGTTTGATTCGACATGGTTGCTGCAAACCAACATGAATGAAATTTCCGGTGGAAATCACGTATAAAGTTGAACCAATAATATCAACCGAATAACTCGTTTATATACATATAAAATACGATGATAAAACAAAATAATAAATTATAAACTAAAGGGTATGCTGCCAACATGCTGTAAGATTGTAATTTTATGAAATGTGAAATGATATCGGACATGATTGGAAGATGTCATGGTTTATTTCTCATTGAGGGAGGTGCGACTTGGATTTGGATGAAAAGTAGTTACGGTGATGTTTTCCATCAATATTATGTGAGATCTGGCTTCCCGTTAATCGGATTTACATATATCTATAATAGCCTATCATAAAACTTCATACATGCCTTAAAACTCTTTTCACATAGCGAGTAGCATCGAACTATTTCGTACCTAATTGAACAAAAATATGCAATAACTCCTTCTTACCGCCCTTAAATTAAGCATTTCAAAGGTCGTTGATGTTGATAGACGTCCATTTTAAATTTCTAACAAATTAACGGCAAAGGTCGTTAGCAGATTAAAAGTGAAGGTGTAATACATTCATATCTAACCAGCCAGCAAAAACACCATCACTTTCCCCTCTAGGCAGCGATGAGAACAGTTGATACCAACGAAAACAGTCAATTACCTTAAATGACCGGAATCAGGCCTAAAAATTATTTATTATTTGGACAGGTTATTATGTACGGCTACGCGTTTGAACTGATGTCCAAATACATGCCACAATTCAAATCCGAATAAGTGTGAATGATTGATTTTGAACGAACAGGTGATAATTCACGACCTCGATTATGTCGTCCAACTCAATCAAATTGATGACACGTCTAAACCACAGTGACTGGTCTTAATAACCAAACCTACGATGGACAAGGAATCAAAAGCAGAGGGTCATTAGTTGTTCTCATATAAACATCTACTTTACAATAGTCGAACGATTATTCGTTGCTCGGGGGAATTTGATGTTTCTTCTCACAATGCCATCAAATGGAAGTTGCTTAAGAACTGATTAAGAATCCATATCTGTGTGTTTATGAGACGGTTCTTGTCTATTTATAGCACACAAAACGATGCGGTTGAAATCTTAATTAATACCACAGTTTGCGTTTTATAGACTGAACAGCCCGAAAAGGGTGATGTTGATATTTAAGAGTCTATTACACCGGGGTAACAGGGGTTCCATTTCTGATAAACACCAGATGGGGTACTATCGTCATTCCTATTAGATTCACACCATGGTAAACGCAACATTCTTGTGTTGTTTATGATTTCAAGATGAATGTGGTCTATAAGAAATGAAATTTCAAATTTTAGAGAAATTTCATATCAGTGTGCGGATTCAAAGTTTCGAAAAGGGTTGTTAAAGTCACATTAATTGATTTCCTCCTATAGGAGTTGTTACGCCCGAATTCAAAATACTTAGTAGCATGTTTCAAGGAATTTTCATAAGTAACAAGTGAACATGAAATTTGTTGTGCAAAGTTAATTTCATATTGTGTATGGTGAATAATAAAAGAATATAATATATTTAGCAATTGAAAATACAAAATTACGAATAATTCGTCGTCTAACCTTTAAAGACTCTGTTGCATAGTAACTTCCCCACCACTTTTATTCCACCGAGAAAACATGAATTCAAAAGTATATAACACATAAAACACTCATTACATTTTTCATCATCATCATCGGCACTACAACCGGGATCCGGTCTTGGCCTTATTTAACAAATCTCTCTACCGGTCCCGATTTCGATCCGATGTCATTCAGTTTGGCACTCCCAGGCTCTGGGCGACCTGATCTATGCCATCCCTCCATCGCAGACAAGGTCTGCCGCGCTGTCTCCTTCCATACATCCTGCCACAAAGCGGGCAGGTACCTTTTCGCTTATTCGAGCTAAGTGTCCCACCCACCGGGGTCTACCGAGCTTGATTTTTCTTACAACATTAGCTTCAAGGTAGATTGCGTACATCTCATGGTTGTAGCATCTCCGGAATCGTCCTCCTTCACATACGGGGCCAACAATTCTCCTTGAGACCTTTGTGGGGGTTCTTTAAAAGCTTACCGAAGAACCACCCACTTTCTCAACCCAACTCCCCATTCCCAACCTGCAACATAACCCAGGGCAAGATCATCACCTTGCCCCGACATCAAGCAACATCATGTAGTACTCCGCAGTCCTACTGTCTTCCAATAATCCAAACCTCAACCCTAAACATATCCATTTCAACATAATTTCCCAAAAAAAAATAACAAAAAAAAAAAAATTACAAAAAAAAAGAAAAGAAAATAACAAAAACAAAGTTTTTTCTGTTCTTCATTTTCTTTGTATCTAATTAAGTTCCATAAAAATTCATGTAAACAAAATAATCATAATGTCGAAAGACAAATTTTCATGCTTTAAGCGTATGCATGTAACTTAGAGAGTCCGCAAAGGACCAGTAAGTTAAGAAATAAAATAACATAAGCTAGAGTTTAATCATTTTTGTCTAGCGAGTAAGTAAATTATAATAATAGGAAGAAATAAAAATTTCCCAAAATATACGTTTATACACTTTATTATCCTTTAATATCTTTCTAATACTAAATCAATTTCCCATCAATTCAATTTACATAGTTCCTA
Organism: Microdon myrmicae; assembly: GCA_963931805.1. Lineage (NCBI taxonomy): Eukaryota > Metazoa > Arthropoda > Insecta > Diptera > Syrphidae > Microdon > Microdon myrmicae. The sequence continues at coordinate 64,792,505 of OZ007502.1, forward strand.
CATTTGCATATCAATCCAATTCCACATTATCAATATATTTACATATTGAATCCCTTTCTGTTTGAATATATTCCTTCCATATTTCAATATATCCATTACATTCGAAATACAATACTTCATACATTAGAAATACATTTCATCGTTCCTAATTCCCAAATTTCATATCATAACATAACATACATACAATACAAAACCTATCCCTTACATAATAACATCGAACACAACTCCCGTTATCCAAAATAACTAAACAGCTGCAATAGTTTCAGTTAAGGAATAATAGTGAATCACCCCCATGTAGGTAACTAGGGGTAACAGATTGATTTCGTTCATACGAAATCGAGAATGTTTTTAGTAATAATTAGACTTCCAACAAGGAAGGTCGCGTTTAAAATAGTACAAAATAAATTTGGATAAATAAAAATAAAAGAAATAAATTAAAAAACCACAGACGTGTGCGGACGTTCTGTTGGGTACTTTAAATGTTTGTTTGTTGTTTATAGTATTAAATAAAATCAGTTTTTGTGTTAAATATTGTTTATCCGCGTTTTTCTTAAAATACGTTCCACGTTCTTCCCTCGGTCGCGTCAAGGAAGCACGGCGTTGGAATACGACAATCACCATTTCTTCAAAAACCATTTCGGTTCACATTCTTCACGAACCATTTAGAATCTTACTGATTCTTCTTGCCGGCAATCTATGTACCACAGCACACAGTAATTTTCCTGTGTACACATGGCAATCAATCGTTGGTTCAACGACCAAGCTATGGCAAGTAGCTTGCTTGCACAGCTGCAAGCCTAATTGCATGATCCGTTGTCGAATCGATAAACAATCATCGCAATGGTCAAGTCCCATGATCCGTTTGTCTAATTGACAAACAATGATCATAACCACGCTTGCTACCGCAAATAGAATCATTCTGTATACATAACATACAAACAGAAGAATACGATTGGGTCGCCGGCAGAGATCCTATAAACGAATCTCTACCGTAAACATAGCAATCCCTTTCGGTCCCTATCGAGTTACCACTTGTTTGCTCAGGTGCCCTGGTTAGATTCTTTTCTTTGCATCCAATCCCCGGTGCAATTTCGTTTATCCACCATTCCAGGGTATGGGTAAACAACACGATCTGTACTGATACTATCGAGAGCTCAACCTGATTTCATTGGTCGCCAGGCGAAAGGAAAATCTCATTTTACTTCTCACCACACCAGTGGAAATCCACCCCAATCGCGGGTTGGCTCTGCATCGAGCAGTTCACAGAGAGTCAGATTTTAACCAATGGGGGATGTACACATACGTGCTGTTCAGTGCGGGTTTTTACGAGCGAGTCGCGAGTCGAGTTTGTCCTTCTGTTCTACGAGGCGTAAGGTAAAATCACCATAAAGAGTCGTGTGTATCTAATAATATGTTATCAAAAAGAAATCGAACAATCATTGCCATAAAGAGTCGTGTGTATCTAATAATATGTTATCAAAAAGAAATCGAACAATCATTGCCATAAAGAATTGTGTGTATTTAATAATATGTTATCAAAGAAAATCGAACACTGTTTTCATTAGCGAATATATTGAGATTTGAATTAGATAAGATCATATAAGGATCCTTTATTCGCAGCAATATTGCAAGTTAAATTTTAGAAGTTGTTCCTAAGTGCCACAATATAATTCAGAGAAGGTCCCAAACAATATTAAGGAAAACCACAATAAGTCAGAGAAGAATTCCAACCAGAAGAATTCCAGCCAAACGAACACAACTAAAGCTGAACAGTGGAGCATCACCTCAACGCCCCCTGCACCCAGTCGCCGAACAACCAGCAACTGACACCAATCAAGCTCAACCCAAGTAAGTCCTTTTTACTACGATCTAACTATAGTCAAAGAGATTAATTATAAAAATATAATTTAACTATATTAACTATATTAAATTTATACAAAATATATTAAATTGTTAACTTTAATTACCATAACAATTCCTAAGTGCCACAATAAAAATACTTATAAACAAAGGAAAACTCCGTGTGCTTTATTTTCCTTTTCTGCAAGTGCACGGGTGTGACGAATCTTTGACCTTCGTGAATATTTTCAGTGCACAATCCGTGGTGTTTTTACAGAACCCGTACCCGTGCTGGCGCACTAGTTAAAAATACCCGCACCTTCCTCTCGAACGCGGCGCGAACAGTTCAGAGTGCCTTTTATTGAGCATCCAGGTCTCGGATCCATACATGAGTACTGGTCAGACCATGGTCTGGTACAGTAGTAGCTTGGATGTTCTGGATAAATTTCGGGATTTAAAGAGCATTGATAGACCATAGTAGGCTTTGTTGAATTTGATCAGCCGTTCACGTATTTCTTCTTCCATATTGTTATCGGCTGGTACTATTGACCCAAAGTAGTTAAAGGATTGCACTACTTCAAATTCGTGCTCCACTACCCTGATAGTTTGACCAACGTTAAGTCTCCTCTTCGCAGAAGTTGCCACCATGTACTTAGTTTTTCCCTCATTAATGTGCAGTCCCAGTTTTTGTGCCACCTGCTCGATCTGGGTGAACGAGTCCTGTACAGCTGATTCGGTTTTACCGATGATGTCGATGTCATCTGCGCAGGCAAGTATCTGGCTGGACTTGGTGACAATAGTCCATCTTGTTGTAACGTCCGAGTCACGGATTGCTTTCTCTAACGTCAGGTTGAAGAGGAGGTAGGCCAGACCGTCCCCTTGTCGGTGTCTATTAAAGATGTTTATTGGTTTGGACAGCAATCCCGCTATTTTTACTAGACTAGTTACGTTGGTCATGGTCAACCTACAAAGTCGTATCAATTTGTTTGGAATGCCGAACTCTCTCATGGCATTATATAGTTCTACTCTGGCTATGCTGTCGTAGGCGGCCTTAAAGTCCATAAGTACATGATATAATGGAATCTTAAATTCCAGACATTCATTTATCGCCCGCCCAAGGGTGAATATCTGATCAATGACTGATTTACCTGGGATGAAGCCACACTGATATTGACCAATGATGGCTTTAGCGCATTGGGCTATCCGATCTTGTAGGATAGTGGATTGTATCTTTTAGGTGGTACTCAGCAATGTTATACCCCTATAGTTGCTGCACAGTGTGTAGCGATCCTAAATCGCTATCCCTATCCAAATCCCCAATATCATCAAATAACCCCGTCCACATAAACAACGAATTAAACCAGAAGTTAATTCGTCGTATATTGACTCAATTCCCAAAATCTCGACATCATGAAATGCTTAATTCAAAACGCATTTCATGATTCCCCTTCCCAGGACCTATCCAACCAAATCCTCCAACGATTCTTAGAACAAAATTCCAATCGAAGCACGCAAAGTATTGTGTGTGCTTCTTGGAATTTTGACACTAAAATAGTTGACAAAAGTCAACGGAAAAAACAATAAAAGGGCGGCAATTTCCGAATTCGCTATCAGTACAGTTCCACAGGCCGAACCGCCGGCCGTGCATCCAGCCAAACCACACCGTTGTAACTTCTGATCCAAGCACGATTAAAATTCGCTATTAAGATTTTTAAATGAACCTTCCGTCTTTTTATTTTCACTCACAACACTTCGCGCTCTTCTCTCGAGTTACCGATAAAGCACGGCGCGGAGTACAACAAGTGTGATATCTCCCTTCTTATGTATGGGGCAAATTATACCGCGACGCCAATCTTCCGGCATCTCCTCTTACTCCCATACGTGCACCACGATCTCATGAATTGCGTAATGTAACGCGGTCCTTCCTTGTTTGATCACCTCAGCTGCTATGCCATCAGCTCCAGGGGCTTTATTTGATTTGAGCTGTCTAATGGCTTTTAATGTTTCCTCAATGCTTGGTGGCGGTAGCATTTGGTCTTGAGCTTGCATTGGTGGAGCCTCCAATTCTTCTGTGAGCTAACCATTTAGCAATTCATTGAAGTGCAATTCCCATCGCTACAGAATGCTTTCAGGATCGGTGATCAGATTACGCTCTTTATCCTTGCAGTAAGTGCTTAATTCAGTGTGTACCGCGTCATACTGCGGATTATTTGGTAGAACTTCCGCGCCTGGTGCGGATCTCGCTCTCTACTTTTCTCTATTTCACAGACAATGTTTTTGCCCCAGGCACTTTTATTTTGTCTGTGAAGTGTTTTTCAGATCTTCTGAGCTCTTTGTATTTCTCGTAGCGCACCCGCGTCCTATGAGACTGCTGCATTGCCCGGCATGCAGCATTCTTACGTTCAGTCGCTAGTTTGCATTCATCATTAAACCAGTCGGTCCGATCTCTGCGACTACTGCCTAAGCTGGAGTTCGCAGTACTAATGACAATATTCTTAAGGCGTGTCCATTTTTCTTCTACTCTCGGCCTTCTGGCTCTAGGGCTTACTCTCCCTCGAGGTCGTCCTAGCGCATGACCAAAGGTGTTACTGGTATTCTCATTGCGTAAGGCAGCCGTGTTGATTCGAACCTGATCCGCGGATGCAATACGTCACCGTAAGGCAATCCGCGATCGGAAAACTTGCGAGTGGCTCCATCAGGTGATACCCAGATGGCCTTGTGGATATCTTTACGTTCGTACCGTCATCAGGCTCGAGGAGTGGCGGCGATCTATCAACACGTGGTCAATTTGGTTGCGAGTGGCTCCATCAGGTGATACCTCGGTGACTCAGTGGATATCTTTACGCGGAAACCTGGTACTTGCAACGACCAAGATTTTTGATGCTGACAATTCGGTGACTCGTAGTCCATTGTCATTAGTGTTCTCATCCAACCTATCGGAACCTGCGTAGTGCCTGAAAACCGGCTCCCGACCTATTTTCGCATTCAAGTCACCAAGAACGATTTTCATATCATATCTTGGGCAGACATTGAGGGCCCGTTCGACGTTCTCGTAGTATTACGTAGTATCGGCGCGCTGCAGTGAAGGTCGAGCTCTTTATAGTGAGCGGACGTTCCATGAGAAAATTCTTAAATCGTTTAGCCATTTTCGTTTCCGTGGTCGTCGTCGTGTATTCGGTCCATATCCGAGATTTGATGAATTTGCCATAATGGTTTGTTTTTCCGGGCAAGGTTATTAGGTTAAAATTATGTAGTATATTCACTCTACCATTATTAGCTAGATGCAATTCAACTCCGTAGACCCGTATGGACTCGATATTTTGGAGATCAATAGCTTCAACGCGAAGAGCCCTATTAATTTTTATCCAAGTGCTGCCTCCGATGATGGTGAGACCGTCAATGAGGGATTGACCTCTTCAAATCATGGAGAAGTTTGGGAATACGGGGCGGTAATGTGGATAAAATCTGAATCGGTTACAAGAACAACTTCTGCCAGGTTATCCCAAATGAAATCCGGGACTATCAACTCTTTGACAGCGAAACAAAGGCATTGTTCTTTTTTAGGACAACTTTAATTTTGGGATCCATTTTGAAGGGTATGTCTTAGATAAGCCGTGAAAAGGAGTGCTTCTGTGGGGGTTGTAAGTATGTTGTGCCAAACACGGGCACTTGGTTCACTTTTATCCCCGACACTTGTTCCGCCGAACACATTTCGCCGGAAATATCCAATGTCAGAGAAAAGACGAATAAAAGGCACTGGTTAATTTTTGATATTCTGTTTCTTTAATGAGTTTGGTGATATTCTATAGTACACAGGTTTATTTTGATAAAGCATTTAATTTCACGCACAGAGTGATTCTCGTTCGCGCAATTTATTAGGCGGTAGATACAAGAGAAAACCAAATTGATAATTTGGTATAAATGGATCGGTTTACTTAATTCGATCCTTGGATTTTAACTTAGATTCGTTAGAGAAATGGTATATCTCTACGCGGACTATAACACGGACAGACACACTTGACTCTATTTAAGCGGCGGCGTGACCTTAGCGCGTCGTGGTTGAATAACGACTGCCGGGATTAGGGATGAAGATTGGGATTTTTGATGTGCACCACAAGCAACCAATCGAGATCATCTTTACAGTTGCGCTCTTTCATGTTCCCCGCCCATCGAGGTAGATAAACACTTCGGTTAATTCGATAGTCGACGGAGAAGGGAGAATGAAAGAACCGGAACACAATGCGCAATGACCCCGGGGTGGATTTGGTTTTTGTGTGCATGTATCAATGCAGCTCTGAGGATAGTCCACTGACCTAATTCGGTGAAAGTGGTGATCTCAGAGTGCATTGAACGGTGGGAAGATAAAATTGAGAAGGAGAGGAAAATGTTTTGTAGCTATTCACCTGCAAGAAGAGATCATTGATCCCCAGTGAATGGGTTGTCTGGGGAAAGTGAATAGGACGCCGAATCGGGTAGGGAAATCTGATCGTGGGAACTAAATTAAATACTTTGATAATTTTCCCAGCGATTGCATGATTATGCAACCGCGTCGTTGGATCAGACTATGCCGTTGCTAACCGACATGAAATGCGATTTCCGGTGGAAACCTTATGGGCTAGCGAAATGGAGTTGCCGTATGGCGAAAAGGTAGCTAAACTCAATTATGCATTATCCGCATAGAATAATGAGTTTAGCTATGCGTCCATTTGCGAAACATGTTTATGCAGGTGGAATAGCTTGTAGGGGAAATAAGGGTTGATGTGACACGCTGAAAGCGGTCGAAATAAGGTTGAAATTTGTTTGAAATTGTGAGTTGGTTCTCCATGTAGTATAGAGAACCCCGACACTTCCCCCTCAGCCTCGGTTGTTTTTTAATATTGGGGTCGAAAGTCATCAACCATACCGCAGAGGGTAAGTAGTTAAGGAGATTCTCGAGCATAACTCAAGTGCTTCTCAAGTTGCTTCGCCTTTTACAGCTGCTGCTCCTGCTATACGAAATGTCTTTCGATGAAACGACCGATTCATCACCTTCCTGGGAATAACCTCGTTGTTGTGTCGATGCCATGTATTTTCAGCAACTGGCACAATTATTTCATGCAGCATCTTCCTAGAAATTAGTAAGTTGTATTGAACCGGTGTCTTTCTTGCCTTGTCTTCTTGTTCGATCTTCAGTTTTTATTCGTGTCTTTCGGAAATGGAATGATGCGTCGCCAACACATTTGTTGTGCAGTCGCTCGTCGTTCGTCAAGCAACAAACATCGTAAGACGGTGAGCAGTTTTAAAACAAAGAATATCGAGTGCGTGTGTGCGTGAATTCGTGAATAAACTGTGTTTTTCGCAGTTCGACCGGCGTTGCACGGCGAAAAAAGAAAAAAAAAAAAAAAAAAAAAACGCGTGTGTGTGTGTTTCGAAACCCAAATGGGCAAGACGAAGAGCGACGAATTAAAAATGGCACACTCATGTGTAGTCGCTAATTCAAAAACAATCAAAAAAATTACGAAAAGGAAAAACGAAGTGTCAATTATAGATGACAGCCCAGTGGCAAATAAAGTCCGCTCAAACCTGTCAATGGAAACACAAAAATCAAATGTGACGAAAAAAACCGCCACAGAAGAAAATATACCTGCCAAGGATACTTGTTACTCAGGAGCAGGGAACAAATTTAAGGAATTGGAGATACTAGAGTCAAACATTCCCGAAGGAGACGATGACCTAAACAGCTTAATTGCTGATCTCATCAAAAAACGAGAAGAACTTTCCAAACAAGTACGAGCAGCCCTGGAAGAGCGAAACAAAAGACGGAATGAAACCGAAGCAAAAAGACAGCAAAAAACAAATCACCAGCGGCAGCATCAACATTCGCTACAAATAAGCGAAACAATGGACGCTCAACACCAGCATCACAAACAACTGCAGCAGACAAAGACAGCCAAGGACGAGCAACAACAGCAACCAAAAAAGGAAAAAATACCTCCAATTGTCATCAGTTACATAGAAGCGAAAGATTTAATGAAGTTGGGTGAGTTGACTTGTAAAGATTTTAAAACAAAAAGAATTAGTGCTGAAAAAACTAAAATTTTGTGCGAAGATCTAGAAGGTTACAATAAAGTAAAGTCTGCTTTGGGAAGGGCAAAAACCGAGTACTACACGTACACCCCAAAATCAGAAAAATCAATTTCCATACTCTTAAAAGGAGTTGATCCTTCGTTCTCCCCAGAGGAGATACTCGAGGAATTAAAAACGGTTGAAACAGCTAGTTTAAAATTTACAGGTGTGAAACCGTTTTCAACTGCGAATTCTAGAAAGTGCAACCGCAAATTGCCTTTCTACATTGTATCTCTAAGTCCTAATAGTAAAGTTGATGCGCTTATACATATAAAATGTCTAAGCCACCAAATTATAAGTTGGGAAAAAATTAGAAAATCTGAGCGCGTACTGCAATGTATGCGCTGTCAAAGACTTGGACACGTTGCATCAAACTGCAATATGAAATTCAGATGCGTAAAATGCCTCGCCGACCATAACATGGGTGAATGTCCGCTGGGAAAGGAACAGCTTCCGGATAGGGAAACACTGTCATGTGTCCTATGTAAAAATACAGGACACACGGCAAATTTTAGAGGCTGTCCCAAATTTCAACATATGAAGTTAAAGTGGGAATCAAAACAAAAGCAAGTGGCAGAAGAGAAAAAAATTAAAACTCGTTCTTATAATAATTTCGTTGCCCCGCGTGTATCATATGCACAAATCACGGGCAATTCTATGCAACGAGTCCCCGTGGAATCCTCACATACCAATGGGCAAATACCGGCAGTAGATGCGCAACCTGAGATATTAAATATGATATCGGCCATGCAAACACAATTTGCTAATTTTCAAAAAATACTGACGGAACAAATGGCCCGAATAGATATGCTCTGTTCGGCTGTGTTTTCAAATAACTCCTTCTATCCAAATCTTCAACCCTCTAACTGAACTAAAACTAAAAATTATTTCGGTGAACGTAAATTCACTAATACACATAGACAGAAGAGATAATCTAGGCAACATGCTTGAAGTCGAATCCCCTGATGTACTTTTGGCTAGTGAAACTAAGCTAAACCAAAGGCACAAAATTGTCTATAAAAACTATAAGATAATCAGACGTGACAGGCCACATTCTACTCAAGGGGGTGGGGTTGCAGTTTTAATTAAAAAAGGTCTTTATCATAAGGTAATTTATAGTACAGAAGTACACAAATTTCAGGTGCTGGAAGCCTGCATAATAGATATTCCGTTGAGAAGTCAAAAGCACCTGTATGTGGTCTCCATTTATGCCCCTCAAGCTACCCAGTGTAAGCAATTTATCAATGAAATTGATATGCTATTTCGACACCTGAAATTAGACTCGGAAAACAACTATTTCCTAATAGCGGGTGATTTCAACGCCAAGCATAGTGCTTGGGGTAACTTAACCACGAACACAAGGGGGAATGCTTTATATGATTGGTGGCAAATGAATGCTATCGAGCGCAGATTAGAACTGTACGCCACAAGTACACCGTCTTATCCTAAAGGAAATTCATTTCTGGATTTACTTATGATAGACGATCGAATAAACTTGCCAGGCACAGATCTAACTACGCGAAACTGTCTTCGCACAATCGATTACGATAGCGATCACTACGGATTTGGAGTCATAATTGAAGTCCCAAATGAACAATATTCACTAGAGCAGTTCGACCAGATCCACTCTTTCAATTTTCGAAAAGCTCACTGGTCACGCTTTGATCGATTAATAAAAAAAGAACTTCGTAACAGTGCCATAGACCCACCGACTATTAGAAACCTCCATAACGACGAAATCGATCATTACTTAACAACATTGGACGATATTATTACCAATGCAATGAATCGTTCCATACCTAAAGTTCCCCATACCGACGGTTATACTAATAAGTACAGGACATCAGCAATTGACGCTTTGTATAAGCAAAAGAGCATTATGCTCTCAAAGCTGAAAAGACTTTATAGACAGTTCAGCGACCCAAATAGTCAGGAAATAAGAACACTTAAGTCCCTAATCAAAAATCTCCAAAAATTGATCCGTGACAATTACCGTTCAAGAATAAATGAAGAGTGGAAGAACAAAATACAAGCCATTCAAGCTAGTGGATCGAATATGTTCTCACAAATCAATAAAACTTTTCGAAAGAAAGATCACAATGACATTCCATATTTGCGGGTCCCACGGACTCCTGAGAATTGTCAAGCAATGCTGAACTCAGGACTCAATCTGGAGCATATCAACTCCAACGAAGAAGTAATATTAGTCGAAGACCCGCAAGACAAAGTGAACTCAATTGGTGCATGTTTCGAAGCAGTATACAGAGTGAACGAATCCACTCACTCCAATACGATCCTCGAAAACAACGCATTCCAGACCTACAGCTCACTGAGAAATCAACTTAGTATCTGGAGGAACCAAAACCGTAGTTTTACCACATTCAGTGAAAATAACAGAGCGGACTCCCCCAGGAGTAATCAGAATATGAATATGTTTGTGAGTAAGGATGAACTTACCAACATCCTTAAGTCAATCAAAAGCAAAAAGTCTTCTGGGATAGATAGCATCCCAAATGTAGTTTTAAAACATTTGCCTCCTGAAGCAGTAAAAATCTACACTGCGCTATTCAACAACGCCTTAAATAAGGCATACTATCCAACCCACTGGAAAACTGCAATAGTCCACCCCATCCCTAAAAAGGGTAAAGACAGGACCAATCCAACCAACCTTCGTGCGATTAGCTTGCTGCCAAATATCAGCAAGGTTTACGAGAAGATCATAAACAAAGCACTGATGAACTGGTGTGATGAAAATGAAATCATCCCCAACAACCAGTTTGGCTTTAAAGCGGGACATAGTACGGTGCATGCCGCGTCAAAGCTTGTTTCCGACATACAATGGAACAAGACAAAGCGCCAATGCACAGGTGCCTGCTTAGTTGACTTTGAAAAGGCTTTCGACACCGTGTGGTTAGAAGGACTTCTTCATAAGTTAGAAAACCTGAGAATGCCTCATTATCTATTGTACAACATTTACGAAATGATAACGGACAAGCAATTTGTGGTAAAATGCGGAGATATATTCTCAAGCAAGACCTTCAAAATTACAAACGGTTTACAACAAGGGGCGGTGAATTCTCCCATTCTGTTTAATATTTACACCAGTGATCTAGTGGGTACGCTTAACAATGCCATTGCATACGCAGACGACATTGTGGTATACAGAACAGGAGAGAAAATAGATGTCATCAATAGACTTCTCCAGGACGACTTCAATAAAATAAAACGTTTTTGTAATGACTGGAAACTAAAAATTAATTTCCACAAAACCGAGACTATCCTTTTCAGAACACCTCTCTCCAGGGCCTCTCAGGATACAAAGTACAATTGGAAAAACTTCTCTATCGTAGGAAATAATAATCTCCCACTACAAGTGAAAACTGTAGTCAGATATCTCGGTATTTGGCTTGATCAGTATTTATACTTTGACAAGCATATAGCAGTCACTCTCTCTGCAGCAAGAAACGTATTTGTTGCCACAAAAAGTCTATTCCGAAGCAGCATTCTCAATCCAAAAGTTAAAATAATTTCATATTCGGCATTCATCCGACCAGTGTTGGTCTATGGCTGTCCAATATGGTACAATATATCCCCATTCCACATGGAAAAGATTCGCGTGTTCGAGAGACAGTGTTTGCGTTCCTGCCTCGGACTTAATAGAACACCAGAGTCACGATACCAGAAATTTTACCCTAATAAAACCCTGTATGATAAATCAGGATTAACTAGGATAGACAACTTCATTATAAAAATTATTCGTGGCCACATTGCAAGGGCAATGTGCAGTGTAAATAATCTTATCGCGGGAGCATATTATCCGAACGATATGTATCTGGAGAGTACCCTCCAGAACGGGTTCATTCCCCCAGAGGCGTTCCTCTTCTTGGACGGAAAAGGTCTAATCCAAGATGAGGGTGGAATACCTATTATATACCACGCTTTCCGTGGTGCTAGGGATAAACGAATTGTCCACAATAGCGATATCTCTAATAGGCCAGACCGACTTCGATTCAGTATGGTGATCAGTGAAAGAGATAAATCAATAAAAGACCGAACCAACCCCAACTGGTGGTGGCTCCAAAACGAAGAAAGGACTTCACGTCCTCAGATATAATATTCAGCTCTGGCGCAGCTTCCTCCCTTCCTTTTCCTTTGCCCTCCTTCCCGTTAACTTCTGTTATTTTATCTTTTTTGTTTTAAGCACTTATTGTTTTGTTTTTAAAATTTTTGCATCCTCCAAAAAAAAAAAAAAAAAAAAAAAAAAAAAAAAAAAAAAAAAAAAAAAAAAAAACACTATTTTTTTTTGTCATAATGCTTCGAAAAGAAGAAGAGGTAGACCTCTAAGATAAGAGTTTATTTTTTTTATAATGTATGTGTATTATATTAAGAATAAATAAAAGAAAATGTAAGCTGAAAGGCATAAATTAAGCATATAATATTGTATAATTTAGAGTGCTTGTGAAGAGCCAGTAAATTACATTATGTAGTAAAATTATTAAGATAGGTTTAGCATTTAGACTATAATTGTAAAATATAAAAAAGACTTTGTGAATAAATGCGTCTGCAAACAAAACAAAACACATTTGTTGTATTCTTTTATGTCTTTTCGCAGACACCTTTTTCTTTATTTATATCTTGTCCTCGACTCTGTTTTGAAATGAGTCTATGTAATGGTAACAATGAAATCTTGACCTGAGTTAGCCGTTCAAATTATTGATAAAAATGTGAATTATCTAAATCACAAAGACACAAGGGATAGTTTGGGTAAACTCCTGAAAGTTGATTGCTTTGAAGAGCTCTTGGCTAGTGAAACCAATTTATCGTTAATTGTATCTGCCCCAGAAATTTGTTTACAACACAAATGTGCATAATTTTCAGGTGCCAGAAACCTACGTTGCAGATATTCCAACGAGAAGTCGTGTAACTTCTATGATTGGTCGTAATCGTAAGTGTGTAATCTTTAACTTGTCAAAGGTTGCTGTTAAAGGTAAATTCATAACATCTCTCTCATCGTAGTCCTGATCCCAAGTGTCGAAAAACTCAACTAAGTCATTTTCACAATCTTTTCTTGATAATAATTTCATATCACTAATGAAATTGTGCATTTATAAAAATGATTGCAATCGTAAGCTAGATGTGTGGGTTGTTATGTACAGTTTCTAGTGGTAAGGTGCCTCAGGGGCACAGGTTCACTTAGATTACCCAGTCGTCTGTCACTGCTCTGAACTCAACTAAATAAAACTCCGCAGTTGATCTGATCTTTTTCATTTATTATTTGTTCAAATAAGGAAAAACTAAAGTTTAACATAACACACAGATTCCATGGCGATTAAAAATATTACAATTACGGTAAAAGGGTCACTTAGCACTATGTAACTGCCATGATGGTTCAAAGTCTTAAAATCACTAATAATTTAATAATAAAAGAACTCGGTATATTAGCTGGATACAACTGTTTAAATGATATTAATTTAATAATGAAAGAACTCTGTATATTACCTGGATACAACTGTTTAAATGAAGTTTAACTTGTTTAACGTGGAGGCCCGACTTGCCTCCACGGAATCCGTATCGTGATTATTCATTTACCGAAGACGACAGCACAGCAAATTTCGTTCATTGCTTCGGTGCCCGACAAGAGATGATTTGTCGATCGGATGACCGACCGATGTGGGCATGTATAAAAAGGGAAAGAAGAAACATCTCCTGCACGTGTGCGGCAGACTCGTTAGGAGATATTGTGGGGGTAAAGAATTTTTGCGCCAGGCATGGGCGCGCGGTTTTCTTCTTCCCCAACGATGTCGCTCTGATGAGAGTAGTCCACCCAGGAAGACAGGAACAACAGAAAACACACTGGTGTTGATTTGTTGTATAAATGTTTTTGTTTATTTGATTTTGCATTATCCAATGAAATGGTTTTTAATATTTGTTTTAGTATACCTGGAGATAAATTTGTTACTCGGTGTTGGTGCGCCATGGCGGCTAAGTTTTTAATTAACATTTTGATAAGTATAACGTTCTTGGACAGTCGAGGTGCGTTAGCCTGTAACGCGCAAACAGCCAAAGACACATTTTTATCGCAATATAAATACAATTTAAATCACTATAAACTTTACACTTCTTCTGTTTCATTACGAAGTATCCGATTTCCGACAGTAAACTTGGTTATATTAGGGACTCTTCGGGGGCGAGCGTGTGCATAAGCACGCACACGCTGCACTGGTTAACGTAACGACTTACTCCTGTTAATGTTGTTAGTCGACTGACTCGAAAAGGGTTGAAATTGGATAATTTAATTTTTGCAATTGACAACCAAAAGAGAACATACTTCTTCTCTCTCATTGCCACGCTCATCGATGTATGGTGTATTACATCGGTAAATTGATGATCAAAGAAAGCGGGAGAATGAGAGAACAGAAACTCGATGTATGATTATCTTGGTATGTGCATGAATCAATGTAGTTATGAGCGAAACCCATTGACCTAATTCGGTAATGTGGTGGACTCAGAGAACATTGATCTGTACGAAGACAGAACTGTGAAGGAGGGGAAAATTAAGCTGATACTATTCACCTGCAAAAAGAGAGCATTGATCCCCAGCGAATGAAGTGTCTGGAGAAAATGGAAAAGACGCTGACTTGGCTAGGGAAATCTGATCATGGGAACTAACTTACATGCTTTAATAATTTCCCCAACGGACCATGCCGTTGCTAACCGACAATATGCGATTTCCTGTGGAGATCTCATGGGTTAGCGAAATGGTATTGCCATATGGCGAGAATGGAAGCTAAACTCAATTATGCATTATCTGCATAGAATAATGAGTTTAGCTATGCGTCCCTGGGGAATACATGTTATTTCAGACGAATAGCATATAAGGGGGTGGGTAGAAATGACGCGCTGAAAGCGGTCGAAATGAGATATGGAATTGTGGGTTGGTTCACCATGTAGTATAGAGAACCCCCACAGTCTCTCATTGATGTGGTTTGGTTAATGTTGGTTGCTTGATGGTGCAACCAAATTGATTTTAAGGAAATGGCGCGTTTCATGAAACCATGCCTTTAGGGAAATATCTGTTTGGTGCTGATGAATTTCGCATCACCGAAAATTATAGGTTTAAATACTTTAGGCGAAGGTATGAGCAAACAATGGAAAGGTAAGTGAATGTATTCCAGGGTTTTAGTGCACTAGGAAACTGTTTCCTCATTAAAGGCTGGAAGGTAGGCAGTGGCGTTCAATGGAACTGCCACAACACTTGTTTTATAGGGCCTTTGGATGCTCTAGGTTGGAAGTCCTCGAATAATTGGTGGGAAGGCAAGTAATGGCGTTCAATGGAACCGCCACAGATGCACCAAAACTTCTTCTCCTAGCTCCCGGAATTTCTGGTGTGCCATTGTAGATGTGTGCGATCTAGTGTTGTCTTGATGTAACACAACGTCCCTCTAATGGTCGCTTTTGGCCAATCCTTAACACCAAGTGCTCCAATTGTAACAGTAGAAGTCCGAATTTAGAATTTGGAATGTTACGATCCAGCGCCATGCTTCCTCGACGCGACCGAGAGTAGAGCGTGGAAAGTTTTTTTTCTAAATTGTAACATTTAAATTTAAAAACTTTGATACTTCTTTTACACAAAACTATTTGTAATATTTTAAAACACCAAATGTTACACTCTTGTTTATTTCTTTTACTTTAAAACTAATTAATTTTCTTCGCACAAAACAAAACGCGTCCCTCCTCGTTGGAAGTTTGATTATTTCTCCCCCTTGTCATTTATGATTTCGTATGAACGAAATCAATCAGTTGCCCCTAGTTACCTAATGGGGGTGATTCTTGTTAACAGAAAAACTATTGCAAACTATCGCAGCTGCTATTTATTTTTGGGATAACGGTAATTGTGTGAAATGTTGTTATGAAATGGATAGATTGAAATTTTGTATGTGTATGTTATTGTAGCGAGCTTAGGGTTCGCTGGATTAATTATGTTAAAATAAATAAGAGCCGTTAAATCGATTTTGAATTAATGTGACACTTTATTAGTCCGTTAATAACAACCGTTACTTTTTACCGTACACTTAACGATTTCTTCACTTATCGCTTCCGTACTTATCGCGTATTTTACTGCTTACTTCTTACTCATTAGTTATTACTTCCCCACTTATCGCTTGCTTCACATTCTACTTCTTACTCCCGCACTTGATCTGTGTGCAACGTATTTATACCGTTTCCTTATTCTGATTCGGCGTTTCGTTTCCGTCCGTTCCATAGTCTTGAATGTTCTACTGTTCACGGTCTCCAGTTTTCCATTACTTTATAGAATATTCTAGTACTGATTGTCATATGCGTCACATTATGTTATGAGATGCAAATTTGAGAATTAGGGATGATGACTGTATTTATAATGTATAATTGAATTGATTAGTATGTAAATGTAGGAACTATGGAAATTGAATTGATATGCAAATGTGTTTGAAGAAAAAAGATATTAAAGGTTATATTTATTATCATTATCATCATCGGCACTACAACCGGGAACCGGTCTTGGCTTATTTCGCAAGTCCTGAGGCTTGTTAAATTTTCCATAATGATTTGTTTTTTCCGGGCAAGGTCATTAGTCTTGCGCCTATTTTTATTATTATTTTTATTATTATTTTTATTATTATATATTTATTATACAAAGTGTATAAATGTATATTATGGGATTTTAGGGTTAAATGGGTAAGTAAGGATTGAGGTAAGGATTTTGGGAAGACGGCAGGGCTGCGAGCACTACAGGAAGTACGAGGGTGGACTGAAAACTTTCCGACGTAACAACGATACACGACATTTTTTCTTAAAATTTATTTTTATTTTTCAACATAGTCTCCTTGTAACTCTACACACTTCTCCCAGCGATGGTCCCATCTCTCTAACCCGTCCAAATGGTATTCGGCGTTTTGCTCTGCAAAATAGCTGTTCACGAAAATCTCTTCATTTGACGAAAATCTTTGTCCTCCGAACGCAATTTTTAGATTGGGGAACAAAAAGAAGTGGCTTGGGGCTAGACCTGATGAGTAAGGCGGGTGGTCAAGCAGTTCAAACCGTAATTCGAGGATTTTCGCCATGGCAACCGCTGCCGTGTGAGACGACGCGTTGTCTTGCTGAGACAGGATTTTCTTTTTCTTCAAATGTGGCCCTTTTCCGAAATTTCTGTCTTCAGTTGGTCAAGTAATGTACGTAGTATGTTCCTGTATTGGTTTTTTCTTTTTGAAGATAATCGATTAAGATAACTCCATGACTCTCCCAAAAACCAGACGGTTTCAGTTTCCCAGCCGAAAAAAACTGTTTTTGCCTTTTTTTTGGAGCCGATTCCCTCTTTGCAGTCCACTGTTTTGACTGTATTTTTGTTTCTGGCGTATAACGGAGTATCCAAATTTCATCTACAGTAATTAATTGGCGCCAAAACTCGGATTTATTGCGCCTAAACTGCGCCAACAGGACGTTGGAAATATCCATACGAACACGAGCAAACACGGCACCCAATGCACGGACAGCTTTCTCATCCCGAAATCTTGATTTAATATGTGACAAAGACGTTCTTTGGACATTTTCATAACCTCTGCTATCTATCTCACTTTAATTCGGCGGTCGTTTAGCACCATTTGGTGCACTTTACTGATGTTGTCGTCAGTTGTTGCAGTTTTTGGACGTCCCGAACGTTCATCGTTTCCCAAGCTCTCACAGCCAGGTTTAAATTCAGCAGCCCAAAATTTGACTGTGGTAAATGATGGTATAGAGCCCCCATAACAGAGTCCAACTAATCTTTGATTTTCGTAGGCGTATTGCGTTTCAAAAACATAAATTTAATGACAGCTCGATACTCAATTTTGTCGTTTTTCACAAAAACACTCATATCGACCCACTCAAACGACTGTCAAATAAGACTGTCAATTAAAAACTGTGCGTACAAAATGGCTGAAATTTTGGTGAGTATTTGTCAAAAGATGCACAACTACATTCACTATTTTATTGACGAGTGTTGCTATCTTCACGTTGTGGTCGGAAAGTTTTCAGCCCACCCTCGTAGCTCATAGTATATGATATTTTTCTAGCCGCACTTAAAGCATGGCGGAACCTTGCTGGCTGTTAATTCTGACTTGGCCACCTTTTGGGCCGCTTCGTCGCCGATTGTACAGTATGTGACGTATTTTTATCCGTCTGCTTAAGAAATGAATCGAATTCGTGCTGTTTGGCCAAGACTTTGTATGGAACCCAAGAGCGTCCATTCTTTTAAATCCAGCTTTATGTAGAAGGCTTAAAACTTTTGTGTGATCGATCTTTAACCCCTGGCTGATGGCATAATTGCAAACGTGTGAGTGTACTTCGGTTATTTTCATGTATTCAACGACATTTTCGATGAGCGATCTCTGCGAGAAGCTTTTTTATCATCGATAATCTAGGAACAAAATCGGTGATACCAAAATTGTGTGTAATTGTCTGTGATAGTATCCTAAACACCTTTTACAATTCCAGCCTTGCCTTTATCAAAACAAAATTAGACATTGTACCCGATTTGGTCTTTGTTAGCATTCATATTTTACACTCTAAACTGATAATAGAATCGATCAATCTGGAAGGAATTTTTATTTTGTCATGATTGTCACTTTTCCAATAACCACATGTCTGAATTTGTTTAATCAACACTTTACCAGATGTATCACTACGGCCATCTAGGAAAAAAATAATGGATTAATTTTTCTCTTCGCCAATATTAAGCAAAATTCATTTTCCAAAAATGTTGGATTAAAAATAACTAATGATTGATAATATTGTACAATAAGAGCACATGAAACGCATAATTTTATAAACAGTTTGCCTTTTCTTATTTAAAAAGGCTACGAACAATAGATAAAGCTCGGTACATGCAATATGATATAGAGGGTGATGATGCATTTATAATTAGAATAGTTCGACTAACTAATTTTATGTTTTCGGTAGTCAGTTTATTTTTAGTTACGGTGGTAAGAAATTATAGGCTTAATCATTTGTATAATACAATATAATATTATTGTCCATATTTCTTTTTTCTTTTTCTGGAATTTTTTGCAATCACTGCATCTGAGACGAGATGATTTGACAAAGATTGATTGAATGACTAAAAACTTCACATGGGAACTTATTTATTCATTTTCTTATTTCACATAAATCATCAACTGAAAATACCACTTAATATGTTATCGACGAAAAAGTGAACACATTTTACCGTCTTCTAGTATTTCGCAATCTTTTCGTAGTCCGTGCTGGTGATACCGTTTGTGCGTTTCCAAATCCTTCGATACTGTTCTGACCAACATACTCAGGAATATCAATTGATTTCGGCAGATCCCGCCACATTTGTGAAGTAGTCGCTAGTAGGGCAAATATTGCAATCACATTAAATCAAGAATCTTTTAATCTGGCATGTAATCGGCTTACACGATTGCGCTCGGTAACCACCACGATCAGCGTTGTAAAACACCGTGGTATAACGACCATCCTCCAAACGATACGCATAATATCCTGAGACAACTAAACTCGGGCCATCGTCATAATCCACAAAGTACCCCCGTTCGTAACGCGTATTTCCATCACTCAGCTCGTACCTTTGAAGATTTGAATTCCAAGAGTCGAACGACATTGCTCATTATAGGCTTACCTGAAGTCATAACTGCCATCGGGATGAGTGTGACTAAATTGGTCAATTATCGTTGGCGCATCGTTGTTATTCCAATTGGTTGAGCTTTTAGGCGGAACATCTTTTGTCCGTGGCGTTGCTGCTAATGTCGAGGTCAACACTGGAAATAGTCCGTAGCACATTAAAGCAAAGTAAACTCTTGTGTCCATCTTAAAAATCGCGCGATAAGACTTCGTGGGAGAGATGCTAAGAACGTGATTCTCATCCGAAGTTACTTGTGATATTGTTTCAGTAATTTGCACGCCATCGTGGTTTTTATATAAATCCCCGCCTCGACAAGCCGTCGCGTCATAAAAGTTGCGCACGTGCGATGCGCGTTACGAATTGTTCGGCTCAACTGTGTTCACTTGTACGTCCCATCCCAATTGTAATGCTAGTGGATTTATCTTGAGTCTGATGATAAAATAACTAACTAATCCATCACTGACCACTTGCGCACGGATACAACATTTTTACCATCAGTAGGATGAGACGGATGGGGGGAATAGGTCCAATCAAAACGCCATCCTGCTTGCAATTTGCGGTTAGAACCTTAGCGTAAAGGAGCTGAACGTTTCATGAAACTAGCAGCACACCGTGATCAATCTTCGCAATAGAATGCTTTGCCTTCTGACGGATTCTTGGCTGAAGGTGCTAAAGTTACCGGCTTGTCAGATATATGAAAAGTGAATGTATGTTGGCGTGCAGAGAATACAAAAGGTGGCCGGGACTTGACGGTCTTCTGGAATAGTTAAATAGCGTCTCTTCGTTATTTCGGTCAGAATTTGGCGGTATCTCGTTATTTTGGTCGGAATTTATATGAAGTGTTATCGGGACCATAAATCTTAATGAAGTTGAACGGGGACAGCGCAAGTAATCTGGGAGAGGTGATGACACAGTCGCGAGGCATCCTAACAGGTCGTCATATATTTGGACTTCTGGTTGCGGTTGCAACACACGGCGCTAAATTTAAATATACAATAAATAAGTTTAAGGAAATGCAATCTGATATTGGTTTAAGTCACGGAAATGTGATACGTTTAAGATACGGAAATGTAATTCCATTTATTACTTTATTTATATGGTGATCATTCCACTTGTTTAGCAAAATTAAAAATTAAATCTATATATTGCATTTTGGAGCACATGTATTTTGAGAGGATTACTTACAATTGTACTCATTAAAATATTAAATATACACATTCATCTTGCAAAGCAAAGCATAAGTCACTTGATTTTTTCATACATATGAAAATATAAGTGCCATCGGTGAGTGCATATTTTCTTAGGCGGTATTTATTAAAACTGAGATTCTGGCTTCTTTTCACCCACGTCCGATATAACACTGAGTTAGCATCAAGAGATGTGAGTAATTACAAATTGATTGCTTTCAAAACAATTATAAATCGAGCCTTCTGGAAACAGAGTTTCACAATTTGCTACGACGATAATCGAATTGATTAAAATTAGGTATAGAGTATGTAAAATATACCCAAAAAGTCAACCATGTACCCAAGAGGAAACATTGTGTCTTACAACAATTTGTGTAAAAACCGTTAAAAATTATGTCTTACTGTCTCTTGATTGTCAACATTTAATTCTGTTTAAAATTCTGCAACTGTTGCAAAATAACTCTACAATTTATTGCATTGGAGGGTATTGATTCAACATTATACGAGGGTGAACAGAAAAGTTTCTGTCTGACCTCGACATGAAGATAGCAGCCCTCGTCAATAAAATAGTGATTGCACTTGTGCATTTTTTGACAGTTATCATCATCGGAACTACAACCGGGATCCGGTCTTGGCCTTATTTAACAAATCTCTCCACTGGTCCCGATTTCGAGCTGATGTCATCCAGTTTGGCACTCCCAGGCTCTGGGCGTCCTGGTCTACGCCATTCCCCCATCACAGACAAGGTCTGCTGCGCTGTCGCCTTCCATACATCCTGCCACAAGGGCCTTCCGGCAGGCTCTTCTTTGCTCACTCGTGCTAGGTGTACCGCCCACCGGAGTCTACCGAGCTTGATTTTTCTTACAACATTAGCTTCAAGGTAGATTGCGTACAACTCATGGTTGTAGCGTCTCCGGAATCGTCCTCCCTCACATACGGGGCCAACAATTCTCCTTAAGACCTTCCTCTCAAACGCGGCTAAGAGTTCAGAGTGCCTTTTATTGACCACCCAGGGTTTTGGATCCATACATGAGTATTGGTAAGACCATGGTCATGTACAGTAGTAGCTTGGATGTTCTGGATAAATTTCGGGATTTAAAGAGCCTTGATAGACCATAGTAGGCTTTGTTGGGTTTGATCAGCCATTCGCGTATTTCTTCTTCCATATTGTTATCGGCTGCTTCTATTGACGCAAGGTAGTTAAAGGATTGCACTACTTCAAATTCGTCTTCCACTACCCTGATAGTTTGACCAACGTTAAGTCTTCCTTTCGCCGAAATTGCCACCATGTACTTAGTTTTTCCCTCATTAATGTGCATTCCCAGTTTTTGTGCCGCCTGCTCGGTCTGGGTGAAGGATTCCTGTACAGCCGATTCGGTTCTACCGATGATGTCGATGTCATCTGCGTAGGCAAGTATCTGGCTGGACTTGGTGACATTAGTCCTTCTTCTTGTAACGCCAGAGTCACGGATTGCTTTCTCCAACGCCAGGTTGAAGAGGAAGCAGGCCAGACCGTCCCCTTGTCGGCGTCCATTAAATATGTTTCTTGGTTTGGACAGCAATCCCACTGTTTTTACTGTTTGGTCATGGTCAACCTACAAAGTCGTATCAATTTGTTTGGAATGCAGAACTATGTCATGGCATTATATAGATCTACTCTGGGTATGCTGTCGTAGGCGGCCTTAAAGTCTATAAGTACATGATATAATGGAATCTTAAATTCCAGACATTCATTTATCGCCTGCCCAAGGGTGAATATCTGATCAATCGCTGATTTGCCTGGGATGAAGCCACACTGATATTGACCAATGATGGCTTTAGCGTATGGGGCTATCCGGTCTTGTAGGATAGTGGAGAGTATCTTATGGGCGGTACTCAGCAATGTTATACCCCTATAGTTGCTGCACAGTGTGATATCTCCCTTCTTATGTATGGGGAAAATTATTTCGCGAAGCCAATCGTCCGCCATCTCCTCTTGCTCCCATACGTGCACCACGATCTCATGAATTGCGTAATGTAACGCGGTCCCTCCTTGTTTGATCAGCTCAGCTGGTATGCCATCAGCTCCAGGGTCTTTATTTGATTTGACCTGTCCAATGGCTTTTAACGTTTCTTCAATGCTTGGTGGCGGCAGCATTTGGTCTTGATCTTGCATTGGTGGAGCCTCCAATTTTTCTGTGAGCTAACCATTTAGCAATTCATTGAAGTGCACTTCCCATCGCTCCAGAATGCCTTCAGGATCGGTGATCAGAGTACCTGGTTTATCCTTGCAGTAAGTGCAGCGTGGTGTGTACCGCGTCATACTGCGGATTATTTGGTAGAACTTCCGCACCTGGCGCGGACATCGCTCTCTACTTTTCTCTATTTCACAGACAAGGTTTTTTTTTCCAGGCACTTTTCTTTTGTCTGTGAAGTCTTTTTTCAGAACTTCTGAGCTCTTGCTAATTCTCCTCGTGTATCCGCGTCCTATAAGACTGCTGCATTGCCCGGTATGCAGTATTCTTACGTTCAGTCGCTAGTTTCCACTCATCATCAAACCAGTCAAACCGATCTCTATGACTACTGCCTGAGATGGAGTTGGCAGTACAAATGATAGTATTCTTAAGGCGTGTCCATTTCTTCTCTTCTACGCCCGGCATTCTGGCCCCAGGACTTACTCTCCCTCCGTCGAGCTCTTCGAGGGCGAGTCTTAACGCACGACCAAAGGTGTTGCTGGTATTCTCATTGCGTAAGGCAGCCGTGTTGATTCGAACCTGATCCGCAGATGCAATACGTCTCCGTAAGGCAGTCCGCGCTCGGAAAACTGTACCAACAAGATAGTGATCCGAGTCGACGTTGGCACCTTGGTACGTTCGTACCGTCATCAGGCTCGAGGAGTGGCGCCGATCTATCAACACGTGGTCAATTTGGTTGCGATTGGCTCCATCAGGTGATACCCAGGTGCCTTTGTGGATATCTTTACGCGGAAACCTGGTACTTGCAACGACCACGTTTTTCGATGTTGCCAGTTCGATGACTCGTAGTCCATTGTCGTTAGTGTTATCATGCAAACTATGGGAACCTGTGTAGTGCCTGAAAACCAGCTCCCGACCTATTTTCGCATTCAAATCACGATTTTCACATCGTATCTTGTAATGCTGTTATGTCAGCCTTATATTCGGACAGAGCATCGGCTAGCTGCTGTGCAGCTCGAGCTCTGTATAGTGAGCGTGCGTTCCGTAAGAAAATTAGATAGCAACCCTTGTCAATAAAATAGTGAATGTAGTTGTGCTTTTACTCACCATAATTTAGCCATACATTTTGCACCTTCTTTTCTATAACTCCATACATACATTTTGCACCTTCTTTTCTATAACTCCATCCATATCCCCAAATCAACACCGAATCAAATGTTGAACAAATTGAACGAAATATTCAATCATTAGTTTCCCAGAAATCCTTAAAATTCAACCATCACAACGCATATCCTCATAGGCGTTGTATGTTCAATTATACATGGGTGGGCTGAAAAGTTTCCGAGCTCAACGTGAAGATAGCAGCACTCGTCAATAAAAGCTAGTAAATGTAGTTGTGCATCTTTTGACAGTTACTCACCAAAATTTCGCCCATTTTGGGTGTGTAGTTTTAATTTGACAGTCGTTTGAGCGGGTCGATGTGAGTGTTTTTGTGAAAATGGACAAATTTGAATATCGAGGTGACATTAAATTTTTGTCTTTGAAAGGCAATAGGCCTATGCAAATCAAATATGAGTTGGACTCTGTGTATGGGGATTCTGCACCATCATTTACCACAGTGAAATTTTGGGCAGGTGAATTTAAACGTGGCCGTGGAGCTTGGGAAACGATGAGCATTCGGGATGTCCAAAAACTGCAACAACTGACGATAACATCGCTAAAGTTCACAAAATGGTGCTCGACAACCGCCGAATTAAGGTGAGAGAGATAGCAGGGGCTATGAAATTGTCTAAAGAGCGTCTTTGTCACATATTAAATCAAGATTTAGGTATGAGAAAGCTGTCTGTTGAGTGCCGCGTTTGCTCACGTTAGACCAAAAACGTGTTCGAATGAACATTTCCAAAGCTCTGTTGGCCCAGTTTAAGCGCAATAAATCCGAGTTTTGGTGCCGATTAATTACTGTCGATGAAACTTGGATACACCATTGTACGCCCGAAATAAAAATAAAGTCAACACAGTGGACTGTATAGGGGGAATCGCCTCCAAAAGAAGCAAAAACTGTTTTTCCGACAGGGAAAGCGATGGCAACTGTTTTTTGGGATAGTCATGGAGTCATCTTAGTCGATTATCTTCAAAAAGGAAAAACCAATACAGGAACATACTACGCGTCATTACTTCACCAACTGAGTGCAGAAATTGCGGAAAACGGCCACATTTGCAGAAAAAGAAATTCCTGTTTCACCAAGACAATGCGCTGCCTCACACCTCAGCGGTTGTCATGGCGAAAATCCACGAATTACGGTTTGAACTGCTTGACCATCCGCCTTACTCACCAGATCTAGCCTCAAGCGACTTTTTTTTTGGTCCTTAATCTAATAATTGCCCTCGGAGGACAGAGATTTCGTCAAATGAGTAGGCAATCATCTTCGTGAACAGTTATTTTGCTGAAAAAACCGCCGAGTATTATTTGGACGCTGGGAGAAGTGTGTAGAGTTACAAGGACACTATGTAGAAAAATAAAAATAAATTTTAACAAAAAATGTCTTGTATATTTGTTAGATCGGAAACTTTTTAGCCACCCTCGTGAATTCCCAAAATTCCTAACTCAAACTAAATGTGCGGACCAGATGTCCCATCTTCGAACAAATATTATTGATAATCATAAAATGCGCGTCTGCAAGTTTATGATCCTCTAAGAATCATAATTTAGTCCCACAAAACTCAACATCTATTTATACCTTTTTCAACAAACCAATTCAAATACAAACAAATTGCACCATAAACGCATCACATGCTCATTTTATCGCGCATCAACATCTGGGATCATAAATACTCATCCACAAGATCCTTTATCTATTGTTTCCTGCCGAAGTGCATTTATGACCTTTGTTCCTTTCTTTTCCTTTTCGAATAATCCAAAAATGATAATCGAAATAAATGAATGGCGGGTGGCAATTGAGGCAGTCTAGATTTGGTGTTGGGCAACTCAAGACTCAAGATGAGTTTGTGGTTTCATGGCGGTGTCTGCGAATAGTTGGATTTTTGAAGTAAAAAATAAATGACGAGTGAAAAAAATAACAAATGTTTTAACAAGCTCCAAAACCAGGTCGCTCCTCTTCCTCAATTAAGAGAAGCATGGGAGCGACTTCTATAACATACATATTATGCATAATATAAACGTTTTTGATAAATGAGCTTGTACAAGTGTTTGCAGTAGATCTTGCAGCATAAGTGTCTGCAGTATAAGACTAAGACTACAAGAGTTCACAGTGTAAGAATTTGCAATATATACTGGTTGCAGTATATGGATTTGCAGCATCAGAGCTTGCAGTATAAGAACTTGCGTTGTAAGAATTAACTGTTGACGAGTGCGCCGTAAATTAGTATAGGAGTTCACAGTATAGTGGTGAAAGGTATAACATCATGGGAGTATAACGCTATGACAATTGCGTTTCAACTTTTACGTTCTCATAACAGAGTATTTATAATATCGACAACATATAATGCTTAGTGTCTTGGGACTCATGGGGTGCGCGTCGTTAACCGAGAGAAAAAAATAGTTCGGCGCGCAAACCAAAAATGCGCTGCATTAGAGAAGGCGAATCTACTTGCTGCACATTTTGCAGCCAACTCAACGCTGCCTGATACCACATCAGTTCCACCCCAACTTGAGCATAAGCAATTCACCATGAGCCAGATTCGCTTCCGAACGCATACTGTTGCCCGCGCACTTAAAGGGCTAAACGCACACAAATCCGCTGGTCCTCATGGCGTTCCTACAATCCTCTTCAAGAGATGCTCCTCTTCACTCGCCAAACCACTGCGGAAACCCTTCCATTTGTCTTATTCTACTGGCCGTTTCCCAAATAGATGGAAGTCAGCGAACATTCAGCCAATTCTCAAAAAGGGTAATAAATCATCTCTTTCTTCTTATCGACCCATAGCACTAACTTCTATTCTCTCCGAGGTAATGGAATCTCTTATCAACCGTCAACTTTCGAAATATCTAAAATTAAATGACCTCCTCAATGATCGCCAATATAGCTATCGTAGCAACAGGTCCACAGGAGATCTGATGGCGTACCTTACCGAAAAGTGGAGCCATTCCATCCACTACCTCGGTGAAAGCAAGGTAGTTGCATTGGATGTTTCAAAAGCCTTCGACAGAGTTTGGCATCCAGCCCTTTTGTCAAAATTGCATTCATATGGAGTGGACAATTCCCTGATCCAATGGATAAAAGACTATCTTTCTGGCCGTTCAATCCGATTGGCTCTTGATTCATATCATTTGTGGTATCCGAAAGAAATTTTTTTCATTTAATAAGCGGGTGCTATTTATTTAGCTGACCCTCATTACCGAACGATGCATAAGATCCCATTAGCATCCGACGATTTCGGTTTTATTTGCTTTACCGAAATCGTATCCCATGAATGCACTTTATGCCCTTTCTTTGTTCTAGGTTCGTTCTCATCTATGAAAGAACCATGCACACATACCACCATGATCACCATAAGGAGTGAGCTCTGCACGAGCAAGATATCGCTGAGTCGTAATATAGCCATCAAGGCGGGCGGGTCGCCAGCTATCCACCGTACCGGCGCCGGTACGATGTGTAAACGATAGACGGAATTCGAGTCGAGTGAGCCGGTTGCGCGTACAGTAGCACATATAAAGTGAAAGGAATTGTTGTGAGTTATCGCTTAAAGTAATATACCAAATTGCAAAATGTGTCACATCGAATTGAGTGGAAAGTGCGTGTTTCATAGTATAAAAGCTTTCAATTAAAAAGAATAAAGCATTAACGTACACGAACCTTGTGTTTCTTTTACCGTGCCGCAGCTTCCCTGGGTGTTCCAATGTTCTGTGATTGTTTCCGGTGATCGTGTTTTGTATTCGGCGGTATTTCCGATGGTGGAAGAAGTGAACCAAGTACCCATGCTGGTACATACTTCCTCGCCCACAACAGCATTTGACATTGACCACAAAGAACGCGAACCCGTTGGTTACTCAAGCAGTTTGTTGGTCACGTTATCGTTATGAACTTTCTTCGCAGTGTCAATCGCCTTATTGCATGCGTTTCTGATTCTGACAAAATTTGTTTTGTTTATCCCCGTGGGATAAGAGCGTCATTAGTCGAAAGTTCTACTGTAATCTATTCTCGTGTTTTTTCAAACGAAAACTTATTGGATGAATTTTATTTGATGGAATTCGGAATGCGAAGTTCCATACCGAGAAGAATATTTTCTGTCACCAACTCCGTGGAGGCGCGAGCGTCGGAATCAGGCCAAGGAAAGGATGCCAAAAAATCCCGCAAATCGTCCTTATTAGCAGATACACACGATCAATAGTGAAGAACAACACCACCAAAAGCACATCTATTAAAGCCGTATACCATAGCAATAATATAGCATTTCCACATCGGTCGAATGTACTTGAGTTTAGAAATCGTATTCGTACACGCGTCAGTGGCCTGGTGCGGTGAGCTTTGGTTCTATCTTTTAGTGATTCTAACCGTGATAGCGCCGGTTCGAATCACATGCTCTTCACTAATCGTCGCAAACGCTATAGCCCCATATGTCCATACTTGGTGAGTATATTTATTCGTTTGAAATGTAGGTGATCACGCAATTGATATCAAACAGTGATCTGATTTCCCAATAGCGCAGTCGTTTCCACGATATAAATGCTTGGCACTTGATGTTACAAGTAGATCTAGGGTGTTTGCCGAATCACTCCGGCTATCTTCCGTCTCTCTTGAAGCCTCCACCAGTTGTGTCAAGTTAGGGCGAACAGTAAACGTTTCGGCTAGCTTTCCAACGTCGTCGGTTCTGTTAGAATGAATGAATAAGTTGGAATTGTGTACATTGCAGTCGACAAGAAAGACTATCTTGAAAAACTAGGAGGTTGAAATCCAGTCGAAGAGATGTTCGAAAAGTGAAGCTGATCCTTCGTTATTCGGGAAGCAGTAGAGACAACAAAGATATTTGATAGAACTATACGGCACGAGTTTAACCCTAATGTTGTCCCAGTTAATGGGGTTTGTTCTTTCTTGCTTTTGATAAGCCAGATGGGATCGGGCGAAGACTTAAAACGGAATCTCAAGTATAGGTGGTGTCCTGGACAAAGAAGATGTGCCGAGTCAGTTGACTAGTAGACCTGAGTCTCGGAGAGGGCTAGGATATCAGGATTCGCTGTTTGTAGATATTGGTGGGCGGTGTTTACGTTCGTATTAGTAAAGCCTTTGATGTTACAAAATGTCGTTACTATGTGACGTTGACAGTGTTTTACGTGCGTACGAGTCGTGGGGACGTGTTATTTACAGTTCGGTTTTTATTAAAACATTTGCACGATTATTTTTAGTTTGTTTAAAGTACGTATTTATTTCTTCCAAAAGATTTACAGTTTTTACTTAAGACTAAATACTAAATCAATTTTTTTTATTACACTTCTTTCGGCAGAAGCGAACCTATAGCGCTGAGTGGGCGCCCCGAGATGCCACAAAATAACTGTTGCAGTTCTTTTTGAACAGTTGCAGATTGTAACGCTCCGGGAACACTCGCGCGGAGAGGGAGTTCCACAGCTTCCCTGCTCTGTAACGGAACGAGTTCTGATGCGGGCATGTTCGCGCCATACGGAGATGAACTACAAACTGTTGCGATCCGTCGGATTGTCTTGTGGAGCGCGAATAAACGGAATTGCGTGGAACAATAGGATGAACCTCTGTAGAGCAATACCCGTGATAATATTGTAGGGGGCGAAGTTGTGGTGCCGGCGTACGGCACAAGGTTCTACGCCGTCCCCGCAAACTATTCACTTTCCACTCGTCGATTGTTTCGTCACAGGAAACTGTTCACCAAGGAGTTCCAAAGGATTGGTAGAATTAAAACACACTTGTAATATATTTAATTCGTTTATTCAGACCGCGGTATATTCCGAAATGAACTAGGTGTACTTCATTGTAAAATAATTATATTCATAAACGTATTACATTGGGCAGATGTCAACACAATTCTTTGGAAAATAGAATAAAAACACCATACACGAAACAGTTTGTTTGAGGGTACACTTAATCGAATTAATTAGCAAGCGTTCAATTAAAAAGGTAAACTATTAAAACACGACTGGGGGTTATCACTCGACTTAACTATATTCGCGTCGCCGTGCGCACCGGTGAGTGGAAGTCGGCATGACCATTGTGGTCAGCGGATGGAATTCGACTCAACGATATTTAATCGTTTTGGGGAGAGTTTTCCCAAGAGAGAAAGTGTTTCTCTCGTGGTGAAAACAAGGAAGAAAGACTCGGCAATGTATGTGTATGTGTGAGTGAAGATCACATTGGTTTTTTTCATACACAAGGCCATGGGAATGAACTTGAAACAAAGAAACGAAAAAGAGATCGTGGAGGTCTTTGTTTATGTGAGAGGTTACTGGGAAACGAATCTAGAACTATGTAGGATAAAATGATTTTATGGCCTGAGAGTTCAACTGAGTAAACATTAGATGGTAGGTGCATTTGGGATACTAGGATGATTGAATTGTTTGCGTATCGCCAGAATGCCTGCTGAAGGACAGGGGTCTTTTGTTTACTCATGGTGTGAGTTAGGGAAATAGTCTCAACGTGGATGGTGTTAATTACACGAAGCTGGTGTTGGACTATTTATCGCTGGCTAAAAGGGTCGACAGCCGATATGTGCATAGACAGTTTTTATGTACACATATTGAGGCTGGGATTAGCCAACTCAAGGGTAAGATTCCCTGATATGCGGTCGTATGATATGCGAACGGATGAATTTTATTACAGGGAATTTAGGATAAGGTAAGAAAGAACCCTTATAGGAATTTGTATGCGAAGGTAATGCAAGAAAAGGTAAGAATTCTTTTACTGAAGCTTTTTGGATTATACCATAGACAATCCTAGATGCGTAAAGAATTTAAGGTGCTAATGCGATTGCATTAGGGAAATGACTTGACTGGGTGGAAGTTATGGGGGTTTTTTTATGTAAGTGAACCGTGGGGTTTGGCGGAACCGTCACAATATCTGTAAAACAAACAGAGGTCGACTACGCGCCTTCGATGTGATAGCGACTGTAGTCCCGACATCAGCGCTGTGTCCGCGATCAGCCGGATCTGCATTCAATCTTCTTATATTTACTTACAGGCTCTTCACAAGCACTCTCGATTGTACAATGTCTTTTGTTTTGTTTTGCCTTTCGGCGTACAATAATTTTTCAATTAACATTTCATACGTTATCTGTATATATATATATATATATATATATATATATATATATATATATATATATATATATATATATATATATATATATATATATAAGAGGCTTTCCAATTATACATCCCCTTAATTATTGTTTTGTGGGAGCACACAAGGATTTTAGAACCAATATTTGCATGATGTTCCTCTTGACATGACCCCCCTCCATCGGAAATAAGAATCGGGGACTAGTGTACCTCCGGAATTCTTTATCTCACGAGTTACCATAATGTCTTATTTTAACTTCAGTCCGGGCCATCAGCCAAACTTCCACAACATAATCGAACATTTTTCTCGACGATATCGCGGCACATACAGCATGACGGGGTGGTATTTCACATAGGGACCGACTTACCACCTAAACAAATATTTTTCTTGTATTTTTTTTCGGATCGAGTTCATCAGTCAAGCTTCGGAAGATGGCTAAGCATTGCTGCCAACCATTTCGAGGAGCTTATTGCTTGATGGGATGGTATTTCACCGGTCGACAGGGCGCTGAGACCCCACTTGGCCTTTAGTGGCTTTTTATGGGAAGCCGGCTTATTTGTGAGTATATTCTAGAATAAGGGTGAGTAGTATAAGAGTGAACGGTATAAAGGTGCATAGTATGCAAGTGAATGGTATAAAGCCGAATGGTATAAGAACGAATAGTATAGTGTGAGCAGTGTACGAGTTAATGGTACACGAGTAAATCAGTTATAGGTGAACAACATAAAAGTTAAAAGCGAACGTCTTAAGGCTGAGTCGTATTAGAGTGAATGGTAAAAAATTGAATGGTATAACTTATAGGGGCAAATATAAAGGGCTTTGCAAAAGGGACATAATAGTTTTGTGTTATAATACGAATGCACCCGTAAACTTCTTTTCTAGAGCTGTGACTGTCGAAACGCCATTTAAGGACTATAGTTTTATAGCGGTGAAGTTAACGTACGAGCAAGGTTTAAAAATATATATATAACGGCGATTCGGCTCACAATCCTTCTGGCTGTGGTGTTGCTGCGTTCCACCACTGCATTTGGTTTTAATGCGTTTTTTTTTGGCTTTCGACCTGGAGGCGGTAATCTTTACAAGATGCAGGTGGTGAAAGTTTACTTGTATGCCCGAATCATTCTTTTTTTAATTATCCGGTAGTGTATACGGCTTAAGTCCAAAAGTACTGTATTGTCTACCATGAAAAAATGTGAAGGCATGATAATTTTTATCTGAACTGCCAGTTCGACCTTCTTTGAATCATTAACATCTTTTCATATCAGGTGAACAGTCATCGGTGGTGATATCGAGCCTCCAATAAGACATGGAATACACACGATTTTGTGCTTTAGAGGAAACTTACAGGGTGCGGGTGTGGTGGGCACAGCATTAATATATATCCATATTCTTATTCAGTATGTAGCGACACATATTTAAGCATTCAGCACACCTCTCTACCCGAATGCTGAAAACGATGAATATAGTGGTATATATAGATGTTCGGCCTGAGGGTCTGTGCCCTCAATATGTCCTCAAAGTACAATTTGGAAATTCTGCTGTATAAGGTCCGACTACTTGAACCAAAATGCCAGAAACTGCACATTATTGTAAGAATGTCCACCCGGACGTGCAAATTAATACGAATACAGTAAAATCCGGAAACCTCAATTTGAAATTAGCTTCTCTCAAACCGTTTCACAAATCCCCGGTAGCCATTAACTTAAAACACAACAACAGCTTAAGGTATCGTTTACACAGATGTATTTCTGATTTCTTACAATGCAATCATATCTTTATGTGCTTCTAAGTTGTCGTCTTGAGTGCTGTACGTTGATGCTGGGGCATCGTCCAAACGCAGTGGCATTGCTGGTCGGTATGATGTCAGCGAGTCTAAAAATAAACCCATAGTAATTGTTGCTTAATAGTTAATAAGATTCTTACAAAAATCCTGTCTGAATCCAAATTGATCAGCTGTATAAAATACCGTCAAATACTTTAAGTCAGGCAATCGATACGAGTAGAATCCTTTTACTGTGAGTATATTCGTGTTTTTATATTGCTGCAAGGAGGCTCGCTCATAGCGGACAGTTTCGTCAGGGAGTTCATACCTAAAAAGAGTAGTACGTGTGTCGTAAGTCACATTCAAATTATTCTCGGCCAAGGGATTTCTTGTAACACCTAAACTCGTAGCTGCCATCGGGACTTCGATGATCAAATTGATTGGCCGTGGTTCCAGGTGCTGGTTCTGCGGGATTGAATGATGGAGTAGGCGCTGAAGTTGTTGGGAAATGTTGCGGTGCCTGTGATGCTGGAGTTTGCGGAGGATATTGAGTTAGCCACGGGGGATTATTTGGTTCAGTGGGGGTTGGGGTTGTTGTATAGATGGGTGGATGTGGTAAGGGTGTTTGTGGTCGATATATTGGAATTTGCGGAGGAGGCCGATATGACGCCGGCGCTATAAAATACTCGGGAGGGTATTGGGGTGGTATATGTGGAGATTGGGCTTGGGGCCATTGCGAAGAGGGGCGCGGGATACTAGGCTGTGCTTGAAGATGCGATGGTTGTGGCGATTGCTGTTGAACTGGATTGTAATCAAGTGGTGGCGGTGATGAGTAATGTGGGCCATTATATGCTTGCGAGCCGTTATAATTATGCGTCTCTGGAACTTTAACACGTCTAGCACTAAGCCCACCGGCTAAGGGCGTGATTCCTGTGGTTGTATCATCTAATGGAGATGAAGTAGTTGTGTTTTGCCCTACAAAGTCTTCACCGTAAATTCCATGAAAACAAATAACAACGAGAAGCCAGACAAACCCACTCCCCCAGAACATTTCACTAACTTGAAGTTACAAATATGAATGGCGGTAAATCTTGCCTTGGACACGTCTTATATACATTTTTCTCGTCATGGGGATAACAAATTTCTCCAGCAAATTTGAAAAAGTATTCCAATTTTGCTTCCTTAAGGAAAAGCTTGTTAAAAAATTATGAATTCTTTTTAGGTCTTGTGCCGCTGTGCGACGGAGATTTGGATGTTGTTGCTGGAAAGAAATTCAGAAATTCTGGGCCGGTACTTATGCCGCCGGCCAGCCATCAATTCGCTGGGGGGAATATGTGTCAAGATGATGACGAATTGACTACAAAAGTTGAAAGAGGAGTTCTTAAGTGAAATATTTTGCGTTGCTGTATGTTTTTTGGGTGTTCTTATCTTTTTATTCTTTTATTTTATTTACCTTCTTATGAAAGGCTACCGGGAAATGAGGAGATTTTCAAAATAAATGTCTACTGTCGAATCACGGAACTTTGATGTAAGTTAAAAGAGTTATCTGGAGAAGCATAATTTATAAGGGTGAACGAAGGTATGTCGGTAGAAGAAACAATTTGTAAATCAGATGGGAACTTACGGTGGTGCATGGCCCATGAATGATGATTTCATGTACAAATAATATTTGATGAGTATAATGAAATGCGGGAATGTTTACTTATAATCTTAACAATCACTTTGTCTTGTGACAATATATACTCATAACAAATATCGTCAATCTAATAACCAAACATTTCATATAGTCAGTTATTCGATACTCTGAAAATTTTGGTAGGCATGAAGAGGCTAGCCGTACTTTGAAAAGATGATTTATGCAATTATTTACGTTATTAACTTTTTGGTGAACTACATCCTCTATTGTTTTTCTTTTTATTTGAAAAGCACATTTATTTGGAAAATTACGGAAACGATTATACATTCCTTAGACTTTATATTAAATCTTCCAGGAATGTTCAATAAATGTTGTGTATTTCTTGAAATTCTTTTGTTTAGTTGAATGCAAATTGTTAGGGAATAAAAATAAAAAACAACAGAACAATTATTGAAAAACTTTCAGATTTTCATACGAGTTCCCTTTCGTGCGGATTGACTACAATCAGGCGACCAATAATGCAGTTCCACAAAAAGTTCGACATCATTCCCCATATCATATCCCCCAACATGTGCCACATGTTACACAGCATGCTCCATATGTACTAAAACATTTTCCACCTGTCCTAAAGGTTTCCCAAAGGTGCCCGAAAAATATCTCAAATATGTTACAAGGAAGTCTCAAGGACGTCCCAGTCATGTCCCAAAGATGTTCTTGTTGCAATATTAAAATTGCACACAAAAAATTTATGAATTAAAAGGGTACTCATAGTTGTGGCCCCGCGCTTGGCTCGACAGGGGTAACCGTCACCAGACAATTTTTCGCAGCCCTTCCCCTGTGTCGGTAGGGATTTCGGCTGTCTTCCGACCACGGTTTCGACCTTCTTAGGCCCCCTTGGTGCGGATTTCCCGTTCGGATGCCTCATGCCAAAGCCTTCCTGTGCTATTATTTGCAAAGTCAATGGCAAAGCTTTTGGAATTAATGATTGTTTGGGGAAATTCCAAACAACCTCCCGGTCCGTTAACCTTGCAATTGTGCGACAGAAAGTCATTAGCCAACAGGCCGTTTTCCGACAACCCCGGCAAGGAGTCTACTACCTGGAAGCTACAGGGGATTTCTTGATGTAGTTTGAATTTCCCCTCGCAGCATTATCGCGTATTGCGAGGATAGTGAAGAACTGTGATTCGAACTGGCGCTATGACGGTTAGAATCACTAAAAATTGAACCAATGCTCTGCACATCAGGCCACTGCCGGGTGTACGAATTCGATATCTAAACTCAAGTACACTCAACTGATGTGAAATTTCCATGTTATTGCTTGGTATACGGCTGGTGCATTTTCTTATTCGATTTTCATTCGGTGTTCTTCACTATTTGCTTGTATATTGTGTGTGTATCTGTTAGAAACGCCACAGCATCCCCTAGGCTTTCCTTTGATAAAGAGCGGTTGGAGGGTAGTTGCATTCTGGGCATCCACTGCATATTTTCGGTGGAGCCGTTTTTTAGAAAGCTGATCTCAGCGCCCGTTTCCACAATTGGGCTCGTAGTTGCTTTACGGCTAATGTCCAAAGGGAGTCGGAAAAGTGGGACTTTGGTCGGCGGAAACTGAGAACAGCTTTTATTAGATTGCGGTCTTAATTCGGCCGAGTGGAGAGTGTCCGACCGGGCCGCTTAGCGTTTCCCGACTTATTTTTTGCTTTTTGTCGACACCCTGCCGCCGTGTGGTTGTGTCGACTGCGAATTGGGCACTTTATCTTGGTCAATGTCACTTTCGTCGGCACTTTGTTCTGTACTGTCAGAACTAGAACAGCTTCGGCTAGCCTTTCGTCTACGGTGTCTTTGTCGAGTTGTCATGCGTGTCGGGTTTCTGCGTGTTTTGCCATTTGTGACCTCCCTCCATTCGAAGTTGACGGTGCATTCGGTGGGGTATTACGGCGATGTATAGTCCTAGCCGTTTTGGCGGATGTACAGGTAGGTGAATTGGAGGTTTTTCCCATTTTCTCCTGTAACCGCACTTCTCCTACGTGTGACCATTTCGGCCACAAAACTGAGCTGTACACTATACGATTTGATGTTGCTGGTGGTTTGCTTGCAGAGGGTTGGGCCGGTCCCTGGTTTGTTTGATTCGGAGACTTCCCTTTGGTGATATTGTGGCCCATTTCTTGGTGGTTCTCGATTGGGTGGAGCATCTTGTGCACGGCAATCTCCAATATCGCGCCCGTCATCATCATCGGCACTACAACCAGGATCCGGCCTTGGCCTTATTTAGCAAGTCTCGAGGCTTATTAAATTTTCCACAATAATTTATTTTTACGGGCTAGGTTATTAGCCTTGTGTCATATCGCGCCCGTACCTTGTGCAATTTCTAATGAAATTGATGTGGTGGTGTTTTATTTATTTCAGTTTCTTTAATGTTTTGTCGAAAATAGTGTATGTGAATCCTTTTTATGTCTTACTTCTTCCGATTTTCTAATATATTTTTTTCAGTATATATGTAATTATTTCATTTCAAATCTAATCACGCTAAGTTTCTTTTTGCTGTACAGTCTTCAAATATTATGCTCTTTTCCTTATATATTAAATATATTTTGTTTTTGAAAATATTTGAATTAGAAAATGTGCTAGTGAAGTCTAGGACAATGCTGTTTTGGGATATGATATGTGTATTTGGCGCAAAGACTGATGACCTTGCCCGGGAAAAAAAAAATCATTATGGAAAATTTAACAAGCCCTAGGACTTGCTAAATAAGGCCAAGACCGGCTCCCGGTTGTAGTGCCGATGATGATGATGATGATGTGTATTTTATGGGATAAGGTTTCGAATTTGGGTATTGATTTAGATGGAAAGGGGGGTGATAATTAACATTGGGAATTATGTAACGCCCTAAAGGGGTACCAAAGATGTTCCAAAGGTGTTCAACATATGTCCCAAACATCTCTCAATGATGGCCCAAATATGTGGCAAACATTCTCCACAACACAATCCATCACATGCTCTGTAACATGATTAATTTTAATTGCTTGGCGCAAAATATACTAAGACGACGAACATATAGAATAAGTGCTACTTATGCTGATGGTGGAGAAAATAAAGACGGGAAGAGAACGTGCTGTAAAACGTGTGCCGTGTATATACGATGAAAACTTTAAATAAAACAGCGTGGTTTTATACGATTTCAATATTTATTTTTATAATCGATTAAATGTTCGATTACATTGTTCGATTACATATGCAACAATATCAGTTAAATGTTCGGTACGGTTCCGGAGGCAGACCTCGTCACATTTTTCTAAATTTTCGATAACCTGCCTGCATAATTGCCCATCCACGATGTTGATGCAAGCAATAATGGGCACTTTTACCGCCTGAAGGATGTTAGGATTACCTGCATAGACTTTTGACTTCAAATAACTCCAATGGAACGAAATGAACGCCATCAAATCGCGCGATCTTAGTGGGAAGTCTAGATTGCCGTTTCGGGAGAAGATACATCCATGGAACCTCTTGACGAGAATATCTATTGTTTGATTCTTGTGGCAAGTGGTATTGCTCGGCTGTCATCACATGTCTTTCAGATTCATACTAAATTCGAACACAAAACTCCGTTCTCATGTCATAACAGCGTTCGCCGCTCCCGACAATTGCTTGTTCGGAGTTGTTTTTGAAGAAGCACAAACCGCTGTTGCCGCTAGATCATAACCGCACCATACAGTGACCTTTTGTGGATGCATGGGTGTCTTAACGATCGCCTGGTAACGATCATCTGAGGCTTAACCATCAGCCTGGTATTTTATTCCCCAGATGCGACAATTCGGCTTGTTGGGAAATCCTCCGAGATGGAATTGGGCCATCGCTAACGATGATTTTGGGTAAAAAGTGACAATAAATTGCGAGCATCCCAGGCAGACATTGTGCGCACTGACCACCCATCAAATGGTTGACAGATTTTACTTCATATGTCAACTCGACCTTGATGTGTGTAAGTTAAACATTTTTGTCGAAGTCTTGAATAGCGTGAAAGGTTCACTTCGTGGGTATGATGAAGAATCCATGTGCCCGAATGCTGAAATACATTTTCCCGCGCAGCAGCGATATTCTTAATGATACGGGCCGACCGGCGAGATAGGGCAGCGATCACCACGGATCCACTCTTTTTTAATTTCTGGACGATTGCTAAGACGATAGGACAAAGACGTGTTTTGGGGTTTATGTTCACCATAGAACCAGTGTTTTTGATTTTTGCATGACCGTTCGTTCGTACATACAGGACAGCGTCTCTGATTGCTTTCAACCCAGCGCAGGCCAGAACGATCCTTATCTTTGTAAAATCCAAGTTGATAGGTGCTTTGGCACCCGCCAAGTAGTGAGCCAATGCATGCAGCGACATCCTGAGAAAGGTTGATGAAAGGTGAATAACATTGCCCGGAAAAACAAACTATTATGGCAAATTTATCAAGCCTCGGATATGGGCCGGATACACGACGACGACCAGGGAATCGATAATAGTTAAACAATATGAGAATTTTCTCATAGAACGTCCGCTCACTATACAGAGCTCGAGCTGCACAGCAGCTAGCCGATGCCCTCTCCGAATACAAGGCTGATATAACAGCATTACAAGAAATAAGATGGACGGGAGTGGTAAGTGGCGGTTCCGTTGAACGCCACAGCTCACCTTCCCATTAACCATGCGAAAACTTCCAACAGGGAGTATCCTAAAACACCTAAAAACATGTACTTACCTTCCATAGTTGTAGCAACTAGCTTCAGATATACTTTAAAACAATTATGCTCGCTGACGTGAAATTCCATCAGCAATAATAAGTATTTGCCACAAGGAAAAGCAATTTGGTTGCACCATCAAGCAACCAACATTACTCGAACCATATCGATGAGATATCTCCTAACGAGTCTGCCACACACGTGCAGGAGATTTTTCTTCTCTTCATTTCTTTTACCTATGCCTACATCGGTCGGTCATCCGACCGACAAATACATTATGGCATACGGCTGACCGCCCAAGGAAGTCGAGTTCTCCTAAATGGAAAATTACCACCGAAAATTCGACTAGTTGGAGATGCCGCCAAGTTGTGCATGATCAGCATAAATGCTGTACGCAGTTGCTGATCGTGTAAACACATAAACATCTACGTCGAGATAATTGCACCAGCTGCAACCATGCCAGCTAATGTTCCCCTTATGGATTCGGTTGGTCCACGGTCCGCATATTTGTGGACCCACACAATGACCAGCAGAAGGGAACATCGCGTGTGTGTTTCGCGCCCTCTTGCTGGACCAATGCAAGGTAAATCATTCCTTGTCGGGCACCGAAGCAATGAAAGAAATTTGCTATGCTATCGTCTTCGGTAAATTAACTAATCGCGATACAGATTCCGTGGGGGCAAGTCGGGCCTCCACGTTAAACAAGTTAAACCAGTCGGAAATTAAACATCACCGAAGTCGGGTTAAGTTTTACAAGCATCTGTGCCGAGCGCGAGTCAGCTTGTGTTTATCGAATGAATTCAGTGTCATTACGCTTTAAATACGTAACAAATATTTGATGTTCATAGACCGTTTATTAAATGAATTCAGTGTCCTTACGCTTTAAATACGTAACAAATATTTTATGTTAATAGACCGTTTATTAAATGAATTCAACGCTTTAAATACGTAACAAATATTTTATGTTAATAGACCGTTTATTAAATGAATTCAACGCTTTAAATACGTAACAAATATTTTATGTTAATAGACCGTTTATTAAATGAATTCAACGCTTTAAATACGTAACAAATATTTTATGTTCCTAAACCGTTTATTAAATGAATTCAGTCTCCTTACGCTTTAAATACGTAACAAATATTTTATGTTAATAGACCGTTTATTAAATGAATTCAACGCTTTAAATACGTAACAAATATTTTATGTTCCTAAACCGTTTATCAAATAAATTCAGTGTGATTACGCTTGAAATACGTAACAAATATTCTATGTTCATAGACTAGTTTTGATCGAATTGAATTAAATGTTTTTATGCTTTAAGTTAATGTTTGTAAATAGAATACTAAAGAGAGACTCGAGTTTTAGTTTCTTTCCCTGGTGCGAAATAAGGCCGATATCTACTGAAAAGTGAAGAGACTTGAATCCGTGCCATTACTTCGAGTGCGAGCGGTTGTGAACCTGTGTCCTTGGGGGCACCACAATGACCACAACAATACGAAACACCCGAAACCCCCACAGGTGTAATTCAAAGAAACGAGTATGGCATTTATTACAGCTGTCATGCAAAATACCATGTACTCAGGGTAGGCTTTCTAGTCAGCCGAAAACTGAAGCCTGCCATTATCGGCTTTAATCCAATATTCCATAAACAAAAGGCTGTGCACTCTACAGGTGTGAGGCAAGTTTAACAACATAAGACTCCTCATACAGAGGAGTCCCTTGACGACAAAAAAGAAGAATACTACGAGAACGTCGAACGGACCCTCAATGGATGCCCAAGATACGATGTGTAAACCGTTCTTGGTGATTTGAATGCAAAAATAGGTCGGGAACCGGTTTTCAGACACTAGGCAGGTTCCCATAGTTTGGATGAGAACACTAATGACAATGGATTACGAGCCGTCGAACTGGCAACATAAAAAAAAAAAAATGTCGTTGCGAGTACCAGGTTTCCGCGTAAAGATATCCACAGAGCCAGCTGGGTATTACCTGATGGAGCCACTTGCAAGCAAATTGACCACGTGTTGATAGATCGCCGCCATTTCTCTAGACTGATGACGGTACGAACGTACCGATGTGCCAACGTTGACTCGGATCACTATCTTGTTGGTACAGTTTTCCGATCGCGGATTGTCTTACGGAGACGTATTGCATCCGCGGATCAGGTTCTAATCAACACGGTTGCCTTACGCAATGGCATTGAGCAGCTCGACGGAGGGACAGTAAGTCCTGGGGCCAGAATGCCGGAGAAATGGACACGTTTTAAGAATACTGTCATTAGTACTGCCAACTCCATCCTAGATAGTAGTCTTCCAGATCAAAGCGACTGGTTTGACGATGAGTGCAAACTAGCGACTGAACGTAAGAATGCTGCATACCGAACAATACAGAAGTCTCATATGACACGGGTCGGCGAGGAGAAATACAAAGAGCTCAAAAGATCTGAAAAAAGACTCCACAGACAACAGAAAAGTGCGTGGGAAAAAATCTAGTTAGCGAAATAAAGAAAAGTAGAGAGCGAGGTAGGCACCAGGCGCGGAACTTCTACTAAATAATCCGCAGTATGACGCACAGATATCAGATATTCACCTTAGGAAGGAAAATGTCTGGAATTTAAGATTCCGTTATATCATCTATTTATAGACGTTAAGGCCGCCTACGACAGCACAGCCAGAGTAGAACTATATAATGCCATGAGAGACATGGCGCGTGGCCGACCTCTGTCTGTTTTACAGATATTATCACGGGTGCTGTTCTTCGGAGATTCTTGGCATTGTTCCACGCAATTCGGTCTATATGCGCTCCACAAGACAATCCGACGGATCGCACCCGTTTGTGGTTCATCTCCCGACGGCGCGAACATCCCTGTATCAGAACTCGTTCCGTTACAGAGCGGGGAAACTGTGGAACTCCCTTCCCACGCGAGTGTTCCCGGAACGTTACAACCTGCAACTGTTCAAAAAGAACTGCAACAGTTATTTGATGGCATCTCGGGGCGCCCACTCGACGGTATAGGTTCGCCTCTCCCGAGAGAAGTCTAATAAAAAAAAAAAAAAAAAAAAAAAAAGAGAGTTTGGCATTCCAAACAACTTAATACGACTTTTTAGGTTGACCATGGCCAACGTAGCTAGACAAGTAAAAATTGCTGTCCAAACCAATAAACATATTTAAGGGACTCCGACAAAGGGGACGGTCTGGTCTGTCTCCTCTTCAACCTGGCGTTGGTGAAAGCAATCCGTGACTCTGGCATCACAACTAGATGGACTGTTATCACCAAGTCTAGCCAGATACTTGCCTACGCAGATGACATCGACATCATCGGTAGATCCGAATCGGCTGTACAGGGCTCATTCGCCCAGATACAGCAGGCGGCACAAAAACTGGGACTGCACATTAATGAGGGGAAAACTAAGTACATGGTGGCAACTTCAGGTGCTAGAGGCATGCATTATAGATATTCCTCTAAAAAGTCAAAGGCATCTATATATAGTCGCTGCTTACGCTCCTGAATTTCTTCAGGGTACCATATTTATCAGTAAAAGAGATACGCTTTTCCGAAGTCTCAAGTTAGATTCGGAAAAGAATTACTTTTTAATGGCGGGTGATTTTAACGCCAAGCACAGTGCCTGGGGCAATTTGACCTTGAACACCAGAGGCAATGCCTTGTTTGACTGGTGGCAAACAAATGCGATAGAGCGTAAACTAGAATTGTACGCTACAAGTAAAAAGAGAATTACGCAACATTGGCATAGGCCCACCGACTAATTGAAACCTCCGTAATGATGAAATCTATCATTACCTCCTAACTATGAACGATATTGTTACTAACACAATGAATCGTTCCATCCCCAAAGTAGCTCATATGGATGGCTATACCCACCGATACAGAAATGCAACTATCGATGCTTTGTTTAGGCAAAAGAGCACCCTGCTCTCAAAGCTGAAATTGTGCTATAGGCAGTTCAGTGACCCAAATAGCAATGAAATAAAAACAATCAAGTCCTTGATTAAAAATCTTCAAAAACTGATCCGGGATAATTACCGATCAGTAATAAATGAGGAGTGGAGCAACAGAATTCGAGCTGTTCAAGCAAACGGACCGAGCATGTTTTCACAAATTAAGAAAATATGCCGAAGAAAAGATTGTAGCGATTCTAAACAGATACACACGATTCACAAGCGAAATAGTGAAGAACACGAACGAAAAATCGAATAAGAAAAATACATCAGAACCGTATACCAAGCGATAAATAACAAAAAAATAATTCACACCAGTGGAATATAGTCGAGTTTGGAAATCAAATTCTAAACACGGTCAGTAGTCTGATGCTTCACTGCTTCGCTTTTCAACGTGTGTTCAATTCACCTTCTTCACTATCCTTGCTTAACGCTACAAGATCACAATGACATTCCCTGTCTCCGAATTCCACGGACTCCCGAGAATCGTCAGATAATGCTGAACGCAGGACTCACCATAAAGCACACCAACTCCAATGATGAAGTAATAATAGTCGAAGATCCGCAAAAGAAAGCGAATTCAATTGGAGCCTGTTTCGAAGCAGTGTGCGGAGTTAACGAATCAGTTCATGCTAACACTCAAATTGAAAGCAGCGCCCGTCAAAGACATTGCTCTCTACGCAATCAACTTCACAACTGGCGTTCGCGAAAATAATAGAGCCGATTCTCTCATAAGAAATGAAAATACTAATATGTTTGTGCGCAAGGATGAACTTATATCAATAAAAAATAAGAAATCGTTTGGAATAGATAGCATTCCAAATGTGGTTTTAAGACACTTGCCTGGCGAAGCAGTGAACATATACACTACTTTGTTTAACAACGCTCTAAACATAGCACACTATCCAACCCATTGGAAGACCACAGTAGTCCACCCTGTCCCCAAAAGGGGTGAGGATAAGAGCAATCCAGCTAATCTGCGCTCGATCAGCCTGCTTCCCAACATCAGCAAGGTATTCGAAAAAATTAAAAACAAAGCACTGATAGGTTGGTGTGATGAAAATGATATCATCCCCAACAATCAGTTTGGCTTTCGAGCGCGACATGATACAGTTCATGCAGCGACGAAACTTGTTTCCGATATACAGTGGAACAAGGCAAAGCGACAATGTACAGGCGCCTGCTTGGTTGACTTTGAAAAGGCTTTCGACACCGTATGGTTAGAAGGACTTGTCTATAAGTTAACAAACCTGGGTATGCCGCAATATCTGCTATCCATTATTCATGATATGATAATGGACAAACATTTTGTGGTGAAATGCGGGGACATATTCTCCAACAAGACCTTCCAAATTAAAAACGGCTTACAG
The DNA here is from genome assembly GCA_963931805.1 of Microdon myrmicae. NCBI lineage: Eukaryota > Metazoa > Arthropoda > Insecta > Diptera > Syrphidae > Microdon > Microdon myrmicae. Next base: position 64,837,193 of record OZ007502.1, read on the forward strand.
CAGGGAGCTGTGAATTCTCCCATTCTATTCAATATTTACACTACTGATCTAGTGAGTTCTCTCGAAAACGCCATTGCGTACGCCGATGACATAGTGGTGTACAGAACAGGAGGAAAAATAGACGTCATCAATAGGCACCTTCAAGATGACTTCAACAAAATAAAACAATTTTGCGACGACTGGAAATTAAAGATTAATTTCCAGAAAACCGAGACTATTCTTTTCAGAACGCCCCTATCCAGGGCCTCGAGGGATACAAAATACAACTGGAAACACTTTTCTATTGTAGGTAACAATAACCTTCCACTGCAAGTGAAAACTGTAGTTAGATACCTTGGTATCTGGCTAGACCAGTATTTATATTTTGACAAGCACGTAGCAGCGTCCCTCTCCGCAGCTAAAAGCGCATATTCTATGACAAGAAGTCTATTCCGGAGTAGTCTTCTTGACCGCAGAGTTAAAATAATTTCGTACTCGGCATTCATCCGACCAGTTTTGGTTTATGGCCGCCCAGTATGGTATAATATATCTCCACTTTATATGGAGAAGTTTCGTGTGTTCGAACGGTTTGCGTTCCTGCCTCGGACTTTATAGAACACCAGAGTCGCAATACAAACATTTCTATCCCAACAAAATACTGTCTAACAAATCAGGGTTAAATAGGATATACAATTTCATAATTAAAATTATTCGTGGTCACACAGCAAGGGCAATGTGCAGTGACAATAATCTTATCTCGGGAGCATTCTATCCCAACGATATTTATCTGGAGAATACCCTCCAGAATGGGTTCATTCCCCAAGAAGCTGGGGGAATCCCTTTCTTGGATCAAAAAGGCCTTATCCAAGACGTGCATGTAGTCCCGATTATTTACCACGCCCTCCGTGGTGCCAGGGACAAACGAATTCTCCATGATAGTGATATCTCCAATGCCCCAGACCTCATGCGTTTTAGCACGGCGATCAGTGAAAGAGATAAATCAGCCAAAGATCGAACATCTCTCAAATGGTGGTGGCTTCTCAACGAGGAGAGGACTTCACTTCCTCAGATATAGTATGCCTCACAACGCTCTCCCTCCTCTTGTCCCCATGTCCTCCTTCACATATTACGTTTATTACTTATTTCGTTGTTAGTCTGTTTTATTTATATTTACCTTTTCGTTTCGTTTTGAAGTTTTTGTTTGTTACATAAAAAAAAGTATACATATAGATTTAAACGAGGAGTCCCTCTAATATATTACTTATTTAATGTTCATATATATATAAAAGGGCTCCTCGATAGTATAGTGGTTAGTATACCCGCCTGTCACACGGGAGACCGGGGTTCGATTCCCCGTCGGGGAGCCTCTGGCGCAAGACTAATGACCTTGCCCGGAAAAAACAAATCATTATGGAAAATTTAACAATGCCTCAGGACTTGCTTAAATAAGGCCAAGACCGGTTCCCGGTTGTAGTGCCGATGATGATGATGATGATATATATAAAAGAAAACAAAAAAAAAAAAATTTACGCCGAAAGGCATAAATAAAAAATCAATTTATACTGTGTAATTTAATTTAAGGACTGTAATTGTAAAATAGGGTGTGACATTTACCCCTAATATTATGCATAATATGTAAAGAGAATTAGGAAAATAAATGTGGTTTAAAACTAAAAAAAAAAATTAATCCTCTTGCTTTACAAATTTTACGTGCAACACGTGCCAAATTTTGCGCGCTTATGAATATGCCACAATTATTTTTTCAAAGTACGTACGATATTATCTTACAACATATATCTGACAGTGTTAAATTCGTTCTCGGTAGTTTCATGAAGTTGGCTGTAAAACAAGAAAAAGAAGTATCTGAATCACAGAAAAATTATATAATAAATAGGGACAATCAAAATTCCTCAAAAAAAAAAAAAACAGAAATAATATATGTAAATAATGAAAATTTATATGTAAATGATGAAAATTTATTGTAATACACAAATTGTAAGAATAAACCGTAAGAACTTTACTTATCTATGTATCTTTTTACAAATAATAATAGCACTTTATAAAAACAAAAACAAAAAACAAAAAACCCGAAGTTACAATACGAAATAATGTTAATATAATAAATTCAAACACTTATGTAATTATAAAACATTCTTCAATTAACCTTATACTCAGAAAATAAGAAAATATTTACTTTAAATCAAAACGAAAATTTTTAGAATTAAACGTTTCCTTCTAATACAATGTTTAACCAACATGAAAAAAAAAACCAACAAATTTTATGAAATTTTAAACCAAACGTCTATTGTACATACAACCAAAACCAAACTAAACGAATATACCATTAACTCAAAATAAAATACTTTATATAAGAAAACTTTATTTTTGGATAACCAACAACAACTGTTAAACACATCTATACTAAGAAAAGTAAAACCAAAAATTCAAACCTTAAAAACCAAATTGTATTTGTACAAAATTTCAAAAGAAAATATTCTAATTTTATTATATAAATAACCATCGTGGAAACTTCGATACAAGACCATAAATACAATATAAGTACGAATAATAAACATTAATATTAAGAAAGAACCAAACTTTATTCCCAAGCACACCTTTTTCCAGAAAATTAATCTCATAAAGATCAATTTCCTTTTTTTCAAGGAGGGGATGATGTAGTGCTCCAAAAAGCCCCACCACCTTTTTTCCCCATTCCTACATCCAAATCCCAGCAATATTACCCTAAAACCCAAAATCCTTTCAACGTCCGGAAAAACCCAAACATGATTCAAAATTCGCAATAAACGCATCAAACATTCGTTTATCGCCCAACATTTGCCCCCACGGCATAATTAAATCCAAAACCTAAATTAAAATTAAAATTCACAATAAACGAATCTAATATTCGTTTATTGTTCTACATTCGCTCCACGGCATCAACGAAAACCAAAATTCAGAGATCATTATCTCTATCTGAAAAAATTCCACTAGGAAAAACAAACAATCCCGAATCCCTTTCTACACATCCACATCTGCGCAATAGTTTCGTAAGAATTCAAGAAATTGAATTCTTATCTAAAGTAAACACTGAGCATCCCACTCAGGATACTAAAATCGTGATTTTTGTACGAAATTGTACACTTTTGAGATACAAATCTCGATTTGTTTTCCTTTATAAAGGAATAGTGGAGTGATCTCCGGGCCGCAGTATATAATCGAACAGTGTCCCTGAAGGAAGAGCCCAGGCGAATTATTTTAATTGGAAATACAACATATAATATACCGAAAGAATAACGAGCCTTTTCAATATTTAACAACTGATTCGAAGTATCACCTGCCCCCACGGAAGACCAGTGAAATCAAGGACGTTGCTCTTCCACCTGGAATCAGAGGAAGCACGGTGACGACCCCTTTGTAGGACAAGTTTTCAGGAGCGGTCTATTTTAAGAGATCACCTTCTCCTTATAAGGACTAGGAGACACGCTTCCTGAAACCAAACCCCTACAAGAACAGAACATTCCCTAATCCCTACCATCAATACCTCAATCTCTCGATCTGGATGACCAATGCTACGCTGTAGTCGTGTCCGTACGTACGGATTGATGTCTCATTGCAGTCCGCTACCGCTTGAGTTATCCGGGACGTGAAGTCTGCGACATCCCCTTCTCGGGATTGTCTTATATGAGAGAGTTTCGAATGTAACTCCTCATAAGAAGCATGTGGTAGTAGCGCATTCCGGAGTCGTTGTTCGTACTCCTCGAAAGTTGCTAGGAGGTTTCCTTGAAAATGCGGCAAGCTTTCCTAGTTAACCGCATGGGTAGCCACCGCAGGAACATTTTTTCCTCCGCTGCGGACAAACAACCCGGGGTTATGCAGTTCCATCGTTGCATTAGGACCTTTGTGTCCACTAAACATTGCCACGTTGTTTTGGACCAGGTCCAAAATCCTTTCCACACCCAATATAGCGGCGATGGGTTCCTCCGTGACGCGTTCCGCGGAATCCCTGCTCGATTGGCTTCTCGTTTGCATCGAGGGTTACTAAAATCGAGCGTTTATTTATCTGTCGTATGGAACTACCCGGATATATCTAACCGTGGTTCGCTATTGACCGATAGCGGGCCAAAACACGATTAAAGAATAAACGACCAGCGATGAGGGACAAGACCCCATTTAGATAAAAAGAAAAGAAAGAAAGGAGAAGAGAAAAACCTGAAATTACACACGAAAACAATGGAAAATATTTGGGTACGATAATTCAAGATTTTGCAAACCAACGTTAATGCTTTCTTTCCTCCTCTCTCTTGTAAATTGAAAAAAAAAAGGAAAAAGAGAAACAAAATTCTTGTTTTTTTTTTATATTATCAAGTTTTTTTTTTTTGTTATACGGCATTTTAATTTTGTTATCCTAGCCGGTAGATCCGGCATAGGTACGTTAGAGCCTCGGGGCTCTCCCCACCACTTTGGTTGTATATTCAATTTGGATTCGATACAATCCTCAGCTGGTGGTCACCGGCTGCGCCAAAATTGTTATATGATATAACAATTTAAAAAATATAGTAAGATGTGAATGTGCAGTAGGTATACGACGTACTTGGGACTTCGTTCTTGTGTGGACCTTTTCGTCGGTCGACTTTGCTATTGGTATTCCGGTTGCAGGGGTGTTGAGTTCTTGACTCCCCCTGTTCACTGAAGGATTGTTCGTCCTTGTTTCACTGAGGATTGTTAACTGCTGGTGTATTTGTGTAATAGTGGTGGATTAGACGTTCACGTGCGGCAGTTATGAGGATAACTCTTATATTCTTTTCGTATTGTTCGATTTTATATTTGGTTCTTGTCGCTTTGATTGATTTTCAATGAATCTAACTTTTTTTCTATTTTGCCGTTGACGTTTTTCTTTATTTATTCGGCGCCAACGTCTTTTATTTTTATTTTCCTTGTCAAGTAGAATGGCATAAAGTAGTTTATGCAAACTAGCCACTTGACGATATTTCTAAATTACAGGTTGTGAGGGGAAAAGGGAGTTAATGGAGATTAGTGTTCGAGGGGGGGGGGGGGGGGGGGGTTTATCCGTTGATCCAGCTGCTAAGCAAGTTTCGTTCATACGGACTCTCCCAACCACTTTGCGACTGGACGAAGGCTGGTGGTCCACGGGAGACATTTTGACCCTTTTAACCGATATATGGACATCTGCGATTGAGGGGCATGGGCAGTCACGAGGCATTGGATATATACAAGGCTTTTTACCGCGTCTGGCAAGGAGCATTGCTGAGCAAGCTACGTTCATACGGAATTTCCACAGCAGCTTTGCGACTGGACGAAGAGCTTCCTCGAAAATCGATCGATCCGGATTGAAGTGGATAGCGAGTTTTTGGAAATGTATTCTATAAATGGGAAAAATATCTTGTCTGTGAAATAGAGAAAAGTAGAGAGCGAGATCTGCGCCAGGCGCGGAAGTTCTACCAAATAATCCGCAGTATGACGCGGTACACACCACGCTGCACTTACTGTAAGGATAAAGAGGGTAATCTGATCACCGATCTCAAAGGCATTCTGGAGCGATGGGAAGTGGACTTCAATGAATTGCTAAATGGTCAGCTCACAGAAGAATTGGAGTTTCCACCAATGCAAAATCAAGACCAAATGCTGCCGCCACCAAGCATTGAGGAAACATTAAATGCCATAAAACAGCTCAAATCAAATAAACCCCTGGAGCTGATGGCGTACCAGCTGAGCTGATCAAACAAGGAGGGACAGCCTTACATCACGCAATTCATGAGATCGTGGTGCACATATGGGAGCAAGAGGAGATGCCGGAAGATTTGCGTCGTGATATAATTTGCCCCATACATAAGAGAGATATCACACTGTGCAGCAACTATACGGGTATAACGTTGCTGAGTACCGCCTATAAGATACTCTCCACTATCCTACAAGATCGGATAGCCCCATACGCTAAAGTCATCATTGGTTAATATCAGTGTGGTTTCGTCCCAGGCAAATCAGCGGTTGATCAGATATTCACCCTTAAGCAGGCGATGGAAAACTGCCTGGATTTTATGATTCCATTATATCATCTTTTTATAGACACTAAGGCCGCCTTCGATAGCATAGCCAGGGTAGAACTATATAATACCATGAGAGAGTTCGGCATTTCAAACAAATTGATACGACTTTGTAGGTTGACCATGACCAACGTAAGTCAAGTAAAAATAGCGGGATTGCTATCCAAACATCTTTAATGGACTCCGACAAGAGGACGGTCTGGCCTGCCTCCTCTTCAACCTGACGTTGGAGAAAGCAATCCGTGACTCTGGCGTTACAACTAGAGGGACTATTATCACCAAGTCCAGCCAGATACTTGCCTACGCAGATGACATCGACAGCATCCGCAGAACCGAATCAGCTGTACAGGATTCCTTCACCCAGATCGAGCAGGCGGCACAAAACCTGGGACTGCACATTAATGAGGGAAAAACTAAGTACATGGTGGCAATTTCGGCGAAAGGAAGACCTAACGTTGGTCACACTATCAGGGTAGTGGAGCACGAATTTGAAGTAGTGGAAACCTTTAACTACCTTGGGTCAATAGTATCAGCCGCTAACAATATGAAAGAAAAAATAAGCGAACGGCTGATCAAATCCAACAAAGCCTACTATGGTCTATCAATGCTCTTTAAATCCCGAAATTTATCCAGAACAACCAAGCTACTATTGTACAAGACCATGGTCTTACCAGTACTCATGTATGTATCCGAGACCTGGGTGCTCAATAAAAAACACTCTGAACTCTTAGCCGCGTACGAGTGGAAGGTCTTAAGGAGAATTGTTGACCCCGTATGTGAGGGAGGACGATTCCGGAAACGCTACAAACATGAGTTGTACGCAATCTACCTTGAAGCTTTTGTTGTAAGAAAAATCAAGCTCGGTAGACTCCGGTGGGCGGAAACCTAGCTCGAATGAGCGAAGAGGAGCCTGTGGGGTATTTTACGTATGGTGTACCGACGTACGGCACCGATTCATTGAAATCCCACTGAATTGTTCCACAAGCTTAAGAAGATTAATGAAATTAAACACACTGGTATGTTGTTTGAATTGACGTTTATTTGTCTATTGTTTATCAGCTTTACAGCATACATTTGATGTAAACTTCTCGTACTTGAAACATATTTTTAATCAAATCAAGTTCTTGACTGTTAGGTAACTATTAGTTCGTGAAACAAACTGTCACAATCTCACATACAAGTTAGTGTAATCAATTAAGCCTCTAGTCTTTTAAATGTCACGTATACACTCGCGGCAATTAATTGAAAACTCTGATCCACACTCCACTGTAGCTGAACTCTGACTCTCCGTTGCAATCCTATATCCTTCAGATTTAAGGGAGATGGATTACATCGGTGTGGGAGGATTGTATATGTGTCCGTATAGGACAAGTACGTTGCCCTTCAGCCTGCATATCGGCAACGACGAAAATGCACCTGAATAAACATGGGCTGGTGTAATGAATTGGGGGCGTTATAGAGATACGCGATAGTGAAGACCGCCAAAGGGAGAAATAGGTTTCTGTGTCTTAAATAAACAGAAACGCTATTTCGAGGTCCATAAATCTTTGATGACCTGCGCCTGAGAACGAAATAAGTTTTTGCTTTAAGATACACAAAAACGCTATTTCAAGGGTCATGATGATATGCACATCGTGTTTACTCAGGCGTTCATGATAATGCCGTTGTAGGCTATAAATTCTGGTGGCGATTGGTCAGCCGAAAATTTGGGTTTTGTTTACAAGACGGTGCCGGCACATGAGTATAATGGCGAGGAATTAGCTTGCGTACATCTCGCCCAGGGTGGCCATGGACCAGCGGTTGGTTGGTAGGATAAACACAGTGACGCTACTGTTTGTCTGTTTGTTTTAATCGACCGGAGCATCGTTAGGTATGATCTAGGGTATGATTGTCTATGATATTAGGGCCCAAATACCATGATCGGTAGATAACCAATAAAGGAAATTGGTCGCAAGAGTTGCGAACCTCGGGACTGGGGCAATAAATGGTGATGAACCGTAGCAAAACCCATCGGCTACAGCTCTGTCAACAATTACGCTGGCCAGCGAGTATTTATCTATTATAATTGCTGACAAGCCGAGCCGATGGAGATATGGTATGGTTCATATAATAATTCAATGATATGCATGCCTTGATGAGGTTTAACTTTCAGGTGAAAGTTATTTGAAAGAAAGCTTACACTGCTCGAATGCAGGTAAGTATAGTGGTTTATGGAGTGAAGGAAAAGTAGATTGTTTTAAAGAAATGGATCGTTCTTTAGGGAGTCTTTATAGAACCGCCACAAGCCGCCCCGGAAAGTCCTTTGTGGCAGGATGTATGGAAGGAGACAGCGCGGCAGACCTTGTCTGCGATGGGGGGATGGCGTAGACCAGGACGCCCAGAGCCTGAGAGTGCCAAACTGGATGGCATCGGCTCGAAATCGGTGTAGTGCTCCAAAAAGCCCTACTACCTTTTTCCCCCATTCCTACATCCAAATCCCAGCTATTTTAAGCTAAAACCAAAAAACCCATCAAAACCCACAAAAACCCAAACAAAATCCAAAATTCGCAATAAACGAATCAAACATCCGTTTATCGCATAACATTTGCCCCCACGGCGAAATTTAATCCAAAATCCGAATTAAAATTAAAATTCACAATAAACGAATCTAATATTCGTTTATTGTTCAAATTTGCTCCACGGCATCATGAAAATTCAAAATTCAGAGATCGTTATCTCTATCTGAAAATTTTCCATTCAGGAAAACAAACAAAAACCAAAAGCAGATACATTCACACATCTGCGTAATAGTTTCGTAAGAATTCATTCTTATCTTGTGTAAATACAACATCTCGCTCGAAATACCCAACAAATCGAGATTGTTGTACGAAAATGTGTATCTTTTGGATACAATTTTCGAAGTGTTTTCCTTTATAAAGCGATAGCAAAACGATCTCGAGGCCGCAGTATCTAGATCCTCCTGCCACAGAGCAGTTATTATCAAATTCAAATTAAATCAATAAAACTAATCCAAAATAAAAAACTTCTTTCACTACTTTGGAAATTTTGTGCTGGCACCCAACGTTGGATGATTCTTTTTATATATATACCAGGACGACTCCAAAGAAATCGGTACAGGAACCGGTACTGAGGTTGCCGGGTATAAGGACACTATCCCCTAGGTTACGTCCCACGAACAATCAGGACGTTTCTCTTCCCTCTGGGTCAGAGGAAGCACGGCAACGAACCTTTGCTGAAGTGTGTTGTTCCAGGAGCAATCAATAAAGAGATCCAACGTCCTTTTCAGGACAAGAAAACGCGCTTCCTGAGGAACAACCCCCACAACAGCAAAACATCGGGACCGGTGGAGAGATTTGTTAAATATGGCCAAGACTGGATCTCGGTTGTAGTGCCGATGATGGTGATGATGCTGATGATGATTCTAAACATTTTGGGATGCCACAAGGTTATACAATATATTGGCTCAAACCCTTATTTTTGCTTCATATTAATGATTTATTAGAATCAACGGATAACCAATTATTCAGTTTTGCAGATTTTCTCATTTTCGAATAATCAGTCGCTTAACGCATCAACGTCGCACCACCTGAGATTTCAGCAAATCAACGCTCTGAGCCGGGATGTGGATAAAATTCGACAGTGCTGTAAAGTCAATATCGTCAACTTTAATGCAGCCAAGACGCAATATACAACATTCACAGGGAAAATAGAACGTCGGTTATGCAACGGATGGTGAATGGCCTGGCCTTTGAATCTAAAAACACATGTTAAATATGCTCGGTGTCCTGGTCCGTGGGAATGCATCGTAGCATGAAAACCTTTCGAATATTTTATGTAGGTTAAATTTTAAGAAAAAAACAAAAACAAAAAATCGAAACAAAGTTTTCAAAATTTTTCTTAATCATTTAAGTAATTATAAGTACAGCCACAAACAAAGTCCTGTCGCCGAAAGGCAAATTATACAATAATTATGTAATGTTTAGCTTAGAGCGTCTGCGTAGGACCAGTAGGTTATAACATAAGATAAGTAAGCTAGAATTTAAGTATTTTTGTCTAGCATGTAATTTAGAAACTAAGAAGATAAAAAGAAAATAAAAAAACGTTATAAAAATGAAAATGAAATGACTTATCGAATATTGGTAGATCCCCCTCTAGAGAATTGATTTATATTTTTCTACTCCGGCCCAACTTTTTCTCAAATTAGACCAGCGTTCCCATATTTGGAGCTCTGGCCTTCGGCGTACATATAAATGAATAATACGGTCGCCCATACATTTTTCGATAAAATATCTGAAAAGAACAGAATTTCATGGTTCATGCTCCACTGGTTTATCTTGGATATGTCACAACTACCATATTGATACAAATGACTAGGAGCGATTATAATTAACAAAATTATTCTATGTGTTCCACAGGCCTCTATTTTGTATCCAGTGTTATTTTCGATTTACTTTACTCTTTTCTCTTGACTTTAGCGTTGACCTACTACTTTGCGTGATGATATTGCTTTCCCGAATGGATTGGAAAGTCTCTGGTCTTGAACGCACGCCACGTGCCTATTAAAATAAAATATAAAATTGTTATGCCCCTTTTAACAAACACTTTTTTACCTACAGCCATTTAGCGTAAGAGCAATACTATAACTAAAAATAGCTAATAATAAACAATGTATCCATGAGCATTTTAAAATGTTGCTGTTGTGAGAAGGCATTTGTATTATATCAAATAAACAGCCAATGTTAAAAACACAAGTTCTGTACTCAAGCATTCATGTTAATAATATATGACATGCCTGTAACCTGTTACGCGACATTGTATCTTCTTCTTTTAGTCAATCAAAATCAATATTTATTATATTGACGAATGCCAGTGTATGTCTTCCTACAACCGTACCATTTTTCTCTAAATCAGAACACTTAAAACACTTTAGTAGTTCCTGAGGCGCCGTGTTATATGTCTGATGTCTGTAGCGATGTGCACATAAAACAGTCATTCATCTCACTTTTATAGATATGCGTCTTTTATGATTCTTTTATCGAACTATAAATATAAGTCAAAGATTTAAATTTGGTTTAAGTCGTTGTATAACGAAAATCGATTTAGTAGTATACAAGCTTTAAACCTTCTCTAAATGTGCAAATAAAATTGAACGTTACTGAATTTTAACAAAATAAATTGCGTTTATTTGAGGTGTAATAAAGTTGATACAATAAAAGTAAACATAATGCAATTGTATTACAATAAATTGCGTTTATTTGAGGTAAAATAAAGTTGATACAATAAAAGTAAACATTAAGGAATTTTATTACAATAAATTGCGTTTATTTGAGGTGGTTAATTGCCAAAAGGTTCATTCCTCTAGACTTATGGCATTGTGTTATAACGTTATTCTTCAATTTCAATCGATGCACTGACCGTTTTAAGGCCGATTTCCATTGCCACCTCCGTCTATACCAGTTTTTAAGTCTCATCTCATCACATCGTAGATTTAACTAACAGTAGCTTGAGATAAACGTAACAAATTAGAGCTTCTGTCTCAATCAAGATCAAAATGAATTATTCCATTCGACCAAAATATCAAATATGCGGTCGACAACCTCTGAAGCTAATAAGTTCATATTCGTCGGTATTATCTGATATGTCCATAATAAGAAAGTACTAATGATAAATATAAATACAGAAGACATTCGTGAGATATACCTACCACCAACGACCACCGCGGCTCTCTAAGTGCACAATCTTGACGTAATTTAATGGGATTAAATAAGAAGCTTATGGTCAATCATCCACTAATTGGAGATATTCATTTTGAGTCTGGAAAGAGAGATGGTAACGAGACGTAAAGGCTGAATGTAAAATCAATATTTTCCTGTCATATCATTGTGGCGTTAATTATATTCAGGACACTTATTGGAGACGTCACAATTCCATCATCCAACTCAACTTCTTAGGTCTATATTATCACAGGGAGCATTCGCGGAAATCTTCTCACACAGTCAATTTGCTGATCACTAAAACACTAAAACAAAAAGCAAAAATAAACTCCAAGCGAATCAATTTCATCCAAATATCTGGTTAATTGACATTCTATATTCAACTACGTGACCCTAATTGCGCTTCATCGATTGCGGCCAGAATCACCCAGCATAGCTCCCCAGGCTAGTTGTATCAAATTTAATGAACAACGGCAGCGACTTCTACAACCCTGAAAAGGTTTTGACTAAAAGCGAATCCACGTTCAGTCTATAAATTGTTCGACAAAAAAATTTGCCCTCGCATTAACACGTATCCACCGAGTGACCTCCAAAAGCCACAGCTAACACGCTATAAAACACCACGCCCAAGTGGCCGTCGAGCGGCCAGAATGTGTTCAAATGTCATTTGCGTTGAAGTGTACCAAGGAAGCCAGTCCTAACAAACAGGCCCATTGTGGTTTTGGTACATCAATCCCTCATCAGTATCCAAACTGTCAGCAATCATTCAAAAGCCGGCCCGGGGTTCAATGTACAATCAAGCGGTTCACCGCTTCTTCCGCCAAACAGAGCATAATTTATGCCTTGGAATGGCAAGAGGATTCGTGGGCTTGCGCCCTCTTGAAGGAGATTGCTATCGCATGGCTGTGGTTTTCAAAGTACGCTGTTTACGCTCAGATCAGCCGGTGTTTACCTTGTCAGGTAAATTTTGCATTTTTTTCTTCCTACCTCTTTTGTTTTCGTTGCTTTGTAGAGCTCTTTTGTGGCATTGGGAATTCCGTTGAAGTGAAAAATTAAGTGCCTTAGTAGTTTTGTGACTCAGTTTTCCTGTGACTGGGGCAAAGGAATACTGTGATCGAGTTTGCAGATGGATAAAAGAGAAGATGCAAACTGTAATGAAACACGATGACAAGCGAGTTCTTTATTCTGTCTCACGTTGATGGGAGATGATTGTCCTTCGCGTAGCGAAAACACTAATTTGAAGAATCAATGTGGTGACAGCATCCGGCGGGATAACTGTTGTAATTAGGTTATAAAACGAATTTTATGCTTCGGTTAACATAAACTCGCAAATCATGCTTGTCAGCAACCCTTCCATTAAATGTAGATCCCAGACGTAGCTGCGTGATGATGATTGCTGGGAAGGACCAGACTCGAATGATTCCTCTTGGCACTGCCGAGGCCGGGAGTATATTTGATAACAGAAAACCTATCAAAGCATGAGATTAAAACCATCAAAAATGTATAAGGATGATGGGGATTTTATCTGTAATTTACTTTCGTAAAATTCACTACATTTTCATAGACGGACAAAAGTTCTTTCGGCAGGATAAGGCACACCGAATGTAACATTAATAAAAACTTTTTGAAGGGCCTATAATAGGAGAACCATATAATTGTGGTTTTGGATCTCCCCGAGAAGGCAAGTTGAAGATTGTCTTTCTGACGGACACTCCTTATTTTCCTTCATCATTGTCGATGTACACAATCGACGAAATTTAAAACACCAAACAAATATGTTTTAATGTGAAGTGCGTTATTTTGACAGTGTGTAACACATGACCGTTTCGTTTGCCAAAGTTTGCCATTTAATTGCGGGAAGATGAGTGTTGATTATGAGATACTCAAATTTATTGTCAAAGGTCTCGAACTATCGTTTAAATAGTGTATAAACTGCATAACCCCTCGGGACAACAGAATGAGCTTCTCCTATGCCGGAAGGTGTGTGCATTTCACGGTTGAAAAATATTCAACGCAGAAAATATGTAAGCTGTAGTTTGTGTTAATATCTAAGAATAAATAAAAAGAAAGGAGCAACACGGAGTTTCACTTTTTTTGGAAGGGAAAGCAGTTACTGGGTATAGCGGTGAACCTGTACCCCGGAGGCACCTTACCACTAAAGTCTACAGATCCAACATACCCACGTTGGTACAAGAAAAACCACAAGATCCATTAAGAACAAGAAATCTTCTGTACTAGATAATATTCCAAACATTGTTCTAAAGCATTCACCTCTGGAAGTAGTGAAGGTTTACACTATTTCGTACAATAACGTTCTAAATAATGCATATTATCCAACCCAATCGAAATCTGCAATAGTCCATCCCATCCCCAAAAATGGCAAGGACAGGAGCCATCCAGCCAATCTACGCTCGATTAGTGTGCTTTGGAACATAAGCAAGGCATTCGAGAAAATTATAAATAAAGCATTGACTAACTGGTGTGAGAAAAATGGTATTATTCCGAACAACCAGTTTGGGTTTCGATCGCAACATAACACACTTCATGCTGCGACAAAACTTGTTTCCGACATACAGTGGAACAAGGCGAAGAGACAATGCACAGGGGCCTGTTTGGTTGACTTTGAAAAGGGTTTCGACACCGTATGGTTAGAAGGGCTGGTATATAAGTTATCAAATCTAGGTATCTCCGAAAATTTATTATGCATTATCTACGATATGATAATGGGTAAACAATTTGTAGTGAAATGTGGAGATATAATCTCTAACAAGACCTTCCACATCAAAAACGGCCTACAATAGGCAGTAGTGCATTCTCCCATTTTATTTAACATTTACACTGGTAATCTAGTGGGTTCTTTTAACCATGCAATTGTGTACGCCGACGACATTGTGGTGTATAGATCTGGAGAAAAATTGATGTCATCAACAGACTTCTGCAAAATGATTTCAACAAAATCAAACGTTTCTGCGACGACTGGAAATTAAAAATAAATTTCCAGAAAACAGAGACTACCCTTTTCAGAAGGAAAGTTATTCGGAACGCCCCAATATCAGAATCCTCATCTCCAGGCATTAGTTAAGAAGTTCCAGTTGGAAAGTATTAGAAACCGAAAAAAAAACACAAAAAATGGGGTGGCGAGAGGCCGACTTTAGGGAGACAAGGACAAATGTGTCCTTTATCTTGTCTCTGGTTTCTGGTCATCTTGCGATAACCAGAATCACCCACATCCGTGAGGATGTTGGGCTCGGTCTCGAGATATCTGAAAAAAAAGGGTGAATGGGGCGGGGGGGGGGGGGGGGGGGTATTTAAAGATTGTGTGGACAGGGTTAGTTCAAGCGTTCTCTAATTACTTAGATGGGGAGATGGTGGGAAAGAAATCGTACAAGACCGGTGATTCGTGAGTGCGGTAGTAAACGCAGATCACGTCTTTGGTGTCTGATAATCTGCGATTTGGTCGGTGTGTGTGTGTGTGTGCTTGTGCTGTCTTGTACTGTGCGTGCGTGTTTGTAGTGTCTCAGCAGTAGACCCTATGGGATGGGTCCAGGAATTCGCCATTATAGAGGAGAATGTTGTTGGGAAGGGTGCTTTCTTCAGTCTTGCACTGAAGAAGAAATTGTGCTGGTCTGATCCGAAGAGATCTTTTGACCACGTCTGGCACGGGGTATTACTGAGCGCACTTCGTTCATATGGACTTTCCCAGTACCTTTGCGATTGGACGAAGAGCTTTCTCGAATATTGACCGATCCGGTTTGTTGTAGACGGCGAGTCTTCGGATTTGTATCTTGTTAATTCTGGGGTGCCTCAAGGTTATATTTTCTCTAACCTTGCTTTTGCTTTACATATTCAGTTTATATGCGCTCCACAAGACAATCCGACAATGGATCCCACCATCTTCCGGTTCATCTCCCGACGGCGCGATCATCTTTGCATCAGAAATCGTTCCGTTGCACAGAGGAAAAGCTGTGGAATTCACTCCCCGCACGAGTGTTCCTGGAGCTTTACACAACTGGAGGCTGTTCAAAAAGAACTGCAACCGATATTTGGTGGCATCTCGGGGCGACTCGGTGCTATAGTACAAAAAACTTAGCTTTTAATGTAGTCACCCTACATACTTATATATATATATATATATATATATATATATATTTTCGTATATATATATATACATATATATTTTCATCATCATCATCGGCACTACAACCGGGTACCGATCTTAGCCTTATTTAGCAAGTCCTGAGGCTTGTTAAATTTTCCATAATGATTTATTTTTTCTGGGCGAGGTCATTGGTCTTGCGCCAGGGGCTCCCCGACGGGGAATCGAACCCCGGTCTCCCGGGTGACAGGCGGGTATACTAACCACTATACTATCGAGGAGCCCACATATATATTTTATTTTCGTTTTTTTTCCGAAATTCGAGACTTTATTGTAAAAACCTGGTTATACATTTATGATTCAAAGTATTGTCCATCGCTGGCCACTACTTTCTCCCATCTTTCGGGCAGCATACGAATCCATTTCTTCATATTAAAACAGAAAATTAAAACCTCCCGCAAATGACGAGAATTTGGCTCGTAAGCTGACATGTTTAATCGAGAATAACTTTCTGACGCAGACACAAATCGACTAATATTTCGATGGCGTTATGTTTACAAATACCTAAGCTTATTGTATGACATCTATGATCTATTTATTTCAACTACCACTTACCGCGAGAGCCATCTATTGCAAAACGGCGGAAGCAAAGTTGTACACCTATATTTATATATATATATATATATATATATCATCATCATCATCATCATCGGCACTACAACCGGGATCCGGTCCTAGCCTTATTTAGCAAGTCTCGAGGCTTGTTAAATTTTCCATAATAATTTATTTTTACGGGCAAGATTATTGGCCTTGCGCCGATCTATATATATATATGTATATACATATGTATATATATATATGTAAAGACAAGTACATTCCCCTGAATCCCGCCCATAACGCTTTGTGGTTAAACAGGTTGGAGGATTGCGATATTAACTTAAATTTGCACGAGATCATCGGGGGAAAAATCTGACAAAGGCAAAATCGACAATAGAAAAATTTGGTAAAAATTTGGCACAATTTCCTCAAGCTCACTTTCACGTATTAATCCAGTTGTGCTGTGCTGAATATTTACTCTTTTTATTCGAAGAAGTTCAGTTTCCTGAACTTCAAATGAATCCGATAGGTCGATAGCTTGAAACCTAAACTAGATGTGATCTAATTTTGCCTACAGTTGGGCCTCCGCAACAAGTTTAGAGTGCAACACATATTTGTAGTTGGTTACGCGAGTAAAGAATCGTCGTTGAGTTTGGCTGTTCAAACGTAGGATCAACTGATGAAATTGAAGTATTTTCTTGGTTTCTGCAATAAATCGATTTCGGCAAAATGATGTCAAATCGCGACACGGACCATTAATTTCAGAATTCGATTCGATTCACCTGAATGGAAGACCATCATCAATTCTGTAGTATTTGTTGACATCGTTACTGTCAGATTCCAACACGATAAAAGCAAAATTAATTATTACCACAGGCCAGTTCAAAAACCGAAAATAAAAGCGTCGACGGACGTCTCCAGGTTTTTTAACAGTTGCCCTTCGTGTAAAACCTGATCTGTTCCGTGTAGTTCTTTCCTTAAAAATTGTTCCTCGATCAACCCCATTAATCACCTTACTTAAAGTCTATGCATATTATTTAATGTGTTTTGACTGACCAACGACACGATGAGAAATGAGCACCGCCATTGTTATATGTTAACATATAAGGCACATAATTGCATCGATGAATGAGCAACAGCTTCCCGGAGTTAACGAGCTGTAGATGCGTCAATCCTCTGACAGTCTCTGCATTCAGTGCACCATAAGCTAACCATTCGTGTGATTTATCTGAGCTTGTTATCCACAAGCAGATCGATTGCGCATCATTAAAGGAACCGTGGAAGCTTCTTGGATCATACCCGCTCAATATCGATTCAGACAGCGGTAACCAACGGTAGCTCATTAATGTTTAAAGCAAGGAACATGACTGGGCAGAGTATTGTCATAAACATTCCCAATGACCAAATGTATGCATTGTCAGGAATTTAAGATTCAACATCAACTGACAGTTTAGGTCAACATCGATTTCCAATCTTAATTCAAGGTCGGTGAATGGAAAGCTTAAGACACGCCAAAGGCCTACTCAACGTCTGCACATTATCTACAGTGTTTCGTCTTCGACACCTGCTGCTTTACTCATAAGTCAAGACAATTTCGGCATTTCCTCTTCGCTTACAATGCAGAGGAAATGAGAAATTACTGAGACTTGTCTCAGGTGTGGAGCTCGTACTTAAAAATGGCCACAGAAGCGTAAGACTTCGTTATGTAAATGTCTGCACATAAAAAATGTCTTCTGCATGACGTATTAGTCTATATCGTAACATCAATTCGATGATTGCTTTATGGCGGTGGTGCAAAAATGTAGGAAAAACGACAGCATCCTTCTCTGAGTGGGGAAGCACGCGTCGCTGCGTGTTAAATCTCATTTTTCTTCTCTTCACCATTGAAGTCATGTTCTTGTGTCACGCATGCTGTGCAACATTTTGCTAGGCAATGGGACGTCCTTGTCGGCCCAGATGGTGTCTGATGAGATTGAATCACATCAGCAAGAATCGTATGGTAATTTTGATTGATGTGATCGAAATCGTATTTAAATTGCCTTGAAATTTATCAGTATCCTTTGCAGACTTCGGGGATGATAACGACATTCTATTTTATGTATGACCCTCTACACAGGAAATTATAGAGGAATCGGTAATATTATTAATGAGTTAAGAAGCTGGTAGTTAGTTTTGCATAATATTAATAGATTACCATATCAAAGAGGGGCTCTGATATGGCGGACTATTTGAAACCCCAAGACTCGTGTGAAGAAAATATGAATAATCAATGCACAAAAAACAATCTCACGAAAAACCCGGTAGGCGTAGGTGTGATGAGCCGACACTACTGTGGAGATACCGTCAAACCCCACCACCCACTTACCTGAAAACCCCCCATATCCGCAACCCAACTCCCTTTGTCCCCCGCCAATGCAATCGCATGGGCCCCTGAAAATATTTCCTTTTCCAAGGACAATTAATACATACAAGCATTACCTAAAATTTCTAAAAAGAATTTTTTACTACAAGGGCATTCATACATGTACCAATGCGTCTTTGCATAAGCGACCAAAAACCGAATTTCCAATTAGTGTAGATTTTCACACTAGCCTTCGACTTGCGTCGCCACAGATACCATGTTCCATTGACACAGATGGTATATACAAACCGTCATTGTATAACCATCTAATCTGCCTTGCAATGACTTGCAACTATCGATACAGCTGCAAGCACTTTACCCAGAATTGCTTCTTTGTTTGAATATCCAAACAAGCATCGAATTCGCGCATAGCCGCCGGATTGAATTCAAAGCATAAACAATGCAAATATAGAATCCCAATTTCCCTGCATATACAAATGCAAGCAAGGGATTTGTTTCGTCCACCAACCCATTAGCACCTTTCCCAATGTCTATTCGTATATTTACACAAGGGCATCACTCATCTAAGACCTTTATGATGCCCTCGTCTCATCTTTTCTCTTACCACATTTCTTGGCTGTATCGTCGTCTATTTATTTAGACGCAATGCACTCCATAGACAGCGATCTTTTCGATCTCTTTGTCTCTACCGCCGGTCTGCTTCGTTTACCCATTGCCCTCGAGCACGTGTAAACCACACAGATCTGAACGATCGCACACATACCACCATGACCTTCATTACCAGATCTGGTTTCCTATTCCACCAAGAGAGACTTTACGTTTCTTTGGCGGTAGGTAAAAACGATATCCTTAGTGGAGAGGATATCTACCACGACACCACAAACTCACTCCATAAGCAAATCATCTCTGCACGAGATGATTATCGCTGAGTCGTTTTCCATCCGGTGACCGCCACGGTCATGCCACTCCCGCTCTCCGGTGTGCACGGAGGCCCAAAAAATCACCGCGTCGCGTGTATGTAATAATTTAGAGACAAAAAAGAACAATAAAATAAGTAAAAATCATGTGCCTCATAGACATAACTCGCATTTCCCACATACAGTGTAGTGTTTGCAACCGCCGTGTCGAATATTATATTGCTGCAGTCTTCGAAGACTGTGTTTTATATTTTCACTTGGTGTGATGGCATGTTCTGTGACAATTGTTCGACGCTGGTGTTTCCTTTCCTGCTGCAGTGAATCACCAAGAGTTTGGCGGAACCTTGTTGAACAGTGGAGCGAATGCTGGAGGAGGAAGGGAACCAAGTGCCCATGTCCGGCACCATACTTCTTCCCTACACTACCATAAGGGAACAAATCATCAAGAACACACCGACTCTGCAAAAAGAAGACGTACGGAAAGCGGCAAAAGCAGGATATACGTGTCGGCACGTGGAATGTTCAAACTCTATATAAACCAGGTGCGATACAGACGGTCGTAGAAAACGCGAAACAATGTAAAATGGACATCGTCGCATTTCAGGAGGTCCGACCGCCACATCAAGTAATCGAAACCAACGGATATACACTGGCGTGTGGAGGTACCGATACACTTAACCTCGGAACCGGCTTCATCATAAGTAAGAAGATTACGTCCCATGTAAAAGATGTGAAATTTATTAATAACCGAATGTCGGTGCTAAAAATACAGGGCCCATGGTACAACAGAACAACAGAATCTAGGGACAAAGAAACGAAGGACACGTTCTACGAGACCCTAGAGGAAGTATTTGATGGGATCTCATCATTCGATGTTAAAATCCTCCTCGTGGACCTCAATGCGAAGATATTTTCCAACCAACTATAGGTAAGGGAGAGTCAAAATAATTCGAGACGCAAACGGCTGTCTGGTCACAGAAACTAACAATATCGTGACAAGATGGGAGCAGTACTTTAAAAACCTCCTCAATGTGCGCACTCATCAACCAAAGCAACGAACCAGACGTACATACAGCCGAGCCTCAGATCCCAGAGCCCTCTTTCGACGAAGTTGTAGTCACAATATACCGATTGAACAACAACAAGGCTCCCGGAGTCGACTGCATACCGGCAGAGCTTATGAAGGATGGAGGAGAGGCAACCACTAGAAAGATCCACCAACTCATCAACTCAAAACATTATAGGATAAGGAAGTCATTCCGAAAGGATGGAAAACCTCAACAGTCGTCCCCATTTTCAAAAAAGGCGACAGATCTGACTGCGAAAATTACAGAGGAATATCATTGCTCCCAACCGCATACAAAATACTAACAAATGCCATATTGGCAAGAATCACATCGTACGCAGAAGAAATACTGGGAGGCTACCAATGCGGATTCCGTAGGAACCGATCAACAAACGACCAAATGTTCACAGTAAAGCCCACGACTCAATCGCAAGGCAAAGACTCTACCATATTGTAGTTGAGCTGGGAATCCCGAAAAAATATGCCGCCCTCATTCAAATTTGCATGAACGAAAACAAAGGGCGAATTAGAATAGAAAACCACCTCTCAGAGCCACTTGAAATCCGAGACGGACTAAAACAGGTGGATGGATACTCATCGTGTCTTTTTAACCTTGTGCTCGAGTATGTCATCAGAAAGGTACAAGACGACAACATGGCCTGATCATCCCTGAACGGGGTCACACAAGTGCTCGCATATGCGGATGACATCGCTGTTCTGGACGATAATCTCGAAACTATAAGTAAAAACTGTGAAATCATCATGCAAAAGTCATCTGCCTAGAAATAAATGAAGACAAAACAAAATACATGATTACGGCGGGAGCAGGTGGACCTCGGTGAACACATATAAACGTCAGAGGCAAGATATTTGAAAATGTTAAAAATTGGAATATCTGGGAACGATACTGACGGCCAGTAACGAAATATCGAAGGAAAATAACAAAAGACTACACTCCGGCAACGCTAGTTGGCACGCAGTTAGTAAATTGTTGAAATCTAAACTGCTATCACGGAATATAAAGGTCGGTGGTTGTAGAACCATAATCATGCCGAATGTTCTATACGGATGCGAAACATGGGCTCTCACAAAACGGGAAGAAAACAAATTCTGCCTATTTGGGACTAAAGTTTCAAGGGTAATCTTTGGAGTTAAATATGACGCGGAATCAGAACAATGGATGAAACTCCACAACCACGAATTGGAAGAGCTATACCGCAAACCTGCAATAGTGAGATTAATCTGGTCGCGAAGATTAAGATGGGCTGGATATGCGGCGCGAATGGGGTACGATAGGACCGTGCGTAGAACTCTTGACGGTAGACCAACGGGAAAGAGACTTGCAGGACGGCCGCGACGGAGATGAGAGGACAATGTAAGGTTTGATCTTGAGGAGATCAGGTCGGCTGGTCAAGCGTGGAAGAAGAGTGCACAGGACAGGGAACGATGGCGGAGTCGAGTCGATGAGGTCATGAATTTCCGGGTTCTCACAGGCCAATAAATAGTAATAGATTACTGGGCATATGTGCTATTCCTTTGTATTGCAACCAATAAGTGCATGAATATGTCCAAATTTTTACCAATAACCCGAATTCAACTTAACAGAGTTACGTGGTCCTTGAAAGATGGTAATAACGTTTAAATGCAATTATACGAAGCTCCAATTGAATAAAAATAAAATTTATACGAATCAAACAATATATATATATAATAAATGAATAAATAAATAGACAAATAAATAAATAAAGTTATTTCGACATTTTAGTTACTGTGATTAATATTATTTTTTTGAATAAAGTATAGCTTTCTTATTACCACTACATATGTCGTTCTGTTATAAGTTTTTTATAACTAATTTAAATAATATATTTATCAATTACAACCAACTGGAGCTAACACTGTAAATCCACATTCACGACTGACTCCAATAATATTACTAATACTTATTGGTCTATAGGAATCCGAAAATGCACGATTTAATTATCTTGACTACGCTACCGGTCCTTGTCCTGTGCACCCCCCCCCCCCCCCTCCCCTTTCGCCATCTGGTACTATTTCTTGAATATCACGCTATGCTACACTAATATTACCATAACTCAAAATGTTTACATATTTTTATTCTATTAAATTTCAAATCGAACCTGGTATAGTCAATATATACGTTGTTCTGAATATTCCCTTATTAAATGGATTTACATTTAACTTAATAATACATTGTGCATTTCTAGAAGGACACAATTTTAATTTTAAATTTACTTCTTAAACATTTTTTTAAAATTACTATTAACGTCGGCACGCATGCATCAGATAAATTAACCATGGCGGTGTTAATATTGCATCTTGTCTTCGGTCAGTCAAAATGAATAAAATAATATATGCAGGCACCTTCAGTGCAATGATTAATGGGGTAAGTCGATGAAAAATGTTTAGGCGGAACAGACCAAGCTTAACATACATTGAAGGACAACTGCTAAGCCCTACAGTTGGGGTGTGTTTCTGGTTGTTGAACTTCACTATTAATTTTGCTGTCATCTCATTGGTATTATACAGGAACTGTGTCAACAAATTACAGCTATTTCATTTTCATATTTCATATCATTTTTCATTTCTTCCTCTTATTCTATTTTACTTACTCGTCAGACAAAACGATTAACTTACTGGTTCCTTGCGGACTCTCTAAGTTACATGCATACGCTTAAAGCTTGAAAATTTGTCCTTCGACGTTATGATTATTTTGTTTACATGAATTTTAAACAACTTAATTAGACATAAACTAAATGAAGAACAGAAAAAACGTTGTTTTCGTTATTGTTTTTACTTCATACTCGTATCTAATTAAATACTAAACTAACTAAACATTTTTCTAAACTCAATCTTCGAAATGCTAAATCTATATAAGCTTTCCGTAGTTAATGGGCTTTTATTATTATTATCATTACTACTATTATACTTCCCCGTTTTTTGTTGTTGCCAGTTTTATATGGAAACAGGTTGTTAATTGCCACTCAGCCACGAAAATCTCCGGTATTGCTTATTCGTGTCTTTTCGGTCTACTGCCCTACTGAACTGCATGCATAATCGCAACCTCTCGATTATGACATATTCGTTTATCTATGCTCGACCGACGCAAGTAATAAACCAACGGTATAGCGGCTTCATTTTGTATGAGGCTATAGCGTTTGAAATAATAGTGAAGAAGATCGTGTGATTCGAACTGACGCTATGACAGCTCGAATCACGAAAAAAAATTACCTAAGCGTTACACATCAGGCTACTGACCGTGTTTAGAATTTGATTTCCAAACTCGACTATATTCCACCGATGTGAATTATTTTTATTTATCGCTTGGTATACGGTTCTGATGTATTTTTCTTATTCGATTTTTCGTTCGGTGTTCTTCACTATTTTTGCTTTGTGAATTGTGTGTATCTGTTCGAGTTGCTACAAGGCCATTCATGTCAAGACCGATGAATGTTTCTGGTGGGATAAGGGCAATGCGATGCATCCCCTCATAATACATATTGTTTGGATAATATGCATCATCATCATTATCATCGGCACTACAACCGAGATCTGGTCTGGGCCTTATTTAACAAATCTCTCCACCGGTCCCGATTTCAAGCTGATGTCATCCAGTTTGGCACTCCCAGGCTCTGGGCGTCCTGGTCTACGCCATCCCTCCATCGCAGACAAGGTCTACCGCGCTGTCTCCTTCCATATGTCCTGCCACAAAGGACTTTCCGGGCAGGCTCCTCTTCGCTCATTCGAGCTAGCTGTCCCGCCCACCGGAGTCTACCGAGTTTGATCTTTCTTACGACATTAACTTCAAGGTAGATTGCGTCCAACTCATGGTTGTAGCGTCTCCGGAATCGTCCTCCCCCCACATACGGGGCCAACAATTCGCCTTAAGACCTTTCTCTCGAACGCGGCTAAGAGTTCAGAGTACATTTCATTGAGCACCCAGGTCTCGGATCCATACATGAGTACTGGTAAGACCATGACCCTGTACAGTAGTAGCTTAGATGTTCTGGATTAATTTCGGGATTTAAAGAGCGTTGATAGACCATAGTAGGGTTTGTTGAATTTGATCAGCCGTTCGCGTATTTCTTCTTCCATATTGTTATCGGCTGATACTACTGACCCAAAGTAGCTAAAGGATTGCACTACTCCAATTTCGTGACCCACTACCCTTTGACCAACGTTAGGTCTTCTCTTCGCAGAAGTTGCCAAAATGTACTTAGTTTTACCCTCATTAATGTGCAGTCCCAGTTTTTGTGCCGTCTGCTCGATCCGGGTGAAGGAATCCTGTACAGCTAATTCGGTTCTACCGATGATGTCGATGTCATCTGCGTAGGCAAGGATCTGGTTGGGCTTGGTGACAATCGTCCCGTTAGTTGTGACGCCAGAGTCACGGATTGTTTTCTCCAACGCCAGGTTGAAGAGAGGCAGGCTAGACCGCCCCATTGTCGGAGTCAATTAAAGATGGATCTTAGCCGCGTTCGAGGGGAGGGTCTTAAGGGGAATTGATGGCCCCGTAGGTGTGGACGATTCCGGAGACGCTACAACCATGAGTTGTAGGCAATCTACCTTGGAGCTAACGTTGCAAGAAAAATCAATCGCGGTAGAATCCGGTGGGCGGGACACCTAGCTTGAATGAGCGAAGAGGAGCCTGGCCGTGAAGTTCTTTGTAGCGGAATGTATGGAAGACGACAGTATGGCAGACCATGTCTGGGATAGAGGAATGGCGTAGACCAGGACGCCTAGAGCCTGGGAGTGCAAAACTGGATGACATTGGCCCGAAATCGGGACCGGTGGAGAGACTTGGTAAATGGAGCCAGGACCGGTTCCCGATGGTAGTGCCGATGATGATGATGATTATAGCCATGTCCATTTTCGGGCATTCTTGTTTTTGAAGAAACTATTGATTACTGAGAGTTTGTGTTCTAAGACATATTCTATTATTCTTCCGCCCCTGTCATTCCCTTCTCTGTAATCATGCTTTCTCTGTTGGTGCATACACTTAAATGTGTGATATAGGAAGTTCACCGGGTTTTAGTTCCAAAAGGACTACTCTCTCGGATATTCCTATAAAGTTTATTATGTTGGTTTTGTATTTTTTTGTGATAAGGAGCCCAACACCATAGCGCTCTTTTGTTTGGCCAATATATCACGGGTAATAGTCATTTAATTTTTTTAACTTCTCTTAATATGTCACATTTTACATTCCTGAATTTACTTGGCAAGGATCTTAATCTACAAATATTTAGCGTCGTTAAGTTATTTATTTCTAGTTCGTTATTTACAGTTGGAGGGTGGTGGTCTAATTTCCCACGATAACCAGTCGACTTGGTAATTGTTTTATTCTGATAATTTAGTTTAGTTTGATGGATATTTCCTTTGACTTCTGTTCAAGGAGTTGAAAGAGAGTTACTTCTTTCTCTCATCATGTCAAATGTGTTTATCCTGTTCGCCTTGGTGGTAGCATTATGTTTCTTTCGTTCGTTTGTTGTACCAGGTGAAGTTGAATGATCTGTCTTCCGTTTTTCGTTTCCTGTTAATCCTTTTCTTTTATCATACGCTTATTGTCGCAGGATGCAACTAGCTACGATGAGGACGCTCGGTAAGAACATGTTTATTTAAATAACTCTCCACCCTCTACATTCGAGGTGATAGCTTGTTTTACAAACGTGTAGCTCAGTTTCGAGTACGGCGAGCTGTGACACAAGGAATAATGGGGCGAATTCGAGAGAACAGTACAACAGTACTGCTCTTGATCAAAAACCCCCACAAAATAGTCCTGGAGTGAGGAGGAGCAATGATAACACTGTGGGGAGAATGAAGAACTGATCTCAGGGGCTGATAAGAAAGGCGATAAGTCAAATCAAATCAACACGAATTTAGATCGAGCTCGAACTCTTTCGCTCTGAAACACTGAGCCGTGTGGTGGCGGTGGTTGAAGGCGTTGAAATTTAATTCAAAGGGAAAGAAACCAAAAGGGAAGGAAAGTGTTAGATAAACTGGAAACCAGGAGTTTAGTTAAATACCTGGGCATTTGGCTATATCAATATCGTTATTTCACAGACATGTAGAGGCTGCTTTGGCCAAAGCGAGGAAAACGTTTGCTATGACAAGGAGGCTATTTCACAGTAGCCAACTTGACAGCAGGGTAAAAGTCATATGCTACATTACGCTAATTAGGCCAATGCTCATATACGGTTGTCCAGTATGGTTTAACATAGTTCCAAATTTGATGGAAAAGATTCGGGTGTTCGAAAGGAAGTGTCTCAGAACCTGTCTCAGATTATATCGAACACCGGAATCGGACTATAAAAAGTACTACTCAAATGAGACTTTATATAATGAAGCCTGCATAAGATCTAATTAATCACAGGACATATTGCGAGAGCAATACGCTCGTCCAATGACCTAATTTTCGGGGCTTATTATCCAAATACATGGACATGGATTGACTTCTACAGGATGGATTCGGTATTCCGCTGATCTATCATATAAGTAGATCATCTGTAGATGGCCGATTGTGCTACTGTCGGGAAGTCACGGGCACCGAAGAGGAGCTCTTGAAGGGGACCGGGACGATAACATTAAACAGCACCAACAGTTCTGGTGGTTGTATGGCAATTAAGGACCTGATTACCAAGTCAGTAGAATCACGGTCGAATCAGTAGTCACTGAATTATCAGCCAGCGTACACAGACTTAGCTTTTCTAGAATTAGGGTAGTATAAGATTTAAGTTAAGTTCTTTTAAGTATAGAAAAAAAATTGAAGTAAATTACATTTAAGTAAAAAATGGACAGGCACAAAGTTTTTCGAATTTCACTTCGTTAAACAAATAATCAGACGTACAGCCACAAATGAAGTCCTGTCGCCAAAAGGCAAATTGCACAATAGTCTTTTGGCTGATTTATACGTGTTCAAGTGTTCCGCCGAACACTGCTTGCCGCAGAGAAAACATACATGCACAGAGCGAACGCGGTTACAAATGAAACACCAACAAATTTGTTTTTAATTTTTATTTTAATCGAAGTTGTCTATTATTATTTTGAATTATAATTTTCGCTGCTTTTCTTACGAAATAAGTGCCGAGTACGTTACCGAAAAGACGTTCTTATACTATCTAAATAAACACATTGTAGGCGAAAACAAATCGACTCACACTTAATACGACACATTTTTACTTTTTATGACACGAGAAGTATCAAGGATTCTTGGCGCGGATTAACCACCTCGGCGGGGTTCTCTGGTCTCCTCACTGTACGGATATTCGATATATCCTTCTCGTCCCGGTGACGATCAGAATTAGACTCGTCGTCTCGTTGACGATCGATATCTCACTAACTATCTGCCCTCAACCATATCCTGCTCACACAGATACCCAGATTCAAAACTGGTATCTGTATCTATCCGGAAAATATTCCCTATTAGCTCTGCTAACAGAACTTCCGAATTTCTGTTAGCAGCATGTTATCACATCCCCCGGGATATTTTGTAGTTTCCTGAAAGGGGAAAGTCATCTTGCATACATCATCATTATCGCTGAGAGAGTTTCATTTCCACAGCCTTCTGTTTGCACAGAACATCTGGCGCCCAGACCAGAGATATTCGGCGATTGTTTTGACGTGCAGTCGGTGGGTGTTATTTGAACTTGTACCCGGAATCGAAATCCATTAGATCTTTATAATGGTGCGAAATTCTAGCGTGGCCGTGGGACCGGAGTATTGCCTTTGTTGGCTTAACTCCTCATAAATCATCGGATATCTCGTTGAGATATATTCGATTGCGATAGGTCGTGGCTGCCTTCTGTTGTTCAACGGATTTGGGTGGTCCTCGCGTTAGATTACCCGCACGTGCATCCGTTGATCGGCTCATTCTTTGATGTAGCAATTCTTTTGTATCGAATTTCGGAATTGCCGGTTCGATGAGATGTTCCTGGGCGCAGGCAGCATGTATGGCATTTTGGGAATTGGTTTTTTTTCTTAGGATTAGAACGCATGGATGTTTATGCCTTTGTTTCAGGCATGAAGAGTTATAATTGTTGAGCTTGACCTAAAAAGCTTTGGGAACGTTCAGTTCCTTGCTTTTTTGGTGTCGGTCTCAACGTTGGCTGCGAGTTGCAGGCCCTATCGCGGGCTTTGGGGCACGCGTCTGTGGGCGCGTGCAACGCTCTCAGGTAAGTACGTTCTTTGAAGATAGGAACCTTACCTGAGTAGACTTGTGCGTTCGTAGAACGCTACATCACTCCCCCCCTAGTGACGTAGTCACGATATGAGGTAGTTAGTTGCTTGGGGGGTGTAGTTGAGTTTTACGAGCGTGCTCCCTTCCGTATTGGGCGGTGTTTGGGTGGTAGAGGAGCGAAAGTTAGCGCGTTCGTCGTTCTTTTTCGCTTGTCAGAAGTTGGGGTTTCAGGTTGCCGTACATTGAGAATCTTCGCAGCGTCTTCTTGTGCGCGCAGATCTCGGGCGCGCTGCCGCGTTATCGGTCCGTGTAGGATGTCCGACGCCCCGCGCGCGACCATTTCGCGGGGGTTCGGTTGATTCTCAACATTTGACGGGCCTGGCGTTTCGTGGGAGTCTGCTGGGTGGCGTACGGGGCAGGTTTCGGCTACCGCCGCTGGTTGTTGATGCACTTCTCCCAGTACGGTATCTGGTGGTAGTTCCAGGTGGCACGGTTTCAATCTTTCGACACTGACGGTGTACGGCTTGCCGTCGATGTCTACAGAGAAAACACGGTTGTTTATCCGATCCAGCACCCTGTATGGCCCTTCGTAGGGCGGTTCTAGAGGTTTCCTAACTTTGTCCACCCTGATGAAGACGTGCGTGCAGCTGTCCATCTCTGGGTGAACAAATATCCTCTTGGAACCGTGTCTGGCGACAGGTGTTGCCCTGACCTTTCGCATAAGTTTGCGTAGGTTTTCCAAATTTGGCAATTGTTCGAGCGGTGGTTCTCCATCGGCGAAGAACTCTCCTGGGAGGCGCAGATTGGTTCCGTAAGTCAGATCTGCTGCTGAGGCTCCCAGGTCTTCTTTTATGCTTGTGCGCAAGCCTAAAAGAACTGTCGGTAGTACGTCCAGCCATTGATTATCGTCGCGACACATCAGTGAGGCTTTCAGTGAGCGATGCCATCGTTCAATCATCCCATTGGACTGGGGGTGATAAGCTGTCGTGTGGCTTTGTTGGCAGCCGAGTAGATCGGTCAGCTGCCTGAAAATCGCTGCCTCGAACTGTGGTCCTCGATCAGCTGTGAGAGTGGCTGGGACGCCGAAACGTGTGACCCAAGTCGAATAGAATGCTTTGGCTACATTCTCCGCGGTCACTGTTCGTAGTGGCACTGCTTCTGGCCACCGAGTGAAGCGATCGATCATCGTCAGGAGGTACATGTAACCTCTCGACGGCGTAAGCGGTCCCACAATGTCGATGTGTACATGGGCGAATCGTGCCTCGGGGAGCTTAAACTGTGCTGGTTGTAGCACGTTGTGTCGATCGACTTTGCAACGTTGACATTGCAAACAATTACGTGCCCAATTTGTGATGTCTTTGGCCATATGTGGCCAGACGAATTTACGTCGGACGGCCGCAGCGGTTGCGCGTCCGCTTGGGTGGGCTGGGTTATGGAATGTTTCGTACACATTCCTTCGAAACTTTTCTGGGATGTAGGGGCGAGCTGTCCCCGTCGATACATCACACCAGACTTCATCGTTTGAGTCGTTGAAAGGAAGTTTACGCATAACTAGTGCTGTCTCCGCTTTCAATAGGGACTCGAGTTGATGGTCCTCTCCTTGCGCTTGTGCCAAGTCGGCATCATCGATTTGCGCACGGAGTTTAATTGCATCGATACGCGAAAAAGCGTCTGCAATTACGTTGTTTGCACCTGGAACATATTCGATTCGCGTGCTAAATTGCCCGATGAAATCCAGGTGCCGCTCCTGTCGTGGGGTTGAACTTTCCGCTTTCTTTCGGAAGGCGTACACCAGTGGTTTGTGATCAGTTTTGATCGTCAACTGGCGTCCTTCGACCATGTGCCGGAAGTACTTTACTGCGGAGTAAATCGCTAGTAACTCCCTGTCGTAGGCACTGTATCGTCGCTGGGTCGGGTTCAATTTTTTTGAGAAGAAGCCCAGCGGTTCCCATTTACCATCGCACTCTTGTTCGAGTACGGCCCCAATTGCAGTGTCGGAAGCGTCACACTGTATGGACAATGGGGCTCCTTCGATGGGGTGTCGAAGCAAAGTTGCGTTCGCCAGCTGCTCTTTCGATAAGCGAAAAGCTTGGTCAGCTGACTCGGTCCATTGAATCGGTCGTTTGTCGTTTCGTTTGGCTCCTACTAGGTATTCGTTCAGAGGAGCCTGGACCTGTGCGGCGTTTCGAAGCGTTGGGCGATAAAAGTTTAAAATTCCCAAGTAACGCCTAAGTTCTCGCACATTCTTGGGGCGAGGAAACTGCATTAGTGCTTCCACCCTGTCTTGTAATGGGCGGACGCCTTGGCCATTTATACAATAGCCAAGGTACTTGACTTCCGATTCTCCGAGGTGGCACTTGTCTGGATTGATTACCAGGCCGAATTCTCGGAGGCGCTCGAACACTTGCTTCAAATGGGAGCGATGTTCGCTCATGTTTTTCGATGCTATGAGTATATCATCGATATACGCGTAGCAGAAGTCAAGTCCGCGGAGAGCTGAGTCAATGTAGCGCTGGAACGTTTGCGCTGCATTTCGGAGACCGAATGTCATCACCTTGAACTCGAATAGTCCAAAAGGTGTGGTTACCGCGGTTTTCGGTATATCTTCGGGTGCCACCGGGATTTGGTGGTACGCCCTCGTGAGGTCGAGGGTCGAGAAAACTTCGCACCCCTGCAGCTTATAAGAAAAGTCGTGCAGGTTTGCTATCGGATATCGGTCGGGTGTCGTTATTGCGTTCAGCATTCGATAATCACCACATGGGCGCCACTCGCCGTTACTCTTTTTGACGAGATGAAGTGGGCTCGCCCATGGGCTGTCGGACGGCTGGCAGATTCCTAAGTCGAGCATATACTCGAATTCTGCACGAGCCTCGCGCAATTTTTCGGGAGCCAATCGGCGCGGGCGTTGGCTCACTGGGGGGCCGCGCGTTTCAATGTGATGAAAAACGCCGGCCTTTGCACGTCGGGGATTGCTAAGCGGAACTGTTATATCCGCAAATTCTCGCAACAGATCGCTGAATGGTCCGTTTGCGACAGTGCACGTTAACGTCAATGCCTCTCCCGCCTTTGTGTTTACTGGCTGAGAGAGAGACGTTAACGGGTCCATCAGTCTGTTGCTGGCTACGTCCACTACTAGTTTGTAGTGTCGCAGCAGGTCCGAACCTATTAGGGGTTCGGTCACATCGGCCACTACGAAGTACCATCGAATTGGTCGACGTAGGCCTATTTTTAGTGTTATTAATTTCCGTCCGTAGGTTTTAATTGGACTATTGTTCGCGGCGAACAATCTCAATTTACCCGGCAACCGATTTGCAGGTGCGTATGAGCGCGGAAGAACGGAAATATCCGCACCTGTGTCAATAATGAAGTCCATATTTAACTTCGAATCGTATATTGACAAGCGACTTAATTGGGGGTTGCCGGCCGTTTGCGCTTTTTCTACGGTCGGCAGTTCTAGTTTAAAGAACTAGCCTGTATTGCTGGCACATGTGACCAGTTGCAGGGTTGCCTGCACTTCCTGGCTTGTGCCCCGAAACGATGGTGGAAGTAACACCTGCCCAAGGTGTTTTCGTTGGTTGGGGTGCGCGATCTACCGCGCCCGCGTCTAAAGTTTTCACGCGACCTGCTTCGTCGCCGTGATCTGTCACGGCCAGGCCATGAATTGTTCCCCACGCTGAGGTTATTCAGTTGCGCTTGCAACTGCTGGACCTGCCTGCCTAAGCGTTCTATCTCATCGCTCGTCTGTGTTGAATGAGTGCACGTTACCGTGGAGGTTCGTGGTTGGGGCAGAGGTGGATTTTGCGCGGGGTTCGTTGCCGGAAGGAATTGGAGATCCGTTCGGGATCTATCCGTGGCCATTACTGCCTCGGCGTGTCGCGCTAGCTCATCAAGACCAGATTCGGCTAGAGGCGCGACGATTGCTTGAACGTATTCTGGTAAAGATTCTCGAAATATAGCCGTTAAGGCTGTCTCGGACATGTCCGTTCCGGCCAGCGCACGGAAATAGGCGGCGCGCTGGGATGGTCGCATCCCAGAGGTGTCGGTCGACCGTAATAAACGTCGCAAGCGATTTTGCGGCGTTTCGCTATAGGCGTTAGTCACCATTTCTTTAAACGCCGTGTACGGTTGCGGAGATGGGGTTTTTGTTAAGTATTTCGCATATGGAAGCAATTTTGGGTCTTGTACCCGTGTTACCACGAGGAATTTCACTTCCTCGTCGGTGATTCCTTCCACGCTGAAAGCTTTTTCGGCGTACCCGAACCAGTAGTCTGGGTCGTCGGACGTGAAATCCGGTAATATTACGTTCGGCCTTCGTGGACGTTGGTCCGTATAGGGAGGTATGTCGGCTTCTCGTAAGGGAGTTAGTTGAGATGCAGTCGGGGAAATGTCCCTGTTAGTTGCCATTGTCGCTGTTTCGACCGAAAATTGCGACCTCGTGATTGGCATCTACTTTGAAATTTCGCGTCGTAAATCCGTCGCTCGGTGCGCGGATCGCTTGTTAACGAGAGGTTCGCGTTTACTTTTTTCGAGTGGAACGCGGTAAAACGACCTGCTGATTCCAAAGATTTTATTTTCAGGGATGGGCCTAGCATAAAAGGATTCTATCTATTTTCCAAAAATAGTAAAAGGATGGGCCTACACCAGAGGACCCTACGTATTGTTCGACTGTGCCGGGAGCGGACAGAGAGAAACTTTTCAGTTCGAAGGAGGACAAGAAGTACGAGGAGGAGAGAACTATCGAGGTTTTTCGCGGATGCGCAACTGTTTCTTCGTTGCCTTTATTGCGGCGATCAATTTCGCTTTATTTCGCGGTCGTTACAAGAAAGTCATGTCAAGTGTGTCGTCGGTTCGCGCGTGTCCTTCGTTGCTCTGAGGGAGCTTACAAAATTGTTTATTTTTTTATATATTGTTTGAAATTCTTAACTGGTTTTGCCTCTTTGGCTTAATTGTGTGCTCTATTTAGAAGTATTCCATCAAAAATGTCCCGGAATCTTCGTTAATATACTACGTTTATTATTTAATTATTTGCGCATAATACTACAAATGGAAAGAATGTGTCAAATCTGATTCTTTTCCTGTCAAGCTTCCGAGTCTGTTCGATAATGTCGGTAACAAAAATCTATATAAATTTTCAAAATAGATAAAGTAACAATTGAACTGCGGACTAAAACTGCGCTTTACAATTCCTTTGTTCGTGACAGTTTTACGTATAATACCGCTTTTTTTTTTTGTAAATTGGCATTTATCACAATAAGAGAATAAAATTATTGGAGTGAAGTTGTGCAAGCCTAATACACTTTTTTGTTTGTTTAATTTTATATATCGGGTTTCACTTACTACTAACTTATCAACACAAAAGCAATCATACATTGGCCAAGAATTTTAGTATTATTTAATTTTACCCGTACTGTTTCGAAGGTACTTTTGGTAATAATCTCTACTATCTACACATTGTTATGTTATTATATAATGTAGATTCATTTCGTTACTGTTTCACTTGTATTCTTTGTCTTTTTAGGTTTTCGTATTGTATTTGCTCAGAAGGGGCTTTACAAATTTCACAAATGATGTTGAGCGCTATTTTTCGGGCTACCGACACGTTACTTATATAAGTACTAAATGTATTCCTAAGTACGGTGGCTCAACATGAACTCCCCCGATTATATTTACAAGGTTTTGTATTGGCTCAGAAGGAGCTTTATAAATTTCATTTTTGGCTCAGAAAGAGCTTTCACAAGAGAAAAAAAAAATTATAATGAAAAATAGTATATATTTAAAAAAAAAGGAAAAGAAAACAATTTTTAAAGGACTTGCGGTTTTTTTTTTCTGGTTTCCTGTCGATCTGCTGTTGGGCGTCGTGATGAGTCCTTGTCCTGGTAGCTGCGGTTCTGTAGGCGCTTCACTTCACTGGAACTCACTGTTTGTTTTAATTGGTGATATCATCACTGATTAAGTGTTGCGTTTCGGAAACTGTTCGAATTGTTTGTCCGTTTTCTCTCGAGTGTTCACGTTTTAATTTTCGCGCGTGTTCATTTTTTGTATTTGGTGCGTGTTCTCTTTACTCGCGTCGCGGTCACCACTTTGGCTGATTTATACGTGTTCAAGTGTTCCGCCGAACACTGCTTGCCGCAGAGAAAACATACATGCACAGAGCGAACGCGGTTACAAATGAAACACCAACAAATTTGTTTTTAATTTTTATTTTAATCGAAGTTGTCTATTATTATTTTGAATTATAATTTTCGCTGCTTTTCTTACGAAATAAGTGCCGAGTACGTTACCGAAAAGACGTTCTTATACTATCTAAATAAACACATTGTAGGCGAAAACAAATCGACTCACACTTAATACGACACATTTTTACTTTTTATGACACGAGAAGTATCAAGGATTCTTGGCGCGGATTAACCACCTCGGCGGGGTTCTCTGGTCTCCTCACTGTACGGATATTCGATATATCCTTCTCGTCCCGGTGACGATCAGAATTAGACTCGTCGTCTCGTTGACGATCGATATCTCACTAACTATCTGCCCTCAACCATATCCTGCTCACACAGATACCCAGATTCAAAACTGGTATCTGTATCTATCCGGAAAATATTCCCTATTAGCTCTGCTAACAGAACTTCCGAATTTCTGTTAGCAGCATGTTATCACATCCCCCGGGATATTTTGTAGTTTCCTGAAAGGGGAAAGTCATCTTGCATACATCATCATTATCGCTGAGAGAGTTTCATTTCCACAGCCTTCTGTTTGCACAGAACATCTGGCGCCCAGACCAGAGATATTCGGCGATTGTTTTGACGTGCAGTCGGTGGGTGTTATTTGAACTTGTACCCGGAATCGAAATCCATTAGATCTTTATAATGGTGCGAAATTCTAGCGTGGCCGTGGGACCGGAGTATTGCCTTTGTTGGCTTAACTCCTCATAAATCATCGGATATCTCGTTGAGATATATTCGATTGCGATAGGTCGTGGCTGCCTTCTGTTGTTCAACGGATTTGGGTGGTCCTCGCGTTAGATTACCCGCACGTGCATCCGTTGATCGGCTCATTCTTTGATGTAGCAATTCTTTTGTATCGAATTTCGGAATTGCCGGTTCGATGAGATGTTCCTGGGCGCAGGCAGCATGTATGGCATTTTGGGAATTGGTTTTTTTTCTTAGGATTAGAACGCATGGATGTTTATGCCTTTGTTTCAGGCATGAAGAGTTATAATTGTTGAGCTTGACCTAAAAAGCTTTGGGAACGTTCAGTTCCTTGCTTTTTTGGTGTCGGTCTCAACGTTGGCTGCGAGTTGCAGGCCCTATCGCGGGCTTTGGGGCACGCGTCTGTGGGCGCGTGCAACGCTCTCAGGTAAGTACGTTCTTTGAAGATAGGAACCTTACCTGAGTAGACTTGTGCGTTCGTAGAACGCTACAGTCTTATTATGTTTACCTAAGAGCGTCTGCGGATTACCAGTAAGTTATAATATAAGATAATTAAGCTAGATTTTAAGCTTTTTTGTCTAGCATATAAATTAGAAACTAAGAATATAAAACGAAATAAAAGTTGTTGTAAAAATGAAATGAAATGACCTTCTTCTCCGCTATCTAGATTCATTTTGCCGGCAGACAGTCTTCCGGAACGGAGCAGAGGTCATAAAAGCCTTTGAAGATTTCAATGCCTCAAAAAGTCAACACTTGTACGGAAAAGGAATATTTGACTTTGTATCACGTTGGAAGAGTGTTATACGAGGGTTGCCTCTTATGTTTCGGGATTTGGCAACCCTAGTGTTGCAATCCGGCAATTGATCGTAAAGTTGGACATTTTTGAGGTTATACGCACTCAGAACGTTTTGACATACGAGCGCTATTTGTGTTGTTTACAGTAACTTAAAAGATTCATCTCGGCCCAAAAATGGAATTAAATCGTCAACATTTTCGTGCGATTATTTTTTACAACTTTCGGCGTGGATTAACTCAGCAACAGTGCATGGATGAACTTAATTCAATTTTTGGCGATGAAGCTCCATCAAGAACCAGTGTTTATCGATGGTATGGTGAATTCAATCGTGGTCGTAGTTCACTCCAAGATGAATTTCGTGAAGGTCGTCCAAAATCAGTTGTTGTTCCGAAAACCATTGATGCTGTGCGCGAACTGATATTGGAAGATAATCATGTGACCTATCGTGAGGTTGAGACAACCTTAGGCGTTTCACAATATTGCATAAACATTCGAATGTCAAAAAAATTTGTTCGCGGTGGATCCCACACAATTTGTCAATCGCCCAAAAAAAGGCTCGTGTCAATTGGTCGAAAGAAATGCTCAAAAAATACGGTCGCGGTGCTTCGAAACACGTCTATGACATCGTGACAGGTGATGAATCGTGGATTTACGCGTATGAGCCCGAAAGTAAACAGCAGTCGAGTTGTTCGCGCACGAAGGACTTCCAAGCAAATGGTCGCCTGTTTTTTCGGAAAAACTGGACATGTCGCAACCGTACCGCTAGAACAACGCAGAACAGTCAATTCTGAGTGGTACACAACCATTTGTTTGCCAGTTGTCTTCCAAGAAATCAGGAAAACCAACCGCCGAAGACGGATCACTCTTCACCACGACAATGCGAGCTCTCACACATCGGCTGCGACAACAGCACCCAAAACATCGATTTGATGGGTCATCCGCCGTATAGTCCTGACTTGGCCCCGAATGACTTCTTTTTACTCCCGTACGTAAAAAACAAACTGAGAGGTCAACCTTTTTCGACAACTGAAGAAGCGGTTGCTGCATTCAGAATGAATGTGTTGGAGATACCTCAATCAGAGTGGCAAAAGTGCTTCGACAATTAGTTCAAACGCATGCAAAAGTGTATAGATCTTCATGGGGAATATTTTGAAAAACAATAAAGTGATTTTCGATGATCAATATTTGTTTTTGTTCTCTAATCCCGAAATATAAAAGGCAACCCTCGTAGATGCCAACCCAACGGTGGTACAAACCCAATATTTAGACATTTGAAGGATAACTGGAATTTTTTTTTAAATATTAATAATTGCAAAAATTATTAATGATTATTCCTCGAGTCCTAAAAAGGTGACTTCTCGTGTATACGTTAAGTCAAGGTGGGATCATCTGAAATCAAAAAGCGACATAGATTCTGTTCGTAGTTTACTCTGTCTCGGGGGTGGATGAATGATTTTGAAAAAAAAAAAAAAAAAAAAAAAAAACCACAAATATTTTCATTAAAAAAATCGACAATTTTGGAAATGGCTCATCTTATTCAATTTACTTCGAAATGAGTCGAAATTTCGGCAGTCCTTTCCTGAGATATTTTTCTTGCAAAAAAGAAACCATCGATTTTATGAAAATCATGAATATGTATACTATATATGTCCCCTTAAATTCCATTCAAGAAGAAGTCTTCGCTAACAGAGTGAATTTTTCCCAAACTTCCGCGCTTAGTTTTATTTGTGTATTTTCATGTAATAATTTTGAATTCACATTCGAATTCAGTAGTAGCTGTATGAATGTAACAATGCTCTACTACAAGCCCAATAGATGAGAATCATCATTAATCGCATTGAAATCAAATATCACCCCAAATTTGATATGCCCTCTGATTGGATGCTTCTCTTTCAATGTCATGCTTCCGCCTTCATTACCATTCTCCGTCTGTTATTGGTTTAGCCAACTAATCCTGACTACACACCTTGACCGTGCCTAGGGACTAGTGAATCACATTTACATTCTCTGTGGTGTAAATCATGTTCAATCGAGTGAGTCTCCGAAATTTCCAGAAGGCATCTCACAACACCGGCCAGGAGACACGCCAAGAGAAAATCCTTTAGCTTATCTGGTGTGCTCATGCCACAATTCAATTATTCTCCGTCTGCACTTGGCCGCTAGGTCTACAATCATTGAGTTGCCCGACTTGGTTGTCGACAATTTAAGAAGGATATCCTTTTCATGGGTCATGCTCTCATCCCTTTATGTAGTACTGTTTGGAAATGAATTATAATCCCTCGATGAACCTAATTCATGACCGCCCTCGAGCAGCTCTGGAGTGTTCTATTATTTACTTATGGCTGCGTTAACAAGCAGAGCAGAGTAGTGGGAGTTTGTGGCCTATTATCCCAGTTTGACGATGGATTGTGGAATTATGTGGTAGACAAATGTCTGTGTCCTAACTTTTTTGAGGTTCTCTTGTTCGCGTTTGTGTTCAAAGGATAATCATAGCCACCACGGTTATTAGTTTGCCGTTTGGTTTATGGCATTGTGGGTTCAAGCTGCGCACTTCAGGATCAAACGTTGGAGACACTCAAAGAGAAAGTAGTAAAGTCTAGACATAAAGTAAATTGTCACGTATCTGATAAGTGGCCCTTTGATTGTTTGTAATGACTTGAATGAGAGCAAAGCTTTTTGGCTTGAACAATCTCGAAATTTGCCTTTATAAATGATTCGTAGCGATCTTCACAGCGTTGTGGAAGGAGTCATGACAGTGATGAAAATCGGGCTTTTGGGTTTTTACAAAAGCGACAATAATCTACAGACTTTATTATATTATTTATTTACTGGCCTGTAGGAGCCCGGAAGTTCATGACCTCACCGAATCGGCTCCGCCATTGTTCCCTGTCCTGTGCGCTCTCCTTCCACGTTCGATCATCCGATCCGATCTCCTCGAGGTCCAATCAAACATTGTCCTCTCATCTCCGTCGCGGCCGTCCTGTCGGTCTCCTCCCTGTTAGTTTACCGTCAAGAATTCTATGCGCGGTCCTATCATCGCCCATTCGCGCTACGTGTCCGGCCCATCTTAATCTTCACGACTTGATCACTCTCACTATTGTAGGTTTGCTGTATAGCTCTTCCAATTCGTGGTTGTGGAGTTTCCTCCATTGTCCCGACTCCTCGTAGTATTTTCCGGCGAATATACCCCTTAAAACTTTATTCTCGAATACGCGGAATTTGTTCTCTTCCCGTTTTGTGATAGCCCATGTTTCGGATCCGTATAGAGCAATCGGCATGATTATGGTTCTATAGACACGGAGCTTTATATTGCGTGATAGCAGTTTGGATTTTAATAGTTTACTGGCTGCATGCCGACTAGCGTTGCCGGAATGTAGTATTTTGTTAATTTCCTTTGACGTTTCGTTTCTGGTCGTCAGTATCGTTCCCAGATATTTAAATTCTTTGACATTTTCAAATATCTTGCCCCTGACGTTTATATGTGTTCTCTGAGGTCCACCTGCTCTCGTCGTAATCATGTATTTCGTTTTGTCTTCGTTTATTTCTAGGCTCACCTCTTCTGCCGCTTGCATGATGATTTCACAGTTTTTACTTACAGTTTCGAGATTATCGCCCAGAACGGTGATGTCACCGCATACGCGAGCAGTTGTGTGACCCCGTTCAGGGATGATCCGGCCGTGTTGTCGTCTTGTACCTTTCGGATAACACACTCGAGGACAAGGTTAAAAAGGCATGGTGAGAGGCCATCCCCTTGTTTCAGTCCGCCCCGGATTTCAAATGGTTCTAAGAGGTGGTTTTCTATTCTAACTCGCCCTTTGTTTTCGTTAATGCAAATTTGAATGGGGGCGGTATATTTTTTCGGGATCCCCAGCTCAACCACAATATGATAGAGTCTTTGCCTTGCGACTGAGCCATAGGCTTTTTTGAAGTCCACGAACAGTTGGTGAACCGTCTCCCCGTGATCCCACTTCTTTTCCAGCAGTTGTCTTATTGTGAACATCTGGTCGCTTGTTGACCGGTTCCGACGGAATCCGCATTGGTAGTCTCCCAATATTTTTTCTGCGTACGGTGTGATTCTTGCCAGTATGACATTTGTTAATATTTTGTATGTGATTGGGAGCAATGATATTCCTCGGTAGTTTTCGCAGTCAGATCTGTCGCCTTTTTTTTAAAATGGGGATGACTATTGCGGTTTTCCATTCTTCCGGAATGACTTCCTTGTCCCATATTATTTTAACCAGTTGGTGGATCTTTCGAGCGGTTACCGCTCCTCCATGCTTCACAATCTCTGCCGGTATGTAGTCGACTCCGGGAGCCTTGTTGTTTTTCAACCGGTTTATTGTGACTACAACTTCGTCGAAAAAGGACTCTGGGATCTGAGGCTCGGCTGTATGTACGTCTGGTTCGTTGCTTTGGTTGATGAGTGCGCACATTGAGGAGGTTTTCAAAGTACTGTTCCCATCTTGTCACGATATTGTTAGTTTCTGTGACCCGACAGCCGTTTGTGTCTCGAATTATTTTGACTCTCCCTCGGTAGCCATTTCTAATTGAATTTATGCCGGCATACAAACCCCTG
This sequence comes from Microdon myrmicae, assembly GCA_963931805.1. Classification (NCBI taxonomy): domain Eukaryota; kingdom Metazoa; phylum Arthropoda; class Insecta; order Diptera; family Syrphidae; genus Microdon; species Microdon myrmicae. The sequence goes on from OZ007502.1 coordinate 64,878,481, forward strand.
CTGTTCTTTGCTCTGGCATTTTCTATGATTTTTTCGATCCGAGTCTTCTCCCATTCGCGTTTTTTGCGTTTGAAAAGTCTAGTTGTTTCTTTCCGAACTGTCGCGTATCGTACTGCGTTGACTTCATCATATGCTTCTAAGTGCACTCATCGTCAAACCAAGGTTTGGGCTTAGTTGTTTTCTTAAATCCTAATACCTCTTGGGCTGTTTGTTTGATTGTGTCTCTGATCGATGCCCATTTAGTGTCCACACTATTGGCTTCCTCTTCCTCACTACTGTCATTCTCTAGGATGCTAAATCTATTCCTTAATTCGCCTTGATATTCCGCCCTTTTACGTAGGTCTTTTAGTTTATCAATCTCGAACTTATTGCTTGTCTCCTGTGACTGTCCATGTGGGTTTGCTGCAAGCCGACTTCTAATTTTGCCCATCACTAGAAGGTGATCGGAGTCGCAATCTGCTCCTCTATATGATCTTACGTCAAGGATGTTCGAGTGGTGTCTTTTGTCTATGAGGAAGTGGTCTTTTTGGTTACGCGTTACGCCGTGGGGTGATATCCATGTGGCTTTATGGATTTGTTTGTGCTTGAACATCGTGCTCTTCACTAGCAGATCTTTTGACGCTGGGAACGTGATAATTCGAATACCATTATCATTTTTTGGTTGGAAGATATCTTCCTTTCCAATTTTCGCATTGAGGTCGCCGAGGATGATTTTAACATCGAATGATGCGATCCCATCAAATACTTCCTCTAAGGTCTCGTAGAATGTGTCCTTCGTTTCTTCGTCGGTAGATTCTGTTGGGACGTGTACGTTTATAAATACATAATTGTACCATGGGCCCTGTATTTTTAGCACCGACATTCGGTCATTAATGAATTGCACATCTTTTACATGGGACGTAATCTTCTTTCTTATGATGAAGCCAGTTCTGAGGCTATGTGTATTGGTACCTCCACACACTAGTGTAAACCCGTTTGTTTTGATTATTTGATGTGGGAGACGGACTTCCTGAAGCGCGACGGTGTCCATTTTATATTATTTCGCGTTTTTTACGACCGTCTGTATCGCGCCTGGTTTATATAACGTTCGAACATTCCACGTGCCGACGCGTATATCCCGCTTTTTCAGTTTTTCCCTACGTCTTCTTTTTGCCGAGTCGGTGTTTTCTTGATGATTTTTTCCCTTATGGTAGTGTCGGCTCATCACACCTACACCTACTGGGTTTTTCGCGGGATTGTTTTTTGTATATTGGTTATTATCAGATCCCCGTTTTGATGTGCTAAGGTCTGCTTACTGCTCTGATTCGACCTGGTGTCAGAGAGGCGCCGTTATAATACAGCCGGTATACCCCTGGCTGCAAGCCATCCAATGGGCACGGTGACGCGTGACACCCTGGGTTAGGGGTGGTAGATCTTTGTGTGTTACTCCTCGCTAGCCTGTCTGACATGGGTGACCCTGCTGGAAGCATATGCTTCCGTCAGCATAGCCTGAGTGATTCATTGTACTTTAAGCCCCCGCACCGCGTCACGGTTTCTACCAAGCGGTGGAATCTACAGAGACTTAGTGATTTTTTTAATTATATTACACACATATACCGTAACATCAGTTAGAAAGACCATACCCAAAATAAAAGATTATCAATTTACAAGGTTCACCTGAAGATAATGGACTTGGCTAGGAAATCGGATGCCACACTTCTGACTAACATCCCCAACCCACATCCCCAACCCACATCTTGATATTCATAGAATGTTTCGACGGAATATTACAGAATGGGCCATTTTACCTTTTGAAATCTGCCAAACCTGTGGGTTTCACACTTGTTTTCAGATCAGCATATGGCGGCCTGCTTTCGGAGCGACAGTTTGAATGAATTGGAACCATCGAGCAGTATACAGCCTCAGAACGCACTCTTATTATACAGCTTTACATTCAAAACATGTTCTTAATTCATCGATCAAAATATGGCGCAAAATATTGTGCACAATATTTAATGTAAAAAGCATTTTCAGGCAACACCGTCAGGCATTTATTTCAAATATATATCACCATTGACTATCTGGATAATGCTAGTCGTCAAATCTGACTTCCCTCGAGACGCCCTGACGGCACCATTGCCTCGTCATCATTATTTACAGTTAGACATGATTCGCACGTCTCTCCGACGCATAATTCGTGTCGAAGTTGTTTCCGTACAAAATTAAATTAACCTATGGACTTTCACTGATCAGCAAGTGATACTGTGGCGGTTCCCTTGAACGCCACCTATCATCTTCCCATTACTCCATTGAAAACTCCCACCTAGGGCATATATAAACCTGAAAAGCATGACTTACCTGCTCATAACGACCAACCACCGCTGAAATGCTTAACCGCGCTGAGGTAAAACACGATCAGCAACACAAGCGTTTCTATAGAAAGGGCAAATTGGTCGCACATGTAGCAACCAACATTACATTAGTTTCTACCAACGAAATGTCTCCTAAAGAAGTCGGCTACAATGCCACAAGAGATATTTCTTACTTTTGGTTCTTTTATGCATGCCCACATCGGTTGGACACACGAACGACAAATACATCGTGGCATACGGCGGTCAACCCAGGCGTTCGGGTTCTTTAAACGGAAACTCGCACCTGGCCGCAAAAAGGGATCGAGAACTCGTCAGTGGAAATACACACACGACGGTTCGACCTCTGTTGACGCCAACAACAACATGCGCACGATCAGCAATCATGCTACTCGTAGTCACTGATCGTGTAAGTACATTTAACCCTTTTCAGAACGACTTGCCCCAGCTGCGAATGTGTTCATTTTTATTTGATTCGAAGTCTATGGTTCGCATGCTGGGCGACGAGCAGCAAAAGGGATCATCGTGTGTGTGTTTCAACCCTTCTTTGGTAGGACAAATTCGAAAAGGAAAATGACCAAATATGGTCATCGAAGCGATGATTGAGTACGTGGTATTCTGTCGGTTCGATGAACTTAGTCAATCGTAGTTCAGATTCCACGAGGGCAAGTAGTGCCTTCATGTAAAATCAGTCAGTCGGCGAACGATTACCACGGTGTTTAGAGACGGCATACCCCTGTTTCAAAGTAAATTAAAATTGTTAATTCAGTGCCACATCCACGATTGGATTTTGAACCTTTTTAGTGTCAATAGTTTTAAATTAAAGTACAGCACCTACACAGAGTATACCTACCTCTGTTTCGAATAAAATAAGTTTTGATTAAGGATAAAAAAATACCATGTGCTACAATAAGATAAGTTTTGATTAAGGATAAAAGATACCAATGTTCTACAATAAAATGAGTTTTGATTAAGGATAAAAAATACCGATGTTCTACAATAAAATAAGTTTCGATTAAGGATAAACAAAAAATACCGATGTTTTTTTTTTCCTGATCGACAGGACATCAGTGAACAAGCTAAAACACAAGTCGACGGACGGTTACGGAGTTTGGGACGTCTTGGTGAACCTGTGTCGGGCCGGCACCTACCAAGACAATAATACTCCATAATACCGCTTGGATTTTGCAAATTTCGTGGTGAACATTGACACAAATCGATAGCGATATGTGGTAAAAAAAATCGCGAGAGACGAAACCCATTTTTCTTTGAACTCGACAGTGAATAAAAAAAATCAGTTCTATCCCAATTAAAATCTTTAATTAATTCATGAGGAACCCATTTATGAACAACGCGTGATTTTTTAGGCTGGAATTTAGGCTAAAAGAATCGTTGGATTGTGCTCCTTTGAAGACCATGCTAGAGTTATTGTAACCGCCAATGGAGAGCATTATTGATTAATAGATGCCTTTATGCTAATTTTAGCTGATATTAATAGGCGTAGTAAAAAGAAAGCCATTATTTTCGCATGAAATTGAAGGCTTTGCTTTGCATTGTTACAACAATCCGATTTAGGTCAAATATTCACCGTTTTGTACCATGACTTGTTGCCATTTTGAAGGTAACATCAGTATGTCTCTCTTATAGAATCCCTTGGCAAAATACTGGGACTGTTGATTTTTGCGAGCTTCTCTTGAGGTGAAATCATTCACCATAGACAGACACTGGTGGCAATAACTTGGTGCCAGGTCCGGATTATAAGGTAGATGCATAAGTACACCCCAATCAAATCCGGAGTCTCTGGCGAGACACTGTCGACGTGTGTGACCAGGCGTTGTCCCCATGGAACACAATTCCACTCCTATTGTCCAAAGGTGGCCGCTTCTGGGCGGTTGCTTTCTCTAGACGGACCAATTGGTGACAGTACACGTCCCAATTAAGAGTTTGGTTGCACTGCTAATCCCACCAAACACACTGCAAAACCTTCTCGACTGTCAAGCTATCCTTGGCCGCCCTTTGCGGCAGCCCACACGCGATTCGACCACGACTGTTTTTGTTTGACCCTGTTATAAGTGACACAATTTTCATCATCAGTCATCATACGCTTCAGAAATGGGTCAACTTTTTTGTGATACAGCAGCGATTTGCAGATGGAAATTCGGTCCATAAGGTTTTTTCGCGTTAACTCGTGTGACATCCATACATCGACCTTCTTTTTGTAACCAGCCCTATCCAAACACTTTTTTGTGCAATGTTTGGCTCCTGGGCAATCGAAGCAGTGCTTACATGACGGTCGGACTGGACGAGTTCTATGATTTTATCGACATTTTCGACAATTGTCCCTCCAGAGCGTGGTACATATTTGACATCAAAATTACCAGAACGGAATCGATCAAACCAAAATTGCCCATAATTGGATGTTACAGTATCAGGACCAAAAAATATTCACATTTTCAGCCGCCTGGTGTGCGTTTTCGCCTTTATTGAAGAGAGATTGTAAAATATGGTGTATTTTCTCTTTGAGGTGTCTATATTTAGAACGTGTATAAACAAAACTGAGTCAAACCGTCTAAAATTTTTTTTAGTACGAAATCTTATCTTTTTAACGTCATCTAGCGTAACCTGATCACACTCAAAAAACGCGAGATACAGATTGGAAAAATAATGGATTTCTTTTTATGAAATATAACATGATGATACCAACCACAAAATAAACAAAAAATAGAAAAAAAAGGATTCTACGTCGAATTGTACTTCGACTGTTCACTTAGTGTGGAACTTTCTTATGAAGTGCCAGTAAGTGGGAATAGAAAACAAGGAAAATATTGTAAAAATGTATTAAGCATTCAATCTAAAGTTGTAAAAATTGTAACGGTCTGTAAAATAACTGCGGCATTCAAACACATAACAAACTACTGTAATTGGAAAAATAGCCAGACATCTCAAATTACATATCACGCGACGAATATTGCATTATTCGACGCGAAACTCTCTCGTTGTTGCAATGACTCGACACGATAAACCAATACCATATAGGAGTGGGATGTGTGCTGAAGTGCGATTGGGTGAACGAGATATCTGCCTTGTGAGGAGGGCGTTGTGATATACTCACAGCAAGACCGACTTGCCGTAAGAGGCGACTAAAGGCCGAGTGGTATGTGGGGTCCCAACGCCGTGTCGCCCGGTGATATACCACCCCATCAAGCTATAGACTCCGTGAAATGGTAGGGAGAAACCCTTGGCCATCTATCGCAGCTTGGCTGGTGGACCTGTTCGAGAAAAGTTTGGTTTAGATGGTAAGTCGGTCCCAAGGTGAGATACCACTTGGTCAAGCTGTACATTCCGCGATATCGTCGGCAGAAATTTTCGACTATATTTCGGATGTGTGGCTGATGGGGCGAACTGACACGGCGATAAGTGATGATGGTGTCTTCTGAGATAAAGAATTCCGGAGGTAAACTAATTCGCCGCTCAGATCCCCCCTTGACCATGTCAAGGGAAGGGGGACATCATGCAAACATTTTAATAAATAATCGAACTTTAAAAAATTCGTCATCGCGTAATCGGGTTCGTTCTCGAAACTATGTCGACGTTCGACTGATTACGGCATTTTGTAGCATCATGGGAATCGGTTTCACCAATACGAATGTAAACGCCATCTACCAATATTTGCAAACAACGAAACCTAATATCTTTGCCCTAACTGAGGCCCAGGTCGATTCGTCAACTGATTCGACATATCTGTGTTGCTCAGATACGACTTACATTAGAGATTCCGTTTTAAGGGTAGAGTCTTCATCTTCACGTGGTCCGATCTGGCATGCCAAAGGTTGTAGACATTAGAACCCAATACCTTGGACATCATGTGGTTGCAGGGCATGCTGGGGAATTCTGTTAAATTTCTTATTGAATTTACCGCTCCCCGTATAACGATTGACTGGTGACACTTTTCGAACATCTTTCACGTACTGTCAACTGGATAGAGATTAACGACCTGTCTTCTCAAATTGTTGTCCTTGGCGATTTTAATGTACACATCTCCAACTGGTTGGTACATTCTAACAGAACCAACGAGGATGGGAGGCTGGCGGATGTGTTCACTGTTAGCCGCAATCTGACTCAACTCGTGGAGGAACCTACGCGAGTGCCGGATATCCGAGGTGATTATGCAAACACCCTGGATTTGTTTTTGACATCACAGCCGAGCATTTATACCGTGGAAGTTGCTGCGCTGGTGGGAAACTCAGATCAGTGCCTGGTGTTGGTCGCGCAGCCAGTTGCATTTCAAGCCAATAACCGATCTAAGAAGCTTCGCCTTGTATAGAGGTATGGGGCTGTCCACTGGGACGATTTGTGAGATTCCTTTGCATACTTTCCGTGGTCGGAGGTGTGCTTTGGAGACTCCGATATTAACGCATGTGCGGGGGCGGTCATAGAAGTCATTCTTCTCGAGATGGAGATCTACATTCCGTATTCCATCAAACGAAATTCATCTGATAAACATTAGTTTGATAAAAAATGCGAGCATATTACAGCGGCAAAAATAGAGCTTTTAAACAGTGGCGCTCCAATCCCACCGAGGTTAACAGAACGAATTTTGTTAGAATCAGAAACACGTACAACCAGGCGATTGATACCACGAAGAAGGCTTGCAACGGCAGAGTGAGCAATAAACTCCTTGAGCGCCCCACTCGTTCGCGTCCCTTCCTGTCAATGTCAAGGGCTGTTAGCGGTAACTTCGCTCCCTCTTGTTTTCCTTCGTTAGTGACGGGCACCGGGACGCTAGTAACGGATTCAAAAGATAAAGCTAATGTGTTCGCGAAATTATTTTCCGCGAATTTAAACCTCGACCCGCCCACGTACTGGACTGTGATAGGGTAACCGGTCCAGATACAATGCCAGCAATAGTCCTCCAGAACTGTGTTCCAGAATGGACTGACTCTTTCGCTTATCTTATGTACAGAGGATATTTCCTACCTGCTGGAAAATCGCTCGAGTTCAGCTAATCCCAAAGAAGGGGAAAACGTGTCTCCCACAAAATTACCGGCCGATAGCATTACTGTCTATGTTTTCTAAGGTGATGGAAAACGTCATCATAAATATTTTGAATGCAACGGACTTTCGAGTTATCGTCAATACGTATTCCGTGGCAGGTGGTCCACGGGAGACGTTTTTACCCTTTTAACTGATATATGGACATCTGCGATTGTGGGGCCTGGTAAGTCAAGAGCGGTCGCATTGAATATCTCCAAGGCTTTTGACCGCGCTTAGCATGGGGCATTGCTGAGCAAGGTTCGTTCATATGGACACTCTCAGTAGCTTTGCGATAGGACAAAGACATTCCTCGAAAATCGATCGATACGCGTTGGTGTGGACGGCGAGTCTTCGGATCTGTAACCTGTTAATTCCGGAGTGCCTCAAGGTTCTATTTTGGTCCAACCTTGTTTTTGCTTCACATAAATGATTTGTTGGAGTGGACGCATAACAAAGTGCTCCGTTTTGCGGATGATAGTACGCTTGTAAGCTCTGTTTCGAGTGGCCAGCCGATTTGTGCATCAACGTCGCCCCAACTGAGATGTAGGCGGACTGACTCTCTGAATCGAGATCTGGATAAGATCCTGCAGTGGGAAAAGACCAATCCCGTTGACTTCAGTACAACGAAGACGCAATGTACAACACTCATAAGGAAAGATGGATCGGCTCCACAGCTAATGATGAATGGATAAGTCCTCGAATCTCACCAGATTCCCATCTGGAAAACTGGGTTACCTTTTTAGAGCAAAAAAAAAAAATAAAAAAAAAAAAAAAACCATATATATATATATTGTAGCGAGCTTGGGGTTCGCTGGATTAATTATTTTGAATAAATAAGAGCCGTTAAATCGATTTTGAATTAATATAACACTTTGTTAGTCCGTAATAACAACCTTTACTTATACCGTACACAACGATTTCTTTACTTATCGCTTCCATACTTATTGCGTCTTTTACTTCTTCACTACTTATTTCTCACTCGAGACTTATCGCTTGCTTCACTTTCTTACTTCTTACTCGCTTCAGTTTCTGTGTGCGACGTATTTATACTGTTTCCTTATTCTGATTCGGCGTTTCGTTTCCGTGCGCTCCATAGTCTTGAATGTTCTATTCCAGTACTTCCTAAAATAATCTAGTACTTTGTTTCGGACTTTCTCAAAGATTCCAGTACTGATTGTCATATGCGTCACACTACCATCCGCCTAGATTAGTTCGTCCCGAACTAAGTTCATTGATCTCCTGGGTTAACAAAAGTCGCCAGTCGGTCACGATGTACCACTTTCATCTTGGCGTTCGGTCTTCGCTGAATCCTATAGACAACATCGTTAATTCTTGTGAGAATCTTATACGGTCCTTCCCAATGTTGCTGCAACTTCGGAGACCTTCCTTTTTGCCGATGAGGGTTATAAAGCCGCACGTTATCGCCTGCATTAAATCCGGATGCGTTGGCTCGAACGTCGTACCTTGTTTTCATCCTGTCACTTGATACCTTGATTTGCTTTCGAACCAAATGATGAATCTCATCGAGGCGATTTCTCCATTCGGCTACGTAGTCTTCGGTCTTATCTATGGCGTCTGGAGGTATTCCGAATCGCAGATCGGCTGGTAATCGTATCTCTCGTCCAAATATAATTCTTGCTGGAGAATGGCCCGTCGTATCGTGATTAGCCGATCTATAGCTCAGGAGAAAGGTTTGTACATATTTGTCCCAATCTCGTTGGTGATCACTAACGACCTTCGATAAGTGCTCTTTCATTGTTCGGTTGAACCTTTCGACCATTCCGTCTGACTGTGGATGTAAGGGTGTGTGGGGGTACAAGAGTCTGTGCGACTACGTTGCACGAATTCCTCTTCTGCCACCACGATAACTTCACTGGTGTTCCACCACTGTTCTACGAAGGTATTAACAAACTCAGAGAAAAGAAACACTCGATGTCTATTGTCGAAACGAAAAACATAAACTTTTATTTCACTTTTGGCAACTTAACTAATATTCAAAATTTTCGATTATTTGTGGTTCGATTAATAATACATTCTTACAAAGTAGATACATTCACCTTTGATTAACTATTGTTCATTCACATCTGATTATATATACAAAGTAGTTACATTCGCATCCGATTATGTTATGTTCGATTAATAATATGTGTGTTCAAAGTAGTCACATACAGATTTGATTAAAATATTTGTACAAAGTAGCTATATTCACATTTGATTATATTATGTTCGATTAATAATATGTTTGTTCAAAGTAGTCACATTCACATTTGATTAAAGATCGTAGAAAGTGGTTATATTCACATTTGATTATATTATGTTCGATTAATAATATGTTTGTTCAAAGTAGTCACATTCACATTTGATTAAAAATTTCCACCGAAAATGAACCGCCACGCGTTCGTGCTCTTAGATATTCACCAGCTCACTAACTAATTCAACGGGTGTGCTCTTGTCCCTTAAGGGTTGATTTGGCACACCAACACATCAACCGCCATTGGCCGGTAGGCCAGTTCACGTGGGGATCATTAATATATCTCTCTACATGTCTCACACAGCCAAGGATGTGATCTCACAGTTGCCTTGGGCTGTGTAAGTCATCACAAGGGAGCGCACCATGATGCTGCTAGTTGCAATGCTATCGCTGAGTTCCGCATAATCGTTGGTCGCCACATCGTACCCTTGCCTGTGTGTAGTTTGATCACTTATTCCCAGTCATAGACGCTATGTGTGTAGATCGACCATGGATACGTATTTGTATCATGAGCGGTTGCCCGTATAGCCCATTAGCGCAACTTGACATATCCATTTATGGGCATGCGTTGTATCTTGCATGGCTTGGTTCGACCGCTTGGTATTTCCTGTGATGTGTCGCAAGCCTGCGCAAAAGAGCGATATGTTCGTTGGCGGTTCCGAGTTGTCGGATCGCTGCATGTTGTTTTCATTGGGGCGTCTTGCAGGTGTCCTGCGCTTGCCTATGTTATTTCGTTTCATGCGTTTGCAATTACGTTGCCCGTTGAAATTGATGCTATAATTTTTGTATTTTGTTGATGTCGCCTGCATGTTATATGGTGGTGAGTTTGACAGCCTCGTATAAAATTGCAATCAACTTGCAAGGGAAACTGGAAAGGGCGACCGTCGTATTGTCATGAAGGACGCACCTGCTAATGTGGTCTTTTACAGGTTAAACGTATGTCCCTTGGTTACACCTGTGTACCCCGTCTAAATTAGCTTTTGCGAGATTATTTTTTGACATCGTGGTTCTGAGGTGGAGGATTAATCGGTGGGGTTTGCCTGAACCGCCACAGGTGTGGCCCTGGTTTTCCTTACGCCCAGTGCCGAACAGATGCCTTGAAATATCTGTGATTCGAAATGTCGGCTTTGATCGGAATGCAGCTCACAGGGAACTCCATATCTGCTGATCCAATTATTGATAAGCTGCTCAATGACGGTTGGTGCTTCTTGGTTTGGAATCGGAAGGACTTCCACTCACTTGCTGAAGTAATCCATGATGACCAACATGTATTTGTTGTTGTCGTTGGTTTTTGGAAATGGTGCTGAGATATCAATCGCAATTCGCTTGAAAGGGGCACCCACGTTGTACTGTTTCATAGCGCTCCTTGGTTTTGCTGTTGGTCCTTTGGTCGCAGTGTAAGTTGTGCACTTCCTACACCAAGACTCGACGTCATCTCTCATGTGAAGCCAGTAGAATCGAGATCGTAATTTTGAAAGTGTCTTGTTAACTCCCAGATGTCCACCGGAGGCCCCGTCGTACATTTCTGTTAGAACATCTTTCACTTTTGATGGTGGGACTAGAATCTGCATTCGATGGGATTTCCCGTCCGCGGCTTCCCATTTACGTTTAAGAATACCATCTTCCACCAGCAAGGAATTCCATTGTGCCCAATATGCCTTAAATGTCCCACTCTTGTCGGAAATATTGTTCCAAGTTGGTCGCTCGTTTTTTTCTTTGTGTTCCAGGATTAGCGACATATCTTCATCCTGAAGTTGAGCTGGGCGTATAGCATCACTCGTCCACCCATCTAGTACTTCTACTTGTATATTTCGCAGGTCGTACGCCTCTTCTTTCTCTTCCGCTTTATGACAATGTTTAAAATCTGGCTTACATCGTCTTCTTGATAGAGCATCAGCGTTATTATGCACCTTCCCTTGCTGAATTGAGCTAATCATTGACACGGGTGCACAATCTGCGGTTAACTCTCCTTCTTATTGCGACCGGCTCTTCGGACGCATTTAGTACTCTGACAGGTACAATGTGTTTCTTCACCTCAGGTTGTTCCCTTGATAGTCTTCTCTTATGACAAGCGCATGAACAACAATTCTGACTCGATGTTTCATTCATTCGTCGACGTTTCCTACAGTCAACAGAGATGTGGCCGACTCCGCCGCATGTCCAGCACTTCATAACAGGTCTCGGGATTCTCCGTTGTACATGCCCGATTATTTGGCAGAAACGTTCCTGGACGAACATTTCTCGGACTCTATATGTACTCCCGGTAGCCAGTTTAGCAGATTCATATTCCAATGCGAACGCCAGTATTTCATTAATCGTCTTTTTCCACGCCAAACGAACGGCCTGTTGCAAGTAACGATCTTGGAGTGCGTTTATGAATGCATCCATTGCTACTTCGTTCAGAAATTCCTTAGTCATATTTGAATAAGACAAGATTGCCAATCGCTCAATGTCTGCCTGCAACTGTTGAAGATTTTCTCCAGGTTTCTGGCTTCTGCTCCGCAGTTGCATGCGGTAGACCTACTGCATGTGGTTGTCTCCATACCTAGCTTCAAGGCCGTCTCTTACCGCTTGGAAATATGTTTGCTTCTCTGCTGGTATGGTTCGTAGCAATTCTGACAAGATTAGTGATGTTGACTTTTGCTCATCGACCACTTATTGTAATTGGCCGCGGCGTCAAACTGACGTATGAATACGGAGAAGGGTCCCGTTCCATCGAAGGTTGGCGGTTGCATCCTTGTATCTTTGTAGTCATGTTGATTGCCTGGCGATGTCTTATTTCTCTCAACACAATCAAGTCTCTTTTCGATTCGAGTTATTTCATCGGTGACCTTCTTAAATTCAGCTTCGTTTTTTAGATCTAGATTTTCCATTTCGTTTCGAATTTTTGACTGAATTCCTTCCTTAAAGTGTTGAAAATTACATTTCATCCACTGCGTTTGGGCATCCAATTTTTCATTCAGATCTGCAGCTTGTGCGTCGAATTTTGAATTTTGGGCATCCAATTTTGCATTCAGATCTGCAGCTTGTGCGTCGAATTTTGAATTTTGGACATCCAACTTTGCATTAACATCTGCAGCTTGTGCGTCGAATTTTGAATTTTGGACATCCAACTTTGCATTAACATCTGCAGCTTGCGCGTCCAATTTTGAATTTTGGGCGTCGAATTTTGAATTTACGGCGTCGAATTTTGTGTTAATGTCTGTAGCTTGTGCTTCCAATTTTATCATCATCATCCTGAGCATCTCAGAAATGTCCAACTGTGGCGAACTCTTCTCCGTTACATTGGCACCATCTTGACTCGCTGTTCCTTCTCCATCCGGACAGTCTGGCCCAATCGCAAAAACATATGTGTTAACATCAATACCCTCTTCCTCCATTGCTGCTTGTAGACGCTGTCGAAGAATTTGCTTCTGTCCTCTGCTATCCAGATTCCGGTCCTCAAGTTCCTTCTTCAACTCAGGAACGCGAAGATCCTCCAAATGTCGGTCTGACATCGTCACAACACACTTTCACAGACTTATTCACTTCACCAATAATTAATCCCACTTCTGACACCAATTGTAGCGAGCTTAGGGTTCGCTGGATTAATTATTTTGAATAAATAAGAGCCGTTAAATCGACTTTGAATTAATATAACACTTTATTAGTCCGTAATAACAACCATTACTTTTACCGTACACTTAACGATTTCTTTACTTATCGCTTCCGTACTTATCGCGTCTTTTACTTCTTCACTGCTTACTTCTCACTCGAGACTTATCGCTTGCTTCACTTTCACACTTCGTACTCGCTTCACTTTCTCTGTGCGACGTATTTATACCGTTTCTTTATTCTGATTCGGCGTTTCGTTTCCGTCCGTTCCATAGTTTTGAATGTTCTATTCCAGTTTTCAAGTACTTCCTAAAATAATCTAGTACTTTGTTTCGGACTTTCTCGAAGATTCCAGTACTGATTGTCATATGCGTCACAATATATGTTATATATATATATATATATATATGGGCTCCTCGATAGTATAGTAGTTAGTACACCCGCCTGTCACCCGGGAGACCGGGGTTCGATTCCCCGTCGGGGAGCCCCTGGCGCAAGACTAATGACCTTGCCCAGAAAAAATAAAAAATCATTATGGAAAATTTAACAAGCCTCAGGACTTGCTAAATAAGGCCAAGACCGGTTCCCGGTTGTAGTGCCGAAGATGATGATGATATATATATATATATATATATATATATATATATATATATATATATATTAATCCAGCCCAACATTTTGTTCTGTATAAATCCCAAATTAGACCCTCTCATGTTGGAAGCTCTGTGGCGAAGTTGGTATTGTACCGGGCACCTGTTTTACTTACCTTCCAACGATGAAGAGAAAAGTCACAACACACCACGGATACAAATGTTACTGCTTTGCCAAGGAAGGAGAAAATAAAACAGACTTGAGGATTCCTTGTCGATTAAAGTTTTTAATCTTTATTTTTATTTCATAAGAGTATTAGGGCACACATACATAACGTTCTACTGGCGTTCGGCGGTTTAAACGTTTTGAGTTGTTTTTTTAAATCTAGAGTTACGTACCACTTGGTACATGTACGATATTCCAAATATATAAAACAGATAAATGTACACTTAAGCTAGTAAGATTCATTATAGTACACTCGAGTCGATTAATTTATATTAATTTACTTAATAGACGCACACTCTACTTTGGAGATTAACACTTTGATTATACGCAACAAGACCACAAATGTAATTAGCTAGTTCTTACAGCGGACTAAGATAACACCTCTCCACAGATAAAATGACTCGATTTAAGTAATATACGCGACGTCCCTTTTATGTGTCCGATTGACTGGATACAGCTGACTCCTCACGAATTGCGTGTGTACTCCTCCGAGGTTTGAATCTGACTCAACGATGCAACTCACATCCAGCATTTTCGGAGCGTTACAACCTGCAACTGTTCAAAAAGAACTGCAACAGTTATTTAGTGGCATGTCGGAGCGCTGACTCGTCGCTATAGGTTCGCCTCTCCTGAGAGAATTGTAATAAAAAAAAATCTGGAAGCGTAACTGATTTGCTTTAATAACTTGTTTTAGTAACTTGTTTTAATAACTTGCTTTAGCCATTATTTTGAGCGGTAAATTTGTTGATGCATTGTGTTTAATATATGGGATGATTTTGAGTCGAAACGAATATTGCATGAAAAACCTAATATTATGTCAATACCACTTTAGGAGAATTAGGTAACCAATTAAAACGTCAGTTGTACTTATGTACGTACCAACGCGTTCGGTCTCACGTCTTTCCCTAGGGACAAACATGTTACATAACAATTCGTTCAGGAGGAATATGCTAAGCAACTATCTGATCATCATCATCATCATTGGCACTACAACCGGGAACCGGTCTTGGCCTTATTTAGCAAGTCTTGAGGCTTGTTAAATTTTCCATAATGATTTATTTTTTCTGGGCAAGGTCATTAGTCTTGCGCCAGGGGCTCCCCGACGGGGAAACGAACCCCGGTGTCCCGGGTGACAGGCGGGTATACTAACCACTATACTATCGAGGAGCCCCAAGCAACTATCTGATAGCAAGAAGTTTATTACCCTTCATTGACTAAACAGATGTAGAAATTCACCCAATCCAGCAACAAATAACAGAAGATAGAACACTATGATATAACCATCGATGGAAATTGTATTGACAGATGATTTATCGAATCACCAAAATAAATAGAAGGCTCCTTTATTCAACGTGAAACTGTTTCCTCATAGAACTTCAAACGACTACTCTCTTTAATTGCCATGGAAACCAGAGAAATAAAGAATTTATTCACTCTCTACCTAATCAATTACTGCAAAGTAAACAAAGCCCAGATACAATTAACAATTCAAAAAGGTAATTTCTGATGTGCCCTTTGTGAGCTTCGCATGGACTTGTAGTCTGTTTTAATTCATATTCAGCTTATACTCCGTTTGTAGTCCACACTGGGGATCTTGGGTGGTTGACTACTTACTTGAACTGTATAAATGGATGAGAATTTGAGTACAAAAGGACTTTTTAGAATCAACTACTCACCTCTACTCGGGTAGTAACCATTTGCATCAGCTATATACCTTGTTGTTTCGTAAATGTACTGAAAATTCGTAACCTTTCGGTATGAGTAGAATCCCTGGACAGTAAGTCCTCCATTGTATTTTGTTCCAACTTCATAACGTCTCTCACCATTGCTCAAAATATACCTGGAATAAAGAGATAAAGACCTTTAAGTTATACATTATGACAGAAAGGAGTAAAAGTTACCCGAAAACGTAAGACCCATCAGGAGATCTGTCGTGGAAGTACACAATCACATCTGTGCCCTTAGGAACAACCGACGATGGTGGTTTCCTTCCAATTGATACTGGTCGGCTTCGTACAATTTGCGATAAGGACTCGCTCTGGACAGGTTTGCTGCAGCAGAACAGAGTACTTAAAGCACTGATATAAAGTAAAATCATCCACGGAGGCATTGGAGTATGCCGTTCTGCCAGGGAGGTTAATGCAAAGAATATTTCGATATGTTGTTAAAACATTCACTTTATATAGCCTTTCTGATCCGCACACATGAATACCCATTCAGATGTGATTAATAAAGTGTTTATCGCAGGGATTGAGAGGTTTTGGTAATAACTTATGCCAGCTGACACATTTGACCATGTCATCGTGTATTGAGGGAATTAAAAGGCTTGCGATATCGACCGCTAAATGTATTAACTAATGAATCCGGTGAGTTACCGTTTGTGATATCTTAAATCACCACGGTTTTCATGCAGATCGAAAAACTATAGCGAAATGGTATTTAATTGTGTAAGCGGTTGTCCCTCTAATACCATTTTACATTCGAGAGAGAATAATTATTTTAGCCCGTATGTTGAAAGTACATTGTCTCTTGGCTATGAAAACATTTAAATATAGTTTGATGTATTTAGAAAAGTGGGAAGAACTGAGCAACTTGTAAGGGTGACTAATTTTGGAGTTAACTTGTCAATACATCTATTTGGCATTGGTGGCTACACTTTCCTTTTCTGTTTTTCAAAGTGAGTGTAGATTGTCGATTGTAAATGAAGCGTCGATAGTTTAATATTTTAAAGTACGTACTAATATTTGCGTGGTATATGTTTCTGCTATAACCTGCAATTGATAACATTGACGAGAAAAATACATTTTGTTAAGATAGAGAAAATCCGTAAGGAAAAACGGCATGGAATTGATTCTGAATTCAATTTCTACAATTTATTCCAATTTCGCTGGAGTAAGTAGACAATTTCCTGTTCCGCATTTTTAAGGGTTATCAACCTACCACTGTAACAACGCTAATGTGGTTTTAGCTACAAAAGCAGAAGTCCGTCCTTCACGGAGTTACTACAGTTATAGACATACCTTAAACTATAAAACTATATTCCTACTCCTCTATTGAATCTCGAATTGTTGCGACGTTCACATACTTACCATGTAGTATTTAGAAATATGCATTTGGCACTACACGCTGAATCCCTAGGTTCCCATCGGAAACTATGAACACCACAGTAACAACTGAAGATTGGCACATATTCTCAATTTGATGGTCGAGGAATTGTGATTTATAGAAATACGATATTAACCAGAAAGGCGGTCAGCTGTTCCAGTCGGGAAAAACAAGTGGCAACGCGGCAGAATACATGTGTGCGATTAGTGGAGGTCTGGGAGAAGAAGCAACTATTTACTCTGGCATTTCAAACTTCAATTGAGTTCAAAGATGTAAACGAGATCACCACAAAAAAATATGGAAATATGTGAGGCAGCATGCTCCTCCCCCGCTTGGTAGAAACCTTGACGTGGTGCGGGGGCTTAAACTACGATGAATCGCTCAGGCTATGCTGACGGAAGCATACGCTTCCAGTAGGGCCACCCATGTCAGACAGGCTAGCGAGGAGTAACACACAAAGATCTACCGCCCCTAATCCAGGGTGTTACGCGTCACCGTGCCCATTGGATGGTTTGCAGCCAGGGGTATACCGGCTGTATTAAATCAATGCTCAATGCGAACATTGGAAAGGAAGATATCTTCCAACCAACTATAGGTAAAGAAAGTCTACACGACGTTTCAAATGATAATGGAATTCGAATTATCACGTTCGCAGCGTCAAAAGATCTGTTAGTAAAAAGCACGATGTTCAAGCACAAGGAAATTCATAAAGCCACATGGATATCACACGACGGCGTAACGCGTAACCAAATAGACCACTTCCTCATAGGTAAAAGACACCACTCGAATATCCTTGACGTAACATCATATAAAGGAGCAGATTGCGACTCCGATCATCTTCTAGTGATTGGCAAAATCAGGAGTCGCCTCGCAGCAACCCCACATGGACAGTCACGGGAGACAAACAAAAAGTTCGACACTGATAAACTGAAAGACCTACGCAAAAGGGCTGAATATCAAGACGAGCTAACGAATCGATTTAGTATTCTAGAGAATGTGAGCAGTGAGGAAGAGGAAGCTAATAGTGTGAACACTAAATGGACATCGATCAGAGACACAATCAAACTAACAGCTCAAAAGGTATTAGGATTTAAGAAAACAATTAAGTCCAAACCTTGGTTTGACGATGAGTGCAGGGCGAAGATCGAAGAACGTAAACGCCTCAGAGTGATCCACTTAGAAAGATATGATGAAGTCAACGTAGAAAGATACGCGACAATTCGGAGAGCGACAATGAGGCTCTTCAAACGCAAAAAACGCGAATGGGAGAAGACTAGGATCGAAAAAATCATAGAAAATGCCAGAGCAAAGAATATCAGGGGTATGTATGTCGGCATAAATTCAATTAGAAATGGCTACCGAGGAAGAGCCAACATTATTCGAGACGCAAACGGCTGTCTGGTCACAGAAACAAACAATGTCGTGACAAGATGGAAGCAGTACTTTGAAAACCTCCTCACTGTACGCACCCATCAACCACAGATAATTGCACCAAGCGTACATACAGCCGAGCCTCAGATCCCAGAGTCGTCTCTCAACGAAGTTGTAGACGCAATAAATCGATTGAAAAACAACAAGGCTCCCGGAGTCGACTGCATACAGGCAGAGCTTGTGAAGCATGGAGGAGAGGCATCCGCTCGAAAGATCCACCAGCTCATCCAAACAATATGGGATAAGGAAGTCACTCCGGAAGAATAGAAAACCTCAATAGTCATCCCCATTTTCAAAAAAGGCGACAGATCTGACTGCGAAAACTACAGAGGAATATCATCGCTCCCAACCGCATACAAAATATTAACAAATGTCATTCTGGAGAGAATCACACCGTACGCAGAAGAGATACTGGGAGACTACCAATGTGGATTCCGTCGGAACCGGTCAACAAGCGACCAAATGTTCACAATAAGACAACTGCTGGAAAAGAAGTGGGAATACGGAGAGACGGTTCACCAACTGTTCGTTGACTTCAAAAAAGCATACGACTCAGTCGCAAGGCAGAGACTCTACCATATTCTAGTTGAGCTGGGAGTCCCAAAAAATATGCCGCCCTCATTCAAATTTTCATGAACGAAAACAAAGGGCGAATCAGAATAGAAAACCACCTCTCAGAACCATTTGAAATCCGGGACGGACTAAAGCAGGGAGATGGTCTATCACCGTGTCTCTTTAACCTTGTGCTCGAGTTGTCATCAGAAAGGTACAAGACGACAACATGGCCGGATCATCCCTGAACGGGGTCACACAAGTGCTCGCATATGCGGATGACATCGCCGTTCTGGGCGATAATCTAGAGACTGTTAGTAAAAACTGTGAAATCATCATGCAAGCGGCAGAAGAGGTGGGCCTAGAAATAAATGAAGACAAAACAAAATACATGATTATGGCGAGAGCAGGTGGATCTCAGATAACACATATAAACGTCAGAGGTAAGATATTTGAAAAAGTTAAAGAATTTAAATATCTGGGAACGATACTGACGGCCAGTAACGAAATGTCGAAGGAAATTAACAAGAGACTGCATTTCGGCAACGCGAGTTGGCACGCAGTCAGTAAACTGCTGAAATCCAAACTGCTATCAGGTAACATAAAGCTCCGTGTCTATAGAACCATAATCATGCCGATTGTTCTATATGGATGCGAAACATGGGCTCACAAAACGGGAAGAAAACAAATTCCGTGTATTCGAGAATAAAGTTTTGAGTGGCATCTTTGGAGGTAAATATGACGAGGAGGCAGGACAATGGAGGACTCCATAACCACGAATTGGAAGAGCTATATCGCAAACCTACAATAGTGAGAGTAATCAAGTCGCGAAGATTAATATGGGCCGGACACGTGGCGCGAATGGGGAACGATAGGACCGTGCATAGAATTCTTGACGGTAGACCAACGGGAAAGAGACCGGTAGGACGGCCGCGACGGAGATGGGAGGACAATGTAAGGTTTGACCTTGAGGAGATCGAATCGAATGGTCAAGCGTAGAAGGAGAGTGCCCAGGACAGGGAACGATGGCGAAGCCGAGTCGGTGAGGTCGTGAACTTCCGGGTTCCTACAGGCCAATAAATAATAATATAATAACAGCATGCTCCTAGCTTGAATCCATGACTTGCTAGCTGTAGACATCATTTCGGAAAGCACATCCAAACTGCTACGATATAGCAGTAGCAGAAAAACTCTTGAGACCAGGGAAAATTAAAATTGGATGGATAGTCTCCTGTATTTGTATTGTACGGTTTGCTTCCGTGCTTCTCGATCAACGAGGAAGAGAAGCGAACAATGGGTCTTGAATGGATGCTTGTTGTATGTTGAGTCCTGGTCCTTCGAATTTGAGTTGGACCTGGAGTCATCCGAGCCTTGTAAGTCCCTCGACGTGGTGGGTATTAATTCTGTTGTATATCGACATTTAAACTGTTAAAAACTATCACTTCGAAGTGCCCAAAACTAACGCGGTCACCAAGGAACTTTTGGCGGATTTAAGACGTTGAATGTCGATGAAGTGTTCCGCCGAACACTGACCACACAAAAGCGAAATTAAACACAGGAACACGGAGCGAATGTGTTGGGGTTCTCTATACTACTGTTATCGTTTTGTAGGGGTTTGGTTTCAGGAAGCGTGTCCCCTAGTCCTTAAAAGGAGAAGGGGTCTCTTAGACCGCACCAGAAAAAAGTCCTACAAAGGGGCGTCGCCGTCCTTCCTCATATGCCTGAGGGAAGAGCAACGTCCTGTCGTCGTTTTTGGTTACTCTGACTCTTTTTCTGGCTTTTCCAAGCCCTTGTCTCCGCTGGGATTTGCCTGAAAATTTGGGGGTTTTGGAAAAATGAAAGATCAATTTTGCTTACTATAACCTTTTATTGGCCAGCTGCTCCATGGCTTGAATCAGTTGGAATCCTATTGTGTACAATTTTTATAAGGCCTTCGGAATACTTAGTACTGGATGCTGAGTGCGTGATACTGATCCGAACCTGGATACTGAGTACAGGATACGGATGTGATTGAAGTGAATGAGTCGAATGATTCAATTGCAATGAATATGGATATTACTTTACCATTCTTTTATAAAGGAAAACAAATCGAGATTTGTATCCCGAAAATACACATTTTCGTACAACAATCTCCATTTTTGGGTATCCTGAGTGAGATTCTCAGTGTTTACTTTAGATAAGAATTCAATTTTTTGAATTCTTACGAAACTATTTCGCAGATGTGGGAAAGTATCAGGATTTGGTTTTCTATTTGTTTTTCTTAATGGAAAATTTTGGATAGAGATAACGATCTCTGAATTTTGGTTTTCGATGATGCCGTTGGGCAAATGTGAAACGATAAACGAATATTAGATTCGTTTATTGTGAATAAGTTTTGGATTAAATTATGCCGTGGGGGCAAATGTTAAGCTATAAACGAATGTTTGATTCGTTTATTACGAATTTTGGACCGTGTTTGGATTAATTCGGGTTTCGATAGGATTTTGGGTTTTAGGGTGATATAGCTGGGATTTGGATGTGGAAATGGGGGAAAAAGGTGGTAGGGCTTTTCAGAGCACGACACTACATGGAGAGCCAACCCACTATTTCAGCATTATTTCGACCGCTAACAGCGTGTCATATATATTCCCCAATTTCTTCTACCAACATTATTCACCTGAGAATCATTCTTTTCCCAAAGGACTCATAGCTAAACTCATTATTATATGCAGACAATGCATAATTGAGTTTAGCTACCTTTTTGCCATACGGCAACTCCATTTTGCACCGGAAATCACATCATGTCGGTTAGCAACAACAAGTCGAATCAGACGATGCTGTTGCATAATCTTGCAATCGCTGGGGAATTTATCAAAATATTTAATTAGTTCCCACGATAAATTACCCTAGCCAATTTAGAGTGGTGGGGGTTCTCTATACAACATGGAGAACCAACCCACAATGCCAACCAATCTTGACCGCTAACAGTGCGCCACCTCAACCCAACTTCCCATTCAAACCTGAAATATACACACATTCGCAACCATGCAAAACCTGCAAGCGCACCCAATTCCCCATGCAAAATCCGCAATAGCATACATTCCAAACTTCGCAATAAAACACACTCCAAACCCGTAACAGAATACAATTCAACAGAATAAATTCTAAATCATCCCCGCATATATTTTCTCAAAATTGCTTCGGTCAATTCTTTATCTAAACCATATTCCTTCCTTGCGACCAAGCAATCTTAATTTTCCCGAAATTCATATGCTGTAATAAACCGCATATTCAAACCTACAACGAACATTAACCATCACCACCAACTATACCGAGTCGCATACATTTGCCCAAAATTACTTCGGTTAATATCTTATCTAAATGATATTCCTTGCTTGCACCCAAGCAATTCCAATTTTCCCCGAAAACCACTTCGGTTAATTTCCTCCTTAAATTATACTTCTCGCTTGCGACCAAGCGGTAGCCAATTTTCCACGAAACGATCATAACAACCAAAGCCCTTGATCATACTTGGCTATGCCGTCAAATCCAATTTCCCATTATACACAAACAACGAATCCAACCCCGCTTGTACGACGAGGATTCGCTGGAACTGAGTTCCCTAAACAAGCATAGCAACTCCTCTCGAAATTCCTAGTAAATGGCGGCGAGTCGATTTTAGCTGTGACTCAACCGCCACGACACGATGAATAGGTTCTTTCCTTCATTAGTCAGTCGTCATCCAACTACTAACGCGCGCACATCAGGTCGAGGTTCAGCCCCCCGTAACGTGTGCTCGGGGGCGCACGAAGCTCCGAGTGTGTAACCCAGCTCGCCGTGTCTTTGCCGGGGCCTGATTTCCAAACTAAAATCATCTAGTCGTGTGTCGGGTTAGCTATCCCTTAGTTTAGAGTCGTTTAGCCGCGCGTCTTAAGGTTCAGCCAATCGGCGGTTATCATTAAGTGTAAAGGTAGCGTACAACACGAACAATAAGCGGCGTCGCGGAACGCGGCAACTAAACTCTTCGTAAATAAAACTAAGTGAACAATTAAATTAAAATCCTCTCCTTGTAAATAAAACTAAGTGAACAATTAAACCAACTCTCTTTGTAAATAAAACTAAGTGAACAATGAAATCAACTCGTAAACCAACTACACCTGTGTGTTTTATTCCCGCGGTTTCGCTCCCTCGCCGTGCAGCAGCGTCCAGGGCGTTTGCCCCCCCCCCCCCCCCCCCCATTCGCTTCGTCGTGGACAGGTACAGTGGCAGAGCGATGGGGACCGGAGCGAACCCTGTGCCGTACGCCGGCACCACATTCTCCCGCCCCCACAGCGTTACTACGACTTTTCCCAGACCATCTATTCGCTTGAGGTCAATGATCTCTTTTCGCAGGTGAATGGCACCAGCTACATTTCCTCTCCTCCATAATTCTGTCTTCCTGCAGGTCAATACACGCTGAGGTCACCACATTCACCGAATTGGGTCAGTGGGCTACCTTAGAGCTCCATTGATTCATGCACACACAACAAAATCCACCCCATGTTCATAGTACTTTGTGTTTCTGTTCTCTCATTCTCCCATGTTCGTCGACTATCAATTAACCGATATATTCACCATACTTCGACGGGCGTGGCAATGAGAGAGCAGAGGGGTGATCTCTATTGGTTGTCCTGTGTGCAAAAATAAAATTCAAAATTTCATCCCTAATTGAGATCAGTCACATCTCAACCACCACCGTACCAGGTCACGCCGCCCGGGTTAAAATTTAATTTCGCCAGCTTTTAAAGCCAGGCGTCATTCAGCTACAGTGCATACACGTTCCCGAGTCGTCTTGCTGCTGAGAATAGTTGTGTTGGGTATTTACGCCATAAAGTAATTTGCCAAATCGTACTTTTCCAATAGTTACATTGCGTCGTGATCCCTTCGTGTGTAAATACAAATACAAGTTCTTCAATTTAAATCTCGTGATAATTTATTATAATGTAAAGTAAAAGAAATTAAGAGCAATTGCCCCTGGGATTAATAAATAACATAAAAATACCAATTAAACAGTGTTAATTATTTCATCTACCTAACTGGTGAACATTTCTTTCGTTAGAACATCGTTGGGGATTAAGTGAATCCGTGCCCCTGTCTTGGCACACCTACTTAGTACCCCACAAATGTATCCACACATAAAAACACTGCGAAACGTTCTTTTGAATTTCGTTATAATCTTTTTAATTATTGCTTTCCTTCAGCTGTTAAGGAATGTTTACAAGTTTGTAATTGTATAGCGAGTCACTTCGCGTCTAATACACAAAATTAGTTTATTTTGGTTCTTTAGCACAACAATTCATTATTTGGAAAACGCAGCGAACTACAATTAATAAATGTCCTCCGGTTACTCGCGTATTTTTTTTCTACGTTTACACCTCGGCTCGAACCACAAAAATTGACGATATTAATTGCGCACAGGAATTTAGTTAACTCATGTATTCGAAGAGTCTACGAGACTTCGGTCGACTGGTTTCTTACTCGATGTATTTTGCTCCGAGGATTACCTCCTCGTCGGGGTTCTCTAACTGTACTCTCTTGGACGGATGCTCGAAGTAGACTGAAAAATGCTCATCCCCATTTCGAATTTCTCATCCCCCATCCGAAACAGAAAATTTCCCATCCAGTCGGCAAAGAAAATTTCCCATCATAGATCATTCTCCTTTCCGTCTTCTTTATCGGAATCTTGTTCCTTTGTTTGAACGATCGATCGTACCGCCGCTTAATTTTGGATCTTTTCTTGGGATTTGTTTGTGTTCCCCATCTGGCCCAAGACAACGAGGGTTCTTGTGCACTTCAGATGGGTACAAAGGAACCGTGGGATGGGTATAGTTTTTGTTTGCAATTCCAAATCATAAACATCTAGCGAGCGATCTACGTTAAGATGTTTATGATTGCATGACTGTTGGTCGGCGGTGAATCTCTATCCTTTGTTTGCACAAGTGTGCCTTTAGGTTTTGGGTCATGCTAGGAATTTAGGTGCTAATTGCTATTAGCTACAAGCGGATATATTCGTTGTTCGGTTTGTTTACCGAAGAACGCGTTTAATGGATGTATTGCATTGATGCCCTGAATTGGATGCGTTGGACTGGGTGCGTTGAATTGGCGCGTCAAATTGTATGCGTTGGATTGGATATTAGAGACTTTTGAACGTTTAGTTCGATTGATTTTTGCTATTGCATTCAATGTTGGCGTCTGAAATGTTACCTTTTGTTTCAGGTGGGAGTAAGGACTTTTGGGACACGTGTCTGTGGGCACATGTGATGGATAAAGGTGAGTATGTTCCTTGGCGGAAAGGACATCTCAACCTATGTGGGTTGTGTGGTTCGTAGAACCGCCACAAACTCTCACAGCCGTAGCCGTAGAAAAAAAACAGACTGATTCTTTTTTGAAGTTTAATACACTTTATTTTTGGGTCTTTACACCAGTTGCACTACATACTAACTACTTTCTAAACTACTTTTCTTCTTCCTTGAAGTCTCGGATACATCGCCCCTTGTCGCAGATCCTTTTCGAGGTTTTTTGTTATCCATTAGCGTGTCTGGCTAATGCAAACAAGAGATTATATTGGACTTTAAATGGAGTCAGAGTCCGTGGGAAATGGGTGAGATATGGATGTGAATTTGGGTCTATTTGTGCATGTCATAAAACATCTGGTTACAATGCGTATACATTGTGATGTTTAGATTGCCGGAATTGTGTGTCGGCGGATCAAATGGGCATGGGTTTGTTTGGACGAGTGTTTGATTGTACATACAATGTATGTGAACAATGTGCATTGTGATGTTCGAATTTTTGGGATTGAATTCAATGTTCGACAATTGAACATTTTGGTTCAATTTACTTGACATTGAATTTAATGTCGATTTGGAGATATGAATATATGATATTGAATGGGAATGCGATTTGTATGCATTATGGACATCTGGAAAAAGGAAATGTGGGAGGAAAATCATCCGAAGGCGAACCCCACTGATCAAATGTTTTAAGTGCTCGACCGTATGACCAAGACCACTCCGAAATCTGTCGGAAGTGCGAAACACCTGGCCCTATCGCAAAAGAAGGTGTCAACGAGGCGGAATGCATGATCTGCAAAGAAACAAACTCTAAAGGAGCAAACCATCCGGATGCCACTAAGAGTTGTTCGGTACTGAGGAGAGTATTACATCAAAAATTACAATGGAGATTATATAGTTCAAATTAAACTTAATCATTGTGAGACGGTCGAGGGCACAAATGGCGGAGGAGGAAAAATCTGACTTGGTACCGGTGCACGAATCTCAAGAAGATCTTGATAGTAACATATGAATCAGTGATGAAATTAGAGAAGCCCCCATATGGGTATACGGAAGACATGGCTTCCAAATATCGTTGACCAAGGGAGAGGGTTCATAAAAGTTAATGGAGTCAACTTCTACAGATGTTAGGCACGGCCTAGCTGGACTACAAACGAATATTTAACCGTGTTAGACGTAGATACGTAAGACAGAAACTCCATTGTCATAGCCTGTGACTTTAATGCATGGGCGACCGACTGGGGCAACATATCTACCAACACGAGGAAACACTTGCACCATCTGAAGTTATTGTCGCAAACACTGTCCAGAACAACACCTATCACAAGGCAGGAAGAGAGTCAGCAATACATCACAAATCTGCAACCGATTCCTAAGGACAGCTAGTGAAATGTATCCTCACAGTGACCACCAAACCATAATAGTGGAATTTAGCTGAAGTTATGACGGTCACATCAGCGTGCAGACAGGTTATAAATGGAAGAGTAGGGCGTTTGATGGAAGTTCATTTAATGTTGTTGGGAGGTCCTGCAACCCAACAATCGAAGGAAGTGCCGTGGAAATGGTACACTAGCTAATTGATGATTAACACGGTGTGTGACGCAGCAATGCCTAGACGCATACCTAGGATGGAAGAAAACCATGCCACTGATTGCTGATAAAAATTAAAGTACTAAGAAGATAGTGCTTACAATCTTGTGGGTATTTATAGGCCGACAAGTATTTGTCCAGTAGTAAGGTGCCACAGGGGCACAGGTTCACCAATATTACCCAACCCGTTTGTCTCTGTTCCGGACTCTAATAATTAACACTCCGCAGTTCACTGATCTTACTTCTTTATTACTAGTCCAAATGAAAATTGACAATAAAAAGCAAATAAATAACACTTGTATTTACACGATAATACGGAATAGTTTTGTAGTAGGTACTTTACAATAATAAGCACCTGTATTTAACGAACAACAGAATGGATTATAGTTTGTAATTTACAATAGAAAACTCTAGTATTTAAACGAAATTCGGAATAGTTTGCAGTCTTTAATTTATTATAAAAAGCACTTGTATTTAACGAAAAACAGAACGGATTTGTATTTTGTAATTTACAAAGTCTGCGTACCGATCACCAGTTGTTACTCGACTGACTTTTTGTGTTTAACGTGGAGGCCCGACTTGCCTCCACGGAATCCGTATCGCGATTAGTTGGGTCACCGAAGACGACAGCACGGCAAATTTTATTCATCGCTTCGGTGCCCAACAAGGGATGATTTTCTTTGCCTCAGCACAAAGGGCGCGAAACATACACGATGATTGCCTCTGTTGCCCATGGTGTGTGTGTCTACAAGTATGTGGACCGTGGATCGACCAAAGCCATAAGAGGAACACCATGAGCAATGATCTGCAGCTGGGCAAGTCATCCTGCAAGGGCATCAGCATGTTTACATTAATGTAACACAGCGTACAGCATTTATGCCGTTTCGCTGTGCATGTCCGCAGATAGGCCAATGATCCGGAACCAGCAATCACCGCAGAAAGGTTTGCGGCTAAGCGATATGGTACATAGGGGAACGTTGGATGTTTATACCATTGTACATCCTTAGTCAGCATCTCGTTGGTGCTGCATTTGTTTGGTTTCGTTTTTGCGTCCCGCGGAGAGGTATGCTAATGCGGATAGTACGATCGACCGATGGCTCTATGAACGTGACTTGCCATGCACGTGTGTGGAAAAATTCTTTATTCTTGTGTGCATGGACAAGTTCAAGTATTTATGTCGGTTACGTAACGTCGTAACCGAGTTGGATCTTAGGAACATGCTAACGACCAAATTGCTTTCGTGGAACATGGCACGTTTAAAGTAACCATGCCCTTAGGGAAATTATTATTTGGTGCATATGCTTATTGCTTTACCGCAAATCATTAGCTTAGATTCTTAGGAACCCTTTTATGTTGGCAATTGGAAAATGTTACTAGCGGCGTTCCCTGGAACTGCCACAATTGCTTGTTTTTATGCTTTTTGTATTCCCTAGTGGGAAGTTAGGTGTCGTACGTGGAAAAGGCGAGCGGTGGCGTTATTGAAACCGCCACAATCTCGCCGCAGGGTTTAGGGATCAAGAGGAAGAGTTGATTTTCACGAACACCTTGATAACTTAAAAAAGTAACGGTGGGACCTAGAGGCGGTAAAAGTAAGCAAGGCAAGATGCTTCAAAAACATCTGCCAAAAGTCGGACATAAACATCTGGGACACCGTCTAAAAATTATTATAGCAAAAGTAAAAGGACATAAAACCTCATGCATAACTTGTCCCAACATACTGTGCTCAATAGCAGAACTTCTATTTCCTCGGCAACCCAATGCGGAGCGGAACGTTGTAATGAACTCTGACACCGGGAATGCCACCGAGAAATGCACAGCCCGTGCAAAATAAAACGCAGCAAAAAAGCTCCTAGCCCAAACAAAATGTCACTTAAAACGAGGCAAGAGACATTCCAAGCCACGATGCAGAAACGTTTCGAAGAAGAAAAATCTCCCGATGCGTGGGAAATTCTATAGCAAATACTTTTGCCAAAAGGAAAAGAATAAAACACCGGATAGCCCATAGTTCTCCCGATACAATGAAGAAAATACTGCAGAAATTTGTGTATGATATTGCAGATTGCTCGCCAAAGAGACAAACAACAGAGCGCTACTAGATCATCAATATGTCTTCAGCAAATCGCTATTGACAATATACGCCATCAAAACAGTGATCGATATGGCAGCCGAAGCAATAAAAGGTAAAAAAATACAAAGGGGGCTCCAAAAAATGTCTTTACCTTGGCCAACTGGTGGTCCATCATCGAGCCCTACACCCTAAAGGTTGTCATAAACTACTCACAAATAGCAAGCCGATGAACGGTACGGACGAGGGCAGAAAAATCGATGACATCTCGGCCCAAGGATCAGTGCTTGGTCCACGGCTCTAGGATATTATGCACGGTGGAGTTTTAGAAATAAAACTACCATACGGAGTAGAAATTATTGGCTTCGTATGCGACATTGCAGTTGTAACAATCGCTAAACATATAGGTAAACGAGGTCGAAGCAGTCACAAATGAGGTAATATCACTTATTAAAAACTGGCTATAACCCGCCGGACTAGGCCGACCACAAAAACAGAGTCAGTCCTAGTAATTAGGAGAATATGTGTGGAATATGTTAACTTCCAGATAAGAAATCAGAACATTCGATCAAAGGAAGCGGCCAAGTACTTGGGAGTCATGCTTGACAATAGATTAAGGAAGTGTCACGTAGGGTATGCGATGGGGGAAGCAGCGGAGGTACAGGCCACCCTATCGGGGACAATGTCAAAAACTCATTAGACCAGGATATAGTAAAAGAAGTGTCATGTCAAAGGTGATCATGTCCGTATTAGCCTATGCTGCACCACTGCAGGCAGAAGTTCTACAAATAAAACAACTGAAAAGAATGATGGGAGCAACATTCGGGCTTTGTGGATTAAGGAATAAATGCGGTTTCAGGACGATCTCCGATAACGCAGAATTTGTTATCCCCGGACTACACCCCACAGACATCCTAGCTGAGGAGATGCTTCGGATCTATAAAAGAAGAGCCACAAGGGTTGAAGTACCTGGTGGAATGGCGACGATATAGTTAGAAGAAAGAGAACCTTCTATTTACGGCAGGCCAGATGGTTCACGAGCTTGAAAGGCAGATGCACCTTCAACCTCATCACACTCGTACAGGTTTGAATAAAGCGTGGTGGATATCGAAAATACCTGAACCGTTTTGTCCACAATCTGAAGAGCAAGAGAAGTATGCTGAGCATGAAGTTTTGTATGCAGCTGTTTCGCGCATTGGAGAAATAACACCCCGCGCCCAAGCCACGTTGTTGACTATATGATGCGGTCAGAGGAGTATTGTATCGAAATCTTTGCTCTAGTAACCCTGTTTCAAAACAAGCTGTACGAACTTGAAAGAGAAAGATAAGAAATCATAGAAAGCAGTAGGAGACCAACCCTGCGAAGGAAAACCCAATCCAGTTCCGTGGGAAGAGTGATAAGGGATGCAAGGGTGTGATTTAGTACGTAGGCGCAGTGTTGTGACATACTGTACAACAATCGTGCATGGGAAAGACTGTTCTATTCTGGTATTTTCAGAAGATTACACACTCTTTGGTGCAGCTATATAAAAGTTGGCAAGCAAATGGGATGAATTGCCTAATCAGCAAAAGGGTATGTACCCATCGAGTACCAGGCATACTTATATACATTCACCTTATTAACGCACAGCACCCCACAGAAGAGTTCCCGGAACTTCATAAAGAAGAATTCACCAAGCTGGGTAGATGGAAACACATTGGTTTCCACAGATGTGGAAAAGTTGACCGGTTGACCTATAAGGAACACCTATGCAAAACGAGTGAAAAAAAAGGATAGGGTATGGAATGTTTTGGCTACACTACTACTCGACGTCGGAAGACCCCAGCTCCACATAAGAAAACTGATAACCAGGATCAACACCCCCATTATGTATGTAGCTCAGATATGGCCAGGAGCCATATAGTATAAGTCGGACATGAGGGTAGTGAACTGAGCACGAAGGGTAGCTGCGCCTTTCGGACGGTATACGAGGATGCCGTAAATGATTGGCTGGGAGGTAATCTCTTCACATTGCGGCTACGGAAATCGCTGCTTTGCATGAAGTTGACGAACTAGTCTCACAAGAGTATGCTGGCCATTCTGAACGGTATCCGAAGATGACATAAATGTATTGACCTGGAGAAAACCACTTGACATTGCAGCTAAAGAAAAAGTTGCATTGCATGCGGTCACAAATTAAATGTTTGTCTTTGAAGGGCAATACGCTTACGCAAATCAAAGATGGACTATGTGTATGGGGACTCTGTACCATCATTCTCCACAATGAAATTTTGAGCGGCTGAATTTAAACGTGACCGTAAGAGCTTGGGAGACGATGAACGTTCGGGACGTCCAAAAACTGCAAGAACTGACGATAACATTGCTAAAGTTCAGCAAATGGTGCTAGACGACCGCCGAATTAAAGTGAGGGAGATAGCAGAGGCTATGAAATATGTCCAAAGAAAGTGTTTGTCACATATTAAATCAAAATTTAGGCATGAGAAAGCTATCCGCGCGTTGGGTGTCGCGTTTCCTCACGTTAGACCAAAAACGTGTTCGAATAAACATTTCCAACGCGTTTTGTTGGCGCAGTTTAGGCGCAATAAATCCGAGTTTTGGCGCCGATTAATTACTGTCGATCAAACTTGGAGACGCTATTACACGCCCGAAACAAAAATACAGTCGAAACAGTGGACCGCAAATGGAGAATCTGCTCCAAAAATAGCAAAAACTGTTATTTCGACTGGGAAAGTGATGGCGACTGTTTTTTTGGGATAGTCATGGAGTTATCTTAATCGGTTATCTTCAAAAACGAAAAACCACTACAGGAGCACACTTCGCATCATTACTTGACCAACTGAAGGCAGAAATTGTGGAAAAACGGCCACATTTGCAGAAAAAGAAATTCCTGTTTCACCAAGACAACGCACCGTCTCACACCTCAGCTTTTGCCATGGCGAAAATCCACGAACTACGGTTTGAACTGCTTGACCATCCGCATTACTCACCAGATCTAGCCTCAAGCGACTTCTTTTTGTTCCCTAATCTAAAAATTGCGCTCGGTGGACAGAGATTTTCGTCAAATGGGGGGGTAATCACCTACATGAACAGTTATTTTGGAGAGTAAAACGCGGAGTACTATTTGGACGGCTTAGAGAGATGGGAGCATCGCTGGGAGAATTGTGTAGAGTTACAAGGAGACTATGTAGAAAAATAAAAATAAATTTTAAGAAAAATTGTCTTGTATCTTTGTTAGGTCGGAACTTTTTCCGTCCAACCTCGTAATCAATGAAAATTATACCACGCGCCCCGCAAAAAACAGAAGTCATAACCTTGTCTGTAGATTGAATCGTCTTTGCCTTCCTTGGAGGCATCTCAGGTGAATAGTGATGGACACATATTTCATCCATAGTTACGAATTGATGCAAAGACGTGGCTTTGTGTGGTGATATATGGCTATACACTCGATTGTAGCATCCTCACGATCTTGGTTTTGTTATATCGTGAACAAACGCGGCACCTATCTTACGCACAGCTGTCTTATATTCAAATATTCAGTCAACTTGCGATGTACAGCGCTTTTTGAAATGCCTACGATTTCTGCTAACTCACCTACTTTTAGTCGACGGTCATCAATAAAACTTTTAGGATTTTTTGTTGTTGCCATTTCTTGAATACTCACCTCATTTGATCGACCATTGTGATGTTCGCCTTCGCAACTCGTACGGCCTCGTTTAAACTCCGCCACCCAATACTTCACTACTGAAAACGAAGGTGCCGACTCCCCCACCGTAAAATCTAGCTCGGCTTTGATATTGGTTGCACTAAGTTCTTTCAAATGAAAGTAGTGAATCACAAAACGATGACTAATTTTTTCCATGTTAACCAATTCACCTACAGCGTTCACTGTTGATGGCTGTGTTACGCACAAAACCTTCCACCCCCGAATACCTACCTCTTTGGAGCTAAGCTCCATCATTAATCGCACATACAGTAAATATCGCGATATCAATTCAATATCAAACAAATTGAACTACACGTTCAATTAGCCCATATTGAATTTAAGTTGAATCCAAGACATGAAAGAACGAACCATATGTTCAACACACAGATCCCCTGGATCTAAATCTGTGGAGCAGATGACCAACTTTCAAGCAAAGTTGTTGAGAATCATAAATTGCAAGTCTGCAATTTTATGATCCTTCAAAGGTTTGATTACCATTTCCCACAAGGAACATCCTTGCCCATTCGCCTAGAACATACAAATTGCGTCATAAAACGAATCGCACGTTCATTTAAGCGCCCAACGACATAGAAGATCATAAATGTGCATTAGCACGATCCTCTTTTGATTTTTCCTTTGTGTTCCCTCACGATTTCCCACAGAAGACATCCTTGCCCATTCGCCTAGAACAAATAACTTGCAACATAAACCGAATTGCACGTTCGTTTTAGCGCTTAACAACATAGAGGATCATAAATGTGTATTAGCACGATCCTCTGTTCATTTTTCCTTTGTATTGCTTCTCTTGATCCCAAGCCGGGAAAGATAAAGAAAGGAAATAGCGGCTGGCAAAAGGGCCAAGCAGAAAAAAGGACATATCCTTCGATCTGCAAGATGGAAGAGAAAAAAGTCTTCTTTAAAGGAGTTGGGTCGAGACGGAGTTGGTTTTTGACATTTGGCCGAGACGGTCATGAGGATTTGTTTAGAGAATTTTAACCGGGACGGTCTGAAAGTGGTGCGTGGAGTTAATTTTGAAATTGTGTCCGAAACAAAATGAACAAGTTTAGGTGGTGCGTGGAGTTAATTTTAAATATTGTCCGGAACAATATTAATAAGTTCAAGTTGTGCCCATAGATGGGAATGAAGAAACAATAATTTGGAAATAAAAACTAGCAGTGTTAATAAAAACAAAAGAGTGTTTTATTTAAAGTGGGGTGAAAGGTGTGGGTAGTGTAGTAAAAGTTTATAACAGCTGTCAAAGAAGTGATAAAAAACGTAGCGTCTTAGAACGTGAAACTAATCTTTCTAAGGTTGGTATTATCTACCACAGTCATCATTTCTTTTTTAAATGCCGTCATCTATGTGTCAGGCTTATTAATTCTGGGGCTTCCTTCGTATGACATGGACAGTTACTCCGATAGGAGGAACAGGATACAAGCTAAGTTCAAAACAGGATGGTCCGTAACAAATGAAATTCTATGTCACATACTGCAACAGTTGAGACGCAACGAGAGGAGTAAGAGACAAACCACATCCTGCCCCGCGATGGAGAATCTAGAAAGACATTTATCTTATCTTAAACAAACACTGAGCATCTCACTCAGGATACCAAAATCGGGATTTTTGTATGAAATTATGCATTTTCGAGATACAAATCTCGATTTGTTTCCCTTTATAAAGGAACAGAAAAGTGATATCTGAGGTCAGTATCCCGCACTCAGTATCCAGATTCGGATCAGTATTAAGTTCAGTATTTTCAGTATCCAGGATCAGTTCAGTTCAGTATAAAAATTCAGTATTAAAATTCCCTTCAGTTCAGTATTAAAGTATTCCGCATGCAGCATAAAACTGTACATCTAAGATCCAGATACATCAAGGATTCAGTAGAATTAAACTGATGTCAAGCCAAAGGAGACGCAGAAAAATAAACGTTTACAGTAAGAAAACTGACTTTTCATTTTTACAAAATCCTCAAATGTTTAAGCAATCCTAGCGGAGAGAAGGGCTTGCGAAAGCCCGAACAAGCGACAGGGTAATTACAACCGACAACAGGACGTTGCTCTTCCCTCAGGCTCTAAGGAATCACGGCGACGACTTCAGTAGGACGTTTTTTCAGGAGCGGTCTAAGAGATCCCTTCTCCTTTTAAGGACTAGGAGACACGCTCCCTGAACAAACCACTACAGTTGCACCAATCGAGCCTGTCGAAAAAAAAGGTTCGCCTCTCCTGACAAAAATAAAAAAAAAGAAAAAAGTGTCTGCAGAAAAAATGCTTAAACTTCACCTTATATATGTTGAATGTTAACTTACTTCTCCTAAATGGACCTTCTAACGTAAACATCGGATGAGCAATTATCTTTCAGCCTTATTCCTCTACTACGTTTAAAAAAGAAATTATCAGATATTTATTACTACAAAGAAAATCAAGTTGTTAAAAACACAACGCGTTTAAAACACAACTCTTTTTTTTAACGTGTAATCCTTAAACACTACTGACAACTACATAACTGCCTTAGTCAAACACTTGTTCTTGTCAAAGTGATTCGGGCTTGTGGTCGATGTGTATCGTATGCCTACCAATTATTTTTGCGCTTAGAATTCTCAAAATAAATTCACTTATCGTTCCCAGTAACGACATGGTGCAAGAAATGAAGCAAAAATGTTTGTGTAGTTTTGTGCCTCTCCATCTGCCTTTCGTCCAACTCTGGAAGTACCCGTCTGCAAACCTTCTAAGTCGTCCCCACCACTTGTGAGCGGTTAGACACAGCTCGAGGACGAACACTCAATTTCTTAGCTACGTCTACACCCGCGTACACTTGTTTTCTCAAGGAGTTCCACAATTATATTCCCTGGCCGTTTGGAATCCGACATAAATATCAGCTTTCGTAATTAAATAGTTAAGTTGTTAACCGCACACCAATCCCCATTATCTACTTCAATTACTATGAGCACCTTCTGGATGAATTTCGACGGTATACATTTTAATTGCATTTACCTCAGTGCAAAATATTTTCTGGGTCTACGTATTTCTCATTTCACCATGACTCAGCGACTCTTCTCTATAATAAAATGAATTCCCACTCTTAGCTTTTCCATATCACGTCTGGGTCAAATGACTCCTTCAATACGACGAATCTTTATTACAGTCCAATATGATACAAATAACTATTTTTAATTGGGCTTAAAGACACCTTAAAACTCATTCGAAAACAGGTCCACACAGTACGAATTGGCATCAAGTAACTCGGATAGAGATAATGTCCTTCTCGCAGCAATTTACAATGACCCCACAGCGTCGAAGAGGTGGCAATCCTGCCGTGTGTTCTGCTCCGATACTCTGGATGCAATTTCGGCAGAGCTCCCCCACCATGACACGTGAAATTACACTGCATTTCAAATTAAGGATTTGCCTTTATCGACCTGACTGTCACAATGCATCCGCATTGGCTAATAATTCAATTACCATCGTTGTTCTACCGGAACTACCTTCGTAGTAGTTTCTTGACCCAAATGCGTTTCCGATTCGAGGTTGAGTAAATGTGTTTGCTTCCTGCGAACCTAGTTGACTGCAGGTTGTTTGTGAAAGGTAGCAATTGTACTCCGAGAGAAAATTTCATTCTCTACATTGTTCTAAATATTCGATCCTGCATTACATTAGCTCAACTCTTTGAAATGAACACATCATACTAAATATTTCGGTATTTCAGCTGCCGTTCAGGCGTGTTCCCAGGCCGAACACAGGACTTTCACTTTTTTTTCTGCTTTTTTAAACGATGCCCTTATATGGTCAGCACGTTGTCGGCAGTGCGGTCCGTAGTCGCCTCTCTCAACTATCCAAAGGGCATTGTTCGTTTGAAATTTATGCCGATGGAGTGTCCTTAAGCGTAGGGAAGATATCCTCTGCAGCGGATGTGATAATACCCAGGATGTGCGGTAAGAGAATCCTTTATCGTAAATGTGATGAATTAAAACCGAAATGGCTGGTGATTCTAGATCACAGCAGGACGCATACAGTGCAAGCGAACGAGTTACGATAAAAACATGTTGCTATGATGTCGCACGCTATGGCGCTATGGGGTTGATATAAGGAGTATTGTTATCATGTTTTACGAGTGGGAACCTCATCGTGGAACATAAATTTTAAGATGGGATAATTCCCAACTTTAAGAGGGCGATGGTAGTCATTTAGGATTGGTGTGTAAACTATATGTGGACAATAAGATTAGACGATTTTACTCTTTTTTTTGGGTCTACGACGACTTGGTGTTTTGTTAATTATTTAGAAATAAAAAATAAGATTGGATGAAAGTATATTCAATTTTCCAAATAAAAACCAAGTTGTTTATGGGAGTTTTAAGCACAGTTCTTAGGTCTCGCTTTTAAGACACTCGTCTAAATTCAGCATTCACCTTCTCTTCATGTCGCATTTATTTTTCCAATAATGTCGGCATGACATCATTCACTAAGTAAACTTCAAAATCCCCTTTTATGGGCGCGTTTGTGTTTAAATAAAAAACAAAAGGTAATTAATATCCAAAGTTCTCACAATAAAGGGTGGTAAAGTACAAGAAGTAATTTTCATAGAAAACACAGAATATTAATTTGTAAAATTATATTTATTAATTCAGTAAGTCGCTGTAGTGCTCTGAAAATCCCTACCGACTCCTTCCCCCACACATCCAAAACATCAATTTCCCCAGATCCTCGAACAGAAGCAAATATAATAAATTGAACCAGATGTTCAATTTCCATACTCACGCTCATGTGTCCGAGAATTCGCCTAACCGGATTCTTATCTCCAAAAACAAACACACAACTCCAGCCAAAGTATCTAAATCGAGATTTTGCTTTGAATTCGATCTCTTCGATATACAAAATCTCGATTTGGTTTCACTCATAAGGGTGATGAATTTCAGAATCGGATCAGTCTCTAGGTTAGCGTCCGACGTTTAAGGACGCCAATCATTTAAAGTAAATATTAAAATTAATAAAAGCATTTGCAGATTTCAAAAACTGCATTTTTATTGGATTCGGCCGAATTTCAGAACTCTTTTATTCAACAATCGGTTGTCACTCTTCCCGGAGGCTCCGGAAGCACGGTGGCGACCGCAACGGGTCCTCTCAGGCGCTGTATTAAAGAGATCGCTCTTCCTTTTCAGGACGAGACACGCTCCCTGAGAGAAGGACCATAAGATCGCCTTCAAAATCCCCCTTTAAGAGAGCGTTTATGTTTAAATAAAAAACAAAGGTAGAGTATAGGGTTGTGTATGGAGTAGCATGTCGGTAAAATTTTGCTGCTGCAGGCGAACTGTTGTGTCAAAGTTGTTCATGACCATTTTCCATAAATGTTGCCGAATTTCAGGACACAGATTCCAATTTGTTCCTGGGCTAAATTTGGTCACGGGCATAAGGTTTAAACTTCGAAGAACCCTATAGAAAATGGTCTTACGACAGTAAATTGTTTGGTATTCGCATTTTGGCGGTTCCGAAAACGCCACTGCCTACTTGCCCAATTACCCCCAAGCTTCCTATGCTGATGCCCCTCAAATTCCATTGTTTCCTAATTGCTAATTGCTGCTAATTGCATGAGCACCTTTGAATGTTTCACGCATTAAGGTTACCTAATGCATAACCTTAAAGCACCAGTAAAAAGAATTTTTCCCACCGGGGCATTTTCCATGCATCAACGCATCGGCCAAATTTGCCTAAAAGAATTCTTTATTGACCAAGCGTCATATTCCTTAAAGGTCAATCATTACCCCTGAAAAGAAACAATTCGGTACACATATAATGTAACCACATAATCAGGGAATATTAACCTTGAGTCAGCTATTCCCAGCCTCACATGTGTACAACAATGTTCTCACATAGCACATTGGCTCGCGATTCCCTTGTCCAACGAGCAAAGCAGCGTTGGTCAGCTTGTTTGTCCAGCTGGAATATACCCGACCACTATCCCTTGTCTAATGAACAAACAACCACGAATTTCGCGCTTTGCCACAAAGAATTACTCTGCATATACAAATGCAGACAAGGGATCCGTTTTTGCACCAACCCAAGATACGATATACAATTTTCATTGTATAAAGTATCCCAATCCATTAGCACCCTTTTCTAATGGCTATGCGTCTATGTACGCAAGGGCATCACTCATCCAAGACTTTTATGATGCCCTTGTCCCATCGTTCCTTTTAGCACCATTTCCTCGTTGCATCGCCGTCTATTTTTTTAGCCGCAATGCACATCACAAACAAAGATCTTCACGATCCCTTTGTCTTTACCGCCATTCTGCTTCGTTCTTATGGCCTTATCCCATGAAAGAACCAGTGTTCATACATACATGAATACCGCCATGATCTCCTCTATGAGATCCGGTTACCTAGCCCAAAGAGAGACTTTACGTTTCTCTTGTAATAGGAAACGCACCCTTAATTAAGAGAGCAAGTACTGTGGCGGTTCTTTAAAGCCTTCCTAAAGAACTATCCATTTCTTTAAAACAACCTACTTTCCCCTCACTCCGTAAACCACTATACTTACCTGCATTCGAGCAGTGTAAGCTTTCTTTCAAATAACTTTCACCTGAAAGTTAAACCTCATCAAGGCATGCATCACATTGAATTATTATATGAACCACACCATATCTTCACCGGCTCGGCTTGTCAGCAATAATAATAGATAAATACTCGCTGGCCAGCGTAAGTGTTGACACAGCTGTAGCCGATGGGTTTTGCTACGGTTCATAACCATTTATTGCCCCAGTCCCGAGGTTCGCAACACTTGCGACCAGTTTCCTTTATCGGTTATCTACCGATCATGGGATTTGGGCACTAATATGATTGACGTTCGACAATCATACCCCAGATCATGCTTAACGATGCTCCGGCCTGTTAAACAAACAAACAAACAGTAGCGTCACTGTGTTTATCCTATTAACCGACCGCTGGTCCATGGCCACCCTGGGCGAGATGTACGCTTGCACATCTGCAAGGCTAATTCCTCGCCATTATACTCATGCACCGGCACCGCCAAGTAAACAAGACCCACATTTTAGGCTGACCTATCGTCACCAGAATGTATAGCCTACAACGGCATTACCGTGAACGCCCGAGTAAACACGACGCGCATATCATCGTGACCCTTGAAATAGCGTTTTTGTGTATCTTAAAGCAAAAACCTATTTCATTCTCAGGCGCAGGTCATCAAAGATTTATGGCCCTCGAAATAGCGCTTTAGTTTATTTAAGACACAGAAACCTATTTCTCTCTTCGGCGACTTCGCTATCGCGTATCTCATAATGCCTGCAATTCATTACACCAGCCCATGTTTATTCAGGTGCATTTTCGTCGTTGCCGATATGCAGGCTAAAGGGCAACGTACTTGTCCTATACGGACACATATAGAATCCTCCCACACCGATGTAATCCACCACTGTTGAAGCTGACGGATATGGATTGCATCGGCGAGTCAGATTTCATATCCCTAAGCGTGCGCACTTACGTTTTATTGGAGTCCCCAGAGGAGTAAAAAAAAATTCATCACGGGAGTTTTCGTACGGTCTATGTGTGTCGTTGGTTTATTATCACGCGACGTCGTTAATTAAATTCAAGTTATTTAAATTCAAATAGTAGCCAGTGTTGTGGAGAACGAACCAAGTGATAATATGAGAGACTTCTCGCCAATGATATAGTTCTTTAATTATTTCCGTAACTTTGTTTTGTTATATACTAAGGTATTGTTGTTGCATCTCAGTATACATCTATGTGATTTTAAGAGAGTGAACATTGTAAACAAAAATAATAACTAAAGAAACTGTGTCATCAAAGGAGTAAAAGTAAAGGAACGTTAAATAGCAAACAATAGCTGTGTGTTTTTATTTGTGACATTTTATCTTGTTATCCAGTGTTATTCAGTGGGTGTTTATCGAATCCGCTCCCGTGCAGGAGCACAGTTAAACCTTTACCCCACACTAGCACTGGCCGAATTTCCTTTTCTAGCGAATTGACATCGCTAAGTCGTATCTCAACCAGCGATCCGGTCGGTTCGCCTTCCGCTCCCCGGGGCGTCCGACATACATGATCTTTGTATATGTCTTCGGTTTCAAAACACCCCCGGGAAGAACTCATAACAAAGTTAACTCAGATGGAGTAAGGTTTCAAAACACCTTATAGGAAAAGATCTACCGGCTTTAATTCGTATAGGCCTTATGTTTCCAAACACCCTAGGGGAAAACTAACAAAGTTAAATCAGATGACCTTCGATTTCCAAACAAGTGACACGAAAAAGTCTACCGACGTTAAATGGCACGATTTTGACATCAGCCTTAGGTTTAGAAATATCTCTTAGGTTTCAAAACACCTCATAGGCAAAGGTCTACCGACTTTAATTCGTAAACGGCTTAGGTCTCCAAAAACCCCAGGGAAAAACTCTAACAAAGTAAAAACTTAAGTCAAAAGATTCACAAGTTAAGTCAAATCATTCGAGAATTTTACGAACTCTAGACTTGAATGCATTCGTAAAGCTGGAAGATTCAAAGAATTAAAGTATCACTTGGGAAATTAAAAGGCTCACGAACACAAGTCAATGTTTCGAAAAGAAGGTCAAAAGACTCTAAGCTCATTCAAATAACTCGACAAGCTAAACGAGACGGATTTCGGAATTCGGCGATTTAAATATATGTCTTCAGTTTCAAAACACCCCATTGAAAAACTCACAATAAAGTTAACTCAGGTGGAGTTAGGTTTCAAAACACCCCAGAGAAAATGCTCATAACAAAGTTAACTCAGCCGGAGTTAGGTTTCAAAACACCTCATACGAAAAGTTCTGCCGACTTTAATTCGTAGAAGCCTTATGTTTTCAAACATCATCATCATCAGCACTACAACCGGGACCCGTCTTGGCCTTTTATAGAAAGTCCCTCCACCGGTACCCGGTCCATAATAATTCTTTTTTCCGGGCACGGTTATTAGGCTTGCGACAATCTTTCTCAGGATGTCGCTGCATGCATTGGCTCACTACTTGAAGGATGCCAAAGTAGCTATCCAGGGGTGTCACGCGGAGCCTTCATGTCAACTTGGATTAAACAGGGACAAGGATCGTTCTGGTCTTCGCCGGATTGAAAGCAGAGACTTTGCCTGTATGCCCCCCCCCCCCTCCCCGTTGGTAAACACTCTGGGGGAAACCCTAACAAAGTTAAATCAGATGACTTTAGATTTGCAAACACCTCATGGAAAATGGTGTACCGACGTTAAATCGCATGATTTTGACTACAGCCGGCCTTAGGTTTCCCCAAGCTCGTGTGATGGATGAAAACTATAAACACAACAAATATACAAAAACCTGGTAGGCGTAGGTGTGATAAGCGAAAATGGCAGATAATGGGTGGCATCATTATACTACGTCTCAACCCCTTCCTCGACCCCGAGGGCCTGCTGCGGTTTGGAGAAAGACTGCGCCATTCATTACTACACGCCGATGAGAAGCACCCCCTCATTCTCCCGCCCGCTCTTTCCTCTCAATCTTGATCGCCCGCGATGCTCATGAAAAAACCCTACACGGTGGCACTCAATTACATTAGGCAACGATTTTGGATCCTACGCGGACGATAACTGGTCAAGGGAGGAGTTTGTCGTTGCCTCCGATGCTGGCGGCATTCATCCGTCCCGCCTTATCAACGGGTGGCGGATCTCCCGGTCACTCGAATACGGCCTGGGAGGCCATTTCTACATAGTGGAGTTGACTACACCACCCCCATGGCCATTCGGGGCTCCGGTTACAGAACCACATGCACCTTTAAGGCATAAATCGCCGTATTTGTATGCCTCGCCACCCGTGCGGTGCACTTGGAAGTCGCGGCTGGATACTTCACCGAGGACTTCCTTCGAGTCTACCGCTGATTCGTGGCTCGACGAGGAATTTGCGCGACTTTAACCAGCGATTGCGGCACCAATGGAAAATGGAGGCACCGAGTGGCGATTCAAGTCCCCGTCCGCCCTCCATTTTGGAGGAATATGGGAGGCCGCTGTGAAAAGTACAAAGTTCCATATCAAGCGCGTCAACGGAGAAGCACTCCTAAACTTTGAAGAGCTATCCACCCTATTAGCCTAAGTGGAGGCATGTTTGAACTCTCGCCCACTACAGCCGCTGGGGGAAGACCCTACCGATCTGACCGCCCTGACACCCGGACATTTTTTAATTGAAGGTCCGATCTCAACTATCCCGGAACCCTCCACGCTCAGCATTTCGATGTCGCGCCTATCTCGGCCTCAACGGCCCCGTAACATGTACGAACATTTTTGGTTGCGATGGTCCACCGAGTACCTGCAGAACCTACAACACCGACCAAAATGGCATCATCAAAAGACCAAGATCACTGCGGGACAACTGTGTGTGATCCGGACCGAATTGGCCCCTCCCTGCAAGTGGCACCTGGCACGAATACTTGAGGTGCATCGGGGCCGGGACGGCCTCGTGAGAATGGTGACCCCGCGGACCGCTACCGCCACACTCACGAGACCCGTCGACAAAATAAGTATCATTCCACTGGAGGAGGAACCCCCAACCAAGCTCCGGACGGCCATCCCCTGCAGCCAGACGATTCGCCAATGATTGGCGAAGGCGGCGGAATGTTGCGGATTCACTGGATGCAACCGGCGAATTCGCAATGGAATGCAGCCATTCACACAATAACAAATGTCAGAAAACAGCTGACATGAATATTTAATTTCGAACTGTCACGGTTGACATCTTTCTCTTTCTTCGTAAGCTTTTGGCGACATAGGGTTAGCAATTGTAATCCAGAAAAATCTAATTAATCGGTAGAAATAAAATAACTAGTGCGGATATCAAGGAAGATTCAACGGAGTTTCATTTGCTGGAGAACAACAGTTGGTGTTACAAAGCAAGGTAATCTTGTACATTTGTAGTTATTGTTGCAGCCAATAGCAAGCCAACGTCGCTGCACACCAGGAGACACCATTGTTCCTGACGTCATCCCCGCGGCCCACCAAAAAATCCAATTGTTGGTGGAAGTTGCGTTCGACGCTTGTGGAACGCAAAGATAATGATATTTAAACAGTAATCTGTCTAAGTCTAAGTATTAAAATGAATATAAATTGAAAACACGCCTTTGGACCAAATAAAATTTAAACGGTAAAACTCTAACCCTTTACTTTTATTCTGTGAACAATCGTTGGGGATATAAGTGAACAAGTGCCCGTGTTTGGCATAATAACTTTCACCCCACAACTCCCTACAATATATGTACAAATA
Organism: Microdon myrmicae; assembly: GCA_963931805.1. Classification (NCBI taxonomy): domain Eukaryota; kingdom Metazoa; phylum Arthropoda; class Insecta; order Diptera; family Syrphidae; genus Microdon; species Microdon myrmicae. Next base: position 64,922,548 of record OZ007502.1, read on the forward strand.
ATCCTATTTCCTACCATCTAGATGGCCCTGTCACTATGCTTTGATTTAAGTCAAAAACTACAAAACAATACAACTACTACAAAAAAAAAACTACGAAACAATACAAATAAAACAATACCCCCGCAACACACAGATTTTGCGATGCAGTATTTTATTTTAATTTGAAGCACGTGTCGTACCCACACATTACCAGACTCATGTAAGCCAGTCTAGTGGAATTTGGAAATTTAGGAGCTCATCCAATCTCTTGCGCCATATTTTGCAACAATTACTTTCGCACAGTACTCATCAGGGGAGCAATCAGTGTCGACGATCGAAATGTTTCCCAGTTAATATAGTGGGAGTGAAAGCGTAGAAGAATAGCACAAGGAATCTGCACCCGACGAGTTTCTATTACAACCTTTCAGCTGAAATTTGATCGCAAATCTCGTCCAATCCATTGTCCGCATCGTGTCAAGTGTCAAACGCCGAGCGCCATGTAATCCGCTAAACGTACATGAAACGATGGTGTGGTCGTCAGACGCGAATTGTCAATAGCGTACACAATGGACGTTCCTATGTTCGTGGTATACTACACAGGGATTCAAAAATTAGGCAAATACTCTGCGCAGATGAGCAGAATAAATAACGAGCTGAATTAGAGCAATTTTCCAAGCTGCCAAACTCAATCAGATAAGCTGTCCTGATGCCGACGGCATGTAGTGCTTGGGAATCGACAGGCGTGTTTTATCTTCCAGGGCAGCTGATGGTTACGGGGAGGACGACATTCATCAAAGTGGAAATATAAAGCAAATTTCGGCACTAGGAAATGAGTAGTCTATTGCTCCCGTAACTACTAATCACATAATGGAAGGCATGCGAGCGCTGTGCCTGACAAAATGATGCTATGTTATGATTACTGGGTGATTGTAAGAACGTTCCAGAGCTTCGGGCACCACCACCTTTACAGAAGTTAGTGATGATGTTAGAGAAGGTAATGAAGGCCAACAATGAGCTCTATTCGATATTATATAAAGGAAGAAAGCAAAGTACACTATCCGAATACACTCGAAAGATATGGTGTTCTTTGAAATAATTCTTGAACAGGGCTGCCGTTAGGGTGGCATATTACGTAGTCGTATTAACAACAACGACTTTTTTTTACTCTAAATTTGCTATAGAATATTCATAAGGCTCGACAAGGATCTTCATGTGCGTCGTTTTTTTGCATAATACGACAGCGAGTATTAATTAATAGACTATTATTCATAATACAGTGTTTTCCAAACGTTTTTTTCAAATATTGGATACGCTTAATAAATCACATTTAACCAGGATAATAAAGTCTGATTTCTGAACATTTACTTCATAAATACAATGTAGTATTAATTCTTTCCGTAATTTTGCGGGTACTCTTCCAAATGTCACGAAAAGTGTCCGAGACTTGTCCGACACATGTCTTCCGAAATCCTTGATTTTTTTGCTCCCATATTAACATTTAATTAATCCAAGGAGCGAGGTCTTTCACCACATATCTTTAATTTAAAATAACCCCAAGGAAAGACGTTCATTGATGTCAAACCAGGACGATTTTATGTTAAATCGTCGAGACCGGAATTTTCGGGGAAGTTTTCACGAGCAAGTGGTGGAGGGATGTCAGACGTGTACGAAGCTTCCCTATCCTGCTGAAGTCACCCAACTAGGACTATTATTACTTTTTGGTATATACGAACTCGAAAGATCGTGACCTCACTAACCCAGCGACCCCATAGTTCCCTGTCATGTGCAATATTACTCCATAACCCTAATAAAATTATATAAACCTGGAATGAAAAAGTTGTTAATCATCACCACATATCGCTCATTTATCCTTTTGCGAATGGAGAGGTCGGGAGTTTTGTCAACTGACTGACGCACGTTCTCTACGCTTACCTCGTATTTTGTCGACCTAAATCGCCCCACACGTGACTTATTCATTGTCGATTCAGTCCCCTCAAGCAGCACATCTCAGCCCCCAGTTTGGCCAGGGATTACTTTCTTGCAAGATGACAGTTATAGCTCGCCAGATTTCGAAGTGAATTGTTTCCCTTCGAAACGATTGTTCGTTGCTCCTATTGAGATAAGGTAACAAGATGTTTCCCAGTCGTTATTGTCGTGTCTATCAAGTCAGTTTCTGATCACACCGTTTTCATCATCGAACGTTTTTGTTACTCCGGTTACTATCGCTCTTAGCCTTCATGTGGACTTGACTGTTGGAGTACCTTTAATTTTGTGATTGATAGTACATCTCAACATATGATCTAAATATGTTCTTTCGAAAATCTCTAGGCTCTTTACCTACGTGGGCGAAATTATAAACAATATAAGAAATCCGTACCTTCGAATTGGTTTAATAATGGTCTTATATAGGAAAAGTTACTTGTTATAATCCAGGGACGCCGTGCTTCCTCGTTAGAGGGAAGAGCGTGGACCTTTTATTTTTTCTTTATTTAATATTCTTTCAACAATTCGCGTTTCAATGTTTATTCGCTCCGATTGAAAATATGTTTGTGCGGAAATTTATTGCAATTGATAATCAATTATCAAACAAAAAACTTTTCACTATGCTTTTCGTCTCTTCGATATTATTTAATTATTTATTTTTTTGTTTCTATTTTCGTCTCCTCAGTTTATTCTCGTCTCTCTTTTTATTCTTACTCGTCTTTAATCTGTATCTCTTCTTACTCTAATCTCTATCTATTCTTACTCTAATCTCAACTCCTTCTTAACTTCTCTCTCAACTCAACTGACTCAACTCAACGCAAACTCGTCTGTATCTCAACTGACTTTACAATGAATTTTTCTCTCTTCTTATACAACTAAGTGTTCTAATCTACTGTAAATTATAACTTGAACAAAAACAATTTTATCAAAGTATTACTTAATCTACTGTGACTTTTAATTTTGAACAAACTTTGAACGAAAATCAAAGAGCTATGTTTCGAATGAAAAAAGGGGCATGTATGAAGTGTACTGAAACTGATTTGATATAGAATATAGTGGATGTTTATTAATGATATATATTAAATGAGAATGTTAGATATGTTAAGAGAATGTTTTAAGGATGTGTTAGATAAATAATGAGATTCAATAATTATAAGGACAGTAGTATTCTGGAATACTACATACTTCTCAGATGCGGAGGTAAAGAGTGGGTCACATTGTTGGCCTTTTTATAGTATTATGTGTGTGGTGGTCAAATTTCAGCAAGTTGTAGAAATTAAACCCTAGGTAGGAGATGTTTTTTTTTTTTCTACTGGAAGTTTTACTCCTTCGATTACGAGTCCGACGTCCGTCTCTCTGTTACGGCCACAACCATCCACCCCATAAAACCTACCTCTTTGGGGCTAAACTCAATCATTAATCGCGCATACGGTAAATATCACGATATAAATCCAATATCAAACAAATTGAACTGCACGTTCAATTTACCGAATTTAAGTCGAATCCAAGACGTGAAAGAACGAACCATATGTTCAACACGCAGAATCCCCTGGATCCAAATCTGTGGACCCGATGACCAAATTTCAAGTAAAGTTGTTGAGAATTATAAATTGCACGTCTGCAATTTTATGATCTTTTAAAGGTTTGTTTACCCAAACCATTTCCCAAAGGAACATCCATGTCCATACGACTGGAAGAAATAAACAGGTACCATAAAACGAACTGCACGTTCACCTAGGCGCTATTGATCTTTACCTTTGTACCGATTCCCTATGGAAGAGATTCTGGCCCATGCGGTTAAAGAAAACAACAGGCGCAATAAATCGAACTACATGTACGTTTATCGCCGACCGACACAAAGGATCGATCCCAAATTTGGGAAAGACAAAGAAAGGAAAATCCTTTTATCTGGAGGATAAGAAAAGTTTTCGTCCGATGAAAAAGCGGACAACGAGAGTGGTTTTTTGAGACGTCCGTTGAAGGTTGGTGAGGATAAGTTGAGTCCGGGAGTAATTTATAAAAGTGCGATATGTTGAGTCTGTGAGTAATTAATAAAAGTGCCTTAAGTTGAGTTTGTAAGAAATAGATAAAGTGCCTCTAACTGTAACTAATATTGTAAAGTGCATTTAGAACATTATTCCAGGCAAGTTAAGCCAAAGGTGACTATGAACAAAAGTGCATTTATTGACAATTGTGTGGTACAATAGTGGTGGTTAAGAAAACAACATCACATTAAATATTAGTTTAAATAATAAATAATAAACATAAAACCATAAAGGGTGTTTGTTTTAGAGGTGTGTCAAGTGTGTGTGACGAAATTAAAGTTATTACATTTATGTGTGTTTGTTAGAAATAAAGATTATACGTTTAAATAAAACCAATGAGTGTTTTACTTGAAGTGTGTGTGATGTGCAAAGTGGGTGACAAAAAGTCATACAACATCTCCCTGAGAGTTATCCTAGGACATTTTTCGTTAAGATTTCGAAATAAACACCTTTCGACTTGGGTATACTATTTGTTTAAGTTGTTCGAAAATTTCCCCAAGTGTCCTTGGTGCCATACTATTGTAGTGCTCCAAGAAACCCTGACATTTTCCTCCCACATTACATTTGCCACACAAAAATCCTACCTATAACAAAATCCATTTCATATCCCCAACATAACATTGAATTCAATGTCAAACCAAATCGAACTAAACGTTCAAATTCTCATTTATTGAATTGAATTCATTTATTCAATTCAATGCATTTGGTTGCTTCAATTTCCCAAAATCAAACAGCATAATGCATTATTTTCCCTTGTATGCTATAAGCATTAACACCTAAATTTCCTACAAGATCCAAAACCTAAAAGTGCACGTGTCCAAACAAACACATGTCTATTTGATCCGCCGACACACAATTCAGGCAATCTATATATCATAATACATATTTCCACATCCCAGATGTTTATGACTTGCTAATAGACACGGATTCCCAGATCCTAATTTCACACCGACTTCCCACGGATCTTCTGTTACCCATCTGAAGTGCACGAAAACTCTTGTTTGCATTGGCCAGATGGCAAACACAAACAAAAACCCCAAGAAAGGATCAAACGATAAGTGGCGATGCGTCTTAACCTTCGAAAGAAGATAAAGAGATGAGGATTTGAATTTTCGAAGTAAGAAGGTGACTTGACTAGAGTCACACTTTGAAAGAGGATCCGAAGAGTCGAGGTTAGGAATCCTGTGAAGAAGGACGGAACGAGCATTAAAAACAATATTCAGTGTGAAACAATTAATTATAATATAACCAAAATTACTTATGGAACCTGTGAAAGAATTCGAAGTGAAATATAGTAAAAACAAAGTTCTATGAAACATTAACTGCCTTTTCATTTTCAACCATTTAACTTGCCTTCGGATAGCAACACTGGTCGCGTTGGTCATCTATGGTACCGTCTTCTCCGGGTGTGTTAGTGAACGCGTTAGTGATAAAAGTAAACCTGTGACGGCACATCAACTAAATCTACCCCCTCAGGACCAACAATCATCAGGAATCCACACCGGATTCCATCGTTCGTTTCTCTTTCTCGGTAATACGAGAAGCCCGGAAACGAACCGTTGTAGCACAAAACACTATGACTATATACTAAGGTATCAACAGCATATAATAAGGCTTTCGAGTCTTCAGCCATGTCATTTCCATGTATTGCATGGGGAAAGTTATAGATATAAGTATTGTAAAATGTTTGGCTCATTATTGATCCCTGTGGTATTTCCTGATGTACTGTGATTGCACACAATGCAGCGTCTGTTTAGGCAACTGTAGATCATATGCGTTGGTTTCTTTGACCTTATATATCAAACCTTATTTCTAGACCCTGTCAAACGCCGTTTTCACGTCGAGTGTATAAGGCACTAGATATTTTTTCCTCTCCAGGTTGGCGCTAGTGTCGGCGTGTATTTTAAGGAGAGCTTGAGTTGTTGAGTGACCTTTCCGCAAATCAAACTGGGCGTCTGAAATAATTCCAATCCTGTTTAGGGTGTGCTCCTCCATTTTTCCAGAAATAATTTTTTCCAGTATTTCCTCTGTGGGTGTAGCGTTTCCGCTAAACCCTACGGTCTACTTACCTGAAAAACCCCCATAACTACTACCCAACTCCCTTAAGTTTGCTAATGCAACGGTATTAGTACCTGTAAATGCTTCACGCATTATATAGATCACCATCTGTAATCATAAAATCCCTATAAAGAAAACTTACCTTCATGCATCCCTTCGCATACAATTTTCCGTAAGATTTCTTTGTTTGCTTATTTGGTATTCTGAACCAATTCGGTACCAGACAAATTCCAGTAAACAAAATAATTCGGATTGCATTCAATGTAACCGTCATGACTGGGACCATAAATATCGCGTCGTCTATTTTCCCAGCCGCGTCATATACCTTTTCATACACATTGCCTGGCAACCTTTTTTGTTTGTCTTACCAACAAACAACCCAAGCAGCTGCATATAATTAGCGCAATAGACGCTGAAACCAAATTCTCCAGCATTTCCTAATGCAAATATGAACCCGGTTTCTATTGCAGCCAGAGATGCCATAAACATCCAATTTGCTTTTAGCACCTTTTTCTCCTAACGTCGAAAATAGCGACGAGGCATCGTATAAACATGACCCTCATTAAAGAGCGAACCATTTGGTCGCCTTTTCTTTTGCCCTTGCCGCCTGCCTGTTTCGTTGTTCCACTGCACGTGTGAATAGCATTGATCTCAACGATCCCACACATACCACCATGACCTTTATTACAAGATCTGGTTTCCTATACCACCAAGAGAGACTTTACGTTTCCCTGGTGGTAGTTAAAAAACGATATCCTTATTGGAGAGGATATCATTTGAGTCGTTTCCAATTCGTCGACCATGTTGGTCACACGCGATCTCCCGCTCACCGGTGCACACGGTGACGAAAATATACCCCGAGTCGTGGCGAAGATTGTGATATTGTGTTCATAATGTAACTTTCGCGCATTGCTAACGTATAATTTTAGTAACAATAAAGATTTAATAATTCAAAAAACAGTGCCTTTCAATTAATCACTTCTGGTGGACGGTGTGTTGTTCGTTCCGAGTTTTGGTGTTCGTTTTGTTGGTTGTTTCCAAACGTGGCGGCGTTTCGTTCCTTTGCTTCGGCGGAATTGTTTAGTGCTCGTCGGTGGAACAATACATGATGGAGGAGGAAGTAGAACGGAGTACCCATGCAGGTACATTACTTCCTCCCCACATGGGTACTTTGATTTAGTTATGTGCAACCTAGGGCACAGGTTCACTAAACCACCCTAGCTTTCTGATCTCAGATGCTAGCGAGGAGGCTGGGACACTTAGGCTGGATGTCGATCAACCCGGTTATATGTATTCCGCAAAAATAAAATGACTCCAACTTCTTTATTTATTTCTATTTTAACTGCAAATCTGAACTTAAGGCGTAAGAACACTGAATTCAATTGATATAACTGTTAATTGTTTAGTCTAATTAACATAAAATGATAGCTAGGAACGTAAGTAGTAAGAACACTGAATTCCATTTGATAAACTAGTTAATGATTTAGTCTATGAACATAAAGTAATTGTTATGAACTTAAGGCGTGAGAACACTGAATTCCATTTGATAAACGGTTAATGATATATTTGAAACTGACTCGCGTGCGTCGCAGATGGTGGCGAAACTAGGCCCGACTCTGATGGTGGTTGATTTCCGACTCGACTCCATTTGCGTGCCGTTCTATGTGGAGGACACGACCTGCCTCCACGGAATCTGTTTAAAGATCGATTAATTCTTTCGATACGACAGAATATCAAATTCCATCGCTTCGGTGACCAATAGGGGATGATTCTTCACATTGGTCGCGGTAAAGGGTGCGGAACTCACGATGACCCTTTTTGGTCGCTCGTGATATGTGTCCTTGTGTCTGCGAACCGAGGATCATTCGATTCCCTAGGGGAAAATCAAACACCGAGAATACCGACCGAAAGGGTTGCAGCTGTGCAATACTTGGTACAAGAGAATATTTGATGTTTATACGATCGGCGACTGTGCGGGATCTACGCCGATCATACATCCTTCGTTTACTAATTGGGGCAGCACTTCCGCTGGTGCTATCCTGATTTACCCTTTTTGATCGGCCAGGCATGATTTATTATTTTGCTTGTCGATCGGTTTAGTGACCGACAGCTCGCACCGAAAAGGAAAAGAAGGAATATCTCCTGCATGTGTGCGCAGCATCCGACAGGAGATATGGGCGCCGAAAATGATTTAAGTTTAAGTCGGTTACTTAGTGATGCGACCGAATTGCTTTTTCGGATCATGGTGCGTTTGGTGTGATTATTCCTTTGTGGAAAATGTCTGTTTGGTGCGATGCTTTTTGCCTTAGCGTAGAACTATGGCTTAGGTGGTTAGGAGACATTTTAGGTGGATGACAAAAAGGTAAGCAAATGTTTCCCCGGGTTTTAGTGCTCCAGGAAGCAATCTTTTCATAAATCATGGAAAGGTAAGTAGTGGCGTTCAATGGAACTGGCACGACACTTGTTTTTCAAGGTTTTTGGATGCTCTCGGGGGAAGGTTTTGTGTCGCTCCTGGAAAAGGTAAGCAGTGGCTATAGTGTAAACCCCACACCTCTAGGTAAGACAGGAGTGTTCTTTTCCTTTTTGGGTAAAGAGATTTTTTATGCTTATTTCCAGGTTTGGGAAAAGTACCTGTTGTTAAGGCGGTGTTGAATAATATCCGATAGCAGGTGCCGATAGCTTCTTATTATGTAATTTCTCAAATCATCTGGGCCAGCTAATTTCTTGGGCTTTAGACCTTTAGTGATAGGGGTAACTTCCTCTTTACAGATGTAGCTTTGCGGATAGTCTGAGTTTAAGGCAGAGTTTTCTCTGATAAACGCCACTATATGTTGGATTTTTTGTTGGTAAATAATTCAGCGACCTTTGCTTCAAATCAGTTTCTTAGACCCGTATCAAAATCTGGAGGCTGAGATAGGTAAATCGCCTCAATGTGCTGAGCCAGCATCGTCTCTCTCTGAACGAGGTCAGTCAGTGTGTAGTCTTCCACTTGACGTTGATATTTTTTTTGGGATTCCCACGGATCTAGCTACTTCCCTAAACGGTTTCCGAGACGGTGCAGTATACCACTACATGACCCCATTTACCATCCTGCAATTCGCGCACCAAATACGCTCTTAATGTACTATCCCACTACAGGAGTCACATCTGTTATGCAACACTGCCGGAACCTTCAAAGGCAATTGCCGCACCGTTTAAGGGGAGTCTACAAAGGTGCTGAGATCGGCGAAAAGTCAGACGTAGCGACGAATCGCAAATCGATTAAACGATAGGGATGGGTTCAATCAAGGCGACTGCACTTTAATTGTTTTGGCCAAATGCGAAATTCAATTAAGCAATACAATTGCTTAAGCCAAAGACGCTGTACCTAAAATCTCTCTGATTGAGGTCAGTCAGTGTGGAGTCGTCTACTTGAAGTTTATCTATTGGACCCTTTTTTCCAGATTACCACGAATCTATTTACCTCCTTAAAAGCTTTCAGAGACGATGTAGTATCCCACTTCATGACCCCATTTATCAATTTATGGGTCATATGTTCTGGGTCGAAGTCCAACCGAAATAGGACGCATTGTGGGCATGCAAAATGAATAAAAAACAAGCATTGTGCTAGTTCCATTGAACGCCACTACTTACCTTGCTTCTATGGTGAAGAAATAGTTTCCTAAAACACATAAAAAGCGTGTACTTACCTTCCATAGTCGTACCTATAATATCAGAAATACCTTGAAGCATTAATTCTAGCTGATATAAAATTTCATCAGCAACAACGGACATTCACCACAAGGGCGTAGTCGCACGAAACGCACCATGTTCCTAAAAGGCAATTCGGTTGCACATAGAGCAACCAACATTGCCTAAACCGTACCAAAGAAATAGCTCCTAATGTGTCTGCCACATACCACGGGAGATATTTCTTATTTTCCTTTCTTTCCTTAATGCACACGTCAGTCAGTAAACCGATCGACAAGCAAATTCATTGGCACCGGTGGGCATGCCCCAAATTACAATTCGGCTGCGATATTATGTAATGATATAAACCCTTGAAAACCCTGGAAAGAATTTTTCCACACACGTGCATGGCAAGGCACATTCATGGATATATCGGACGATCGTACGCAGTTGCTGATCAATGAAACACCCAAGCATCTCCTGCATGATGTTTGGCCAGCTAGGAACATTATGTGTAGCATTTCCTTTTATGGAATTTCTATATCCACGCTTCGCATGCTCGTGGACACACCACATGAGCATGAGGGGCAACATATATATGTACGTGCACATCCACACGCCATAGATGTGAAATCATCCCCCGTTGGGCACTGACGCATCGAATAAATTATGATGTGTTGTGTTTTTCGGTAATCTGATTAATCGCCGCTTAGTACAGGATGTAAGAGTGTAAACGGGGAGCGGGCGTGGTCAGGAGGGGAAAGAGAGGAGATGAACTTTGAGAGCAGTCGAGGTAAAGTTGAAATCGAAGGAGGTAGGGTAGGAGTTTGCCCGCCGCAGCATTCGCGAAATGGGTTCATTAGAGCCGTAAGAAGTGTGGTGGGTGGGCTGATAGAAGAGATGAGGGTTTCGCAGGTTACGGGGGTTAGTGTGAAGTGTAATGGTGGAGAGCAAACTTGGGTAGTTGATTGTGCCTGAAAGGAGACGGTGGACGAAAAGGACACGGCGCTCCTCGAGTGTGTTGAAGTTGATCAGATGGAGCCGGCTAGTGTATGGGGGAAGAATCCGAGGATTCGCCCAGTTCAGTCCGCGGAGAGCAAAACGCAGAAAACGACGTTGCACGCTTTCGATTCTGCGTACATGGGACGAGTAGTGTGGAAACCAGACCTGACTGGCGTATTCAAGAAGGGGGCGGAGGAAGACTATGTAGAGAGAACGGGAAACGTAAGGATTAGAGAATTCTTCAGACCAGCGTTTCACAAACCCAAGGACAGAGTTGGCCTTAATATCATCTATATGCGGGATGAAACTAAGCTCCCTGTCAAATATGATCCCGAGGTCGCGTATCGAGGGTACAGATGATATCTGCTGGTATAGCAGGAAGTAGGAACGCGTGGAGAGGGGGGGGGGGGGGGCAGGGGGGCCTTTGCGGGAGAAGGTGATGGAGTGACATTTGACAACGTTGGGTTCAAGGCAGTTATTACGGCACCAAGTTGAGAAGCTGTCGAAGTCGGTTTGGAGAAGTGAGGAGTCGAGAGGAGAGATGATAGTTTTGTAGAGTTTGGCGTCGTCCGCATAGAGGGAGATGGATGAGTATTTAATAATGGAGTCAACATCATTGATGGTAAGCATAAATAGGAGGGAACCTAGACGACTGCCTGACGTGGGAAGAAAAGGATTGGACAGGGAGGATCTGAATTTGACACGGTAGGATCGATCTTTCAGATAAGAAGATAACCACTTGATCAATGGGGGTTAGAAACCTAGGGAGGACAGCTCTAAAAGGATGAGATTATAGGGGATTTTGTCAAAGGCCTTGCAGAAATCGGCGGTGATTACATCGACTTCGTTGCTATTCTCTAAGGCACAGAGAGTATGGAATGAGAACTCAATCAGATTCGTTGTGGTCGACCTGCCCAAAAGGAAACGATGCTGGTTGGATGAGATGATGGATTTACAACGGAAAGATAACGCGTTGTAAAGAATTCCTTCGAACAGTTTGGAAATATGAGACAGTTTGGCGATGGGACGGTAGTCGCTTATATCGTTTTTAGCTGCCTTTTTATGTATGGGGGTGAGATAGGAGGATTTCCAAATACTAGGGAAAATCCCTTGTGAAAGGGATAGATCGAATATCTTTGATATCGGGAGGGAAAGATAAGTGGAACATTTCTTTAAAAACACAGTCGGGAGTCCATCAGGCCCAGGGCTGAACTCGTCCTTGAGTCCGCCGAATAATTTGAGGGGTGGAGGGGCCCAGGGAGAATTTGGGCAAGTCTTTGAAGTGAGACGGATTGGGTTCGAAGGAGATGTCTGTGAAGGATTTATTGAAAAACGAAGCGAATAGATTGGCAGTAGTTAGACGGTTGAAGTAGTCGCGCCATAAGAAAGGGAGTTAGGATAGGCGTCGGATTTTCGTTTGTAGTTTATGAAGTGGAAAAAAGATTTGGGGTCATTGATCAAATTAGATTGTGTTTTTGTGAGGTAGTTGGTGTAGAGAGAGTTTTAGAGCTCGGAAAATTTATAAAAGGAACCGAGATAGTTGGAGTAGTTTTGGAAGGAACGCGCTTTGAGGAAAATGTTCCACAAGTTATTTCTCCTGTTCCAAAGAGCGCGGAGTGTGCGGTTATACCATGATGGCGATGAAACCGATGACCTGTGGCGAGAATAGGGGACATATAAGGCGACGGCATAGTAGATCTCCTTATAGAGAGTGGCAGTCGCTTCTTCTACGCCCAAATGATCAAAGCGAAACGCTGTTTTGCTAAGATGCTCATTTAAAAGGCGGAAGTTAGCTTTGTGGAAGTTGTAGGAAAAGCTATCATGTGGTATAGAAGGCTGGGTTTCATGATCAAGATATATGGATAAGAGCAGCGGGGGGTGGTAATTGTGAATGGTGAAGAGGGCGTGTGAACTAGGGGCAGCTGAGCACTTTTGTGGGTACGTTGTGAACACGAGGTCCAGTTGTCTCCCCATATGATTTGGGACATTGCTTACCTGGTGGAGGCATGAGTCGGTGATCATCATCATCGGCACTACAACCGAGAACCGGTCTTGGCCTTATTTAGCAAGTCTTGAGGCTTGTTAAATTTTCCATAATGATTTGTTTTTTCCGGGCAGGGTCATTAGTCTTGCGCCAGACCGAGTCGGTGATGCCGTTTATAAAAATACGTTCCTTGGAACTACTAGGGTTTGAGACGTAGAAGACTTGTTCGTCACCCAGCGTCCATTGGAGATGGGGGAGGTTAAAATCGCCAAGAACTACGATATCGTCTATTGAGGTGCTTAACTCGGTTAGGTTATCTACCGCTTCTATTCCGAGTTCGTATGACACGCTGGGTCGCGAAGGATATATATAGAAGCAGATAATGAAAAGAGACTTAGGGCGCTTGTCGATTTTTATTGCGACGTAGGCAAGATCCGGAGAAGAAGAGATGGCAATTAGAGACGAAGCGAGTTTGTTATGAGTGGCAAGCAGGACTCCACGGAATGGGGAATTGGGATCTTCTCGATGAGCGTTATTATCGCGAAAAACATTGATGGCGCGGGGAGGGGGGGTAGTTCAAGACTATTCATACTAGGGATAAGGTTGGTCTCAGTGAGAGCGTATATGTCGAATGTGTTTTGGAGCGGAGACCTCTAACATTCTGATAGTAGACAGTTAGGGGGGGGGGGGGGACGTATTGGGGGTATTGAGATGATAGGTGGGCAGGAGGGCGACTGATTAGGTGTGGCTGTGGGTTAAAATTCGAGTACTGGCACGCGACGTGATCTTATCATTTTCCACGATGGCTTTTCAAGCGTTAGGCTTCCCCTCTTCTATCTCTTCGTACTTTACGGGGGAACGGATTAGCTTTGCATTCGGATGGTAATGCCACTCTGGATGTCCCTCGCAGGGGATAACGCCTGACTCATCATCATCACCTATAAACATAACATAAGAATGCATCTCGTCTTTTAGACCAATTGATAAAACTCGGCATGCATACGCTACATGTCGTTATAGTGTAATTATATGTTAAGTACCTTTCCTTTAATTACCTATTAACATATACACAGGTAGACATTTTGTATCTACCTGAGGTACAATCTGTTATCTACAACAATATTAGATTTTAAGTAAAAATAAGAAATATAGTGAGTCTTAGGAAAGATTCCATGAGGGAAGTTCTTCTACGTGAATTGTAAATAAAACGTTCCGCGGAAGATCACGGTAAAAATAAAAAGAAAGAAGTGTTTTTGTTTTAACTTGTAGTCTCAGTAAAAAATGTATATGTATTTTACGTAATTGATCAGTATTCTTTAGTTTCTAATCATTTTATTTAATTTATTTACTTTACTTTTTCTTATCTAACACTTGACTGTTACGCATTGCGATTCTTAGTATGAGTAAGATCTCTTTTATTATTATTTGGTCTCACTTCGCCTTCACTCAAAGCATTTGTCTTAAAATCATAGTCATGGATTATATAAACAAATTCTTAGCCGTACGATTACTATTTGTACTATTAATTTATCATCCGCTTACCTTGTTGTGAAACAAAATTGAAAACACGAAATCAAGTGCAATCTTTGGTTTATAATTACTACAAGAAGAGCCAAAAAGTAGTTCTTTGTTTAACCTACTTAATATCACGCCGGCGAATAGGCAAGACCTTTTCTATATCCCAGTACATATATGCGCACCTTTGAGATTACTCGAAAATAAATTTTGAGAACTTGCCCAATCGTTGCTTCAGTTGAGACCAAATTTTAAAATATAACAGATGCTTTAAAATGGTAACAATTTAAATAAATGGCATTTTAGTTTTACAATTTAAAACTGAATTATAGTTTATTTATTGATATTTATATGCCAATAACCTTGAATGTGCTATAAGGTAGCCACACATCTGTGGGGGTAGAAGTGTTGATGCCAATCACGGGCACTTGGTTCACTTAACTCCCCAACGATGTTCAGACGTCGAAAATTGTTCACCAAAAGGAATGAATAAAAATGCACCGAGTGTGTGGTTTAATTGTTAATGTTTCATTTATTGATTACTTATAAATAGCGCACTTTCGACATTAAGTTCTTCTTATTTACATTTATTGACACCGTTTCTTTTGTTTAATAACACTTGATTTAAACTGTGGTAGGAACAATATTTTAGTGTTTAAGGAATTTATTAATGGATTTCTTTTATTTGGGACTGCTATTATTCACGTTGAGGTCACACACATCCAGTTTTAAGCCATTAGGTTGCAAATACTGGATAAATAAGTTAAATCCAATCAAGGAATTGCGCGTAATGAAATGGCAACACTCTACTACCATACGGACACTCTTGACTTTTTGATTAAAATTGCACAAACGCTCGACTTAGCGCGTGTCTCGTTTGAGGAATGAAATGTGACTGATCCCAATCAGGGATGAAAATTGACTTTCTGGGGTAAGCACAACGATCAACCAATCATAATCATGCTCTCTTCCGCATTCTTTAATTTCCCAGCCCATCGAGGTGAATAAACACTTGTGCATTCATTCGACAGTCAATGGACATCGGGTGAATGAAGAAACGAAAAGGGATAGCACAATGATCCCCGGGTTGATTTGGCTTTGGCGTGCATGCATGAACGCTATATCTGGTTATGACCGAGTGTCCTAGTTAGGACACCGGTTTGATCTCAGAGTGCATTGCACTCAGCAAAGGGGAAAATGAAATGGAATGGAAAGTGGTTTGCGCTATTCACCTGAATAAAGAGGGTATCGATCCCCAGCGAATAGGGTGTCTAGGGGAAGTCGAAGGGACGCTGCCATAGCTTGGGAATAATTATCGTGGGAACCAAGCTCGAAGGATTTGAAAAATACCCCAGCGGTTTCGCGAATATGCAACCGCGTCGTTTGGTTAGACTTGGTTGTTGCTAACCAATATGACTTTGAGATTTTCTGTGGAAATCTCATGGGGTTAATGAAAAGGGGTTGCCGTATGGCAAGTGGTACTGAATTCAATTATGCATTACCTGCATAAAATAAAGAATTCAGTAATGCGTCCTTTTGGGATATTTCCTTTACAGGTGAAATAGCTGAACGCAGGGATTGGGGTTAAGGTGGTGGGCTGTTAGCAGGCGAAATAGGGATGGAATTGTGAATTGGTTCTCCATGTAATTAAGAGAACCCTCACACATCAATTATATTGCATTAAAAAAAATCGCTTATATCTATGACGTGCAATACTTAGAGAGTAATTTTTTTTTTCATTTTTGCAACATGCTAGACAAAAAATGCTTAAATTCTAGGTTTAATTATGTTATTATATTATAAGTTACTGGTCCTACACAGACGCTCTAAGCTAAACACAATAAGACTGTTGTGCAATTTGCCTTTCGGCGACAGGACTTTATTTGTGGCTTTACGTCTGATTATTTGCTTAACGAAGAAATATTCGAAAAATTATTGTCTAACAAAGGACAACTCGAAAAACTTTGTGCCATTTGTTTTTGTTTTTACTTGAAATTTAACTTAATTCTCTATTATCATTATTATTATAATTTTTTTTTTTTTTTTTTTTTAATAATACAATTTTATTTACCTAAAATAACTTAAATTAGAACTTATACTTCCCTAGCTCTAGAAAGCTAAGTCTGTGTAAGCCGGCTGATAATGCAGTGATTCTACGACATTGGTGATCAGGTCTGTAATTGTCATTCAACCACCAGAACTGTTGGTGCCGTTTAATATTATCGTCCCGGTCCCTTTAGGAGATAGCCCCAGTGAAGCGGAAGAGCTCTTCTTCGGTGCGCGTGACTTCCCAGCCGTAGCACAATCGCCCGTCAACGGATGATCTACTTACATGATAGATCAACGGAATTCCGGATCTATACTGTATAAGCCCCTTCATGTTCAAATCAAGGGCCGCCTCTGGTGGAACAAAGCCGTCGCGACGCACGCTCTCAAAGTACAGGGTATTTGGATAATAAGTCCCAAAAAATAGGCCACGACGAGCTTATTGCTCTCGCAATATGTCCTCTGATTAATTTAATCATAAAATTATCCACCCTATTTATGTAGGCTTCATTATATAAAGTCTCATTTGAGTAGTACTTTTTATAGTCCGATTCCGGTGGCAGATATAATCTGAGACAAGTTCTGAGAAACTTCCTTTCGAATACCCAAATCTTTTCTATCAAATTTGAACCTCTGTTAAACCATACTGGACAACCATATATGAGCTTTGGGCTGATTGGCATTGTAGCGTTCTACGAACGCACAATTCCGCGCAGGTAAGTTTCCTACCTTCAAAGAACGTTCTTACCTGATAACGCAGCGCACGTGCACACAGACACGCGGCCAATAGTCATTACAATACCTGTAACAAAGGCCATAGGAGGCTGCAAAATGCGAACCGATATAAAAAGAAGCAAGGAACTGAACGTCCCAAAGCTTTCAATATCAAGCAACAAGTCGAGGGTAGCATACCTGAAACAAAGGTAAAAGCATTCATTCATCTTATCCATAAAGATCGAAATGCGCCGCACTCCAACACTGCACAATCGAAAACCCTGAACATCTACACGATGTTACAAGGATTCGCCATCACCAGCAAATTCTCCGAATAAGGGACGCACGTGCGGGTGGTCTACCACAAGACCACCAAATCTATCACCCAACAAAAGAAACGGCAACCGTAATTATCTCAACGAGATAATTCAAAATGTATGAGGTTTAAAACCTACAAGGGAACTAGTCCTATCCCACGGTGTCTGTTTGTATTTCACACCCATTAGAAAGATCTAATGGATTTCGGGTGTATTCACAAAAGTCAAACAAAACCCATGAACCATACATCCATGCAAATTGCAGGATATTTTTCGGCCGCGCGACAGATGTGCTATGCAAATAGAGGCGGCACACAATCGACAACCGTCGATCCGAACTTCGATCACCACCACGGATGGTGATAATGAAATAATGATGTATGCAAGATGACTTTCCCCTTTTCAGAAAAACTACGAAATATCCCCGGGGATGTGATAACACGCTGCTAACTGAAATTCGGAGGTTCTGTTAGCAGAGCAAATAGAAACATTCCCGGATAGATACAGATACCAGTTCTCGAATCTGGGTATCTGGGGAGAGACAAGGAGTCTATATCGAGGAGTCGCGGAGAAAAGTCGAAGGATTGAGGGTCAACGTAGATCATTCGAACCGCGAGGATCTCTATCGAAGAGATTCTATTAGAGTTAACCGAATGAGGTCGTGAATGAAATTATTCGAGGAAGTGGAGTTAGCGTGTGTTTCGTTCGGTGGCTACCTGCGTTCGTATTGTTGAGACCATGTATAACACCAGTGTGATTCAATAAAAATAAAATAGTAAGAAACGATTCCTCTGTGTTTTGTGTTTTTGTGTGCATTCGCCCGTTGTCCCAGGTTGCTTATTTGTGTGTGGACAGTGTTCAGGCGGAACACTGCGTCAACGTATAAACAAAGACTACCGCCAAGCATCATGTAGCATATGACTTTTACCCAGCTGTCAACTTGCCTACTGTGAAATAGCCTCCTTGTCACAGCAAAAGTTTTCCTAGCTTTGGCCAAAGCAGGCCCTACATGTCTGTTGAGATACCGATATTGATCTAGAAATCTGGTTTCCAGTTTTCCTTCATGCGGTGCCACGATAACTAACTCTCGCCAGTTTTTCCTTGTGTAGTTCGTGGCTTCATATAATTGTGTTCTAAATACATTTGTGGAAGTTGATCTTAAGTTTCCAGTCGTCGCAATAGCGATGCACTTTGTTGTGGTCTCGCTGTAGTAAACTATTTATGAAGTCAACTTTCGGAGCTGTTCTGTAAATTATGACATCGTCTGCGTACGCAATAGCCTAATACTGATGCTAGGGCGTAAGCTTATCGAACGCATATTCATTGGGTTTGTACAGTTTTTGCCCCTTTTTTGGAATGGGCTGTATGATTGCCGTTTTCCGACGTGCGGGAAAGTAGGCATTATTCAACGCGTTGTTAAACAGGACCGTGTATATATTTAATTACATTGCGGGGAGGTTCTGGAGTACGATGTTAGGTACTCCATCTATTCCCACTGACTTTTTGCTTCTCAATGAGTCGAAGATCACGTGGATTACTTCCCTCGAAATGAATAGGTTCTTAGCCCTACCATTGGCATTAATGGCAATTGACAGATTATCGTCGCTGAATTTGGTAAAACCTGAATTCTCCGATTGCCAAAGTGAAATTTCATTTCGGAGGTGCAGGTGATTCAGTAGAGCTCTGTCTTCCAGGTCGTGATTTCGGTGAATGCTTTCATTCACCTTGTACATTTCCTAAAAGACAGATCCCACAGGGTTCACCTTTTCCAAAGGATCTTCGTTCACGAAGAGCTAATTATTGAGGATCGCGTTCTCTGTATCTATGCCAATATTGATTAGAGTTGCTTGTTTACATCAATGCGTGGAATTTGAAGACACTGAATCTCATTTTGATTATTTCTCCTGAACATTTTATTTATTTGTGGGAACCTATTCGGCCTGTTAGATTTTATAGCTCGAATTTTGTTGTTGCAATACAAATTTGTTGCTAATCTATTGCTACCTTTAAGTAATTGTTGGAGGTTTTTTAATCGGAATTTCAGCGATATTATCTCCTGGTCCTGTCTGTCCGTAAACTGCCTGTGTAATTGTTTTAGTTTCGATCACAGTCTGCTCTTTTTCTTGTCGAGTGCGTTTATTGTTGTGTTTCTGTACATGTGTATGTGATCTGTAACTGTTGTTTTGTCCATTGTTCGTTTTTCAGTTTCGTCCATTTGTTGAGTTTATTTGTCGATTTCGACATTTGTCAGGTTTCTGTTTATTGAGAGATAAAATACATTGGAACGAAGTTCTCTTGTTAATGATCTGGTGAACCGTGGCTATCGCATTTCCCCGTAATTGTAGGGTTGCGGGATCACGAATCTCTCCAGTTCGGCCAGATCGTTCGGAAGCTCTATTACTACCGTGAATGCGCAGTGGCTACTGTCGTATTCAATTGTCCGTAAACAGTTTCTGTTTCGTCTGTTGGTGTTAAGGAGTCTCAGTCGTGAGTCAATAAGCAAGATATCTAAGAACGATTTGTGGGTTGTTAAATAAATTGGGGTGCCGGCGTACGGCACAAGTTTACTAAAAACACCCAACGATCGATGATGTTGTGGCGGTTCCGCCAAATCCCACGGTTTACCTTCCTGAAAAACCCCCATAATCATCACCCAAGACGCTCAAGGCCTCGCCAATGCATTCGCATTCGGCACCTAAAAATGCTGCACGCATTTAAGATATCAAATCTATGATCTTTAAGTCCCTGTAAAGAAAACTTACCTTCATGCATTCTCTTCGCATACCACTGCTCCTTAAGATTTCTTTATTAGCTTACCAGGAATTTCCAATCGATTTCGGCATCTACGTCGCCAGTAAAATTCCGGTAAAGAAAATAATTAGATTTACATACATTGTAACCTTCATGGCAGGGATCATAAATACTGCGCCGTCTATTTTTCCCAGCCGCGCCATGGGTACAACAATGTTCCCTATATACACATTGGCTGGCGACTTACATCCTAGGGACCAAAGCAAATACGCATTCCTCGTCTTTTGCATCAATTAAATCCTACAGCATATTCAAATGCAAATAGGAACTCAATACCTACCCTTACTAGCGATGCCATTAACACATTTCCCATTGTGTAAATGGAAAAACCATTAGCGCTTCTTCCTAATAGCGATACATTTACCTACGCATCCGCACCACAGCATAGACACAGGTCATAAATCTCTTTTATCCTACATAGTTCTGGACCCCTTTCCCAGTAACCTTCTCACATAAACAAACATCTCTACGATTCTTTCCCTTTCTTTGTGTTTCAGGTTATTCACCATATCGTTGAGCCATGAAAAGAACCAACGTACACACACACTTGTGTATCGTGAAGATCTCCTCTATGAGATCGGTTTGGTTACTCAAAAGAGAGGCTTTACGTCTCTCTTGGAACATGAAATGCACCCTTAATTTAAGAGAACCTATTTCCCAGCTGAATTTCTTTGAACAACGATTGAATATCGTTGACTCCTTTACCATCCTTTAACCCGAGCAGGTCGAGGCTCCATCGTTACCCTGGTGCGCACAGGGAAGCGATAATGAAATATAACGTTTGTGTCGTTGTCTCCGCGAGTCGACATTAAGTGTCCGCGCGAAGTGCAGTTGCATGTTATGTCATTAATCCCGCGTCGTTTAATTAATTAAAAAGAAACAATTAGCATAAGTTTAAAATTGTAAAAAAAGACGATCTAACTAAATTAAATAAACAGTGCTCCTAAACGTTGAAAATAACAAACCTGTGTATCGGTGTTTTATTTCTCTCGACCGTTTCCTGAGTGTTTGTTTGATGGTGCTGTTGTGTTTTTTTTTTTGGTGAACAGTTTGCCGCGGCGGAACTTTTAATTTGTGAGGGCGAAGTAGAACTCTGCGCCCATGTCGGTGCCACTACCTCGTTCCCCACAATGTTAAGTAGTTCTACCACGAAGAATGGAATAAATAAAAAGGCTAGAGTTGTTGGTTGTAACTTTATTAACACAAATGTTATTCTGAACTGTACAACTTCAAGTTTAATAGTACTAATATTTATTACTGGAACAACGATTTAATTTTGTGCTTTTCACATTTAATACAACTAATGTTTATTACAGAAAACGCGATTCAAGTTTTGAGCTTGGCACATTTAAAAGAACTAATATTTCTTACTGGAACAACGATTGAAGTCTTATGCTTTTCACATTCAAAAATACTAATGTTTATTACTGGAACAACGATTTAAGTCTCGACCAATTCTACGACTCGTGCGCGCCCTCCGGATGATGAAATGTATGCCTGCGATGGGTTTCAACGCACACCATCGCAGGAGAAACAATCCTTCGGCAATTTGTGACCAATGAGAACCGATCCGCGTCCCATTGGAAAGTTCTTTAGACATATCGTTGCAACTGGAAATGAATGTCTTACTCTTGGAAGGAAGGACAAATGAACGCGCGTTGAAGAAAGGACAGAAAGAAAAACCTGCAGCTGTTCAAACATAGATCGAAAACTTTTCTATCATAAACGATAGAGGGTATATTGTATATACCGAATGGGATCTAAATGGGCAAGCGCTAAGATGCGCCTTTGTTTAAACAAATGCAATACATTAGGATTGCCTATGCAGCCGATCCGAGATAATTGGTTGCAGCTGTATAGGCATCGATTTGCATGTCGTGATCGTGGGATCAGCGATTGCTTGAGAAAAGCAAACACAGAAAAATAGCTGTGAGCACGATTGACATGAATGTCGATAAGGGGACCGTGGAAGTTTTCCTAATGGTTGGCAATGGATATGGGTGCCAATCAGGGGACACGAATATGTTTTAGGGAAAATGTTTCTGAGCCATGTTCGGGTGTTTATGTCGGTTATCCAAGGGAACAACCGAATTGCATTTCAGGTCATAGGTTGATGGCGATGCAATGGCAAGATTGTGTAATCTTGCCGAGGATTTATGCATCAGGTAAGTTGTCTATGGTATTTGCAGGTTAATATGGGGTTGGGGCGATGCGTGGCTCTGCGGGCCCTGAAAAACCCCACAGATTTACCTCTACGGAACGATGGATATTCCGTAGCTAGAAGGTCAGTTCTATATTCTATACGATACTTATTTTATGCTTGGCGTTCATATCACCACCTAGGATAAAACAGTTTTTGTCCGAGTGCAATTGTAACCATCGAAAGAGTGTTTCGAGCTCTGATATAAAGAGCATATGTTCGTGCTCCTCTGCTACATAGGCCGCAATCGCATACAAACCCCTTCCTTGCTGAAGAGGTATGCACGACGCAGGTCTCTAGCACCAGGAACCTGCGCACTTCTCCACTATATATAACTTTATGTTGGATTCCTTTTCTAATAAAAATTGCGACAGCTCCCCCTTGAGAGGAGTTACGTCGATCTCTTCGTATAATATCGTAGTTCTTATACCCTATCTTATGCTTCTGGGCTAACTTTGTTTCCCCCGCCATAAGTACATCAGGGTTTTCATTTTGCAACAGGTTGAAAAGATTGGCTCTTCTCTCAGTTCTTATTAGTGAATTTACATTCACGACATGGCGCAAGGCTAATAATCTTGCCCAGAAAAAGAAATTATTATGGACAATTTAACAAGTCTCGGATAAGGACCGGGTACCGGTGGAGAGACTTGCTAAATAAAGCCAAGACTGGATCCCGGTTGTAGTGCTGATGATGATGATGACATTCACGACAAGAGCTTTGATTGATGTTTTGGTTAGATGGTTTATATTGACTTTTTATATAAATTGAACAAGTGCGAGTAGATCTCGTTTATTTGACTTTGCAGCTGTGTCATTTAATACCTGCAGTTTAACAAATATGGTATTTTTTTGATTTTGCAAATTGAAATTGAAATTGCTTACGAACATAAACTTTAGAATACACAGTGACAAACATTAAATGACTCGAGGGGCTTTGTAAGTTAGATTAAGAAAGAGTTATAAAGGTATTGATCCGGTTTTGTGCATTATATACTTTTATTCTTCACTCGAATTCACAGTTTTAGTTCCTGTTTTTCGACTAATATCGTAACTATAATAACTTTTACATGTTGATTTCGTTCAATACACTCTATTGTGGGTATCCTAAACAAAAGAAAAAGACAAGAAATATCTTTTTATGTTCACAGCCAACCTAAGCACATTAAAACTGATTGTGGATAGGGCATCCAAAATATTTGTCTAAAGCATTTACCTAAAACTGAACTATTAGAACTCAGAATTTCGGTGATAATTTTTCCAAACGTTGCTCATTACATGATAGTAGTGATACTTTATTTTGTCTAATTTATATGACTGGTGCTTATTGGCCCGTGCTCCTGCGGTCTTATGGGCAATTGTTTTTTGGTGGTTGTCCTATTTATACTAAGTCTATACCAATAAATAAAAAACTTACATCTTTTCATTTTATTATTTTTATTATTTTATGTTGTTTTATTTAATTTTTTTTAATTGTCTACCCCCCACCCCATCGTCCTAATTAATTTTACTTCTATCAACACATTTACATCTATATAATCCCCAAATACATACGTATGCTACCTATATACATACATATATAATTCTTTCCTTTGTTATTATATATAATTTGGGATTAAATCTTGTCTTTTGTCTTACTTGTATTTTGCCCAAGGCCACTATCGTATAAAAAAGTGGAGATGGATGCTTCCAATATAGGCACAACGTCCCGTTCAGTTGGCCACTAAGACTTGGTGGTAGCCGCTGGCTAAATCGAGCATGGAAAAATAGCGTGAGTGACCGAGCTGGTCCAAAATGTCCTCTCTTCGAGCGAGGGGGTACTCATTACCGATAGTTTTGTCGTTCAGTTTCCTGATGCCGCCCACAACTCCCCATCGGGGCCGCTTTCGAATAAATTACCAGCAGAGGTGAGTCCCACGGACTCTTGCTTGCTTGCATGATATCATTCTCTAGCATATCCCGTACTTGCTCATTTATCACCTGTTTCTTGCACTCAGGCAGATGGTACATTCTTTGGTTTATGGGCGCTTGGTCCTGTACCAAAAGTATTTCGTGTGTTATTGCACTGGTCAGGAAGTCGCCTTTGGGGTGGAAAATGTTATTGAATTCCTCACATATTTCCACTATTGATTGGCACTCTTGAGGACTTTTTTTTCCTAAGTGGAGTTTTGGCGGTTTTTCAATGGTCGAATGTGTTCCACCGAACACGTTCTAAGTCTTATCATAGATCGAAGTCTTATCATAGATCGAACGCCGCACAATGTTCACAAAGGAGAAAATTAAACAAGAACACGAAGATCACTGTCCCAAATGAAACACAAAATCCTTTTATTTTGTTGTTGTTTTATTCTCGCTTTATTGTCTTCTGTAATTAAAGGTTTTTACATTCATTTTTGGCACGTCGTATATTAAGAAAAACACAACAAAATTTCCACCACACTTTGAACGGTCTTACTTTGCAAGTATCCTTATGTTTTTTTTATAATAATATTTTTGACACGGTTTTTTACATTTGCTACGACTGGCTGATTTCGTTTTACATTACATTTTGATTACACTTCCAAACCCATCACGCTTTTCTGATTTCTACACGCGCGCCATGTCCTGTCGTTTCCTCTTCCCGTGTGCTTTTTTTTAGATTCTCGATATCGACTGTGATGCTCGGAGTAGACTAAGGTAACTTCTCTGAGGATGATTCCATTCACCCCACAGTTTTCCTTTCCCTTTCGCTGGTGGTGACTTTCTCTCGATCGAGAATCTCTCCACCAGTGCAGATCGGGCTCACACATTAGATGCAGCGGTTATTGTCTGCATGCTGTGGATCATTCTGTGATCAGAATTTCACACCTCTGATGCATCGGTTATGCACACAATCGAATGTGTGGTTTACAGTAGTCGATCGTGGTATAGTGTTTATTTTGCCCTATGAAAACAGAATTTCGTTTATTGCTGTTGCTCCGCAATGGCCTTTGTTTGGGCGAAGTACATTGCGACAGGGACTAAGGTTTTGTCGACGGATTGGTTTTACAGCAATTAGCTTACCACCGGAGATGTGATGTTTGTCGACATCTGGCGCAGCTGTGTCAACCGTTTGTGTACATCCAGTTAATGGATCGATACACAATTTCTATGCTGGGTCATGTCCTTCGATCGCCGTGCAAGCGTAGGAAAAATTTGTTCGGACTTGTGGCCCATGTATCTGTGGATACGTGGGGTTGTTGACTCCAGGATGAATGTTACCTTTTATTTCAAGTGGAAAGGAGGACTTTTGAGGACACGTGTCTGTGGGTACGTGCAGTTTGGATATATGTATGTTCCTTGATGGAACGACGACATCTCGACTTATAGTGGTTTGTGTGGTTCGTAGAACTGCCACAGAGTTTGTGGGGGGTTTCTCTACATGTTTTTACATGAGAAACAACCCACAATTCCAACCAACACTTCCTACCTAATTTCGACCGCCTTTCAGCGCGTCAAATCAACCGCATTTCCCCCTACTTACCTGTTCACCTGCAAAGCATGTTTCCACCAAGGACACATAGCTAAACTCATTGTACCACGGAGACAATGCATAAATGAGTTTAGCTTACCTTTTTTGCCATACGGCAACTCGTGTCCACGTCGATTAGCGACAACCAAATCCAGCCGGACGAAGTTGTCGCATCATTGCAGATCCGCTTGGGAAATTTATCACCACATTCGATTGAATCACGTGATAATATTTCCCTAGCGTTACTTCGGCTTTTCTCCAGACACTTCATTCGCTGGGGATCAATGTTCTCTTTTTGCAGGTGAATATCATCAGCTTAATTCTCTTCTCTTTCTCAGTTCTGTCTTCGTATGGATCAATGTACACTGAACCCACCATACTACCGAATCAGGTCAATGGGTCCCACTCAGAACTACATTGATTCATGCACATACAACCAAATCCACCCCAAGATAATCGTACAGCATGTTTCTGTTCTCTTATTGTCCCACTCTCTTCGATCATCAGATTACCGATGTAACCCACCACACATCGAAGGACGTGGCAATGAGAGAGCAGAAGTATGTTCTCTTATGGTTGCATCCAATTTCTTCCCTTTTGAAGTCAGTCGATTAACGTGTTTAATCTAGGAAGATGGTGTCGCTAATTGCCACCGCGTGTGCATGCTCATGCACACGCTCGTCCGCGGACATCCGAATTTTAGTTGTAGAGTTATGTGTTGTGTGACCGCATCGGAATGTTCTCACTAGTGAATATTTTCAATAAATTAAAACGCTCGCTGGCAGTGCTATCTGTTATCTTTTTTATTGATTACTTTGGTGTCTTAACTCACTTATTCGAATTAGACTTCAATCGTTTATTTATCTATCCACTCGAAGGAGATGGTGGTCGAATATGCGCATCGGATTCGGTACAACCACGAGGTGGACGTGCGTCCCATAAATGTTTACAATTACACAATCCTCAATAAAGATGAACATAAATCGATGCCGCATTTTGAGAGACGAATGGCTATACGACAAACCTGGGGTTACGAGCAACTCCTTCCGCCCTACCCTTCCCACGGATCGATGGGAGATATAAGGAATACGTGCCGTACGCTGGCATCATCTAACCTTATACCCCCACAAGTTCCTCATGTAATTGTGTCAAGCTTGAATTTTTTGGTGATTCAAGAGGTGACGCATCCTCCGGGAATAGATGTCGAATGTATTGGAGGTGTTCTCCCTCCGAAAATTCTTTATCGGAATCAATTCCCGTTGACGTATTTAGTCGCCCACCGGTATGACTATTCGCCCGGTTTTCCAACGGAAAAAAGGAAAATTCTTTTGTAGGCAGCAACTCCACCTTGATCCGGTGGGTGGTTTGAGGATAATTTGTGATATTGAGTGGCTCTATTTGGGCACTCTGCGCCTTCTTCAAAAACATCTTAGGTAAAAAGATTACCTCTTCCCGAAATACTATGGGAAGTCTAATCATCTTTCGTGAACGTCCTGGTACTATAACCGGTCTTTTCAGAAAAATGTCTAGCTCCGAAGGGTTTAATGGTGGGTGTGTGGGGTAGTTTCAGCTAGTGCACCTCCGCGGGCTCGGATTCAGTAAAACACCCACCGAGGAATTCTTCGCAAAAAAAAAAAATCCTCACTCAACAAGTTTTTGGCGGGTATATGCGTGCTGTTTTTGTCGGTTGGACAAAAGGCTGCCGTGAATGTGGATAAGCCAGGAAAATGTGCTGCGCACATGTGTGGCAAGGTACGCTGGCTGACATGGGCGCCGATAAGGTTTCATAATTATAATGATTGCATGCGTGTTGATGAATTCTTTTCCGGGAATTTTTTGGTAATGCATTAAATCCATGAAATGATGCCCTTGGGGCGAGTTGGAAAAAGGAATTGGGGTTGGAATTGTGAGTGGTTCTCAACGCAGTGTTAAAGAACCCCCACACTCTCAACACCTCATCTGACTGAGGGAAGAGGACAGCAGCGATGCTGGCCATATTACTTTTACTTTTTTGAATTTGACTACTGTTGTTGTGTAGTCTTTTTATGACTATCCTGTTAATCGCTGTCCCATGGGTTGTTATTTAATTCATCCATTAGGGAGCAAAACGCGCTATATTTATTCTTGCGGATCACATTCCTCAACTCCTACCGTTTGTTTGCGAATTCCGCATGTAACTGTGGGTAGGTTTCTTGCTCTTTGTTGCAAGTGTCGTAACCTGTTACATTCCGATCGCACATGGACGATTTCTGGGCTCTACCGGTACACTGGTTTGATATCCGCTGCTGGTTGTCTTTGTCATTGCATAGAAGCATTGCATGCGGTAGTTAACCACTTCATCAGTTTTCTAGCCTGCCTGTTCGCATCAGCCTCTGAGTCAAACTGTTCGATTTGGTCTTCCAGTATACAATCGAGTATTTCCGCATCGAAGTCTTTCTCTTTCCTCCAATTTTTCTGAGATTTCTTCGCCAATTTTCCAGTGATGAATCCCCTGCGTGGTAATATTTCGTACATCACGACTTGGTGGTCATTATGGGTGTAGGTGTCCGAAACTCGCGACTTCATACTTCTTGCCAACACGAAGCCGGACTATCATGTCTGCATATGTCCCAGGGTACTTGTTATTTTGTGTCGACATGATGCGTCGAACAAGTTCTATCAATTGTGATATTTGTTTTCATTATTTTTTTCTAATTTAATTGTGTAGTGCATACATGTCTTTACTTTACAGTCGGACGGTCAAGAAGGAAATTTCCCTGGAAATTATGTCGTTTGGATGAAACAGTCCAATGGAGATAGTCAGAATTGTAGTAAAATCACTCTTGATTCACGATAATCTCTTCGTCCATACCTAACATTTGTAAAAAAAAAAAAAACCTCAATTTGCTTCAACCACTGTATTCGCAGGACATGGGCACATGTGATTTCTTTGTATTCCTGCAGCGGACGAAAATGATGAAGTAACGACGTTTTGCCATATTTGATTAGGTAAAAACAAAATCGCTAAGTACCTCGACTACTGTTCACGTGCTTGCGGTTCTGTTCCTTAACATACCTTCGACCTACTCGCAACGAGCAGTCGTCTTGACTAACCACACCACTTTAACATCAAGGCTGCAGGATCTTTCAATCTAAAGCACTTGATGAGTTGTTTTCTTTATACAAATACTACCAGTTGGATGGTTTCTTGGAGAAACGTGATATCATTCTAAGGAATTCGGTTTATTTGCGCCTCGACAAGCAATACCGTGATCCCATCAATTTACATGTCTATCCAAATTCATTTTATTTTAGAAAAGGAAAACTATGGAACTCTCTCTCAACACGAGTATTTCCAAGACAACACAATTTGCGACTGTGGCAGTAACAATTCGAACGGTTATCGTATAGGTATACCTGGAAATAAAAAGAAACATTATACATGTGGAATAGGTAACAAAATTAGTGTTGATTAACACACAAAGTTTCTTTAATAAAAATCAAAAAAACGAGGTAAAGAAATTAAAATAATTATATTAAAATGATTATCAAAATTTTGTGGTATTATTGTATTACAAAAAGAGAATGTGTGTATGTGAATCGGTTTAATTCACTTGATGACTTCTCTGACAAGGCTACACCGCAATTCTTTTACTCAAATAATATGAAAAAAAAAACAATTGTCTTTACTTTATTATCATTCTTTTTTTTATTTCGGCTTGCGCCTTCACTTGACATACATTTTTATTACAATATATGTAACAGGTTTTTAATTTACATTCATCGAAGACTGACATATCATTCTTCATTCATTTTATTTTTGACTTTAGTCCAATTATTTGTCACACAAATATTTTGATACAAGTTCTTTTAATTTACGACGAATACAAAAATGCTGCACTGTACATTCTCTAGCTCAGTATATCAAGAAACTCCATTGGTTGAGATTATCCTAAAACACTCTTGTCTACATTACCTACTTCTTAAAGCATATATTCGATAGCAGTTGCTATACAAAAAATTGAAAATAAAATTTTCTTTAAAATTTACCTAAAAAAAAATGTATCTAGAACATTATGACACACTCACATATAATTTGTTTATTATTATAAATAGTTCTATTACTCTATAATTCACTAGGTGGAATTTACAAACTATATTACTTATTACATTTTATCTTTAACATATTTATAAAATTTACACAGTTCACATTTATTGTTTTACTTACATCTTTTGTTTTATTTATATTTTTTTTTGTTGTTGTGTGGAAAGCTTAACAAGTTTACTTACACAATATGTTTCCACATCTTTACTTCACATAATGAAACTAAAATAAAGGTACATGAATAAGTAAAGTAATTTAATGCTTACAGCCGAGTTAAGTAGTTGATCGATTTCCTAACAATTTTTATTGCGGTAAGAATGATCAGAAATAATATTATTTGGGGAGTAGTTCGATATTAAAGCAATCGATTGGTTATGCCTGGTGACATATTTTTAGATATCTTTATATTATATAAAATAATTTTCTCCGGGCGATAAACCCTTTGCTCCGTCCGTATATCAAATATCTTCCCCGGGCGACAGATTTATTTTTATCCTAAAACGCTTCCAAATATGTCTTTGGGCAACATAGTA
Organism: Microdon myrmicae; assembly: GCA_963931805.1. NCBI lineage: Eukaryota > Metazoa > Arthropoda > Insecta > Diptera > Syrphidae > Microdon > Microdon myrmicae. The sequence goes on from OZ007502.1 coordinate 64,952,975, forward strand.
TTTTTTATACTCCGCTTATCACCGGAGAGAGAAAAAAAGTAGAATTGAAAATTCTCCGTGGGACAAGTAAATTTTGGTTCGCCTGTTCCCGACAAAAACAAAAGGAAAAAAAAAAGACACAAAAATACAAACATTAATAAAAAACAAAACAAAATTTCTCCTAACAAGAAAGTACTTTTTGTATTTCAATGAGGGTCCAAAGTAACATTTGTCCACTCCTCACGAGCGGACAAACGTAAACATAACGAAAAATTCCCATCAGTATGTAATAAAATTTCGCCTAGCCAAAGGTGACATTCATACTGGCGTCAACAACCCCACCTATCCACAGATACGTGGACCTCAAGTCTCGAACATTTCATAACGCCTGCACGGCGATCGAAGGACACGACGCAGTATAGAAATTGTGTATCGATCCATTAGCTGGATAAACACAAGTGGTCGACAAACATCAAATCCCTGGTGATAAGTAAATTGCCTAAACAAAGGCCATTGAAGAGGAACAGCAATAAACTAGCTAACACAGTTCTCATAGGGCAAAATAAATACAATTATCGTAATCGACGATTATTACCACGATCCCAGAGATCGCCAAGAATAATAAACCACACACCGGAATATACACAAAATCGATTCCGCAGAAGGTGTGAAAATTCTGCCAATCCTAGGAAGATCTCCGCCCACACAGGCAGCAACATCCGCGTCTGTGTGTGTGGGTGCAACCGCAGATCTGGCCTGCGACTAAACAGGAAATCGCAGGACACAGATAGAGGGTGCAATCGCATCTAGGGAAGAAATTCTCGATTAAGAGAGAATCACCAAGAAGGGAAACGAAATAGAAAAGAGAACAATTGGGTACGTCGTGACATCCTCCAAGAAAAAAATTTAATCAGTGGTAAAAAGTTGATTCCCGGATGGACGTGTAAAGTTGCGGACGAATCATAAGTTCTGCGCGCAATCGTCGTTCTATTTAGACTTTAATAAAGTAATAAAAGTCCCGAGTTAAATCGTGTGTACAGGGAATGGTGTGTCGTTTGTGAACGTGGCGTTGGACAACCTAAGTACAAGAAAGACAAAATTATAATTAAGACCTTATCTCAGTGAACTAATAAAATTAAGAATAAAGGTAAACAAGTTGTGCTTTTCTTTTGAGGACTTGTGTCGGTTGTTATTGTAGTCGTTTTAAAATTGTTCGGCGGAACACGCCCAAAAGTGTATACAAAGCGGAAATACTCCATCCGCCAAAATAGCTTTTTATCGGTCTTTAGTCCCGTGGTGTTTGTCTCGGATGGGTTTGCTTATCGAATAATATCCACTGGTAAGTGTCTTGGGTAGCGTATCATACCATGTATGTTGTTACAAATTAAATATGGCCATAAGAAGTCTTAAAGCTGATTCATTGCTGCTAAGATTAGCTAAATATATAGAGACAGCCGGTTGGCGCGATGGTTGAAATTAAAAAAGGAACTGCCCAATTAAGGAACAAAGTAAGAAAGTTGGCTCCTCGATAGTATAGTGGTTAGTATACCCGCCTGTCACGCGGGAGACCGGGGTTCGATTCCCCGTCGGGAGAGCCTCTGGCACAAGACTTAATGACCTTGCCCGGAAAAAACAAATTATTATGGAAAATTTAACAAGCCTCAGGACTTGCTAAATAAGGCCAGGACCGGTTTCCGGCTGTAGTGCCAATGATGATGAAAGTAAGAAAGTACGGCTCCGGCGTCAATCGAAACTGATGCAGCATCCAGGAACCTAATAGGTGAGTGTTCGTTGCAACCTCTATTAATTGACTGAATCAAGATTTAGTTTAAACAATTTAAGGTTCGAGTGTAGTTGATTGAAAATGATACAGAAATAAGATTTTGAAAAAAAAAGACATAGGGACAAAGATAGGGTGGTGAAGCGTGGTGACTACTGATATCTTTAACTTCATTGGTCTTATATTATAAAAAACGAATGTTATATTTTAAAACACTTAATTAGATTGCCTGAAAACAAAACTCCATCTGCTTCATGCCACAAAAAGACTCCTTTCTGCACAACACCGTTTTTAATCCATAAAATCCACGCCTAAACGCTTCGTTAGAATCTTAACAGCTGCCTGATGTATGAGGATACATAGTTTCAAACAATGTACGAAGCTCCTCTTTCAACACGCCGTAATCACAAGGCTCTATGTAGGAAATTAACTTCCAATCAATATCCAAAACCATTCATTGACTGCAATAAAAAGCCTGTACTAAAAACGTAGCTTGTCCTTTCATCTGCTCTCGGCTAGTGGCTGAACAGAATTGGCTAATACAAATATTCTATATCCTTCAGTTGCCCATCTATGGGAGGCGTGGATATAAAATCACGCCATGCAATAAAATAGCCTAGTGACCGTATCGTAATTTGGTGGTTTTTTGTTTTATAAGTTTTAATTAATTGGACCAATTTAGACACTGTTGGGTAGGATAATTATTATATGTACATCGGCATTGTGTCGGGTTACTAGGATACAGGTAGGTAAGGGAAGTGTACTGCCCTAGTTGATTGCATGAACCTTTTGAGGAGATGACTACTAATAACTGACAGACCGGATTGGTGGGGACGACCATACCACTTAATTATAAATCCACTAGGATAGAAAGCTTTCTGGTAAAGCTGATGGCTTCGATTAACGGACAACTGTTGGCATTTCCTTAATTGTCAATGGGACGTCATGATTATCACGTCTGGAGCTGAATTTCTGATGTCAATGAAGGCCTTTGAGGACTCTTCGTATTTGTGATGTTTACCGCCGCTACTGGACTTGCCACCACTGGCTGGAGTTTGTTGATGATGGTGTACGTGCTGATGTCCGGTCATCGTTCCGGGTAGAGGAGGTATTTGCTGTTGTTGCTTTTGTAAATGTTGCTGATGCTGATGATGGTGATGACACATTTCCTGAGGCGCTCGAATTGTTGGCGCCTGTACTAGATCTCCACCTCCGACGTTACTACTGCTGCCCCCCATAATACCACCTCGTACGTTTGTATGACCATGATGATGTTGCGCATGATGTGAGGGCGTTCGTAAACGGTCCTCTAGTTCAATGCGTTCAGTGGGTTGATTTATGTTTGTACTATTTTGCCGGGATAGCATACTTGATTTTTGACCAGTACTAGGTGGAAGAGGAGGTGGGGTATCATAGCCAAATGTGGAGAACCGAATCGCGGCAGCAGTTGACTGATTTTGTGTTAGGGATGTTACTGATTTTTGTCTCGCTAAGGGTTGAAATAGCGATTCACTAATTAAACAAAATAGACAATGAATACAGCGTTTTATAGCAAAAAGAAAGCGACGAATTTGTACAATGAATTAGTATAATGCGGATAGTCTCAAATAAAAGAACACTTACCGAGTCTGGCAACCCATGTCACAAACATTTCCAACCATACCGCTGCCATCGGTAATTATTCCGCATTCTGGTGTCGATGAATCGTCGCACAGGTTCGTTTGTACAATCATATCATGATGCCGCAGGATGCTGTGCTCCTTTAAATCGGTTTTACCACTTTGAACGGAAATAGGGACGGTCTCTCGGTAATAACGTTGTGACACGTCATCTAAGATCTGCAGGGATGTTTGCGAATGCTTTTGTCTAAAACATAATACAAATTAAAAGGAAACAACTTAGTAATGTCGGATTCGGGTAACGTTCTATACAATTGTGAAATTATAAGATAATCTGGATTTCATTTTTATTTGGTCCAAAAAACAAGGTAAGCCATTGTGAGCATTTCCGTAAACAGGCGAAAGCACTAGAGAAATGCTGTAGGCGAGTTCGTAAACGGTCTCAGTGGGAATCGAAAGAAAAATATGCAGTCTGAATAATTGCAGGACGAGTTGAGTGTATTGTTTAACTATGTGCATGTTATGAAAAAATGTGGCGAAATGCCTAAAAAAATGGAAAAACAAAGATGGAAACAAGCGAGAATAGAGAAACTGATCTTCTTTAAAATCAAATGAATTAGGGGCAGGTTGTTTCACTATCTGTGTCTGGCATGATAACTTATTCTTCGTTCTACTATAAAAACGTATGTTCTAAATCGCATAGATTTGGTTTAGCTAACTGACTGTGTGCGGTACGAGAAGTATTGTGCCAGGCATGGGCACTCGGTTCACTTCTCAAACCCATCACAAATTGTTCCCCCGATACAGTTTCGCGACTGTTAGAAGGTCCGCCGAACACCCAGAAAGGAAAAGTACGATGCAACGCACTGGTGCAAACTGCAACACAGGGAAGTAAAAAAATTAAAACGCATTGTCTATGGTTTATTCCGTTTTATTCTCTTCGTTCTCTGCCTATTATAGAATATGTTAGTGTTTTTTATATTTTATTTAAACCTGTTATTACTATTAATTGACCTTTATAAATTTTAGTTAACTACACACACGACTACTAGTATTTTCGCGCCCTCGGCCTGCGACGTGGAGCGGGAGCGACACAACCGTGGTGGTCTGGGAATGGAAAAAAAACTCAGCGATAATCAGTGCATGCGGCTGATTCGCTAACAAGGGACATTTTTGGGTGCATTTTCCTTGAGAGAGAAAGTCTTCCCCCCCACTAGGGAAATGCTTTACCTACCACAAGAGAAACGTAAAGTCTCTCTTGGTGGAACAGCAAACCAGATCTCGTAACGGATATCATGGTGGTGTGTGTGAGATCGTCCAGATCTGATGTTGCTTACACGTGCTCGAAGGCAATGGAACAACGAAGCAAGCGGGCGGCAAAAACAAAGGAGGAAACGGCCAAATACATCGTTCGGTAATGCGGGTCAGTTTACGTGATGCGTCGGCGCTATTATCGACGTTGGGAAAAAGGCGCTAATGGAATACGAAATGGATAATTGTTTGTCTATTGAACAACGAATCGCTGGTCGGCTTATTGCAGCTGTAAAAACAAGCTGTCCGACATTGCATTTCAAATGATAACATTGGGTGCGGAATGGTTTGTATGGTGCATATGCACATTAAGGAACTATTTTAAGAATTTTAGATAATGCGTTGTATGCATTAAATGTCCTTGAAAAAGGAAAATGTCTTCAGGTGCCAATGCAAATGCATTGGCGGGAAACAATGGGAGTTGGGTTGTAATAATGGGGGTTCTGCCTGATAAGTTAAAAAAGAAATCTTACGGAGAATTGTATGCGAAGAGATGCATGAAAGGTAAGCTTTCTTTTCCAGGGGCTTTTTAGATTAAGATTTGATCTCTTTAATGCGTGGAGCATTTAAGATGCTAATGCGATTGCATTAGTGAAATTAGGAGATTGGGTGAAAGTTATGGGGGTTTTTCAGGAAAGCGAACCGTGGGGTTTGGCGGAACCGCCACAACTGACTTAACTCAATTAAGCTAACTGACGCTATTAAATAGAATAGCCTTCTATTGGTATTGGTAATATAGTTAAACTGGAGGAAAGAAAATCGAATCGGCTAAATTTTTTTTGGTCAAAAATCTCATTCCCATTTTGCCTCTAATAAGCCTGGCTAAAATCTTCAAAATTTGAAACCAAACTCTTGATTCCGGGTAATTAATAGAGATTGGAACGAACTTATGCACATTCTTCCCCTTTTTTTCCTACTTACTGTGTCACATTCGATTGGTGTCGTACTTTCGTAATTTGTTCTAGTTTAATTTCGTTGTTACTTCTTAAGTCCTAACCGCCACACTAACTACAGAAACATGCAAAATATCTGAACACTAACCGCGGCTCCTATGCACGTACAAGGGTAGTTCCAGAATTAATAGGCTCGACAAACCAAACACCAAATCTTTGGCAAAAACTTTATTTATTTCTCAACAAAGTCTCCTTTTGGCACGCTACACTTTTCCCAGCGTTCTTCAAAAGTTTCGAAACCTTGTTTATGTTACGAATGTTGAGCTCTAAAAATAGCCATCTACTGCACACATCACCTCTTCGTTGTTAGCAAATCTTTTACCACAGAGCCATTTCTTCAAGAGGAAATACGCCGAGGGTGCTAAATCTGGCAAATAGAGTGCATGAGGAATTAATTCGAATCTCAAATCTTTGATTTTGGCCACTGCAATAATGGATGTGTGAACAGGCACATTATGTTAATGAAACAAAACCTTCTTTTTCCCCAAATGCGACCTTTTTTCCCTAATTTCATCACTCAAACGTCGCAATAAGTTCACATAATACTCGGCGTTGGTGGTTTTTTCTTTTTTCAAGATATTCAATGAAAATAATACCGCGCGGATCGCAAAAAACGGAAGCCATAACCTTGTCTGCAGATGGAGACGCCTTTGCTTTCTTTGCAGCCGATTCTCCCCCGTCCATTTTTTGACAGTTCCTTCGTCTCAGGTGTATAGTGATGGACCCACGTTTCATGCATAGTTATGAATCGATCTAAAAACTCGGCTTTGCAACGAAGCGATTGAAACATCTCTATGACGCTGATTTTGTTTGTGTGTGAGCAAAGACGGCACCTATCTTACAGACCGTTTTCACATGTCCAAATACTCAGTAACTATGTGTTGCACAGCACTTTTTGAAATGCCTATCATTTCTGCTACCTCGCACACTTTTAGTCGACGGTCATCCAGTACCATTTTGTGGATATTTTTTTACCATTTCTGGTACACTATTTGGGCGACCACTGTAATGTTCGTCTTCAGCATCTCGTACGGCCTCGTTTAAATTCTGTCACCCGATACTTCACTGTTGAAAACGAAGTCCTTTCAAATGAAAGTATTGAATCACATAACGATGATTAATTTTTTCCATGTTTACAAATTCACTGACAGCGTTCACTATTGATGGCTGTCAAAGACGTAATAAATAACGTATCGTCTTAAAACTTGAAACTTAATCTTTCTAAGGTTGATACTATCTATCACAATCATTATATTTTAATAAATGCCACCATCTATGTGTTAGGCCGATTAGTTCTGAATGTGCCCTCGTATTTGTCAGAGAGAATATCTTGTTAAGTGTTTTGATAATACACCAAACTGTAAATAACTTCTTTCCGCCCAGAGGTAATTTGCGTTATCTAGACCATAACTATTTCGTTCCAATTAGAGCAGCGAATGCAAAAGAAAATTTTGAAAGTTACAAGAAACATATTTTTTAATAAAAAAAAAAAAATTTTTTTTGATGAGAAAAGAAAAGGTTCCAAGGAGAAATATTGTAAATAGAGATTGTTAAGTAATATATATAGTGTAAATAGACAAATTTTATAGTGTTAAAAACTTTTTGAAATTACTGTAACAATTTATATACCTTTGATAGTAAATTAATTTTGAAAACCTATTATTTTGAAAACCAATTGTAATTGAACGAAAATCCAAGTCCTTAATTAATCTTAATCTATAGTTACAAGAAAATTGTTCTCTTCAAGGATAATTTTCTTTCTCGAAGAAGGGTGGGATGTAGTATTCCAGAATACTACTGTCCTTATAACTATTAAGTTTAATACTGAATCTCATTATTTATCTAACACATACTTAAAACATTCTCCTTACATATCTAACATTCTCATTTAATACATATCATAAATAAACGTCCACAATATTCTATATCAAGTCAGTTCCAGTACATTTCATAACATGCCCCTTTTTTCATTTGAAACATGTCTCTTTGATTTTCGTTCAAAGTTTATTCAAAATTTAAAAGTGACAGTAGAGTAAGTAATACTTTGATAAAATTGATTTTGTTCATATTATAATTTACAGTAAATTAGAACTCAAAGTTCTATAAGAAGAGGGAAAATTTTATTGTAAAGTCAGTTTGAGTTCGTTTGAGTTAGTTTGAGTTTGGAGTTCGAAGTCAATTTAAGTTTTAGTTTGAGTTTTGAGAAGAGTTAGTTCAGTTTGGAGTTGGTTGAGATTTAAAGTTCAGTTGAAGTTTTAGTTTTGAGAAAAGTACGTGTGTGAAATAAGTTGAGTTTGAGAAATAAGACAGTCGAGCAGACAGTTAAACTGAGAAGCATTGAATTGTAAAAGCAGGGAGGCGGAATAAGCTTTCCAAGCTAATTTAATAAAATAAATATAAAAGAAGTAAATAAAGAAAAAATGTAATAAAACCAAGCGTTTTAATTGAATGAAAATAAAAGCTCCACGCTCTTCCCTCAATCGAGGAAGCACGGCGTCCCGGGCCATATAACACTTGCAACGACAGAATGTGGCGGCTTTTGCCAGAATATATGTTTTCTGACCAGAAAAGTTGCATAATAATTAACTTGGATATTCACACGCATCTTCTAAAAAGGGTCAAAGCCCTCCTCAAACTTTTAAAAGCAGTAGCTTGTAGTATCAGACCACACTTATATAATTAGGTTCACGAAAGGGAAGAAAAACATTCCAATTTTTGACTAACGCTGATCCGATCAGTCCAAGGACGCAAGAACTGTGGGGGAAAAGACTAATGGACAAGAGGAACTATTTGAAGAAGCTTATCGACTTTTGTATGATTCTGGGTTATCTAAACAACAAATAAACAAAGCAAAGTATTATTTTGAATTAAATAAAAAAAAGAAAGGAATTTGTATTTTTTTATATGAAGATTAAAAAAATGTATTGTATTATTATAATTTTTTATTTATTTTTTGAACATCTGTGCACGATGCTGTCCCACAGAACGATTTACATCGACGATCATTATCAAAAATAATTTTAAAAAAAAGGTTTTTTTTTATCCATTTTAACAAGAAACAGCATTAAACGTTAATCTGATTCTACTACATTTTTTGTTCGTTTCATAATTAACAGATCAGTCATTTATTGATGATAATTTTATTAAGACACCAATATCCACCAGTCGGGTGAAAAGTTATTTTAAATAAAAAGAGTAAAATGAAATACATATTTTCTGCGCTAAATCGTGTAGCACTCAAACATCGGGGTTCTTTGAATAGAGCTTTATGATACGACTGCTAATGTGCAGATTTTCTTCGACCGCTTGCATTATGTTATAGACATTTTCGATCGTGGGCATACTGGTAGGAGATGCATCTTTAACATCGAAAAAATCAGAACCGAATCAAAGAAACCAAAGTTGTGCATAAGCAGTTGTGACAATATGTGGGCCATAAACAACCAGCAAAGTTGTGAAATATGCTTAATTTTCTCTTTGTTAACTTCCATACTTTAGACTCTATGACTGATAATTGGATCGGTCGCTTAAAAAACGGTCGTCATTTTTTAGTACCGAACGTCACTTTTTTAATGAGCACAAGTCTGAATTTGTTTGATTAAAACTCTTGTGATTTGTATATATATAATATATAGTGTATATATAGTGTATATATATATATATATATATATGTGTATATTTAGTATATATATATATTCGGAATGGCAATGGCGGATGTGAATTTGAGACAAAATTATAATTCACAATCACATCGTGACTATGGAGACAGACTGAATTTTGTTTGGTCTTATAATTCACAGTCAAACAAAGCAGTACACTCGTGAAAATGAGAACACAGTTCGTTTGATGGGCGTCCTGGTTTTCTGACCTTTTCCAGGAAGATAATACCACTAAATTTATAAACACACATCTATCTTTTATCCCATAAAATATTGTTTGGAAAATGTATATATTATTATAATAATTACATGTAAGCAATTGTTACGAAATTAATTTTAAGTCACTGTATTACTTAATTGTACAAATTCTAATTATGGTCAATAAATACAGTTTTGAAAAAAAAAAAAAAAGATTGATGGGCAATTCGTGATTCATGAGTGGTTGTCTGCTCAAATTAATAGTTAAGTGAATAAATAAAGTAGATACTACTATACCGCATTGTGAATATTTGTTTATACCACATTAAGATGAATAAATAACGTGAATATGCTTATACCACATTGTGAACATTTCGTTTATATCACATTTGGGGGCTCAGCCGAGATAAAGGCGGGTCTAAAGGAATAAAGACTCCGACCGGGATAAAGATGGATCTAAAGGAATATAGATGACAACCGGGATAAAGACGAATTGAAAGGAATAAAGACGACAACCAGAATAAAGAGGGGTCTAAACAAATGAAAAAAAAAAACGGAATCTGAGGGAATAATGACGACAACCGGGATCTGAATGAATAAAGATGACAACCAGGATCTGAAGGAATAAAGACGACAACCGGGATCTGAAGGAAAAAAGACGAAAACGAAGGACGGAATAAAGACGATAGCAAAAGACAAATTAACCACGCCTGAAGCGAGCAATTTCACTTTTAGTGAATTGCGAAAAAAGGTTAAGATGTACGGATAAGCCATCGGCGGTACAAAAGCCGAGATAATCGCCCGACTAGTTAAACAAGATCCAACTGGCAATTGGATGAAAATCATTACGAGGAGGAGAACCAGGATATCACATTTGACACAGGAAATTATAAAGCAAAGGATCGCAGCCAAGAATCTCGATCCAAAGGAGCACTAACAAACCGCGAAAGAGAACGAAATGGAACTAATTCAGTGTGAACTCGAACTCGCTTATCGTGAAATTGCGATGCTTCGACAGGCCAAGCACTTAGACGCAGACGAGTATTATAAAACATGAAAAACAACAAACATATGAACAAATTAACAGTGACCCTCAAGGAAGAGAACCGCTGTAAATAAACAACCAAAATAATGTAAGCAAACAAAAAATATGTTACCGGATAAACTTAACTAAAACCATGTATCCAACAATAAAAAATTATTTTTTTATACATATTCTCAAACAAATACCAATTATTATCTAGATAATAAGAAAGTAAACCTCATAGATAAAACCTTAATGTACCTGTGGGGATAGATGGTCTGTGCGTCAGCATAGACGCTGATTTTACCATATACCCACTACTTCCTCTAAATGTTCCACCAATTATGACACCGAACAAAAGAACGAAACGCCGACACGTTTGTTCACAACCAGGAGTATAGGAAAAAAATAAAAACAATTGGTAGTCACCATAAGTAAATAATTGAAACTCACTTTTCATTTATTATTAAAGGTTCTTTTATTGGTTGACGAGTTGGAAGAGTTTTACACATTAGTTTTGGTTACTGATCCCGGATTTAATACAAGGTCTATTGGGTGCACATAACTTTTTATCTCTGTTGTTCAATAATATTAAATAATCTATCAACACCACACTCGTCGGGATATATTCGATTCGCGTCCCCGTGCGCACCGGGGAACGGGAGCGGCACGACCTGCGTGGTCGGCGGATGTAATTGGACTCCTGGTGATGTGTATGTACTTCACTAGGGATGAAAACTGACTCCCACAGGTGTGCGTGGTTGGGCGGTTTAAATCTGACTCCTTGACGATTCTAGATGTTGTTTCGCGCGGATATCACTATTCAAGATGCACACAAACAGGAAGAGGACCTGTACATGGGGAAGAACGGTATTTCATATATCGGCTGCAGTCGAATAAGGAAAAGCGACAACAAAAACTGACTAACGATATTTGAAATCAAATAGGTCAGCTGTGCAAATAGATGGTCGCTCATATAGCGGCCGAAAAAGGTCGCTATGTTTAAACTAGCGATTCGTTGCTGCAGAATTACGTTTCTGAGTATTACGTCACAGAAACGCTATTTCGGTGGTCATACGCTAAGATACGCGTTTGTTTGCCTTAACTAATGGTACGAGGGTTGTTCAGGAGAACGATACCGTGGGACCTGATCTGGTGATCAGTGTGATTACACAATGACGGCTGTGTATTTATCCACGTCAATTGTACATTGCATCCATAACGAATCAGGGTCGAATTCCAGTGTGAATATTTACACAGGCAAAGAATTCGGCACTTGGCAGTTAGGCGCGAGTTGCGCTATGCTTTGTATTAGTGAACAAAACATGGGACGTGACCATTGCTAGATTGTTTAGGAAAAACAAACTATGATCACGTCCAATTCGATGCTAGTTTATCGCTTATGCAACCGATCAGGGATAATCGGCTGCAGCTGTATAAGCAAGCGATTTGTCATGTATATATACATATACTATATATTATATATATACAAATCACAAGAGTTTTAATCAAACAAATTCAGACTTGTGCTCCATAAAAAAGTGACGTTCGGTACTAAAAAATGACGACGGTTTTGTAAGCGACCGATCCAATTATCAGTCATAGAGTCTAAAGTATGGAAGTTAACAAAGAGAAAATTAAGCATATTTCACAACTTTGCTGGTTGTTTATGGTCCACATATTGTCACAACTGCTGATGCACAACTTTGGTTTCTTTGATTCGGTTCTGATTTTTTCGATGTTAAAGATGCATCTCCTACCAGTATGCCCACGATCGAAAATGTCTATAACATAATGCAAGCGGTCGAAGAAAATCTGCACATTAGCAGTCGTATCATAAAGCTCTATTCAAAGAACCCCGATGTTTGAGTGCTACACGATTTAGCGCAGAAAATATGTATTTCATTTTACCCTTTTTATTTAAAATAACTTTTCACCCGACTGGCGGATATTGGTGTCTTAATAAAATTATCATCAATAAATGACTGATCTGTTAATTATGAAACGAACAAAAAATGTAGCAGAATCAGATTAACGTTTAATGCTGTTTCTTGTTAAAATGGATAAAATAAAACCTTTTTTTTTAAATTATTTTTGATAATGATCGTCGATGTAAATCGTTCTGTGGGACAGCATCGTGCACAGATGTTCAAAAAATAAATAAAAAATTATAATAATACAATACATTTTTTTAATCTTCATATAAAAAAATACAAATTCCTTTCTTTTTTTTATTTAATTCAAAATAATACTTTGCTTTGTTTATTTGTTGTTTAGATAACCCAGAATCATACAAAAGTCGATAAGCTTCTTCAAATAGTCCCTCTTGTCCATTAGGGGTCTTTTCCCTCACAGTTCTTGCGTCCTTGGACAGATCGGATCAGCGTTAGTCAAAAATTGGAATGTGTTTTTCGTCCCTTTTGTGAACCTAATTATATAAGTGTGGTCTGATACTACAAGCTACTGCTTTAAAAAGTTTGAGGAGGGCTTTGACCCTTTTTTGAAGATGCGTGTGTATATCCAAGTTAATTATTATGCAACTTTTCTGGTCAGAGAACATGTATTCTGGCAAAAGCCGCCAGATTCTGTCGTTGCAAGTGTTATATGGCCCGGGACGCCGTGCTTCCTCGATTGAGGGAAGAGCGTGGACCTCTTATTTTCATTCAATTAAAACGCTTGGTTTTATTTAATTTTTTCTTTATTTTCTTCTTTTATATTTATTTTATTAAATTAGCTTGGAAAGCTTATTCCGCCTCCCTGCTTTTACAATTCAATGCTTCTCAGTTTAACTGTCTGCTCGACTGTCTTATTTCTCAAACTCAACTTATTTCACACACGTACTTTTCTCAAAACTAAAACTTCAACTGAACTTTAAATCTCAACCAACTCCAAACTGAACTAACTCTTCTCAAAACTCAAACTAAAACTTAAATTGACTTCGAACTCCAAACTCAAACTAACTCAAACGAACTCAAACTGACTTTACAATAAAATTTTCCCTCTTCTTATAGAACTTTGAGTTCTAATTTACTGTAAATTATAATATGAACAAAATCAATTTTATCAAAGTATTACTTACTCTACTGTCACTTTTAAATTTTGAATAAACTTTGAACGAAAATCAAAGAGACATGTTTCAAATGAAAAAAGGGGCATGTTATGAAATGTACTGGAACTGACTTGATATAGAATATTGTGGACGTTTATTTATGATATGTATTAAATGAGAATGTTAGATATGTAAGGAGAATGTTTTAAGTATGTGTTAGATAAATAATGAGATTCAGTATTAAACTTAATAGTTATAAGAACAGTAGTATTCTGGAATACTACATCCCACCCTTCTTCGAGAAAGAAAATTATCCTTGAAGAGAACAATTTTCTTGTAACTATAGATTAAGATTAATTAAGGACTTGGATTTTCGTTCAATTAGAATTGGTTTTCAAAATAATAATATAACATTTTTCTATTTACATTATATATATTACAAACTATTACAAATAGATCCAATTATTATAACCCAAAAGTACCTGCAAAAGAATTTTTACCTTTTCCGACATTCCTTCGCTTACAAATCCCCTGTAAGAGTTCTTACTCTCCTTATCATAAATTATCCTGAAAAGAAAAAACCCGGTTCACATATCTTGTAACCATTCCAGCCAGAGATAATTATCATGGCGTCGCCTATTCCCACCTCATTCATGTATACGATAAATTTCTTTATGTATACATTGGCTGGCGACGTTTTTCTCCCAGCAATAAAATTCCCTAACTCGCACAATGTGCAACCCAAAGCAAATACGCATTCCGCGTCCCTTGGCATCAATTGAAATCCAAGCATAAACAATGCAAATGGTGATTCAATACGTACCCTTACTAGCGGTGCCATAAACACCATTTCCCAGTAACCTAGCTAAAACTAGTTAGCACATTCCCGCATCGCATCGTGGTCTCCTTGTTTAGCTGCTACGCACATGCATCCGACGATTTCGGTTTTATTTGCTTTACCGAAATCGTATCCTAGGAATGCAGTTTATGTCTTTCTTTGTTTTAGGCTCACATACCACCATGATCACGATGAGCGAGTGAGCTCTGAACGAGCAAGATATCGTTGAGTCGTAATTCAATCTTCAGAGCGGTCGGGTCGCTCGTCATCCACCGTGCCGGCGCCGGTACGGTGGGTTAAAACGTTTGTGCCGCAGTTCGTGTGTGTAATAGCTAAGGATGTATTAAAATAATTCAACACTAATAATAAGTATATGTAAGGATTTTTTTTTGTTTACAATAAAAAATGTGTATGCATAAATAGCATCGCCAGAGTGTTTTTGTTTCTGTGTTGTGTCCGCTCGGTCGCGAAGGTCAACCATCGTTTTCTTCCCCCTTGCGTTGTGAGCAGTGTTCGCGCGAACAATTTATGATGGAGGAGGAAGTGAACCTAGTGTTCATGTTAGGCACATTACTTCCTCCCCACAACAGTAGTATTTTGGAATACTACACAAGATGCGTTGTTATTTTGGCTATTCTTTCCCAAAAAAAGGGGTCCAGAAAATTTGCATGTCCTGCGCGAAACATAGTCATCCAACATTATGCACAAAAAATTTCCAACATGTGTGGACATTTCAATAAGGGACCCAAAGCCATCAATTGCCAGATCCATCAATTGGCAGAGCCCTTAATTGCCAGAGTGAGTCAACCCCGTACCTGAAAAATGTTAACGTTCCCTCTTCCTTTTCTTCTTGAACCGATTTTTGGAGTACGAGTTGACCAACAAATTCAGCCGATTCAGATTTAGCAAAATAATTCCATAAAAAAAAAAAAAAAAAACATGTTCAGTGGCTTCTTGCATCATTCTAAAGTCTAGTAGTCTAATTCGCTCCGAGATCATTCAAAACTCTTGGCCGGCAACTCCCGGACGACTCGTCTTCAACATAGCGATATTTTCTTGTATGTTCAATGCACAGTTGTGTAGAAATCAATGCAGGACTTAAATCTTTGGGTAGAACTTCCAATATGGATCGGTATCTCATATGTCTCTCATGTTTTCCTTGCAACTGATAACAAGTTCCTTTTCACAACATTACTTGTAAAAATATAATTCTTGGAGAAGGAAACAAAGAACAAAGAACCACCATTGTTTGCTAAGGACTTGTGTCCAGGCTCGCGGAAAGCACTAATCGATAAAACATTAACATTATCCAATTTAGAAAGTACATGTATGTAAGAATGTACAAGGGTAGAAAATTATCCAGATCACTGCACTTACCTTGGAGATAGTACTCCTGAAGCATTATCCCGCGAACGTTGTTTTGACGCCCGTCCCATCTCGTCCAATTTGCTTTCCTTAGATTGCCGTATATGCTCCTGTGACAACAAAATAAATATTACAATATAGAAAATATTTTACAAAAGAAATCGTAATCAATAATTAAGTCCGTGCTAAATGTTATAATCAAAACCAGCGATATCTCTTTACGTTTACTTATTGTCTAGAGTTCTCCAGTTTTCTTTTTACAATTAAACCCAAAACAAAAGAAAACAAGATTACAAATATTAAAATAACATTTTTTATCATCTTCAACATGCTGACGGGGATAAATCTTCGTCAGTATACCACTTTCAACATAAACACGAATCAATCAAAAATACTTAATATCGTTCTTGTCAGCGATATAAAATTTAGCAAAATAAAAAAGGGAACGAAGCAAGGACCTCCAATGAAAAAAACGAAAAAATGGAAGGATAAGAAGATAAACAGGCACGGAAATTGTGATAGGAGGGAAAGGAGTTCCGGGAACTTCACGAGGAGGCGATTCCTTGGCTCGTTTTGATAAATTTCAATATTTTTTGCACCTACTTCCTGCAACGGCTTCTTATTCCTGTGATGAATGCATTAAGTGTGGGCGGGCATCCCAGGATAAGGTGAAAAATAAAGCAAAAATGTCGATAGCCATTGTGAGGGAGGCATATATCTATGGAGATAATGTGTTCATTTACGCACAGATGATCCTGGAAGCCATTGAAAAACGAGGATAGCATGGAGACGTGTGCATGGGTGTCAGTATTCTCAATCTTCATTAATTATATCTTTTGTTATTATATGTTAGTGGTTCGCTTTGGTGTTGCTTTTATAAGGATGCCGAATGATGATCCTTATGATGTGAATTCAATTCTAAAATCTTATCCTTCTGGTTGGTTTTTTTATGTAGACATTTATCAAACTTGCACCAATTGTTATTCATGTTACACACATTATAATGGCCGTCATGAAGCGTTACATCGTTTTCGGATGCAGTAGGTGTTTCAGATGACGGCGACATAGTAGGAAGCGATGATGACGGTGTCAAGATTTCCGGATAATTAACAACAGAATTATCCCGAAACCCAACGAAAATTGCCGTTTTAGGAGCATCCAGAACGTACGAGTCAATGTGAAAGATTCTCGAGTCCGGCGCTGGAACTTCCTGCGAAATAAAAGCATCACACGAAAAGGACACAAAAAATATGCAGCTCAGAGATTAAATAACTCTATTAAGGATAGGAACACTGATACCAGGGAAAATGTATTCATGGATTCAATTAGCGTCAGCATCGAAAGACTCTCAATCCTAGACATCAGGATGATGTCAACATAAAAGTGAAGGAACTAGAACAGGATGTGTACAAGCCAAGTTAGAGCACAAGTCTGATGAATATAAATGACACTAACTACAAAAGAAAGAAAGGAAAGACTCGTTCAAGCAGACTAAGCACAAACGGCTAAGGGTTGCATATAATTAGAAAATCTGAAAAGGTGCTTCAACTATGTTTCTAGGAAATTTTGTTGCCTTGAAGTGTGCCAGGGTATGTTTTAGTCAACCCTTTTATAATTTGTTTATTCTGAGATGGTTTTCTGAAACCAATCAGCTTTAAAAGTTTTACCTGTTAGGGAATATTTTGATTTGCTAATGAGGGTTACCTTTTTGTCCTCTTTTTTATTCTAAAAGGACTTTCTCTGCTACAAGTTGTTAGATAATGAGGTTGAAAAGCGAAGATTAAAAAGAAGGTGAATGAAAATTTGTGTTCTGATAATTCTTTATCGCATTATTGCGAATTATGTTTTAGGTGTTGTGTTGAGTTAAAATGTTATTAACTAACTGACTGTTGTACATCAATATATAAAAAAATAAATGAATAAAGTAATAAATAAATGCATGAATAAATAACTTAATAAATACATAATCAAATATAAAGAAATAAGTACATAAGCACACAAAAAAGTAAATAATACAGTTCTTTTCATCATCGTCATCATCGACACTACAACCGGGAACCGGTCTTGGTCTTATTTAGCAAGTCCTGAGGCTTGTTAAATTTACCATGATAATTTGTTTATCCGGGCAAGGTCATTAGTCTTGCGCCAGAGCCTCCCCGACGGGGAAACGAACCCCGGTCTCCCGCGTGACAGGTGGGGATACTAACCACTATACTACCGAGGAACCACTTCTTTCACTAAAAGGTAATAGGGAATAAAATGTCCCATTTGCCATTTAGAATATGCTTAATTCCGCGTGCAATAAATAAATGAATATTAGAATATACCCAGTCGGGTTATCGCAAAAGGCGACTAAAGGCCAAGTGGTAGGTGGGGTCACAATGTCCCGCCATTCGATGAAATAGCACCCCGTAGGTTTCGTCAAATGGTCGGGTGAAACCGTTGGCCACCTTTCTGAGTTGGACTGATGGACCGGTGCAAGTTAATTTTGGTTTAAGTGGTAAGTCAGTCCCAAGGGGAGATACCACCCCATCAGGCTGTATGTCCCGTAATATCCTCCGGAGAAATCTTCGACTATGTTCCCGATGTTTGTCTGACGGCCAAAATGGATAAAACAGATGGTACCTCCTGAGACAAAGAAATCCGGAGGTAAAGTAGTTCCCCATTCTGGGAGCTCCCGGAGGTATAACTCAGAGCGAACGTCATGCACATGTTTTGATAAAAAGCGAACTGTAAATAACTCACTCTTAGGCAGGCGATGGAAAAATTCCTGGAATTTAAGATTCAATTATATCATCTATTCATAGACTTTAAGGCCGCCTACGACAGCATAGCCAGGGTAGAACTATATAACGCAATGAGAGTTCGGCATTCCAAACTAATTGATACAACCTTGTAGGTTGACCATGACCAACGTAACTAGCCAAGTAAAAATAGTGGGATACTGTGCAAACCAATAAATATCTTTAATGGACTCCGATAATATGACGGTCTGGTCTGCCTCCTCTTCATCCTGGCGTTGGAGAAAGCAATCCGTGACTCTGGCGGTACAACTAGAGGAAATATTGTCACCAAGTCCGGCCAAATACTTGCCTACGCAGATGAGATCGACATTATCGGTAGATCCGATTCGCGGATTTGCGTGTACAGGGGGCCTTCACCCAGATCGAGTAGGCGGCACAAAAAACTGGGACGGCATATTCATGAGGTAAAAACTAAGTACATTTCGGCAAGTTTTGCGAAGAGAAAATCTAACGTTGGTCAAACTATCAGTGTAGCGGAGCATGCATTTCAAGTAGTGCAATCCTTTAATTACGTCGGGTCAATAGTAGCAGCCGACAACAATATGAAACAAGAAATACGCGAACGGCTGATTAAATCCCACAAAACCTACTATGGTCTACCAAGGCTCTTTAAATTCCGAACATCCAAGCTACTACTGTACAAGACCATGGTTTTACTCATGTATGGATACGAAACCTAGGAGCTCAAAAAGGCACTCTAAACTCTTAGCCGCGTTCGATAGGAAGGTCTTAAGGCGAATTGTTAGCCCCGGTGGTGGGGGGGGGGGGGGGGGGGGGCGTTTCGAAGACGCCACAACCAGGAGTTTTACGCGATCTACCTTGAAGCTAATGTTGTAAGAAAAATCATAGGCGAGACACCTAGCTCGAATGACCGAAGAGGAGCCTTCCCGGAAAGTCATTTGTGGCAGGACGTATGAAAAGAGACAGCGCAGCAGACCACGTCTGCGATAGAGGGATAGCGTAGACCGGGAGTCCCAGAGCCTGGGAGTGACATACTGGATGACAACGGCTTGAAATCGGGATCCGTGGAGAGACCTGCTAAAAAAAGTCCCAGATCGGATCCTGGTTGTAGTGGCGATGATGATTATCAAATAACTCGCCTCCGCGTAAAAGAATGTGAACAATTGTGTGCTGTGGTTCCGCCCACGAGCTACTCAACGCAATTTCTGTGGACCGAGTTGTAGGAATGCAACAAGCTCCTACGGAATACTAGCAATAGTTCGTAAAAACTGTGCCCCAGAACCTTCGCTGAACTCGTTCACTTATCTTATGCAAAGATGAGCCTTCCTACCTGTTAGAAAATCGCTTGAATTTCGCCAATCCCCAAGAAGGTGAAAAGGTATTTCCCCAAAAATTACCGACCGATAGCATTACTGTCTATTTTATTCAATGTGATGGAAAAGATCATCAATTTCGAGTTGATTAAATACTTGGAACGGACTACTAAATGATCGCCAATGCGGATTCCGTAGCAAGCGATTTACAGGATGTCTTTTAACCTTTGTAACTGACGTCTAGACATCTGCGGTTGAAAAACATGGCGAATAAAAGGCGGTGGCACTACATATCTCCACGGCTTCTGAACTCGTCAGGCACATAACATTAGTAAGTAAGCTCCGTTCGTAGTGAGAATAGTCACAGACAGACCCGTCCATAGAATTCTTGACGGACTGCGACGGAGATGGGAGGACAATGTAGAGCGTGACATTACCGAAACTCGGTCGGGTGACGAAGGGTCAATTCACAGGACAGGGAACGGTGGCCTAGCCGAGTTAGTGTGGCTATGAACTTTCAATTTACCACAGACTGATGAGGATGATGATAGTGGGACTTTTCCTCGGGACTTGTGGTATTATTCCATTGAACTCGGTTTATTTCCGGCCCATAAGAAAATCGGACTGATTCCACCAATTTGTGATTCATCTCCCGACAGCATGCATAACCATGTACCAAAACTCGTTCCGTTACAGAACTGGACGGCAACGGAACTCTCTCCCCACGCGTTAGTTTTCGGAATGTTACAACCTGCAGCCAGCCAAGGGGAATTCCAATAGTTAATGGCATCTCAGGAATGCCTCGCCTGAGAGAAGTAATTAAAATGAAAAAAATAATTAAATTAAAAAATAAAAATAAAGAAATCGACTTTTAATTTTATATATTTAACCGAAACATCTCATAAAAATTAATATTAATATAATCTAGCTAGTGAAATCATAGCAGAAATTATGGCATCTAATATTCGTAGTGTGCGTCTATTAATATTAGTTAGTGAATAAGTTATATATAATGATAGAATGACAAAAGAGGCAATGGCAGCGACAATCCATTTTTTTTTCATTCTTTCCTTTTTCCAATATAATTTCGGCGTGTAGTTAAAAGTACTTAAAGAACAATGCGAGTTAAATTTATAAATATATAGGGGACGGGTTTAGGGCATATCTTCTTCTGCTCCAAAATCTGGAAAAAAATATGCCTCAGTGGGAAGGGATTAGCCAACAATAAGGAGGTGAAGTCTGCGGATGAAGGCTATTTTGAGAAAATCCACGATTATCACCATAACCAGGGTATCGAAGGTATTGAACAATATTGGGAAACATTTTTCGATCTAAAGTAGACTATATAGAAAAATCAAGACTATTTTTTCCAACATTTTTGTGTGCTTTTTTTTGTTAGTTCGGTTACTCAAGGGATCCTCTCGTAAAATATACAATAAAAAATGAATGAATGCTATGTCAGGGTGGACATCATGCAAATATTCTGATGAATGACCCAGCTTCAAGAAATTCGTCATCGCGTAATCGAACTCTTTCTCGAGGCTCTGTCGACGTTCGACTGATAACGGCATTTTGTAACATCAGGGGCATCGGTTTCCCCAATACGAATGTAAACGCCATCCACAAATATTTGGCAGCAGCGAAACCTGATATCCTTGCCCTAACTGAGACCCAGGTCGATCCATCAACTGATTCGACATATCTGTGTTGCTCAGGATACGACTTACATTCGAGATTCCGTTTTAAGGGTGGAGTCTGCGCTTTCACGCGGTTCGATCTGGCGTGTCAAAGGATGGAGGCATTAGAACCTAATAACATGGACATCATGTGGTTGAAGGTTGTGCTGGAAAATTCTGTTAAATTTATTTGTTGTCTTAATCGCTCCTCGAATGACGATCGACCAGCGGCCCTTTTCGAACATCTTCCTCTTACCGACTGGATATAGTTCAAACACCCAGCTTTTGAAATTGTCGTCCTTGGCGATTCTAATGTATACAGCTCTGGGTGGTTGGTACATTCTAATAGAACCGACAAGGCTCGGAGGGTAGCGCAGATGTTCGCTGTTAACCGCAATTTGATTCAACTCGTGGAGGAACCTACGCGAGTGCCGGATACCCGATGTAATTATGCGAACATCCAGGATCTGTTTTCTATATCCGAGCCGAGTATTTATACCGTGGAGATTTGGAGTATTGGTGGCGCAACCAGTTACAATTCCGACTACGGGACCTTAGCAAGTTCGACATGTTTGGAGGTATGGAGCTGTCAACTGGGACGGTTTGCTAGATTTCTTCGCATCCTTTCCGTGGTCGGAGGTGTGCTTTGGAGACTCCGATATTAACTCATGTGCGGAGTCGGTCACAAAGATTATTCTTCTCGGGATGGAGATACACATTCCGCATTCCATCAAACGAAGTTCATCTGATAGCACCTGGTTTAATAAAAAAATTCGAGCAGATTACAGCGGCAAAAAACTAGAGTTTTAAACAATGGCGCTCCAATTCCACCGAGGTTAACAGAACAAATTTTGTTAGAATTAGAAACGCGTGCAATTAGGCGATTGTTACCGCGAAGAATGCCTACAACAACAGAGTGACTAGCAAACTTCTTGAGTGCCCAAATCGTTCGCGTCCTTTCTCGTCAATGGCAAATTCTGTCAGCAGTAACTTCGCTTCCTCCTCTTGTTCCCCGTTAGTGATGGGCAGCGGGACGTTAGTCACAAATTCAAAAGATAAAGCTAATCTGATCGCGAACATAAGTTCCGCCAATTCAAACGTCAATGCCGGTCTTTCGGAGGCACCTGTGATCGCGCCGGTGCGGTCTTCGATGCGGGATGTGATGTTCCGCGAGCGTACTACTTGACGCATTCTACGTGAACTGGACAGTTCGAAGGCAACTGGCCCGGATGGCATATCAGCAGTAGTCCTTTAAAACTGTGCTCCAGAACTGTCGTCGGTTCTTGGCAGACTCTTCCGCTTAGCTTGTGGACGCAGGACATTCCCTATCTCCTGGAAAACTGCTCGAAATTATGCTATCTTGTGGCGCTGAATCGGCGTTACAGGTTCGCCTGTCCTGAGATACATATTATGTATATAAATATATATATATATATATATATATATATATATATATATATATATATATATATATATATATAGGGTTTCCCAATATGGACTTGACAACTTTTTTTGGTAGAAAATTTCAATAATTTAGACAACAGTTCGGTGATTAGTGTCAAGTCCCCCTTGGAAAACCCGATAT
The DNA here is from genome assembly GCA_963931805.1 of Microdon myrmicae. Lineage (NCBI taxonomy): Eukaryota > Metazoa > Arthropoda > Insecta > Diptera > Syrphidae > Microdon > Microdon myrmicae. The sequence continues at coordinate 64,976,089 of OZ007502.1, forward strand.
ATATATATATATATATATATATATATATATATATATATATATATATATATATATATATATATATATATATATATATATATATATCATATATATATAGGGCTGGGAGCGAACATACAGGGCAAAGTCTCTGGTTTCAACCCGGCGAAGGCCAGGACGAACCTTGTCCCTGCTCAATCCAAGTTGACATGGAGTCTCCACGTGACACCTCTGGATAGCTACATTGGCTTCATGCATGCAGCGACATCCTGAGAAAGGTTGGCGCAATGCCAATAACCTTGCTCAGAAAAACAAATTATTATTGACCATTTAACAAGTCTCTGATATGGACCGGATACCGATGGAGAGACTTGCTAAATAAGGCCATGACCGGATCCCGCTTGTAGTGCCAATGATGATATATATATATATATATATATATATATATATATATATATATATATATATATACATATATATATATACATATATATATATATATATATTAGTATACCTGCCTGTCACTCGCTAGACCGGGGTTCGATTCCCCGTCGGGGAGCCTCTGGCGCAAGACTAAATGACCTTGCCCGGAAAAAACAAATCATTATGGAAAATTTAACAAGCCTCAGGACTTGCTAAATAAGGCCAAGACCGGCTCCCGGTTGTAGAGCCGATGATGATGATGATGATATATATATTAAAAAACGTCAGACCTTTTGACTCTTATAACCGATATATGGACATCTGCGATTGAGGGGCATAGTAAGTCAAGAGCGGTTGCATTTAATATCCCCAAGGCCTTTGACCGCATCTGGCACGGGGCATTGCTGAATAAACTTCGTTCATACGAACTTTCCCAGCAGCTTTGACTGGACGAAGAGCTTCGTCGAGAATCGATCGATCCGGGTTGTGTACGGTGTGTGTTCGGATCTATATCCTGTTAATTCTGGAGTAACTCAATTCGTTATATTTTGACTCCAGCCTTGTTATTGCTTCATATAAATGGTTTTTTGGAGAGTTCAGTTTTGTTGGGGTGTTCAGTTTTGCGAATGATGGTATGCATATCTCTTCTTTTCGAGTGACCAGCCGATTCGTGCATCAACTGAGATGTGTCCAGAACGACTCTCTGAATCGGGATCTGGATAAGTTCCTGCAATGGGAAGAGGCCAATTTAGTCGACTTCATGCAACGACAACACACTATACAACATTCACAAGAAAAGTGGATCATCGATTCCACAGTTGTTCATGAATGGCCAGGCCATCGAACCTGGTGAAAGCATGGAATTGCTCGGCATCACGGTGTGTGGGGACGCATAGTGGCATTAACACGATCCGAACATCACCACGTTCGCCTCAGGAAAACGGAGTTATCTTTTAAGAGTCAAGAAATATTTTACTCCGGGTCAACTTCTACTCCTGCATAAATCCCAAATTAAACCCCCGCTTGAATATTGCTCTCATGTTTGGAGCTATGCTCCTAAAGATACCGTCGACCTACTTGAGACCGTACAGAGACGAGCAATCCGCCTGATCGGTTACACGGCGCTGATGTCGGACGGACAGTCGTTATCACACGAAATCGATGAAATACTACTCTGCGAGCACGTGCCCCATTGATGCGGGGAGGTGATAGTCAGATGGCGCCAAGCATCGGGTGCAAAAGATGTCCCATTCAACGATTTCAAGGTGTCTTTCACTAGTTTTGCTGTGTGGGGCGTACCCTTCGCTGGCGAGTTAAACCGGAATAAACTTATGCATACAACTGGTATTGGTCTTCCTCATTGCTCGCAAACGTCTGCTGATTGTTTCTTGTGACACATGTAATGCTTTTATTAATTGCCGTTGAGTTTGAGTTGGGTCATCATCCAATAACTCTTGCAATTGCTCGTCTTCACGTTTTTGTGGGCTACCAGAGCGCCCACTGTCTTTTACTTTGAAATCACCACTTTCAAATTGTCGAAACCATATCTCACATGTTCTGATTGGTGGAGCGTGTTCACCATATGTTTCTACCAGCAAACGATGACTATCAAACAGCCTTTTTCTTTTGATACAAAATGTTCTTTTTCAGGCACAAAACTTGACAGAATCATTGAACGATAAAGCAAAGACGCTAGTTTTTGCGGACTCAACTTGTATGTGTGTTTGTAGTTAAATCTCAGACGAACAAAATGACGGCGCCATCTCTTAGTTAAACCGGAAAAAACGTATGTATACACCAAGTATATACATACAACGTATATTTTTTCAGTTAAGGTAAACATGTCAAGAATGTGGTTATCTTTGTCGCCTATAGTTTTTCCACGTATTTAAATCCTAAATCGAAAAAAAATTGGTCCTGTACTTGACTAGTATTTACACTCAACATTTATAATTCGTGAAATAAATCTTAATGCCTTCCGACCACATCCGCCAATTTATGGTTAAACCTCACATTCGTTTTTCATCACTATTAGTCCGTACACGTGAATAGCATTGGCGGTTATTGAAAGCAGACTTATATCACGTCGCCTTATTGCTCTCTTCACTTGTATCGTGCAAAGTTGAGCTGAATGCCATCTGATAACAAAAAAACTAATAATTCCTTGAACGTTTCGGAAAAAGACGCTATAGTATAAGTGACCTAGTTCATGACCAGTTTACTATTCTTCCGGCAGAAACTTTTGAAGTTGTATGCACAACATTAGGTTTTGAAAATAATTGTTTACAGTCCAAAGTTGCAATTCCATCTTGATTGGATTTATCCACAATTTTTTAAATTAAGTTTCATTTTTATTAAATTCTCCGCAGGGGATTTTACTACGAGACGCTGCCATTCCAAATGTGTCCTTTTCTCGACACACAAGAGTCTTTGAAAAGATTTTTTCTGTTTGACTTTGTATTTATTGTTGGGTAGTTTTATGTGCCAGGAAACTCTAGAGTTAACACAGGAAAAGCGATGAGAGAGTGGATATGACGAAGGAAAACCGTAAAGTATAACATTGACCAGTAGTACACAAAGTTCCTGTCATGTCTCGAGTTCTTCAAGCTGCGAAGGTGTTATAGTATCCAATCACAAGGAAAGTGAGTCAAAAGTTTTATTACAATTCAAAGTTAAAATTGAAATGAACTTCCTAAAAGTTAACAGTGATTGGAAGAAGAACCAAAGATAATAAGTAATTGGCTTCCAAAGGGCAAACGATTTAGTTTCATATACTAAGAGGTACCATCTACAATACAATACTTGAATCATGTAGGTTGAGATTACTCTTAGCCACCTGAGTGCTTTATGTGTAAATCTATTCAAGATAAAATTGGACAATTTTATCCATTTAACTGATAGACACTTAATATGAATCCGCCAGGATTCAACCTGCCTCCTTGTAATAAGTAAGCTAGGTAAGTTGGTCAAACTAATCACTTTTTGCGATTGTGAACTTTAAAAAACAAATTGAACAACTTACGGAAACTTGAAATATGCATTAATATTTCCTAAGTGGACTTTAAGTTATTTGTATCTATTTAACTATTTATTAATTTTTTTTCGACTTATTTTTTTATTTATAATAGTTACTTATTTTAAAAGTAGTCAAGGAATATGGAAATTATATGCACTCATATATTTCATGTGACGATTCAGTGCGGAAGAGTTGTTGCGGTTGCCCACATCCCGTCCAAGATTGTGGGAAAATTGCAGACAATCCTACGGCTTCCACTCACACAAGGTAATATCAACAATTGGAAATTTCCAAAACGCAAAAAATATATTTCATGTTCTCATGGAGGCAGCAATAGCTTGTTGAGGGACCCGTTATTCCCGGGCAACCACATCAGGACAAAGCCTGCCGTTAACGACCTGAAGGGCCCGCGGCACCGGAGTAAGCCTAAAATTCCCAAAAATATAACCCTACATCTGTTACATTCGGGGCCTAAGATGCAATTTCTCCTCTGTGTCTGCCACCGCCTGTAACCAGAAACCAACAATCCTCCCGCTTAGCGAGACTCAGGTAATAACTGATACAGATATTTCTGACTTCACTATACCCGGTTATGTAGTGCCTTTGTTCTTTCCACATCGTGGTCTAGCCACATACGTACGGACTGATATTGCTTATTAGCTTCTGCCACAATATGGGCTCTGCTCCAATCCAGAATTTAATTTTTCGTGGCGAAAACTTAACATTAGTGAGTATATCATACATCACTGCTTTCTTTACAGAAGCCCAAACTTGGACAGAAACGCATCCTTTAACGAATTTGATGGTCTATCTGATTCTATCGATGGGATATAGAGTCAAATATCCGCACACTGAAATCGTTATTGCGGGTGATTCTAATGTGCATAACTCCCAGTGGCTTCGTCACTCCGGACACACAACCCTTGAAGGTCAGTATGTCCAGCTCTTTGCTGATTCAAATAGTTTAACTCAACTCGTTAATAAGCCAGCCCGGGTACCAGAGATAGATGATCATCACACCAACAGACTGGACCTGTTTCTCACCTCCCACCCGAACAAATACACAATTGAAGTTTCTTCGGCCTTAGCCACTTGAGTCCACTGTGTCGTGTCAGCTAAATTTGCTCTAACCAACAGTAACGTTAATGAGAAAGCTCCCAAAAGAACAGTATAGTCCTACGAGAAAGCCAACTGGGAAGGTCTGAACGACTTTTTTTGGGAGATTAAATTGGTCGTTATTTTTCATCAATAACGATGTTGACTCTATAGCGGACACATTAACAGACACGATTCTACTTGGCAGGAGGGCCTTTATTCCACACAGAGTAAAGAGTATCGAACCCAAGAGAAATACTTGGTTCGATTCTGAGTGCAGAGAAGCCATTAAGGCCAAAGAGTTGAGCTTCCGACTGTATAAATCAAACAATACTGGGGAAAACAGGAAAAGATTTAAGAGAGCTAGGAATGTCTGCAATGCTCATATTTAACCCGCCAAGTTCTTGCATGACCAGAGAGTGAGACAAAAAATACTACACTCTCCCACTGGTAGTAGAAAGTTCTGGGCATTCGTGAAAAACATTCAAAACTCAGTCTCTTCATCCATTCCATCGCTTATAGTCAATGGGAAACCAGTCACCACTGCAATAGAGAAGCCGAATCTACTTGCTGCACATTTTGCAGCCAACTCAACGCTGCCTGATACCACATCTGTTGTATTCCAGAATACTACCCTTTATTAAATTTAACACTGAATCTCCTTACACATCCTTAAAAACTTCCCTTAACATATATTACATTCTCACTTAATACATTCCATTCATAAACATTCACAATATTCTATATCATTTAATAACATGCACATTTACTAACCTGCACCTTTTTATTCATTCAAAACATAGTAACTTTGATTTTCGTCCAAATTTTATTCAAGTTAAAAGTCACAGAGAATTTGTTTTGTTCATGTTATAATTTCCAGTTAATTAGAACATAATGTTCTATAAGTAGAGAAAAAATTCATTTGAAAAAGCAGTTTGAGTTTGGAGTTGAGTTCAGTTAGTTGGTTGCCAATCAAAGAGTTGGGGAAGTTGAGAATTAGTTTGAGTTTTGTTATTTAAAAAAAAGGAGAAGCTGTAATAAAAATAAACAAAGTAACACACAATAAAAGAAAAGAAACGTTTTTCAATTCAAAACCGGACAACTTTATATCAAGAATTGAAATAAAACAAAACGCGAATTGATGAAAGAAGATTTAATAAAGGAATAATAAAAGGTCCCCGCTCTTCCCTGATTCCGAGGAAGCACGGCGCCGGACGTCAGCACATCAGTTCCACCTCAACTTGTGCATAAGCACCACACCATGAGCCAGACTCACTTCCGTATACATACTGGCGCCCACAACTCAACACCCTGCGCAGATAAACGCAAACAAATCCGCTGGTTCGAATGGCATTCGCCCAATTCTAATGAAGAGATGTTCCTCTTCACTCGGAAACTCGTCCATTTGTTTGGCCGCTTCCTAAATAGATGGAAGTCAGCGAACATTCACCCCGTTCTCGAAAAGGGCGACAAATTGACTCATCTCATCTTATCTTCTCTCGAAGGTAATGGAATTGTGTGGTACGAAGTAGGGTGTGCCGGCATACGGCACAGGGTTCACTCCGGTGCCCATCTCCCTGCCACCGTACTGCTCACGACGAAGAGAATAAAGAGGGGCAAACATCCAGGACACTGCGGGGAAGCGAAGCCGCGGGAAATAAAACACACTGTATAGTCTGCATAAATTGTTTAATTGTTCACTAGGTTCTAGTAAATTATTGCCGATCCGCCGGACTTTAAAATACCCGACTAAATGCTTTTCGTTTAAGGGCCGGGGGGGGGGGGGGGGGGGGGGGGGTCAAGAACCCGACACACCACTAAATGGTTTTCGTTTAGGAATCAAGGGGCCCGACCCCACTCGACAGAGACACGGTAGACTTGATTGTACACTCCGGGGTCTACACCCCACCCCCCTCCCTCACACCCCTCCGACCGAGTGCCCGTTACGGGGGGCTGAGTCTTGAACCGATGTGCGCGCGCCGATGGTAGAATGACGACTGACTAATGAAGGAAAGAATCTATTCATCGTGTCCTGGCGGTCGAGTCACAGCTAAAATCGACTCGCCGCCATTTACTAGGAATTTTGAGAAGAGTTGCTATGCTTGCATAAGAAATTCAGTTTCAGCGAATCCTCGCCGTACAAGCTGAGTTGGATTCGTTGGTTGTGTATACTGGGAAATTGGTTTGGCGGCATAGCCAAGTATGATCAAGGGTCTTGGTTGTTGTGATCGTTTCGTGGAAAATTGGCTGCCACTTGGCGCAGACGAGAAGTATAATTTAAGGAGGAAATGAACGGAAGTGGTTTTCGGGGAAAATTGGAATTGCTTGGGTGCAAGCAAGGAATATCATTTAGATATTAACCGAAGTAATTTCGGGGAAATATATGCGGCTCGGTATAGTTGGTGGTGATGGTCAATGTTCGTTGTAGGTTTGAATATGCGTTCTATCACAGCATATGAACTTCGGGAAAATTAAGATTGCTTGGTCCCAAGGAAGGAATATGGTTTAGATAAAGAATTGACCGAAGCACTTTTGGGAAAATGTATGCGGGGATGATTTAGAATTTATTCTGTTGAATTGTATTCGGTTGTGGGTTTGGAGTGTGTTTTATTGCGAAGTTTGGAATGTATGCTATTGCGGATTTTGCATTGGGAATTGGGTCCGCTTGCAGGTTTTGCACGGTTGCGAATGTGTGTATATTTTAGGTTTGAATGGGGAGTTGGGTTGAGGTAACGCGCTGTTAGCGGTCAAGATTGGTTGGCATTGTGGGTTGGCTCTCCATGTGGCATAGAGAACCCCCACAGAATCACTGATTAACCGTCAACTTTCGAAATATCTAGAACCAAATGACATCCTCAATGACCGACAATATGGCTTTCGTAGCAACAGGTCTACGGGATATTTGATGGCGTACCTTACTGAAAAGTGGAGCCATTCCATCCATTATTTCGGCGAAAGCAAGGTAGTCGCATTGAATATTTCAAAAGTCTTCGACAGAGTTTGGCATCCAGGCTTTTTGTCAAAATTACATTCATATGGAGTCGAAAATTCCCTGATCCAATGGATAAGAGACTATCTTTCTGGCTGTTCAATTCAAGCGGCTTTTGACGGTATCAAATCTGTCTCCCATCAAATTAATGCAGATATTCCCCAAAGTTCGGTACTCTTACCCACCCTCTTCCTGATCTTTATAAGCGATCTCTTGTCAATTACCCTAAACCCAATTCACTCCTTTGCTGATGATAACACGTTAAAGTTTTTATACTCATACAAACATTGCCGACCAAACTCTTCGAGTGTCATTACCAGCACCCAGCAGTTTATGCTTGACACATTGAATCTCGACCTTAACAAGAGATATTAATGGGGATTATCTAACCGGGTAGAATTCAATGCCTTAAAAATTCAGTGCTGTCTCTTGTCGTCAAAGGCGAATTCCAAAGTAAAAATACTGTCTATGAACGGCGTTTGCACCGGCGAAGCCAAGGAACTATCAATCTTCGGCACTCGAATTAATTCGACTCTTAACTGGAATGACCATATATTTGAAGCTGCGAACAGTGCAGCCAAATGTATGGGGTTTCTTAAGAGATGCAAAATATACTTCACTCCATTCAACCTGGCCACTATTGACAAGGTATTCGTCCAAAAATTGAGTTCAACTCCCATATTTGGTTAGGCGCATCCAAAACTGCACTACATATGCTCAACAGGATGCAAAAACCAGCAGTTATTGGGGACTCAGCCGTAAGTCGATCAATTCCGTCGTTAGAACACAGGCGCAACGTATCATGCCTATCCCTTTTCTATAGGTATTACCGCGGTCGTTGCTCAACTGAACTTAATATTATTAGACATAACACTTAACAAAAACATTGGAATAACCTAATCTCTTTATTATTCAACTAACTTTAGGATTAAAAGAATTGTTCGTTGTTAAGGCTTTCATTAAATTGAATACACGAATAAAGGGTTGCCGGGTAATTTGCAAAGAAATGCTGTATTCAAATCCAGGAAATCAAGAAACTTAACTTAAGTTGGGATTATTGGCATCGTGTAAAATTCTTCCCTTCTCGGATAGCACATTCGTATTTAAATACTGCATTTTCCTATTGGGAACGCGGCTTAAATCTACATATACTAGTGAAACCACGAAGCCGTATCATTATATTAAAAGCCTAGTTTTGTATTAAAATCTGATGGGATCTTATTTATACGTCTTGCAACAATGTTCAACAACTAGGATGGACGATCAGGTTATCGGAGTTATGGTTTAGTTACAAATATGTTTCGGGAGTTCATAAACCTTTCTCTTTTACAAATTAAGTAACTTCAGAAAAATAAAGGCGTAAATCACATACAAATATCTACTACTCTTAAGGCTAAGCCCTCCTGCTACACTAAAATAATCACACACTAATCGAATGCATTACAAACTGTTCTCCACATAACCAAAGCTCTTCAAGATGACTGAAGGACATACGTCCTCACATCAAACGGATGCGCCGACGTTGTGGGTTGGATCCACTTTAACCACTAAGAGAGTGTGTCATCATATATATTAGCACATTCGTCTGCAAAGGATTACACGTTAAAGCCTAGAATAGAATCAATTACACACATACGCGTTCCACTTGGCCTAACAGATTGAAATCGTTTATTGTTAATATCATGAATAGCTGCTGTTGTTAGTCTTTACTGTGTTGGAAGTGCCTGTAGTTCCATAAACACCAACGCGTTTCCTTCAAACGGTTTATCGATCCAAGAGCTTACTTGTGGCTAGCAGAGGTCTAATATCAGACATGTTATGTGCGAAAGCCCTTCACTACTCTATGTAAACCTATCGAGGATTGTTTGTGTCTATTTACGAGATTGTGTGCGGCAGGCTTATAAACTCTTTCCTTTCTCGCTCCGTTAAGAATGCCTCTCCCCAGTGAATGGAAAACGCTATGACGAAATTGATGGGAGCATGTGATAACCTATAACTTAATATTCGAGTTTGTTGGAGTAGCTATTTAAGTTGACAGCAGCTGAAATATACTTATCATGTGTGCACCTCAGTGTCAAGTCCTGTATTTTATATTTAATATTTAAGGCAATGAATTATTAATCTAAGAAATACTAAAGAGCTTACGACGACAAGGCAGCATATCGTATACTTCATATGTATTCTTTACTCCTTCTCCTGCAACGAATTAAGGGCTAAGCTTCAAGCCTACTTTGTGATATATGCCTATGGTTGTGGATAGAAAATCCGTTCCCGAAACGGATAAAATTTATGTCCGCATCTTTGCGTGGAATATCTAGGCTATTATTTCAGTACGCCTTGCTGCTAGAGATAATTAACACGTTGGCAAAGCAGTCAGGACTCATGTTTATTTATGAAGTTTAGGCCCACGAACGTGGTATACACGTACGTAGAAGCGAACTTGTGAGGATAACAAATTAAAGAAGAATTTATTGGATTAAGCTGTTCGGTGGGTGTTGCCGTAATTTGTTATTTAATTATCCAACTTAGTTCTTCTATGGAACACGAAAAGAATTGCTTTCGTTGATTTTCTTTTGCGTCAGAATTAATTGAAGCCACTGGCATGTAGTGTTACTCAATTTGAGAACAAACTTACCCAATTGACACCGCGAATGTTTATCAAATTGGAACAATAGATTACGAGGGTTGTCTTTTATATTTCGGGATTAGAGAACAAAAACAAATATTGATCATCGAAAATCACTTTATTGTTTTTCAAAATATTCCCCATGAAGATCTATACACTTTTGCATGCGTTTGAACCAATTGTCGAAGCACTTTTGCCACTCTGATTGAGGTATCTCCAACACATGCATTCTGAATGCAGCAACCGCTTCTTCAGGTGTCGAAAAACGTTGACCTGTCAGTTTGTTTTTTACGTACGGGAATAAAAAGAAGTCATTCGGTGCCAAGTCAGGACTATACGGCGGATGACCCATCAAATCGATGTTTTGGGTGCTCAAAAAAACAGCTGTCGCAGCCGATGTGTGAGAGCTCGCATTGTCGTAGTTAAGAGTGATCCGTCTTCGGCGGTTGGTTTTCCTGATTTCTTGGAAGACAACTGGCAAACAAATGGTTGTGTACCACTCAGAATTGACTGTCCTGCGTTGTTCTAGTGGTACGGTTGCGACATGTCCAGTTTTTCCGAAAAAACAGGCGACCATTTGCTTGGAAGTGCTTCGTACGCGAACAACTTTTGTTGGTTTTGGCTCATCTTGAAACACCCAGACAGTCGACTGCTGTTTACTTTCGGGCTCATACGCGTAAATCCACGATTCATCACCTGTCACGATGTCATAGACGTGTTTCGAAGCACCGCGACCGTATTTTTTGAGCATTTCTTTCGACCAATTGACACGAGCCTTTTTCTGGGCGATTGACAAATTGTGTGGGACCCAACGCGAACAAATTTTTTTGACAGTCAAATGTTTATGCAATATTGAATGTATGCTGGTCCCACTAACGCCTAAGGTTGTCTCAATCTCACGATAGGTCACATGACGATCTTCCAATATCAGTTCGCGCACAGCATCAATGGTTTTCGGAACAACAACTGATTTTGGACGACCTTCACGAAATTCATCTTGGAGTAAACTACGACCACGATTGAATTCACCATACCATCGATAAACACTGGTCCTTGATGGAGCTTCATCGCCAGAAATTGAATTAAGTTCATCCATGCACTGTTGCTGAGTTAATCCACGCCGAAAGTTGTAAAAAATAATCGTACGAAAATGTTGACGATTTAATTCAATTTTTGGGCCGAGATGAATCTTTTAAGTTACTGTAAACAACACAAATAGCGCTCGTATGTCAAAACGTTCTGAGTGCGTATAACCTCAAAAATGTCCAACTTTACGACAGAGCTGTCAATTGCCGGATTGCAACACTAGGGTTGCCAAATCCCGAAACATAAGAGGCAACCCTCGTATAATGTCTGATAAAATTTTCCCATTTCTTGCACACTTAAGAAAAGCACATCCTTGAATTAGTTAATCCAGTAACGGTGCAAAAGAGGTTAGCTATAATTATATGCTACAACAATTTCCGAAAAAAAAAAATTGTTGCTATTAAAACTCTCATAGATAAATCTGGAAGAATAGAAATGTATGGGCAAGAAACGATTACTAATATTGTATCGGTATATTGTTTCCGTATCTTAATACTCACAAAAAACTACGATATAGTTTGGAAGCCAAAATTATCCAAAGATGATACTCTGGTGATAAAGAAAACATTGGAGCCCGTGTAGCAACCGTAGAAACAGTAACTACAAAATAAACAACAACTATGAATACGAGGGAGGATGGGAGCAAACATACAGGGCAAAGTCACTGATTGCTTTCCACCCGGCGAAGGCCAGGACGATCCTTGTCCCTTTTGAATCCAAGTTGACATGCAGTCTCCACGTGACACCCCTGGACAGCTACTTCATCATCATCATCGGCAGTACAACCGGGAACCGGTCTTGGGCTTATTTAGCAAGTCCTGAGGCTTGTTAAATTTTCCATAATGATTTATTTTTTCTGGGCAAGGTCATTAGTCTTGCGCCAGAGGCTCCCCGACGGGGAATCGAACCCCGGTCTCCCGGGTGAGGGGCGGGTATACTAACCACTATACTATCGAGGAGCCATGGACAGCTACTTGGCACCCGCCAAGTAGTGAACCAATGCATGCAGGGACATCCTGAGAAAGGTTGGCGCAAGGCTAATTACCTTGCCCGGAGAAATAAACTATTATGGCAAATTTATCAAGCCTCGGATACGGACCGGATACACGACCGTGACCACAGAAACGAAAATGGCTAAACGATATGAGAATTTTCTCATGGAATGTCCACTCACTATACAGATCTCGACCAATACAGAAGCTAGCCTATGCCTTGTCTGGATATAAGCCTGACATAACAACATTACAAGAAATAAGATGGATGGGGAGTGATGTTATTCGAAGAAGCCGGTATGAAATTTATTACAGCTGTCATGCTAAACACCATGTGCTCGGGGCAGGTTTTCTAGTCAGCCAAAAACTGAAGCCTGCCATTATCGGCTTTAATACAATAAACGAACCGCTATGCATTCTTCGCGTGCGATGCCAGCTTAACAACATAAGCCTCATAAACGTTCACAGACAGAGGAGTCCCTTGACGACGAAAAAGAAGAATTCTACGAGAACGTCGAATGGGCCATCAATGCCAGCCTAAGATAAGATGTGTAAATCGTACTTGGTGATTTGAATGCGAAAATAGGTCTAGAGCCGCTACGCAGGTTCCTACAGTTTGCATGAGAACACTAATGACAATGGGGTACGAGTCATCGAACTGGCAGAATCGAAAAACTTGGTCGTTGCAAGTGCCAGGTTTCCGCGTAAAGGAATCCACAAAGCCACCTAGGTATCACCTGATGGAGCCACTCGCAACCAAATTGACCACGTGTTGATAGATCGCCCCCACTCCTCGAGCCTGATGACGGTACGAACGTAGCAAGGTGCCAAAGTCGACTTGGATCACTATCTTGTTGGTATAGATTTCCGAGCGCCGATTGACCTACGCAGGTGTATGGCAGCCGCGGATTAGATTCGGATCAACACGACTGTCTTACGCATTGAAAACACCAGCAAGACCTTTGGTCATGCGTTAAGACTCGCTCTCGAAGATGGAGGGTGAGTAAGTACTGGGGTCAGAATGCCCGGCGTAGAAGAGAAATGGGCATGCCTTAAGAATACTGTCATTAGTATAGCCAACTCCACCTTATGCTATAGTCGTAGAGATCGGAGCGATTGGTTTGATGATGTGTGCAAACTAGCGACTGAACGGGTAATGCAGCTGTCTTATAGGACGAGATTCTGGGTATCTGATGGAACCAAAGCGATACACTTACCTTCACTGGACAAACAAAACAATCAAAACGTACACCCTACCAAATGCTCAATCATGCCCGGAACTGCTCAATTGTTTGACTCACTGGTACTTATATCTCCAATAATTATTAAAGGCAAGATATTCATTCAAGACCTAAGATCGGCAACAATAAGCTCGGATGAGCCACTTACTCCGGATTTAAATCATCGATGGAAGACGTTCCGAAGTCAGTTAACCCAACTTGCACAGCTCAAGATTCCAAGATGGATCAATTTAACATCCGAAACACCAGGCATCGAAATATGCGGCTTTTCAGACGCATCCCAATCTGCGATGGCTGCTGTAGTATATCTCAAGCACAAAACTACCAGCTCACAAACGACTACTACTCTCATTTGCTCAAAAACCAGAGTTACTCCTCTTCGTTAGCTAACCATTCCAAGGTTGGGATTATCAGCCGCCTTACTTCTCACAAAGCTCGTTGCACATGTGCAAAATACTCTCAATTTAGAAGACGTTCCAGTTTACCTCTGGACTGATTCTTCTGCAACTGTCGCCTGGATAAAGAGTGAATGTAGTCGCTGGAAGGAGTTCGTCAAGAACCGAGTTTAAGCCATACATGAAAACCAACCATAAGCAACCTGGGAACCCATTTTAGGAAAACACAGTCCCGCAGATTGTGCTTGTCTCAGTCTAACTCCTGTGCAGTTCATCTTCCACCAGTTGTGGTGGTCAGGACCGGACTGGTTATCAGTACCTGCTCACGAATGGCCACGATTCCACACTCAAGACATATCTGACATTGATGTGGAGCTACGTCCCAGTGCTGCGCATATAGCTACCACTGCACCTGATATGTCATCCGGTTTTCTTTTCGATAAGAGTACCACTCTAACAAAGCTTCTCAGAGTCGTTGCAACGGCTCTGCATTCCATCACAGTCTTCAAAAGGTTTCCAGAATCTCAGCTCAGCATCGCTCCTCTCAATCCAGCTCTAACATTTTGGATTCGGTCAACTCAAAGGGCGTTTTTCTCATCAGAGATGCACAAGCTAAAACAAGGCAAGCCTTTACCACAATAACACGCTCTATATCGTCTCGCCGCACGCATCGATCAGACTGGACTTCTACGAGTTGGTGGTGGTCTACAAAACTCTATATTCGACCCTGACAGCAAAATCTACCAATACTACCCAAAAAGTGTGGTTTATCTTAACTCATCATTTCAGACGCGCATGCACGGACAAGGCATGGTGGAACTCAACTCACATTTGCCTACATCTGGAAAAAGTGCTGGATCATCGGTGGATGAGCGCCTATTAAAATTCATCTTCGACAATATCTCACATGTATTCGCATTCGAGGCATTAGATCATAACAGTTCATGGGTCAACTTCCAGAATCACTAGCAACACCCTCTGTGGTTTCCGAGAACACTGGTGTTGATTATGTCGGTCTGATCTCACTCCGCGATAGTATAGTGGTTAGTATACCCGTCTGTCACGTGGGAGACCGGGGTTCGATTCCCCGTCGGGGAACCTCTGGCGCAAGACTAATGACCTTGCCGGGAAAAAACAAATCATTATGGAAAATTTAACAACCCTCAGGACTTGCTAAATAAGGCCAAGACCGGTTCCCGGTTGTAGTGCCGATGATGATGATGATGATGATCTCACTCAAAGTCTTTCAAGGACACGGTACGCGGTGCTATAAGTGATGGGTAGCTATCTTCGTGTGCTTCTCCACATCAGCAGTTCATCTTGAGGCTGTAACCGATTACTCGACAAAGGATTTCTAAAAGCCTTCAGATGATTTGTAAGTCGTCGCGGTATTTTCAAGACACTCTACAGTGACTGCGGCACAAACTTCAAAGGAGCAGATATCGCTCTCAGAAAACTGTTCACGGGAATCTAAAAAAAAAAATCAGCCCATCTGCCCATCGATGGGTATTCAATCCACCTGGAGCTCCTCATATGAGTGGAAAATGGGAAGCTGCAGTTAAATCAGCAAAATACCACATACAGCGGACAATTGCCGATACTCTACTCACATATGTAGACTTCACAACCTTCTTATGTCAGGTTGAGGCAGTTCTCAATTCACGTCCTCTGAGCTTATTATCAGACGACCCTGAAGACTTATCAGCGCTGATTCCAGGTCACTTCGTTAGGGGTGCGGCTTTCAATACGGTACTTAAGCCAAGTCTCACATCAGTACCATAGTTTCGACGCTCTCACTCAAAACGCATTCAAGAGCGTTTTCGACATTTCAGGGAGGGATAGTCCTCAGAATGTCTCCAAGCTCATCAATCAACTTCAAAGTGGCAAAAGGCTCAAAACGACATCCACATCCTGGTACTGCTCACTGACGAGAGGTACCCATCTGCAAAGTGGACACTAGCCCGAGTATCTCAGCTCCATCGCGGTCGTGAGGGACTGACTAGAGTCGCCACTTTTAAGGATGCTACTTTAATATTCACTCGACATATCTCAAAACGTGTGCTGCTACCAGGAGCAAGTATTGAGACGAAGGTAGCACTATCTCGCCCATCACCGGTCAAATAACTTCTCCCAAGGATTGGAGAAGGCACCGAGAATGTTCAAAATCTCACTATTTTGAATAACGAAGAATGCCAACTACTCGCCAATAGGTGGCACGACCCTTAATCACCCACTTAAACGTCATATTCAACTGACATCAATATAGAGACCCATCTTCATTGCCGAAGATCGGCTGTTGGGTTTTTAAAATTTCTAATCGAAAACATCTTTTGTCTTTTCTCTAAAATTAAACCGAAAATGGCTTATACAGGAAATAGAAATAACATGCTTTCAAATGTGAGTTTAGCTATGACAATTTAATTTCCGTGTTGGAACAGAGATCATGGGAAAGTCGTTCAATAAGTCCTTAGAAAAGATTTTCAAACGAGGTTATTTTCGATTTTCTTGTACAACTGGTGAAATATCGTCGAGTAGTACTGTGGGGAGGAAGTATTGTGCCAGGCATGGGCACTCCGTTCACTTCCATCCCCATCGTCTATTGTCACTAAAGTTCCGCGGGAAAGAAAGTCACTAACAAAAAGAAATAAAGGCACCGAGGAACTGCGGAAAATTAAACGCACTGTCTGTCATTTCGTTTAGTTTTATTTCTATTGCTGAAGACCACTTTTCTCTGTCATTATTAAATACGTTAGTGTCTATATACTTATTTGAACTTATTATGATATTAAACGCGCTTTCTCGACTCGGCGGGTTTACGACTCGGGGGATATTCGCGTCTCCGTGCGCACCGGAGAGCGGGAGATCGTGCGACCAGCATGGTCAGCGGATCGAAAAGGACTCAACGATATTTGTTCGTCGGCAAAGGAAATTCGGCCAGTGAAACTGGCTCTCTTAATTAAGGGGTGCATTTTCCGATTCCAAGAGAGACGTAAATTCTCTCTTTGTGGTAACCAAGCAGATCTCATACAGAAGATCGTCACGGTACACATGTATGTGCGTACATTGGTTCTTTTATGGATCAAAGCCATGGGAACGAATCTAAACAAAGAAAGGGAAAAGGTGCTTTCATGTGATGCGAGTTCGGTAAAGCAAACAAAAACGAAACTCGTCGGATGCTAATTGGATCTTTGTTTGAGATGTGCTAAATAAATAGACGCGACCCATCGAAGAAATGGTGTTAATGGGTTTTAGCTCGATTACCGGGAAATGGTGTTTATGGCAGCACTGGTAAGGGTAGGTATTGAATTCCTATTTGCATTTGCTTATGCTGTAGGATTTAATTGGTGCCAAGAGATGCGTATATTTGTTTTGGTCCCTTGGGTGTAGGTCGCCAGCCAATGTGTTTGTATGGTAATTTATGATACACATGATGAAGCTGGGATAAGCCAACTCAAGGGTAAGTTTCCCTGATTATGCGGTTGTATTATATATGAACCAATGAATTTTCTTTCAGGGAATTTATGATAAGCTTGGAGAGAATTCTTATAGGGGATTTTAAGTGCGAAGTTATGCATTGAAGTAAGAATTCTCTTCTAGGGGATTTTAGCTAAATGAACTTGATCGGTTTGATGTGTGAAGCATCAGGCAACCGCCGCGTGTACGAATTCGATTTCTAATCTCAAGTACACTCAACTGATGTGGAATTGTTATGTTATCGCTATGGTATACGGCTGTGATTCTTTGCTTATTCGAATTTCCTTTCGGTGTTCTTCACTATTCACTCGTATATTGTGTGTGTATCTGTTAGAAACGCTACCCTACTCCCTCCTCAGTAACTTTGTTACGATGAACTTCGTGTGCGAACGACGGAGCGAGGAACGAGCGAGCGAGAGAACGTCGGAGCAGGTGAGCGCTCTGTGCAGAAGTCGGGATCGTAGTAGTAAAGTCTGTTTTACTATGGGAAAGTGTGTTGTGTGTATACAGATCACGTCGGGTTGTTGCGTTAAGCAAGTATAGTGAAGAAGGTGAATTGGACACATGATGAAACGGTTGAGAAGTGAAGCATTGAAACATCAGGCTACTAACCACGTGTACAAATTCGATTTCTAAACTCAAGACACTCAACTGATGTGGAATTGTTATGTTATCGGTTGTTATACGGCTGACGCATTTCCTTATTCGATTTTCGTTCAGTGTTCTTCACTATTTTCTTGCGTATTGAGCGTGTATCCGTTAGAAACATCACAGTACTCTCTAGTTATTGTCTCTAGTGCAATGTTAAGTTTAAACTCGTGACTTTAGTTGACGATAAAACAATTTAGTTTTCTTTTTTTCAGCTAATCAATGTAGATGATTCCCCGTGCATCCCAGAAAAGCTGTTGGGATCATCTAGCCAGCCGATTTGACCGTTTCTTCTTTTACGGAATATATTCACCTTCAAAGGCCAATCGCTTTGATTGATGTTTTGACTCTGCAGGTGAAAGCACATCCATATTTCGGCGATGTCTATGTATCGGTGCGGAAACTTTTCCACTTTTTCATGCAACTGTCTCGTGGGGAATGATGATTATTAGTGAGCTATCTAAAGAGTAACAGAGCCAATCAATCTTGGACATTCTAATGACTTATTGAACGATTCACATATTGCGGCAGAATGTGCTAAGTAATATCAGTTCTAATGAGAGAGTGTGGGGGTTTGTGGGGTACCATGTAGATGTACCAACGCATGGCACCAAGTGTTCCGCCGACGGCACGTCCGCAAGAAGCGAGCAATATGGGCAGGTGACGGGCAGAGGAATAAAACGCACTCATACCATATACGGGGTCACTTTTGTTTGTTTATTACACTAAAACATCTATGTTTGCACGGCCTACAAAACCGGTGGCTGCTCAAGGGAATCTTTAATTTCATTAATATCCCGAATTACAGTCGTTTTATTGTGTCCTTCTTTCGTTTTCCCCGCTATTGACGGTGGCAAGGATCTGAACCATCACATGAGTTATACATTCCACTGACAAGCACTCAACCGACACGATTATACCGAATACCGGTTTTTGAATAAAACTAGGATTTTTCATGAGTTGTTTAGTTTCTATCCACGAACTGCGCCCGAATGTTTTTTTTTATTTTATCTCTGAGCTGTGCCCGTAGCAATTAAAAGGGGAAAGTTCGACTTGACTTTATTTGGCACGCGGGGCGTGCGTGCCCCGTGCGATCGCGGCGGTTGTCAGGGGACTCCCGATATGCGCGTGGTGGTAGTTGGATGACGAGTGACTGAAATGGAAAAAAATGTATTCAAATTTCGAGTAGAATTGCTATGCTTGCATAGGAATTCAGTACCAGCGAATCCCGGTCGTATAAGCTGAGTTGGATTCGTTGGTTGTGTGTACTGGGAAATTGGTTTGGCGGTATAGCCAAGTATGATCAAGGGCCTTGGTTGTTGTGATCGTTTCGTGGAAAATTGGCTGCCGCTTGGTCGCAAGCGAGAAGTATAATTTAAAGAGGAAATGAACCGAAGTGGTTCTCGGGGAAAATTGGAATTGCTTTGGTGGAAGCAAGGAATATCGTTTAGATAAGATATTGACCGAAGCAATTTTAGGAAAATATATGTGGGGTGATGTAATTGAGGGAAATGATTAATATTCCGTTGTAAATTGGAATATGAATTTATTTCAGCTTGGGAAATGGGTTCCTGGTAAATTGGGGAATGTATGTAATTGCGGATTGGGGACGGATGCTGTTGCATATTGGGATAGGTGCGCTTGCAGGTTTTGCATTGTTGCAAATATGTGTATTGCAGGTTTGGGATGGGGAGTCGGGTTGAAGTGACGCGCTGTTAGCGGTCAAGATTGGTTGGCATTGTGGGTTGGTTCTCCATGTGGTATAGAGAACCCCCACAGGTTCTCTACATTACATGGAGAACCAACCCACAATTCCAACCAATTTTGACCGCTAACAGCGCGTCACCTAAACCCAACTCCCCCATTCAAAACTTGCAAAAAATACACTTCCCAAATCCGCAATAGCATACATTCCCAAACTTGCAAAGAATTCATTTCCCAATCTGCAAAAGCATATATTTCCCAATCTGTAATATAATACATTTTTAAAACCTACAACAGAATATACCCCAAATCCTGCAACAGATTACATTTTAAATCATCCCCCTCATCTACACCAAACCGCATTTAGTTTTCCTCGAAAACCATTCCGGCTCACTTCCCACTTAAACTATTTTTCTCACTTGCAACCAAGCAGCATTTATTTTTCCCAAAAACCAATTTCAGCTCCCATCGTACTTAAACTATATTTCTCGCTTGCAACCAAGCAGCATTAGTTTCCCAGAAAACCATTTCGGCTCCCATCCTTTAGGTAGGAATCTGAAATAATACCAATTCTCTTTACTGGCAAGTCACCACCAACTATGCGTTGCATTTCCACGAAACAACCATCGCAACGACCAAGACCCATGTCCCTTTGTCTAACCGACAAACCATGCCCATACTTGGTCATGTCCCCGAAACCGATTTCTCTGTACACACAGCAACAGAGAATTCTAATTCAGTGTGTACGGCAGAAATTCCCCGAAACAAATTCTCTATGTACGCATAGCAACCCTTCTCCACATTCTTAGTAAATGGCAGTGAGTTTGTGGGGTATTTCACTTAATTATGTGCCGGCCTTGGCAAGGTTCATCAAGTGTCCTAACATAATAGTTCGGCAGAATTCCGAAGAACCTAGTTCACTCGCACGCCGTTAGTCAGTAGACAGGGAAAAACAAAATGCACTAGTGAGGTTTGTGTCTTAATGTCCTTTTTTTATTTTGGCTTAAATGTTATATTACAAGTTTCACAAATTTCATTCACAGGAAATCACATCGCTTCCACATACTCGATTTATTCGAAACAACCCGGGACTATTTTTCTATTCGTGGTTTCGTGCTTAACTTGACTCTCTATTTTAAAATTTTAGTAAAACGTTTTGCATGGTGCACTACTCGGTGTATCAAACTCGACTCCTTTACAACACTTTCATCGACTAAACTACTTTTGTGCGCGCATCACCTTCTTGGCTCGTGACGCGAGCTCATGGGTGGTCGAACCGTGGGAATAAAAATTCATTAAAAAGCATCTTTGGGATTAGGATGCATTTGGGATAATTACACAATGATGGTTGTGTTTACAACCATGTTAATTGTGTATTGCAATCCTAGGGAGTCATGGGTCGAATTCCAGTGTGAGTATTTACACTGGCATTGAATTCGGCTCTTGGCAGCTAGGCGCGAATTGCGCCGGTGCTTTGAAGATTGCATAAAAGCCGCCGTGAGTACTGGTGCAACATGAAAATCTGTTGCGCACGTGTGGGACAGTAAATGCAGGCAGACAGGGGTTCTGCTGATTGTTTTTATAATCCACTTCGGTTATCTAGTATGGCAACCGAAATGTTTTCCTTTTAGAACAATGCTGAGATGCATTGATGTATGCGGTACTGGCGTACCGAATTTCTTCTAGGGAAATTTATATAACGCGTTAATTGCGTGAATGTCCTTGATGGGCAGATGCTTGATGTTGGATGCTATTTGCATAACCGAAAGGTAATGAAATCGGTGGGAGAATGCTTGGGGAAGTTATTGCGCTTGCATACGCAAAAATGACGAAATTAATGGGGCTTTAGGAGGGAAGATTTTGAGGTAGATTGAAAAGATAGCAGTGGCGTTGGTAGATACGCCACAAGTTTACTTAGCGATAACTCCAGTACTACGACACCCTGAATAGATTCTTGCATCCATTCAACAGTCGCTTCGCAACCACCACTGCGGGCACACGCGCCCCAGTGTAGTCCCACCGCCACCGCGGTCGACCACGACGCGTCGCACCACGCGAGGTGTCTCTCTTTTAGTCAGTCGATTGTCAACCGCTGAGGAGTGAGCACACATTGGGGCCGGGTCCTTTATACCAGAGTGTGCATCAGTTTGCATCAAGTTCGGGTAACGTCAAACGCGTTTAGAGCGCGGTATCTTTCCGACTCGGAGAAGTTTGTTTGTTTTCTTCCGCGTAAATATAGCCGTAAACCCCACGAAATAGGACGAGTTTAAACGTCTTAAACTGACAGTACCCAAACACACATGCTGGTACCCAACAACCATAGGCAATAGTCCCTTTGATGGGAAATAACATTAAGTACATACAAAAGTGTCCAATCGTTTTTCTGTAAAAGGACCAAGCTAATCCTACAATATAGTAAGAGACAAACAGTGCACAATAAACGAATTTCAAAAATACAAAAAGGTGTCCAATAGTTTTTTCTAAAAAGACCAAATTAATCCTACAATATAGTAAAAGACAAACAGTGGACAATAAACGAATTTAAAAAACAACATATTGCCGGTGTCTCATTTCTGCGTTTGATTTTATCATTCCCGGGAACAATCCATGGCAGATGATCGCTGGGGATGACGGTGAACCCATGCCGTACGCCGGCATCCATACCTTCACCCTCACACGACTAAGTTATAATGAGGAGAATTGAAGGGTAAAATTTTGTTATCAATTATTCTCGGGGTTCGTTTTCTGCAAGACATATACCACCGGAACTTTCGTGTCATTGCAATAGCTAAGCACAGAAAATCCGTAACTGCCCAAACACTCCTGTCTCCGGGAAGAAATCTATATCTTGAAGTATTAGTTATTAATGGGGCTAGACAAATATGCTCGATCCGATTCTGCACATATCGAATTTAAGTTTATTCTTATACTAGTTGCAGTCAATGAACAATAGGATAGGGCATTCTCTAAGATTTGAAGTGGCTCTACCACACCAGTGTACAGTGCTCATTTCAATCTAAGATGCTTTCAATTTTTGAGGAGATAACTAAAGTCGCATTTATATTTATTATCACAATAAGCATTCTCTATTCAAGCTTGACTTTGAATTATTTATTTAACAATAGCAAAACTACATTTATATACAAGTTAAGCGCAAACTTAGCACAAAACATGAATCAACAGTCATACCAATCGCAACACCCATCGAAAATGTTAGCTCGAAAACTTACTCTGATTATTTTTTGATCCCGCATGATTTTCCGTATACAGTTCACCAGGAAGGTTATAATCATTCCACCAAGGATTAAACCAAAAACGACGATTATGATGATAACATGCTCCGATTGACCGCCCAAGTTGCTCTGTCGAAAGATAAGAAAATGAAAATGAGAAAAAGAATCTACGAAATTTAAACACGATGGCATCCGTAAAGAGGACAATGGATATGGTACAAATGTATTGTATATAATGATGGGTGAAACGAAAGGCAAGGTATTAGGAAATTACCGGCGAGGCGAAGCGAACAATTGGTATATAGATACTATCTGTGTGTTGTACAAGCCATGCCGAGGTTCATTGTATGGTTCACAATTGCCTACAGTTGGCAGGAAATCGTTAATTCTTGCTGTGCGCTTGGTCCGGCTTGGGATGCTGTAAGGATAACGTTTCTGGAAGGAAGTGGTCACAGTAGGATACTGTGGTTCAGTTGGTTTTTAGGATATGCAGCGAACGTGCTCGAGGCATTCTACTCTTAAATCGATGATATTTTTGCTGACTATTCTAATTTTGTTCGTGTTCGTTACTTTAAAACTAAAAGGTGGAGGTGGGCAAGCCCACTGGTAGCTATTCATTGGAATCTGAAGCAGCTTATGGCACAAAAGAATATATTATAGATAGAGCGGCATTACTTGGAACTCGGGTTGGCAAACGATTCACCACTCGTTTTGTTATCTAATTTTTCTTTTGTTATATGGGCATACAAAGGGAATTTTTGATATCCTCAAATCTCACCGTACAGCACCGGCGGCATAAGGGGATACGAATCACATTAGAAATAAATCATATAGGGATTGATTTTCAGTTTCGTGATGATAACATGCGGTTAAATCATGTTTCATTTGGAATTTAATTTGCAAAGGGATTTCAAAACCAGAATAGAAGGTGGCGGAGCTTTCCATAATAGCGGGGGTTTGATATTTTTGGCAAAGGCTACAATGCCATGTTAATCCAATACAATACTCCTTATAACAATACATATTCGTTCATGAAATTGAATTATTCCCGATATTAAATAAAAAGGAATCTCGAAAACATCCGTCGAGGACACTCGTCTTCCCTTTCATAATAAATGGAACTTGTTATTTTTAATCTCCTTCATCTTATTAACCGCTTATAATCATTTTCGAAGCTCCCTCACCATTTCAAAAACTTGCTCGAAACTGTGACAGGGGCGTTGTTTCGTTAATAATTATTTTTGGTTAAATGGGGTTGCATAAGCCCACTGGCCTCCACTATAACCAGCTAGCAATTTCACCCAATAATAAAACTCGTTAAATGGGCTCCACGTTGTGAGGTATGGCCGTGTAGGCGTTGAATTCGGGTGATGACGTGTTTTGGAGCAATTGAGTGGGGTATTCGAACCGTTGTCCCTTGCTTGATCCATGTCGAATCTTTCGTCTGAGGGGAAACTGACTCCGTCGCTGTTCAGAAAGTCGATTACCAACAGAATCGTCTCATGTCGTGGGCGAGTAAAGGGAGTTTTGTGTAACTTTTTGCTGCGTGACCTAGACTTCGGTTTTATAACAGTTCTCCAAGTCCACAATAAGTGATTGCCATTTGATAGCAATTCATTTTTCATAGCAAAAGAGATTTCGATTTAATGAGCGAATGCGAACGTAGCACAAACAACGGTCATTTGTCGTCTAAGATCAGTCCTACGGTGAGTATCATCAGTTGAATACGGCCAATCGCCAAGAGTGTTGGAATGTATGGTAGCAATAAACGTTGCCATATTAAAATGATAGTGTATCAAATGTAAAGCCGTATGGTCCAGCCCGTTATCAAGATAATCCGGCCAAATATATTCATAATAGCAAAACTCTGAGTAACTTGGTGTCTTTAAATATGTAATGGCGGTACACACAACTGCTTACAAAGGTTCTCTTGCCATGCCTACGACTGGACGGTTGTTTTATTATGACTTCTGAGATATGTTTTGGCGGTTCCCTCGCCTGCTTTACGCTTATCCAATAATGCGCGAGTGGCACGAACAGGTTCGAATGTTATCCGGCCGTTCACTACCCTTATATACATATATATATATATATATATATATATATATATATATGTATATATATATATATATATATATATATATATATATATATATATATATATATATATATATATATATATATTTTTTTTTTTTTTTTTTTTTTTTATTAGACTTCTTCTCGGGAAAGGCGAACCTATAGCGTCGAGTGGGCGCCCCGAGATGCCATCAAATAACTGTTGCAGTTCTTTTTGAACAGTTGCAGGTTGTAACGCTCCGGGAACACTCGCGTGGGAAGGGAGTTCCACAGCTTCCCCGCTCTGTAACGGAACGAGTTCTGATACAGGGATGTTCGCGCCGTCGGGAGATGAACCACAAACGGGTGCGATCCGTCGGATTGTCTTGTGGAGCGCATATAGACCGAATTGCGTGGAACAATGCCAAGAATCTCCGAAGAACAGCACCCGTGATAATATCTGTAAAACAGACAGAGGTCGGCCACGCGCCTTCGATGTGATAGCGACTGTAGTCCCGACGTCAGCACCGAGTCCCCGATCAAGCGGATCGCTCGTCTTTGCACGCTCTCAAGTAGGTCGAGGGTATGTTTAGGAGCCGAGCTCCAAACATGAGAGCAATATTCGAGCGCGGGTATAATTTGAGATTTATATAGGAGAAGAAGTTGGGCCGGAGTAAAGTATTTCTTGGCTCTAAAAAGATAACTCAGTTTTCCTGAGGCTGATCTGGCGATACCCGATACGTGTTTATGCCATGATATATTCCCACAGACCGTGACGCCGAGCAATTTCAAACTTTCCCCAGCCTCGAGGGCCCGGCCACTCATCATCAGCTGTGGAACCGATGATCCAGTTTTCTTTGTGAATGTTGTATACTGGGTCTTCGTTGCGTTGAAGTCGACAAGATTGGCCTTTCCCCACTGCAGGACTTTATCTACATCCTGATTCAGAGAGTCAATCTGTCTACATCTCAGCTGGTGCGACGTAGATGGACCAATCGGCCGATCACTCGAAAAGGAGGAAACAAGCGTACTATCATCCGCAAAACTGAACACTTTGTTATCCGTTGTCTCCAACAAATCATTTATGTGAAGCAAGAACAAGGTTGGGGCCAAAATAGAACCCTGGGGCACCCCTGAATTAACAGGATACAGATCCGACCACTCGCCGTCCACAACAACCCGGATCGATCGATTCTCGAGGAAGCTTTTCGTCCAGTCGCAAAGCTGGTCGGAAAGTCCATATGAACGAAGTTTGCTCAGCAATGCCCCGTGCCAGACGCGGTCAAAAGCCTTGGAGATATCTAATGCGACCGCCGTTGACTCATCATGCCGTTCAATCGCAGATGTCCATATATCGGTTATAAGTGTCAAAAGGTCTCCTGTGTACCGCCTGCCACGGAATCCGTATTGATGATCATTCAGAAGACCGTTGCACTCCAAATACTTAACCAACTCTGTATTGATGACTTTTTCCATTACCTTAGATAAAATAGACAGTAATGCTATCGGACGGTAATTTTGTGGGAGACACTTTTTTCCCGTCTTTGGGATTGGCTGAACTCGAGCGATTTTCCAGCAGATGGGAAAGGTCCTCCGTGCATAAGATAAGCGGAAGAGTCTGCCAAGAACCGGCGATAGTTCTGGAGCACAGTTCCTAAGGATTATTGCTGGTATTCTGTCCGGGCCGGTTGCCTTCATACAATCCAGTTCACGTAGAATGCGTTGAATAATGCGCGGACGAAATCTCACATCCCGCATGGAAGACTGTACCGGCGAGATCACAAGTGGCTCCAAAAGGACGGGATCGAGGTTTGAATTCGCGGAAAATAAATTCGCGAACACATTAGCTTTATCCTTTGGATTCGTGACTAACGTCCCGCTGTCTGCCACCAACTTAGGGAAAGAGGAGATTCGAAGTTACCGCTGATAGCTTTTGCCATTGACCAGAAGGAGCGCGAACCAGTTGGGCACCCAAGGAGCTTATTGATCACCCTGTCGTTGTGAGCCTTCTTCGCGGTATCAATCGCCTGGTTGCACGCGTTTCTGATTCTAACAAAATTCGTTCTGTTAACATCGGTGGGATTGGAGCGCCATTGCTTAAAAGCTCTAATCAGCTCGCATTTTTTGTCAAACCAAGGTTTATCAGACGAACATCGTTTGATGGAATGCGGAATATACATCTCCATCTCCAGGAGAATAATCTCTGATACCGACTCCGCGCAAGCGTTAACATCGGAATTTCCGAAGCACACCTCCGACCATGGAAAGGATGCGAAGAAATCTCGCATATCGTCCCAGTTAGCAGCCCCATACTTCCATACATGGCGAAGCTGCCTAGGCCGGTTATTCGCTTGGTATGCAAGTGCTTGCGCGACAGATACCAAGCAGTGATCTGAGTGTCCCAGTGGCGCAGAAACCTCTACGGTATAAATACTCGGTTCGGATGTCAAAAACAGATCCATATATATATATATATATATATATATATATATATATATATATATATATATATATATATATATTGCGGCGCATATGACAATATAATATTCTAGAAAGTACAAAACAAAGTACTAGAATATTCTAGAAAGTACTGGAAAACTAGAGACTATGAACAGTAGAAAATTCGAGGTTATGGGACGGACGGAAACAAAACACCGAATCAGAATGAGGAAACGGTATAAATACGTCGCACGCAGATCGAGAAGAGAAGCAATAAGTAATAAGTAAGCAGAGTCAAAGGCGTGATAAGTAAGCGATAAGTCAAGAAATCGTCGTGTACGATTGTGTACGTGTAAAAGCAACGGTTGTTATTAACGGACAAATAAAGTGTTACATTTCTCTTCTACGCCCGGCACTCAACTAATACAACAGGTCAAGGCCCGACCAAAGCGAATGCAATATCAAGTATAACGAGTTGGTGATAATTTGGATACCAGTAACACCTTTGGTCATGCGTTAAGACTCGCCTTCGAAGAGCACGACGGAGGGAGAGTAAGTCCTGTGGCCAGAATGCCGGGCGTAGAGGAGAAATGGATACGCCTTAAGAATACTGTCATTAATACTGCCAACTCCATCTTAGGCAGTAGTCGTAGAGATCCGAGTGACTGGTTTGATGATGAGTGCAAACTAGCGACTGAACGTAAGAATGGTGCATACCGGGCAATGCAGCAGTCTCATAGGACGCGGGTACGTGAGGAGAAATACAAAGAGCTCAGAAGATCTGAAAAAAAAACTTCACAGACAAAAGAAAAGTGCCTGGGAAAAAAAACTTGCCTGTGAAATAGAGAAAAGTAGAGAGCGAGGTCCGCACCAGGCGCAGAAGTTCTACCAAATAATCCGCAGTATGGCGCGGTACACACCACGCTGCACTTACTGCAAGGATAACGAGGGTAATCTGATCACTAACCCTGAAGGCATTCTGGAGCGATGGGAAGTACAAATTAATGAATTGCTAAAGGGACAGCTCACAGAAGAATTGGAGGCTCCACCAATGCAAGACCAAGACCAAATGCTGCCACCACCAAGCATTGAGGAAACATTAAAAGCCATTAGGCAGCTAAAATCAAATAAAGCCCCTGGAGCTGATGGCATACCAGCTGAGCTGATTAAACAGGGAGGGATAGCGTTACATCACGCAATTCATGAGATCGTGGTGCACGTATGGGAGCAAGAGGAGATGCCGAAAGATTGGCGTCGCGAAATAATTTGCCCCATACATAAGAAAGGAGATATCACACTGTGCAGCAACTATAGGGGTATAACATTGCTGAGTACCGCCTATAAGATATTCTCCACTATCGTACAAGATCGGATAGCCCCACACGCTAAAGTGATCATTGGTCAATATCAGTGTGGCTTCATCCCAGGCAAATCAGCAATTAATCAGATATTCACCCTTAGGCAGACGATGGAAACATGTCAGGAATTTAAGATTCCATTATATCATCTGTTTATAGACTTTAAGGCCGCCTACCACAGCATAGCCAGGCTAGAACTATATAATGCCATGAGAGTTCGGCATTCCAAACAAATCGATACGACTTTGTAGGTTGACCATGACCAACGTAACTAGTCAAGTAAAAATATCGGGATTCCTGTCCAAACCAATAAACATCTATAACGGACTCCGACAAGGGGACGGTCTGGCCTGCCTCCTCTTCAACCTGGCGTTGGAGAAAGCAATCCGTGACTCTGGCGTTACAACAAGAGGGACTATTGTCACCAAGTCCAGCAAGATGCTTGCCCACGCAGATGACATCGACATCATCGGTAGAACCGAATCTGCGGTACAGGATTCCTTCACCCAGATCGAGCAGGCGGCACAAAAACTGGGACTGCACATTAATGAGGGAAAAACTAAGTACATGGTGGCAACTTCTGCGAAGAGAAGACCTAACGTTGGTCAAACTATCAGGGTAGTGGAGCACGAATTTGAAGCGGTGCAATCCTTTAACTACCTTGGGTTAATAGTATCAGCCGATAACAATATGAAAGAAGAAATACGCGAACGGCTGATTAAATCCAACAAAGCCTACTATGGTCTATCAAGGCTCTTTAAATCCCGAAATTTTTCCAGAACATCCAAGCTACTACTGTACAAGACCATGGTCTTACCAGTACTCATGTATGGTTTCGAGACCTGGGTGCTTAGTAAAAGGCAGTCTGAACTCTTGGCCGCGTTCGAGAGAAAGGCCTTAAGGAGAATTGTTGGCCCCATATGTGAGGGAGGACGATTGGGGAGACGCTACAACCATGAGTTGTACGTAATCTACCTTGAAGCTAATATTGTAAGAAAAATCAAGCTCGGTAGACTCCGGTGGGCGGGACACCTAGCTCGAATGAGCGAAGAGGAGCCTGTCCGGAAAGTCCTTTGTGGCAGGATGTACGGAAGGAGACAGCGCGGTAGACCTTGTCTGCGATGGAGGGATGGCGTAGACCAGGACGCCCAGAGCCTGGGAGTGCCAAACTGGATGACATCGGCTCGAAATCGGGACCGGTGGAGAGATTTGTTAAATAAGGCCAAGACCGGATCCCGGTTGTAGTGCCGATGATGATGATGATGAAAGTGTTACATTAATTCAAACTCGATTTAACGGCTCTTATTTATTAAAAATAATTCATCCAGCGAACCCTAAGCTCGCTACAATTGGTGTCGGAAGTGGGATTAATTATTGGTGAAGTAAATAAGTCTGTGAAAGTCAGATCGACATTTGGAGGATCTTCGCGTTCCTGAGTTGAAGAAGGAATTTGAGGACCGGAATCTGGATTGCAGAGGACAGAAGCAAATTCTTCGACAGCTCCTGCAAGCAGCAATGAAGAAAGAGGGTATCGATGTCGACACGTATGTTTTTACGATTGACCCAGACTGTCCGGATGGATAAGAAACAGCGAGCCAAGATGGTGCCAATGTGACGGAGAAGAAGTTCGCCACAGTTGGACATTTCGGAGATGTTCAGGATGATGATGATAAAATTAGACGCGCAAGCTGCAGATGTTAATGAAAAGTTGGATGCCCAAACGCAGTGGATGAAATGTAATTTTCAACACTTTAAGGAAGAAATTCGAAACGAAGTAGAAAATATGGATCTAAAAAACGAAGCTGAATTTAAGAAAGTCACCGATGAAATAGCGCGAATCGAAAAGAGACTTGAGTGTGTTGAGAGAAATAAGATATCGCCTAGCAATCAACATGACTACAAAGATACAAGGATGCAACCGCCAACCTTCGATGGAACGTGACCCTTCTCCGTATTTATACGTCAGTTTGACGCTGCGACCAATTATAATAAGTGGTTGGATGAGCAAAAGTCAACATCCTGTCACTCCGCGGGGCGGCTGCAGAATTGCTACAAACCATACCAGCAGAGAAGCAAACAGATTTCCAAGCGATAAGAGACGGCCTTGAAGCTAGGTATGGCGACAACCACATGCAGCAGGTCTACCGCATGCAACTGCGAAGCAGAACGCAGAAACCGGGAGAAAATCTTCAACAGTTGCAGGCAGACATTGAGCGATTGGCAAACTTGTCTTATTCAAATATGACCAAGGAATTTCAGAACGAGGTAGCAATGGATGCATTTATAAATGCACTCCAAGATCGGGACTTGCAACAAGCCGTTCGTTTGGCAGGAAAGAAGACGACTAATAAAATACTGGCGTTCGCATTGTCATATGAATCTGCTAAACTGGCTACCGGGAGTACATATAGAGTCCGGGAAATGTCCGTCCAGGAATGTTCCTGCCAAAGAATCGGGCATGTACAACGGAGAATCCCGAGACCTGATATGAAGTGTTGGACATGCGGCGAAGTCGGCCACAACTCTGTTGGCTGTAGGAAACGTCGACGAATGAATGAAACATCAATTGAGAATTGTTATTCATGCGCTAATCACAAGAGAAGCCTTCAGCGTGATTCAGACTTCGACAGCACCACCATCGAATGTAAATCCTTGCATCAACAGATAATTGCTCTTAAGACCAACCGAGAAAAGGTCATTGAGGAGAACAATCGTTTATCAACTGATCTAGCAGAGAGGCAAGCTGAAATGTTGACCGTAAAGCGTCGCCTTCAGGATTCGGAAGTAGAAATTGATCGTTTAAAAGAAGAGGCGTACGACCTCCGAAAGGTACAAGTAGAAGTACTAGATGGGTGGACGAGTGATGCTATACGCGCAGCTCAACTTCAGGATGAAGATATGTCGCTAATCCTGGAACACAAAGAAAAGAATGAGCGGCCAACTTGGAACAATATTTCCGACAAGAGTGAAATATTTAAAGCATATTGGGCACAATGGAATTCCTTCCTGGTGGAAGATGTAATTCTAAAGCGTAAATGGGAAACCGCTGACGGAAAACCCCTCGAATGCAGATTCTAGTCCCACTATCAACAGTGAGGGATGTACTAACAGAAATGCACGACGGGGCCTCCGGTGGACATCTGGGAGCTAATGACACTTTCAAAATATATATTTCAAAGCCATCTGTGCGGCACTGGGCGTAAGGAAAACCAGGACCACACTCTTACATCCACAGTCAGACGGAGTGGTCGAAAGGTTCAACCGAACAATAAAAGAGCATTTATCGAAGGTCGTTAGTGATCACCCACGAGATTGGGACAAATATGTACAAGCCTTTCTCATGAGCTATAGACCGGCTAATCACGATACGACAGACCATTCTCCAACAAGAATTATATTTGGAGGAGAGATACGATTACCAGCCGATCTGCGATTCGGAATACCTCCAGACGCCATAGATAAGACCGAAGACTACATAGCCGAATGGAGGAATCGCCTCGATGAGATTCATCATTTGGTTCGAAAGCAAATCAAGGTATCAAGTGACAGGATGAAAACAAGGTACGACGTTCGAGCCAACGCATCCGGATTTAATGCATGCGATAACGTGTCGCTTCACAACGGCAAAAAGGAAGGTCTCCGAAGTTGCAGCAACATTGGGAAGGACCGTATAAGATTCTCACAAGAATTAACGACGTTGTCTATTGAATCCACCGAAGACTGAACACCAAGATGAAAGTGGTACATCGTGACCGACTTTTGTGAACCCAGGAAACCCGTGAACTTAGTTCGGGACGAACTAATCTAGGCGGAGGGTAGTGTGACGCATATGACAATCAGTACTAGAATATTCTAGAAAGTCCCAAACAAAGTACTAGAATATTCTAGAAAGTACTGGAAAACTGGAGACTATAAACAGTAGAAAATTCGATATATATATATATATATATATATATATATATATATATATATATATATATATTTTTTTTTTTTTTTTTTTTACGCTACCGCGCACACAATCGGGGATTTTGGAGTACCCGTAAATGTCAGAGCACAGTGCGAGCTGAAGGAGAGGAAGAAGATAGGAAAAAGGGGTACATTGGTGTTAAATGCCTGGACATTACAAAGACGAGGAAACACATGATAAGGTAGGATATTTACTCTCAAGCAATCCAGAGCATTAAATGCTGGCTATATATGGCCGGACTGAAACTAGCTCGACATAAGACGAGGGCAGTTTTAATAAGCAACCGACAAATAATCAGATACAGTCCCTTTATTAAATATCTTGATGTTATACTCGACAACAGGTTGAGCTTCAAAGAACACCTGAGGAAAACGAGTGAAAAAACGGCAAGATTATGCAAAGTTTTTGCGAGACTGCTACCCAATGTTGGAGGACCCCGGTCCACATAAGGAAACTCATAACCAGTGTCAACACCTCCATTATAATATATGCAGCTGACATATGGGCAGGAGCCGCACAGTATAAGTCGTACATGGCAGGGAGTGAACTCAGCACATAGGCTGGCATCACTAAGACTATGCTGTGCATTCCGAACGGTATCCCAAGGTGCTATAAATATTTTGGCCGGGAGGATACCACCTGACATTGCGGCTGAAGAAAATGCTGCGTTGCACGAAGTTTCACAAGAGAATCGTCGGAGAATGCGGCCACAATTAGAGCTCTCAACCCCAAGAGAATTGCAACGAAGGTGCGATTCTTCCACCAAAGGAAGATGGACCCACACCATGATATTTGATATAGAAACATGGGTGAAAAGACAACATGGCGAGCTGAATTACCACTTGACTCAGCTAATATTAGGACATGGATGCTTTCGGCATTACTTGCACCAGTATAAGCATGTGAATCACCCATACTGCTTGTATTGCAATGGCAAAATAAAAAATGATGAACACATACTCACAGAGTACGTGAGATTCGAGACCGCACGAACGACTTTGGACAGACATATGAGACGGACAGTTACCCCGGAAGAATACATGCTGAGTTCAAAACAGGCATGGTCCGTAACAAATGGTATTCTATGTGACATGATGCAGTAGTTGGGACGCGACGAGCGGAGTAACGTAAACTCCGTCCCGCCCCGCGATGGAATATCTAAAAGAAAGTTCCGCGGGGATCAACGGGAATATGTGCCTGGCGGGAGGTGGTTTTAGTCGGTAAAAACCCGGCATGCCTCTGGATCGGCCCAGAGGTATCTTTTGAAGATTTCCACCTTCCTACCGAAACCAAAAAAAAAAAAAACATGATAAGGTACAGCATTCCACATTCGTGTGGTTCGGCTAAAAAATGACCCTATGTTTATTTGTGCGCCTGATGTTGATTTTCAATGTAAACTGACGGGCATTCTTAGACTGATGAGTAATGCGGGAAAATGTCTGAAGGGGTGGAACACATTCAGGAAGTTCAGTTGAACAACGTCCGTGATAATACCTATAGAAAAGAGACAAGCATGATACGTTGCGCTTGTTTTAGCAACGGAATTGATTTTTGGAGCGTCTTGAAAATCGATGAGAAGTCACTAAATGTCCAGATTTGTGAAATGTTTGACCAACCTTAGTAGGTGGAAGGTTTGGGAATCCAAATAGAAACGGTATAGTTGGTGTCTGGAGGAGTAGCGAAGAGGAAGAAAATGCGATCATCGGCGCCTTCTTTTGTTGAAAACTGTACACCAAATTTAATAGATTCCCACTTGTGGCCGATAACATGGTTGCCTTTATCCCCTGAACTATACGTCGAAATTATACTTCGAATAGAAAACAAATGGGAATAAGTGTAGTCACACCTGGCTGTCAGAGTAAATGCTTCATTTGCGAAACCCATGGCGACATCAGAGTTCGAAAAAAAGGGGAACGGCACAAAAAGTCGTGCGGCTCGTACACCTAGGCACACAAGTTTGTGAAACACGACAAACCTACTTCTTGCATAAGGACGGACTAAAACAATAAGTAGCCCTCGGTGGTGAAGAGGAACTACGTTAATGGAAGTACGAAAGGCAAAATGGGAACTTTAGGGCTTCCGAAAGTTCTAGTGATTTCTGCGTGAAGAAATGGAAAAGTGGAACCGTGAGTTGATGTGCATACAAGTCGTTGCATGGGTCTACTTGAAGAAGGGAAGACATGGGACCAATCTACAGCGCAGAGAAGGATTGCCACAGTGACCGATTCCTGATTGATTCTCGGCAGTTGTTTGTTATTTGAGATGTGGGTATCACCAGCCTAAGCAGCTTACATAAATATTTACTCGAGATCAATGATACTGTAGTGATCCTACATCACTACTCGCATCCAAGCCCCTTTATTATACCAAAAAAAAAAAAAAAAAAAAAAAAAAAAAAAACAATTATCTAAACGTTATCATAAGCCCAATAATCTTCCCCAATTGAATTATATGCACGACAAATTAAACCAAATATTCATTTGTCGCACATTGATCCAATTCACAATAACCCTAACACCATGAAATGCATTTCATGATTTTACCTTCGGGAATTTGTTCAAACAAATTCCCATATACTTCTTGGAACTCCATTCCAATTGAAGCACACACAAAATCTTGTTTGTATTTCTTGGAATTTGTATACACATTTTTTTAACAAATCTATGTATGGAGAGGGTAAAGGGGTGGATTCCGGAGACGCCACAACCATTAGTTGTACCCGATCTACCTTGAAGCTAATGTTGTAAGAAAAATCAAGCTCGGTAAACTCCGGTGGGCGGGACACCTAGCTCGAATGAGCGAAGAAGAGCCAGCCCGAGTGTCCTTGGTGGAAGGATGTATGGAAGGAGACAGCGCGGCAGACCTTGCCTACCATGGAGAAATAGCGTAGACCAGGCCACCTAGAGCCTGGGAGTGCCAAACTGGATGACATTGGCTCGAAATCGGGACCGGTGGACAGACTTGCTTAATAAGGCCAAGACCGAATTCCGGATGTAGTGTCGATGATGAGGATGATAAAAGGGCGGCGCATTTTGGATTCATGGTGTCTCCAGATAGGTGTCCATTGGGCAAGGATGGCAATAAATTAATTTAAACTTAAGTCGGGCAGTCAATTTTGAGGATCGAACCACGACCAACCCTCTTGAAGAATAAAATCTTGTCTAATCATTTCGAATAAAATCTCTTCGAATCATTTCGCTGCCGCTGCCCAATTCAGCAGCCACGAGGATGCAATCGCAAGTCTATGAATGCCATCGTTAGAACGGTCGCTGATTAGGAGAACATCTTCCGTCTCTCCAACATTCCTCCGGATACCTGCCAATCAATATACTTTAGGAGATAATTTGGGAAGCATAGATAAACTCAGACAATCATTCTTCGCCATGAAGCGTTTTACAGGTTAAAAATCCAAAATTCTAAAGACAAAAATAAAAAGAAAACCCGCTTGTGACACAATGCTAATAACTGCCTTCTCTTCTTCTTTTATCGCCTGCATTCTGCTTAGAAAGTTAAAGAGTTCTGCAACAATTCTATTGTATCCGAGTATTCTGGGTAAAAAAAGAGCCTAGAGATGAACACTTTCGATAAATGACCGAAAAGTAAGTTATAAGGCAAGGGACATGTGGAAAGAGAACTTTCACTTCACAAAAATAGCTTCTACCATTTCAGACAAGTGGATGCAATTTTTAGGAATACAATACAAATATTTGATAATTTTATTACACACATTTGATCAACTCCTAAGGACGTTAAATCCATCTTCTCAGAAAAAAAATTACAAGCAAAAGTAAAGTAGGAGATGGTTTATACTACTGACGCCATCCGGGCGCAATTGATAAATAAGATTATATAAGCTAGTCACAAACAATGTCATACTGCGTATACACGTACGTGGCAAAAAATATGTTCTCACCTTACAACCCTCCTCATCCCACCGGAACTTGCAGTTATCACGCCCATTACATTTTAAATCGGCTGATATGCACGTAGCATCCTCACAATCGTACTCGTCGCCGACGCAACCTGTAAAACGAACACTTTAATATATTCTTATCCTCGCGGTTTACTTTTTCATTAGACATTTCCATCACGTACTCGCGGGTCCTTTATCCCTGAAGGCCGTGTACAGTATTTGGAACGAAGAATTCATCGCTATCTGCTCAGCAAAAAATCGAATGTGCAAAATATTTGATTCTGATGACACAGATTCCCCCGTCGAACCGCAGAAATTTTTTACTCTACACATAAAAATACACAGGATATAAAATAAAGAAAAGAAAAGGAGATACAATTGAGAGGAGAAATAATTTTGTTGACATAATTCTGTCATACTCACCGCGATGGGATGTTTGTGTCTTCAGCGAATATATCGATAAAATTTATATCGCAATCGTTTGGTTTGTTTAAATTAAAATGTAAAAACTTCACTTGAATCTGGAAAATAAGTTGTTGATTTGAGAAGGATAGGAGATGATAGATATGTACATCAAGGAGAGCAAGGATATTGGGAGCAAGGGCACTCTAGGCATTATGTTCAAGTAATTTATGGAACGCGACTAACCTTCCATTTCTCCTTTACCCGTATGATCCACATGCAATCAAGTGGAATCTTGTATTTAGTGACATTCGACAAGACATATTGTGGCACATCTGTTGAATTGATAAATCCCTCGTAGCCATCCTTTTCAATTGTGCAATTTAATTCCGTGCTTATGGCTGAAGTAGATGTAACATCACATGCCTTTATTAGATTATACTTAAAGTTACCAACTTACCCTCCTTGGGTCGATCGATAAACTCGTACACAGCGGTAAATCCCGAATATTCAATGCTCTCATCAGAATGAAAATGTAACCATAGATGACGTTCTTTGGATGTGATCATTGGGGGAAATTGCTCTCCGCAAAACCTTCCAATTAAATTCGAAAATCCATATGGTCCATCTCGTATCTGCAAGGAGATGAAAGAAGTGCTTCATTTTGAATATTCTAGTTTTCAGGAACTTTGACATAAGTTGTTCGAAGCATATGGATAATTATTTCCAATATTTATATTACAAGAGAAGTTGTATTGTGTGTGAAATTAATGTGGACAACGTATTTTGTGTAGCAGATATGAACTTGGTAGTTCCTATTGTACGTTGACTTTGAGGGTACGGAATGAAATATCTTACCCGGTGATTTAATTTCATATTGTATACTAGTTCTAACTAACTTGCTTACACATAGGTTCATTTGACAGATCTACATTCCTTTTTCAGTTTAAAATCGACGCTTATTTAAATAAAGAATTTATAAATTTTGTTCTTGTGTTTACTCATTGCAGGACCTCTAAATTAAACAACATAAACTTTTTATTGTGCCTTTCAGCGCACAACGATTCTAGGCTTTTACGGTGGCGTTTACCATAGCCGGACAATATATTTCTATAAAGGTGTTTCAATATTTGGCTGTACAATGCTTTTTTTTATTGGTGGTGATGTTGTGGCGTCTCTAACAGATACACACACAATACACATCAGTGGAATATACTTGTTTAAAAATCGAATTAAAAACACGGCCAGTAGCCTGATGTGTTGCGCTTTGGTTTAATTTTTGGTGATTCTAACTGTCATAGCGTCAGTTCGAATCACACGTTCTTCACTATCATTCTAAACGGTATAATGTCTTGTATGATCAGCACTTGAACTGTTCGGGAATACAGTGTGACAATGATCACGCAATACATGCTTATTTCAATTCCACGCGGTATCCATCGGTTTGTAATCTGGATAATTTAGGCATGACACGCTAAGCTAATGAGACGTAGATTGAATCAGGAAAAAGGTCTTCTGCCCAAAGAGCTTCCATCAGCTCTCCTGGTTAGAAAATGTAGTATCATCATCATCATCATCATCGGCACTACAACCTGA
This sequence comes from Microdon myrmicae, assembly GCA_963931805.1. Classification (NCBI taxonomy): domain Eukaryota; kingdom Metazoa; phylum Arthropoda; class Insecta; order Diptera; family Syrphidae; genus Microdon; species Microdon myrmicae. The sequence goes on from OZ007502.1 coordinate 65,014,717, forward strand.
AACCGGTCTTGGCCTTATTTAGCAAGTCCTGAGGCTTGTTAAATTTTCCATAATGATTTGTTTTTTCCGGGCAAGGTCATTAGTCTTGCGCCAGAGGCTCCCCGACGGGGAATCGAACCCCGGTCTCCCGCGTGACAGACGGGCATACTAACCAGTATACTATTGAGGAGCTAGAAAATGTAGTATAGACAGAACAAAATCAGGGTGAAGGATAGACGAATTCTTTCCAATCTGCCGTCAAACATCAAACCAGATACTCCGTAAAATCGCTCAATACGTCAAGAAAGTTCAGTGATGCGCAAATAACAATCTTTTTCCAGAATATTTTTTCTCGCACGTTCTTTATATTCCTAAAATATCACTAATCTTAAATACAGGTAGTCCCCGACTTACGACCGTTCGACTTACAACTATTCGCACTTACGACCATTTTTTTTCCTATTTTTTTCATAGAAAATACTTAAAGAAGACAAATATGTAGTTGCGGGGAATCCCTAAAATATATGAGAAAAAAAACAAAGTAAAAAAATTCGATTTACATACATATTGCAGTACAAATAATACATTACATTAGCTACGTTGGAATTTTTTTTATATGAAATTCGACTTGCGACTTAATCGACTTACGATCGATGACCAGGAACCTATCTCGGTCGTAAGTCGGGGAATACCTGTAGTTATTTTATCGTGAGTGGTATTATGGTATGAGATTTGATCCACAACCATTCCTGACAGACGATGGTGGCAAAGATTCAGTAAGGTCTCTGCCGTCATAATAAACGGATGCAATTGTAGATTCTACACATACACCGCAGATATCAGCATACACACTAATTTAAGGTGGCAATGGTTTTTTTGTTTTGTGGCGGGTCACTTCATCATTAATTACTTATGTTAAGTCTATATCTGTCCATTTAATTCTATAGATGATTTATAACCGATGTAATTCACATAAAATAAAGTGCATCGAGTCATCATCGTCATCATCGGCACTACAACCGGGATCTGGTCTTGGCTTTATTCACCAAGTTTCTCCACCGGTTCCGATTTCGAGCCGATGTCATCCAGTTTGGCACTCCCAAACTCTGGGCGTCCTGGTCTACGCCATCCCTCCATCGCAGACAGGGTCTGCGGCGTTGTGTCCTTCCATACAACCTACTACAAAGAACTTTCCTGGCAGGCTCCTCTTAGCTCATTCGAGCTAGGTGTCCCGCCCACCCGGAGTCTACCAAGCTTGATTTTCTTTACAAGATTAGCTTCAAGGTAGATCGCGTACAACTAATGGTTCTAGCGTCCCCGGAATCGTGTCATACTCAAGTATTTAAGACGGCTCTTTCCATTATGTTCCCAATCTCCCGTCAGCATCAGCAGTCAGAGTGATTAACAGTTTAGTCATCACATAGCTAGCGGTGACATATTTAGATTATAAAATGCTTGAAGTGTTTGAGGTGTTTGAAGAAAGTGTTTATATTTTGGAAAGGCACGATACAGTGGTTTGCATTTTATCATTTATATTTTTTATTTTATATCTTCTTTTTTATTTTATTATTTATCTATTTTTTTCTTAATTTTTTTTTTGTTATTCTAATCTCTTGTGTTAACCTTTTGTTTCAATTACCTCAATACCCAAATTTAGGTTCCCAATTAAATTTGTCTAGGATTAACTTTGTTTCTTTCGTTTCTTGGTTTCCTTCTTCGTTTGTCTGGGCCATCAGCCCGAGCCAGGTATGATGGCTCTTATAAATAAACTAGAAAAAGACGTCGAGGGTCTCAGGGTTGAGACGCCGTCCTCAAACACGTACCTTCGCAGAAGTCTTGCCCATCGATGGCGCCTCCGGTAATTTACCTAAAATTATGTCAAAATTATGAGGGTGGTAGGCTAACTGCAACGGCCAACAGTCGTAATAAGATAATAATATTAATAATAAGAAGAACCAGATAACCAGATTTCTTTTGCGAATGTAGTGAATGCGCCTCTTACCGCCGGAGGCAAACATCCAATCTGTACAGACAACGGGCTCTCTGGCAGATTCAGTCCATAAACAACTTTACGGCGTTTTGCGAAGTAATGGAGAACGTGACTCAAACCTACGTTATGAAAAGGTTAGAACCAGAGTACCGGTGCATAAGACACCGTCGGTTGTATGTGATGCTGTCTCAATCCACAACATAAGCTGGTATGTTAATGCTCTGGTATACTGCGCTGTTTCTTTTTTTATTTATTCATTTTTGTGTTAATACCACGTAGGTGAGTGATCACTAGTGCTTTCGCTACATATCACACGATTTCTCGCCATTTTAGAATAACTGTTGGCGGTTGTGGTCGTCACTAGGTTACTCATTGTTGTTGATGCGTCTGTGTTGTATTGTATAGATTGCTGTTGTTGATGCGTTTGCGAATGCTGCTGGTGCTTTTGAGTGTGTTGCAGAACAATCATGGATGCACTGTCGGCTGCTGCTGGTCGTCGCGATTGATGCTGTTGTGCATGTAATTGTTTATATGTTGTAAACGTTCGGTGTGTGTACACGTCGGGCGGGGGTTGAAGAATGCTGTTTTCCAGATTTGTGGTGATTATTGCTGCTAATACCATTACTCCTCCCTATACTACTTGTGGGCTTTGGTTTGGTGTGAGTTGTGCTCAATGGAGCCTTGAGTGCATGTGGCTGCGATTGTAGTCATGCCTGCATTGGCATTCACCAAAGTATCACCTTCTGGTTGATGTTGGCAATTAATGATTACCCATTTCCAGTGGCAGTTGTTAGGATTCCAGTTCGTGAGATTGTGGGATATTTTGGGTTATCCTGCCCGTACTCTCTTCGTCATGTACAGGATGAATGGATCAGTCCAATCCACTGCCACTAATGTGCCGTTTTTGGGGTTGTTGGTAGGGGACAGTCGGATTAATCCACCGCTGCCACCACTTTTGTTGTGGCCCTTCTCTCAGGGAGCGTGTTTCCTTGTCCTGAAAACGACGAGGGCTCTATTTAGACCGCTCCTGAGGGGACCCGTTGCGTTCGCCGCCGTGCTTCCGGGGCCTCCGGAAACAACCGATTGCTGTAAAAAGAGATCTGCTATTCCACCGAATCCAATGAAAATACTGTTGTATATTTATTTTAATTGGTTGACGTCCTTAAACGTCGGACGCCAACCTAGTCACTGATCCTCGAATAAAAAAAAAATGGGTTGGCGAGAGGGCCGACTTTAGCGAGACAAGGACAGATGTGTCCTCCATCTTGTCTTTGGCTTCTGGTCATCTTGCGATAACCAGAATCGGATGTTGGGCTCGGTCTCGCGATATCTGAAAAGAAAAGAAAAAAGGGGGGTATCCAAGGATAGTGTGGACTGTGTTAGTCCAGGTGTTCTCTAACTACTTGTATAGAGGGATGGTGGGAAAGAAATCATATAAGACCGGCAAGACTTGGGTACGGTAGTAAACGCAGATCACATGTTTGGCGTCTGATGATCTGCGCTTCTGATCCTCGAATAAAAATTTCATCGCCCTTTTATACAAAATCTTATCGGGATTTTGTATCGCGGATGCGATTTCGAAATGTACTTCGACTGGAGTCGAATACTGGAGAAAAGAAATGAGATATCTATTTTTAGAATAGAATATACACATATGGCAAGAATGGAGATAAACATAAGGATTTGTAGGAACATGAGTTTGTTTGCATTGTGGTGTTTAATTCTTAGGAAGTTCTGGAAATATGAGTATGGTAATTGAACATCTGGTTGAACTTAGCGTGTGTTTGTTTTGGTTTGGGGATTACTGGAAATTGGGTGTATGGATGATAAACGAATATTTGATTCGTTTACCGGGATTTTGTATTTTTGAATTTGGGTGATTGATTTGTTTGAATCATCCTGTAGGTGTTGGAATGTGGATGTATGTGTGGGGAAAGGAGATGGTAGGGCTTTGTAGAGCACTACATAACTTATGCCGTCGAAAACATCGTACGATTTTTTAACGCCTTACGTAACTCTTCCTAAATGTTGGTAACTATTAATCCACCCAAACCATAATATTTTATCGCGAGCCGTTGTTCACTTATTGAATTTTAGAGGCGAAACTTTACACGTGTACTTGTTCGTGGTATCGTCGCCAAACTTGGTTTGTTTGGAGAAAGTTCTTTCCTCTTTCTTCTCTACAACAGTCTTTATTGAACACCCTTCCCATTTGAATATAATGAACTCCTAAATGATCACCAGTTCGAGGTAGAAGGTCCATAGGGGACATTTAAAATTTTGTGACTAACGTTTGGCGAGAATTGAATTAACGTCATCGACATTTCTAGAGAATTCTAAATGCTTGGTATGAATTTACTTCGTTTTTTCACTCTCACAGACTTCCTTCAGGTAATGTGTTCTGCAATTTTGCGGTGGCGTAAAATTAAGATGTAACAATGTGCATTCTGTAGCAGGTCCTCGAAAGTAGTGTTGGAACAAAATTGAGAGTATACTTCAAGGCCCAATAGAACTGTCTCTAGGAAAGCGTTTATATGTATTGTGGACAAAAACTAATAAGAATGAGGTATAAAAAAACGCGTATTATGGCCACATGACGGTTCTGAACAGATATCTCCTGTATATTCTCATCATGTTCCAAAAGCATTGAATTTGTTCGAAAAACAACTTCTTGTTCAACTGGCTTCCTCTAACTGATGTCGATTTAACATTAACAACATTGGTGTTTCCCCATTGTAGGATTTTGTGCACATCTCCATTTAGGGAATCATTCTGATTTTACCTTAGCTTCTATGGCGTTGAATAGTCTCCTGGCTGATCGTCAGAACTTGAAAAAATCGGTGTACTATGTCGATGAAACTGGTTATCTTGTTTACTGTTGATACTAGAAATTCATTGACATAAAGCAGATGTAGCGAGCCCCAAAGTATATCGCTGCAACGCCCCAGAATTATTAGAACTAAAAAAACACCAAAAACACAACGATAACCGAATGAATACATTTTAGAAGAAACGTTTTGTTAAAAATGTTTATCAAGTTCCATAAGAAAGAAGTAAAACACCAGACGGTGTGAAAAGCCTTGGACTTGAATAATTAATTAACATCACTTATCATTGTAACTTGGAAAAAATCTCTGGAAGACAAGGCTCCTCGCAAAAATGTAGATTGCCTTTGCCAGCAAATACAAACAAACCACTCCGACACGTCGAGGTAACTATTCTTTTGTAGATACGTGTTTTCTATTAAAACGATTGCCCCATTATTTCTACTCTACCGCTCATTACTTAAACACATTTATTATTCCAAAAAGAAATATACAAGCTTCTAGGAAAAATAATTTATTAACTGAGCTGCACTAGCTAAAGGGATGTCGCAATTTTCGCTTATTTAATCTTGACGGAAAATTATTATGAAATGTCAAGCATCCTTCCCACATTAAAGCAAATGTAGAGCATCGTAATGACTAAGAGCCGTGCCGGCCACATCATTTATCAAGTTGCGCAACAGCAAAGAATCGCTTTCGTGACCCCACAAAAAAGATCTGTTCTCGGAATGACAATCCCAACAAAATGTTCCCCATTAATAACTCCCAGTCTTCTTAATAGTGCCACCACCTATTTGTTGTTACGTCGGTGTCCAGATGGTAAACTCAGCAGGGATTATCGCTGTTATCCTTTAAAAACCCGTTGCCAACCCCAAAACCGGCAACAGGATATCCAGGCGCATAAAAGTTAATTGTTATTTAGATAAGTGTCCGGTGATGTCACCTTCAGTGCGTTACAAAAAGGACCTTGACAGTTTGCAAGCCCGAAGGCAATCACGGTTAAAATAGAAGTCATCTCGTTAAAAACGAGATAATCAGGACGAAACGAAAAAGCTGATACAAAAATGTCAGAGGGTACCTGGCGGGTGGAGATGGAAATGTGACACGTAGTGAATCAACGATGAATCTAAAGCGTTTAATTAAATCTTGCCACATAGACAGTTATGAAGATATCCTCAGTTACATCGTGAATACATTTCATGATAAGAAAATGATGAACTTTGTGTGTGTACAAAAAAATAGAGAGATGGGTAGTTGTAGAAAAGAGTACAATTGCCAATGAAGGATATATTCTCTGAATATATGTATATGTTCGGGTACCGTGGTAAGCTTGTTTCATTGTCATTAGTAACACGAACTCCATTAATTTAAAGGGACACAATTAAGACAATTACACCACATATCATAGTATATTATTACTGTATCATTCACTTCCTATTACTTGTCTGATAAATAGATATGGGCTCAAAATGTTCATGTTGATTTGTAGGGTATATATCTGCCACATCTCAGGCAATTTTTTACTGTTTACGAGTATGAACATATATTGAGCATACCGTAATGTCAATGGGATGTATGCAAAACTTAACAATGATTCTGGTAGGATTTTTATTGAGTTTTACGTTTTGGTTACACCTATCCTCTGGTCGACCATTAACCGTTTTTTGAGCGCTTGATCTAGTTGTTAGTTATAGGGTGCAAAATATGGAAGTCAACAAAGGAAAATTCGGGGACGCAAATGCGAGTTAGGCAGCTAGGGTAGTGGGAGACCAATGGGAAAGAAAGCGGTTGGAGGGCTGCGACATGACGTAAGGTTATAGCGTTTGCAACGATAGTGAAGAACGTGTGATTCGAACTGACACTATGACAGTTAGAATCACTAAAAAATGAACCAATGCTCAACACATCAGGCCACTGTCGTCTGTATGAATTCGATTTCTAAACTCAAGTACACTCAACTGATGTGGAATTGCTATGTTATCGCTATGGTATACGGCTCTGATGATTTGCTTACTCGAATTTCCTTTCGGTGTTCTTCACTATTTGCTTGTATATTGTGTGTGTATCTGTTAGAAACGCCACACTACTCACTCATCAGTAACTTTGTTACGATCAACTTCGTGTGCGAAAGACGGGGCGAGGAACGAGCGAACAAGAGGACGTCGGAGCAGGCGAGTTTGCCGGTGCTCTGTACGGAAGCCATGATCGAGTCGTAAAGTTCTGTTTTACGTATGGGAGATTGTGTGTTGTGTGTTTACAGATCACGTCGGGTTGTTGCCTTAAGCAAGCATAGTGAAGGGGGTGATTTGAACATACGATGAAATGGATAAAAAGCGAAGCATTGAAACATCAGGCTACTGCCCCCTGGAAAAATTTGTTGCTTACCAGACTCTACCTCTGTTTGGACTGGACACGGTTTTGAATTAAAAACACATTTATTCAGTTTACAAGTTCTTTATTTCACTTTCTGTTCAGTCCTTTTGTTCTTTTCTTAACACTCACATTTATTATTGTTTTTACACTGGGTATCTACTTTACTTACTTACTTTATGTGTCAAAACAGGTCACACAGCAATTACAAATTATTTATAATATTTATATTTTAATTATTTGTAATAATTTATATAATTTCAATACAAATTATTAAATTCACTATATCTCTGAACACCGACTCCCTTCAAAGAATCTCACGACACCACTAACTCAGTCCTGGCCCGCTCCTACGGAACCAACAGGTACTTTTCCCACGATCATCCATTCTCGATCGCACACTCATCCTCATTCTCCCATTTCCCGCCCATTAAGGTGAACAAACTCTTGCGAATTTACCCAACAGTCAATGAATTTAGGAAGAACGGGGAAACTGCAACGGAGAGCATGCCGATTTCAGGGTTGATTTGCTTTCACTTGCAACAAAAGCGAAACCAATAAGGTGACGGCATGACCTCGTTTCATACTTGAATTGCTCTCAGAGTGCAGAACCAAAAATGCACCCCGAGAAGGGGAAATGGGGTCGGTTGAAAAGTATACTTCTCATACTTTTCACCTGACTCTGGGCTTTTGATCCCCAGCGAACAGCCGTGTCTAGCGAGTTCAAAGGATGCCGATGGAATTGGGATGTAATCGGCGTGGGAAAAAAGATAAAAGGAATTCGCGAGAACCCAAGCCGTTTCCCTATGTAGCAACAGCGACGCTAACCCAGGCTTCGCTGTTGCTAACCAGGCATGAGTTTTTTGATTTCCGATAGGAAATCTCATGCGGGATATCAAATAATGTTGCCTTTTCAGGCCAACATATAAATGTGATTAGGGGGGGGGGGGGGTTTAATTATGTAACACCTGCATGGCCTCCTGTGGTTCCAGTTTGTTCGAGTCGAGTAACTAAGTGCCGGAATGTTTGCCCAGTTGGTGCAACACGATTAGAAAATCGACGTCGGAATTCACACTGCGCCAGCACCACCGAGCGATTATTGGTAAAAAAAAAATCAACGCAATTATTCCACGCTCTTGCGGAGTAGATCACTCCATTGCTTAGCTGTTTGTATACTGCAGCTGTCTAGTTCACAAATGTCAAATATGATTGACGTACAACGCCATTGTAACATCTTCGATAGGGTGATTAATTTTGCGCCACCTTTTATTTATAAATATATTATTTGTGTGCAAATATTCTGCAGCAGTCTTAGGAGTATAATGATGTCTCATCACATGTCACGATACGCTTTAAAAAAATCCTCGCTTCTTGTCGAACTCGATCCAGTGGCCTTCCACTGATCTCCGACCTGACTTGTTTTTAATTTACGGATAATAACCTCGGAGCCCATTGAGCTATAATTTTTTTGAAACTAAGATCATCAGTGATAATGGATTGAACATTTCCATAGCTAATACCCATTTCTGATGAGATTTCTCCAACAGATAAGCGGCAATCAATTTCAATAAACTCTCGAACGGCACGGATGTTGTCATTTGTACAACTTGTCCTTGGGCGTCGATCAAGACTTTCGTTTTCGATGTGTTTGCGCCCACTTTTAAATTCTGTGGCCCACGTATACACACGGCTCTGAGACAGTGTATTGTGTGTGCGTGTGGGGAGGGCGGGGGAGGGGGGGTCAAAGTCGTGGCACAGACATGGGTGGGGAGTTCTACTCCGTCCCCACGACCAACTAAATGTTCCCCCGCAACATTAAACTGTTGGCCAGAACAGCAGGGGAAAATAAAACGTACACTCAGGAAACTGTAGCACGGGAAAGAAAACACTAAATGATTGTTTGTAATTTTGGTTCTTACTTTTATTGAATTTATTTTCTTTTCAGTTAGTTGCTGCATTTATATATATTTTAAAAAACTGTTATGAAGGTTCAAATAAAATGTGGCTCTGTTAACTTGACTTCCGCACTAACGGCGACTCCTAGATATTCGCGTCCCCGGAAGCCACGGGGAGCGGAAGACGCACCGACCGGATCGGTGGTTGGAATACGACTCAATGATTCAACCAACGTTTGGTGGTGTGGTGAAAAGGAAATAAAATTTCCTTTGACCAGTGACCAATGGAAGGCGATCCCTGGCACGCAATGGTGTGCGTGTGTGATCTCACACATCACCGTGTTTATCGATGCATTTAGCAAAGGATAAACGAAACCTGAAACGAGGGAAAAGGAACAAGGGGATCGTATAGATCATTGTTTATGAATGTGCATTGCGGCTCTACTGATAGACCGCAATGCATCCAAGCTTATTTACAGGGAATTGGTGTTTATAGCATCGACGCCAGGGGTAAGTATTCAATTCATATTAGCATTTGCCTATGCTATAGGTTTTGGTTTCAGCGTCGTTTGCGCCAATTGTGTGCAGCTGCATTGGATTGTTTATAGTGGGGAGAAAAAGGTCGCCGACCAATGAATAAGTAAAGTGATTTATTATACCATGGTAGGGCTGGGAATAGGCGACGCAATGTTTATGATCCCTGTTATGATGGTTACATTATATGTAAGCCAAATTATTTCGTTTTCAGAAATTCTACTAGGGAAAATGCGGCTGCGACATTGGGATTTGCCTGGGAACCAAATATGCTGAGTTGGGTTTGGGGTTTATGATGTTTAGAACAGAATTCATATAGGGAATTTTGAATTCGAATAAGTAAATGAAAGATAAGAATTCTCTTCCAGGAGCTTTTAGCTAAATACCTGTGATAAATTTGTTGCATAAAGCATTTACAGGTGCTAATGCATTAGCAGACAACTATGAAGGTTGGGTTGTAGTTACAGGGGTTCTTTGGGTAAGTAGACAGTGGGGTTTGGCGGAACCGCCACAGTATCATCGCTAAACTGTGCCTTCAATCGAGAAAAAATGTCCGAGGGTTTAACGCCTTCATTTGTTAAATAATCCGTTGCGCAACAAACGTATGTACCTTTTGCTCGCTCATGGCTGTACTGACTACAAAGTCGAGCACGACCGCTAGCCAAGCCAGTTCCCCTAGTCTTCATAAACCAAACAACAGCCACGCACAAGATTATCTAGCTCGCAACTTTTTGGTAAGCAAAAAAGTAAAATTATCGTTTATATTTGTTTGACCCTCGGTCAATAACTCCGTTTAAAATACAAATGAAACATGGAGTTAGACGAGGATTGGCAGATGCGGAAGACACTGGCGCCACATAGCACTAGATTGGTGACCAATTCGCACAGAGTGACTACTATTAAAATAAAGTTGCGGCACTCATACAACCAAGCCGTAAAAATGTCAACAATTACAAGAATCCTGGCAAGCTCTTACGACATGACATATTTTTATTTTCTACCCTTTTTCGTTTGCTAAATGAAGGCGCCCCTTTCTTTGCCTCCGATTTTTAATTTATTTAATACAAAAATGAATTCATATATAATCACATAAAACCAAGATCATAACAGGAAAGTATTTGAATTAATAATCCAAGAGCTTCTCCATTTTACTTACCTCCAAATAATCGAATTTACAATCCTCTTTCTCTTCTATGTTAAAGGAGTTCCGAAAGTCCAGGCGAATCAGTTGTCCTCTGGGAGCTGAAAAAATCCATCGAGAAGAACAAAACCACTCTGGATAAATACAAAATGAAAAATTCATAGTTTATTTTTATTTCATTTATAGAACAATATTTCATATCCTTTTGCCTGCCTCAAGGATACGTACACACATTTGAGATTTCTTAGAAAACTCTTCCTTCTCAATGCAGTATAACCAATCAGATAAAATGGATCTAATAAACTGAAAAATCAAAAGGAAATGCGACTTCTTCTTCCCTTTGGCAGACTTGAAACAAAGAATAACACAAGGTCCACAATCGATCTCGTCCTTATTTTACAAAAAGGAAATTCAATAGAATACTCGGAGTGCTTAATGCCCGAATGTCTCCCTTACAGGCAGAGTGGTGTACAAAAGCTGAACAGAGTTATTTGTACGCTTTTGCAGATGTAACCAAGCGTAGTTAGTAATGGAAAAAGTAGGGCTAATAATGCAACGTAGTTTTTTTCAGGGAGATTTGGAAGGACAACCTGATGGATGGTTCACTTGATACGGTTTGGGCTATAGGAAACTAAGTGACGTGAAATCGTAACCGGCATCCATGACTGAAAGGCATAGTGTGCATATTTTTGCGCCAGTTGTCGGAGACGGCTCGATGGTCCTTATTAATTTTTTTATACATTGCTCCCATTTCAGTGCAATGTCTAGCTAGAGAATTTTTCTCAAATTGTCAATAGACGAGGGAAGAGGTAAAAGTTAAACGTGGGACTGGTTTTTCGCTGCCAGATGTGGTAGCATAGTACAAAAAACGATTATAATAAAGTTTGACAATGTATATTTAATAGATCGTGCCGAGGAGGGATTACGAAAAAGGGAAAAGTTAAACAACTCTTTTCTATACCTTCTCCAAATGATTTATGTTTAGTATGAAAGGGAAAAGGATTCATGAAAAACGTTTCATTTATAAGAAAGACATGCGTGGCGTTAAACGTTCGGCTTTTTATTAGAAGTGTGCCGCCGTGTTAGAAACTTCAAACGAATCTAAAACTAAAAACGAAACGTATATAGCGTTTGCGACGATAGTGAAGAGCGTGCGATTCGAACCGACGCTATCGGTTGGACAATCGGTTAGAATAACTAAAAGATAGAACCAAGGCCCAAAGCATCAGGCCATTTCCGTGTGTAGCAATTCGATCTATAAACTCAAGTACATTCAACTGATATGGAAATGTTACTTTATTACAATGATATACGTCTTTAACGGATGTGCTTTGATTTCTTCGACTTATCTTTCGGTGGTGTTGTTCCTCACTCTTAGACTTGTGTGTATCTGCAAGAGAAGCCACACGTATACTTCACTTAAATATTTTGTAGTCGTATTAAGGGCAAATTTGGCGAAGTACAGTGCCCGGAAAAATTATAGGTATACGAGTATAATAACGTAATAAACGTTTATGACTAGTTTTGAAATAAAATAATGTCAACCGAGAACAAGTTAGCATTCTAGAGAATGGGAGCAGTGAGGAAGAGGAGGCTAATACTGTGGACACTAAATCGACATCGATCAGAGACACAATCAAACTAAAAGCCCAAAAGGTATTAGGATTTAAGAAAACAATTAAGTCCAAACCTTGTTTTGACGATGAGTGCAGTGCGAAGATCGAAGAACGTAAACGCCTCAGAGCGATCCACTTAGAAAGATATGATGAAGTCAACGCATAAAGATACGCGACGATTCGGAAAGAGACAATGAGACCCTTCAAGCGCTAAAAACGCGAATGGGAGAAGACTCGGTTCAAAAAATCCTAGAAAATTCTAGAGCAAAGAACATCAGAGGTATGCCGGCATAAATTCAATTAGAAATGGCTACCGACGGGGAACCACAATATTTCGAGACGCAAAACGGATGTCTGGTCACAGAAACAAACTTGTCTTATACGGACACATATAGAATCCAATCTCGTGATAAGATGGAAGCAGTACTTTGGAAACCTGCTCAATGTACACGCCCATCAACCACAAATAAACGCACCAAGCGTACATACAGCCGAGCCTCAGATCCCAGAGCCCTTTCTCAACGAAGTTGTAGACGCATTAAATCGATTGAAAAACAACAAAGCGCCCGGAGCCGACTGCATACCGGCAGAGCTTGTGAAGCATGGAGGAGAGGCATCCGTTCGAAAGATCCACCAGCTCATCCAAACAATATGGGATAAGGAACTCACTCCGGAAGAATGGAAAACCGCAATAGTCGTTTCATTTCATTTTCAAAAAAGGCGACAGATCTGATTGCGAAACCTACAGAGGAATATCATCGATCCCAACCGCATACAAAATATTAACAAATGTCATTCTGGCGAGAATCATACCGTACGCAGAAGAAATACTGGGACACTACTGTGTCGGTTCTTTAATACATTCCCAAAGAACCGCCCATCCTCTTTAAATTAACCCCGTCCTCTTTCCATACAAAGCCATGTTACTTACCTGCAATTAGGGGCAGCGTAAGCTCCCCTGCAGCATCATACCTGAAAGGAAAACCTACCCGACGGCATTCGTACATGCTGAACTTTCCTGATTCATACTGCATGAACCAGTTCATCTCCTATCGGCTCAGCTTGTCTTCAATTACCTATAAACAAACGCTGGCCAGCGTATTGTTGACACAGCTGAAGCCGATATTCTTTCCACAGTTCACAATTGTATATAGCGCCTATACCCTTGGGTCCGCGACAGTTGCGACAATTCCCCGTTATCGGCTATCAACCGATCATGGAATTTGGGCATGGATATGATCATTGTTTGTTTTTGGCTCCCCGATTGTATAGTGGTTAGTATACCCGCCTGTCACGCGGGAGACCGGGGTTCGATTCCCCATCGGGTAGCCTCTGGCGCAAGACTAATGACCTTTCCCAAAAAAAAAAAAAAAACAAATCATTATGGAATATTTAACAAGCCTCGGGACTTGCTAAATAAGGCCAAGACCGTTCCCGGTTGTAGTGCCGATGATGATGATGATGATGATCATTGTTTAGGCAATCTTACCCATGCCATGCCTATGACGACCGGCCTGAAAACTAAATTAAACATACCGTATCTCACTGTGTTCGTTTTACTTACCCGCACATTAATTCAAACATATGGCCACCCAGTCTGACCCTTTGCCGTCGTCGACGAGGTTTCTGCTGAGTTATGTCAACAAAATAATTTTACTCCTTGTGCACCGGAGCCATACGGCTAGATTACATATTGCCTACATCGGTATTTCCAAGGAATCTTAGGCAAATACAATGACGACCCCTTTGTAACATAGGCACATCATGTACATCATGCGTGCCACCATTTGATCTGTGAAATAGCGTTTTTGTTTACTTTGAAACGAAAATCTATTTCGATCTCTGGCATACATCATCAACGATGTATGGGTACATCGTCGCAGCCCCCGATCATCGTACGTCTGTTTAATCAGGTGCCCGCCGATCATCGTCTGCATCGCAGGGCATCGTACTTGTCCTATACGGACATATATAGAATCCTCCCACACCGATGTAATCCACCACCGTTGAAACTGACAGATATGGATTGCATCGGGGAATCAGATTCAAACTTCGTAAGCGTACACACGCTATTTTTCTCAAAGAGTCAGATTTCATCCTCCGTCGAGTGCAAAAAGTCAAAATACTTTCTCCAAAGAGAGAATTCGAGGTCGTTGCGTTACCAGAGTCGGGACAATACGATAAGTTAAGTGTTCGGTTCATGTGTAAATTCAGCTCTTATGGGAAGTCCGCGCTTGGAAATTCTCATACTTTTGGAAAATAGTGTTTTCCGTTTGTTGTAGTACGTCGCGTCATTTTGCTCTGAATTTTCCAGTTGACTTCACTGGATTAAAACGAAAATCGGTTGTGACAGTGGCAAAAAGAAAAAACACTGTAAGAAAATATCTAGAAGAAAAACAAATCTCTTCTAATTGAAGACTGATTCCCACCTTAATCTGTGCACTTTCAAATAAAAGGGAAATTAGTCGCTAAATAAATATATAAGTGAACGAAAAGAAAATCAGTGTGTTTAATTTTCTCCTTCCTTGGCGAAGCAGTGACATTTTTATCCGTGGTGGGTTGTGACTTCGCTCTCCATCGTTGGAACGATAGTAAAACAGGTGCCCGTGTCTTGGCACAATACTAACCTACCACACTACCAATGTGGATTCCATAAGAACCGGTCAACAAGCGACCAAATGTTCACAATAACACAACCGCTGGAAAAGAAGTGGGAATACGGAGAGACGGTTCACCAACTGTTCGTTGTCTTCAAAAAAGCCTACGACTCAGTCGCAAGGCAAAAACTCTACCATATTGTAGTTGAGCTGGGAGTCCCGAAAAATATGCTGCCCTCATTCAAATTTGCATGAACGAAAACAAAGGGCGAGTTAGAATAGAAACCCATCTCTCAGAACCATTTGAAATCCGGGACGGACTAAAGCAGGGAGATGGTCTATCACCGTGTCTTTTTAACCTTGTGCTCGAGTATGTTGTGGGATTGATGTTGCTCGTACGCCTTCATGGGCGTGGGTTCAGCAACACCTCCACTACACTTCCCCTAAACGTTGCGAGAACAAAAATAATTGTCCAACACTAGAAAATGAAACGAATGAAAACCTTTTTATTTCGCAGATTTTATTGTCTCATTTCTACACCTTTACACTTTTTTGGTTTTTGAGTTTTAACTACACAAGTGATTTGACTGTTTTACGTTGTAACTGCACAAGCGATTTTGAATATTTTAAATTATTGAGTTTCTTTTTTTGTACATTAGTAGACTTCCATCCGCTTTGAAACACTCGCATCGACTCTCTATTTAAACTTTATAATGAACCCGAATCCTTTTTACTTGCGTAGGCGAACTCCACCGTGTATCACACTCGTCTTTCCGGGCGCACTCCAGGAGACTCGACTCATTTACCACTATTTCATCGACTGAACTACTTTTGCGCGCGGATCACCTTGTTGGCTCGTGATGCGAGCTCATGGGTGGTCGAACCGTGGGAATGAAAAAGCATCTTTTAGGATAAGTATTTGCAGTTGTCCAAATACTACGTTAGGGATTAGGATGCATTTGGGATAATTACACAATGATGGTTGTGTTTACAACCGTGTTAATTGCGTATTGCATTCCTATGGAGTCATGGGTCGAATTCCAGTGTGAGTATTTACACTGGCATTGAATTCGGCTCTTGGCAGCTAGGCACGAATTGCGCCGGTGCTTTGAAGATAGCATAAAAGCCGCCGTGAGTACTGGTGCGCATGAAAATCTGTTGCGCACGTGTGGGACAGTAAATGCAGGCAGACAGGGGTTCTGCTGATTGTTTTCATAATCCACTTCGGTTATCTAGTATGGCAACCGAAATGTTTTCTTTTTAGAACAATGCTGAGATGCATTGATGTATGCGGTACTGGCGTAGCGAATTTCTTCTAGGGAAAATTGATATACCGCGTTAATTGCGTAAATGTCCTTGATGGGCAGATGCTTGATGTTGCATGCGATTTGCATAATCGAAAGGTAATGCAATCGGTGGGAGAATGTTTGCGGAAGTTATTGCGGTTGCATCAGCGAAAATGATGAAATTAGTGGAGTTTTAGGAAGGAAGATTTGGAGGTCGGTTGAAATAGGTAGCAGTGGTGTTAGTAGAAACGCAACATGGCCGGAACATTCCTGAACAGGGTGACACAAGTGCTCGCATATGCGGATGACATCGCCGTTCTGGAAACTGTTAGTAAAAACTGTGAAATCATCAGGCAAGCGGCAGAAGAGGTGGGCCTAGAGATAAATGAAGACAAAACAAAATACATGATTACGGCGAGAACAGGTAGAACTCAGGGAACACATATAAACGTCAGAGGTAAGATATTTGAAAAAGTTAAAGAATTTAAACATCTGGGAACGATACTGACGGCCAGTAACGAAATGTCGAAGGAAATTAACAAAATACTGCATTCCGGCAACGCTAGTTGGCACGTAGTCAGTAAACTGATGAAATCCAGACTGCCGTCACGTAACATAAAGCTCCGTGTCTATAGAACCATAATCATGCCGATTGTTCTATATGGATGCGAAACATGGGCTCTCACAAAACGGGAAGAAAACAAATTCGGCGTATTTGAGAATAAAGTTTTGAGAGGTATATTTGGAGGTAAATATGACGAGGAGGTAGGACAATGGAGGAAGCTCCATAACCACGAATTGGAAGAGCTATATCGCAAACCACCAATAGTGAGAGTAATCAAGTCGCGAAGATTAAGATGGGCCGGACACGTGGCGCGAATGGGCAACGATAGTACCGTGTGTAGAATTCTTGACGATAAACCAACGGGAACGGGACCCCAACGGGGACAGGACGCCCATGACGGAGATGGAAGGACAATGTTACGTTTGACCTTGAGGAGATCTGATCGAATGGTCAAGCGTGAAAGGAGAGTGCACAGGACAGGGAACGATGGCGAAGTCGAGTCGGTGAGGTCATGAACTTCCGGGTTGCTACAGGCCAATAAATAATAAATATAAAATAGTAATAACCGACAACAATTCAGGGAAAACCATTTAATGGTTTAATTGCTTTTTTACGAGGAATAGTACTTAATTTTCTGCAAAAACCCAAAAAAAAAAAAAAAACAGTGCGGACATTCTACTATTGCCACTTTCTTGTGATACGCACCTGAAAGAGGAAAGAATTTGCTGTAAACGTACCAAGTTTGGCGACGATAGCACGAACAGTTTTCGCCTCGAAAAATGATTGATACCTCCGAATCGTGAGGATCAGTATGCGATAAAATATTGCTTGATTAACATCTACCAGCACTTGTGAAGAATTATGTACAGTATTTAAGTTTGTTCGGCTCCTCGATAGTATAGTGGTTAGTATACCCGCCTGTCACGCGGGAGACCGGGGTTCGATTCCCCGTCGGGGAGCCTCTGGCGCAAGACTAATGACCTTGCCCGGAAAAAACAACTCATTATGGAAAATTTAACAAGCCTCAGGACTTGCTAAATAAGGCCAAGACCGGATCCCGGTAGTAGTGCCGATGATGATGATGATGATGATTTAAGTTTGTTACACTGAGTAAAAGGACCGGTTTACGATGGCAAAGGTCATTTGAAGTGGGCAGGGAATCGTAAGTTTTCGAAAGAGGTCCCTATTGGTATTAGCTGAATATTTATTATTCAGTAGCACGGTTTTATTGTATTTTTTAAGGTCTTTGGGTTACATAAAGGTGCGACTATAAAATAACGTAATATTAATTGGACTTTGTCCCTTCATTAGGTTCCTGAAAGTCAACTATTTACTATCATTACTACCTTCAGACTGCTGTCGGGTTTCAGAAAACAAACAAAGGGCAACTCGATTTATGGAATAACCAGACATTCTTTGTCACCAGCTGACAGGTCATTGTCTGCCAAGGCGCTTCTGACCAAGTGCAATATCTCGGTAATGGACCATCCGCCCTATTCATCAGATTATGTGTGTTATCCAAAGTCAAAGCTACATGCACATGATTTCAAATCGTTGAAGCTGTGAAAGAAAAGCACCATACTGAGAAACTCGCAGAACGAAACTTTCAGTACTAATTTGAACAATGGAAAATGTGCATGGCGTGTTGTGGCGAACGAGGAAAGATATATATTGGCGAGGATAATAATTAAAGATATATGCAGAGTGGGCCATTCGTTTTCACATCTATTTTCAGATCGGCTTATAACAGCTCGTGTAGGAAGTGTCAATTCAAGCGGATGTATGCCATGGAATAGTCGGCGCTACGAAGTTCCTGATGAGCATGATTAAGACCAACGTTGGTGTTTGGCAAACAATTGTGTAAGTGATAATGCTGATTTTTCTTTGAATGGAGCGGTAAATAGATGAAATGGTCGATCCTATGCCAATGAAGACTCTCAATGAATTCGCGATGGGCCTCATCACAGCCAACGTGTGATTTTGCACTGAAATCTCTACGGAAAGAATAATTTGATTGTTTTTCTTCGAAAACGATATTGGAGCAGCCATAACGCTCTATGGAGAGTGTTATCGGGTTATGATAATGGTTTTTGGATGCAAGGTGATAGGAAGTTTAATATTGTGGGACACAGATATTAGCATCAGGCGCAAGCTGTTTTAGAATTGCGTACGGCAATATCATGCAACCTTAGTGTATATGTTATCATGCAAGTAATGGCATGGAATATGGGAATTGCAGAATTGCAATTTTGTTGTTACTCAAAGTAACATTATGCCCATCAAGGTTATAGGAATAGAAAAATGGTATGCGATGATAGCATAGGCTATAGGTGGTGAGAATTGCGTTTAGTAATAGGTAGGCATGTGATGCGATTTCACAGATGTTACACTGAAAGAACTCTGAATGAAAATTGGTGTAGTATTCCAGAATACTACCCTTATTAGCTTTAACACTGAATCTCATTACTTTTCTAACACATCCTTAAAATTTCCTCTTAACATATCTTACATTCTCACTTAACACATATCATTAATAAACATTCACAATATTCTATATCAAGCCAGTTACAGCACATTTAATAACATGCCCCTTTTCATAACATGCACCTCTTTTCATTCAAAACATAGCTCTGTGATTTTCGTTCAAAGTTTATGCGTTCAAAGAATACTTTGAGAAAATGGTTTTTGTTCAAATGATAATTTACAACCAGTTAGAACAATAAGTAGCATAAGAATAGAGAAAAATTTATTGTAAAGTTAGTTTTGAGTTTTTGACTTTGAGTTGAGAGTTAAGTTGAGACAGTTGAGGAAGTTAAGTTTGAGAAAAAGTAAATTTGAGCTGTCAAGTTAAATATATATTATAAATATAGAATAAAATATAGTAAAATATAAAAGAGTGAATAAAGAGAATAAATAAAAAGAAAAACAAATTACTATTATTCAATAAAGAAGACGGACGGAAAGCCCTATATAAATAGGATATAAATTAAATTCGAAGTCTGAGATTGATAAAAGGTCCACGCTCTTCCCTCAACCGAGGAAGCACGGCGCCGGATCATAACATTGGCTTAGAAATTTGTTTCAGGTGGTTATAGATTTCAATGTATGATAGTTAGTGGTAGGCAATGTTATATATGTATGCAACATAACTAATAGTCTTAGATAAGAAATGACTTTATTGTGACTACCACCTAAAATAAATAAAAAATAATAAAATTCCGGTCTGAAAGGGGAATGTTCGAACCATGAATAGACGACTTGGATGCTGATCAATAGCGGATCCCCAACATAACTAAGAAAACGTTACCACCCATAAAAAAAAAGAAAAAAAAAATAATAATAACAATAATAACAATAATAACAATAATAATAATAATAATAATAATAAATAAATAAATAAATAGATAAATTTAAAAAAAAAACCGAATTAGCAGATGGTTCCTGTTACTTGAGTTTTAATTCTCGAAAATTGCGGGCTTCTGGAATAGGTCAGAAACTAAGGAAGTGCTCCTCGAATGTCCATTCTGTAAGAAAACCTTTTTTAGTATATGTTAGATATGTGCGTAACAGTGAAAGATGAATTGCATATTGATGATATCTATCAGCGTACCTTGTGGTAAACAAATTGAATTTCTTAAAACATAAGCAAACATACATAACGCGCGTGATAAGCAAACATACATAATGTGCCTTTCATGTTGATGACAATATCGATGTTATTGCTATGTTCTCATAATTAAGCGAACTGCTCGTCTCTATGTGCTACAGAGTAAACATGTAAACAGTATTCAAGAACGTTTTTAGTTTGGGATTGGCAGAAGATAAATGGTTGATTCGAAACACTATATATTTTAGTGCTGAAAAGGTAACAGTCTCTTCTGCGTAAGCCGATGATTGCATTCATAGTTTTGATGATATATCCGTTCATGGTAAGCTACAATAACCGTCGGCTTTTCTTCATAAAGGTCACGCATGCCAGCTTAAAATCATTCAAGTCAACGAGATTTGTCCTTCTCCATTGTAATATTTCGTCCAACTACCAATTAAAGCCAGCACTTTACGTCGACAGCAGACAAAAACAAGGTGTGGAAGTCTTTGCAATATCAGCCTTGTTCAATTCCCCTATTGCTTTGTTTTTTTTGGAAGTCTTTGCAATCTCAGCCTTGGTCACGATCAGAATCATCACTGGACTTGATTTTTGATTTCAGATGATCCCATCTTGACTTATCGTGTACACAAGAAGTCACCTTTTAGGACTCCAGGAATAATCATTAATAACTTTTGCAATTATTAAGGGGGTATTCTGGTCTAGAAATTTGAAAAAATCATTTATTTTTTTTCATATTTTCAAAGCTTAACCCTCTAAGAATATGTCTTTAAGAGGATTTTAGAAAATTCAAATTATTTTTGGAGGTATGGCTGTTTTGCTGACGCGCCATCTAAACCGGCTCGGCCGGAACGAATGGAACAAAAGACATTAGGGACTTCCTGTCAACCGGCGACCCTGTTTCCTCGTAAAACCTTTATATATATATATATATATTGAAATACAATAACCGAAAGTAACCTTTATGTATTTTTAAATTATCTTTTATATTTAGTGTGAGCTTACATCCAGTTGCAAACAGTTCAATTCTAACCTTCAAGCCAAGTGAACGCATGGGCTGTGAATAAAATAAAAATAGTTCAAGTGATTTCAAGTGAAATGGATCGAAAATCTTCAGCGAAGGGGATTACGCGTCCGGATCAAAATAAAAAAGGCGATTTCACGGTAGAGGAAGATACCTGTTTTACGAGTGTATCGGCAGCAAAATTGAGCAAATCAAATGATGAAGAAGTGATTATTGACAATAATTACGACTACTGTATTTTGGAGTTTTTCACAGTTTTTACAGCGATTTCTTCCATAGTTCTGTGTAATACCTGCAAGAAAGAGATAGAGTAACTTCGGGTAATGTGATATAGGTATTTGTTTTCTAACAATTATTCGTAATTTTTATTACATAGATTTTGCCGCACTTTTCAATATAGCTCTTTGATACATTGCGAATTATATTTCGTTTTCAGAACCCTGCAGCGTAAGCCAATCTGCAGCTATTTACAACAAAATAAAAAAATCTCTGTAACCCCCCTTATTAAAATTGGCAGATAATGTGATATACTTTTAAAACAATCAAGAGATTTTTTTAAAAATGCACTTCACTGAATTAAAAACTCACCCAATATACTGTCAGCTCTATTCACACACAAACAAAATGTATTACTTCAGTTTTGAATTTTGCTCCAATTTTTGCTGAAATATAACATAAAGCTCACACAAAAAAACTGTCGAGTGTACACCTTAAACAATTTCAATGCACTGACATACAACGCGAGCGCGCCTAAAACTGCAGCACGTGTTCTTTTCCATTGCCGTCATGTTGACAAGAAAATTCTTGTCGAGAATTGATTATTTCGGAAAATATGATAGTATATCACATTTCCCAACCATATCAAAATACCCGAAGTTACTCTACAATTTTTACGAACGTCTCATCGCGGACTAGGTTTTAAAATTGCATTACAATGCAGTTGCGATAGTATATAATATGTACAATCATGTCCATTCGTCGATAAATCCTTCGAAGTAAATCGAAGAATGATATTTACTATGCGGCTTTTGGGTGTTGCAAAGGAAGGAATAAATATCTTCTCTCTTAGAGGAGTTTGACCACGAAAATCCTCCTCTACGTGCGAAGGTATTGGATATTATGAAGCCGATTTACGAGAGTTTATCGTCGGAGGAGTTATTGACTCGATGTTTAGGCTCAGAAACTCAAAATAATAATGAGTCTCTAAACTCTTTGATCTGGAATTTCGCGCCGAAACATATTCATTCCGGAATTCACGTCATTGAAATTGCTACCTTTATTGCTGTTTGCATATTCAATGAAGGCTACATTCCTTTTTTAAAAATAATGATGTATATGGGAGTCAAAATTGGTCCAGAAGTTTATTCTTTCGCTGGGAAACGAGACAATGCCCGGATTGGCCGCTCAGAGATACGAGCGTCTGACGTATCAAAGGAGGCCAGAACTGCTCGGTTGGAAGAGATAAGCGCGAAAGATGCTTCTTTCGAAGTCGAGGAAGGTCCAATGTATGCAGCAGGAATGGCAGATTGAATAAACGTAAACCTAAAATATCATTTCATGACTTAGACCGCGAGAAACTTTACGTGAAACTTTAAACGCGTTTTTCTCGAACCTGTCCTTTTTGAAACAATACCCACGATTTTTCAAGTTCTACTGAACCGATTCACCTCAAATTTAGTATATGTCTTTTGTATAGGCTTTTCTATTGCACGAACCCTCACCCCCAAATTTCAATGTTAACTATTTTTAAAAACTTCGAAAAACTAAAAAAAGTGGTACAAAAATAATTTTTTTTTCAAGCAGTCGCCATTTTGTTAAAAAAAATTTTTTTTTCAACTTTTTTTAGTTTCAACGATAGAGGCATTTCTGTAAATTAATAATCTTTTCTTTTTTTTTTTTTCCTTTTGCTAGGAAGGTTGAATCGTGGCTATGGTCGCGTGCCAACTTTTTGAGATCCCCCACTTCATCAGCTGCTAACTTTTTAAATTTTGAATTTTTTACTTTCAATTTTTTTTACTGTATTCTTGAAATATTAATAAACATCCTAAAAAAATGAATAGCAAAAATACTGATTGTTTTTTTTTTTTACGGCACTTCAAAAATTGCGTTAAATTCGTGCGTCTAGACCAGAATACTCCCTGAATATTAAAAATATTTTTTTTTTATTTTGAGTTTGTACCACATGTAATGTCCGATTTTATAGAAAAATGTAAAAGCCAATATCATTTTTTCGTAAATTTTTATTCATTCAAAATTGGATTCGCTGGCATCTATGACATTCTTCCAACATGATACAATGTCAAATGTTCCTTTGTTCGTATAAGTGCTGACTTTTTGAGGTAATGAAATCTTCAAAGGCTTTTATGACCTCTGCTCGGTCCTGGAAGACCGGCAAAATGAATCCAGATTGCGGAAAAAATGGTAATCCGTTGGGGAAATGTCAGGAGAGTACGATGGATGCGGAAGAATTTAAAATCCCAACTGCAACCGTTTTTGCACCGTTATTTGTGAAGTATGGGGTCTAGCATTGTCATGCAAAAGGATCGGGCCGTGCTTATTGACCAACGCAGGGTAATTTTCAGCCAATTTGGAATGCAATTGTCGATTTGCTCTCAATATTTGATAGCGTTTTTAGCGGTTTTCCTGGTTGAAGAAATGAAAAGTGGATTGGTCCTTTTGTTGTCCATCAAATGCTCATCATCATCATCATCATCATCGGCACTACAACCGGGAACCGGTCTTGGCCTTATTTAGCAAGTCCTGAGGCTTGTTAAATTTTGCATGATCATTTGTTTTTCCGGGCACGGTCATCAGTCTTGCCCCACCAAATGCTCACCATAACCTTTTTTGGCTGAAGATCGGGCTTGGGGGTGTGTTTTGGTTTTTCACTCTCACCCAACCACCGCCCAAGTCTTTTACGGTTATCATACAGAATACACTTTTCATTACAGGTGACTATCCGACGCAAAAACGGTTCAATTTGGTTTCTTAATCTAAGTGATGTGCATATTTCCAGGGGCCGTAGTTTTTGGGGCTCGTTCAGTTCATAGAATACCCACTTATCGAGTTTCTTTACCTTCGGTATGAGAGAAAGGTGTCGACTTATTGTCATTGGGGATACTCCCATGCTTTGTGGAATCCGGACCCACCGTTTCTCTTAAAACATCGTTGTCAACTAACGTTTCCAGCTTCCCACGTGATTCATTTTCGAGGCTGAAATCTCCCGAACGGAACTTTCCAAACCTGCGTCGTACAGTGCGTTCGTTTAACCCTACATCCTCAAATTAATGTTTTTCATTGCCAATGACGCATTATGCCCCATTTTGAATTCATAAAGGAAGAGGGTTCGAATTTGAACTGCCCACAGTTCATGGTACACAATTACTAAAAAAATAACTGTACTTGTAACGAACCCAAAAATGTTCACACGCCAAGCACACGTACCACTTTATTCTATTATATAAAAAAAGAAAAATTAACGTTCTGGCACAGATTTTCACTCGAGAACTTTTTATTTCCGACTGAATGAAAGTCGGATATTTCATGCGGTACAACCCAATACTACTACTTCAATTGTGCTATCCAACAATTAGCGAGTGGGGACCGGAGGACCACTTTTTAAAAATCATTTTGGACATATGGATACACATATAGAATCCTTTTCTAACTAGAAAACTAATAAATAACGATATAGATTTGTACACAGGTAAATAAATAAAGTCATATAGATAAATACATTAACAAATCAAGCGTTATATTATGATCATCATCATCATTGGCACTACAACCGGGAACCGGTCTTGGCCTTATTTAGCAAGTTCTGAGGCTTGTTAAATTTTCCACAATGATTTGTTTTTTTCCGGGCAAGGTCATTAGTCTTGCGCCAGAGGCTCCCCGACGGGGAATCGAACCCCGGTCTCCCACGTGACAGGCGGGTATACTAACCACTATACTATCGCGGAGCGATATTAATTATAAAAACACGACGGAACCGCTTCTTCTGTGTATTAAAGTCAAAAACTCATCGATTAACTCCAAGATAACTTATGTATCATGAGCAAACCACCACATTTTCGCCTTTCCGATTCCTGAAGTTATAAAATATGCCCATGTGGCTCTTGGATCACAATTTAATTCTCCTCAACTTGCAATCTGTGTGGGGAATCTATTTAAATGCCACTCTCCGAACCCTTTAATATTACGGCTTTAATTCAGCCCTAGTGTGTGTTCATCCAACTAAAGTAACGTCCACAAAGGCATTTCTGTACGTAATCAAGAAATAAAATCCATTTTACGTTTACCTACTTGTGTGTCATAGTCCGCTTACAAGGACACAGTGGATAATGTTGGGCCTTCCTTCCTGATTGCCTTGGCTTCAGTGCCACCGATAAATGTGCCAATAAAAAGGAATACCTGTCGCATTTTCGCATAGATTTTTCAAAGCCAATCCCTCGACTCTCGTTGGTCGTTATCCTCTTGGGCGTTCTTTTCAGACTGTTAACCAGCCCGTGCTGATAAGGTTCATGACTATGTATGACTACCGCAAACCAACCGTGTGAACTAGTCTGGGAAGTCTTGGTAATTTTAAGTAGAGCGGCTGACATGGGCGTATACAACCAAGACCCCATAGGAGTTCGACTCGATTGCGTTGCGAGATCAATATTAAAATTTTCTACCTTCTTGGGATGTGGAAATAGCCGTTTTTATTTGCCTTTCATTTTCGGGATGTGTTCGGATTTTTATTCCCATTGCAAGTATGACAATGAAGCTGGAAATTGTAATGGAAATTAGACGTTGATTGTGACCTAAAGCGTAAAATTAAGGCGGATATGAGTGTGAACGCGAATACAATAATAGCATAATAGCACAAGTAGCATGACAGTACAAAGAAAACATAGTGTCGGAACCTTAGACACATAATCTTAAATGGCGTTATTCAGTTTGCAGAAGGCTCAGGTAAGAAAATATTATATTGTAATGTATATGAAGGGCAAACTTTTTGGAACTGGTCTCGTATTTAACCAGTATCAGGCTGCCTTCAGTAGCATTTGAGGTTAAATAAATATAAGGCGGTGATAAGTATTGTACATAAATCTAGTAAAATATCCCATCAAATTCATAACGCCTTTCCCAAATTCCCAACATTTTTCACGAATGAAATGTGAATTTATTGACCAACTTTGAAATACTTCCATCATAGTATTGTGCACCAAATCATCGTGTTAAATAAGTGTAAATGTTCAATCAAATATAAACCTCATGGGAGAGGCGTGCGGTGGTTGGAATTCAGTCATTATCAAGCGATTCACAGATGCCAAGTTTACCTGTGTCTACGCGAGCTTTTTAAAACAAAAATTCTGCTGCGTGGCGAAAACTTTGCAATCTTTACCAAATTTGTCACAATAGAGAAGCATCAAGTACTTGGATTCCCAAAACATGAGTGCAAAAGCTTGAAGAGACTGACTGGTCCGACAATAAACAAATGACGGATTGGACGACCTAGATCCCCAAAAAACAACACGAATTAACTTACCAGAGGCCACTAATAACAAGCAGTAAGTATGTATAGTAAAACTCAAAGCTTCTTGGATGCGGACTTAGCAATACCACGACATATTGCCACTGACGCCAAACGAATTCATGCTCTCCTCAGATTTAGTGTTGGAGACGGATCAAAACACGACTGCGACTGGTGGACTGAGGATCGGCTGTTTATACCGACTATTCTCCTTGTTCGTTCGATGGACATACGGACGGGGACACAGAGGGGCAAACGCGAACATAAGCAGTGACAGTTGGGGAGTTGATACACAGGTCATCTGGACGAACTGTATCCTACAGTCGATGGAAAATTCGACTTAACCCATCCAAAGCAGTGGCTATAATCCTGAGTAGTTAAGACTCCCAACCTACTTCTCGATATTCACAGAATATTCGAATACAAATAGGAGGTGCTACGATTAGACCACAGGACAGGATGAAATATCTTGGGGTCACCTATATCCCAAAAATGAATTTCATCAAACATGTGACCCACATTCTTCAACGGGGCCTCGGTCGGTCTAAGCAACTGCACAACATCTACGAGTGGCGCGATAAAGTTGACACCAAAGTTAAACTTCTCTGCTATAAGCACCTAATCCGATCTGGGATATTATAGGCCTCTCCCATATGGTCCTGCATACCTTCGGCTCAAATGAAAAGACTTCTAGTTTTCGAAAGGAAGATGCACCAACCACTCTAGAAGGCCTGACGGATGCCATTACCCCAACTCTCGCCTATACGCAGGTGCATCCATTACCCCTATCGACGAGTACTCGATACAGTTAGCATACAAGTGCATCGAAAGCATTTAGAACAGGGAGAACGTACTTGTACGGGAGTCTTGCGTTCTTGACTTTTCTCTCTTGCGATCTCTTCGGATCCGGCCGACACAATTTCTTCTTCAGTACAAATCAGAAGAAAAAACCCTTCCCAACAATACTCCCCTCTATAATAGAGGATTCCTGGACCCATCCCATAGGGTCTACTGCTGACACACTACAAACAGGCACGCACAGTACAAGACAGCGCAAACACACACACACATCGATCAGACGCCGAAGTCCTGATCTGCGATTACTACCGCACTCAAACCTTACGGTCTTATGATTTCTTTCCTACCATCCCGCCATCCAAGTAGTTAAAGGACATTTGACCTACCCCTGTCCACACTATCCTTAGATACCAGGGGAAGACAGCACCTGCCGGCTGTACAACACAACGTATGCCGCTGTGCAACCTAGCATTCAAGCGTTTCAGCAACAATGCATTGAAGCGCACCCGCTGTGACCAAGCAGCAAGAAATGCGGTCGTGCAACCGATCAAAGCTATCAGCGGAATATCAGCGCGCTTAGTTGCGCAAGCAACACCCGATCCACAAGCATCGGATTCAAGGCGCAATTTTCGATCCACAAGTATCGAAGAGGAGAGAATCAATTCGCAATGGCTACCAGCGATTCACCGAGCAAGTCGTCAATGGCGAATCAGAGTGTTCCGGCACTAAAAAGGAAACGAGGAGTTGTCAAGGAATTCCTCATGCGGTTGGAGGAATTTGTAAACACGGCGAATGATGTGGCTTCACCAGAGGAATTGTGTAAACTGGAGGACGCATTTAAATGGGTTGAGCACCTCCAGGAATGCACCGAGGAGACGGACCTGAAGGTCGACAAGGAGAATGGAGAACGAGCAGCCTTTGAGGACCGATAGTTGTCGCTACAACGTAGGCTTACTCAGCGGTTAAACGCATCAACAGTCGCAGGCGCCACCGCATTGTATGTTCCAGGAGATGCCCTGGGACCGGCAACTAGTCTGACGTGAACAGCAGAGCAACCAGGAATGGAGACATCAGCCAAAAATGATGAACATCCTGGTAGCACAACTAGTTAGCCGGTCAGCGGACCCGACAGCATTGGTTTCAATGCGTGGAACGGCAACCCGATCGATCAACCCAAGGAGACTACATACAGTGGGTAACATTCCGGGATATGTACAAACCGCTCATCCACGATAACAACCAGTTATCAGCGGTAGAGAAATTTCAATTTCTCCGGACTTCTTTAAAGAACGTGTGATTCGAACTGACGTTATAACAGTTAAAATTACAAAAAAATGAACCAATGCTTATCACATCAGGCCACTGCGTGTGTATGAATTTGATTTCTAAACTTAAGTACACTCAACTGATGTGAAATTGTATGTTATCGCTATGGTATACGGCTCTGATGCTTTACTTATTCAAATTTCCTTTCGGTATTTTTCACCATTTGCTTGTCTATTGTATGTGTATCTGTTAGAAACCCCACATGGTTGTTGGCTGGTTTTCACTACAGTAGAGAAGCTCGATAGTCATTCACGGCAATTGTGGACTCGAGAAACCAACAGGAACGCAATGCCGAAATTCAAGGAACTGCACGCCCGACTTCCCGAACTAGAGAGCATGCCAACAGCGGAGAACAGTTCCAAGGGTCTCGTTGTTCGGGACAGAAGTATAGCAGCCGGCACACCCTGGAAGACGTATTTGGCAATCACTTCACTAGTGCCGGCTGTGTCCCAAATACGCCCAGCCGATGTTCCGATGTCGCGCATTCAGGAGTCTCGCAATTCCACAGCGTGACCAGTTTGTCCACCGGCATAAGTTATGTAGGAACTGCCTCAGGACAGATTACGGCATTGACAAATGTGAGAGATGTAACTCTGGTGCATCAATCGGTGGACGTTCTGAGATTATCATCGTGGCAAAGGACAAGGTGGCCCTCCCAAGACTGAAGTTATGTGGAGCCCACCTCTTGGCTCGGCTTTTTTCGTTCGTGAGGAAGGCACTTCAAGTTAGAGAGGTTCAATGCTTCGCATATACCGATTCCAGCAGAGTACTGCAATGGCTAGTGGATCATTGCAGGCGGTGGAAGACATTCATCTCGAATCGTACGTCGTGCATTTTGGAAAGGTTGCCAAGAAGTCAGTGGCATAATGTACTGACTGTATAAGACCAGCGGATTGGCTGCCAAGGGGGCTAACCGCAAGGGAGCTCGCCGGGGCAGATCTGTGGTGGTGGGGACCCGCGTTTCTTCCAGACAACGAGCTGCGGTTGGCCTCGACGCCCATTTACCAAATCCCAGAGCCCGACACCGGAACGCCAGTAGATCTCGAGGAGCGCACGGAATCATGTTTCGTAATCCACCGGGAGGATCTGTCCATAACAAGAAGATTCTCCAGCCTTACGCGAGCGGTGCGAACCGTGGCTTGACTGAAGCGGTTCATCGACAACACTTGCTACAAGGTGGACAACAGGTCAGCGAAGCGGTCGGGTTATCTCGATGCTGAGGAATTGAAGATTACCACACCCATCGTACTGCTGGGGCTGAATCGTTTGGGACGGACCTGACGGCCATTTGTGCCGGGAAAAAATTGTCTAAACGAAGTGAACTGGTTACGCTCGACCCATTCATCTATGACCAAGGCATCCTCAGACTGGAGGCAGCAAAGAAGGAATACGAACGCCGACATTCACCAATCTTACATCGACGACATCACCTTGCAAAGATCATCGTAAGGGTCTTGCAGTTGAGGCTGATGCAGGTTGAAACCGATTACTGGATCATAGGAAATCGAGGGCTTCTCCAGGGGGTCATCGTTAAATGTATGGTTTGCGTTCGTCATGGGTATGGACGCTATCTCAACAGATGGCGGCATTGTCACCCAGTAGGATTAATCCTCCACGCCCATTTAGTAACACAGGCGTTGATTATGCAGGTCATATTGTGGCGTCTCTAACAGATATACACACAATTCACAAGCAAAATAGTGAAGAACACCGAATGAAAATCGAATAAGAAAATACATCAGAGCCGTATACTATAGCGATAACATAACAATTCACATCAGTGAAGTATAGTCGAGTTTAAAAATCAAATTCTAAACACGACCAGTAGCCTGATGGGTAACCCTTAGGTTCAATTTTTGGTGATTCTAACTGTAATAGCGTCAGTTCGAATCACACGTTCTTCACTATCATTTCAAACGCTGTAATATCACTCTTCGGACATGGAATGGACGCGGCGCAAGGCGAGTCAAAGGCTACATCTGCCACTTCGTATGCTTGGCAACCAAGGCAATACATCTCGAAGCAGGTAGCGAGGCGTCCAGTGAGACTTTCTTGGCAGCATTGAGGAGATTTCTCGCGCATGCGGGTTGTTGTCACACCCTATGGAGTGATGATGGTGCCAATTTCGTTGGAGCATGTCAAGAACTGCGTGAAGATTATGAGTATATAAACCAGAGAAATACCCAGGACCGGATCATGGTGGAGTTGGCCACCAACGAGAAATTCATTCCCCCGGCAGCCCTCCATTTTGGAAGCTTATGGGAGGCAGGAATCAAGTCCGTTGAGCATCGTCTTAAACGAGTTATTGGAAATGCTTTGCCGACGTTTGAGGAGTTTACTACCGTGTTCGACTAGATCGAAGCTTGTGTGAATTCCCGATTGCTGGTTGTCCTGCCAACGGAGCTTGGCGACCCCGAAATGTTCAGCCCTAGTCATTTTTTAACTAGACGACCACCTATGAGCGTCCCGGAAGTCGATTTGGGAGATACAGCGATCACCTGGCTATACAGATGGAAGTACTTGTAGCCATTTCATCGAGTATTTTAGTCCCAGTGGAAGAACGAATACCTTCGCATGTTGCAGGCTCGCAACAAATGGTATCATCCGGAACCAAACCTAAGAAACCCGCCCGTGGTGCTTCTGAAACAAGAGCAACTATCTCCAACTTATTAGACCATTGGAAAGGTTGTCGAACTTCATCCTGACAGGATGGCAAGGTCAGAGTGGCAACTGTAAAGTTTCATGGGGGCACAGTTAAGCGACCCGTCACGAAGTTGGTCCCACTTCCGGTTGTTCAAGAAGAGGCAGTCGAACCGACAGTTTAAGGTGGGCGGAATGCTGGAGACGGAATAGAACACAACTGCCGGCTGGCGGACTGAGGATCGGCTTTTTATACCGATTATTCTCCTTGTTCCTTTGAATAGCATGCGAACGGGGACACGGGGGTACAGAAGAAAATATAAGCAACGGCAGTTGGGGAGATGATACACATACGAATTTAATCAGTCGACAACTGTAACATCCAAACAACTGATAAAGTACAAGGAAATCCAAAATTGCAAAGAGATCTGGTATAAATAATTCATCATCATCATCGGCACTACAACCGGGAACCGGTCTTGGCCTTATATAGCAAGTCCTGAGGCTTGTTAAATTTTCCATAATGATTTATTTTTTCTGGGCAAGGTCATTAGTTTTGCGCCAGAGGCTCCCCGACGGGGAATCGAACCCCGGTCTCCTGGGTGACAGGCGGGTATACTAACCACTATACTATCGAGGAGCCCGGTATAAATAATTAGAATTAAATAAAACGAATTTACATTTAGTGACCTGGTCGTTCGTTATATGCCATCGAACCAACGATTCGCTTCCTTATAAACGATGTACATTACGTTTTCATTGGATTGAAGATGATGAGATTAGTTTTTCTCCATTGCAGGACTGTACTGAGATCTCCGTTCAGAAAGTTGATTTGGCTACAACTCAGCTGTTTATGGTTGACGGTTAATGGGTTAATCGGGGGCCATTTGAAGGTATAGATATCAGCGCATATCACAAAAAAATATCTTGTTACCGATGAGACTAATAATTCGTTAGTATGAAGCAGAAATAATGTTGGTCCCAGGAAAGAACCCAGAGGCATCCCAAAAATAACTAGAATCGATTGATATTTGGAAAAAATCTTCATTTTGTCGCAAAGTATTTGGAAAGTCCGTATGAATGAATGTTAGTTAGTACCATTTGGTGCTAATCGGGGTCAAATTGGAGATGCCCAATGCGGTTGCTCTTGATTCGCCATATTTTTCAACATTAATGCTTTATTTGAGAAACATCTTTGGCTGTCGGTATACTTGGACGCCATTAAATCAAGTCAATGGTATTGTTGTGTGAAATTTCTTCTCAATTGGATGAATTTTATGAAGAAGAATAAATGGTACTGCTTCCATTATTTCCATATTTTTAGTGATGATGTAAATTATTGGGCGATGGCACTACTGATACATCACCCACTCAAAATGTTCATGATTAAATAACTGAACAGAAGATCTGATCAAAGAACGTCAATTATTCTGAACCCCAATACCGTTGTGTTCTGGATAAAATATCCCAACTTTGAGCTGTAAGCAGTATCCAATTACGAGAATTGATGATGTTACAAGAGTCGTAAAAGTCTCACTCAAAAATAGAATCATCATCTGCCTTGCGATGAATAAATTCATGTAATATAATCGACGGTGAATCGGGAGGGAATAACCCAAAGTTACAAGGACATGCATCGCTTACCTTCAATGATTCTTGTGCAGTTGATATTTTTAGGATAATCATTGGGATAATCCGGACTGTACAATATATTCTGATCAGGTTCACCCTCAATGAAGAGCCGGCATTTGTCCATGGTGCCATCATCATTCAGTTCGAGGTCACGTTTGATTCGTTTGTGCACCGTCTGTCGGTGGTACTCTTTCCTTGGTTCTGGATGTATTCGGAAGAGCGTACAAGGATATGACTCAGTCAGCTTTTGTTCCGGATAATGATGATGCACCATTGCTCCGGTTGCATGGGATACATTGGTGACAGGTTTACCAACTGTATCAGGTGTACTATTGTGAATCCTTTTAGATTCTGTGATTGAATTTACTTCTAACGATTGGAGTTGGGACGACAAAGATGACAATGAGAATGATAACGACACTGGCTGCGTTGAAGGTGTAGTTGTTGTTGTTGGCCGGGATGTTGGTGGCGAAGAGGATGATGGTAGCTTCAATAACTCTCCAGGTAGATGTTGATGAGATTGTATTGAAGGTGTTGATTTTAATGACATTGTTTTTGTAGCTGCGCTGTAATTTTTCAAGGATTTCTGTTTATTTGTGGTCATTGAAGAGTGCTCTGTGGCACTCATGGTCCGGTGTGAGTATTGAGTTTGTAAAGAGCCTCGTTGATTTTGTCGGAAAGATGCTGTGACAGTTGTTGGGCTGTTCGATGAGACTGAAAATAAAATCAAAGGAAGGCGTGAGAACATTAGGTGTCATTGATTTATAAAGGGATTAATATATTCCTAGTAATCATAGATTGCAAACCAAATATATATGGAACGACTCCTGAGCAAACATTTGAAAGGGATTTCCCTGCAGGAATAAATTTTCATTTGCCAAACAGCAGAGACAATGTGAAGATGTTTGAAGGTGGTATTATTTAAATGAGAGTAAAAAGATCAATAACAGTGTCCTTTAGAGATCAGATAAAAAATTCATCTTATTCATGTGTCTTTTGCACAATTTCAATGCTAAGTAGAGTGTTCCTTACGTAGAACTGGCTTTGTGAAGCGGCAGGTAGCCACTTGTTTTATAAAGAGAAGAATTAAGTTATTTTTCTTTCAACGGCTGAGTTGGTGAATCTTCCTTGGTCTGCACAGATCTGAAGTAATAATTTTTTGCATGCCTCTCCCTAAGTTAGACAGGAGTGAAATTGGTCGAAGGGTAGCTATCCCAGTTGTCCTTTTCTTTTTCTGTACAGGGATTATCCATACTTATTTCCAAATTCTGGGTAAGTACCCGTTGTTGAGGCAGCGATTGAATAATATTTGTATGTATTCAATTGCCGAAACGGAAGCCTCAGGTCGACCGGGACTGCCCATTTTTTTCTTAAAGTATATACCTAGACTTGTTACTATCTGATCGGGGCCACTCAGTGTAGAATTTCCCTCTTGAAGTTTATTTATTATGGAATTCTTTTGGATTCCAAAGAGTCTTCTTACCTCTTTAAAAGTTTGAGGACAGGGTTTTATTAGTGAGAGTCGATGTTGAAAGCACTGGCTTATTTCATTCGCTACTTGTTTTGTACTTATGAGAAACGCTAGATCTTTGAAAATATTCTACGAGGGTTGCCTCTTATGTTTCGGGATTTGGCAACCCTAGTGTTGCAATCCGGCAATTGACAGAGCTGACGTAAAGTTGGACATTTTTGAGGTTATACGCACTCAGAACGTTTTTACATACGAGCGCTATTTGTGTTGTTTACAGTAACTTAAAAGATTCTTCTCGGCCCAAAAGTGGAATTAAATCGTCAACATTTTCGTGCGATTATTTTTTACAACTTTCGGCGTGGATTAACTCAGCAACAGTGCATGGATGAACTTAATTCAATTTTTGGCGATGAAGCTCCATCAAGGACCAGTGTTTATCGATGGTATGGTGAATTCAATCGTGGTCGTAGTTCACTCCAAGATGAATTTCGTGAAAGTCGTCCAAAATCAGTTGTTGTTCCGAAAACCATTGATGCTGTGTGCGAACTGATATTGGAACATCGTCATGTGACCTATCGTGAGATTGAGACAACCTTAGGCGTTAGTGGGACCAGCATACATTCAATATTGCATAAACATTTGACTGTCAAAAAAATTTGTCCGTGTGGGATCCCACACAATTTGTCAATCGCCCAAAAAAAGGCTCGTGTCAATTGGTCGAAAGAAATGCTCAAAAAATACGGTCGCGGTGATTCGGAACACGTCTATGACATCGTGACAGGTGATGAATCGTGGATTTACGCGTATGAGCCCGTAAGTAAACAGCAGTCGACTGTCTGGGTGTTTCAAGATGAGCCAAATCCAACAAAAGTTATTCGCGCACGAAGCACTACCAAGCAAATGGTCGCCTGTTTTTTCGGAAAAACTGGACATGTCGCAACCGTACCACTAGAACAACACAGAACAGTCAATTCTGAGTGGTACACAACCATTTGTTTGCCAGTTGTCTTCCAAGAAATCAGGAAAACCAACCGCCGAAGACGGATCACTCTTCACCACGACAATGCGAGCTCTCACACATCGGCTGCGACAACTGCATTTTTGAGCACCCAAAACATCGATTTGATGGGTCATCCGCCGTATAGTCCCGACTTGGCACCGAATGACTTCTTTTTATTCCCGTACGTAAAAAACAAACTGAGAGGTCAACGTTTTTCGACGCCTGAAGAAGCGGTTGCTGCATTCAGAATGCATGTGTTGGAGATACCTCAATCAGGGTGGCAAAAGTGCTTCGACAATTGGTTCAAACGCATGCAAAAGTGTATAGATCTTCATGGGGAATATTTTGAAAAACAATAAAGTGATTTTCGATGATCAATATTTGTTTTTGTTCTCTAATCCCGAAATATAAAAGGCAACCCTCGTATTATGGTAATAACGGAACGTTGTTTTCTTCTTTTCAGTTCTGCCATTTGTCTTTCTGCCCAAAAAGCACCGTTATGTAATCTGGGAGGTCTTTTTGGAAGTAAAGGCCTCATCTCGATTTATTGTTTCATTCTCATGCTCCTTCCGTGGTGGTTACTTATCCGCCGAGTTGAAAATGAACAGGTCTCCGAGGATCTAGGACCGGTTGGTGCTGCTTATGCTCGGTTCTGCATTGGTTGAAATAATTTGGGCCGCCTTAAGTGTCTGATGAGGATTCATGCGTCCCCTCCCTTGGGCTCCCATTGATGGCTTTCTTCGAATTCCTCTCTTTTCGAAGGCGATTTTGTTGGGGCTAGGATTGCTTTGACGCTAATTAACGGCTAACGGGTGTAGTTACCCAGCTCACAGGTTTAAGAAGTGTGTAGGTATATATATATATATATATATATATATATATATATATATATATATATATATATATATATATATATATATATATATATATATATATATATATATATATATATATATATATATATATATATATATCATCATTATCATCATTGGCACTACAATCGGGATCGAGTCTTGGCCTTTTTTAGCAAGTCTATACACTGGTAACCGGTCCTTATCCAAGACTTGTTAAATTGTCCATAATAATTTGTTTTTCCGAGCAAGGTTATTAGCCTATGTATCTATATATATATATATATATATATATATATATATATATATATATATATATATATATATATATATATATATATATACTTTTCCCAGGAGAGGCGAAGTTAAAACGCTGAGACGGGACCCCGCGATGCCATTAAATAACCGTTGCAGTTCTTTTTGAACAGTTGCAGGTTGTTAACGCTCCGGAAACACTTGCGTGGGAATGGAATTATACAGCTTTCCCGCTCTGTAATGGAACGAGCTGTGATACAGGGACGTTCACACCATCGGGATATGAACCGCAAATTGGTGCGATCCGTCGGATTGTTTTGTAGAGCGCATGTAAACCGAATTGCGCGGAGGAATATGACGAATGTCCGAAGAACAATACCCATCATAATATCTGTAAAACAGACACAGATCAACTACGCGCCTTCGATGTGATAACGACTGTATGCCCGACATCAGCGCCATGTCCCCGATCAGGCCGATCGTTCTCCTCTGTGTACTGTCAAGTAGGTCGAGGGTATGTTTAGAAGCAGCGCTCCAAACATGAGAACTATTTTCGAGCGCGGGTCTAATTTGGGATTTACAAAGGAGAAAAATTTGGGCCAGTGTAAAATATTTCTTGGCTCTAAAAAGATAACTCAGTTTTCCTGAGGGTGACCTGGCGATGTTCGATACGTCTTGATGGTATGATACATTCCCACAGACCGTGACTCCGAGCAATTTCAAGGTTTCCCCAGATTCGAGGGCCTGGCCATTCTTTATCAGCTGTGGAACCGATAATCCAATTTTCTTTATGAATGTTGTATAGTGCATACATTGCATTGAAGTCGACGAGATTGGCCTTTCCCCACTGCAGGACCTTATCCCGACCCGCATTCTGAGAGTCGATCTGGCTACATCTCAGCTGGTGCGACGTTGATGCACTAATCGGGCGATCACCCGAAAAGAGGGAAACAAGTGTACTATCGTCTGCAAAACTGAACACTTTGTTATCCGTTGTTGCAATGCAATGCAACATAACAATCACCAACATCAACCAATCATCATAACAATCACCGGCAGTAACAGACTAAACAAACAATCAACAACATGAAAGAAAAGAGCCAGTCGAAGGCGCCACCACAATAGCGTGCCCGAGGGTATGCAATGGAAGGCTAGCTCTGGCAAGGTTGCAGTCGGAGCTGAGCTTTGCATGCCAATCGCCTGCTGAATAATATTCGAAGTGCTCTCTCGGGCAACGGAAAAAACAGTAGAGTGGCGATAATTAAGGCCGTTGCCAGCTGACAAATCTTTCGGTGTCATGGAAGACACAGCTGCTGAGTAGCAGGCCGCGTTCAGGCTACCGCTGAAGTCGAGAGAAAAAAGAAGACATTCAACTATATAGCTGGAAGAGGTTTTTATTTTGAACCGTTCCTTTCTTTGCACTTTTGAATTGTAAGAAGACAATTGTTTTTTTTTTTTTTTTGGATAAATAAAATTGGATTTGTTTTTGTTTTGCTTGGTTAGAACACCACATCCATTGACTCTAAAAAATCATACATGTGAAACAAAAACTGTGTTGGAGAGAAAATATAACCTTGAGGCACTCCGAAATTAACAGGATACAAATCCGAACACTCGCCGTCCACAACAACCCGGATCGATCGATTTTCGAGGAAAGTCTTCGTCCAGTCGTCCTCCGTGCATAAGATAAACGAAAGAATCTGGTGTGTAATGGCGATAGTTCTAGATCCCCTTTTATATTACACAATATCGTATAGATAATTAAAATTGGTGTACTCGGGGTTTATTGTTTTTGGATTTCGTTTTTAGGTATCTAGGTTGCCTTTTCCTCTCCAAACTTTCCTTCCAATTAAATGGTTGGCCTTTCAATGTTCTTTTCACTCTTACTTTACTTACTATGTTGTATTCACTTTTTGTATTTACATCTTTCTTTTATTTTAATGTTCTTTTTTTACATTGCTTTATTTGCTATATAGTATTCACTTTTTTTTAATTACAAGTATATTTTATTTCAATGTGTCAATTGAATTTTTAAAATTTATTACTTTTAACCTGCCAGGCAACCAAGCCTAGCTTAAACACACACACACACACACGACGAGTTGGTTTTTTTCAGACTAACTCAGGTGACCAACAACCACCGACTACTCACCCGAACAACAGGTATTCTCCCCATTCACACCCTTCTATCTGATCGCCCATTCCCGATCGCACACTTATTTTCCCATTTCCCCGCCCACTGCATGTGAATAAACTCTCGCGAATTTACTCACCAGTCAATGAACCCGGGGAGAATGGGAAAATTGGAAAGGAAGGTATTTGGGTTTGGGGGTTGATTTGGTTTCGCTTGCAACGAAAAGCGAAACCAGAGGAATGACCGTGTGGCATCGTAGGAAGATTGGGTAGTTCTCGGAATGGAGAACTACGAGTGCATTCCGAGGAGGGGAAATTGAAAGGGATAAAGAGTATACTCACGCATACTTTTGTTACGTCTCCAGTCGCCGTGCTTCCTCTTTCGAGGGAAGAGCGAGGAGGTTATTAAATTAAGGGGTTATTAATAATTAAAGTTTTCTTTTCAAATAATTATTTGTTTTATTTATTTTTTATTGAACTCAGCTATCTCAAGCTGAGCTCTCTTCTTTCTATTTTTTTCATATAAATTTACTTGTTTATATAGAATATTTTGTTCTAACTGACTGTGGCGTATAAACTGATCAAAACAATCTAGAAGTCTCTGTGACTTAGAATTTTGAATAAACTTTGAACGAAAATCAAAGTGGCCATGTTTTGAAATGAAAAATGTGCTTGTTATGAAGAGGGCATATTTATGAAATGTGCTGTAAGTGACTGGATATAGAATATAGTGTCTGCTTATTTATGAAATGTGCTGTAAGTGACTGGATATAGAAAATTGTGTCTGTTTATTTATGAATTGTATTAACTGAGAATGTAGGATATGTGAGGATGTAGTTTTAAGGGTTGTGTTTTTAAGGGTTGTGTTTTTAAGGGTTGTGTTTGAAAGGACACGAGTTAGTGTTAAAGCGAATAAGGGTAGTATTCTGGAATACAACATCCCACCCTTCTTCGAGAAAGAAAATTATCCTTGAAGAGAATAATTTTCTGTTAACTATTGCTTAGATTAGGTTTAATTACCGACTTGGATTTTCGTTCAATTACAATGGCGTTCAAAGTTAATCTTATATCAAAAGTTACAAAAATCCAAAAGTTCTTAATACTAGAAAAATAGGTTACAATAATCTGAAAGTTTACTTATAGTCTACTTACATTATCTTTTAACTAACTTTAAATATTTCTAACTAACTTAATATTTCCACTTGGAACCTTTTCTTTTATTATCCAACAACTTTTTTTTTCTATACATATAATTAATATTATTTCTCAAAATTCTCTTTTTTGTTCGAATCATATCCCAATATATATTTTAAAATGTATTATATCCCAGTATATAATAAAATTTTTTTTTTCTAAAATTTTCTTTCTTTCTTCCCCTTTTTTACCTTTTTTTTTTTTTCGTTTCCCTCATTTCTTACAATTGTTTTATATATTGAATAAAAACAAAGGCCATTTGTTAAGTGTCTATCTTTTCCTTAAATTTATGGAAAATTTTCCAAAACTTTTTTGGGCCTAATATTATGATGACTGCATAGAATTGCATAATACCAAACATTTTCTTAAGAAATGATCTCAGTTGTCCTAAATGACTGTATACCTTTTTATTTTTTCTTATTTCGTGTTCGAATACATGTTTATTGTTGTAAAATTTAATTTGTAAGGTATTTATAAGGTTTTTCTTTTCAATACCTATTTTAATTGAATTATAATTTTCAATTTTCATAACTTCGTGTTGGTGCTTAGTATCGTTATTTAAAATGTTTAGTGTTTTCGGCTCATTGTCATCATTTTCTATAGCTTTAACTTCTTTAATTGAATTATTATTTTCAATTTTCATTACTTCGTGTTGCTGTTCAGTATCGTTATTTAAAACGTTTAGTGTTTTTGGCTCAATGTCATCATTTTCTATAGCTTTAACTTCTGTCGGAACGTTTACCTTTTCAGTCTTACTCATTGCTGATGGATCGTTTAGTTTCTCAGTCTCATTTACTGATTCGTATAGTTCTTCAGACTTATTTGCTGTTAGAACATCTTGGTTCCCAGTCTTATTTGCTGTTTAAACTATTTCTTCAGTTATATCTGCTGTAGAAACCTTCAATCCTTCAGACTTTGGTGCTGAAACATGGTGTTCTTCAGTGTTAACTACTGAACTGACCTGGGTTTCGATTTTTATTGCACCTTTTGGATCTTCAGTCTTTACCACCGCTGAATTTTCAGTCTTTGTTGCTGAAGTGTCGGGATTGTCTATAGGGATAGCCGAAATGTGAGGGATTTTTGTTAGTGTATTTTCTGCAAGTTCTGAATTTTCAGTCTTTAATATTGCTGAGTTTTCAGTCTTGGTTGCTGAAGTGTCTGTGTGGTCAATAGGGATATCCGAAATATTAGGGATTTCAGAGTTTAATACTGCTGAAAGTTTCGAATTTTCAGTCTGTGTTGCTGAATTATATTCCAAAATTGGAGTATGAATCGGAATATTTATATTAGTGCTTGTTTTCTCTTCGTTTATCTGTATCGCTTTAGTTATTTGGTTAGGAGCTTCATTAAAATTGTCGTTATCTATTGCCAAAGATCTAATGTTATAAATAGAAAAATTTTGTCTGTCTTCCACTGAGGTTAATTTAGATTTCCTCTGGAACCCATCGGCAAATGAAATTTCGAAGTTATTTGCACTCGATACATCGAATGTTCCGCCATCCAAGTCGAAAAAGTGAGGACCTTCCTTCCCTTTTTAGGGGTTTATCTTGCACTAATCTTCCTCTGGGATCGAGACCTCCTTCGAGGATTAAGTCGTCCTTCGGGGATTGGTCTTCCTTCGAGGATTAAGTCTTCCTTCGAGGATTGAGTCGTCCTTCGGGGATTGGTCTTCCTTCGGGGAGTCCACCCGTCTTCGTGGATCGGTCT
Organism: Microdon myrmicae; assembly: GCA_963931805.1. Classification (NCBI taxonomy): domain Eukaryota; kingdom Metazoa; phylum Arthropoda; class Insecta; order Diptera; family Syrphidae; genus Microdon; species Microdon myrmicae. Next base: position 65,056,671 of record OZ007502.1, read on the forward strand.
TCCTTCGATGAGTGGTCTTCCTTCGAGGATTCCACTAGTCTTCGTGGATCGGTCTTCCTTCGAGGATTGGTCTTCCTTCGAGGATAGAGTCGTCCTTCGGCGAGTCCACCAGTCTTCGTGGATCAGTCTTCCTTCGAGGATTGGTCTTCCTTCGAGGATTGGTCTTCCTTCGAGGATAGAGTCGTCCTTCGGGGAGTCCACCAGTCTTCGTGGATCGGTCTTCCTTCGTGGATCGGTCTTCCTTCGAGGAGTCCACTAGTCGGGAGTCCACCCGTCTTCGTGGATCGGTCTTCCTTCGAGGAGTCCACTAGTTGGGAGTCCACCAGTCTTCGTGGATCCCCCCGCTGCCACCAGTGTTACGTCTCCAGTCGCCGTGCTTCGTCTTTCGAGGGAAGAGCGAGGAGGTTATTAAATTAAGGGGTTATTAATAATTAAAGTTTTCTTTTCAAATAATTATTTGTTTTATTTATTTTTTATTGAACTCAGCTATCTCAAGCTGAGCTCTCTTCTTTCTATTTTTTTCATATAAATTTACTTGTTTATATAGAATATTTTGTTCTAACTGACTGTGGCGTATAAACTGATCAAAACAATCTAGAAGTCTCTGTGACTTAGAATTTTGAATAAACTTTGAACGAAAATCAAAGTGGCCATGTTTTGAAATGAAAAATGTGCTTGTTATGAAAAGGGGCATATTTATGAAATGTGCTGTAAGTGACTGGATATAGAATATAGTGTCTGTTTATTTATGAAATGTGCTGTAAGTGACTGGATATAGAAAATTGTGTCTGTTTATTTATGAATTGTATTAACTGAGAATGTAGGATATGTGAGGATGTAGTTTTAAGGGTTGTGTTTTTAAGGGTTGTGTTTCAAAGGACATGAGTTAGTGTTAAAGCGAATAAGGGTAGTATTCTGGAATACAACACTTTAGTAGAAACTATTCCTATTCGAACTACCTGTACTTTTTATATCAGACGGGGGAATTACCGGTGTACCGGTATGAAATGTGAGGTAAAAAAACGTTTATTCGGAAAAGTAAAAGACATTTTCTTCGAAGTATTGGCCGTTGCTTTCTACACATTTCGACCGCCTTTCTGGCAATCTGTGGATAACACGCCAATAAAACAGGCCGCCTTTTGAGGCAAACCATTCGGAGACCCAATTTTCGACTTCTTCGTAGGAAATGAATTGCTACTCAGCCAATGCGTGTCCCATCGATGAAAACAAATGGTAGTCGGAAGGAGCCAAGTCTGGTAAATACAGCGGGTGGGGAAACACTTCCTAGCCGAGAGCTTTTATTGTTTCTTTGACGGGTATGACTCGGAGCATTATCACGCAACAAAACTATCTTTCCGTGTCTTGTGACCCATTCTGGTCGTTTTTCGATCAATACATGGCTCAAATTGATCATTAGTTGTCGGTAGCGTTGCGCATCAACAATTTCGCCAGGTCTTAGAAGTTCATGATACACCACTCCCATCTGGCCCCACCAAATACAGAGCATTGTCTTCTTTCCGAACCGATCGGGCTTTGCAGTCGATGTTGACGCTTCTCCTGGATGTACCCATGATTTTCTGCGTTTAGGATTTTTAAAATAAATCCAGTTTTTATCACCAGTCACAATTCGATGCAATACTGACTTCCTTTCGTGTCGTAGAAGCAACATTTCACATGTGGTGTTTCGGTTTTCCATCTGCCTGTCATTCAATTCATGTGGCACCCAGTTTCCACACTTTTGGATCTTTCCCATAGCTTTTAAACGATCGGAAATTGTTTGTTGTGCAACATTTAACATTTGTGCCATTTGTTTTTGACTTAACGTGTCATCTTGATCTAATGCTTGCAGATCGGCGTCTTCAAACTTTTTCGGTGGTCTCCCACGTTCTTCATTTCGCACATCAAAATCATTATCTCTGAACCGCTTAAACCATCTTTTGCATGTTGCTTCCGATAGAGCATGATCACCATAAGCCTCGACAAGCACTCGATGCGATTCTGCAGCACTTTTCTTCAAATGAAAACAAAAAGATTAATGCTTTCCGCAAATCATCATTCGACATTTTTAACAGGATTAAGAAAATGATGTTGCTTATACAATGACTTGATGCATACTAAATATGTTTGACAGATGTCATAGAAACCAAATAAAAGAAATATAAGGGCTCGTTCACAACAAACGTTCCCTATCGATACATTTGTATCATGACGTTCACTTCACACCGGTATACCTGGTATGCTTGGGATATTCTTTTGCAGTGGAATGTGCAAAAGGAATTTGAAAATAGATTAAACTGTTTCGCTATGTAAAAACAGCGTTGTCTACTCATGTTTGACTGTTGTTAATCAGCAGGGTGGATTTATGATTTCAGATAGGGGAACCGATATGGGGGATTTAGGGAATCGGCTTTTGGGCCAAAACGAGTGCAAATCAGTTTAAAGATTTGAAAGGCGCGAGGGGGGGGGTACTTTAATTATGTAACAGAATGCATTGAATAGTACACGGGAAAAAAAATCACATTCCGCATCGAAGACCGTACCGGCGCAATCACAGGAGGCTCCAAAACACCTGCATCGAGGTTGGAATTCGCGGAAAATAAACTCACGAACACCTTAGCTTTATCATTTGAATTTGTGACTACTGTCCCACTACTCGTCACTAACGGAGGAAAAGAGGTTGAGTTACTGCTGACAGCCTTTGCTTTGCCAGAAAGGGGCGCGAACAACTTAGTCACTTCTTTGTGGTATCAATTTGTATGCGTTTCTGATTCTAACAAAATTCGTTCTGTTAACTTCGGTGGGATTGAAGCGCCATTGTTAAGGTCATAATAATGTGGATCTCGAGTCCGAAACGAATAATCTCTCTGACCGACTCCGCACATGCATTACCATCGGAGTCTCCAAAGCACACCAGCGATCACGGAAGCGATGCGAAGAAATCTGGCAAATCACCCCGCTTCGCAGCCCCATTCCTCCATATATGGCGAAGGTTCTTAGGTCGGCTATCTGATTGAAACGTAAGTGGTTGCCCAACCGATACCAAGCAGTGGTCTGAGTTTCCCAGTAACACAGCAACCTCCACAGTATAAATGCTCGGCTCGGAACCCAAAAACAGATCGAGATTGCTCGCATAATCACCTCTGGCATTCAGCACTTGCGTAGGTTCCTCCCCGAGTCGAGTCAAGTTACGGCTAACAGCGAAAATCTCCGCCAGCCTCCCAGCCTCCCAGCCTTATCGGTTCTGTTAGAATGTACCAACCAGTCGGAATTGTAAACATTCAAATCGCCAAGGACGACCATTTCAGGAGCCGGTTGGTTAATCTGTGTCTAGTCGACGGTACAAGAAAGATTTTCGAAAACTCGCAGACTTCATCCTTCATCTATTTTGCAGAGTTGGTGTTTTCGGAAGGGAAGATTTCATGAAGAAAACACCGACTCGGCAATAAACATACCCTCGACCTACTTGACAGCACACAGAGGCGAACGATCCGCCTGATCGGGGACATGACGCTGATGTCGGGCATACAGTCGTTATCACATCGAAGGCGCGTAGTTGATCTGTGTCTGTTTTACAGATATTATGATGGGTATTGTTTTTCGGACATTCGTCGTATTCCTCCGCGCAATTCGGTTTACATGCGCTCTACAAAACAATCCGACGGATCGCACCAATTTGCGGTTCATATCCCGATGGCGTGAACGTCCCTGTATCAGAGCTCGTTCCGTTCCAGAGCGGGAAAGCTGTATAATTCCATTCCCACGCAAGTGTTTCCGGAGCGTTAACAACCTGCAACTGTTCAAAAAGAACTGCAACGGTTATTTGATGGCATCGCGGGGTCCCGTCTCGGCGTTTTAACTTCGCCTCTCCTGGGAAAAGTATATATATACGTAGGTTAATAACCCTGCCCGGAAAAACAAATTATTATGGACAATTTAACAAGTCTTGGATAAGGACTCGATACCGGTGGAAAGACTTCCTAAATAAGGCCAAGACCGCATCCCGATTGTAGTGCATATATATATGTGTGTATATATATATATATATATGTATATATATGTGTATATATATATGTATATATATATATATGTATATATATACATATATATATATATACACATATATATATGTATATATATATATATATGTATGTGTATATATATATATATATATTTATATATATATATATATATATTTATATATATATATATATATATATATATATATATATATATACCCATGAACTATACTCATGTGAATTCGGGAGTTTCACCCCTTGTGTCCAATTAAAGCCGGTTTGCAACGAGCAGGTTTTTCCTCATCTTCACATTCTTTAGGCATACCAACTCAAGCCGTCGATGCCTGCGTCCCCAATCCCTCTCCGCCTGCTCTCTTCTTCTTCCATCCGTACTATGTATTGACCATTAAAGTTATTTAAGATTCTTTTTCTAAAGACGTATTTTAAAAATTATTCGTTTTTAGCAACGCTCCATTTCTACTAACGGAGCACTCATACTTTCATTATCTTATTCATCCGCTGAAGCCATTATTTTCAGCCGCATTATACAGTATCAAAAAAATAGGGAGGAGACATTACATTGCGGACAGACGTGGGTCATTTTGTAGAGCTGGCTATATATATGTAATGACTTTAACCAAGTTAAAACATCAATTTTAAAATGTTGTTGATGTTCTTCAATGTATTTTTAATTGTACTTCATTTTATTTTTGCGTTTATCACACTAAACTCCTGATCGCAATTTCATCTATATGAGAAGTTAATAGCATAAATTACGACAGAGTTTGGTGAGGTGTAAACACGTTTAATTTGTGAGCCTTCCGTTATCCATCCTCATTTCATTTACAGGGTCGATACTATATATTCTGTAGGATGAGCAGCGCACAAAGTGTAAATCAACCTTCCTTCGTTTTATTTGTTCAAAGCTTCAATTTATCGGCAAGAAATTCAATTACTCATACTCCTCTGCACATGTGTTATCTTGATGGACCTTTGAACAATTTAAATAACGTAATAATCCTCTTGGAATTCAATTTTGATCACTTCTTTAAATTCAGACGGGATACAGAAGGCAAAAGTAATTAAACGTGAACCAACAAAGGATATACGAAATTCAAGGGTTTATTGATTGGAATGGAGGCAGGTAAGGAACATTTTTTGGGAAGAACAGAACACAGAAGGCTTAGGAGTATCTTCAACAATAACCTCAAAGATTATGGGAAGGGTCGAGAAGACCCTTGAACATGAATCTCACAGATTTACTAATGGCCACCCCAATTAAACCATCCTTTAGAAACGTTGACGGAAAAGTTGTGCTTCAACGCGAAAGGAATTCGTAAACCGAACACTTTGACCTGAACAAAAGTGAAAGATGATGATGTCTGCGACAATCTGTTTTGAATAAGCACGTCCGAAATATAATACTTAAAGTTGCCGAAAGTCAATTTAAAGTGAGCTGGCATTTCTAGAGTGTGGTGGAAAATTAATGGACCATTTTGTGTTGAAGGTCTGTAATTACTTGTATTTGTGGTTCCACAAATGCCGACATTTAATGTGATGAGTGTACAACAATACTTTGTATTTTTTAATAACGGTCAAGGAAACGGCTGAAATATATATCTAATGGAAATGATATTTAAAAAGCAGTGAAGCTTGAATTAATGTTAATCGAGTTGACTCATCACTGTTGTAACAGATACGACTTTCGCAAAGAACAGTCGAAAGATACAATATCAAAACCTGTAAAACATACATCACATTTATCCTATCATCCCTAATTATAGCTTAAGTCACAGCAATAAAAACAGCAAAGATGGTGGTTAAAAAATATAGAGAGAAAGAGATAAATAAAGAGACTGAAAGTACGTTACCCAGGAGGGATTTTATGGCAGATCAAACAGCCAAACAGTCTGGTATTTTGACACCTTATCTTAGCAAGACTTACTTCGGCAAAACGTTTACAAATTACAAAGCTATCTAATGAAAAATAATGTTCTATAAGGAATGTGTCTAGTCCGCTTAGGGTATAATCGGTTCTCATTATTTCCTACAGAACCCAAATTCGATATACCATGGAAAATATCGAAACAAATCTCTTGTAATTGACAAAAAGAAGAAACCAAAAACCAAGACCGACATTCGGAATTCTTTATGGAGTTCTAGAACGCTTCATGACGTGGCTCTGTTGCTTCTGTTTCTCCTTTTTCTCACTTTCGAAGTTCGTTCACGAAAGTTTGAACACTTGTTGCGATACTTCCAAAGTTGCACCACTTAGATTGAAAATCTGAAAGTTGGTGCAACGAACCAATGGGAATGAGGTTACTAAGACTTACCCCCTTTGGGAATCTGCATTCCATTCTACTTGGGAATTAACTATTTGAGAGGTGGCTGAGCAAGGGATAAACCAGCAAATGAGAACATATCTTCAAAACTCTAGGAGCATGCCCACCTGAGCCAAGTCCATCAATTATGGGAATGTTTGTGAAATTTTCCATAAATGTGCAGAAAGGCACGAAATGATACTTTTCACCCCACTTTCTCGACATCCATTATTTTTCCTTTCTATTTCTTGCATGTTTCAGTATAAATGAGTTATGAGTTTGCAATGGATAAAAGCCATAATCGAAATATGATTGTTCCATTAGTAAAAAAATAGCCATGAAGTTTTTGGGTACCCGTCAATTGTGGCCTACCATTATCGAAGCCACGAGTGTTTGAGCAACACAGTAATGGCATGCTCGTTTCAATAAGATAACATCACAATGCTTTGGTGAACAAATTTGTGAATTCGAATGTCGGTGACGTACTATAAATCCTTTATAATAGATAAAGAAAGTGATCATACGAGGCCCTGAGGTACTCAGCACAAATATTGTAAGGTGCAGTTTTAAAGCCGTTTTGTACTATCTGAATTAAACGCCAAGAAAAACAATTTCTAATCCACAGAGACTCATTGCCCTTACAAAACTACAAAATGGGAAATGAGGTTGGATGTCAATAAGATTTTTGGAGATATTCAATAGGATTTTTCCAGACATTGTGTTAGGGACTCGTCAATCTATGCACAGGAAAGTCGTCGCTCCGATATATCACACAATGGGCAAGTCGTCGTGTGGAGAAAAGGAAAACCAGCGATTACCACCAGGCGCTGGATATAAATAAAAAACAAAAGAGTGTCCAACGAATACTCAGGCTGACGCTGCAACAAAGCAACATTGTTTCGACTTCCCAGGGAAGCGCTAATTACCCAGCACTAGTTGCTCAATCCCTGGGAAGAAGTGACACAATAGAAACATGTGCGGCAGCTGCTCATTTGACAATGGCACATGGGATCGATGGGCATGTGCACAAGTAGAATATATAGAAAGCAAGAATTGTAAACCGTTGAGTTCTCTTGACGAGCTCGAAGGGACGCGTAAGCGTCTTCATATCTTATAGTAAATAAATATATGCTCAGGATAGAAATACTGGTCTGTTATTTTAGAAGGAAGTTATTCCGTTTTTCAATCGGCTCCTTCTCCTGTTTTACACGTAGCCTAGGCCACTTGCCCCGCCAGTGGTAAGGAGTGCTCGAAAAATTCCTCCCTTCGTTTACGTTTACGAAAGGCATGTTCCCACCACCAGTGGTAATACCCCGCGCGAGAGTAAGAGACAGCACAACTAATACCACGGCACAACGCACCGGAGGGATTCGGTAGCTTCACGGACGGCGTTATTTTCTTTTTCTTTTCTTGTACTTTGTAGCCTTCTCAGTCGTCGTCTTCACTTGGGATTCCATAGACGACTTCAGGTGCTGGGTTTCCAAGGTGTTGGTCCACTGGTAATTGGGTCAGAAGAGCCCTCTTCTCAAGCACAAAAACCAGTTCGAGATGTGTTGTAACTTCCCATTTGTTGAATCTGCAATGCTTTCCTTGAATTCACCCAATATAAAAACTGCTTCTAGTCGAATGAGCTGTTGTTAAGTTCAAAATCAGATCCAACAAAAAAAAAAAACAAAACGTAAAACAAGTCCACACTTTATTAAGTACACATTAAATTACGCTTCAATTACACCTTCAATTCCAACCGAACCCAAAAAATTATCTGCGGTAACAAAAACGGTTAACAACAGTTCGGTTTTTTCGGCTTTTTTCTGCCCTTTTCTCCACAAACCATTTTACGGGAATCTTTTCGATTCTTCCTCTAAGTCCGATGCTTTTTCTCTCTTCTGACAACGGAACGTCAACCAAAAAAAAACCGTACATCAAAACATTGACCCTCTGTCTCTCTCGCTCCCCATTCACGTCCACTTCGAAAACCAAATTCGAACTCGAAGAACTGCACGATCCACACCCGAATCGGGGCGTGTTCAAGAACTCACTTCTGGATCGTGCAATTCCTCCACCACCTTACCGCCATACTACCTTAAAACAAATTATGTTAATAATTAAATACAAAATTATTAATTGATGGGTGGCGGACGCACGTAACATACCCCCCCCCCCCCCCCCCCCCCCCCCACAAGACTGCGTGGCATTCTTAGGAGAGCAATGTCACGCCGGAGTGTGGACGGCGGAGAGCAAACAAACAAACAATCAACAAACCAACCAATAAATAAATAAATACACATGCTTAGGTGTTAAGGTTAGTAAGGATTTTCTATATATTTAGTACTACTTATATATTAGGGTTAGTGAAACAAAATAAATAATGCTTAAGTGCTAATGTTTGTACGTTTTAGGCTACCTATATACTAGGGTTAGTAAAAATAAATAAATAAATAACACTGATGTATTAACCTAAGAGGGGGAACAACAGACAAGCACTCCACAAAACCAAGGACAACACAAACGCCCGCGGCGGGTCCGACACTTAATCCGATGGTCCGACCAAAAGCTCGACCGCCCACACGATCCGGTTAGGACCCCCCGCCAAGGCGATGTGATCCCCTTTCGTCCAACCCCTGAAATGCCACCCGGAGGCGAAAACGTCCCGCTCTTATATATTTTCCCTGATTTAAACCTCGAGCTCATGACTCCCCTACTCCCAGTAGGGCTTCCGACGGTTGTTGTGTACAACCACCGTCCTCTTGCCTAGCTTCACCGCGCTATTGACCGCGCTTTTCACCTCCACCACGTCATAAGGACCTCTCCATAGCGGCGCCAATTTTCCTTTTTTGTTTTCTTCCCGCATCAAGACTTTACCGCCCACATGGAACGTGAACGGGCGTAACTAGCGGTCATGATACCCTTTGGACCTCTTTTTCGAGATCAACAGATTGCGCCTAGCTATTTCGTACGTTTTCTGAAGCTTGTACTTCAATAGCTTATGGAAGCTCTCGTGGTTGTAAACCGGTTCCGGAGGTAATTTGATGTTCGAGGGAACATCCGGAGTAAAACCAAAGAGACAGTCCATCGGCGTCAACCGGGTACTCTCGTGCACGCTGGTGTTGTACACGAAAGTGGCCGCCCTCAGGTATTGATCCCAGGTTTGGGGATTTGTGTCCACAATGCTGCGTAGGTATTCTACCAGCGGTCGATGGGCTCGTTCTAAGGCACCATTCGATTGTGGGTGGTACGCTGAGGTTTGCAGTTTTTTGATGCGGAGCAGCCTGCACACGCTTTAATCAGGCTGCTCAGGAAATTGCTGCCCTGATCGGTGACTAGTTGCGTAGGTACACCATACCTTGCAACTATTTGGTCGAAAAAGACCGAAGCCACCGTCTCAGCCTCTGCATTGGGCAGGGCATAGCAATCTATATACTTCGATAAATTATCTTGGAACGTAAGTATATATAGATTGCCTTCAGGAGTACGGTCCAGGGGGCCCACGATATCTAAATAAACCTTTTCGAAAGGCCTCTTGGCAATGTCGGTGATTACCATCGGCATTCGTAAATTTGGGGAAGACTTCATGCGCTGACAAATCTTACATACTTTAATATATTGCTTGATATCGCGCATCATATTCTTCCACCAGTAGTGCCTGCGTATCTTCTTATACGTCTTGATCACCCCTTGGTGCCCACCTAAAGGGTGATCATGGTAATCCCGTAATAAGTGTTGGATCTCCTCGGGATTAGTTATTTCCATTCCTTTTTCCGTGCAGGAAGGAATGGCGTCCTCTTCAGAAGGTGACTCCTCGTCACTGGGACGTCCCGGGGATCCCTCGCTGTCCCGTTGGTTCTTGGGCTGGGCGCGAGTCACTACATTGCATCGCGGTGGTGAAGGGGTTTCGTCTACAGAATGGGGAATACGGCTTAGCGCATCCGCATTGGTGTTGTATTTACCGGGTTTGTACTCGATTGAGTAGTCAAACTCCGATAGCTTATGACGAAATCTGGTAAGGCGTGAGGTGGGTTCTTTCACGCCGAACACTCCCTTCAACGGTTTGTGGTCCGTGTACACGGTGAAGCGTCTACCCAACAAATAGCACAGAAAATTCGTCGCCGCCCATACAATGGCCAACAACTCCTTCTCGATTGTGCTATATCTACGTTCGGCCCCATTCAGGGTGCGGCTGGCATAGGCAATAGGCTGGTCTTTGCCTATCTCACCTTGGGATAACACCGCTCCAAGTGCCTCATTACTCGCATCCGTGGTTAGATTAAAGGGTTTTGTGAAGTCGGGGTAAACCAATAGTGGTGGCGAAATTAACTTCCCCTTTATCTCTTCAAATGCCTGTTGACATTTGGACGACCACGTGAACTTCACGTCCTTCCTTAATAAGTTCGTTAAGGGGCGCACTATCCGGGAAAAATTTGGCACAAATTTCCGGTAATAGTTCGCCAACCCTATGAATGAGTGGACGTGGCGTACCGTCTTAGGAATGGGGAAATCTCTGACACTAGCTGTCGTGTCAGGATTTGGCGAAGCCCCTTTTTCTGAACAAACATGTCCCAGGTAGACCACTTCCCTTTGCAGGAATCTACACTTTTCCGGTTGAAGTTTGAGGTTGTGGTATCTCAACCGGTCGAACACCCTCCGGAGCTTGTCATTATGGTCAGCCAGGTTCTTACCATATATGACGATGTCATCCAGATACACGAAGCATTCGACCCCTTGCAGACCAGTAAGGACATGGTTCATTAGTCTCTGAAACGTAGCCGGGGCTCCTTTTAACCCGAACGGCATACGTCGAAACTCATAATGCCCATAGTTGGTGCTAAAGGCGGTTTTATTCCGATCGTTTAGATCTACCAAAACTTGGTGATAGCCACTGGCCAAATCGAGCGTGGCGAAGTAACGCGAGCGACCGAGCTGGTCTAAAATGTCCTCTATACGGGGAATAGGATACGCGTCCCCGATGGTTTTTTCGTTTAGCTTGCGAAAGTCTACCACAACTCTCCATCGGGCTTCTCCGTCGGGGCCCGCTTTCTTGGGAACCACTAGAAGGGGGGAGTTCCACGGGCTTTTGCTTGGTTGGATAATGTCGTTATCCAACATTTCCCGAATTTGCTCGTTTATAACCTGCCTTTTGCTTTCGGGCAATCGGTACATTCTTTGGTTAATGGGTGCCTGATCCCGTACCAAAGGTATTTCGTGCGAGATTGCACTGGTGTACGTCAGGTAGTCGCCCTGTAAATGAAAAATATCGTTGAACTCTCGACATAACTCCGTTATCGATTGGCACTCGGGTGTGTTCAGGTTATCCCCTAAACGAAGTTCCCCGTGCAATTGTGCCAACCTGGAGCTCAAATCGGGTTCATCAGGCGACTGACCATCCGAGAACAGGTGTCGAATGAAGTGGAGGGATCGTCCCTCCAAAGATTGGTTCTCGGGCATGGGCCTGCTTGACTCGTCGTCAGAGTCAGTTCCCGGCGACGTATCTTTACGCTTGACCAAGGAGATGGTGTTATAGTCCTTGGTAGGGTATACTTTCACCGTAAGCTGATCGATCTTTTGAGGGCCATTCTGGGTATTAAGTGCCAATAACCTGGCACTCCTTGCCCTACTAGGAACGCAGTGCGAGAATAAAATGTTTCCTCGCGCGTCCTGCGGCACCAGAATGGCCTTTTCCCGGATGTCAATGGGGATAGCCACCTCCATTTGGGAGCGTGCCGGCACTTCTACCGGCCTACTCAGGGCTACTTCGATCCTCGGCGGCTCACGTTCATCCATCCACGATGTTTCCTCTCGCTGGGGTGACCTGCCTGAGCATTTTTTCGTATCCCTTCCCCGTGTGGGTGGGGTCCCCGGAAAAGTGTGGACCTCGGTATCGACCCTGGCAGGTCCCCGTGTCCCAACTCCCCGTTTGGTTACCTTATGCTTCAGCCCCCTCGTCCCACCATTAACAAAATCAACGGAGAAGAATTCGGGGTTTATGGCTGTTCGGGGAAATTCCAAACATCCACCCGGTCCGTTGATGTTGCAATGCCTGGACAGGAAGCCATTACCCAACAAGCCGTCTGCTTCTAACCCTGGCATGGAGTCTACCACGTGGAAACTGCAGGGAATCTCATGGTGCAACTTGAGAGTCCCATGGCAGGACCCACACGACTTGCCGTTGCCAAATATGGTTTGCAATGGTGTGGATTGCCGAACGTCCACCGCCTGGCCCCGGTGAAGGGCCCTCCGCTTCAAAAGGCTGACCTCAGCGCCAGTGTCCACCATGAGACGCGTAGTATTCCTACGGCCAATGTCCAAAGGAAGCTGGACCATGGGGACCTCTACTGGCAAAAGCTGAGGACAGTATTGGCCAATCAACGTGTTCAGTGCGGTCGGGTTACGGTCTCCCGACCCGACCTCCGGGAGTTTTCCGACCTCTGATTAGATGTCTCCTGCCGACGCACCGTCGCCGCATAAGTGCGTCGGCTGCAAGATTCGCACCGTGCCTTGTCCCTCCGTTCAGAACTATCCCGCCTGGAAGTCTCAATAGACTCCGAACCAGCGGGAGTGGACTGGCCTTGGCCCAACCTGGGCCCACGGTGCTGAGGTCGCTCCCTCCTATTTCTTTTATCCCTGGGTGAGGTGCCACGCCTCGCACCCACTTCTGAGGACTCCGAGTCCACGGAGTCGGTTCGTCTCTCGTCGCCGCCCGACACGGGCGATCGTCGCCCATCATCTCCATCCACCATCCGGGAAACCACACTCTCCGCGCGACTATTACCGGCTTTCCGATTTCGCCGGCGCTGTCTGCGTCTATTTCTCGCGCTTGCCCTACTCTCCACACGGGTGTCCTGCTCTCGGCTCGCAACAGGCGCTGTTCCGGCGTGCTGCTTGTGGGGAGAACCCCGGGAACCCTGCTGTTGTTCCCACCTTTGCCTGTATTCGCACCCGCGCAAGCTATGACCTTGTCGGCCACAAAACTCGCAACAGCACCGGGGGCTGCGGCTCTGGTAGGGCTCTCCGCTGAGCCTGCGGCCGCTGATGGTGCGGCCCATGCCGCGCGGTTCCGCTCTGCTGTCCACCACCCCTGTATGGAGCCTGGGCTTGGCGCGTCTGTCTCGGACGATCCGGTGCAGTCCACTATGTCGTGGCCATACCGCCAGCACTCGCGACAGAAAGGAGTGTTCCTTCTCCTCAGGCACTCGTCGTACACATGACCCCCACTTTGCAGAAGCTGCATGTTGTCTGGGATTCCAGGGGGCGAGCCGATCGATCAACCGAATCCCGGACCGGATTGTCCCGACCCGATCGATCTCCAGGCGCATACGCCCCTTGTGCCAAACCCTGCGACCCTTCACTCCGACCCGAGGAAGACACGGTATTTGACCACGCTCCCCTGCCAGAGGAGGCCGGGGTGTAGGCTCCAGCACCCGTACGATGATCATGGTGTCCGTACGACCGCTCCTGAACGAAACCATCCTCCCCCCGCCGACGACTATCAGGCTCTTCGGCCGGCAACACGAATGACACCGCCCCGGGATTTAAATGCGATAAAACCGGCGCCGGCGCCGCGGTGCAATCCCTAAAAGTGGAGGAAGGGCCATCTATAAAAGTTGAAGAGCTTCCTAGTCCTACATCTAATGATTCAGACGCTGGATCGGCGATTCCGGGCCGCGCATCCACAAACAAGTCGTCCTGCCTCAACATTTCCCTTCGAGCTCGTTCAAATCCAGTTAGGTGGTCCACCAGGCTTCGAAAAGGGACATTACCCAACGTGAGGAGGAAGTGCTTTAGTCCTTCCTCCCTCAGACCCCTTACCAACACCGGTTTGGCCATGCCCTCAAGCTGGCTGGCGAAGACGGACCTACCCTGGCGACCATAAAAACGCTCAGCTGCCTCCTCGCACCGTACCACTGCCCGCTTCACTCGGGAAACGAAACTTGTGGCATCCTCGGAAGGAAGTTGTCGCATTTTGGAGAGTTGAGCACACAACTCCTCATACGACACCCGGGGTTCGTAGGCCTCTCTGAGACGCTGTTCCGCTTCGAGGAATGTCGTGGGTGGTCTCTCCTCGAACATTCTATTGGCCTCGTCGCTCAGTCTAGAGGGCAGCCACCGGAGGAAGGTATGTTCCTCCTCCACCGCCAGCCCATCCAGGGTCCTTCTACAGCCCTTGAGAAACGAAGAGAGTCTCTCAGCTGTATCCGGGCCCTCCTGTCCCGAAAACATGGGTACCGCCTTCGACACTAGGTCGAAAACCGTATCAGTGCCCAACATAGTCCGTACAGGACATGGTTGCGGGCCCAGTTTAAAATATGAGGGCATCGGCGTGTCCTCCATGCTCCCAACAGGCTGTTTACTGACGGTGGGAGGGGGGCGCGTTGGCGATCGGTCGTCTACAAATTCGTCCCGCGAATCATGGAATGCCTCCGGATCCACCTCGTCAACCGGCGCCTCGGGAAATGCCTCGGGCCGTGCCCGGGCAGGGGTGCCCTCTCGGACATCTCTCTGACGTTGCCTTGTTTGCATCTGCAGGCCGTCTACTAAATCTCACTATTACCTACACCAAAGTCAATCCCGGATACCCCGCGGAGAAAAGAAAAAACAATCTCGTCGCCGACAGTATCAACCACCAGAAAGGGTGTGGAAAACAAAAAGGAAAACAATCCCACAACAAACAAACAAACACTCTCAAAGGGGGACCAACAACAACGACCCCGCCCAAGAAAGGAGAGAGAGAGAGAAAAGGAAAAGAACCCGGAAATGAAGACAAAAATCCTTCAACTCCACGATGAGGTAACAACACCAAAAATATACCTAACAAAATCACACGCGTATTCAAAAGAAGGAAGAAAAGGCAGAATCACAATTTCAAAAAAAAAATATACCAGATTAAGCCAGTGCTACAAATAAATGGTTATCACATATATAAATAAATAAATATATAAATAAATAAATAAATAAATAAATAATAGCACCAATCAATTTTCAAGAATAAATAAAAGAGAGAAAAAATTTAACTACATATATATACATATAGGTTTCAGCTCTGCCTGCAACTCCGCAATTTCACTCCAATTGATACGTTGGCTGTCTCTTCCGTTTCGAAAATGAACAAAACCACAACCTTTGGAGACGCACTCTTCATCCACAGCGACCTCGCAGCTCAATATTCTTCTATAAGCACCTGTATCGACTATTCTGTGCAGACACACAACTCCGATCGCCTCACTGAGTCGCTAAGCCAAAGCAGCAAACCTGCCGCGGTCCGTCCGGAAGGTCTGTCCAGTCAGTTTGTGACGTGTCCTGCTACTTGAGATGCACAGGTTTCTCCTGGATTTGGGCTTTTCAAGCACTTACGAGTTTGACTCAGGCTTCCCCAAATCCTGTCCGCAGCGCCAGTTTGTCATATTATAAATATAGCTTTAATATTTTTTTGATGTATAGAGTCGTGCTGTATGTGTCGTATGTTGTCCAGTTCAATGTTGTAACTGTTTTTCCTCCAATATCTTTACTTAGTTTGGGAGCCAGTATTCGCAAATTTGGGCTAATGGTTCTTTCATAAGAGTTGTAGATCTGCGCCAAATGCTGCAGATCTGGCTAATTTGAATTGGGTCTGTGGTGAAACTACAGGGGAGTAGTATCGTGTATACTATCCGGACTGTCGCATTCTCGAGCGCCACTGGTTAAGGGCAACAGATAGGCTTAAACAATAGGTACTCACAGTAATGGAGGCGTCAGTATTGTGGGTATGTAGCCTTCTCAGTCGTCGTCTTCACTTGGCATTCCATAGACGTCTTCAGGTGCACAGTTCGGTTTTTTCGGGTTTTTTCTACCCTTTTCTCCACAAAACATTTTACGGGAATCTTTTCGATTCTTCCTCTAAGTCCGATGCTTTTTCTCTCTTCTGACAACGGAACGTCAACCAAAAAAAAACCGTACAACAAAACATTGACCCTCTGTCTCTCTCGCTCCCCATTCACGTCCACTTCGAAAACCAAATTCGAACTCGAAGAACTGCACGATCCACACCCGAATCGGGGCGTGTTCAAAAACTCACTTCTGGATCGTGCAATTCCTCCACCACCTTACCATCATACTACCTTAAAACAAATTATGTTAATAATTAAATACAAAATTATTAATTGATGGGGTGGCGGACGCACGTAACAACTTTTGGTGTCGGTGGGTTTCGTCTTTTCTTACAGGGTATCCTCAACCAGCTGGCGCCACGACAAAAGACTACAGTCCACTATAGTCACGAACAATTTTTGGTTCTTCGAGACGGATCTTGGTAGCAAGGAAAATCCCTATCGTCAGAGCGACGAAATCAATGAAGATGCATTCACGTCCCACTGGAGGAGCACCAACTACCTGCACTGAGATTCGCACCGTGGGAGACCAAACAGCATCTGCCCATGTCCACGGCTGAAGAGGAGAACAAGAGCGCGTAACTAGGCCAGTGAAATTTAGGAAGGAACTGCCGTGCCCTGATGGAGGAGCGTCGACTACCTACATTGAGGTAGTCCGCACCGTACCAGCCGCCCGCCTAGAAGGAAAGATGTCTTCCACCCATTTCTTTTTTTTTATTACACTTCTCTCGGGAAAGGCGAACCTATAGCACCGGGTCGGTACCCCGAGATGCCACCAAATAACTTTTGCAGTTCTTTTTAAAACAGTTGCAGGTTGGATCGCTCCGGAAACTGGCGTGGGGAAGGAATTCCACATATTTCCCGCATCTTGTGAAAGGTCATATTTCTGCAGGGAAAGGCGTAACCAGCAAACGCGGCCAGAACAGCCCGAGAAGAATTGGAAATCGCCGAGGAAAGAGCCAGAGTAGCGCGTGAGGAACTCTAATTGTTGAAAGCGAGTTCAGACCAAGATGAAAGGAAGGTTGACAACTCGAATCTCGCTAGACGAAAGTTAAATAGTGAGACAGTCGCAAGACGCAAGGGCATCGGTGGTTCTCTAGCAACCGGAAATACTGCTAAAGAAGAGGCCAAACGAAAGGAAGACGTGTTCAATTAACAGTCGACGGATGTCATCGAAGGGAATCCGATTGATGACGACGGGGGCGAGGAAGAAGAGGAGCACGTCTGTTAAATGCTTGCACGTGAGGGTGAGACTATAGTCGAACGACGAAACTGCACCCGTTGTTGCCAAAAAAAGCTGAAGTGATGAAAAAGGTCATGGAGAAACGCAGGACAGGAACAAATAAGGAACGTGATCAACAAATGGAGCCGGGGTCGAAAGGCGGGTTTCCTTTTTTTATATATTTTTTATTTTACTTCTGTGGCTGTTCCGCCAATCCCCACGGGTCACTTACCTGAAAAACCCCCATAACTTTCACCCAATCTCCTAATGTTATTAATGCAATCGCATTAGCATCTTAAACGCTTCACGCATTAAAGAGATCAAATCAGTAATCTAAAAAACCCCTGGAAAAGAAAACTGACCTTTCATGTATGCCTTCGCATACAATTCTCCGTAAGATTTCTTTCTTAACTTATCAGGCAGAACCCCTTTATTGCAACCCAACTCCCATTGTTTCCCGACAACGCATTTGCATTGGCACCTGAAGACATTTTCCTTTTCCAAGGACATTAATGCATACAAGCATTACCTAAAATTCCTAAAAAGAATTGCATCTACAAGGGGATTTTCCCATGCATTAACGCATCGGCAAAATTTTCCCAACAAAGAATTCTCTATGGAATAAACAGCATATACCTGAAAGAAAACCATTCGGTTCACATATCATGTAACCATCCCAACCAGGGATAATGATCATTGCGTCGCCTATTCCCAGCTTCATCATGTGTACAATAAATCCCTTTTCATACACATTGGCTGGCGACTTTTTCTCCCAACAATAAACAACCCAAGTAGCTGCATATAATTGGCGCAATAGACGCTGAAACTAATTTCATGTGCATCATGTGCAAACAAAAGAACGCTGTTCTTCCGCAGGCATTTTGGCGATACGACAAACAATTCAAGTTGTTTCAAGTATACCAAATGCATTTAGCATCTAATGAGTTCCAACTTGTTTACTCAGTTGAACTCTCAGATCATAAATTCCCTTTGTCTTTTTATATTTCGGGATCTGCTTCTCATCAGCAGCAGTATAAGCAAACACAAACCCAATTAGCATCCAATGAGATTCGGCTTGTTTGCTTAGCCGAATTCACTTCTCTTGGATGCACATTTTCCCTTTCTTTGTTTCAGGTTCGTTCCCATGGCCTAGTGTATGAAAAAAAAACCAATGTAATCTTCACTCACACATACACATACATTGCCAAGTCTTTCTTCCTTGTTTTCACCACGAGAGAAACACCTTCTCTCTCGGGAAAACTCACCCCAAACGAAGGTTTTATCGATGAGTCCTTTTCCATCCGCAGACCGCCACGGTCGTGTTCACTTCCACTCCTCGTCGCGCGCCGAGGACGCGTATATACCGGAGTTGTGAGAATTGAGTCGGATAAAATCGTTAGCAAAAATACTCGATTAAGAGTAATTTCTTTAGCGACCGCGGTCCAAATAAAACGGTGTAAAATATGAAAAGAAATAAGCTATTGAAATAATAAAAAACGGTGATATTGCAGTTTGCTGGATGTTATCGTTCATCCTTCCGCGTTCGATGTCCGTCTGCTGCGGTGGAACTTACGTTTTATGATGGAGGAGGAAGGTGAAGCGAGTGCCCATGCCTGGCACAATACACTTCCACCCCACACTTCTCCCAGGAAAGGCGAATCTATAACGCTGAGTCAGCGCCCTAAGATGCTTTTTTTCTCAACCGGATGCATCAGCCAAGCTCCAAAAGATGATCAAGGGTTTCTCCCAATCATTTCACGAAGCTTGTAGCTTAATGCAGTGGTATTTCATCGGCCGGTTGGGACTTGGGACCCTACCTACCCCTCTGTAATTGTGTCGAAATGCACAATAGCAAGAGTCGTCAGTTGAACGTAGGTTTACACAATCAAACGCAAGACTCAACCTCCTTACCAACTCATCAATTGACGGAGTTGTCGAGAAGTTGATTAAGAGCGTCGAGTTCAGAAATGTGAAAGAGGGTCGTGCCGCAGACGTAGCAACGGCGACAAAAAAGAGGGATTGCGGATACGTACACAAAAGGAAGCGAAACATGAAGGGTGTCCTCAAGGAAATCGACATACACTGATGACAGCGGTGCAGAACTGAAAGTCGAAAAGGACATACAATTCGTCACCCAGGAAGATAAGCTGAGACAACCATTGGCGTCTGATCATAAGGAAATCGAGGCCTTCGGCAAATCTGATGACAACGATGTGGAAGGCGGGGGAATAGATGATGGTACGGCTTATAGTGAAGATGATTTCGTGTCAAATGGGAAAGTCGGCAAGTACATGAAATCCGCTACCAAGGAAGACGAGCTGAGAGAAGCAGTGGCTCCTGATAAAGGAAAGAAATTCTATGTGTCCGACCTTGGGAAGGTATAGACATAGCCTCCCCAGAAAAAGAGTCCTAACTCCCAAACAAAGATCAGAAAGAGGGTAAGAAGAAGGCATAGGAAGATGCAAGAGGAAGCTCAAGACCCACCCAGCAATGAACAAATAGGAGATTGCTTAAATAACAAATAGTTAACTCGCTGCAACGATCCATCGGCTATGTCGGCCGAATCGTTGGACTACGGTCATGTAGCACAATGCCGCAGTCTAAGAAAACTTGTCCCACTGGAAAAATATAAAAAATAAAGGAATCATACATATTATAGATTGAATTACGGTGGGGTAGTTTATTATCATAACTGTGAATCTCAGCCATACCGCCAAAATCGTTGTTAGAAGAAAATAATGACTAGTTGAGATTCAAAAAAATAAATAAATTAAGATCGTCCTAATTAACTTTTCCCCTTATATCCAGTCAATTCTATTGAAAGATATGTTGTCAAACCTGCTTACGGTTAACTCAAATGTATCTGACTCAATAAAGAGATCTGGACGATTCAAGGACGACAGAGCTTCGAACGCATATTTATTGTATTAAGGTGAGATATACGGAATATGTTTAGTGTGTTGGCGGAATTCTCCTATAACAAGGGAAGCGGATGTGAATATACATTCGTGTCTAGATACTTTTAAAAATCATATGGCAAATTATTAAAAGAATATTCGAATTTTTTTTCCAAAGAAATCGCAGCGGATAATTAAGCAGCTCTCTACCAAAGATGAAGGAAAATGAGTAGGTTTAGTGGGAATGACCGTAATCAGCGGAACAGTCCCACATTCCCTTAGTCTGGCGGCTATCAGGGATTTCCCTCGCCCATCCAAGAAAAAAAAGGAAGCATTACTACCCATGTTTGAGCTTCAGTACAAGAAACGGTAATAAATGGAAATCTTATAGGCGTGAAGAGTGCCACTTCCGCTTGAAACAGAGATCATTGTGGCAGAAGCTGATAAGCAATATAAATTCGTGTATTTATGGCGAGCTTACAAAGCGGGAGGAACAAAACCAAATAAATTGTATCCAAATACGTTGTAATCCAAAGTATTGGTATCAGAAAACACTTGGGATTTACTCCGTGCAAGAATTGCTGATCTGGGTTTAGATATGTGGACAGATACAATTTTTATTATATTAGTCCCAAATAAGTTATTTGTTTTGTCTTGCGATTTTGCTTTAATATTTCTGGCAAAAATTGAGTTCTGTGAGTTGCTGTATTGATAACTTTTGCAAAAAACGTGTGTTTATAAGTGAATTTTTATATATTCATGCACTAAAGTCGTTATTAGGGAATATCGACGTTATTCAAAAATACGGCATAAATGATTGAAAAAAATGGTATGCACATAAGAGACCGACAATTTTTGCTCAGAGTGTCCACAGGAGTGAGTAAGTTAGAATATAATTTAAATAAGTTGGATTCTAAGCATTTTTGCGTAGCAATTAAGATAAATATAAGAAGAAGAACAAAATAAAAATAAAATATATCATTAGGTAAGTTATCCAATTTCCATTCGCCTTGAAGCGTGAACACTTCGTAGCTTGGGCATCAATAACCTTAGAAGCACAAAATAGTTATTCAAACAAATGACGAGAATTGCGTTTATATTATATTCTTCTTCTTTATTACACTGTCAAACACTTTGTGTCATATGTTATGTCACAAGATATTTCTCATCTTGTAGTCTGATACTATTTATCGGAATACCATAGGCGACATGATATTATATGCGCTCCCGCCGACTGTAGGGGGAATTAATTCCATACGTCAAATGATGTCATATTAGGAAGTCCACAGCTACTCTAGTACTCTTTTGGCATAGTGTCTGCAGGGTTTTCTCCCACTTGTTGTGGAGAACATATCATTTACAGCCAAAGTGATAAGTCTGTATCTTTTCTGAACGTCTGCAGCGCCTCGTGGGGAACACCTTTAGTGTCTGCATTAATAACCATATAAACAGAATCGAATGGATGCAGCCCATTTTAAATAAGATGTTTACATTGTTTACATAAATTCTCAGGATTTTAAAGTCCCTTTTCGCTTTTTTTGAGTAGGAGAATGGAAAGCTGGAGTTTCACTCTTTTTACTTTCCTTAGGAGTGTACCCCCCACTTGGTACAAACCTTGACGTGATGCGGGGGATTAAATTACAATGAAAAATTTAGGCTATGCTGATGGAAGCATATGCTTCCAGTAGGCCCACCCATGTCAGACAGGCTACCGAGGAGTAACACACGAAGACCTACCGCCCCAATCCAGGGTGCTACGCGTGACCGTGCCCATTGGATGGTTTGCAGCCAGGGGTATACCGGCTGTATTATAAAGGCGCCTCTCTGACACCGGGTAAAATCAGAGCAGTAAGCAGACCTTACCATATCAAAAGGAGGCTCTGATATGGCGGACTATTTGAAACCCCAAGACTCGTGGGAACAAAAATGAATAACCCATGTACACAAAACAATCCCACGAAAAACCCCGTAGGCGTAGGTGTGATGAGCTGAAACTACACCGGCTCAGAAAAACGAAGACGTAGGGAAAAACGGACGAAGCTGAATGTACGCGTCGGCACATGAAATGTTTGAACGTTTTTTAAACCAGGCGCGATACAGACGGTCGTAGAAAACGCGAAACGATTTAAAATGGACATCGGCGCCCACATCAAGTAATTGAAACCAACGGGTTGACACTGGGGTGTGGAGGTACCGATACACATAGCCTCGGAAGTGGTTTCATCATAAGCAAAAAGATTACGCACTATGTAAAAGATGTGAGATTTATTTATGACCGAATGTCGGTGCTACAAATACAGGGCCCATGGTACAATTATGTACTTATAAACCTACATGCCCCAAGAGAATCTACTGACGACGAACCCTAGGACATATTCTACGAGGCCCTAGAAGAAGTGCTTGATGGGATCTTATCATTCGGTATTAAAATCCTCCTCCTCGGGGCCTCAACGCGAAAATTGGAGACGAAGATATCTTTCAAGCAACTATAGGCAAAGAAAGTATACGCGACGTTTCAAATGATAATGGAATTCATATTATCAAATTCGAAGGTCTGCTAGTCAAAAGTACGATGTTCAAGCACAAGTTAATTCATAAAGGCACATGGTTCTCATCCGACGGGGTAGGCGTAACCAAATAGACAACTTTCTCATAGAAAAAAGATACTGTGAGTGTTCTCTATATCATATAGAGAACCAACCCACAATTCCAACCAATTTTGACCGCTAACAGCTTAACCCAAATCTGCAATAGCACACATTCGCAAACATGCAAAGAACACACTTCCCAATATGCAACAGCATCCGTCCCCAAATCTGCAATCGCATACATCCCCAAACTTACCAAGAATCCATTTCCCAATCTGTAATAAAACGCATTTACAAAAACTTGCAACAGAATATTAATCATCTCCCTCATCTACATCAAACCGCATACATTTTTCCCAAAAACCACTTCGGTTAATTTCCTATTTAAATTATATCCCTCGCTTACATTAATTTCCCCCGAAAACCATTCCGGCTCACTTCCTGCTTAAGCCATTTCCCTCGCTTGTAACCAAGCAACATTTATTTTCCCCGAAAACCATTTCGGCTCCCATCCCAACTAAACCAATTGAAACAACACCAATTCCCCTTGCTGGTAAGCCACCAGCATGATGCGTTGCATTTCCACGAAACAACCATCGCAACGACCAAGACCCACCACCATCCCTTTGTCTAACCGACAATTCATGCCCATACCTGCTCGTGTTTCCAAAACCAATTTCTCCGTACACATAGCGACAGAGGAATTTAACTCAGCCAGTACGGCAGTAATTCTCTGGAGCTAAATTCTCTATGCAGGCATAGCAACCCTATTCAAGTTCCTAGTAAGTGGCAGTGAGTTTATTTAGCTATGACTCCACTGCCACGACACGACGAACGGATTCTTGCCTTTGATGTGTCAGTCGAGTTTTAACAACCAATCGAGAAGGGTCCGAATTCTTAAGCATTTTACGTTTGTCCGTTGCGTTTAAATACCATAGCTTAACAAAATAAAAATAGAAACAGTGATATTTCAGAGCTCGGCTATCATCTCTCTGCTACGCGCGCTCGCCCGTCGCGTATAAGCATTAGTTTAACAAACATAAATATAGAAACACTGACATTTCAGAGCTCGACCACCATCTCTCCGCTATGCGCGTTTGTCCGTTGCGTATAAGCACTAGCTTAACAAAAATAAAAACAGAAACAGAGACATTTTATAGCTCGACCATCAGTTCCCCGCTACGTGTGTTTGTTCGTCGTATTTAAACGGTAGTTTACCAAATAAAAGGGGAGGAAAACATTATCATAACCAAGGTGTATTACAGCTAATAAATGAAATCCGACTGCAATCAATTATAGAACCCGTTTACTACAAACCATTCAGTGTGTTTTATTTGACATTTTGGAGAGCAGTGTTCGGAGTAACATTGGTGAGAATTTACTGAACCCACTCACGTGCAGGCGTAAGAGTCGAATACTCCACAACAGCACTCGAACATCCTTGATGTAAGATCAATTAGAGGAGATGATTGCGACTCCGATCATTTTCCAGTGATGGGTCAAATTAGAAGTCAGCTCGCAGCAACCCCACATGGGCAGTCACGGAAGACGAGCAAAAAGTTCGACATTGATAAACAAAAAGACCTGCGCAAAAGGGCTGAATATCAAGAGGAACTAACGAATAGATTTAGCGTTCTAGAGAATGGGAATAATGAGGAAGAAAAAGCCAATAATGTTGACACTAGATGGGCATCGATCAGAGCCACAATCAAACAAACAGCCCAAAAGGTATTCGGATTTAAGAAAACAATTAAGTCCAAACCTTGGTTTGACGATGAGTGAAGGGCGAAGATCCAAGTAGGTAAACGCCTCAGAGTGATCCACTTAGAAAGATGTGATGAAGTCAACGCAGAAAGATACGCGGCAATTCGGAAAGAGACAATGTAACTTTTTAAACGCAAAAAACGCGAATGGGAGAAGACTCGGATCGAAAAATTCTAGAAAATGCCAGAGTAAAGAACATCCGTATACCAGCATAAACTCAATTAGAAAAGGCTACCGAGTAAGAGCCAAAATAATTCGAGTCGTAAACAGCTGTCTGGTCACAGAAACAAACAATATCGTGACAAGATGGAAGCAGTACTTTGAAAACTTGCTCAATGTGCGTACCTATCCACCACAAATAAACCCACCAGACGTACGCCCTCTTTCAACGAACTTGTAGACGCAATAAATCGATTGAAAAACAACACGACTTCCCGAGTCGACTGCATACCAGCGGGGCTTATGAAGCATGGAGGAGAAGCAACCGTTCGAAAAATTCACCAACTCATTAAAACAATATGGGATAAAGAAGTCACTCCGGGAGAATGGAAATCTCAATAGTCGTCCCCATTTTCAATAGAGGCGACAGATCTGACTACGAACATTACAGAGGAATATCATCGCTCCCAACCACATACAAAATATTAACAAATGTCATGCTGGCGAGAATCACACCGCACACAGAAGAGATACTGGGAGACTACCAATGCGGATTCCGTAGAAAGCGGTCAACAAACGACCAAATGTTCACAATAAGGCAACTGCTTGAAAAGAAGTGGGAATACGGAGAGACGGTTCACCAACTGTTCGTTGACTTCAAAGAAGCCTAAGACTCAGTCGCAAGACAAAGACTCTACCATATTGTAGTTGAGCTGGGAATCAGGAAAAAATATGTCGCCCTCATTCAAATCTGCATGCATGAAAATAAATGGCGAGTTAGAATAGAAAACCACCTCTCAGAACCATTTGAAATCCGGGACGGACTAAAACAGGGAGATGGCCTCTCACCATGTCTCTTTAACCTTGCCCTCGAGTATGTCATCAGAAAGGTACAAGACGACAACATGGCCGGATCATTCCTGAACGGGGTCACATAAGTGCTCGCATAT
Organism: Microdon myrmicae; assembly: GCA_963931805.1. Lineage (NCBI taxonomy): Eukaryota > Metazoa > Arthropoda > Insecta > Diptera > Syrphidae > Microdon > Microdon myrmicae. Next base: position 65,082,445 of record OZ007502.1, read on the forward strand.
GCGGATGACATCGCCGTTTTGGGCGATAATCTAGAAACTGTAAGTAAAAACTGTGGCAGAAGAGGTGGGCCTAGAAATAAATGAAGACAAAACAAAACAGCGAAGTCGAGTCGATGAGGTCATGAACTTCATCTACTACATGTGGTAGTGAGCTGATGTGTTGAGTACTTGTTTTTATCCTTTACCCTGATTCTAATCATAATAGCGTTGGTTTGAACCGCATACTCTTTATTATCGCCATAAAACGTTATGGATCCACTCATTTTTTGTATCAAATCTGTTGTGTGCTACAACGGTTCGTTTCCGTGCTTCTCGTATTACCGAGGAAGAGAAACGAACGATGGAATCCTGTGTGGATTCCTGATGATTGTTGGACCTAAGTGGATAGATTTAGTTGATGTGCCGTCACAGGTTTACTTTTATCACGTTCACTAAACAAACCCGGAGAAGACGGTGCAACAGATGACCAACGCGACCAGTGTTGCTACTCGAAGGCATTTAAACGTTAAAAGGAAAAACAGTTGATGTTCCTTAGTACGTGGACTTTATTGTATTACACTTAGAATTTAGCTTTCACTTGTTACACTCTGAAATATGTTCTTATTTGTACACTGAACTTAACACTTAACCGCTACTCCATTGAAATATTTTTTTATTTACTGATTGAAAAACGTTTTAAGGGCGATAACTTCTCCTCTGAACCGCGACTCTTCAAGTCCTCTTTCAAAGTCTGACTGCCGTCAAGTCACCTTCTCACTTCGAAAATTCAAATCCTCATCTCTTTATCTTCTTTCGAAGGTCAAGACGCATCGCCACTTATCTTTTGATCCTTTCTTGGGGTTTTTCTTTGTGTTAGCCATCTGGCCACAAGATCCGTGGAAATTGGTTGTTAGTTTAGGATCTGGGAATCCGTGTCTATTGGCAAATCATAAAACATCTGGTATGCGTTTGGATGTTTATGATTGCAAGAATTGTGTGTCGGCCTATCGAATAGATATGCCTTTGTTTGGACACATGCACTTTTAGATTTTGGATCTTTTAGGAATTTTAGGTGCAAATTGTTTTTAGCATACATGGGAAAATTAATGCATTATTATAATGCTGTTTGATTTTAGGAAATTGTATCGGACAAATGCATTGAATTGAATAAATGAATTTGAATTCAATAAATGAGAATTTGAACGTTTAGTTCGATTTGATTCAATGTCAAGAATTCAATGTTATGTTGGGGATATGAAATGGACTTTCTTATAGGTGGGAGGAAAATCGAATGTAGGAATAATGCTTCTTGGAGCACTACAAATCTTACAGCATTCAGGAGGTTTTCCATTAAATATACTTTAATGGATTTGATGCTCTATTGTATTGTATCGACAGGATCTTTACCTTTTATCCCCACAGTGAAATCGTTATTGCGAATGATTTCAATGCGCATAATTCTCGGATTCATATAGTTTAACTCAACTCGTTAATGAGCCAACACGAACATAGACGCAGATGAGCATTCCATCAGTACACTAGATCTATTCCTCACCTCACACTCGAAGAAATACACAATTGAAATTTCTTGGCTCTTGGAAGGATCAGGTCACTGGGTGATGTCATCCGAATTTGCTCTAATCAACAACAACGGTAACAAAAAACCTAGCAAAAGAACAGTATGGGTCTACGAGAAAGCCGACTAGGAAGGTCTGAACAATTTTTTTGGGAAATTGGATTGGTCGTTACTTTTCTTCAATAACGATGATGACGCTATAGTGGACACATTGACATGCACGCTTCTACTTGGCAAGCGGACCCTTATTCCACACAGAGTAAAGAGTATCAAACCTAAGAGAAATATGTAGTTCCATTCCTTTCCACATTGGTATTCGGACCTTAATTCCGCATTAGATCAAGTGTATCAAACCAAAGAAAATTGTGTGGCGAGCAGAGAGGTCTGTAAGGAGAGGTGTATAAATCAAACAATGCAGAGGAGAAGGAGATACGATTCACGAGAACTAGAAACGACTACAAAGTTCGATGTGCAAAAGTTCCTGCATGACTAGTAAGTGCGACAAAAAAAAACTAGACTCTTCCCCAGCTAGTACAAACTTCTTGGCATTTTGTGAAAAACACCAAATTTCCTCATCCTTTCACTCGGTTATAGTCGATGACCGATCAGAGCAAGCGAATCTACTTGATGCACATTTTACAGCCATCTCAACACTGACTGATACCACATCAGTTCCCCCTCAACTTGAGCACAAGGAGCACACCATGAGCCAGATTCACGTTCGAACGCATACTTGTGCCCGAGCAATGGAGCTGAACGCAAGCAAATCCTCTGGAGCGGATGGGACTCCCCCAATTCTTTTAAAGCGATATTTTTCTTCACCCGCTAAGCCCCTGCGAAAACTCTTCCATCTATCCTATTCAACTAACCGTTTCTCAACTATATGGAAGCCAGCGATCATTCAACCGATTCCAAAAATGTCGACAAAACATCACTTTCTTTCTATCGACCCACTCTACTAACTTCTATACTCTCGAAGGTAATGGAATGACTCATTAACCATCAACTTTCGAAATAAGTGGAATCGACTAGATGACGAATATTCTATCAATTCCCCAAAAGGGCGGCAAATCATCGACGAGCACTTACTTTTATTATCTGAAAAGTAATGGAAGTGTGGCGTCCCTGACAGATACCTGTGGGGGTTTAAGTATAGTACCGAACACGGTAAACTCCACCAACTCGACACTGTACTAATAAAACGCACCAAACGATTGTTCCGCCGTAAATCCGAGAGAAGGCAATAAATAATAATGCACTGGTGTTGATTTGATGGTAATCCCTTTTTTTATTGGTACTGTTTTTTTTTTTCTTTTTTTTTTACATAACTTATAACTTATTATTAAATTGAATTTTATAAATTTTATTCAAGATTAAACACTTCGTTCTCGGCCACTAGGCCGTAGAAATTGGTAATTTGACTTATGTTGCGTAACTCGAGAAACGTGTGTGGCAACGACAGTAGTTGGATATCGACTGCTCAAAAAGGTATGAAGATGGTAATTTAATTGTTGCACACAGGACAACCAATAGAGGTCATACTTCTGCTCTCTCATTGCCACGCCCGTCGATGTGTGGTGAATACATCGGTTAATTCGATAGTCGACGAACATGAGAGAATGAGAGAACAGAAACACAGAGTACTATGATCTCGGGGTGGGTTTGGTTGTGTGTGCATGAATCAATGCAGCTTTGACGACAACCCATTGAGCTAATTCGGTGAATATGGTGATCTTCGAGTACATTGAACTGTAGGAAGACAGAACCGTGAAGGAGAGGAAAATGTAGTTGGTGCTATTCACCCGTGAAAAGAGATCATTGATCCCAAGTGAATGGATGATCTGCGGAAAAGCCGAAGTGACGCCAAATTGGGTAGGGCAATTTACCATGAGAACTAATTAAATATTTTGATAAATTCCCCAGCGGTGGCATGAAAATGCGACTGTGTCGTCTGATTCGACTTGTTGTTGCTAACCGACATGATGTGATTTCCGATGGAAATCTCATGGGCTAGCAACAATGGAGTTGCCGTATGGGAAAAGGTAGTTGAATTCAATTATGCATTATCTGCTATGCGTCCATTTGGGAAATATGATGTTCCAGCTGAATAGCATGAACGGTGGGATAGGGGTTGATGTGACGCGCTGTTAGCGGTCGAAATAAGGCGGAAATTGTGGGTTGATTCTCCATGTAATATAGAAAAGAACAACATCATTGAAAAACAAATTGAATAATCATGCATCAGAGACGTATATCGTAACAACCGGACAACAGTCGAGAGTATTTGAGAACGAATAACAACCGAATTCGAAAAAAGTGCCAGCGATCAGATCTGTTGAGGCTTTGATTCTATATTTTAGCGACTCTAACCATCGGTTGGAATCGCACGCTCTTCACTATTTTTGCAAGCGTTATAGAATCACCAATTAACCGTAAACTTTCGAAGTGTCTGGAATCAAATGACCGCCTCAATGATCGCCAATACGGCTTCCGTAGCTGTTGCGATCGCTTTACAGTACGACAAATAAGTTTCTAAACTGACCTTGGAAAATGTTGAAATAATATGTCTGAATACTTTTCGATTTAATTATTCAAAATATTCTCCTCAATTTTCAATACCATTGTTACAGCCATTCAATATTGATTCAAACACGTGTTCTTGTTCATTCTGAGTTGTAGTTGTTTTGATGGCCGAAATTTCATTAAAAAACTCCATCTCAACTTCTATTTAAAATTTGGGAATAGAAGCAAGAAGAAAAAAGAAGAGGCCAAATCAGATGAATACGGCCGAGGGCAAGGAATGTTGACAAACGATGTGTAATTTTTGATCATCTGTCAAATTATGTAGAACAAATTTTGCTCAGAACCTCGTTGAGCCCAAACCCCTCTGAACAATGGTTCGTTTTTTTTTCCGCTAATATTCAAAGTCTCTTACATCATTTTCAGTGAAGTTATCGTTCGCAATAAAATCTCGTTCGTTGTCATAGGAGAAAGAGACATTTCTTCACTATTATCATGTTGATTGAAATTCATGGATTCATTGACAGGGCTACGCCATTATTCCCGGTGTATTGTACCACTATTGTGTCCAATCTTTTATATGAATATTATACTCTGCCTGACTGAATGAAGCCATATAGGCTATTTCAAAGAGCCTGTCATACTTGTTCGTTGGCAAAGAATGTTGACTTCTCGGAATGATGTAAAAAGAACGAAGTTGACAAAATGAATTCAAATTAAATTACTTTATTTGAATTGAAAATAAAAATTCCGATTTTCATTTCATCCGATATTAATTTAAAAACATATAAAACATACGAATGGTATTTTTCTCTTTGACATTTTTGTAATAAACTGACACCTTTGAGGATACGTTTTTGTTTTTCACTTTGTTCTTTTTCAGAATCCAAGTTTCTACCCGCCCAGAAATGTAACTGTCATAACAAAGAATATGTTCCGTCCTAAATCATTTTATCCGATCTTCCTTTTTATCCTTTTCACTTTCATAAATCTCCTTCACTCTTTAAAAGGGATAGACTTTAAGGATAAACGCTTAAATAACCCATCAACGAAAATCGGGCGCATCATTAACAGATGCACCAGCATCTCATGTGAGATCCAAAACATTGTTCATTTAAGGGAATCTACCTGTGAAAAACTGGCAGTCTTAATGTCATTAGTAGGTTTTTCATTTCATTTGACAATCGCCAGCTACATCCGCAACTGCAAGGAAAGGCTTCTCATTATTTTATTTTATATGCGAACGACTTTAAATGCCGCATCCATGACTGTGCGGGGTAAGCCGGGTAAATTAATAATAGTCCTTCATTCATCGTTTCAACCACGTAACTCTGGTCGGGTATTATTAGTCAAAGTTGTGCAAGCTGCTTTTCAAATAAAACCGGGGACAAAAAGAACTGGTTAACATAGAAATTAGAAACTAGAACGGAAAGAGCAGTAGGCATTCAGGCATGGTACTTGCTTTCTACTTTTAACAACTAGCAACCCGCTAAAAGGCAACATGTTCTTTTAAGCCCAGTACGACTCTGCCCTCTCTTGTGAAGCCTATGTTCACCTTTCACCACAGAACGCTCACAACCAAATATGAAATCTGCATGTTTATGGCGCATTAAAAGGTAAAATGAGGGCGATGCGAACAGCACTATTTTGTGGTTATTCATTGACTACTGGAATAAAAGGAAAATGAAGAATTGAGGTGAAAGTTCTGGTTTCAATATTGTCAAAGAAAAATAGCTCCTCGATATCGATGATACTGAACCGAGGTTCAAATATGTCACTGTACATATTCCTTGAGGTGTTTATGTTACTCATTAGAAATTTGTTTCGTCCTAAATTTGAATCTTACACCTTGTCTAAGACATTGGGAGTTAGGAAAAAAAAATGAGGAAATATAGGATATTCCACTTTTTATACACAAGTAACTTTGCCTTAGGCTTGTTTATGTATTTGCATAGCAAATGGCGAACTTGTGCTACTACCTATTTACGATATGAAGTGTGACCATTATACAACGAAATGTACCATTATAACTGAGGTAAATCAAAGTAGTACGACCGAAGGTTGTTGAGCCCGAATCCTTTTTTTTTCATTGCAGCATATAACGTGCCTATAGACATATTTGTCGGGCCGTGATTTTTTTTTTCTATAATATTCGTTTGTTATGTTACGATTTCGTTTTTGTTTTTTGTTCCTTATTTTTGCTGGCAAATAATAAAAGGGTGGCTAGAAAATAATGACACCGTGTTTGTAAAGATACTCTATACATAGTTAGGTATAATAATATCACTACACTTCCAGTACCTACCCCAGAATTCTTCTAAAGAAAGTCAATTTCTACTTATGGGATATTCGGATCACAGAGAGCATCCATCCTAAAATCAAAGGAAAATAGAGGACGTTTATGACCGAGAAATGTCTACATATTTACCTATCTATCTATTTATCAACGTAGGAACCTGAAAAGTCATGGCACTTGATAGTATGATACGTGAGAATGAAATGAGTGCTGATAGACTGTTTTCTGATTCAAAAATGCCTCATTGTACATTATTTGTATTATTTTTAATACGCCTGTTAATAAATAAATTTAAAAAAAAAATTCTTTAACCCAAAATGTAATTTACCGGCTTTAGACGAATTTAAAACCCAGAATACCGACCGAACAACACGGGACGCGACACGATTATCTAGCCATGTAACCAGTTGGTTTATCGTAAAAGGCGAGTGCTAGAGAGGGTCCCAGAATCCTCCTGCCCGGTGTAATACAACCCCATCAAGATATCATCATCATCTCCATCATCATCATCATCACCACTACAACCGGAATCCGGTCCTGGGCTTATTTAGCAAGTCTCCTCACCGGTCTCCAAATTCGAGCCGATGTAATCCAGTTTGGCACTCCCAGGCTCTGGGTGTCTTGGTCTATGCCATCCCTCCATCACAGACAACGTCTGCCGCGCTGTCTTCTTCCATACATCCTGCCACAAAGGACTTTCCGGGCAGGTTCCTCTTTGCTCCATCGAGCTAGGTGTCCCGCCCTCCGGAGTCTGCCGAGTTTGATTTTTCTTACAACATTAGCTTCTAGGTAGATCCCGTACAACTCATGGTTGTAGCGTCTCCGGAATCGTGTTCCCTCACATATGGGGCCAACAATTCTCCTTAAAACCTTTTTCTCGAAACCGAGTTCAGAGTGCCTTTTATTAAACACCCAAGTCTTGGATCCATACATGAGTACTAGTAAGACCATGGTCTTGTACAGTAGCAACTTGGATGTTCTGGATAAATTTCGGGATTTAAAGAGCCTTGAATTACCATAGTATGCTTTGTTGGATTTGATCAGCCGTCCGCGTATTTCTTCTTCCATATTGTTATCGGCTGTTATCAAATTCGTGTTCCACCACCCTGATAGTTTGACAAACGTTAGGTCTTTTTTTCGCAGATATAGCCACCATGTAGTTAGTTTTGCCCTCATTAATGTGCAGTTCCAGTTTTTGTGCCGCCTTCTCGATCTGGGTGAAGGAGTGCTGCACAGCTAATCCTTGATTTGCCGATAATGTCGATGTCACTTGCGTAGGCACGTATCTAGCTGGACTTGGTGCCAATAGTCTCTCTAGTTGTAACGCCAGAGTCACTGATTGCTTTCTCCAAGGCCAGGTTTAAGAGGAGGTAGGCCAAACCACTTCTGGTGGGAGGCCATCAAATTCGTTTATTGGTTTGCACAGCAATCCGGCTATTTTTACCCGACGAGTTACGTTGGTCATGGTCAACCTACAAAGTCCTATCAATTTGTTTGGAATGCCGAACTCTCTCATGTCATAACACAGTTCTACCCTAACTATGCTGTCGTAGGCGGCCTTAAAGTCTATAAATAGATTATATAATAGGATCTATATAATGCGTGAAGCATTTACAGGTACTAATACCGTTGCATTAGCAAACTTAAGGGAGTTGGGTAGTAGTTATGGAGGTTTTTCAGGTAAGTAGACCGTAGGGTTTGGCGGAAACGCTACAGAGGCACGCCCGCTTGTCGCCTTGTCGGAGTCCAATAAAGATGATTATTGGTTTGGACAGCAATCCCCCTATTTTTACTTGACTAGTTACGTTGTTCGTGGTCAACCTACAAAGTCGTATCAATTTGTTTGGAAAGCCGAATTCCCTCATGGCATTATATAGTTCTACCCTGGCTATGCCGTCGTAGGCGGCCTTGAAGTCTATAAATAGATGCTATAATGGAATCTTAAATTCCAGACATTTTTCCATCGCCGGTCTAAGGGAATATCTGATCAATCGCTGATTTGCCTGGGTTAAAGCCACAGTGATATTGACCAAGACTGACTTTAGAGTATGGGGCTATCCGATCTTGTAAGATAGAGGAGAGTTGCTGCACACAGTGATATCTCCCTTCTTATGTATGGGGCAATGTGTCTGCGACGCCAATCATCTCGCATCTCCTCTTGCTCCTATACGTGCACCCGATCTCATGAATTGCGTGATGTACCGCTTTCCTTCCTTGTTTGATCAGCTCCGGTGGCTTTATTTGATTTGAGCTGTCTTATGTGTTTTACTGTTTCCTCAATGCTTGGAGGAGGCAACATTTGGTCTTGATCTTGCACTGGTGGTTCCTCCAATTCTTCTGTGAGCTGACCATTTAGCAATTCATTGAAGTGCACCTCCCATCGCTCCAGAATGGCTTCATGATGGTTGATCAGATTACCCTCTTTATCCTCGCAGTAAGTGCAGCGTGGTGTGGACCGCGTCATCCTGTGGATTATTTGGTAGACCTTTCGCGCCTGGTGCGGATCTCGCTCTCTACTTTTCTCAATTTCACAGACTAGGCTTTTTCCGCTGGCACTTCTCTTTTGTCTGTGGAGTTTTTTTTTTTAGATCTTCTGAGTTCTTTGTATTTCTCTTCACGTATCCGCGTCCTATGAGACTGCCGTATTGCCCGGTAGGCAACATTTTTACGTTCAGTCGCTAGTTTACACTCATCATCAAACCATTCGCTCCGATCTCTACGACTATTGCCTAAGATGGAGTTGGCAGTACTAATGGCAGTATTCTAAAGACGTATCCTATTTCTCTTTTCCGCCCGGCATTCTGCGCCCAGGACTTACTCTCTCTCCGTCGAGCTCTTCGAGGGCGAGTCTTAACGCATGACCAAAGGCGTTGCTGATATTCTCATTGCGTAAGGCAGCCGTGTTGATCCGAACCTGATCCGCGGATGCAATACGTCTCCGTAAGGCAATCCGCGCTCGGAAAACTGTAACAACAAGATAGTGATCCGAGTCGACGTTGGCACCTCGGTACGTTCGTACCGTCATCAGACTAGAGGAGTGGCGGTGATCTATCAACACGTGGTCAATTTGGTTGCGAGTGGCTCCATCAAGTGATACCCAGGTGGCTTTGTGGATGTCTTTACGCGGAAACCTGGTACTCGCAACGACCGTTCTTTGATGCTGTCAGTTCGATAACTCGTATTCCATTGTCATTAGTGTTCTCATGCGAACTATGGGCACCTGCGGAGTGCCTGAAAACCGGCTCCCGACCTTTTTTGATTTTCGAGGGGATATCATGATAGTATACTGGTTAGTATACCCGCCTGTCAAAGGGAGATCGGGGTTCGATTCCCCGTAGGGGAGCCTCTGGCGCAAGACTAATGATCTTCCCCGGAAAAAACAAATCATTATGGAAAATTTAACAACCCTCAGGACTTACTAAATAAGGCCAAGGCCGGTTCCCGATTGTAGTGCCGATGATGATGATGATGATCATGTAAATATTTTGATAAAAAACCGAACTGTAAAAAACTGTACTCCGGGTGAACGGGTCCGACGGATTTATATTTATTGAAACAGCTGCGGCGAAAAGAACTTAAGTAAAAACAACGTTTTTTTTTCTTTTCTCTTGTTTTTTATATTATTATTTTTTTTTTAATGGAAATAAATTTACATTTTAAATTAATTGTAGCACACTTACGTACATTACATATATGTTCACATTGACACCAAGAACCAGCACTTCTTTGAATCACCTTTTGTATCTTGGGGTCAATAGCATTTGGTTACGACTATGTGAAATTCCCATGAAATAATATCACCATTTGCTCTTTATAGTCATTGCTGAAGTTCAATGTGTTCAATCATTTTAATCACAAATGAAATATCTCACCTTACATGTCGGTTCATATCATTGTAATGGAATTCAAAGAGTCCAATAATTTAGATTGATATCGTCCACGTATCTGTGAGAATTTGCAATAATATTAATAAACTTCACATTTCCTTTCATAAAGGTTTGATAACTGAGTATTGAGAAGTACTTTGCATTAACGACAACACCATTGGTATGACTTTCAATAGAATCGTCATCTCATCACTTAACACGCGCGGAACACTGTCGACGTTCAACTTGTAATGGCATTTTGTAACATCAGAGGTATCGGCTTTACCAATACGGGGGTGGACGATGAGTGTACGATGGGCGATCGGTATAAAAGGGCGTGAACGGGCAGAGAACCTGTTGCAAAATAGAGGGTGGCACAAAATACATAGCAGGGAGCAACTAATAGTGGTAACGACTTCCTATCGCAGAAATGGAAAGTTGATGGACGGGTGGTTGATTGAAATTTCGCCAGACAAAAATAAATCCTGAAACATGCTCTGTTAGCTTCGCAAATACTAAGGCAGGAAGGGTTCGACATAAGGCTGCCAAACGAGAAACCGCACCAAGGCGATTTGTGGAGGTCCAGACCGCGGGCGGCAATCAGCCGAAAACCCTATCCACACAGGGGAAGGAGTGCAAATAATTGTCGAATCCCCGGTGCTCCTGTCGGGGTTTCTCTAAACTACACGGAGAACCACCCACCATTCCCGGCCAATCCTATCCAATTTCGACCGCCTTACAGCGCGTCAAACCCACCCCATTCTCCCCTACTTACCTGTTCACCTGCAATGCATGTTACCACCAAGGACACATAGCTAAACTCATTGTTCCACGCAGACAATGCATAAATGAGTTTAGCTTCCCTTTTTTGCCATACGGCAACTCTTGTTCAGGTCGATAAGCGACAACCAAATCCAGCCGGACGAAGTTGTTGCATCATTGCAGAACCGCTGGGGAAAATTATCAAAACATTCGATTGAATCACGTGATAATATTTCCCTAGCTTTACTTCGGCTTTTCTCCAGACACTTTATTCGCTGGGGATCTATGCTCTCTTTGTGCAGGTGAATATCATCAGCTTAATTTTCCTCTCTTTCACAGTTCTGTCTTCGTACCGATCAATGTACTGTGGCGGTTCATTCGAACGCCACTAACCAATCTTCAAATAAACCTAAGTAAAACCCCCCAAATAGGGCATACAACAAAAGAGAAACAAATACCGTGGCAGTTCCATTGAACGCCACTACTTACCTTACAGGTACAAAAGGTAACAGTTCCCTGAAATACATTAAAAGCCTGTACTTACCTTCTGTACTGTACCTGCAAAATCGAAGTATAACCATGAAACATAAATTCTCGCTGATATGAAATTACAGCGGCAATTAATATAATATCTTCAAGGCAATTTGGTTTACCAACCAACCAACCAATATTGCCTGTGCAAATATCTACACGACATCCTTTTGTACGCCAGCTGCACACAGCAGAAAAAGGTATTTTGCCTTGGCACTGCATGCCCACATCGAGCGACCGATACATGAGGGCATCCGGCTGGCGCCCCGGCAGTCGAATTCGCAAATGGAAAATTACCATCAGAGTCCGACTGCGAGGATACACCAACAACACGCATACGATCAGCATGACGCTACTCGTAGCCACTGATCGTGTAAACATTGCAACCCTTTTGCCGTCGAGATGCTCGCACCTGTTGCGAGCTTAGAAGGGGGATTTATGCAGTGTCTGCATATTCGCGGACGCACACGATGTGTAGCTAAAGCAACCATCGTGTGTGTATTTCAACCCCTTTTGAGTTTAACCTAACGCAAAAAGAATATATATTACCAAATATGGTCATCGAAGCGATGATGGGATTTTGGTATCCTATCGCTTCGATGAAATAATTTAATCTCGGTTCGGATTCCGTGAGGGCAGGTCGCGCCCTCACGTTAATTTACATCCCTCTTGGGCGGTCCCAAGGGATCGTTAACCTTACAGTTAGTCTGAATATCTTTGGAGTAGTAGCCGGTCCTGTTTTAAGGTTGTGTATGGAGCGTTCGTTTTCTGTTACTTGAACGAAAACTTATCATTGCTTGTGAAATATCTAAAGACTTGGTCTCATCTTTGAGTTTTGTGAAATAAGTAAAGACATAGTCTAGCATTTAAGTTTTGTGAAATAAGTAAAGACTTAGTCTCATCTTTGAGTTTTGTGAAATAATTAAATACTTAGTCTAGCATTTAAGTTTTGTGAAATAAGTAAAGACTTGGTCTCATCTTTGAGTTTTGTGAAATATTTAAAGACTTAGTCTCATCTTTGAGTTTTGTGAAATAATTGAAGACGTATTCTCACCTTTTTGTGAAGAAGTAAAGACCTCTTATACATTTAAGTTTAGTGTGATTGAAGAAAGAAGCAATAAATGTGTAAACATAACTTCATTCTTGTAAACCCGGCATACGCTACTACGGTGTTTCAATCTGTGGAAGTTTTGGAGCAGTGACTATTAACTTGGTGGCTTTAGAGAACCAGTGCACCTGCCTGCACATAGCTAAGAAAACTAAACATAACCACCATAGTACTCTGAGCTTACCATACTACCGAATTAGGTCAATGGGTTCCGCTCAGAACTACATTGATTCATGCACATACAACCAAATCCACCCCAAGTTAATCATTCATTGTGTTTCTGTTCTCTCATTCTCCCGCTCTCTTCGATCATCAGTTTACCGATGTAAACTACCACACATCGACGGACGAGGCAATGAGAGAACGAAAGTATGTTCTCTTTTGGTTGTCGGGTGCAAAAATTAAATTATCCAATTTCTTCCCTTTTCGAGTCAGTCGTTTCACAAGATTAACAGGAGGAAGTCGTTACGCTAACCACCGCCGCGAAGAGTCCCTAATATAACTAAATTAACTGTCGGAAATCGGAGACTTTCTAACGAAACAGAAGAAGTGTAAAGTTATAGTGATTTAAATTGTATTTATATTGCGATAAAAATGTATCTTTAGCTGTTTTTCGTGTAACAAGCTAACGTACCTCGAGTGGCCTAGAACGTTCTACTTATCAAAATGTTAATTAAAAACTCAGCCGCGATGGCGCACCAAAATCAAATAAAAAAAATGTATACAACCAACCAACATCAGCGTGTTTTTTATTGTTCCTGTCTTCCTGGATGGACTATCCTCATCGGAGCAACGTCGTTGGGAATATAAGGAATCCGTGTCGTACCAGGCACACCAACTTATACCCCCACACTCCAACAAGGCCAAGCCCCGAAAGGCGGAAGGCAATGAAGAAGGGAAAGCTTTGGTATAATGCTCACCAACAAACCCTTCTGAGGTTGAAATCTTTTTGAGCAAACCGGCCATAGTACCCAGGCGCTCACGAAAGATAATTGGGCTCCCAATAAAAATTCGGGAGGGGTTAATCTTGGTACTTCAGTGCTTCGCTTTTCATCCGTTTCACCGTATGTTCAGATCACCGTCTTCACTATCGTTGCAAAACGCAAAACGCCTGCAGTTCAGTAGGGCAGTACCACAGAAAAACCGAAAAGACACGAATAAGCAACACCAAAGATTTTGGTGGCTAAGTGGCAATTAAAAACCAGTTTCTATATAAAACTGGTAAAAAAAGGAAGTAATAATAATAATAATAAATAAAGACCAACAAACAACAAGCTTACATAGGTTTAGCATTTCGAAGATTGAGTTTAGATGCTAGGTTTAGGATAGAGTTAAGTAAGGTAAAAAAGAAAAATAAAATTAGTTAGTTTAGTATTTAAGTTAAATATAAAGTAAAAACAATAACGAAAACAACGTTTTTTCTGTTCTTCATTTTCTTTGTAACCAATCAACTTCTTTAAAATTCATGTAAACAAAACAATCGTAAAGTCGAAGGAAAACTTTTCATGCTTTAAGCGTATGCATGTAACTTAGAGAGCCCGCAAGGGGCCAGTAAGTTAGGAAATAAGATACTGTAGCGTCCTACGAACGCACAATTCCGCCCAGGTAAGGTTCCAAACCTTCAAGGAACTGACTTACCTTATCCAGTACACTTGCCCACAGACACGTGTCCCCAAAGCTCATTAATCAGGCCTGTAACAAGGGCATAGGAAGCTGAAACAATGTTGAAACCGACATCAAAAAACAAGGAACTTAACGTTCAAAAACTTTCAGCATCGAGTCCACGCATCCATTCATAGTATGCAAAACAATTCCAGATTACAGGCCATAAATCTTCCATCCAAAGCATCTGCACGATGTACCAGGAATTGCATTTTCGGTAAATAAATAACAACGGATGCATACACCGGCAGCTAAACGCAAGAAAGCATATCGCCTATCCGCGGCCAAAATTGTAAACAACCGAAATTATCGCAACAAGATAATTCGGAAGATTTACAAATCCAACGCCAACAAAGGAAATACTCCGGTCCCACGATTCCTTTGTAAAAATTTCACACCCATTAGAAGGATCTAATGGATTTCGGTTGTGTTTACAAAAGGCAAACAACCACGGGCTGTACGCCCGAAAAATCATCTCGGCCTTCGCGCCAGATGTTCTGTGCAAACAGAAGGCCGTGAAAAAGGAAATGCTATCACCAATGAAGAATGTATGCAGGATGACCTTCCCTTTCTCAAAAAAAAAAAAAAAAACTATGAAATATCCCCGGGGATACGATAACATGCTGCTAACAGGAATCCGGAAATTCTGTTAGCAGGGGAACTAAGAAAATTTTTGGGATAGAGTTAGAGATACAATCCGTCTCAGAGAGATTTTGATCGTGAAGGAGGAGACAACGGAAAAACGTCGAGGAGTTAGATTACAGTATCCGATTGATAGTGGAATAGGATCCAAGTGTGTAACGTGTGTGTCGTGCGTGTATTTCGCTACTCTCTTTAATAGAATATTGTACGGGACCTTAACGAAGTAAGAAACATTACAGGAATATAAAAGATTAAAAAATTAAAAAAGATTCAATCCGTGTTTTGGTTTCTTGTGTTTTTTTTTCCTCTGGGGCGAACAGTGTTCGGCGGAACATTGTACCAACCCGAAGTTACTCAACATATAATCGCTCCAAGAATAATTTACTACCGCCAAAATACCATAAGCTAGAGTTTAATCATTTTTGTCTAGCGAGTAAGTAAATTATAATATGAGAAAGAAATAAAAAATGATATAAAAAATGAAAAAAAAAATTATGTGAATTAAATTAATTACTTTATCATCAAACTAGGCTGAATTAAAACGTCTTCAAATCCATTTATTTGTCTCACCATGTTAACAGTTCAGATCCTCCACGATTGTTTGCATACTTCAACTACTTTTCCTATCTTAATCCACTGAAGCGGGCCATTGCCAATATTAAATCCTCATTAAATAATACCTGGACACATCTTTCCTCTGCACTAAATTGACTAACAGATCAATACAAATCATTCAAGGCAATCTGCTGCCATTTCAATGTTACATGGAAATGTTGTTAACAGCCGCCTTTTGTATTCTTGAGGGAAGAGTCATGGGCTCTGAACGAAAAAAGCTCACCTAACATCGTTTATTTATTTAGGTGACGCTACGTTCCTAGGTGGACCTTGTCCTAAACCAACAGTAATTGCTGTAGCGCGTGTTGAGCCTACTAAAATACTTACATCTTGAAATATTTGTACAGGCTAACAAAAGTCACACGGGCAAGTATCGTCAAGAATAACTTTCTCGTTTTGGGCATCTCGGTTGAGAGAATTCGAATTTCCAGTTAATTGGTTAATGAGAATGAAGAGATTGCCAAAAAAGTTACTTTAGTTGTAAGAAATTTGTGATAACCTGACTCCCCTCACGATTTGTCCTTCCTTGTAGATTCCTTCCCCTTTTTATGCCGTTCATAAAAAAATCGGCCGTCGTATCGCTTATGAATCCTTCAATTCCGTTCATTAAATACGTCCAACCATAACTAAATATTCAATTCCCCGGTGGTAAATTCAATTGAAGAAATTGCTTCCAATATCGATTTGAACCTCAAAAATCATACCCACGAATTATTCTTCAGATGGTTTACTTTTTTTTTTAAATAACAGATTTTCCTTGGGCTTTCCAATTCAATTATTCTCGCTATCCTTGGTTGGTTACTTGGCACTCACTCAAAAGAGGAGTTTCGTTATCCAGTCGGTGTATTTTATGGGAAGGAAAACCGCGGTTGTTTACCAGTCACCGGCAATTCCTGGTCTATTTTTTTATTGTCTTGAATTTTCATTTTTATTTTTTGACCCTAGAACTGCTTCAGTTGAACACAGAGCTTACAATGTCTCCGTATCATCCCTTGAGAATAGAATGAATATCCAGAAGGAGAATATCGAATAAATTCACAACACCCATTGGCAAGTTTTCAAATTATCAATTTTGTGTGTGGACCCGTGAAACAATCCAAGAAAAAACTAGATAAATAATAAAAACAATACAAGCGGTTTTTCGTGTTCATGGTATTCGTTTTTTATGGTTGGGAATATTTATGACAGCACTGCTGTAGGGCACGCTCCTTGAAAAAACGGGACTTGCGAGTATCTTGCCTTAAATTGAGGATTCACAATATATCAGACTTGGATCTGTATGCAATCCAACGGGTTGCAGTACGTGCCAAAATACAATATACTAATTCCAGTTGAAAGATGTTTCTTTTTCTGCATTTCGGTTCGTTCCCTAGTTATGTTATGTCTTATTGTTGAAACAGATAAATGTGGTATTTAGGGAGTCAAGTAAGCCCACACTTAAATGAATTAATTAAATACAACAGTTGAGATTCAGACACCACACAAATGTGTGTAATTCCAATCACGAGTGTCTACAAGCGGAAAATACTACCCCCAAAAAAGGTTTATTAGCTAAGCACTTAAGTAGAAAATCATTAGTTATGTTCAAAAAATACCACGACAGTCTTGACCAGTAAAGTATCTCATAAGTTCGTTCACTTTTATCGATTTCACAGTCTGCGTAAGACTCAAAATATTGTTATGGTGTTCTCAAGTAATTGAAAAGGATTAAAACCATGTTCCTCTACTTCGAAAACCATACTTCATTGGAAAGAAGCATCTCCAATATTGTGCCGCCCTTCTGGTTTTGTTGTTTTCCGTATACCAGACCCTACCGTACTTTCTGCTTGTCTTTATTAAACTTCTTCTCTCCAAGGATTTATTTACTAACACAAAATTTATTTCTCAGAGAATAGAACGGTTTTCGAGATTCATTTTGAGAATTCCCAGTACGTTTCGGAAAATAACTGTCATATGCTGGCTAAGGTTTATAAGCTGCTTTAACATGTCACTGAGTTTATCCTAGATAAAATATAATATATAAACTCATGACCACTTTTATCAAACACAAACTCATCAACAGAATTACAAAGCGTTTCCAACCGTTGAGAAATCAATAATAAAGCTGGAATTGTGCAGTTTGATCCGACGAAGGGCAGTGGAGTGGGCTAACCAAGAACTAAAATCATCACGTCGGTAGTCGTAACGGGGATGACTGGATTTGCAATGAACAAGAGTGGGGAGCTCCGAATAAAGCGGCTGGTAAGTGGGACATTAAATAGGCAATCTGCAGGATGTTTTGAACGAAGCGTTATAGTCGAAGTTTAACGACGACTAGATGGGGGAGTATAACTGATTTCCGCATAAATAATGGAGGGGATATTTTATGTTTCTTTTCGCAATTTGGAAAATGTTATGGGTTGGGCAGTGTATAAGAAACTGGAAATACAGTTTTGGATAAGTCTTCGGCGCAATAAACAGAAATCTTCTATAAAAGCGCAATAAAAAGCCATCAGTTGCTGCATGGCTTTCATTGGGTTGCTTAACAAATGTTAGCCAATTGTAAGGGAGTTTAATAGACACAACATCGTTTGGGTATTCCATGCCATTGGGTTGTATACCAGACCTACATTTAAAACACCACCTAATAGCTACTGAACGAAAATCGCCCGTCTTACATTTGACGAAGCCGAAAATAAATCCCTTTAATCGTAATTTTCGATAATACTTTACTGATATTTGGTAAGATTCTTCACCTTCATTGATACTCAATTTTACGTGAGATATTTGCATCACTATGGTGTTGAAATCTAAATGGATGAGTGTTTGGTTCCACTTTGTTATAATTCATGTCCGAATACTGAGTGCTAATACGAGAAATGGAGCGTACTAAAGGAAAGCAAATTGCAGAAAAAAGGACTCCATGGTTTTTATGTTTATTTTAAGACTTCATTTAAGGGGGCATTTCGGTTTGTTCGGTTAATCGATAGTTTTATCGTTCAAAAATAATATGTTAAAATTTGGAAACGATATCTTAGGCGGTTCCAAAGTTATAGGTCATTAAAGGGTCGGGTCTCCCGCGGATACAAATTCGTATCATAGGTGGCAACTACCGTGTATTTAGAAAGATTCAGACTATCCATTTATGGGCATTAATTTGCTTCGCTGTTGGCTTGGGCCAACTGCCACTTTTTTGAACATGTCGCAATCTTGTGCGACTGAACAACATGTTCATAAGCGGTAATGGATAGTCGCTCCTGTGTATGTTGTTTTTACATCCGGGCGTACTGCGGGTGACCTGCGATTGCCTGAGTTTTAGTTAGTTTCATATATATGAAACTAACTTGCCCGTTGCACGGTGCTGGTGGTTTTTTCTTGTTTGGTGACTATGGAAGATGTTCCTACCGGTGATGTCGCGGGGTAGGTATTTTTGATGTTTCTTTGTTTCTTTTTCATGAGGAGGAAAAAGTATTTAGTGTAAACGGTGTCCTCAGAGCGTGTAGGCGTCCGTTTCATACGTCTTCAACGGTAAATATTTCTAACATAATGTTTAAAAACGTTAAAGGTTCGCGTAAGTCAGGGGTGCATCCAGGGAGTTGATATAAAAAACGAAAAGGATTTATGGGAACTGTAAATGAACTGGAAACGAAGTATGCGACTACATCGGCACAAAAATTGACTACATCGCCCGACTTCGCTCCAACGGTCACAGTGACGGCAACATACGTGATGTTACATTTTTTTCAGTTTTTTCCGAACTCTCAAACATTGTAAAGTGTAAAAACTGTTATGGTTCGATAAACTTTTCAAAAAAATCTGAGAAGGGCCTAGGATTCAAACTGATCGTCGAATGCAACTGTGGTGAGAGGGTCATCGAGTCCTTTCCACGAATCGCCAACAAAGCTTACGAAATTAATCGTAGAATAGTATTCATAATGCGCATCTTGGGTGTCGGGTTAAATGGATCAGACTGTTTCACTTCACTGATGGATATTGGCGAATTTACGAAACACATCTACTACGCTGCTCTCGATAATGCACACACCGCTTGGCGTTTTTTCTTCCGTGATAAAAAAAGGCTAGCAAAGAGGAAAAAGAAAAAACTGATGAAAGTGAAGATAAAAAATTTACTGCTTCTGGAGATGGTAGTTGGAGCAAAAGGGGTCATACTGCTAATTCAGGCGTTATGGCATTGATCGGCAACAAAACACACAAAGTTCTCGATCTTACTGTGAAATCGCGTTATTGCCAAGGCTGCAACCTTATGAAAACAAAGAAAGGCACCCCTGAATATGATACTTGGTGGGATGAGCACGAACCAGTTTGCACATTGGATCACAATGGATGTTCGGGTAAAATTGAGCCTGACGGAATGTTAGAGATGTTCGAGCGCGCCTTTGATCTGCACGGCCGCATTTACGAAAGGTTTGTTGGAGACGGGGATGTAAAAATAGAGAATGCGTTGCAGAAATCATTTCCAAATGTTGTAAAGGCCGAGCGTATCAATCACGTGGGAAAGCGAATCGGTTCGCAATTACGCGGTGTCATAAAAAAAGCCAAAAAAAAAAAAAAAACAGACCAATTAGGAGGAGCTGGTCCTGGCAAACTTACGGGAAACATGATAACAGAACTGACGACTTATTACGAACTTGAGATTAGACGCAATGCTCACTCTGCTGAAGAAATGGCGAAAGACATTTGCCCAACATACTACCACAAAATATCAACCGATGAAAATCCGCAACATCAAAACTGTCCAGAGGGCCCGGAGTCATGGTGCAAATGGAAACGCGCGAAAGCTGCGAATGAGCTGTCAAAGTTCCACCACGACAAACCTCCCTTGGATCTTAAAGTACGAACAGCTATTTACCCAATTTACGTAAAACTGACCGATACCGATTTGTTAAAAACATGCGAGGGAGGTTTCACGCAAAATAACAACGAAAGTGTCAATGCTACTATCTGGCAAATGGCGCCAAAATACACATACAGTGGTAAGAAAATCATTGAAGTTGCGGCTCTTACCGCAGCTTGTATGTTTAATGAGGGATTTTTACCCGTATTGCTAATAATGCAAGTCATGGGTATCAAAATTGGGTACGCTGCGAGAGCGTTTGCGAATGAGGGGGACAGAGATCGGCTGCAAGACGCTGACCGCAGACTAGTATACAACTCGCAGGAGGCACGAACAGCGAGGGAAAAGGCGAAAATGCAACTGGAGGACCAATTCGAAGTCGTGGAAGGAATTGTTTATGGTCCAGGAATAGATGTCTAGCTGTTAGTATAAAAACCCCGATGATTTTATGAAAAAAATCACTTTTATCTTTTGTCTAATTTATCTCCAAACTTTGAATTAGTTTTTCTCGAAACGACTTTTGAGTGCGGTGTAAGCGATAATATGAAAACGGTGCATGCGATTCTTATGAAAGTTCGCACACATATTTTTAATAAGCACAATTGTGAGTGAATTACTTTTTTATTTATTTATTTATTTTTTTAGTTATAACTAATATAAAATAGAGTAAAAACGGGCTGAAAAATCAAATTTTTTTTCAATAGTCCGCCATTTTGTTGTTTTTTATCAATTTTAAAATTTTTTTCACGAAAATAACCCTAACACGAGCAGAACGGGTGGCTAACTTTGAACACCTGGACGTGGTAGGGGGTGGGGGGGGGGTTCCGGTTCTGGAGTGACTCGACAAAATTTACAAACGTAGTCGAAAGATGAATTAAATGTTTAAAAAAAAATTATTGTTATATCTTTAATACTTTCTCTTAAAAAAAATCATGAAAATAACCTATTTTTTGACCCGACAAACCGGAATGTCCCCCTTTTTTTTTTTGGGTATTAGACTTCTCTCGGGAGAGGCGAACCTATAGCGCTGAGTGGGCGGCCCGAGATGTGATCAAATAACTGTTGCAGTTCATATTAAATTGGGTTAAATATGCATCACTTAGTTCAATAATTTGTTGTTTTATAATGTCTCCCTCATATTGTAAAAGCCTTGCTTCTCTTTGAGAAAAATATGATTAAGCGATTGTCACATTCTTCACCTGGTACTGACTTTTTGTCGAAGAGTTGGTTGGAAATTGGTCAAGTGCAGACGCGTGGTAAAATCCCATTCTAAAATCAATCAAATAAATTAGAAACTTGATTAGAGTGACACATAGCACAGAAAGAGGAGCTGCTTAAATAACCCATGTTAGCAAATTGTTATAAATTTACATAAAAAATCAATAATATGCAACAAGGAAGACGTGGACGGCAAAGGAATCTGCCAGGAAATCCTGGTATTTCGTTTTGTTCCAACAAAGAATAAAAACAACACCGTGCCATCCAAAAGTAGGCAAAGAAGAAATAATTCAAAACTAGAAAATGAAGGATGTGTTAAGGGGACTTAACTCAAAATAAAAAAATATATGTATAATCATCATCATCATCGGCACTACAACTGGGAACCGGTCTTGGCCTTATTTAGCAAGTCCTGAGGCTTGTTAAATTTTTCATAATGATTTGTTTTTTCCGGGCAAGGTCATTAGTCTTCCGTCAGAGGCTCCCCGACGGGGAATCGAACCCCGGTCTCCCGCGTGACAGGCGGGTATACTAACCACTATACCATCGAAGAGCCATATGTATAATGAGTACATGTAAAACATCACTAAGGGTAGTGTTATCACGAAGAGCTCCCCTACCTAGTGCGGCCATGGGTGGACGGCTATCGCAGGTGTTGAGTCCGCAAAAATTCAACTATCAGCCAGGAAAAAAGAAATAGGCGAAAATGTGCCCTCTGAAAAGAGAACGGTTAATAAAGAAATGTGCAGTTTCAAGGAGACGAAAGACGTGAGCGTTGGCCAGAATAATAGCGCCGAGACTGAAGAGTCAACAAAAATACGAACTGGCGAAGAAAACAGTGAAGGACCAGCAGCAAAAGAGCAAGCAAGACATGTTTAAGATGCTAAGGTCCAACAAGCAGATGCCGGGAAATGGACAGTAGACAAAAGAGGAAGAAAAACAAGCCCACGGGCGAGACCAGGGTGGATGGCAAACCGTTAAAGAGACAGCACAATCATCAAACAGTCGAGTATACACGGACATACTTCACAACGTAAAGGCAGAACCAAATTTGGGAACACCCAAAACTAAAAGCAGTGAGGAAAGGTGTAGCCAGAATCCGGTGACCAGCATAGAGGCTTCGGAAGAGCTAAAATTAATAGAGTCAACTACAGCTGTTGTGCATGGCTTAGTTGGACCACAAACGATAACCAAACTATGCTAGACAACCTCAAGAAACGAGTGCGAGATAGAAAGTGCACTGTCATAGTCGGTGACTTTAATGCATGGGCAACCGAATGGGGCGAAAAAAATAACAGCAGGAGGGGACGCCGGCTATTTAAAACATTTGCATCATTGTAAGTCACCGTCTCAAGCCCCGCCAACAAGAACACATGCCGCATAGCGCGAATAGGATCAATAATAGACATCAGTATCGTCTGCAATCGACTCATACAGACAGTTAGATGGCAACTCAGTCAATAATACACCAGCAGTGAACGTGAAGTCATAAAAGTGGAATTTGGCGGAAGTAGCGAGCCACGTCAAATACAAACAGGCCCTAAATGGAAAGATAGCCCCTTCAATGAAGATCCATTTGAAATTGATGTGAGGTCCTGTAACCTAACAGTCGAAGAAATGGTCCACCATTTAATAGACATGGTGAACACAGTGTGTGTTATTGCTAGCGTCGCTTCGCCTTTTTTTTAACCCATTTATTTGCGAAAAGAAAAACAAGTACAGATTAGTTTTTTTACACTATAAGACTATATGCTAAGCCTATTTTAACGTATTACATTTTGATGTAATGAACGCGGCTAAGAGTTCTGAGTGCCTTCTATTGAGCACCCAGGTCTCGGGTCCATACATGAGTACTGGTGAGGCTGTAGTGCTCCGGAAAGCCCTACAATTTTCTTACCTCATAGCAACAATCTCCTTGCCCCACATACACCCAAATCAACTTTGAATTCAATGTCAACCAAACCGAACTAAACGTCAAACTCGCAAACATTGAATTCAATTCAATTCAAATTCCTACAAGATCGAAAGCCCAAAATGTGTATGTGTCTAAACAAAGGCATATCTATTTTCCGCCGACACACAATTCAAGCACTCATAAACATCCTAATGCATATCGTCACATGCCAGATGTTTTATGACTTGTAAATGCACCAATTGAAAAACCAACACCTAATTCTCACGGATCTTGTGTTACCCATCCGAAGGACATGCTCTTGTCTGCATAAGCCAGACGGATAACAAAAAGCAAAAAACCCAAATTCCAATGCATATCCTAATATGCACAATAGTTTCATGAGAACTCATAAAGCCGAACCATTATCCTAATGAGCACAGTGAACACCACACCCGAAATCGAGATTTTCCATCTGAAACGTTGGTTTCAAGATACAAAATCTCGATTTATTTTCATTTAAAAGGAAGATGCATCGCGATCTCCGGGCGCCATTCACTCGCCGATCGTTCATGCGTACAGACGTATTCATTGTCTGCTCGTTGACGAATAAAATTGAAAGAAAAAAAAAAAAATTGATTCTGTAGACGTTAAGTCGTCGACGATCGATCGCGTTCACACCGAATCTTGTGTGATAAATTGCGACTCATATAACACTCGCAAACACGTGTAATTTTCGCTGGATGCCGTAGTCGAAATCTGTCTTCACAGATGCCAGACAACGATCCGAGCGCTACCCGGGAATATTTATTGGAGCGGAAGAGAAGAGCCATTGAAACTCTTCAAAACTCATCAAAGAAGACGACAAAAATGGAAAATCCAGGAAAACAGATTGACTACCAACAAAAATTCCACGAAGCCGTGGAATACATCCAACAGCTTACAACAGAGGTGAAACAACTCCGGGAGGAAATTCACTCTCTAAAGCAACCCAGCCAAAACAGCGACGATGCCAGTATGGAGATGACGCCTTCTCCCAGCATAATCCAAAAAACATCTCCACCCAAACAACTATCATCAGCCCATAAGGAAGCCACCAAGCAAACCAAGCCAGCAGCGAGTCCCCTGCCTGCCCAGCACAAAAATGTTAGACCACCACCAATCTACATAAAAAATGTGACCAGTATAAAGGGAATAATTCTAATAGTAGAAAATGCCCTAGGACACCGCAACTTCACCACAAACACTAAAGGCTCCTCTGTCTCCATTGCAACAACAACTTTGGTTGATCACGAGAAAACCGTTAGAAAACTTGCGGAACTACAACACCAATTTTTTACGTTCCAACACCATCAGCTCAAACCAACAACGTTCATCATTAGGCGGATTGACCCAACTTGGACCAACGAAGAGCTAGCGTCGGAGATCATCAAGATTTGCCCAGAGCTGAAAATCCACAGGCTGGACTATTTTCAAACTCCGTACATGCGGGAAAATAACTTAAGGAACCTACGGATTATCCAAATCGCTCCAAATGAAGACACCAACAAGCTCAAACAAATTAAGTACTTGTTTACCCACAAAATCAGCATCGAGGAGCCTCATAAACAAAGTATCCTTCATTGCAAGAGATGCCAAGGCTCAGGACACTTGGCGGTGGCTTGCCACCTAAATATACGATGCGGCAGATGTGCCGAAGAACATCAACCAGGAGACTGTAAGGTCAATCCACAAGGTATGGAACCAGAAAAAATCCAAACCACAAACCCCGATGGATCAATTACCACTAAGGAAATCGCTGTAACGTGCTGTAACTGCGGAGGTCCACATCCAGCCAATTTCTCCCAGTGTCCGCATAAATTGAGAATTCTCCAAAGAAGAACAAAACCAGCAACAATCAACAAATCCGCACCAACCAAATCCACATCGCAGAACACATTACCACAACCTACAAGGCCAGGAACATCATATGCGGATGTCATCAAGAACAATCAAAACACGCCGACGTCAAACAACCCCAACTCCATTGGCCTCAACCTGGACATCATGGGCTACATCAAGAGTCTACAAACTATGCTTCCTACATTGAAGCATATGTCGGATATCGAAAAAAAAGGTCAGATTCTTTCACTTATAACCTCCCATATTCTTTCCCTCAATGTCTGAACTAACTATAGTCGCCCTCAACGCAGAGTCTATATACTCCAACATCCGTAAGCAACACTTACGGTTGTTTGTTAAAACCTTCTCCCCAGACATCCTTCTCCTCTCAGAAACGTGGCTTAAGTCCAACTCCCGAGTATCCATCCCCAATTATACATTTATTTCCAACCCCAGAACTACTGGATCCCATGGAGGTACCGGCATCCTAATAAATAATAAATTTCAATTCACCGAAATCAGGTTCGCCAATGTTTTCAATATTGAATACACGGCAGTTAAACTTTTTTGTGAAAACAAAAAAGTAATCATAGTAACATCCGTTTACATCCACCCAACACGAGAACCAGACTTTCCTGACTCTGACATATCTCAAATAATCAGACAGTCTCTCCCCGCACCATTCATAATCGGTGGAGACTGGAACGCTCGACATACAGCATTCAACGACATAAAGAATAACAAATACGGCTGCCAACTTTTGCACCTCCTCTCATCTCACCCATATACGTATATCGACAGTCCACTGCAGCCAACTCGTGTCACCAACTCGACGCGGTCAACAATTGACTTCTTTCTCAAGTCGGCTGATGTCTACTCAACGAGCCCCCCCACAGTATCCTTCCTCTTTCCCTCTGATCATGGTTCCGTTCACACTTCGATCAAAGTTCCCTCCTTCGAACTTCTCTACTCACACAGTCCTGTCCCGAACTTCTCCAAGACTAACTGGAAAAAGGTCAATAGAGACGTCGCCGCAAGGTTTTCTAACTTGCAAATCCCCGAATCTTCTAACCTAATCCCTGCTGAAATCGATCGAGCAGCCCTAAAAAATGAGCAGACACTCAAGGATGCCCTCACCAGCAATACACCCGCCACCATCCCTCATAATCATCTAGGAAAACCTTTACCCAGCATCCTAATTAAATTGCTGCGTCTCAAAAAACAACTCCGCCGAAAACTTCATATAAGATTCTGTCCTTTTATTAAAAGTCAGATCCAACTCCTGACCACCTTAATAAATGAACATTTAAAAAAGTTCGCGGATCAGACTTATACCTCTACACTTAACAATATTAAACCCAATCGTGATCTCTTCAAAAACATCAACCGACTAACTGGTCGGAAGTTTAAACCGCGAATCGATCACCTTATCAGCCCACTCAGCAACAATCTTATCCAATCCGACACGGACATAGCCAATTGCCTCGCTGACCACTTCTCAAAGATCCATCAACAAAATGATTCCCTCTCAGTCCCTAATTTTCGAAATACTGTCAACGAATATATTTCACACAGATTACCCGCATCTTATACTCCTTTCATCGGAGAATTTAACGACACAAACAAGGCGTCACATCCTTCAGACACCACCACATTTTTAACCACAGATGAACTCATCAAGTTCATAAAATCACGACCCAACAAAAAATCTACCGGTATAGATGGAATACCACACCTTCTATTTAAAAGACTTCACCCGCCAAATCTACTTCCCATTTTAGTCCTTCTTAACCATATCATAAATGCTTCACATTTCCCAGAGAACTGGAAAATTGCGGTAGTAATTCCCATTAAAAAGTCCGGCAGTTCCAATAACACCTCCAACTATCGTCCAATATCTTTATTGAACACCCTAAGCAAAATATTGGAATGTAAGATCTACCAAAACCTTCTTTCGTTTGCCAGTGATAACGCTCTCATTCCTAATTCTCAGTTTGGCTTTCGTGAGCGACACTCTACTTGCCATGCGTTACTAAAACTTACACACGATGTCACAACTGGTCTAGAAAACCAATGCCCTACCGTATGCATATCTCTCGATATCTCCAAAGCATTTGATTGTGTCTGGATCTCAGGACTTCTTTATAAGCTGCACTGCTTATTTGGTCTGAATTCCAATATCACAAAGCTCCTAGCATCTTACCTTTCTGGGAGGAAATTTATGGTCAGAATAAATTCTTCCCTCTCACAAACTCACAACATAACCGCAGGAGTTCCCCAAGGATCCATTCTTGGACCACTTTTATATCTTCTATACACATCCGATATCCCCCAACCTCCACCTAGTGTTGTAATGCTAAATTATGCTGATGATACTTTAATCTACTCTAGCAGTAGATTTGTCAAAGCGGCAGGAAACCGCGTTAACAACTTCCTCCCGCTCATCTCAGCATACTTTAACAAATGGAAAATTCGCCTCAACCCAACCAAAACCCAGCTAACAGTGTTTAAGGGCAAAAACGCTCACTGCACAAACAACACTAAACGTTGCCACAACAAAATTAAACTAAATCTTAATAACACCCTCATAAAACCTTCCAAAACACTAAAATATTTGGGAGTAACCCTTTCCAACAACTGGTCATTCTCAACCCACATGAAAAATTCTCTTCAAAAAGCCTCAATACAGCTTAACCTGTGCAGACGAGTGTTATGGAAACCTAAAGGCCTCTCTCTTAAGGTCAAACAGCTCATCTACAAACAGATAATCAGACCTACTCTTACATACGCCTGCCCATTATGGTACCACATCTCACCCTCCCAAATGGAGAAATTACGAGTGTTTGAACGAAAATGTTTCCGGTTTATCACTGGCTTACACCGCAAAACCAACTCATATAGATACCATTGTAACAACGACCTTTACAACACCGCAGGCATCGAACGACTGGATAGACGGATCCTAGAACTGTCGATAAATTTCATAGAAAACCTTCCTAACAATCCCAACCCGATAATAACGGACCTACCATCACCCTCCTCCAATACGGGAGCTCACTACCGTAATTGTCTCCAAATCAGGACCCTCTTCGCCGCAGGCAGACTGGTTAACGATCTAAACGAGATCGTGTACCACAACACCGAACTGGCACCCAATCATTTCAAATACAGCAACATCCAACCATTCTCCAAGATCCTTACCTTTAACACAGAACCGAATGGCTCTCCCCTCCTTCAAGAACTTACCTGATCCTATCCCTTAGTATCCTCAATCCCAACGAGAAATCCCACATCCATAACTAAAAATTGTAAATATTATTTTTAAGTCAAATGCGAATTGTCACTATCATTGCAATATCAAATATTGTAAATTGTATATAAGATTAGATTAAGTTAGATTAAGTTATGTTAAGTAATTTAAAGTAGGCTAAGTTAAAATAAACAGAGTTCCTGGTTTTTTTTCTGACCTTTTCCAGGAAAATCAAAATTACCAATATATATAATTCCCAGTAAATCTTAAGCACATATAAAAAGAATTGTTTGAAAAATGTTAACAAATAACATGTAAACACTTAATATGTAACAAATCTATTATAAGTTAGCTGTATTACTTATTGTAACTATTCATTTTTGGTCAAATAAATACAGTTTGGAAAAAAAAAAAAAAAAAAAAAGCGATCTCCGGGCATCAGTTGATTAACGCACATGGTCCCCGGCGGAAGTGCTGCAAGAGACGAACAAGGCAAAGTAACATCATAGAGCAAGGTTGTTGGATGTGGTGTCCCTACCAGAATCGTGTTTTCTTTTTTTCAAATAAATAAAGTAAATGTGAATTTTCTAAATAAAAAGTGTTTTTTCATTATTTGTAATTGGGCGTTCTTTACGAAACGTTGGCTGCTCCGGCACGGGCGACGAATTCTAACCTGGAACCGAAGGCGCCGGGTTCCACGACGCAGGTAAGGTATTCCTGGAACGACGTCCCACGACCGATCGGTCGCTACTCTTCCCTCAGGTTTGAGGAAGCACGGCGGCGACCGCAACGGGTCTTTGGCGGTTTTATATCTGTCCTTGGACGGGTATTGATGACTGCGGTGTTCCGCCGAACAACGTCCGCAGTAGAAGGAATTAAACACCGGAACACGGAGACGATCACACAAATGAAACACTGCGAACTGTTTTGTTTTAATTTTTGTTTTATTTTTGAATTACTTGTTGAAAAGGTTTAAGGATTTAATACACACATTTTTCTTAACGTTTTGTTCTCACAACGACTTTAACCAATCGGAACGAATATATATTTTCTTTACAAATGCAATCTCACACCTCACGTTACTACTCGACACCCTTAAACTCGACCTTTTTTGTTTTCTCGGATCGCGGATACCTCCTCGGTGGGGTTCTCTAACTGGACCCCTCCTCGCGTTAACGATCGAAATGGGACTAATTTTTCCTATCCGAAAAATACCCTGATACAGCTTGTATCTTTATCTGTACCGACAACTTTTCCCATTAGATCTGCTAACAGAATTTCCGAGTCTCTGTTAGCAGCATGTTATTTAGTCCCAGGGGTAATTTAGATGCCTGAAAAGGAGAAAGTCGCTCATCACATACATCATCATCACCATCGGTGGTGGTGATAGCATTTCATCTCAACGGTCTTCTGTTTGCGCAGCACATTTGGCGCGCAGAACGGAGATGATTGTTAGTACAGTCCGTGGGTTTTGTTTGCCTTTTGTAAACACACACCGAAATCCATTAGATCTTTCTAATGGTGTGAAATTCAAAAGGGACCGTGGGATCGGAATAGTTCCTTTTGTAGGTTTTAACCTCATAAATTTTCCGAATTATCTCGTTGAGATAATTACGGTTGCCTACCATTTGGCAGCGGATAGGCGATATGCTTTATTGCATGAGGTTGCCGTTTCCTTTGTTTGCCGATGGATTTGGTGGTCTTTGTGGCAGACCACCCGCACGTGCATCCGTTGGTCGGCTAATTTGTTGGTGATAGCAATTCATTGTATCGATACCCGGAATTGTCGGTTCGATGAGGTGTTCCTGGGCTCAGGCAGAATGTCTGGCATTTTCATGAATTGCTGTTAGGAACAGGATGAATATATGGCTTTTGGTTCAGGCATGAAGGACTATGATTGTTGAGTTTGACATTAAAAGCTTCGGGGACGTTCAGTTCCTTGCTTTTTGGTGTCGGGCTCAACGTTGGCAGCGAGTTGCAGGCCCTATGCTGGGACTTTGGGACACGCGTCTGTGGGCGCATGCAACGTTCTCAGGTAAGTAAGTTCCTTGAAGGTAGGAACCTTACCTGCGCGGGATTGTGCGTTCATAGAACGCTACAAGTCCCCTCAGGAGCGATCAATAGATATCCCTCATCCTTTTCAGCACCAGGAGACACGCTACTTGGGAGCGAGGCCAATAACTTATACCAACAAGACGATGGTCTTGTACAGTAGTGTTATATTTTTCTTCCTTTTCACCACGGAAATGTTATTGAACTTTGATTTTACTTTATTTACCACCCACTTATTAGTCCTTTGTAAAATGGAGGTCAGGTTTGATCTTTAATGCACCGAGGAGAAACAGTAAATTTCACCTTATTGTATTTTACTTTATAATCACGTTTTACATTTTATTAATACAAATACTGGTGTTTAATTATCGTCAAGTTTTTATAATCACGCTTTACATTTTATTATCACAAATACTGAAGTGTTTAATTATCGTCAAGTTTTTATAATCACGCTTTACATTTTATTATCACAAATATTTGCTTTACCACTGACTTAGAACCACCGACAGTTTTATCACTATCACCCATGTAACAGACCAGTTCCGGTCAAAATTCCAAAACCAACTCTCGAAAAACAGCGCCTGTGTCCGTTCTGGACGAATGCAAAAAACCAACTCCACTCTATCTCGATCGTTTGATCGGAAGAAAAACCTTTTTTCCACGTTACCTAAAGGCAACGTGTTATTTTCCTTTTTTGTTTTCTCGCTGGCCTCACATAAAATCCTTTGTATCCGGATCTCTATTGTGAGCCATCGATCTTTTGTTTGATCCTTCGGTAATTTTCCTAGGATCGACAATTACCATAGGTCATTTTTGGGTTTTTTAGTAATGTTTCGGACTGGTATTTACCACGAGTGTTTTTGGTAATTACTTTTTAATGGACAACGGTGCCAAAGATATTTTGTACATCTTAATGCTATTGTTGTCCATCAATCCTATTTACATGCACCGCTCTTTTTCCGTTTAGGAAACGTATCCTTAGAATGGATTAAAGGAAACGGTGTCACCATTGAGTATTGTTCTCAGATGTATGTCTGGACTCTATGGTTCTATTTTCTTAGCTGATTGGTACATTATTCAATCTGCCTGGGATTCACTATATGTGATCCGAAATTGATTGGGGCTTCGCCCGGTATGAATGTTTGGGGGGGGGGGGGGGGGGGGGGGGGTGGTTTTGGTACGTAACAGTAGTAGCTTGGATGTTCTGGATAATTTTCGGGATTTAAAGAGCGTTGATTGACCATAGTAAGCTTTATTGGATTTGATCAGCCGTTCGCGTATTTCTTCTTCCATATTGTTATCGGCTGATACTAGGTAGTTAAATGATTGCAGTACTTGGAATTCGTGCTCCACTACCCTGATAGTTTGAACAACGTTAGGTCTTCTCTTCGCAGAAGTTGCCACCATCTAGTTTGTTTTTCCCTCATTAATGTGCAGTCCCAGTTTTTGTGTCGCCTGCTCGATCTGGGTGAAGGACGCCTGTACAGTCGGATCGGATCTACCGATAATGTCGAAGTCATCTGCGTAGGCAAGTAACTGGCTGGACTTGGTGACAATATACCCTCTATTTGTGACGCCAGAGTCACGGATTGCTTTCTCCAACGCCAGGTTGAAGAGGAGGCAGGCCAGACCGTCCCCTTGTCGGAGTCCGTTAAAGATTTTTGTTGCTTTGGATAGCAATCCCGCTATTTTTACTTGACTAGTTACGTTGATCATGGTCAACCCACAAAGTCGTATCAATTTGTTTGGAATACTGAACCCCCTCATGGCACTATATAGTTCTACCCTGGCTATGCTGTCGTAGGCGGCCTTAAGGTCTATAAATACATGATATAATGGGATTTTAAATTCAAGACATTTTTCCATCGCCTGCCTAAGGGTGAATATCTGATCAATCGCTGATTTGCCTAATGAACTGTTTGATTTACGGTCCACTACGGTCGTTAAAGTTTTTGCGTACCCTCTGAGAGCCAACCGCCTGTTTTAACCTTAAAGCAGCTACAGCCATTGGTCCCTCGAGCCGGATCTTGGTAGCATCAACACTCTGGCACTTTTGCCTTCTCACGCGTGTGATTTCAACAGAACTTCTCGAAATTTAACAAACAAAAAAATGAATTGGGTTTTGTGAGGCTCACAAGAAATCGTTGTTAAACGTAAAAAATAGAGTAATTGATTGTAAGCAACCTTGGAAAAACGAATGGAATTACCCAAATGCACGTTAGTGACCACTTTCGGTATCATGCTCTTGGATTTTCTGACGATAACATCTGTCAGGATCATTAGGAAAGCTACCATCATTAAATGGGTTTTCGGCCACGCATTACTTATTGATGGAATTGCACACACGTTGTATATAGTTATTTTATACCACGAGGCTAATTGTTGTTTTATTTCAATTTTGTTATAGATTCACACACGAAGCACAATGTTCATACTCTATAGCTGATGATTCTAAATGATTCCCCAAGCTGTTGTACCAATTATATATTCTCCGTTCCCCAATGACTTTTCTCATACTTCTATCTCGGTCCATACCATCAACTAGGAATTATATTTAGAATTGAAGTTTTTGAAAAATAACGCTCTCCAAAACTCAACACCATTATCCACTATGTAGAAAACGAGAAGGTAACACTACCAATCTGTCAACAACCTTAACTCATTAAACTTCATTCTCACATGCACGTTCTTAAAACATAAAAGAAATGCCTCCGAAACAAAGCGTTCTTAAGAACGCTGGACACAGGCCCAATAAACCATCAATCTATCTGATAAATATGTTATGTAAGATAAATGTTTTGCCATCGGGGGCGTACTAACTCATTGCTAAGTGATTTGGACACTTAAAGTCTCATATGATACCATAAAAGTTTTATTGGTCTCCATTCAACGTGCTGCACAACAATTTAAGAAAAGCAGCTACACACGTTAAGTTTTTATGTTAGACCATAAATTAAGTCATCGTCTATCCCGGCGGTACACCAAATTAATTCATGTCGAAGGGGTTGTAGAAGTTTTTGTATCTTATATACTCGGGTCAAACTTTTAAAGTCTGCCATTAAACGAGAACAGAAAGTATGTGCCGTGAATTCCTGAAACTTGTCGCCGACTGATGTGAATTTGGAATCTTCTATGAATAAACTCTCAATTTTCTAGACATGAACGGGAGAATAGAAGACCAACTCAACCGAAAAATTGTATTCAAATTTTGTAGTCACTGAATTGCAAAGCTGAGCAAAGGCAGAACATAATTTAAGTTGATAAGTTCTCAAAAATAATGTCTAGCGACTGTGTTTGGTATTGGACAGCATCTTTGACATCGCATAAATGAAAAAAAAAGAAGGAAAGCAGCAACAAAAATGGCAGAAATTATCATATCAATACCACATATACCATATTTTTTAAGCTGATTTCGTATTTAATTTAATAGATGAGACGTCAATACACGATTATTTAATATTTCTCTGCCGAAAAAAAAAAAAACAAAACAATCTGCGTGTGTTTGATCAAAGTGTTTGTTTTCTTAGTTAGGGATGATACATGTACGTGCAAAGGACAGAATAATAATTTAAGGCTTATGATGTTATTATCATTGTCATTATTGTATTTATTAATCCTAACAAGTAATTTAATGTTGACATTATAGCGTTTGCGACGATAATGAAGAACGTGTGATTCGAACTGACGCTATCACGGTTAGAATCACTAAAAATTGAACCAATGCTTAACACACCAGGCCACTACCGCCTGTAAAAATTCAATTTTTAAACTCAAGTACATTTAACTGATGCGGAAATGTTATGCTATCGCTATGGTATACGGCTCTGATGCTTTGCTTATTCAAATTTCTTTCTGTGTTGTCCTTCACTATTTGCTTGTGCGCTGTGTGTATCTGTTAAATACCCCACAACATCCCTTTCAGATTGACGATATAGCTCTTCATTTAATTGGTTGATATCCTCTGAAACCTTTACTTCTAATGTCAATCCTGTCGAATATTCTAAAACTCGAATCTGGTTCATTATTATTATTTTTAAGTTTTTTTTATTGTTTGCTTATATCGGGTTTTCCAATAGGGACTTGACAACTTTTTTTTAAAAGTAAAGCGCAAGCCATTTGAGATATTTCAAAAACGTTATTATCGGCTTGAAGTACAATTATGAATGGAATTCGACTTCGTTCATATGGCTGTGGGGGTTCTTTAACCCACTTCCAAAGAACCACCGATTTCCATAAATTACCTGCCTTCTACTTACCTGCAAATGAGCATCGTAAGCTACTCTGCATCACCTTTCACCTGAAAACATAAGCTCACGGCAAGATTACCATCTTACCGTGGCATCAAATTTTCATTCCGGGGCATGCTTGCATACAAACCATCATGTCCTAAAAACCAATTCGATTTGCCCATCGTGTAACCGACATAAACATCCGAACATGTCAATACGCATGGCTGAGGAGCATTTTCCCCATATTCGGCATGTCATGCTTACCCTTGCCTTATCGGCGGACTCATCGGCCGATCGCCCTATCGACAATACACAGCATAGCCATCGTTGGCTATCCACAAGTGATCGAGTCAATCGTTACCGGCACGTCAAGGAGAAAAGACGTATATCTGGCAACAGGAGAAAGCAAAAGAAAAAAAAAATAAATAAATTCGTCGCGCGAGTGTAAGTGTGCAAGTGTGGATTACACAGTGTGGCCGCCACTGAGAGCGGTTGTTTAAAAAAAAAAAAAAAATTGTGGAAACAAGCAAAGTGCTAAAGAGCTCGTCGCCTTTCATGAAAAGGGGCCAGGCAGACCTGAAAACGATGACACGGAGCCGACTCGAGCGACAGCCGAGTATTATAACAAAGCGGCACAAGCCAAATACGGACGGCGAAAAAAAATGCAAAAGGAAAGAAAAATGAATACACAGGAGCAGGCAACCAATTCAACGAATTGGTTGACCTTGACCCAAGTGAAATCGAATTACCTGCTGATGAAGACAACAATATCACAGGTACTGCAACAGATCCGGCGAAACTAGAAAAACTCCTTGCGGATATAGACACAAAAAAAGGAACTCAATAAACAAAGAGAAGCAATCCTCAAATTAAAAGACCTGGTGCAGCAACAACAAAACCAAGAAAATACAACAGTACAACGGAAAAATCAGGAACAACAATATGAGAAAGCAAACAAAAGGCAGCAAACAAAGAAGATGCAGCAGCAGCAAAAGAACCAGCACACCGTAACCAACAAAAAGGAAAAGGCGCCGCCTATAATACTTACGTCCATGGAAACAAAGGACGTTATAAAATTAGGTGAGTTAACTTGCAAAAATTTCAAAACAAAAAAAAATTAATAATTCTAAAATAAAATTAATGTGCCATGATATTGAAGGTTATCGCAAAGTAATGATTGCTTTGGGTAGGACAAAAAGCGAGTACTACACGTACACCCCGAAATCGGAGAAAATAATCTCCATGCTCCTAAAAGGAGTTGATCCATGTTTTTCCCCTGAGGAGGTATTAGAGGAATTAAAAAATGTCGAAACCGACAATTTAAAATTTACAGGTGTGAAACCATTCTCTACCGCCAACTCCAGAAAACGTAATTGCAAATTGCCTTTCTTTATTGTATCACTGACTCCCAACAGTAAAGTTGATGCTCTCCGATACATCAAACACCTCAACAACCAAACAATAAGTTGGGAAAAAATAAAAAAAAATCGATCGCGTATTGTAGTGCTTGCGTTGTCAACGATTCGGGCACGCGGCATCAAACTGCCACATGCAATTCAGGTGCGTAAAGTGCCTCTCCGACCATATCATTGGTGAATGCCCCTTGGGCAAGGAACAGCTTCTAGATAGGAAAACACTGTCCTGTGTCCTCTGTAAAAATACAGGTCACACTGCAAATTTTAGAGGATGTCCTAAATTTCAAATAATGAAATTAAAATTGGAATCCAAAAAGAAACAAGTTGAAGAAGAGAAAAAAAATGAAAACTCGTTCTTACAACAATTTCGTGGCTCTTTGTGTGTCATATGCACAAATGGCCGGTGCTCCTAAGCAACCAGCATCCATGGAACATACATATAGTAATGGAAGAATGCCTGCGCCAGAGGCACATTCAGAAATAATAACAATGTTGCTAACCATGCAAGGGCAATTTGCAGAATTTCAAAAATCACTGACTGAACAAAGAGCACGAATAGATAATCTCTATTCAACCCTGTTCTCAAATAACTCTCCACATCAAAATCTTCAACCCTCCGTCTGAACTAAACCTAAAAATTATAGCTGTGAATGTAAATTCACTAATCCACATCGAAAGAAGGGATAATTTAGGCAATCTGCTCCAAGTCGAATGCCCAGATGTGCTCTTGGCTGGCGAAACTAAGCTAAACCAAAGGCACAAAATGGGCTACAAAAATTATAACATAATTAGACGAGATCGACCACACTCTACTAGAGGGGGTGGGGTCGCTATCTTAGATAAGAAAGGTCTTCACCATAAGGTCGTTTACAGCACGGAAGTACACAAATTCCAGGTGCTAGAGGCATGCATTATAGATATTCCTCTAAAAAGTCAAAGGCATCTATATATAGTCGCTGCTTACGCTCCTGAATCTGTTCAAGGTACCCAATTTATCTGTGAAATCGATACGCTTTTCGGAAGTCTCAAGTTAGATTCGGAAAACAATTACTTTTTAATGACAGGTGAGTTTAACGCCAAGCACAGTGCCTGGGACAATCTGACCTCGAACACCAGAGGGAATGCCTTTTTTGATTGGTGGCAAACAAATGTGATCGAGCATAAACTAGAATTGTACGCTACAAGTACGCCGTCTTATGCAAGAGGTGACTCCTTCCTGGATTTACTTATGACAGATGATTGAATTCAGTTACCGATACCGAGGTAACTACTCGAAATTGTCTTCGCACAATTGAATACGATAGCGATCATTACGGACTTGGACCTGTAATACACGTGTCAAACGAGCACTATCTACTTGAGCAGTACGACCAGGTACACTCTTTCGATTTCCGAAAAGCACATTGGTCGTGTTTCGAGCGGATAGTAAAAAGAGAAATACGCAACATTGGCATAGACTCACCGACTAATAGAAACCCCCGTAATGATGAAATCGATCATTACCTCCTAACTATGAACGATATTGTTACCAACACAATGAATCGTTCCATCCCCAAAGTAGCTCATATGGGTGGCTATACCCACCGATACAGAAATGCAACTATCGATGCTTTGTATAAGCAAAAGAGCATCCTGCTCTCAAAGCTGAAATTGTGCTATAGGCAGTTCAGTGACCCAAATAGCAATGAAATCAAAACAATCCAGTCCTTGATAAAAAATCTACAAAAACTGATCCGGGATAATTACCGAGCAGTAATAAATGAGGACTGGAGAAGCAAACGGACCTAACATGTTCTCACAAATCAAGAAAATATGTCGAAGAAAAGATCACAATGACATTCCCTGTCTCCGAATTCCACGGACTCCCGAGAATTGTCAGATAATGCTGAACGCAGGACTCACCTTAGAGCACATCAACTCCAATGATGAAGTAATAGCAGTCGAAGATCCGCAAAAGAAAGCGAATTCAATTGGAGCCTGTTTCGAAGCAGTGTACAGAGTTAACAAATCCGTTCATGGTAACACTGAAATTGAAAGCAATGCCCGTCAAAGACATTGCTCGCTGCGCAATCAACTTCACAAATGGCGATCCGAAAACCATAGTTTTGTAGTGTTCCGGAACCCTACTGTCTTTCTTTAATCCTAACATTAATCTTAACATATCCTAACATATCCATTTTTACACACAATATGCTCATTTTCCATAATATATATATATATATATATATATATATATATATATATATATATATATATATATATATATATATATATCGTTATAATAATAATTATATCTTTCATTCTCAAACATATTACTCATTTATCCATTATCACATTTCATACATTCATTTGCACATCAATCAATTCAATAGTATCAATATATTTGCATATTGAGAAAACCCCTTCTCATATTAATACATTTCTTAAACAGTAATAAATAACAATTAAATTCAATCAATATCCATATTTCCACATATCAATAACATTCGCAATACATTTTAAACCCTTAACTGCGAATATCTACATAATATGCACATACAAAATCAATTTGAAACCATCCTTGAAACCATCCTTTATATAATAATATATAACAACACATAATCCTTTCATGAAAACACATTCCGGTTATCCGAAATAAATAAGCAGCTGCATAATTTGCAATAGTTTCAGTTTTCATCCCTCTTATGAGTTTGTGCACAAGCAACTCGATTTTGATTTCGTTCAAAAAAAGTTTTTAGTTTGGATATAGAGTTACAACTAGAAGGAAGTTGAAAGGAGACCTCCGAGAGAGGAAGTCTGAATTCGCTTTTTGAGTTTTGTGTGTTAATTTAATAAAAGACAGTTTTGTATATTGAGTTACAACTTTTGTTTTGTGTTTTAATACTGTTTGTGTTTTATAATAAATATATTGTTGAATTACACATATTAACGCGTTTAATATTAACCTCCACGCTCTTACCCCGGTCGAGGAAGCAGGGCGTATTGGAGACGGACATAACATTTGGTGGCAGCGGTGGGATCCTGTGGGGAGGAAATATGTACCAGCATGGGTACTCTGTTCACTTCCATCCCCATCATCTATTGTTCTCGCGCTAAGGAAAGTGACACTAAACAAAACCTCTCGACGCAGGAAACAAGTTCCAATTTAGAGTGGACACATCACAGGAACAATGAAACAAACACTGGTGTAGTTATTATTTAGACATCCGGTTTTTTTTTTTTTTTTTTTCCATTCAATTCAATTTTTATTTAGTAGATAATTACATTTATGGTATATTTTACAACTAGTACTTAAGAGATTTAGGATAGCAATTCCTTTACAACTATAATCTTAAATCTATATAATGACAATACATCCGGTTTTTATTTTCCGAATGTAAACGTTAATATTAAATTTATATGCACTCACGTTAATATTAAATTTATATGCACTCTCGTTAATATTAAATTTATATGCACTCTCGACTCACGACTGGAGACAACGACTCGAACGATTATAATCGATTATCGCTTCCCTGTGCGCACCAGGGAAGCGATAGGAGACACGACCTGGTCCGGTCGAAGGATGGAATTTGACTCAAACGATATCCTCTCCAATAAGGATATCGTTTTTTTTTACCTACCACCAGGGAAACGTAAAGTCTCTCTTGGTGGTATAGGAAACCAGATCTTGTAATAAAGGTCATGGTGGTATGTGTGGGATCGTTGAGATCAATGCTATTCACACGTGCAGTGGAACAACGAAACAGGCAGGCGGCAAGGACAAAAGAAAAGACGACCAAATGGTTCGCTCTTTAATGAGGGTCATTTTTATGCAACGTCGCTATGACGGACGTTGGAAAAAAGGTGTTAATGGAATACGATACTTTATACCATGGAAATTGTATATCGTATCTTGGGTTAATTGCCGATACGCATCCCTTGCTTGCATTTAGGTATGCCAAGCAATTAGTGGTGGCGACGAAAGAAATGCATCATTGTTTGTCTAATGAATCGCTAGTGTTGCAGCTGTAAAAACAAGCTGACGACATAGTATTTTAACTCAGACAAAGGGTATCGAATGTTTGCTATTTATGGTGCATATGCACATTAAGGATCAATTTTAGGAATTTCAGATAATGCTTGAAAGCATTACATGTCCTTGGAAAAGGAAATGTTTTCTGGGGCAAATGCAAATGCATTGGCGGGAAACAATGGGAGTTATGAAATTCCTAAAAAGGTCAAGAAGAATTCTTACAGAAAATTGTATGCAAAGGGATGCAATGAAAAGGTAAGTTTTCTTTATAGGGATTTTAGGGTTATAATAATTGGATCTGTTTGATGCGTGAAGCATTTAAGATAGTAATGCGAATTGCATTAGCGAAATCTGGTGCAGAGCGGGTTGTGGTTATGGGGGTTTTTTCAGGAAGGCGAGCCGTGTGATCTGGCGGAACCCCCACCATCCCTTCACATTTTGTGGATATAATAGTAGTCTTAAGAAAAGATACTCTCTCGAGATGGTTGTAAAATTCATCAACAACAAAATAAAATTAAAGACAAAGGTCTTCTCATAAAAGTTTAGATATAGTAGTCAAAAAAAAAAAAGGTTACTCTCCCGAGATGGTTGTAAAATTCATCAACAACAAAATAAAATTAAAGACAAAGGTCTTCTCATAATAATTTGTGGAAAAATCCTGATTCCATATAGCATTCTATACTCTTTCTACTTACCTTATTGTTGTAAAACTGTCCCAAAATTTCGCGACATTATTTTACCAGACAGGCAGCTAGGCGTTTACAGGAAATTTCATCTCAAAGATCGTTAGAACAGGATTCACTCGAAATGGCTCTCACAATCGGGATTTCGGATATTTTTAAAATCGTCCCAGTTTTCAATGGGAAACCATCAGAATGAAATAAATTTATTTCAGGTGGAGATATTGTATTTAACTCTATAAAAGACGCGGACCAAAATATATATAATACTTTTCTAGATCTAGTCAAAAATAGATTAGATGGCCCTGCCTTTGATTTAATTCAATATTGTAAAATAACAACATTAAAAGAAAAATTAGAGTCAGAATATAAGGAAGAGCAGGCTCGTTCTACGGCTCATAACAAGTTGATCTCCCTGAAATAACAGTTTAGAGAAACCATTCGAGAATTCGGAGACAGAGTTGGGACAGCTCTAAGAAATTTGAGCTCCGCTACATGTGTCATAACTAGTGACGAGGTCGTGAGGGCTTTTCTAATAGCAGAAAATACCAAACTAGCGGTAGAGATATTTGAGGACAATTTTATGATCTTTTAAAGGTTTTGTGGCGGTTCGGCCAAACCCCACGGTTCGCTTGCCTGAAAAACCCCCATAATTTACATCCAATCTCCCAATTTCACTAATGCGATCGCATTAGTATCTTAAATGCTGCACGCATTAAAGAGATCAAATCATTAACCTAAAAGTCCCTGTAAAAGAAAACTTACCCTTCATGCACCTCTTCGCATACAATTCTCCGTAAGATTTCTTTCTTAACTTATCAGACAGAACCCCCATTATTAGAACCCAACTCCCATTGTTTCCCGCCAATGCATTTGCATAGACATCTGAAGACATTTTCCTTTTTCGAGGACATTAATGCATACAACGCATTATCGGGAAATTCCTGTAAAGAATTTTACCTTCAAGGGCATTCATACATATATCAATGCATCTCTGCATTAGCGACCAGGAACCGAATTTCCAATTAGTGTAGATATTCACACTAGAGTTCGATCCTGGCGTCGCCATAGATGCCTTGTTCAATTGGTACAGATGGTATATACAAACCGTCATTGTGTAATCATCTGAAATGCTTCGCAATGACTTGCAACTATAGATACAGCTGCAAGTACTTCTCGGTGAAATATTTCTTTGTTGTGCAAACAAAAGAGTCAGATTCTTCCAATCGGCAGAGATGCGATATACGACCTCTATTATTTCAATCCCTTTTAGCATCTAATGAGTGGCTGATATTTACTCAGCTGATCCTCATTACCGGACGATGCATTAGGTCGCTTCTTTCTTTGTTTGCAACCCTTGTCTAGGTTTCGTTTCGGTTTTGACATGCAAGCGTTATGCAAACAATCTCATCTCAACGATCAATCTCACACACAACAAACATGATCTCCAGTACGAGATC
Source organism: Microdon myrmicae (assembly GCA_963931805.1). NCBI lineage: Eukaryota > Metazoa > Arthropoda > Insecta > Diptera > Syrphidae > Microdon > Microdon myrmicae. Next base: position 65,124,927 of record OZ007502.1, read on the forward strand.
TGATTTTCTTGTTCCCACAAGAGAGACTTTACGTTTCTCTGGTGATAGGTAAATCGTTTCCCTAGTGGAGGGAAACACTTTCTCTCTCAGGGAAAATGCCCCTAAAAATTTCGCTCGTAGCGAATCAGATGTGCATGAGATGATTATCGCTAAGTCGTTTGCCACCATCCAAACGAGCAAGTCGGTTCGGCTTCCGCTCCTCGTCTCGCGCCGAGGATGCGAAAAATTCCTGAAGTCGTGTCGGGATAGGAGTGTTTCACGTGTTAACATTAATAAGAAATCAATTTAATCTTAATAATAAGTTAAGTGAAGTATACAAACTCTAGCACATTTAACAATGGATAAGGAACAAATAAATTCCGTGTGTTTGATTTGACTTGTTTCCGGTGTTGTGAAGTTTTGTTTTGTGTTTTTATTTTGGTCTTGGAATGTTCGAACGTTATACAAACCAGGCGCGATAAAGACGGTCGTAGAAAACGCGAAACAATATAAAATGGACATCGTAGCGCTTCAGGAAATCCGACTCCCACCTCAAGTAATCGAAACCAACGGGTTTACACTGGCGTGTGGAGGTACCGATACACATAACCTCGGAACCGGCTTCATCATAAGCAAGAAGATTACGCCCCATGTAAAAGTTGTGAAATTCATTACAGACCGAATGTCGATGCTAAAAATACAGGGATCATGGTACAATTATGTATATATAAATGTACACGCTCCAACAGAAACGAAGGACACGTTCTACGAGGAAGTATTTGACGGGATCTCAACATTCAATTTTAAAATCCGCGTTGGTGGTCTCAATGCGAAAATTGGAAAGGAAATCTCCCAACCAACTATTGGTACAGAAAGCCTACACGACGTTTCAAATCATAATGTGTTGCGGATTCGCACTGGACACAACCAGCGAATTCGCAACTGAATGTTACCCGTGGCAACCCAATGCCAAATGTCAGTAACGAGCTGACATAATCAATTGTTTTTGTTGCCAAGCATATAATTTTCTTCTTCGTTAACTGCTGAGCGATACAGGTCGCAAGAATTGGGATTCATATAAAATCCTATTAATCTTAATAAATAAACTTAAAAATTAAACACAGTAAAACGAACACTGAATTGTTATTTCACTCTGGAGGAATATTTCTGGAATTGATCAGGTATTCAGGTCACTTTTTCGCTCAATAGCACAATTTGGTTTCAGGCATCATCGTTGCGGCCGCCTTTGATTCTTGCACATCCAGTCCCTCGTGTTTGTGAATACATCGGGATATTCCCCATCGACATTCATCACGTCAGGAGACCGCATTGTTCCTGACGCCAGCCCACAACACAACAAGAACCCGGTGTTAGTGGAGGGTGTGTTCAACGCTTGTTGGACACGCATAATGGAATTCGAATTATCACGTTCGCAGCGTCAAAAGATCGGGTAGTGAAAAGTCGCATGGATATCACCCGACGGCGTAACGCGTAACCAAATTGACAACTTCCTCATATAGAGGAGCAGATTGCGACTCCGAGCATCTTCTAGTGATGGGCAAAATTAGGAGTCGGCTCGCAGCAAACCTAAATGGGCAGTCACGGGAGACGAGCAAAGGGTTCGAGATTGACAAACTAAAATACCTGCCCAAAAGGGCTGAATATTAAGACGAACTAACGAATAGATTTAGCATCCTAGAGAATGGGAGCAGTGAGGAAGAGGAAACCAATAATGTGGGCACTAAATGGGCATCGATCAGAGACACAATCAAACAAACAGACTAAAAGGTATTAAGATTTAAGAAAACAGTTCAGTCCAAACCTTGGTTTGGTGATGAGTGCAGGACAAAGATCGAAGAACGTATACACCTCAGAGTGATCCCCTTAGAATGATATGATGAAGTCCACGCTACGCGACAATTCGGAAAGACACAATGAAACTTTTCAAACGCAAAAAACGCGAATGGGAGAAGACTCGGATCGAAAAAGTCGTAGAAAATGCCAGAGCAAAGAACATCAGAGGTATGTATGTTGGCATAAACTCAATTAAAAATGGCTACCGAGGGAGAGCCAAAGCAATTCGAGACGCAAACGGCTGTCTGGCGACAGAAACAAACAATAACGTGACAAGATGGAAGCAGCACTTTGAAAACCAGCTTAATGTTTGCACCCATCAACCATAAATAAACGCACCAGACGTACATACGGCCGAGTCTCAGATCCCAGAGCTCTCTTTCAACGAAGTTGTAGACGCAATAAATCGACTGAAAAACAACAAGGCTCCGGAGTTGACTGTATACCGGCACAGCTTGTGAAGCATGGAGGAGAGGCAACCGCTGGAAAGATCCACCAACTGTTTAAAACAATACGAAATAAGGAAGTCGCTCTGGAAGAATGGAAAACCTCAATAGTCGTCCCCATTTTCAAAAAAGGTGACAGATCTAACTCCGAAAATTACAAAGGAATATCATTGCTTCAACCACATACAAAATACTAACAAATGTCATACTCACCGTAGCAGAAGAAATACTGGGAGACTACCAGTGCGGATTCCGTAGGAACCGGCCAACAAGCGACCAAATGTTCACAGTAAGGCAACTGCTGGAAAAGAAGTGGGAATACGGAGAGACGGTTTACTAGCAGTTCGTTGAGTTCAAAAAAGACTACGACTCAGTCGCAAGGGAAGGATTCTACCAGATTGTAGTTGACCTGGGAATCCCGAAAAAAGATGCCACCCTCATCCAAATCTGCATGAATGAAAACAAAGGGCGAGTTAGTATAGAAAACCACCTCTCGGAACCATTTGCAATCCGGGACGGACTAAAATAGGGGGATGGTCTCTCACCATGCCTCTTTAACCTTGTGCTTGAGTATGTTATCAGAAAGGATGACAACATGGTCGGATCATCCCTGACCGGGATCACACAAGTGCTCGCATATGCGGATGACATCGCCGTTCTGGGCGATCATCTACAAACTGTAAGTACAAACTGTGAAATCATCATGCAAGCGGCAGAAGAGGTGGGCCTTGAAATAAATGAAGACAAAACCAAATACATGATTACGGTGAGAGCAGGTGGGCCTCAGAGAACACACATAAACGTCAGAAGCAAGATATTTGAAAAAGTTAAAAAATTTAAATACCTGAGAACGATACTGACGGCCAGTAACAAAATGTCGAAGGAAATTAACCTGCTCTCAGGTAATATAAAGCTCCGTGTCTATAGAACCATAATCATGCCGTTTGTTCTATACGGATGCGAAACATGGGCTCTCACAAAGCAGGAAGGAAAAAATTCCGCGTATTCGACAATAAAGTTTTAAGGGGTATCTTTGGAGGTGAATATAACGAGGAGGCAGGGCAATGGAGGAAACTCCACAACCACGAAATGGGAGAGCTATACCGCAAACCTACAATAGTGAGAGTAATCAAGTCGCAAAGATTAAGATGGGCCGGACATGTGGCGCGAATGTGCAACGATAACACCGTGCATAAAATTCTTGACGGTAAACCAACGGGAAAGAGATCAACAGGACGCCGCAACGGAGATGGGAGAACAATGTTAAGTTTGACCTTGAGGAGATCGGATCTGATGGTCAAACGTGGAAGGAGAGCGCGCAGAACAGGGAACGATGGCGGAGTCGAGTCGGTGAGGTCATGAACTTCGGGGTTCCTAAAGGCCAATAAACAGTAAATAGTTTTTCTTTCGGTCTGCGGCAGACACTTTTAGAACTGGTGGAGACGAGGTAGAACTCTATGTCGTGCGCTGGCACAATGACCTCGTACCCTACAATTTGTTTACCCAAACCATTTCCCACGGGGAACACCCTTGTCAATTTTTTTTTTCAATTCAATTCAATTTTTATTTGGTAGATAATTACGTTACGGTATATTTTACAACTAGTACTTAAGAGATTTAGGATAGCAATTCCTTTACAACTATAATCTTAAATCTATATAACGACAACACCCTTGTCCATTAGCCTAGAACAAATAACTTGCACCTTAAAACGAATCGCAAGTTCCAACAACATAGAGGATCATAAATTTGCATTAGCATGGTCCTCTGTGGATTTTTCCTTTGTGTTTCGCTTTTTGATCCCAAGCCGGGAAAGACAAGGCAAGGAAATAGCGGCTGGCAAAAGGGCCAGGCAGAAAAACGGATATATCCTTCGATCTGCAGGATGGAGGAAAAAAATCCTTCGTTGGAGGAGTTGGTTCTAGAAATTTGACCGGAACGGTTCGTTGATGGTTGGAGAGGATAAGTTGAGACGGTTAGAAATAATAAAGTACCTCCAGTTGAGACGGTTAGAAATAATAAAGTGCCTCTAACTTTAACTAATATTGTATGGTGAAGGTTAACTAAAGGTGACTATGAACAAAAGTGTTTTTAATGACGATTGTATGTGGTTCAATAGTGGTGTTTAAGAAAAAAAATATAACATTAAAGGTTAGTTTAAATAATAAAAAAAAAGTGTTTGTTTTGAAGGTGTGTCAAGTGTGTGTCGTGTAAAAAGGTGTAACATCTTTATTTAGGTCGTCATTGATGTACTTAACACATGCATGTTAACGAGAATCATTTTCATATCTGATTCTGTACTGTCGTGCGTGCTTTCATCGCAGGTTGATGCTTTGGTGCTAAGTTGATTGGATTATTTAAGCCAAACGTCATTTAAGCATATGACATGTTGGGCGGAAAGAAATTGTTGTAAGAGCGAATTTTCATTCGTTTTTGTTCTTCGACACAAGCTTTCGCTTATCCATTTCACCCTTCATCATCATCATCGGCACTACAACCTGGAACCGGTCTTGGCCTTATTTAGCAAGTCCTGAGGCTTGTTAAATTTTCCATAATGATTTGTTTTTTCCGCGCAAGGTCATTAGTCTTGCGCCAGAGGCTCCCCGACGGGGAATCGAACCCCGGTCTCCCGCATGACAGGCGGGTATACTAACCAGTATACTATTGAGGGCCTGTAATTTGGGGTATCCTCTAAAATTAGCAGTGCGATGTGAATCTTTGCATGGCACACATGCTAGTTTGCTTTTATCCGAGAATTTTTCTTTTCCAAGTGGAGATTCCCCAGTATTATGAATGTTTAGACAAGACGCATCTAAACTGCATGTTGCAGTTTGCAGCATGTGTCAACTTTACACACATTTATTTATTATATTATTATTTTTATTTTTATCATGTCACGAAAGGTCACATATGTGGAAGCACACACGTCCGAACAAGCACTTATTATATATCTTTATTATGTAGAATCACCACTGAATCTACTGTAATACGTCCGTACTGAAACACACACTAGTTCACTTGTGGGTGAATACAACGCCCGCACCTTACTATTCAATCCTCTGCGAGGAGGACACATACAGACAAGCGTGTACGCCAACAGTACTTTCAATATTTTTTTGTTGACGGGCGATGATCGATGCGCTTTGTTCAACGACTTTTCAGGTACTGGCAAGTTTTAGTTTGGTGTCTTAAATAAATATATGATTTTGAAGCTTGAGAATTGTACGGTGCGATTTAAGGGCCAACCATAATAGACTTAAGGGCTTCGCGATAGTATAGTGGTTAGTATACCCGCATGTCACGCCGGAGAGCGGGGTTCGATTCCCCGTCGGGGAGCCTCTGGCGCAAGACTAATGACCTTGCCCGGAAAAAACAAATCATTATGGAAAATTTAACAAGCCTCAGGACTTGCTTAATAAGGCCAAGACCGGCTCCCGGTTGTAGTGCCGATGATGATGATGATAATAGACTTAAGCGAGCTTAAGCTTATGTCAAAATCGAACGAAAATGTCACTTAAGTTTCAACGAAAAGTCAAGCTACCCATAATGAACTTTAGCGAACTTAAGGAAGGGTCAGATTGTTTCCATTCGGTTTGCTTATTTTCGGTCACCTGCCAAAATTCCGCGCGGAATTCTTCCTTCATTGAGACATTCGATAAGATCGCTTAAGTTAACGAACATTGAAATAACCGCGCATATTCCCACTGTGGGCATGTCATACGTTTTGTATGTAATAAGACATTTCTGTAGCTTCCGTAAGCTCGGTTAAGTCTATTATGGTTGGCCCGTTAGAATTAAGGTGGTTGACGTGCATCAAATGCAGATGCCCATCTGGGTCTAACCATTAATGTGTATTACTGTCAATGCGGATTCAAAATGGAATTTAGGCTTTTTCTAAATGACAAATCGCAATGCGGTTGGCTGAAGAAGGTGAGGATAGGGAAATATTCGATCAATTTACTTGTACGTGGAGTTGAACACCAAGGAGGATCAGACAGTGTATTAGAACTACTCCGATTTTCTGTATGCTTATAGTTAATTGTTAAGGTAATTTTGTGTGCATTCTCTCATGGGTGGATATTGACGAAAAGCATTTGAGGATGTGAAATTCATCCAAATATTTTCAGAAAAGATATAGGTCCGATAGGTTGAACCTATGTTCTAATTATGATACAAAAAGACTTCTGAGTCTTGTAAATTATGGTCAGATTGTATTCAGTGCCTTTCAAGATAGTCAATTGTGATGTTTGAAAAAGGCCCAAACATCCACATTCATATACGACCTTTTAAGCTAAACGTCTCTCCCTTACCTTAATTTCTCTATTTTATTTGCTTGGAATTTGCTTTTTAATTTTTTAATTTTAATTTCACTAATAAATGCAAAGAAAAAAAAATAGGCAAATAATTTAATTTTTATCTATTCTTGTTATTTTTTTAGTTTTCATTTATAATATTTTACAGTGTAAATAAATTACACCATAACTTGAAGTTAATAGCACTAGCTACAAAAGTGTTAAAAACTAAATTTCTCGTTTTAATTTTATCTTGTTCCTCAATTTCAATTGAACTAAAGCGCAGGACTAGTTCCTCGCGTCTTTCACGTGTTCACACCTTCTCTGGTTTGAAATCTTGCACCACTGTGTTAGTAGATATCTATATCTAAATTCGCAAAACACTTCATCACAACGTATTAATTTTGAAACGTTTGTTCTACCCCCGCTCTAATGTTCTCAAGGTAAAAATATACAACAATTAACTTGTTAGCAATTAGTTCTCCATTCCATGCTATTGCGTCTAACCAAAGTACATGAATCTGAGCTCCTAAAATGAAATCTTCTTAAGCAGCTCTCCTCTAATCTTGTATATCGAAGTTTCTTTTTGTTCAAACATCTGTCCCTTCTGAACTAATTACTTTCTTGCATTTGTCTAATTGGTAACAGATTCTTATATTCCAGGATTTCTTTTGTAAAGCCTCTACGCATTAGTGGCCGCCCACGGTCACTGCAAAGAATCGAGATCAGGAAAGGAACCACACGCACACACAGACGTTGTGGGTAAAGTTAGCCAATTAGACTAATTGTTTCTTCTTTCGGTTGAGCAAACCTCAAATTCTTGGAAATTAATTAAAATTCAAGCGAATGAAGCAAATGCTCCCCTGGTAAGAATCAACTCATCGGACATTCTCGGACTACCCTGACCAGTGACTTGCTTCTGGAGCAAATCTGCTCCTTCGCACAATCAACATCAAATGAAAACCTGAACTTTGTCAAAGAGGGTGAGGACATTAAATGCATAAATGCTAAGAAGAGACAGTTCCATCCCGCACAGAATTTCACAATTCAATTTAATTTCAATTTATTCAATTAGGTGTGATGCTTTTATCAGGGGGTGCTCAGCGTATGCAGCATCAGTCGAGTATGGTCTGATTGTAACGAGGACGCCAGTAATTTAATTTCTTCTTCACTTTGGCCCGGATATTATTTCAGCTCCTACAGAAAGTGATGGTGATATGGTTATATGCTCAACTGAGAAAATGCCGTATATAAAGAAAAATATATATTTTATTGACACTAGAGTGCAACGAGTTCTTGTAAGGTTACAGGTGTTACAGGTAGGTGTAGATGTGGGTATTCGAGGATTTTACCGCTGAACTACATCATAATTCAATCTACAGGCACTAGCTGAAACCGAAAGACTTTGTGACGATCGCAAGGGATTTAAGACGTTGCCTTAAGGCGCAGACATTCAATCTACTACAAGAGATAGAAATCCGTCGTCTACCAATGCCCGATAATTTGACGTGGGAGAGGTGCTCAACGTTTTACATGCACATCCGCAAATCCCTTTGATCAAAAAGGATTAAGTTGAAGGAGACGAAGCCATCTGGCGTACTCGTACACTATTTTGCTTTTGCTCCTGTGCTTTTCTGAAAAATTTTGCAAATCCTTTGGAAAGAATCCGTCACCGCTGAGGCGCAAGCTACAGAGCTTACAATCAAAATCGAATTCATTGCAACAATACACTTATTGTTTCTATAACTGTAGATAATAGGGAACTTTTCAGTTAACCAATTTTTATTTTAACCATTTAAATAAATAAATAAATAAATAAATAATTAAATAATTAAATGAAAAAATAGATAAATAAATAAATAAATAAAGAAGTAAATAAACAAATAAATAGATAAATAAATAAAAATAGACAAATAAATAAATAAATAAATAAATAAAAATAAAGAAAACAAAATACTAAACCCAAATTAATATTAATTAAACCAATTTTTTTTTTAGATTTTCTTATATTACATTTATTTTTTAAAATACGTACATAATGTACTGTTTTAGTTTTAGTTAGTTTAGTATTTAATTTAGATATAAGGTAAAAACAATAACAAAAACAAAGTTTTTTCTGGGCTTCATTTTCTTTGTAAACAATTAAGTTAATAAAAATGCATGTAAACAAAAGAATCATAATATCGAAAGACACATGTTCACGCTGTAAGCGTACGTATGTAACTTAGAGAGTCCGCAAGGGACCAGTAAGTTAGGAAATAACATACAATAAGCTAGAGTTTAATCAAGTTTGTCTAGCGAGTAAGTAAAATAGAATAAGAGGAAGAAATAAAAAATGATATGAAAAATGTTGGAGTAGTTATCTCAACGACTATTTGTGATGTGGGATTGTTATGATGCTTGCCAGGGTAAACGCATTTATATCTTTTTTGTGGGAAATTGTGGTCTTGCGTGTTTGTGTGGTGTCATATGGTGGGCCGTATTTATTGGAGTCGCCATAAGATTATTGATATAAATAAGAAACAAGGTGGACGACAATAAGTAGTTCCGAGGAACATGTGAGAAATTTTTGGTTATGTCGTCTTTAGTGGAAAGGTGCCTCAGGGGCACAGGTTCACCACTATACCCGGGCGTCTGTCGCTGCTTTGAGTTCACTTAAATAAAACTCCGTAGTAGACTCGTTTTTTTATTTATTATTCAATTTCTTAAGAAACTTCTCTAAAGGTTAACATGAAACGTAATTACAAATAGCTATTTACACAACTTTACAATTAATGCTGGTGATTTTCGGTTTTAACACCAAAAGAACATCATGGGCACTACAACCGGGAACCGGCCTTGGCCTTATTTAGCAAATCCTGAGGCTTTTTAAAATGTCCATAATGATTTGTTTTTTTCCGGGCAAGGTCATTAGCCTTTCGCCAGAGGTTCCCCAATGGGGAATCGAACCCCGGTCTCCCGCGTGACAGGTGGCTATACTAACCACTATACTATCGAGGAGCCTAAAGAACGCAACTGTTAAAATTCAAATACTTTTGTGGTAAAACTAGTATTTAATGGTCAAAAGAAAAACCACAACGGATAAAAAACGGAATTCATTTGATGTGGTACAACTTCTATTTAATAGTCAAAAGAAAAAATCACAACTGTTAAAAAACTGATTTCATTAAATGCGGTACTAAATTCCGAGGCTGGTCTCTCGCGATTCATTCAATAGAAAGAGGACTCTTTAATTCAACCCGATCAGTAACTGGTACTTGGCTCGACTGCTATAATATTTGTTTAACGTGGAGGCACGACCTGCCTCCACGGAATCCGTAACGCGATTAATTAAATTTCTGAAAATAAAATTTCATCTATTGCTGTCGACCTAAAAGGGTATGATTTAACTTGCATCAACACAAAGGGCGCGAAACATATTCGATGATTGCCTTGGTTGTTCATGGTGTGTGTGTCTGTAGCGATTCTAACAGATATACGCAATTCACAAGCAAGCAAAAATAGTGAAGAACACCGAACGAAAAAAAATCGAATAAAAAAAATACATCAGAACCGTATACCAAGCGATAAATAAAAATAATTCACACCAGTGGAATATACTCGAGTTTGGAAATGAAATTCTAAACACGGTCAGTAGTCTGATGCTTCACTGCTTCGCTTTTCAACTGTTTCACCGTGTGTTCAATTCACCTTCTTCACTATCCTTGCTTAACGCTACTATATGTCCACAAGTATGCGGACCGTGGACCGACCAAATCCATTAAGGGGAACACCATGAGCAATGATCTGGAGCTGGGCAAGTCATCCTGCAAGGGCATCAGCATGTTTACATTAATGTTACACAGCGTTTATGCCGTTTCGCTGTGCATGTTCGCAGACAGTCAAAAGATCTGGAACCAGCAATCACCACGGAAAGGGTTGCGGCAGTGCGATATGGTGCATAGGGGAACGTTGAATGGTTATACCATTGTACATCCATCGTCAGCTCTCCTTGGTGCTGCATTTGTTTGGTTTCGTTTTTGCGTCCCGTGGGGGGTATGCTAATCCGGATCGTACGATCGACCGATGGCTCTGTGAACTTGACTTGCCATGCACGTGTGTGGAAAAATTCTTTCTTCTTGTGTGCATGGACAAATTCAAGGATTTATGTCGGTTGCGTAATGTCGTAACCGAGTTAGATCTTAGGCACACGGTGCGTTGGTGCCCGTTTTTCGCTTGGTCGGGTGATTTGGCGACCGATATGATTTGGCAATGATGGTTTGCAGATTGTGCGACCAAATTGCTTTCGGGGAACATGGTGCGTTTAAAGTAACCATGCCCTTAGGGAAATTACTATTTGGTGCATGTTCTTATTGCCTTAGTGCAAATAGCCAAGATTCTTAGGAACCCTTTTATATTGTAATTGGAAAAGATTGGTAGCGGCGTTCCCTGGAACTGCCACGATTGCTTGTTTTTATGCTTTTGTATGTCCTAGGGGGAAGTTAGGTGTTGTACCTGGGAAAGGCAAGAGGCGGCTTTATTGAAACCGCCACAAACACTACCGTTTATTTTACAAGATGCCATCAAGTACATCCTGAGTATATCATTCATGCCGATTTCTGAGAAAGTGCCACGATCTACAATTAATGACTCGATTTCCGGGAAGATACAACGATCGATAACTAATAATTGAATTCTTGGTGAGACGCAACCGATACAATATCAACACACACAACAGTTGCTCACAGGACAATCGCACACGAGAACGGTCGCCTTGTGGAGGGTGATATAAAAGGCGAACAATCTCGCCTCTAGTTGAATTCGATAGCAGACCTCTTAGGGTCGCTTAGATCCGCTATGAAAATAATTAGGAATTTAGGTTATAATAAAAGGGTGTAAATAAAATGTGTATACAGGAATACATTAGTATCATTTACAGGGAAATCGCCTTTAATCAAGTACCTCAGAGCATTTTCCCCACCAGCGGTAAGTGATGTTTGAAAACGTTTCCTCTTCGTATAGGCGTTTCCTTCCACAAATGGTAAGGGACGCCTCGCGAGAAAAAGAAAGAACATATACCAGAACACATTGAGCCAGTGGCACGCGGTAAATTACAGAGCTTTAAAGGGTCAAGAAGGAAGGCGTTCCGCAATATTAGTTCTATATAATACAAGCTGTTCAGACAAGGCATATCTAAGCCTTTACTCTATATACTTTATGATATGTTGAATGATAGGAGGTTCGTGATCAAAAGTGGCAAAGTCACCTCCAACATAACGTATAATATCAAAAATGGTATACAACAGGGAGCGGTGTTTCTCCGATTCTCTTTAATATTCACGTTAGCGACATATTAAACGCACTCCCGACGCAACTGCCAACGCAGACGATCTTATAATTTGTAAAACAGCCGCGAAAATTGTAATCACAACCAGTTTACTCTAACGCGACTTCAATAAAGTGTTTTTTTTTCTTTTTTTTTTAATTCGACTTCTCTCGGGAGAGGCGAACCTATACCGCCGAATGGGCGCCCCGAGCTGCCATCAAATAACTGTCGCTGCTCTTTTGGAACAGTTGCAGGGAGGGAGTTCCACAGCTTCCTCGCTCTGTAACGGAACGAGTTCTGAGGCAGGGATGTTCGCGCCGTCGGGAGACCACAAACGGGTGCGATCCGTCGGATTGTCTTGTGTAGCGCATATAAGCCGAATTGGGTGGATATTGCGACGACTAGAAACTAATGATCAACTTCCAGAAATGTGAAGCCATCCTATTTAGAACCCCACTGTATAAACCCGTTGGCGCAAGGCTAATAACCTTGCCGTAAAAATAAAGTATTATGGAAAATTTAACAAGTCTCGAGATTTGCTAAACAAGGCCAAGGCCGGATCGAGGTTGTAGTGCCGATGATGATGATGATGATATATAAACCGACGAACGACACAAGAAAAACTGGCGAAAGTTAGTTATCATGGGACCGCATCAACACAAACTGGAAGCCAAGAGAGTAGTTAAATACCTTATTATCTGGCTAGTTCAGTACCAGTATTTTAACAGACATGTGGAGGAGGCTTTATTCAAGGCCAAGAAAACTTTTCTATAACAAAAAGTCTTTTTCATTGTAGCCAACTTGATAGTAGGGTAAACATTTTACGCTATATGGCTATATAACACAAACTCAAGATCATTTTTCAGTTGGAGTTTCTGTAGGAGCCTCCCCAGGCGAGATGTCTCTTGTTTGGTATTGTACCATCCAACTGAAAGGTCAGCAAGACAATATAATTGCGTTCATCGGTATGTAGTGTCATCCTGTCAGCACTGTTTAGACCTGTGGCGGTTCCGCCAAACCCCACGGCCCACATACCTGAAAAACCCCCATGACTACATTCCAATCTCATAACTTCACTAATGCAATTGCATTAGCATGTTAAATGCTTCACGCATTAAATAGATCAAATCTTTAATCGAAAAGTCCCTGGAAAAGACAATGCATGCATCTCTTCGCACACAATACCCTGTAAGATTTCTTTTCTACCTTTTCAGGAATCCCAAAACCTATTCGGTACCTTCGGTTGCCAGGCAAATTCCAACCTTCCCACACCTGCACCGCAATCTCCACCCAGCATAAACCTTTCCTACTACAAGGATATTAATGCTTTCAACGCATTACATGAAAATTCTTGAAAAATTCTGTTCACACATCTAATGCATCATCAGAATTCCCTGGAATATAATTCATTGGCATACATGTATTATAAGTAGGAAAACTATTCCGGCACCATTGTTTGCCAAGCAATTTTGTTCCTCATGTGCACCCTTATCTTCCCACATGCACGTATCTTGCAGACCCCTTGTGCAAGGGACCAAAGCTATACGCGCGTCTAGCGTCTAGTTCCATAAAACTGAATTCTTGCACATGTAAACATGCATAATATCCATCCAATGATTTGTTTTCCCACTACCAAACAATCTCTAATTCCTTTCCTGCCGCAACGAATTTCCTGCATATACAAATGCAAGCAAGGGATTCGTTTTGGCCACCGACCCAAGATACGATATACAATTCTCATTGTATAAAGTACATTAGCACCTCTTTCGAATGGCTATTCGTATATTTACACAAGGGCATCACTCATCTAAGACCTTTATGATGCCCTCGTGTCATCTTTTCTGTTACCACATTTCTTCGAAGTATCGTCGTCTATTTATTTAGACGCGATGCACTTCATAGAAAAGGATCTTCTCGATCCGTCTGTCCTTGCCGCCTGCCTGCTTTGTTTTCCCATTGCCTCCGCCCATGAGTAAACAACACAGATCTGAACGATCACACACATGCCACCATGATCTTCATCACGAGATCTGGTTTCCTATTCCACCAAGAGAGAATTTACGTTTCTCTGGTGGTAAGTAAATACATATCCTTAGTGGGGAGGATATCTACCACTACACCACAAACTCACCCCAAACGAAGGTTGTATCGCTGAATCTAATTCGATCAGCCGACCATCAATGTCGTGCCGCTCCAGCTCCTCGTCGCGCGCCAAGGGCGCAATAATACTCGATTTCGTGTTAAGTAGTAGTGTTTTCACCTTGTTTAAAATCCATAAAAATCAATTTAATATTACATATAAGTCCCAAGGAAATATGAGAACTTTTTGTTGCTTGTTTTATTACCAACCGTTTTAAAGAAATAAACACAACAAAAGAACATTTACTTTTAAATCAGTGCGTTTTACTTCCTTTACTTGGTGATCGCGTTTGTGCGTTTCGTTCGGAGGTACTGTGGAACATTTAGAGGAAGTAGTGGGTGGGTGGTAGAATCAGCGTACATGCCGACCCACAGACCATCCTAATCCCTACAGACCCTTGAACCATTCGTTGATGTCAATTCAAAGGAAGTAGTGATTACGTTTTGTCGTTCTCTCAGATGTGTCTCTTCTATAATTCAATTCACCTCGTGTAATCTACCAAATACGCGTTGAACGCACCTTTACAAATGGTATCTAATCGCCCAAGCTATACATGGATAACGTTGTGAAGAACTTGATAGAACTGGATGCTGATTTTTGGGGCTTGGGCTACTGTAGTATGCATTTCGCTTTGATAGCAAAAATGGTTTTTATATAAAAAATATTTCCCGGGTTTTACGTGGAAAACAAAGATATAACAAACTATAAAAAACAGATTTAACAAATTACATTTTGCTGTGAGTTAATTCATATACTTTCAACACAATTCTTCAAGATATTTGTATGAGAAAATTAGCATTGTAGTTATACTCAGACAAGCCTTTTCCATTTTACTACAGTAAGTGGACTAAATAGTGTACGAGGGTGGCCTTTTATATTTCGGGATTAGAGAACAAAAACAAATATTGATCATCGCAAATCACTTTATTGTTTTTCAAAATATTCCCCATGAAGATCTATACACTTTTGCATGCGTTTGAACCAATTGTCGAAGCACTTTTGCCACTCTGATTGAGGTATCTCCAACACATGCATTCTGAATGCAGCAACCGCTTCTTCAGGTGTCGAAAAACGTTGACCTCTCAGTTTGTTTTTTACGTACGGGAATAAAAAGAAGTCATGCGGTGCCAAGTCAGGACTATACGGCGGATGACCCATCAAATCGATGTTTTGGGTGCTCAAAAATGCAGTTGTCGCAGCCGATGTGTGAGAGCTCGCATTGTCGTGGTGAAGAGTGATCCGTCTTCGGCGGTTGGTTTTCCTGATTTCTTGGAAGACAACTGGTAAACAAATGGTTGTGTACCACTCAGAATTGACTGTTCTCCGTTGTTCTAGTGGTACGGTTGCGACATGTCCAGTTTTTCCGAAAAAACAGGCGACCATTTGCTTGGAAGTGCTTCGTGCGCGAACAACTTTTGTTGGATTTGACTCATCTTGAAACACCCAGACAGTCGACTGCTGTTTACTTTCGGGCTCATACGCGTAAATCCACGATTCATCACCTGTCACGATGTCATAGACGTGTTTCGAAGCACCGCGAGCGTACTTTTTGAGCATTTCTTTCGACCAATTGACACGAGCCTTTTTTTGGGCGATTGACAAATTGTGTGGGACCCAACGCGAACAAATTTTTTTGATAGTCAAATGTTTATGCAATATTGAATGTATGCTGGTCCCACTAACGCCTAAGGTTGTCTCAATCTCACGATAGGTCACATGGCGATCTTCCAATATCAGTTCGCGCACAGCATCAATGGTTTTCGGAACAACAACTGATTTTGGACGACCTTCACGATATTCATCTTGGAGTGAACTACGACCACGATTGAATTCACCATACCATCGATAAACACTGGTCCTTGATGGAGCTTCATCGCCAAAAATTGAATTAAGTTCATCCATGCACTGTTGCTGAGTTAATCCACGCCGAAAGTTGTAAAAAATAATCGCACGAAAATGTTGACGATTTAATTCCATTTTTGGGCCGAGATGAATCTTTTAAGTTACTGTAAACAATACAAATAGCGCTCGTATGTCAAAACGTTCTGAGTGCGTCATCATCATCATCGGCACTACAACCGGGAACCGGTCTTGGCCTTATTTAGCAAGTCCTGAGGCTTGTTAAATTTTCCATAATGATTTATTTTGTCTGGGCAAGGTCATTAGTCTTGCGCCAGGGGCTCCCCGACGGGGAATCGAACCCCGGTCTCCCGGGTGACAGGCGGGTGTACTAACCACTATACTATCGAGGAGATCTGAGTGCGTATAACCTCAAAAATGTCCAACTTTACGACAGAGCTGTCAATTGCCGGATTGCAACACCAGGGTTGCCAAATCCCGAAACATAAGAGGCAACCCTCGTACAGAAAAGGAAAACAGATTCTACCATAAACTTCTCTTCATTGTTATACTTACAGGATTAAAGCGCATTGTCGTACAGCACCCAGTAGAAAAGAGAAAAAATGCAACACTGAACTCGTACACTCAATTCGGAAATTAACGTTAAAGCTTATACACCTCTTTCCTCTCGTGGATCGCTTATTACTGCTTTGCCAAATTAAAACCCAGAAATGGAGTTCCGTATATAATTTCAGTTAGAGAAAATCCACTTCAGCTGGCATCTTTAATTAATTTGGCCCAAAAAAAGTCTTAAGCTCATTATACGCTGATGAAGAGCAGAAAAGAAAACACCCGTAAATTGAATAAATCGTTCACCGTCTAGCTAATTATATCCAAAGGGGAATAAGATAGCGAAGAGCACACAAATAATGAACTCCTTGAGGTCTGCTGTTCTATTCTTCTTGAGACAGGCTTAGGCATATACAACTCCTTTCTATATGTTGCTGCAAGGATCATTAATGATTCAGGTTGTTTAAATAATTCCTGCCAAGGAGGTTAACAAAAGTACCGGTATTGAGTCCCTCTGTGAATTTTCCAGGGGATTTAAGACTCATTTCCACCCATTAGTGGAATTTTACAAACGTCACATTTGTACAAGTTCAAGGAAAAATCCCCTGGTTACCTGGATTTTAATTTTTGGACAAACCGAAGTAACGAGACGTCGATAGAGAGGTAGTTCCAAGATTGCATTGCGGTCGTACGCGGTTTGTTGTTACAGCAACCAATATTTCTTTCTTGTTGCTTACCATATACAGGGTGTACTGTTAGTGTCGGTTGAAACTACTTTTAAATACTTGGACGGTTGGAGGTACCCGAAACCAAACCAAATTCCATAGAACGAGTCAGGGAAATGTGCACATATAATATGCGCATCATAGTATTGAATATTTTAGTAAGGAATATAAAATCTTGAAACTTTTTATCAATGCACTCGAAAACTGTTCGTTGATCAATCTTGGGGTCCTATTTGTACTGTTTTTTGGTGGAATTTAATTAATCATGCCTAGTTAGTACGGTGACGTAGCCGAGTCAGTGAAATAGTCCTGTGATTGGGGTGTTCGAATTTACAGCTAGGCCGGCTTGTCTTAAAAGGCGACTAGAGGCTGAGGGATTGATGGTGGTGTGGTGGTTTTTACTAGTTCGTCAACACGGACGCTAGTTCTGTAAAAACTCCACCGACGCAGAAGACAAAACACTAATCGCACAGGAAACAATGGCGGAAATAGAAACACTTACAAAGTTCTTTTATTAATGTGTCCAAACAAAACTTCACTGCATGTCACTGAAAATTGTTCTCCGACCAATACGAAATAATAACTCACTGGTTTGGTTTAGTTGGCAAAATGTTTCTTTATTTAATTGTTTCATTGTACATTACATATATGACACTGGTGAAATCAGATCAATACCGCGCTACGACCGTGTTCAATTTTCTAATTCCCTAGATGACAATAGCACGTAGATAATATTAATGATGACACAATACCGCGCACCGACCGTGTTTAATTTCTCAATTCACAAGGTGACAATAGATAATATTAATAAGGACATTTGGCGGATAATGTCAATAGTTTGGCGTATGTTTATCCTTCCGCTATGTGTGGATACAATGTACCGCCGAACACTGTTCTCACCGGAGAAAATAATACAACCTGAACACGGAGCGAATCGGCCACAAAAGAAACACTGTGAGAATTGTTTTATTTTGATATTGTATGTTTTTATTCGACACGACCTAGTCGTTGGTAAATATGGTTCGTTGATTCTTAAACAGGCATCCTTATCATTATAACAATATTAAACTTAAGCACAACATTCGCATTCAGTTGTATTTGGTTAGGCCGCTTTGCAATCTTTAACACAGAGCCACTGATTGGCATGACCATTTTAAACAGCACTGGGCGCAATTTTAAATATCAAACGCCGAATTCTTTAAATTGAGTAGCACCGTATCTCGTCTCGCGTATCACCTCCTCGTCGGAGTTCCCTGATTGCCTTCCTCAGACGTCTGCTCTATATCGACTAACTCTATACTACCCACAAGCATCTAGATACCGGTCGTATCTGTCTCTTCCCCCAGAGACAATTTCCCATTCTGCCCACTAACAGACTCGTCAATACCTCTGTTAGCGGCATGCTAATTCATCCCAGGGGAAATTTCTTATATTCCTGAAAGGAGAACTCATTCATTGCATACATCCTTAAACATCATTATTACCACCCGTGGTGGTGATCGAAATTCAGATCGACGGTTGTCGATTGTGTGCTGCCTCTATTTGCATAGCACGTCTGGCGCGCGGCCGACGGATATCGTGCGATTTGAATGGACGTACGGTCCATGGTTTTGTTTAACTTCTTTCGGTTAAAACTAACAATCCATTAGACCTTTCTAATGGGTGTGAAAATCGAAAGGGACCGTGGGATCGGAATAGGTCCTTTGTAGGTTTTTAGCCTCATACATTTTCCGAATTATCTCGTCGAGATAATTACGGTTGCCTGCAATTTGGTAGCGGTATGCGATATGCTTTATTAAACTAGGTTGTTATGGCAGCTACCCGCACGTGCAGCCGCTGGTCGGCTAATTTACCGACGATAGCGATTCCTTGTAACGTCGTGTAGATGTTCAGGATTTCCTATTGTGCAGAGGTGGGATGCGATGCATTTCAATCTCTTGGAATTTCTCATGGGAGCCGGATGAATGTATGGTTTTTTTACCTTTGTTTCAGGTATGCTACACTCGACATATTGAGCTTGACATTGAAAGCTTTGGGACGTTCTGTTCCTTGCTTTTTCGTGTCGGGATCAACGTTGTGGTGAATGTTTCAGGGCGGTAGCGGACTTAGCGGCACGTGTCTGTGGGCGCGTGTAACGTTTTCAGGGTTGGTATGTTCCTTGAAGGGTAGGAACCCTACCTGGGTGGAATTGTGCGTTCGTAGAACGCCACAGACACTCTTCGAAATAACTTTAAGCCCGTATCCTCAATCACTACGGCTCTGATTCGCACGAAGAAAAGCGTGTGTACGCCTACGAAGTTTAAATCGGACTCCTCGACGCAACTAACATCCATCAGATTCGATGGCCGCGAATCGCATCGATAGGGGAGGATTCTATATGTGCCCGTATAGGACAAGTACAATGCCCCGCGATGAGGACGATGATCGGCGGACACCTCATTAAACAGACGTACGATGATCGGGGACTGCGGCGATGTACCCATGCATCGTTGATGACGTATGCCAGGGATCGAAATAGGTTTTTGTTTCAAAGTAAACAAAAACTCTATTTCACAGATCAAATGGTGGCACACTTGACGTAAATGATGTGCCTATGATACAAGAGGGGTCGTCATGGTATTTGCCTAAGATTCCTTGGAAACACCGATGTAGGCAATATCCAATCTAGCCGTATGGCTCCGGTGCACAAGGAGGCAAATTATTTTGTTGACATAAGTCAGCAGAAACCTTGTCGACGGTGACAAAGGGTCAGGCTGGATGGCTGTATGTTTATATTAATATGCGGGTAAGTAAAACAAACACAGTGAGATACTATATGTTTAATTTAGGTTTTCAGGCGGGTCATCATAGGCGTGGCATGCGTAAGATTACCTGAACAATGATCATATCCATGCCCAAATTCATGATCGGTTGATAACATATAACGGGGAATTGCCGCAACTGTCGTGGGCCTGAGGGTATAGGCACGATACACAATTGTGAACTGTGGAAAGAACATCGGCTACAGCTATGTCAACAATACGCTGGCCAGCGTTTGTTTATCGTAATTGAAGACAGTCTGAGCCGATAGGAGATGAACTGGTTCATGGAACATGAACCAGGGAAATTCAAAATTGCCGTCGGGTAGGTTTTATTTTCAGGTAAGATGCTGCAGGGGAGCTTACTCTGCCCCTAATTGCAGGTAAGTACCATGGCTTGCTATGGTAAGAGGAAGTGGGTAATTTAAAGAGGATGGGCGGTTCTTTGGGAATGTGTGGGGTATAAGGGTAGATGTGCCGACGTACGGCACGTATTCCTTATATCTCCCATCGATCAGTGGGAAGAATTTTTTCGAATAATCACGTCCGAAAAGAGTTTCTCGTAACCCCAGGTTTGTCGTATAGCCATTCGTCTCTCAAAATGCGGCATCGATTTATGTTCATCTTTATTGAGGAATGTGTAATTGTAAACATTTATGGGACGCACGTCCACTTCCTGGTTGTACCGAATCCGATGCGCATGTTGGACGACATCTCCTTCGAGTGGATAGATAAATAAACGATTGAAGTCTAATTCGAATAAGTGAGTTAAGACACCAAAGTAATCAATAAAAAAGATAACAGATAACACTGCCAGCAAGCGTTTTAATTTATTGAAAATATTCACTAGTGAGAACATTCCGATGCGGTCATACAACACATAACTCTACAACTAAAATTCGGATGTCCGCGGACGAGCGTGTGCATGAGCATGCCCACGCGGGGCAATTAGCGACACCACCTTCCTTAGTTCAACACGTTAATCGACTGACTTGAAAAGGGAAGAAATTGGATACAACCGAAAGAGAACATACTTGTGCTCTCTCATTGCCACGTCCTTCGATGTGTGGTAGGTTACATCAGTAATCTGATGATCGAAGAGAGCGGGACAATAAGAGAACAGAAAAATGCTGTACGATTATCTTGGGGTGGATTTGGTTGTATGTGCATGAATCAATGTAGTTCTGAGCGGAACCCATTCACCTGATTCGGTAGTATGGTGGGTTCAGTGTACATTGATCCATACGAAGACAGAACTGAGAAAGAGAGGAGAATTAAGCTGATGATATTCACCTGCAAAAAGAGAACATTGATCCCCAGCGAATGAAGTGTCTGGAGAAAAACCGAAGTAACGCTAAGGAAATATTATCACGTGATTCAATCGAATGTGGTGGTAAATTTCCCAAGCGGATCTGCAATGATTCGACAACTTCGTGCGGCTGGATTTGGTTGCCGCTAATCGACATGGACACAAGTTGCCGTATGGCAAAAAAGGTAAGCTAAACTCATTTATGCATTGTCTCCGTGGTACAATGAGTTTAGCTATGTGTCCTTGGTGGAAACATGCTTTGCAGGTGAACAGGTAAGTAGGGGGAAATGGGGTTGATTTGACGCGCTAAAAGGCGGTCGAAATTAGGTAGGAAATCTTGGTTGGAATTGTGGGTTGGTTCTCATGTAGAATAGAGAAACCCCCCACAAATGTATTAAAGAACCGCCACAGTGGTACTATTGTGGCGGTTCCGCCAGATCCCACGGCTCGCCTTCCTGAAAAACCCCCATAACCATAACCCGGGTCTGCACCACCTTTCGCTAATGCAATTCGCATTAGCATCTTAGATGCTTCACGCATCAAACAGACCCAATTATTATAACCCTAAAATCCCTATAAAGAAAACTTACCTTCATGCATCCCTTCGCATACAATTTTTCATAAGATTTCTTTGTTTGCTTATTTGGTATTCTGAACCAATTCGGTACCAGACAAATTCCATAAATATCGCGCCGTCTATTTTCCTAGCCGCGCCATATACCTTTTCATATACATTGCCTGGCAACCTTTTTTGTTTGTCTTACCAACAAACAACCCAAGCAGCTGCATATAATTAGCGCAATATACGCTGAAACCAAATTCTCCAGCATTTCCTAATGCAAATATGAACCCGGTTTCTATTGCAGCCAGAGATGCCATAAACATCCAATTTGCTTTTAGCACCTTTTTCTTCTAACGTCGAAAATAGCGACGAGCCATCGTATAAACATGACCCTCATTAAAGAGCGAACCATTTGGTCGTCTTTTCTTTTGTCTTTGCCGCCTGCCTGTTTCGCTTTTCCACTGCACGTGTGAATAGCATTGATCTCAACGATCCCACACATACCACCATGACCTGTATTACAAGATCTGGTTTCCTATACCACCGAGAGACTTTACGTTTCCCTGGTGGTAGGTAAAAAACGATATCCTTATTGGTGAGGATATCGTTTGAGTCGTAATTCAATCTCCGTGGCGGTCGGGTCGCTCGCCATTCACCGTACCTCCGCCGGGTACGGTGCGAAAACAGTTTTATCCGAGTCGAGTGTTTTCCTTTGAAGAAGTTAGTGTGGTGTAGTACTTTGTGGTTTTTAAAAGATGCTGGGCGATTAGATAACAAAACAAGTAGTTATTCAGATTGAATCAAATGGAGCCATTCGATAAAATACATCCAATAAAAATAAAGTTCATTAACTGTTTGATTTTCAAAATTTAAAGGTAAATTAAATTCGAAACTAGACACATTTCATTGTTAAAGCGCGTTTCCTGTACCTGCTGCGATATTCGGCCAAACTTAATTAGTGACAATAGGATGGAGGAGGAAGTGAACCGTGTGCCCATGTCAGGTACAATACTTCCTCCCCACACTATCCCATTAAGTTTCAGGTTCCGTAAAATAGCTGGGAGAAATCCTTGGCTGTCTTTCGGCACTTGGCTGATGGACCGGTTCGAAAAAAGTTGGAATAGGTGGTAAGTTGATCCTAAGGTGATGAAACAATTAAACAATTTGACGCAGAGCCCGATTCGAACAGGCAGATTGGAAAAGTGATGAAGTGGATAACTGTACCATGTGATGCTACTAGGTCGCGACAAATATGACAAGCATGTGCTACTAAATCAATGGAGCCCAGAAATCACCCAGGGTCGCGCGTGTTGGACTCCTTACAAGGCTTGCCACAAAGAGCAAAATAAAAATAACAACTACCCACAGTTACCTACAGAATTCGTCAATAAACGAAAGGAGCTTAGGAAAAAGTCCGCAAAAGTAAATAATATATAATGCATTCGGTGTCCTAAAGGATAAATTAAATAATACGCATGGGGCAGCGGTTACAGGATAGTCATTAAGAGACTATACAACAGCAGTAGTCACATACAAAGGAGCGAACGTTTTAAAGATTGATCCTTAGCACATATTACTCTCACAGTTTCTGCATATACTAGGTACAGTCAATACTTTGTGGGGGTAGTAAGTTTGGTTGTACCGGCAGGGGCACTGGTTCAGTTTCTTCCCAACACTTAACTGAATAAAACGAAAGTGCGTTCCGCTGCCACACGTTCGTCCAAGAAAAAGGAATAAAATACTTTGATCATGTTGTATTTAATGTTGTCTGTTTTTATTTTTTTACTCCTTCTATTACACGATACAAAGTTTGTTCAGACTAGCAGGCACTGGGGAAATTGAATTCGTTCTTATTTAACAATACAAAGTTGATTTAGACTATCAGCAGGACTGCGGGAATTTAATTCGTTCTTATTCAACAATACAAATTGATTTGGACTAGCAGCAGCACTGAGGGAATTCAATTTTGCTTGAGATGACTCTTGACGCGTGCACACTCTTCAGTGATTAATGTTCGACTCTATCCCACGAGGGATACAATTTTACTCACTGGTTCTATCAAACGATCAACCAATCGAAATCGTACTCTCATCTTCTCTCTCTCGTTTCCTCCGCCCATCGAGGTGAATAAACTCTTGTCGCTTAATTCAATAGTCAATGGACTAGAGAGAATGGAAGAATTGAAAAAGAGAGCGTGACGATCCCGGGGATGATTTTGCTTTTTGCATGCAACGAACGCAAAATCAATGCTGACCGAATGACCTAGTTTGGTTATTGGATTGATCTCACAGTGTAATGCACTCTGAGAAGGGGGACTGGTATGGTATGAAATATATTTTTGTGCTTTTCGCCTGACCAAAGAGTTTATTGATCCCCGGCGAATATAGTGTCTGGGGGAAGTCAAACGGGCACTGAAATGGCTTGGGTATATATTAGCGTGGGAATAAACTAAAAGAATTCGATAACCCAACCCGTTGCGCGATGATGCAACAGCATCGTTTGGTTAGACTTTGCTGTTGCTAACCAACATGAAATTGTGATTTCCGGTGGAAATCTCACGGAAGGGATTGTGGTTGAGGTGATCCGCTATTAGCGGCCGAAATTGGGTTGAAATATTGGGTTGTTTCTCCATGTAATATAGAGAACCCCCAAAACATACACACATAAAGTTTTTAACTGATACTTGGCACATTGCCATTTCATTTATAAGCACTTTATAGCTAATGGTTAAATCACTCGACCGGCTGGTAAAATGACGGTTTATTTAAGACACCTTTTGCTCATCCGTCTTATTAACGGGCAATCGACACCTCAAATCTGAAGCACGATAGGCTTTAAGAATTATGTCCGCTGTGGAAGACGGTTGGGCACAGACTCTTTTGCTCCATCCGCGACGTATCTTAAGATGTGTCTCTTCCATGTCCATTCTGGGCGATGGTTGGGAAAATACTCTTTTATCTCTGCTTTCATCATGCAGACCGAAGGATGCATTCATTGCTGGCACACACAATATGTATCTTTCCAACACAACAAATGCATGTCTCGCTGCACATTTTTTGTTTATCTAACATTGAAAATGTTTACGATCTGCAAGACCCGATTGTGTGGATGTGTGTGATATAATTCTTGGACCCTGCATTTACACAAGTGTTCATTTATGGTTAACGATAGCAAAGATATTTTGTATATCTTATTGTATCGTTACCATAGAAGTAGCAGATGCGGTATCTGGGTTCTATGCCAACATATGTATTTGATTTCATGCACTTTCACAGGTACTTATTGTGTTGGTATGTTGATTGGGGTTAAGAATGATAGGTGGAGTCCCAACGTCCTGTCGCCCGGTGAAATATTAGCCCCTCAAGCTATAAGCCCCGCGAAATGGTCGGGCGAAATCCCTGGCCATATTTCGGAGCTTGGCTGACGGACAGGTTCGAGAAAAAGTTGGTTTAAATGATAGGCGGTCCCAAGGTGTGATACTACCCCGTCACGCCGTACATTCCGCGATATCGGCAGGAGAAATCTTCGACTATGTCTGGGATGTATGGCTGATGACCCGGACTGACATGGAGATAAGGCTTGATGGTACCTTCTGAGATAAAGAATTCCGGAGGTAAGCTTGTTTACCATTCGGATCTCCCCAGGACTATGTCAGGCGGCGCATCATGCAAGTCTTTTGGCAAATGATGGCACTTTAAGAAATTTGTCAACGCCTAATCGGGTTCGTTCTCGAAAGTCTGTCAACGTTCGACTGATAACGGCATTTTGTAACATCAAAGGCGCGGTTTCACCAATACAAATATAAATGCCGTCCACCAATATTTGCAAACAGCGAAACCTGATATCCTTGCCCTAACTGAGACCCAGGTCGATTCGTTAACTGATTCAACATATCTTCCTTGCTCAGGATATGACTTACATTCGAGATTCAGTTTTAAGGGTAGGGTAGGCGGTCTGATCTGGGTTGCCAAAGGATGGAGACGTTGTGGGATGTCGTGTTGAGGAATTCTGTTCTCCTCCCCGAATGGCGACCGGCCAGCGAAATTTTTTTGAACATCTTTCACGTACGGCTGACGAGATACAGATCAACCATCCGCCTTCTGAAATTGTCATCCTAGGAGACTTTAATGTATAGAATGCCAGCTGGTTGGTGTGACGAGGCCGCGAAGATATTCGCTGTTAGCGGCAATTTGTTTCAACTCGCGGAGGAAACTACGCGAGTGCCGGATGCCCGAGTTGATTATGCGAACACTCTGGGTTTGTTTTTGACATCCGAGCCGAGCATTTATATCGTGGAGGTTGCTGCGCGAATAGGAAACTCAGATAACTGCTCGGTATCGATCGCGCAACCACTTGCATATCAAGCGCATAACCGACCTAAGCAGCTTCGCCAAGTATGGGGCTACCAACTGGGACGATTTGCGAGATTTCTTTGCATCCTTTCCGTGATCGGAGGTTTGCTTTGGAGACTCCGATGTGAACGGATGCACGGAGTCGGTCACGGAGATTAGTCTTCTCTGGATGTAGATCTACATCCCGCATTCCATCAAACGAAGTTCATCTGATAAGCCTTGGTTTGATAAAAAATGCGAGCAGATTACAGCGGCCCAAAAGAGATCTCTTAAACAATGGCGCTCCAATCGCGTCGACATCTACAGAACGCATTTTTCTGGAATCAGAAACGCGTGCATCCAGAAGATTTATACTGCGAAGAAGGTTTCCACGAATAGAGCGAACAATTAATGTCTTGAGTGCCTAAGTGGTTCGCGCTCCTTTTGGTCAATGGCAAAGCTTTCAGCAGTAACTTCGCTTCAACCTCTTTTCCCCCATTAGTGACGAACGGCGGGGCATTAGTCACAAATTTATAAGATAAAGGCAATGTGGTCGCCAATTTATTTTCCGCGAAATCAAATCTCAAAACCGATGCCGGTCTTTTGAAGCCACCTGTGATCGCGCCGGTATGGTCTCCGATGAGGGATGTGAGGCTCCGCCCGCGTACTATTCAACGCATTCTACGTAGACTGGACTGTAGGAAGGCAACCGGCCCGGACGGTATACCTGCAATAGTCCTTAAGAAGTATGCTCCGGAACTATGACCGATTCTTGACAGACTCTTTCGCTTATTTTATGCACGGAGGACCTTTCCTACCTGGTGGAAAATCGATCGAGTTCAGCCAATCCCAAAGAGAGGAAAAAAGTGTCTCTACCAAATTACCGGCCGATAGCATTGCAGTCTACGTTATCTAAGGTGATGGAAATCGTAATCAATGCCGAGTTAATTGAGTATTTGGAGTGCGCAGACTTCTGAATGATCGTCAATACGGATTCCGTGGCAGGCGATCAACGGGAGACCTGTTGACCCTTATAACCGATATACGGACATATTGAGGGGCATGGTCAGTCAACGGCGGTCGCATTGGATATATCCAAGGCTTAGCACTGTGTCACGGGGCATTGCTGAGGAAACTTTGCTCATAGGGACTTTCCCAGTAACTTTGCGATTTGGCGAAGAGCGTCCTCGGAAGTCCAGCGATCTAGGTTGTTGTGGACGGCGAGTGTTCGGATCTGTATACTGTTAATTCCGGGGTGCCTCAAGGTTCTATCTTGGCTCCAACCACGTTTTTGCTTTACATACATGATTTATTGTAGTCAACAGACAGCCGAGTGTTCAGTTTTGTCGATGATAGTACTATAGCGTTTGCGACGATAATGATGAGCGTGTGATTCGAACCGACGCTATCACGGTAAGAATCACTAAGAAATAGAACAAAAGCATCGGGCCACTGCCGCGTGTACGAATTGGATTTTTAAACTCAAGTACATTCGACGACTGATGTGGAAATGCTATATCATTGCTATGGTACATGGATTTGATGGATGCGCTTTGCTGGTGTTTTTCTTCACTATTGGTTGTGTGTATCTGCTAGAAACGCCACACCACTCCCTTCCCAGTAACTTTAGTTACGATCAACTTTGAAATGCGAATGACTGACCGAGGAGCGCGCAAGAGAGCGATCGAGAGAATACTAGAGCAGGCGAGTGAGCCGGTGCTCTGCGTAGAAATCGTGTGATTGTAAGTAGTAAAGTTCTGTGGCCGTGTGGGAGTGTATAGTATGTTGTACAGATCACGCCGGGGCCACCAATTATAATATATTGCAACGATAGTGAAAAGCGTGTGAACTGACGCTATGACGGTTAGAAGCACTAAAAATGAACCAATGCTCAACACATCTGGCCACTGCCACGTGTACGAATTCGATTTCCACACCCAAACATACTCAACGGATGTGGAATTCCTATGTTATTGCTTGGTATACGGCTGATGAATTTTCTTCATCGATTTTCTTTCGGCGTTCTTCACTATTTGCTTGTGTATTGTGTGTGTATCTGTTAGAAACGCCACAGTACTACCTTCTCAGTAACCTTGTTACAATCAACTTCGTGTGCAAACGACGGAGCGAGAAACGAGCGAGCGAGAGGACGCCGGACCAGGCGAGTGTGCCAGTGCTCTATGCGGAAGTCATGATCGTAGTAGTAAAGTTTTGTTTTACTATGGGAAAGTGTGTACTGTGTACACACATCACGTCGCTGATGAAAGCTTGAAATTGGTCGGCGTCACTGCCTGTGGTCATGTATCGTGGCATAAACACAAACATCGCCGGGTATGCGTCCGGAAAATTAAGGTAACCAACTTCTTCTCCTGTATAAATCCCGAATTAGACCCACGCTCGAATATTGCTCCCATGTGAGCTCTGCTCTCATGAGCTCTGCTTTTCAAGATACCCTCGCCCTACTTGAGAGCATAAAGAAACGACCGAGCCGCCTGATTGCGGACACCGTGCTAACGTCGGGTCTACTGTGTCTATAACATCGAAGGCGCGGACGTGACCTCTGTCTGTGTTACAGATATTATCACGGGTACTGTTCTTAGGAGATTCGTGGTATTGTTTGGCGTAAGTCGGTTTATATGCGCTGCACAAGACAATCCGACGGATCGCATCAATTTGCGGTCCTCCTCCCGACGATATGAAATCTCTGCATCAGAACTCGTGGAACTCCCTTCCCGCGC
Organism: Microdon myrmicae; assembly: GCA_963931805.1. NCBI lineage: Eukaryota > Metazoa > Arthropoda > Insecta > Diptera > Syrphidae > Microdon > Microdon myrmicae. Next base: position 65,153,815 of record OZ007502.1, read on the forward strand.
GAGTTTTTTCGGAACGTTACAACCTGCAGCTGTTCAAGAAGAACTGCAAGGGTTATTTAATGGCATCTCAGGGCGCCGTTACTGCGCTATACGTTCCCCTCTCTTGAGAGAAATATTATGATCATCATCATCGGGACTACAAGAGGGATCCGGTCTTCGCCTTATTAACACTTCTCTCCACCGGTATCCGATCTAGTTCTGAGACTTGTTAAATTGTCCATAGTAATTTGTTTTTCCGGGCAAGGTACTTGTATATATATATATATATATATATATATATATATATATATATATATATATAAGTAAAAAATCAACATAAGGATAATCCGGTTAACGGTGGGGGTGGCCCATAAAAGTTTAGTATTCGGGTATGGTTGGTGTTGCGTGTAACAGACGGAATCGTGGCTCGTAACATATGATATTCTTTGTACATACTTCCATGATGGAATATATAAAAATATATTCCTGTGCGGAACAACGGCAATAGGTGCTGACGGGACGTGATTTTAATAGGTAAAAAATCCGACATGCATGCGCATCGGTCCATATGTATCTTCTGAAATTTTCCACCTTGCTGCTAAAAAACCTAAATACATTTCATAAAAAGTTCGACATATCCCACATCATATCTCATAACATGTTCTACTGCACCTCCCACAACATAGTCAACACGTTACACAACCCAGTCCAAACATCCCAACCCATTTTTCACTTGGTCCACACATTCAAACATGTCTCAAATATGTCGCACGAAAATCCTAAGGAAGTTTCACGGGTATTCCAAAGAGTGTCCTAAAGACGGACCAGGGATGTCCCAACGATGCCATAAAGATCTCCCAAAAAGCTCCAAGAATGTCCCAAAGGGTCCCAAACTCGTCTCCTAGGTGCCCCAATAGCACTGTAAACATGTCACAAACATGCCCCACAACATGTGACACAATATGTTCCACGACATGTCCCACAACATGTTTCACAAGATACTCAACACCATGTTCCACGTGTTTCACAATCTATTTCAAAATATGTTCCACAATGTACTCCAAAGTATGGTCCACGATATGTTCCATAATATATTCCACGTATGTTCCACAATATGCCCCACAACACGTCCCACAACATGTTCCACAACGTGTTCCACAACATGTTCCACAACGTGTTCCACAACATGTTCCACATTATGTTCCACAACATGTTCCACAACATGTTCCACAACATGTTCCACAACATATTCCGCAACATGGTCCACGACATGTTCCACAACACGCTCCACAACATGTTCCACAACATGTTCCACAACATGTTCCACAACATGTTCCACAACATGTTCCACAACAGGTTCCATAATATGTAGGTCATGATTAAGTATATAATTGTCGAATCTTTTATTGAACCTTATTAGTTGTATCTTCACGGTGGTGGCATGCCCATCAGTGTAAGAAAAATGCGGTGGTGGAACGAAGTCCTTACACATGTAAGTAATAAAGCAAGTAAGCGTTTAAGTAAGTGGTTTAATTCAGTAATTAAATAAATAAATAAATAAGCGATTAAGTAAATCAACGCCCCCCTTCTCTATGGTTGTAATATTATTAATATGAAAGTGGTGTTGTAAGATATTGAGTTGAACAGTAGGATTGAACTGGGTACTCCCCCTTTCTAAGATCTATCTGATATGCCTACCTAAGTGGCATTAACTTTGCGAACATTAAATAATTAGAGAAGTCTTCGGACATTCTAGACAAACCGTGGGATTCAAAAGGAAATTGTTTCGTTTTATTTATTCTGATATATAACACGCATATCTCAATTTTATTGATTAATTCGTCAACAGTGTATATTAAGATAGATAAAAGTTAACATTTGGCTAATCTAACTCAAATAACTACTTACCAAGTATAACAGTTGATCCAACTAACAACAACATTAACCAGCAACGACTGCTTGAGCCGAACTTCATTGTTCGGTACTACTTCGTAGCAACAGCGACAGGTCTAAGTAATCCGTAGCTGTCTTTTAATTAGGTAACCACGAGGATTATACTATTATATATAAATGCAATATTTGAATCAAGCGATTCCTTTTTACAAAGATCGCACAATTCAGTCACGATGGTTTTCGATTACGCATATTGAAGCAAATTTTCTGTTTATTCTCTGGACACCATTCGATTAAAAGTGAGACTTTCCTTCAAAATCCCTCGGTGGCGTATGTCCTTACCAAGAAATTTATTTGTGAATGAAGTATTTGAATAAGGAACCGATGAAGATACATGGGAATCCGTCTCCAGCCGATTTTCTTTTTTTCTTTTTTGCATGCAGGTATCCGTGTTGGAGTTCCAATTTACTGCGAAGGTAGGAAGAACTATCAAAAAGGGTCAGCACTGTAGTCACACGAAAGCACAGACCGATGGTATTTCTTTTCCAGTTGACATTTTACTCTATTTGTGATTGGTCGCCTCTGTAGGGTGAGTTGTTTGGGGAACGGTTGTATGGTTTGATACCAACAATTTTTTATTGTGACTGAAACCGCCTATTTATGTTGTGGTCTGTTATGATATGTTAAAAGCACTTTCTTTTACGTATCATGTACGGTCTCAATTTATCACCAGCATTGGACAGTGTTGTTCGGTGTAATCCAATCCAAACATCAATCGTAGTTGTCCTGAGAAGAAAATAAAAGCAAAGAAAATTTTACTGGTATTGTTTTCATCAGTAGCGGTTTTATATACTCTTAAGGGATTGCTAGGCGAACAGATTAATCACATGGAATTATTTGTAGAATGAGAAGGATACGATGGAATGCCATCCAATAGCAACTCGACACTATGGGAAGGGAAGGAATGCTTAATAAAACAGATTTCCGTACTGGAAACCGTCGTTCCAAGGATAATTAAGGTCTGTTCAACCACAAATGATGAACTTGTGCAACCACAAATGGTCAACAGGATCATGATACTGGGGCTAGGCAATATGTATCCCTGTGCCATCGTATAAATAAGTTTTATTGTATTTTCACAGTTTGACATTTCAGGAAAAGTGGGAGAAGGATAACATTAAGAAAGTTAATTGACATTAAATTTCATCACAGAGTGTAGTAGATGTTATGTTTCAATAGCATGGCTCATTCATTTATAGTGCGCCATGATATGTTATTACTGAACCTAAGGGACGAATTAGGATTATACGAATAATCACTGTTGGTCAAACTTCGGACACCTTTGGACATCACAAGATATAATGGTATACTTGTGGGCAATCATTTGAACTCCACCTTTTCTTATTAATTAATTTTGGGTTTTTGCTTCTAAGCATTACAGAAGATAGAGAAAATAAAGGAAGATAAAACAACATCGTTGTGTTGTTTTGAGAAATTGTCTTGTAACTGGCCGTTCATAGATAGTTTATATACCATATACATACAGTTAAGCACTTAAGATCTAAGAGGAATCGGTTCTATGATGCTGGACGGTGAAACCCCCACCCTTACCAACCAGACCTTCCCATACTGTACATAAAACCACTTACAATAAATTCTTCAAATGGTGGTAATTTTTCCATTTGTCAGCACAACTTATTATACAATTCTTATAGTGTGTGTACTTTAACTAGTAAAAAATTCGACAACGTCGAATTACCCGTTATCTGGAAAACTTGATTGACCCCAATAATTATCGATTGCATAGTTTGCGATTGAATACCCCTCTCGGGAATTATAGTGCTAACCATAAAAATAATTAAACCTTCGCATTGCAGTAATTACAACAATGTGGCCGCGTGCTTTTTGAATCTCTTCTTGACAAATAGTGACATTCGGTAAAAAGGTTAAAAGGATCCAAACAAAGAATATGAAAACTCCACCACCTCTCCCCCAAAAACATATTCAAGTTCCTAAGCAATCCGCTATACAGGCCAACTCAATGCCACAAATCCAAGCGGCGACACGAAAGCCTCCAAAGGGGCAACCCTCAATGCTCGAGAAACTACTTAGTCTCTCCCGTGTGATTGGCGATATTCGACTCCGATACGAAAACTTAACAACTGAGGCTGAGAGGGATGCACTCCTTTTCACGGCATATGTAAGACATACCCTCCACAATGGATTCCAAAATTAAAGTTATCCTTATAAATGTCAACTCCCTTGTTTCGCTATCAAAGCGTGTGATAGTCTCTTACTTTATAAAGGATAACCGGGCGGATGTGGTTCTTGTAACCGAAACTAGGTTGCATCCATGTCACCGTCCCACTTTCCCAAACTTTTCCATGATTCGAAGAGATCGAACCCTCACTGGCGACCCCACCACCAACGGAGGTGGCACCTGTATTCTAGTTAATAGCGAACTTCCCCATGAAGCTATTGACCTCCACAGTCCATAGAGGTCTCCGGGGTTGAACTGCATCTAGCTAATAATAGTAGAGTGAACATATACTCCGTATACCACTCGCATAAAACCAATAATGGCCCCATTAATCCCGGCCGGATATCGGCCAATTAATAACGTCCTCGGGGCATACACCCTTCATCATAGGCGGCAATTTTAACTCCAGACATCCCCGCTGGCAGAACTCAGTCTCTTGCCCAAATGGCATAAAATTGTACCAATGGTACACCGAAAACTCGCAGGCCCTACATTTTGAAATAGTGGCACTTACTGTTGGTACGCGAGGTAACTCAATTCTGGACATCTTTATTGTGTCCCAAGATTTACTTCTCCAAATCTCTCCTCCCCAAGTATCGGCAGGTGTATCTGACAAGGCTGTGACCACGTTCATTCGCAGCTATCCAGCATGGCGGGCTCATTTCACATACATACTCGATTATGGGCGCACAATTTGGGACAATTTCAATGTCACATTGAACGAAAAACTCCACCAACTCTCTCTTCCCACTGGCAAGAACCTAACGACGGTTGAGATAAATAACGCTGCAGCTCGACTTCACGAGATTCTAGTTGAAACTTCGGAGACCAATGTCCTGAAGTACAAACTTGAAAAGACTTATCTGATTCCCCTTGACGACTTCACGCTTCGTCTCATCCGGGAGCGTAAGAACCTCTGCAGAATGGGATGCTATCACCGCTTTACGCAAAGGGAGCCATTATTGCGAGCCATTATTCACAATATTGGCACACTGATAAAACAAAGAATCCAAAACAATCGCACCCGACAATTGGAAGACAAACTGAAGGGTATTCAGATGGACCAGAACATTTATAAAAATGTTAAAAAGATATGTGGCACTTCTCGTATCACTGGGCCAATCATGCACAACGGTCTTGTTGTCTATAATGATGCCAATAAACCAAACATCATCGGAGGGACATTTGAAAATAATCACAAGCTCACTCTCGAGGATAGCGACCCTGACACTAATGTAGTAATTAGTTCAGAGGTTCACAATAAATTCGATATTAAGGAGCCAATAGCTATCTTCAACTAAGTTAACAGTGTATACTTCGACGACACACGCGATAATAGTCACGGTTTCGTCACACCAAATACCCTACAAAACCTAGTTAAATCTCGAAATCCCAAGAGGTCATCCGGTATCGATAACATGTCCTACCACTCGTTGCGAAGGCTTTCTGCTTTATTCTCTATGAAGCTCTCCATTCTGTTCAACCATGCCTACAACATGGGGTACTTTCCCCAAACTTGGAAGCATGCTATTGTTTGTTCAAGCTTTCGTCTAATTTCGCTTCTCACCTGCATCAGCAAAATATATGAACAGTTCATATACGAGAAGCTAAATACCTTTATCAGTGCCAGGAATCTAATATCTGATTTCCAATTTGGATTCAGAAGAGCGCACAGTACCACTATAGCTCTCAACATATTTCAAAACCACGTCTGCGTGCGCCCCTTTAATAAGGAACCCACCATTGCGGTGAGCTTGGACATCGAAAAGGATTTTGGCACGACGTGAATCGAAGATCTTGTAGAACCCAGGTAGGGTTCCTACCCTTCAAGGAACATACCTACCCTGAAAACGTTACACGCGCACACAGACGCGTGCCATTAACTCCGCTAGGGCCCTGAAACATTCACCACAACGTTGAGCCCGACACGAAAAAGCAAGGAACTGACAACTACAAAATCCGCTAAAGTCTCATTTTTTAAATTACTGAATACTGGCCTCAGTAGAACGCTGTGAAGTATCATCTTCCAGTTCGTTCTAAACAGAACCTTCCAAGTGCGAGTGAATGGAAAGCTTTTATGAACTTTCAACACCGCTGCAGGCGTACAATAGGGCGGCATTCTAGGCCCCACCTTATTTAATGTCTACACCTCAGATATTCCTCGCCCTGTGAATGGGAGAGTAAACCAGATATGCTATGCGGATGAGGTCCTAGTATACAAGTCATCCAAAAGCCCTAAACTCGCAACAAATCGACTCAACCGTCACCTAGACGAACTGTATCAGTATTACAGTCGATGGATAATCCGATTTAACCCATTCAAAGCAGTAGCTATAATTCTGAGTAGTAAACACTCCCAACCTACTTCTCGATATTCGCAGAATATACAAATAGGAGGTACTACGATTAGACCACAGGACAGGATGAAATATCTTGGGGCCATCTATACCCCAGAAATGAATTCCACCAAACATGTGACCCACATTCTTCAAAGAGGCCTCGGTCGGTGTAAGCAACTGCACAACTTCTTGAAGTGGAGCAACAAAGTTGACACCAAAGTTAAGCTTCTCTACTATAAGCAGCTGATCCGATCTGGAATATCGTACGCTTTTCCCATATGGTCCTCCATATCTTCGGCTCAAATGGAAAGGCTTCGAGTTTTCGAAAGAAACCTCCTCACTAGATGTATCAACCGGTCGCCTTTACCCGAACTCTCACCTATACGAAGGTGCCTCCGTTACCCATATCGACGAGTACTTGCTACAATTAGTATACAAGTACTTCGAAAGCATCCAGAACAGCGAGAACCCACTTGTACGGGAGTCTTACGTTCTTGACTCTTCTCTCTCCCCATCTCTTCAGATCAGGCCACCACAATTTCTTTTTCAGTACAAAACTGAAGAGAACAGAACATTCCCCTCTATAATAGAGGATTCCTGGACCCATCCCATAGGGTATACCGCTAACATACTACACGCACACACGCACGCAAACGCACGCAAAGAACCAGACAGCACAAACATACACACACACCGACCAAACCGCAGATCATCAGACGCCAAAGACGTGATCTGCGTTTACTACCGCTCTCAAGACCTACCGGTCTTGTACAATTTCTTTCCCACCATCCCTCCATCCAAGTAGTTCGAGAACACCTGAACTAACCCTGTCCACACTATCCTTAGATACCTCCCCCCCCCTTTTCTTTTTCAGATATCTCGAGACCGAGCCCAACATCCTCACGGATGTGGGTGATTCTGGTTATCCTAAGATGACCAGAAGCCATAGACAAGATGTAGGCCACATCTGTCCCCGTCTCGCCAAAGACAGCCTGTCGCCACCCATATTTTTTTTTATTTTTTTTGAAACACCACGAGTCATCACAGGAACTCCTCCCTAAAAAGGTCTTAACGAGACCTTCTGCAAAGAGAACTAATAGTAAATGATAGGAAATCAACATTATAAAAGATTTACAACATAAATAAACAATTTCAATTAAGCTAATTGTATCGGCGTTTTTGCTTGTTTTGTTTTCGCTTTTCACCCTTTTTTGGTTTCGCAGTGAATTGTATTAGGCAAGACACTGTGGGGTACGAAGTATATGCGCCGAACCCGGGCACTGGTTCACTTCTTTTCCAACGTGTTTTCACTTGTTTTCCATAGTCAACTTCATTTTGAATTTATTGTTTAGCACTTTTCCACTTGATTGTCCCGATTTGAAGTACTACACTTGTCCGTTCACAAAATAATTCTTACCGAAACACAGAAGTTGAACGGAGAAGGTGGTATAGCGGCTGATCACTGAACATCACCGAGGAAAGGTCGCAACACAGGTCGCATGTTTGGCACTCGGTCGGCCAATATGCAAATTTGCTGCGAACGGCAGACTGCGCCTTGCAAGTTTCACCAACAACTGCCTCTGGTAGTGGGATATATTGTCCGCTGCTGTACAAGAAGCTCCTGGCATCAAAACACTGGTTCGTGAAAACAATTGCTATGGTAAAGAACAAGGAGAAACGAATACCTTAAGTTGGCCTCAAGAAAGGAATCCTCCAGATAAAGTACGAACACGGTCGTTAACTATTGAACATTTACGTTTATTTCTCTTGATTAACTTTGATTGTTTATCTCTATCCTTTGAGAACTGTGTCTCTTGCTGTGAGGAATTTACGAAGAATGACAGCTCATTTAAATATAATTGAAATGTCAGCTGTTTGCTGACATTTGTTTGTCATGACAGCATTTCGGTGGTGCCTGCACCAGTGTTGCCATCGAGTGCTGCTCCCTCTCCAACATTCCGCCCACCTTGAACTGTTGGTTCAACCGTCTCATCTTCTGCTACCATCTCCTTAATGCTGCCAGGAAGGTTTCACTGGACAGCTCGCTGATAGGACTTCCATAATCCATGTCGGCGTTACTAACTGGCCTTGCGGGATTAATCCGACTGGCTGGTAATGCCGCCATTTGTTGAGCTAGCACCCGTCCCTTGTGCCGGCCGCAAATCGTGAATTCAGCGATGACCCCCTGGACAAGTCGTCGACTCTCTATGATCCAGTGCCGGGAGTTCACTGCGGATAGCAGTAACCGGCTTCCAGCGTGCATCAGTCTCAAGTGCAAATCTCTCACGATAATCCTTGCCAGGTGATGTTGCCGATGTAAGATTGGTGGATGTCGGCGTTCGTATTCCATCTTTGCTGCTTCCAGTCTTCCGCCCACCCTGAGTGTACCTTGGTCATCGATGAATGAATGATACTTGCCTTCCGGTTCTCATGGCCGTTAGGTCCGCTTTCCGCCACGCTAATGTTCGTACCGTTCGAGTGAAGCTGGAGACACTTCTTGTTATAGACAGCTCCTCTTGCTGTATTACGAAATACGATGCCCTTCGTTCCTCGAGGTCTACCGGTGTTCCGGTGTCCGCCTCTCGGACTTGATGAGTGGGCGTCCTGGGCAACTTCAGCTCCTTGTCTCGCAAAAAAGCCGGCCCTCGCCACCACAGCTCTGCTCCGGCGAGCTTCTTTGCCTTAAGCCCCCTTGGTAGGTAATCCACAATCGGTACATGATGCCACTGGCCTTTTGGGAGCCTTTCCAAAATGTACGACGTATGATTTGCGATGAATGTCTTCCACCGCCCGGGATGATCCGATAGCCATTGCAGCACTACCGTGGAATCGGTATATGCGAAACATTGAACCTCGCTAAGTTGAAGCGCCTTCCTCACGAACAAAAAAAACCGCGCCAAGAGCTGAGCGCCACATAACTCGAGTCTTGCGAGTGACACCTGCTTGACTGGGGCCACCTTTGCCTTTGCCATGATGACACGTACTTGAGAAGCACCGTCCTCCTCAAATCTGACGTAGAGGACCGCTCCATACGCCTTCTCGCTTGCGTCCGAAAATCCATGTAACTGAAGGGTTTTCGTATGTCCCAACCATTGTGGGATCTTCACCGACTCCAGCGCTGGCAAATCCTTCGAAGTACTCCTTGCACTCTCTCCGGATCTCTTCATCCAGTGGTTCTTCCCAATCGACACCTCTAAGCCACAGTTTTTGCAATACCAGCTTGGATCATATAGTCTGGAGACGTGTGACAGTACTTTCCTCTTCGTGAGCGGTGATACCTCCGGAATCTTCTGCACCTTGTAGCTCAAATAGTCCGGTCCGGGATGCCAATTCACACCAAGTAGCTTCGTTTCTTCGCCCGTGATGAACTGGTACACTTCTTCAGAACCCGGTGAATCGGCGGACAGCCAGTTCAGTACCTTGTGTCAATTTGATTTCCACTTACGTAGCGGGAATCCGCCGCCTTTAAGAACTTCCGTCAGTTGATTCGCCAACTGGATCGCCAATTTGGTTTGGCCCTTTGATTGGTGTGATTGGTGTGGTATAGATTGCTGCCCCATAGGTTGTGGGGCCAAAGACTGTTGCGGAACAGATTGCTGCTGCATACTTTGCTGTGTCCTATGTTGTTGTGGCACAGATTGCTGAGTCATAGGCTGCGGTAAGGTTTGATGAGAGACAGGCTGCTGTGTCACAGATTGCTGTGGTACACACTGCTGTGCCATTGATTGTTGTGGCATTGATTGCTGTGGTACAGACTGCTGTGGTACAGACTGTTGTGGTACAGACTGTTGTGGTACAGACTGTTGTGGTACAGACTGTTGTGGCACAGACTGTTGTTGCACAGACTGATGTGGCATAGACTGTTATGGTACAGACTGCTGTGGCATAGACTGTGGAGGAACAGACTGTGGTGTTAAATATTGTGATGCCGTCTGCTGTGGTACAGATTGGTGTTGTACCGACTGCTGCGGCATAGACTGCTGCGGCATAGACTGCTGCAGCATAGACTGCTGCGGCATAGACTGCTGTGGCATAAACTGCTGCTGAACAGGTTGCTGTGACGTCGATTGTAACGGCACCGCTTGTTGCGAACCAGACTGCTGTGATATAGGTTGTATCGGAACAGATTGCTGTGGCATAGATTGATGCGCCACAGATTGTTGCGGCAGAGACTGTTGGGGCATTGGTTGCTGTGTTAAAGGCTGTTGCGTCATGGACTGCTGCTGAATTTTTTGTGGTTGCAACGATTGTGGCTGTTGCAAAGGTTGATGTTGTTGCAGTGGTGGTGGTTGTGGTTGCTGCATTCGCCCATCATTGGCGAAGCCGTTTGTTCCAGGGGACGGAGGCCCAGGGCCTTGGACTTCTATTGATGTGGAGGCATGGAGAGAGCCGCCCACCCTGAATTGGTGATGGGTGTATTGATGATGACGAGTGTTCCGTCGTTGGACGGTATTGTCCGATGGGATGCTGCCTATGGCATGTGAGGCCGCAACGTTGAGTCTGGTACGACTTCTTCCATGGCACCGTCCACGGATCCTGGCGGAATAACTGGTGCCGATTCAGTGCTGCATTTGCCCATTCGGCGGAGTCCCTGAATTTGAATATGGTTGTGAAGATACCTGATAAGAACTCTGTGGTTCATTTGTTACTTGAGAGTTTATGTACCTAGTGGCCGTCATTGTGTTTGTGACACCAGAGGAATAGGATTGCTGAGTTATATTAGTAGCAGGTGGTGAATTATAAATTTGGAAGTTTTGTTGCTGCGGTTGTGTGGAAGATGATGGAGAACCACCGAGTTCATTTCCCCCTTGATACACCGATATCGGAACATAAGGAGCTTGCTGATAATTCGTATTCGCAGCTTTACCGTTGCCGATATCATTATATGTAGGAATATTTATTGGCAGTGTAGAACTTTGCGTTGGCTCTTGTTGTTGCAACGCCTGTAAAGTTGTCGGAACACTGCAGGTCCCCCAGCCATTACTGGTCAGAGGAGTAGTCATTTGATTTACAATGAAGTTTGTTGGCTGAGACGGGCTACTGTAATGTGGTTCAGTGCCGTTCATTTGCGATTGACCTTGTTGCTGGTAGTCCTCGATGGTAGGCACGTCGATATGCCTCAACTTGACCGGTCGGGTTGTCGCCCCACTCGTGGAATCCGCTGCTGTCGGTTCCGTTGACCGCGTAACCAATTCCACCAAGCTGTTCATGAGCTTCTGGCTGGCGTTCATGGCGTCAAGCAGCCTCTTCATTCTTGGTTGCTCCGCTGTTAACGTTGTAGTAGTTGCCGTTCCCAGGGTGTCTCCTGACGTATCTAATGCGATGGAACCTGTGTCTGTTGCCATGGTCAACCGCTGGTTGAGCTTGCTTTGCAGCGAAAGGTATCACTCCTCGAATTCTGCTCCCTCTTCGATCTCCCTGTCGATGTTCAGTTCCGGGTCGTTCTCTTCGATACGTTCCTGAAGGTTCTCAAAAGATTTGAATGAGTCCTCCAGTTTGCGCAGTCTACTTGCGACTTACTCCCTGGCCACCTCCTTTGACTTGTCCGCGAACTCCTCCAACCGCGTGAGGAATCCCTTGATGACTCCTCGTCTCCGTTTCATTGTCGGAACAGTCATGTCACCGGTAGCCATTGCAACTTAGTTTGCCCCTTTTTTCGATGCTTGTGGATCGAAGTGCCACTAGCTACTTGATTCCGATTCTTGTGGATCGGCTGTAGGTTGGCCTTAGGCTTCTACGTAACTGAGTGCGCTGCTGGTTGTGGCTAGCTTTAATCGGCTGGATGACCGTCTGCCTTGTTGCTTTGCGTTGCGGTTGAAACGCTTGGGTCACACGTTGCACTGCAGGAGAGGTTGTCCAGTCGGCAGTTGCTGTGTTTACCTCGGATCGTGAATCGTCGAATATGCCGTGACGTAAGAATCTGCAACTCGTTTGGCCACTGCGAACTGGCAGCAGTGGATTGGATCCACAGACTGGATCCGGCTCGAAGGACCAATTTGTTTGGCACTCGGTCGGCCAATATGCAGATTTGCTGCGAACGGCAGCCTGCGCCTTGCAAGTTCCACCAACAACTGCTTCTGGTGGTGGGATATATTGTCCGCTGCTGTACAAGAAGCTCCTGACATCAAAACACTGGTTCCTGAAAACAATTGCCATGGTAAAGAAGAAGGAGAAACGAATACCTTAAGTTGGCCTCAAGAAAGGAATCCTCCAGATAAAGTATGAACACGGTCGTTAACTATTGCACATTTACGTTTATTTCTCTTGATTAAGTTTGATTGTTTATCTCTATCCTTTGAGAACTGTGTCTCTTGCTGTGAGGAATTTACGAAGAATGACAGCTCATTTAAATATAATTGAATTGTCAGCTGTTTGCTGACATTTGTTTGTCATGACAGCATTTCAGTGGTGCCTGCACCAGTGTTGCCATCGAGTGCTGCTCCGTCTCCAACATCGCACAAGTGAAAATAAAACTTATATTGTTATTTATGAATGATTTTACTGTTTAACTGGTTTTATTTAAACACCTTTTAGCAAAGAGTTTGTACTGTTTAAAGAGTTTTATGTTTTCATGTATATTGTATTGAATTTTTAGGTCCCAGTTCATACAAGCTTATTGATCATGTTTGACGGCATCCTTAAATTAACTGACGATTACAAATTTACTGAACTGTAGAAAACACACGAATAGTATCGGAATATGTCTCGCAATTTTCTTTTGATGGGAGTTTGCAAAAATGGTTTAGTTCGGAAAAATCCCAACTCTATCGCGACAAGACACTCGATTATTATTTGTTATATTAAGGATGTGACAATTAAGGAGACGCACTGTATCATGCGCACGATACGGTGGATGGTAGACGACCCAATCGAATCGTTCAGTGGTTGAAAAGCGACTCTAGCGATGTGCATTCGCTGGTGGCTGAAATTCGGTTCTGTGGTGAATACTCTCCCAGCTTAGGGTGAGTTTTACTTATCCCAAGAGAAACGTGAAGTTTCTCTTTGTGGAATAGGGAACCGGCTCTGTCCGTGTAGATCACAGTGGTGTGTGTAAATTGATCGTGTAGATCGCATTGTTTACCCTGTACTGCGGCCAACGAAATCCGACAAGAGAAAAAGAAGTCAGGAAAAATTGACCAAGGGCGTCATGAATGATTCACAATTCACCGAAAAAAGTACACAACAAGCCAAGGTTGAAGAAACGTCCCTTATCGACATCGCAACGTAGAATATTAGCAACTAGTATGTTGAGGAGCGGCACAAAACCCCCCGTCGATAGAAACCCGGGGCACAACAGTGAGTACTCGCTCAATATTTAAATATATGTCTCAATTGTGCAAAAAGTATATGCAGCATATATATATATATATATATATATATATATATATATATATATATATATATATATATATATATACCGCTTGGTAGAAACCTTGACGTGGTGCGGGGAGTTAAACTACGATGAATCACCCAGGCTATGCTGACGGAAGCATACGCTTCCAGTAGGGCCACCCATGTCAGACGGGCTAGCGAGGAGTAACACACAAAGATCTACCGCCCCTAATCCAGGGTGTTAGCGTCACCGTGCCCATTGGATGGTTTGCAGCGAGGGGTATACCGGATGTATTATTACCGGCGCCTATCTGACACCAGGTCGAATCAGAGCAGTAAGCAGACCTTACCATATCAAAGAGGGGCTCTGATATAGCGGACTATTTGAAACCCCAGAGGGATCCAATGAAATGAATGATCAATACACAAAAAGCAATCTCACAAAAAACCCGGTAGGCGTAGGTGTGATGAGCCGACACTACCCTAAGGGAACAAATCATCAAGAAAACACCGACTCGGCAAAAAGAAGAGGTAAGGAAAAATGGAAAAAGCGGAATATACGCATCGGCACGTGGAATGTTCGAACGTTATATAAACCAGGCGCGATACAGACAGTCGTAGAAGACGCGAAACAATATAAGGTGGACATCGTCGCGCTTCAGGAAGTCCGAATCCCACATCAAGTAATCGAAACCAACGGATTTAGACTGGTGTGTGGAGGTACCGATACACATAACCTCGGAACCGGCTTCATCATAAGCAAGAAGATTACGCCCCATGGAAAAGATGTGAAATTTATTAATGACCGAATGTCTGTGCTAAAAATACAGGGACCATGGTACAATTATGTATTTATAAACGTACACGCCCCAACAGAATCTACGGATGAAGAAACGAAGGACACGTTCTACGAGACCCTAGAGGAAGTAATTGATGGGATCTCATCATTCGATGTTAAAATTCTCCTCGGGACCTCAATGCGAAAATTGGAAAGGAAGATATCTTCCAACCAACTATAGGTAAAGAAAGTCTACACGACGTTTGAAATGATAATGGATTCGTGTTATCACGTTCGCAGCGTCCAAAGATCTGTTAGTGAAAAGCACGATGTTCAAGCACATAAAGCCACATGGATATCACCCGACGGCGTAACGCGTAACCAAATAGGCCACTTCCTCATAGACAAAAGAAACCACTCGAATATCCTTGACGTAAGATCATATAGAGGAGCAGATTGCCTCGGAGTCGCCTCGCAGCAATCCCACATGGGCAGTCACGAGAGACGAGCAAAAAGTTTGACACTGATAAACTGAAAGACCTACACAAAAGGGCTGAATATCAAGACGAACTAACGAATAGATTTAGCATTCTAGAGAATGGGAGCAGTGAGGAAGAGGAAGCCAATAGTGTGGACACTAAATGGACATCGATCAGAGACACAATCAAACTAACAGCCCAAAAGGTATTACGATTTAAGAAAACAATTAAGTCCAAACCTTGGTTTGACGATGAGTGCAGGGCGAAGATCGAAGAATGTAAACGCCTCAGAGCGATCCACTTAGAAAGATATGATGAAGTCAACGCAGAAAGATACGTGACGATTCGGACAGAGACAATGAGACTCTTCATACACAAAAAACACGAATGGGAGAATACTCGTATCGAAAAAATCGTAGACAATTCTAGGGTAAGGAACATCAGAGGTATGTATGCCGGCATAAATTCAATTAGAAATGGCTACCGATGGAGAGTCAAAATAGTCCGAGACGCAAACGGCTGTCTGGTCACAGCAACAAACAATATCGTGACAAGGTGGAAGCAGTACTTTGAAAACGTGCTCAATGTACGCACCCTTCAACCACAAATAAACGCACCAAACGTACATACAGCCGAGCCTCAGATCCCAGAGCCGTCTCTCAGCGAAGTTGTAGACGCAATAAATCGCAATAATCATGCAATGGCTGGGGAAATTATTACAGTATTTAATTTAGTTCTCATGATCAGATTTCCCTAGCCAAGTCGGTGTCCTATTCACTTTCCCCAGACACTCCATTCGCTGGGGATCAGTGATATCATTTCGCAGGTGAATAGCACCAGCGGAATTTTCTTCTCCTTCATAGTTCTGTGTCCCTACAGTTCAATGCACTCTGAGATCACCATCGCACTAGGGCAGTAGGCCATCCTCAGATACAAGCACACAAGCTCAGCCAACCCCGAAGTTATTGCGCTCTCTCTTTTTTTCTTTTCATCCTTCGCACGCCCAGTGACTGTCGAACGAGGTGCAAGTATTATTCATCTCACTGAGACATGCAAATGAAAGGATTGATGAGAAGAGTGCGATGATGATTGGCTAAAAGCCGTGCGAATGCAAAATTAAAATTGCATCCCTAATTGGGATCAGTCGTTACACAGTCACAACCGCGGTCGATCACACCGCCGCTCTGGAAAATTTTATTTCGTGTCGGTTTAACCACAAGTCACTTGTCATTCATCACCACGTACACACGTTATGTCGGGAATTCACGCTTAAGAGTCAATATTCAACTACGGGAGCATTCACATACATTTCTTTTGATCTTCTCAAGAATCGTACGCCTTTTTAAGAAAGCAGAAAATTTCATCTTGCGACGTAAAGTTTTATATTTGCCACGAAAAGTCGGTTTAATTATCTTCAAGAAAACAGTTAAAATTTATTAATTTATTTGTGCACGTGGAATCGTTGTATGATAAATGAAGACATAACCAAAGTGTATATTATTCAATAAATGTAAATCAACTAACAATAAAGAAACTAAAAGTACAGCGGAACAACATCTGAGTGTTTTCATTAATTTTTTTCCTTGGAGATACCTGGCGATCATTTCTCGCAGTGGAACATTTGTTGGTGGAAGAAGTGAACCGTGTGTCCGTGTCCGGTACAATACTTCTTACCCCCCACAATAGTATATTGTTTTTTAACGCTATGTAACATCGTCCTACCCGCTCCTATCACAGGGACGTTACGCGATTTATGGATGACCCCAAAGGAAAATGATTTGAGAATACTACAATGGGATTCTTCGCAGTTGGAATTAAGAACACGAAGTCAGAAAGAAAACATACTTTTGTAGGAGAACATTTTGAATTTTTTTTTTACATTTGTGGTATTTGATTACACTACAAATATTAACGGGTTATAATTTTGATATTTTGTATGCTTTTCACAAATCCATTATCTTTCAATTCACAAAGAAAAGGGGTTCATCATCAACATTTGTTTCTGTGCCACTGATGATCAATAAACTTAGGCTTCAAAATGGCTATTGGGGTTTTTATGTTCTCTTCTTCTATCTTTTTATTCTTTTCTTGTTAATTAGTCGTCTTTCAAGAAGAGTTGTTCCTGATGGCTTTCATTTCCACTTTACAATTTATAGCATCTCTCAAGTTTCCATCCAACAAATTTTATTTCTAAGCTGACCCACAAATTGCTTTTATGGAGGAAATTGGAGTATTTATTCCTTGTTCTTGACCTACTTTCTTCAACGACTTCTGTTAAACTCACTTTGGCAAATGTGGCTTTTCAAAACTCACCGAATATGTTCGTTAAGAGTCAATAGCCCATCAACAGCGGCTGAGAAAAACTTTTCTATGGTATTTCGACTTCTTACTGACCACGCTTCAGTTCTTTCTCTCTACAATTGCACTTGTCGTTACTATTCTATAACCTAAGGACTTTGATGATGCTGACCATTGTGAAAATTGTTTGCTGTCCTAAACAAGACGTATTCTTTAAACTGTTTCCTTTTTATTTTATAATTAAAACATTTCTAGAAAACTAGTAGCACGGTCTTTTTATTAATTCCGGTTGTAGATTTGAAAGCTAGTATCCGCAATGTAAATTCTCACTGACACAGCTGTCAATCGAACGAACGAATTCTTTAGTAAGTTTTGTGCCGTTTTTGAAGTTTTAAATTGGTACACTTGCAGTGATTCTCGTTGGATAGAGGATACTTCTGTTCCTTTAACTCAATCTGTTGTTGGGTGTTGTGTTCCTTGTATGCCCTTAATACTGAATAGATAACAAATACAATACCTCCATACAAATTTGACACATGGACAACGTTCTCAAGGTTCAACCTTCAAATCAATTGTCACTCTACACACAACGAGTCTGAAATTCCCTATTATTCAGATTCTTGATTTCCAATTTATGTGTGATGTATCGTATTATTATAAGAACCATACAGATGACACCAAATCGATATTTACTTCTGTTCACTGTGAGCCAGGTCTTCGACATAATTCTCTTCTACCTAATTCCATAAGGTGAAGCAAACCTTGGCGTGTACAATGAATCCACTCCTAATAGGATTATTGGGTGGAAAAATGTATCTCGTTATATACAAAAGCAGATTTGTGTTTTACGGCTTTTCAATCCTTATTGTGATGAGACAGGATACCGGTATTTGTAACGCACGAAAGATTCAGCTTTTGGGTTCCTATTTTTCCTGTTTTTCTACTATGCTAATCTCTTCCGGTCAAATGTGGACAGTGAATAGAGGTATTCAAATCCTTCAGCTTTCCTTCCATATTCGTTTTTTGGGATTCTTATAAAAATAAGGGTCTATAAATTCTTACATTCATTTCGAAGGGAAAGGTCAAAACATGTATTTATTTTCAGAGTTCGATCAGGCGGAAAATGAAGAGAAGAAAAAAATCTTTAATCACATTGTGTCCACTTGGTTATTGGATTTGATTTGATTTCGACAACCTTACAAGAAAATTTCATTTACTGATTACTATCGGTTTGAAATGGGTGAGTTATGTTATTGTGTAGGGTCTTCTGTTTTTCAAATGTGTTTCTGACGTCTGAGGTACTTTATTTGGGGTCAGAATTTAGCTTGAACTCCTGGTGATTTATTATACTTTCAGTGACTTCATTATTCGTTGTTTAATGTGATTACCAGATTTTATTTAGAGACCTTAATAGTGATCAAATTTAAGCTCAAGTCAACGGAAACAAATTGTATGCCTGGAGTTAGTCTCAAATGGAAAAAATAAGTCTACTGGTTTTTTTTTGTAGGTGTAAATAACACAGTTCATGTAAAAATCCCTGTCCCATGATAATATACTTATATGATGGGAAACTATATTTCGTACATGTGGTATAAATTACTATTTAAGAAAGGGTCGCTAAAGTTGGAACATCTAAGGTGTACAGCAAATCTTCTGAACTGCCGAGATTAAATTATAAGTAAGCTCAGATTATTTTATTTTAAAACTGATTTTGTACATTGGGATGATTTGCGGGATTTTTTTGTGTCCTTTCCGTACTCAGATTTCTTAGAAATCTCAATGGTAAAGCCTACAGAGAGTCTAGGAAATTATTTTTATCGGTATGGAAGTTCGCATTTCGCGGTATATCAAACGAAATACATCCTATAAATTTTGCCTTGATTAAAAATGTGAACAGACAACATCCGAAAAAAGTAGGAATTTTAAACTATGCCCCTTTATTCCCAGGGCAGCCAACTACATATTTTGTAAAAATTGGAGACGCTTGTACCCAGAAACCGTGAAAAAGATTTACAACGAAAAAGTGGCCAATAAAAGATTGATTAGTGGCACAGGCCACTAGCAATAATGTCGGCTCCAATAGTTGCACGCGTGTTAAGTCCATCAGTCACGTCATAGACAAAGATGACGTACATGAGGTCATTGACGCACTCAAATCAAAAAACGCGATCCATTTCTGAACTCGGATAACCCCCAGAACGACAATGCAATTAATTGCACATTTCGGCATAACAATTAAACCACGAAAAGTTATTAATTGCATATTTCAGGGCAATTGACAAATCGCATAAAAACAATTAATTGCATATTTCGGAACTATTAACAAATCACGGAAAAGCAATTAATTGCATATTTCAGCACGATTAATAAATCGCAAAAAAAGTAATTGCACAAAATTAATTGCGTCAGTTCACAATTGCGGATATTGAGCTGTGGCACAAATCGATGAAGAAATATCGGCTGACGCCACAGTACAAAGCAATTGCGAATTGACTTTAAAATGCGGAAATTAGGTCATTGCAAATCGAAATTGCATTATCGTAATCGGGAGGTGTTGACCCCGAGGTAACGAACAGAAGTTCAAACAGAACAAAAGGGAGAATATTTTGAAGAGGCTTGATGAAGAGGTGTTCTATCGTGGTATCGGAGAAGTGAAAAGTGGAGTAGTGACGATGAGTCCAGGAAATGACTGATTAGCGAAGAATAAAGAGAAAGGAGTGAAGAATTAATAAAGGAAGGAAAAAGTGCCTAATGACTTTTAGCAATAGTAATTGAAGTAAACCAGTAAAGTTGCAAAGCTGCAAGCACTTTACCCAGAAATACTTCTTTGTTTGAATCTTCAATTAATCACCAACGGCGCGCTTAGCCGTCGGATTGGATTCAATAGCATAAACATATGCAAACAAAAGAATCCGATTTTCCCAGTCGGCAGGGAGACGATATACGATCTCTATTGTATAAATTATCGCAATCCCTTTTAGCATCCAATGAGTGGCTGCTATTTAAACAGCTGGCCGTCATTACCGAACGATGCCTTAGGTCGTTTCCCCTTTTTTCCTTTTTCCCTCGTTGTAGGTTCCGTTTATCCTTGGCTAAACGCATCGATAAACACGGTGATGTGTACTAACACACACGTACATCACCGCGTCCCAGATATCACCTTCCATTGGTCACTGGTCAAAGGAAATTTCATTTTTTTTCACCACACCACCAAACTCACCCCAAACTAGGGTTGAATCTTTGAGTCTAATTACATCCGCCGACCACCACGGTCGTTGCCGCTCCCGCTCTCCGTCGCGCGGCGGAGAAACGTAGATAATTAAGTCAAGTGGAGTAAGCGCGCTAAAATTAAAAAGTCCTTTCCCGTTCAGCTCGCGTGTCCTACAGTGCAGTGAATTCGCAACCATAATTAAGCTAACAGTGCCGTCCAACATAAACAATAAACCTTTACTAATCGGGACAATAAATCCAACCAATTCGCATTAAGTTATGTAAAATTGTGCGGACTTGTGCAAAGTTAATAATAAATACAAAGTTATCAATCAACGAACCTTAAATAAAGTTTAGACTCCGAAAACCCTCTGCGTTTCATTAACCTTCGCTGCGGTGTAGTGTGTTTCCTTTTCCTGTTGTGGAGTTTCGTTTGTTTTACTCTCCTGTGCTGCAGTTTCCGGGATGTTGTCGTTATCCTTCCGCGTTTGATGAACTTTTTCCTTTCAGTGTTTGGCGGAACAGTTTTTGGAACCTTAGTGGCACAATACTCCTAATCCCCACACACATCACGAACTCAAAAGGTAACGTTTGGGCGAATTTATTTTCAGCCTATTAAGCCACAAATGATGGTCCTTTAAAGTGGCCTGTGATCGCGCCAATACAACCTTTAATACTGGAGGAAAAGTTTCGCCCACGTGCTGTTCAACCCATTCCTTGTGTCTTTTAATACTAGAACCAAACTTAGCCATTCCTTGTGTATTTTAATAGAAGAAAGCAATCAAACAGGACAGAATATCAGAATGCTGATTCAAGAAATCCTCCCACATCATCAGAAGACCACCTGGCCCCCAAACAATCGGGTAATATCGTCACGTTGTGGGGGTAAAAGTGCTATGTCGGCCACGGGCACTAGGTCCCCTATTACTCACCGACGATTTCTGCACACGAATTGCCTTCCCAAAAAGGAAACCGAACACCGAATGAAAAGACGAATAAAAGGCACTGAACGATTTCGATGTTAATGTTCTTTATTTCTTCAATATTCTGTACAGTATAAAAATATTGTGCCATTACCGCAATTTATAAATCAGTAGCACTTGGAGTACAAAGAGTAGTTTTATACACAAACCTTCGTATAGAAAGCTATCGATCTCTGCTAATTTCCGACTCTATTTTATCCACTGAGTTACAAGCCTTCAACAAAGTATTATATTGTTTATTAAATTTTCTGTATTCACGATAATTTATTTTATAATTATTGTTCACGTGTACACTACCAAAAGTTCAATTCGTTGTTTTAATCCCCTTTCTTTTGATTAATATAATGGCGCGGATTTTCTACTCGACTCGACTGCGTTTAAAAGGCAGTTCCACGCGACCCGTGTTGTGTGTACGTGACTATGGGTGAAAGCTGACTCTCGCGCGTGTGCACGCAGCGGTGGTTGTAAAGCAACTAACTAATGAAAGGCAAGAATCCATTCAGAGTGTCGTGGCAGTGGAGTCATAGCTAAGTAAACTCACTGCCACTTACTAGGAACATGAAGAAGGGTTGCTATGCCTACGTAGGAAATTTTGTTTCAGAGAATTTCTGCCGTACGGACTGAACTAGATTCTTCTGTTTGCTGTGTATACGTAGAAATCGGTAAGCGTAAGTACGGTTATGGGTTGTCGGTTAGACAAAGGAACATGGGTCTTGGCCGTTGCGCTGGCTGTTCCGTGTGCTGGTGACTTGCCAGTAAGGGGAATTGATATGATTTTAAATGGTTTAGGTAGAGTGGGAACCGAAATGGTTTTTGGGAAAACTAAATGCTACTTAGTTGCAAGCGAGAAAAATAGTTTAAGTAGGAAGTGAGCCGGAGTGGTGTTCGGGGAAAACTAAATGCTGCTTGGTTGCAAGTGAGAGATATAGTTTAAGTGGGAAATGAACCGAAGTGGTTTTCGGGAAAAATGCATGCGGTTTGATTGTAGATGAGGGAAATGATTTAGAATGTATTTTATTGCAGGGTTTGAAATATGGTAACGCGCTGTTGGCAGTCAAAATTAGGTTGGAATTGTGGGTTGGTTCTCCATGTAATATAGAGAACCCCCACAACGTGTCCCACTCATCTATAACCTGTGATACGTGGGTCATACAGTCATGTGGCCAATGTGTGCACGGCTTATTTACGGTTCTTAAAATCAATATTGTTTGTGATCTGAAGACCTGGATAAACACAATTAGCCCAAAATCATAGCTAGACGTATACGCACAGATATGACCCTTTTAGTATATTTCAAGCAAAGGCAGCAAGTAAAAATACGAGTACATTAAGAGAACGCAAATACTACGATCCTCGTTTGGTTGCCATACCGCCTGCTTTGGCATTTTTCGTAGATGTGATCCAAACAATTTATTTTTTTACTGTTGCATGAAAATGTACATTTTTGAGATAGAAATCTCGATTTGATTTCGTTTAAAAGGTGATGTATCGCGATCTCGAGGAGTCTCCACTGCAAGCGCTGTCAACAGTCAGGTCATCTCTCAACTTCGTGTCATCTACCAAGACGATGCGTAAAATGTGTGCAGGAGCATGAACCGAACCAATGCAAAGTCAAGCCACCGGGTGAGGACCCAGAACGTATACACACGGAAAATCCGGATGGCTCCATTTCTGTAAAGGAATTGTCAGTTGAATGCTGCAATTGTGGTGGGCCACACCCTGCAAACTGCACAAAATGCCCGCACAAGCTCCGCTTACTGCAGCAGAGAGTGCCTCCAATCAAAAACAACACTGGCCAACTTACGCAACCAACAGCAGCAGTTACTACAACAATGAAATCTAAATCCTATGCGGATATTGCCAGAGGAAACAACGCACCCTCATTCCAACCAGGGTCAAACCTAGGACTCGACATCTTGGGGTACATACGAGAGTTGCATGCTCTCTTACCGACGCTAAATGGATTAAGTAACTTCGAAAAAAAAAAGTCAGATACTTTCTCTTATAACCTCACGTATGTTATCCCAAAATGTCTAAGTTAAGTCTAGTTGCCCTCAATGTAGATTCCCTTTCGTCAAACATACGGAGGCATCACCTCCGACTGCTAGTGAAGGAGTTTTCTCCAGACGTCCTCCTTCTTTGTGAAACTTGGCTCAAACCCAACTCTCGCATTTCTATTCCTAATTACCAACTTGTTTCAACTCCTCGAATTGACGGAGCAAAAGGAGGTACCGGTATCCTTATTCATAAAAGATTCCAATTCCGTGAAGTCAAATTTAGCAACATCTCCTGTGTCGAATACACTGCTGTCAAACTGCTTTGTGACAACAATAAAGTCTTGGTTCTAGTAGCCATCTATTTACACCCCAAGATGTACCCTAACTTCCCATCTTCAGACTTCGATGAAATATTCCGTCAATCCCACCCCCACTCATTCCTCATCGGAGGCGACTGGAATGCCCGTCATACCGCCTTCAACGACACCGCTTGCAATAAATTTGGCAAACAATTGCTTGTTTTCCTACCTCTCCACCCCTACGTCTATATCGACTCCCCTACGGAACCTACTCATTGCTCCAGCTCTACTCAATCAACTATAGACTTCTTCTTAAAATCTGCGATCCTACGCTCTGTATCTCCCCCTACTGTGTCGCACTTCTTCCCCTCGGATCATGCCTCCATCCACTCGGTAATTGACCTTGGCTTCGTAAATCCGTTTCAATCTCTCAACCCAGTCCATAATTTCTCCAGAACTAACTGGAGAAAAGTCAACAAAACCGTTGGCGATATGTTTCAAACGCTTCCCATCACAGATACGAATAACTTGGACCCTAACGAAATTGAAGAAGCAGCTAGCAAGATGGAAGGGATCTTACAGCAAGCCCTGTATTCTAATACCCCTACAAGGATGCCACACTCCTTCGTAGGTAAACCACTTCCATATCTCACCCTCAAGCTCCTCTCATTAAAAAAAAAGATCCGCCGAAAATTATTTCGATGATTTTGTCCTCTCCTGAAAGTACAGGTTCAATTATTGTCTACCCTCATTAACCAGCAGTTAAATGCTTTCGTTGATCAGAACTACATCTCCACTTTAAATAGTATCAGACCCGATCGTAATCTTTACAAAAACATCAATCGCCTTACAGGACGAAAAATACAAACCTCAATAGACAGACTAATTGGTCCTCGAAATAATACTCTGTACTCTGATTCTGAAATAGCAAACTATTTAGCGGAACACTTCTCCCAAGTGCATAGGCAAAATGATAGCCTAGGCAACTCCGAGTTTGAGGAAGTGGTCAACCGCTATACATCCCATGAACTAATTTCCTCATTCACTCCCTTCATATCTGAATTTAATAATGACAATAGAGCATCTCAACCCACCGATACAAACTTCTTTTTACAACCGCAGGAATTTAACCAAATGATATCTTCTCGTAGCAATAAAAACTCAACCGGCTTGGACAAAATTCCACATGTGCTTTTCAACAACCTCAACCCGTCAAATCGACTATATATCATGACCCTGCTAAACCACATAATAAATGCTGGTCACATACCGGAGTCTTGGAAAACTGCCATAGTCATCCCCATTAAAAAATCAGGCTCATCCCTGATGGCGGCCAACTTTCGACCCATCTCACTACTTAATAATTTAAGCAAATTACTTGAATTAAAAATTCACCACTACCTACTCTCCTTCGCGGAAACTAACTCATTACTGCCTGATTTCCAATTCGGTTTTCGTGCTCAACACTCAACATGTCACGCTCTCCTCAAGTTTACTCACGACATCACTATGGCCCTTAATGACCAGTGCCCTACTGTGTGTATCTCCCTTGACATATCCAAAGCGTTCGACTGCGTATGGGCTGCGGGTCTTCTGTACAAATTACATTCCACGTGTCGTCTCAACAATCACACTTCCAAGTTTCTCTACTCGTATTTATCGAACAGAAAATTCAAGGTCAAGATACACTCCACCTTCTCCCAGACGTACTCAATAACAGCAGGAGTTCCCCAAGAATCCATTCTGGGTCCCCTCTTGTACCTACTATACACTGCGGATATTCCCCAACCTCTCTCGCCGGGTACTCATATCCTAAATTATGCAGATGATACTCTTGTTTACTCCAGCAGCAGGTTCGTATTAACCGCCAGGAATCGCATAAATGAATTTCTCGAAATTCTTTCTTCCTACTTCCTTAAATGGAAGGTCCGCTTAAACCCCAACAAGACCCAGTTGATTGTATTTAAAGGAAGAAACATTCACTGTACCAACAATACACTACGTAACCATTCAAAACTCCAAGTGAAGCTCTGCAATGCCCTCATTAAACCATCCAAATCACTAAAATATTTGGGAGTTACTTTTGAGAACAATCTCTCTTTCGCGACCCACATAAACAATGTCATACGCAAAGCGGGGATCCAGCTGAACCTTTGTCGACAGGTAATGTGGAAACCTGAGGGTCTCTCTCATCATGTCAAACTTCTGTTATACAAACAAATTATCAGGCCCACAGTTACCTATGCTTGCCCTATTTGGTTTCATATCTCCCCGTCGCAAATGGAAAAACTTCGCATATTCGAAAGGAAGTGCTTCAGATTAATCACAGGGCTATTCAGACAGCGCGACTCCTACAAATATATCAGCAGCCTCACGCTATACCATTCCGTCAGCCTAGATAGACTGGACAGAAGGTTCCTGGAGTTATCAATAAGATTCCTGGAAAACCTGACAGCCAATCCAAACCCTCTCATCAATTCCCTTAGCCTCCCCAGCCACAATGCATCAAATCCCTATCTTCATGCACTCCATCTAAAAGCTCTCTTCTACGCAAAAAGATTAGTAAATGATGCGAACGAAATCATCTACCATAACTGGGTAACAGATCTTAACCACTTCAAATACTCAAACATTCAACCCTTTTCTCGGGTTCTTTCCTTTAACGAGCAGTCGGGGGAGAGACCTCCTTCTGCCGCTCCCTTCCCTCCTTAGGTTATGTGAAGTGTGAAATTTCGACTTAAGCTTAAGACTAGGCTAAATTGTTCTACATGGCTAAATGTGAATTTATTTAACTACCTTAGATATAAGCTAGATTTAAGTAGAGGTAAGTAGTTTTTAAGAATATTTATTCTAAACATAGGTAATCCATCCTAGTTTTCATGACATTTCCAGGAGTCCTAAATTGCATCTGGAATAAATCTCTTTAGACGTAAGACCTCAAATTAAATACTACTTGAAAAAATGTTCTAGACATTGGAAGTATAATTGTCACAACTTAGTTAAGTTAGCTGTAAACTTATGTAACTAAACTTATAATGGTCAATAAAGACAGCGTTATATAAAAAAAAAAAAAGATCTCGAGGAGGCAATCAATCAGCGTTCATATCCGGCGGAAGTGCTGGAGGTCCAGTAGAGTCAGTTCTCATCCTGTTCATAGTCCTCGGCGGAAGATCAATCAGTTTCCGGACCAAAAATGTTTACAAAAATAAATGAAACTATTTGTACGAAACCAAAATTATTTTGATTTTTTTTTTTGGTTTGGTGCATTCACTGAGGAACGTTGGCGGCTTTAGGACAGGAGGAGACTTCCAACCAGCAAAAAGAACCGGTGAGTAAAGTGGTGGCAAGCCCACAAACTAAACTCTTGCAGCGTCCACGATTTCGGACATCACCCAAAGGCACCTGGTTCCAGGGCACAGGGAGGCAATTCCAAAACGACGTCCCAGAACGATCGGAAGCTGCTCTTCCCTCGGGGTTCGAGGAAGCGAAGCGGCAACCGCATCGGGTCCCCTCGGGAGCGGTCTTTAAGAGATCTTACGTCCTTTTCAGGATAAGAGGACACGCTACCTGGGAGCGAGGCCAGTAGTAACATCTACTACGATACAACACAGTTATATTGT
Source organism: Microdon myrmicae (assembly GCA_963931805.1). Lineage (NCBI taxonomy): Eukaryota > Metazoa > Arthropoda > Insecta > Diptera > Syrphidae > Microdon > Microdon myrmicae. The sequence goes on from OZ007502.1 coordinate 65,181,282, forward strand.
ACTTACGACCCGAACCAAACCGCTTTGATATTGGTTAATGCGATGTGCATAAATTGTGATATGTGATCGAAGGCCTACCGCATAATGAAACAAACCGCGTGAGTGGCCGGAGTTAACTGACTCATTACTGCCAATCGAACTTCTCGGAAATTCGGTTGCCTCGGCGTGGGTTTCTTGTTGATTTCCTCTTCTCGCTATTTCCGTTCGGGATGTGTATTCCGTATTTTTATGTTGGCATAAAATTGTGGTATAACACTTGGCGATTATGGGTGATTTTGTAGTTAAGTTTTTATTATAATATCCGAAGGATACGGGTTGATAAAAACTCCACCGACGAAAGACAAACCTCTAACACCGACGATGGGTCAACATCAAAATTGTCTAAAACCCAATAAAACAAACACCAGCACTAAGAAAAACCGGAACAATTAAAACACGCAGGTTTCTTTCTTTAAAGCGTCTTTGTTGATCAATTTTTCACTATCTCCCCCGATACTCGTTCACAAATATCCACTGGTTACGAACTGGAAACTGCAGCTAAATGTTCACCAAAAAAAGGGTAAATAAAACTCGTCCGTGCGATTAAAGAAACTTTATTAAACTGTAGTGCGGATTATTTAAAATGGTTCACATATATATTTACTTTAACAGGTGGCGAATATGCTAATTACACGACGTATCATTTTGAAAACAACATAAATCGATTTAAACATATATTCAATTAACACATATGACTTTAAAACATTGATTCGAATAAACGTTGACTGTTATTAAAATAGCCGACACACAACACTCTCGACACGACGATCTCTTGGTGTTCCGCCCTGTCTAGGTAGACCGATAAAATCTGACTGGCCTGACTCCATAAAAATTGGTCCAGCCTCCGGCGATTGTGATGGATTTCCACCGCCCACCTTCGCAGAAGAAACATCCCTTCCGACATGAATGACCAATGGGAGCCGATCAGCATCCCATTGGAAAGTCCATGCACAATATCTTTTCTATGGGAACGAATGTCTTCCCATTGGAAGGAAGGACAAACGAACGCGCATCGAAACGAATAGATGGGAGATGTGCAGCTGGGTAAACATAAACATTGGAGGGTATATTGAATACCGAAATGTAATCCAATGCTTAAGCGCTAAAATGCGGCTTGTTTGAACAAGCCAATAAAAATACATTAGGAATATCTAAGCAATGGTGATCCGTGATAATTGGATGCAGCTGCATGGGCATCGAATTGCATGATATGCTCGTGGGGATCGATAATTGCTTGAGAAAAACAAACACAGAAGAATTTCCGTGAGTATGATTGCAATGAATTGCGATAAGGGGGCTGCAGAAGATTTCCCAATGGTTGGAAATGGACATGGGTGCCTACCAGAGGAAACAAAAAGTTTTAAGGGTTACAGCGATGTGGATAATGCTGTGGCAAGATGATGATCTTGCCATGGAATGTTTTGCAGGAAGCTTAATGCTGCCTAATTGCAGGTAAGTACCATGGGGTAAAATAGAAAGAGGAAGATTTAAGAGGGTTAAGCGATGGGTGCTTCTTCGGCGCCTTGAAGAAACCCCACAATTTCATTTGAAAAAAATTAAAGAATATTATCATCCGCACTTTGTCTTTTCATCGATAGATAACGTGACCTATAACCAGACTGTCCGAAACAAACTGAACCGTCCGACACGTTATCAAGGATCATAATTGATACTGCAAATATTCGTTCTAAAGAGAAACGTTGCAATCGTGTGAGAACCCGAACTGATGCCTACTGTTTGACGGCCACTTAAGCGGCAACGTGGGCGTGAGTATGTTTCTAGGCAAGTGTGTACCACGAGCAAGGAAACCAGAGTTGTTCTGCGTTTTCGACAGATGTACAAAAAAAAAGAGTAAACCGTAGCGAAAAACACAACACAAAAGAGGACCAAAAATTCATATTGGGATGTTCAAAAGGCCATTGCGTTTTGTTTTTATTTGATTTTGAAATGCGTTTATTTAATTTTATACAATAGTTTGGTAGAGCTACGGACCTGTAATACCATAAAAAAGGTATCAACATTAATTATTTATTTGGGACCGACAGCATGTATGCCGGCTCCGTCTAATAGTAAGATTACTGAACAAGACCTTACCTGACTGGTTAAGGGTGGGCCGCCCTTGCCGTTCCGGGTCCCAGTGGAGAGTCCAAACAAGTGAGAGTAGAATTATGTTAAGGTTTTTTTATGTCTTTATTCACTGAATAATTATTATTTTCGGGAATACCTTATTATTTTAGTTAGAGTAACAGGCCTGCTGTTCCAAAGCTAGGCTGCAACCTGTTGCTCTTAGTTTACGACTGCTCATGTGCCTCCAACAGAACCCCTTTTACATCCCCAAAATCAAACCCGATTTTACATTCCTTCCCACGATCGCATCGTTCACCTTTGAACAGTTACCCGATGTCAGCCCAGTCGCAGGCCGTGCCATCGACGATAGGAACTACAACGTTGCAATACTGTCGCCATTCACCCTGAGATGGCACCGTTACACCCACTCTGGCTGCAGCTTTACCCCAAGGCTATGGGAAAATTTCGGGCAACGGATCCAGGTGTCAACCGATTCACGGTGATGTGAACAGAAGCCATGCGCAAGGATGGGACGTGCGCATTTCAGAATTGCGAGTTTAGTTATAGGAATGGAAAATGTATGTGTAGTCATAGCATATGCTATTGTATAATGAGAATTTGCGTTTAGCAAAAGGTAGGCGTGTGGTAAGGTTTCACAGATTCTACACTGAAAGAATTCCGTCGATTGTAAGAGGACATTCATTTTGATGCTACAACCAAAGAATTCTTTTGGTTTAAAGTTATTAAAATTTTAATGTATGACCGTTAATGTCATATATGGATGCAACATATTTCATTTGTACAACCAACCGAGTCGGAAGGGAGCCAAGTAGAGCAGAGTACCGACTAGGACTCTATGTTCCTCAAGGGTTTGTAGGTTAATTAATTTGAGCTGATTAATCTAAGGGAGCAGGATTAAAGGGTTTTCCCATACCAGACCACGGAGAGCGAATCGTAAAAAACTACGTTGAATAGATTTGATTCTGTGGATATGGACCTTTAACTAAACGGATTGCGTAATCTAGCAGTGGACGGACGATGAAAAGGTAAAGGAATTGAGCCAAGTAGGTGTTGGTGAGTTCCTTCGACTAGCGCTTTATGAACCTGGGGGCGAAGTTGGCTTTCAGGATAATCTGGTCAATATGTGAGAAGAAGTTAAGCTCTTTCTTCCATATGATCTTAAGATCACGGGTAGTTTTGACAATTTTTAGGGGTTTGTTATATAGGAAATAAGATCGCGGGGAAGGGTGAATTCGCTTGCAAGAAATAGTTATAATATTAGATTGACAGTTGATGATGTTAAGTACGAAGCAGCTTTTACTACACCACTCGAGGTGAGTTTGCAGCAGTGCAGAATTCAATGATGACTGGATGAAACTTAATGCCATCAGAGTATAGAGATACGCAGGGATGCTTATTGACCTTAAAGGTATCATTAGTGGTTAGTATAAATAGGACAGGGCTCAAGTTGGTTCCCTGGGGGACGCTAGAGGCAGCATGGAAGGGGTTGGATATCACGGATCTGAAGCAAACAGAATAAAATCTATCGCCAAGATACGTCGACATCTATTTCCGCAGTTCAGATTCGACTCAGAGGGGGAACAGTTTGAAGAGGATAAGAATGTGGGAGATTGGGACCTTGCCGACTTTTTTTCTGTGGTCTAGTGCTGAAAGTGTAAAGGAAGTGAATTCAGCAATGTTCGTAGAGGTTCATCAGCCAATGAGAAAACCATCTTGCGTTGGTGAAATAAAATATTTGCAGCGAAAACTTAAGAATTTGTATAGAATCGAACATTTTGGATAAGTGGGGAAGTTTGGCTAGGGGGGCGGTAGTTCGAAATATCGTTTTCCGATCCCTTCTTATGGGTGGGGGTGATGACCGACGTTTTCCAAATGTGAGAGAATATACTTCGAGAAGGGCAAAGACAGACAATTTTTGAGAGGGGAGTAGAGAGAACGGGTGAACGTTTTTTTGCAGACAATTGATGGGATACAATCTGGGCCCGGAGTGAACTCGTCTTTGAGTTCGAGTTACTTAGATTTAACTAAGTGGAGGATCAATCGAGCTGTAGAGAATGGGCACAATGGAAAAGTTGGGTAAATCGCCAATGACTGGTTTGGATCAAAAGAGTCATTGGTGAAATACTGAAATTAGTGGCAAAGAGATTAGCAATAGTAACAGGATCAGATGAGGTTTGAGAATTTTGCAATTTGGGGTAACCATCGGAGTGTATGATTGACGAATTTAGTTTAATTTTTTAGGTTGGTCTGAGTTTTGATTATATAGTTACCGTAAAGGGAAAATTGGAGGTAAGAGCCGAGAAAGTTATATCAGTCGAGAATAGTTCGATTCCGTAAGCAGGTGGAGTGGAAATTGTTCGCTTTACACAAGGGGCGAAGCCTGTGATACGAATTTCTACGTCTAGAATAAGGAACGTATAGGAAAACAGACAAATAATTTTGGTCTAAAAGAGAGTGATGGCACATTTGACGGATATGTGGTCATAGTTGAAAAAAGGACAGGGCTGACAGTTATTGTAAGACGAAAGTTGGCTGTGCCGAAATTGTAGTGGTAGTGATTCTCCTAAGAGGACAGATGGTGGCTAGAGGTCCCGAAAGGTGGTCATTGCGGGGGGGGGGGGGGGGGGGGGGGGGGCTTAATCATATGCGTAACGAACTTTGATCAGTAATATATTGACCGTGTTATTCTATAACCTTTTATCATATTTCGGACAACCTAAACATTTCTCAGATGCTTTTTGTGGAGGTCTTCGGAACCACACGTTTTACCATTCAAGGAGTTTTTCAATGAGCGAAGTAAATGGAAATCTGATGGGGCCAGGTCTAGACTATGCGGTGCATGGCGCAACACATCCCTACCAACCTGGAACAATTTTTGCCGAGGGATAAAACTTGTATGTGGTCTCGCATTGTCGTGGTGAAACACCACGCCCTTACAATTGATCGTTTCAGGACGCTTACAGAAATCAACAGGATTACTCATTTTGTTTCTTGGAAACAGGTCGTAGAAGACGAACTTACAATCTCACCAAATTGACAGCAACACACTCTTTTGGTGGATATGTGGGGAAGAAGTATGTACCAGCATGGGTATTTGGTTCACTTCTTCCACCATCAGAAATACCGTCGAATACAAAACACTATCACCGGAAACAATGACAGAACATTGGATCACACTGGTAAGCTGCGGCACGGTAAAAGAAACACAAGGTTCGTGTACGTTAATGTTTTATTCTCTTTAATTGAAAATTTTTATAACTATGAAACACGCACTTTCCACTCAATTCGACGTGACACTGTGGCGGTTCTTTAAAACATTCACAAAGAACCACCCATTCGCTTTAAATTAACCCGCCTTTCCACATCCAACAAGCCATTTTGCTTACCTGCAATCAAGCAGCGTTAAGCTACCTTTCGATAACATACCTGGAAAATAAGCCCACGGCAAGAACATCATCTTACCATGGAATCATAGGAACGCATGTCAACCTAACCACTTCGGTTCATTTTACATGAATCAGTTAGGAACCTAATCGGTTCCTCTGGGCGGCAACATGCCAACCAAACATACACCGATCCTCCTATGTCTTCTTGTTCCAACAAGCCGTTGGTTCAAGAAGACACGGCGGGCAACTCGCCTGCTTGCACGTCAGCAAGCCAGATTTCCGATGATCGATCGCCTATATCGCTAACCGATCATCGAGTCGGACACGATCATGATTGTTATTCAAACAATCATGCCAATGATCAGGTCCCACGGTATAGTTTCCTTAACAACCCATATACCATTAGCTAAGATAAACAAACGTGTATCTTAGCGCATGACCCTCGAAATAGCGTTCTGTTGACATAATACTCAAAAACCTATTTCTACGTCAACGAATCGCTAGTTCAAACATAGCAACCTTTTACGGCCGCTATATGAGCGAGCATCTATTTGCACAGCTGACCTAGTCGAATTTAAATATCAGTCAATCAGTTTTTGCTGTCGCTTTTCCCTTATTCGACTTCAGTCTGTATGTGATATACTGTCCTTCCCAGGTACAGGCTCTTTCCCTGTATGTTTGCAATCTCGAATAGAGATATCGGACGAAACAACATCGAGAATCGTCGAGGACTCAGATCGTAACCACCGCGAAACGCACACCTACCGGGGACGTTGCGTTTTCGAGAGTCACATTTTAACCCGCGAAGGAGATCCCCGTGCTGAGATCGTTGGTTGTCGGGAATTAATCGAATAACCATTCGTAAACATTGTCGTGTCGTGTAAAAGATCCACGCGCTTATCTTAATTCAAAGAGTAAGGATTAAAGAAAACCGAACCCTCCGTGGTTGGTGAACAGTGAACAATAATTATAAAATAAACTTTAGTGAATTGCAGTAAAGGCACAATATCGTTTTAAGTGTACTCGATTTTTTTGATGAAATAAAACACATTAACGTTAAAACTACACCAAGTGTGCTTTCATTTTCATTCGTTTGGTTTTCTTCGGTGATCTATTTGGTTGTGGTCTATTCCTTCCGGCGAACATTTCTTCCAGGCGGACAAAGTGGGAAGGAAGTGAACCGAGCGCCCGTGTCCTGGTACAATAATTCCTTTACCTCTACAACACATTTTACAATATGATATATTACTTTAAGCGATAACTCACAACAATTCTTTTTACTTTATATGTGCTACTGTACGCACAACCGACTCACTCGACTCGAATTCCGTCTATCGTTTACACACCGTACCGGCGCTGGTGCGGTGGATAGCGTGCGACCCGTCCGCCTTGATGGTTATACTACGACTTAGCGATATCTTGCTCGTGCAGAGCTCACTCGCTAATCGTGATCATGGTGGTATGTGTGTATGGTTCTTTCATGGATGAGAATGAACCTAGAACAAAGAAAGGGCAAAAAGTGCATTCATGGGATACAATTTCGGTAAAGCAAATAAAACCGAACTCATCGGATGCGAATGGGATCTTTGTTGGAAATGTGCGTCCCGGCTAAACAAAGAGACGACGATGCGATGTGGAAATGTGCTAATCGGTTTTACCTACGTTACTGGGAAATTGTGTTTATGGCATCGCTAGTAAGGGTAGGTATTGCACTCCTATTTGCATTTGTTTATGCAGTAGGATTTAATTGATGCCAAGAGACGTGGGATGCATATCCCTTGGGTGTAAGTCACCAGCCAATGTGTATGTAGGGAACACTGTTGTACAGTTGGCGCGGCTGGGAAAATATACGGCACATTATTTATGGTCCCTGTCATGACGGTTAAATTGTATGCAAACCGAATCATTTTGTTTACAGAAATTTGTCTGGTACTGAAGGTGCCGAATGGGTTTGAAATTCCAGATAAGTAAAGCAAGAAATCTTACGGAAAATTGTATGCGAAAAGATGGATGAAAAGGTAAGTTTTCTTTACAGGGACTTTAAGATTATAGATTTGATCTATATAATGCGTGAAGCATTTTCAGATTCTAATGCGATTGCATTAGTGAAGTTGGGAAATTGGCTGAATGTTATGGGGGCTTTACGGTAAGTAGACAGTGGGGTTTGGCGGAACCGCCACAGATATCCTTCTATCCTTGTCTTTTCGGTATTTCATCTCGTCTACTCCAACTTTTTTCGGTTGACATTATTATAGACAATCCTTTCTTCATCGGCCATAATAATCTGGTTCAAGAATGCGGCTTTTTCTTCGATTGCAGATGTCAAATGTTAAAAGGTTAGTTTTCTTTATTTATTCTAATAATGTTAACAACGGGTTTTAAATTTCTATTAATAACCCTGACGCTCACCACCGGAAAAAGAGAGAGACCGAGTGCCCGCCATCCGCTCTTTTTATACTGCATACTCAACGAACAGTGAAGTTAGCGTTCGTTCAGTACCCGAGAACACAAGTAGATGTCAGCCGTGCCAGAGTCGTAGTTACATTGAACAAAATTGTTGTTCACCATTTAAAATGACGGCTATTGGTTGGAAAGGTGCATTATACAAATGAATTTCTTTCAAGTCATTCTGAGCTATTTCACGAAGCCAAGTGATGTCAAATGGCCATGGACAGTTTTAAACGACACTTTTAGAGTAGTAGCAAATTTGTAGCGATTCTAACAGATACACACACAATTCACAAGCGAAATAGTGAAGACCACGAACGAAAAATCGAATAAGAAAAATACATCAGAACCGTATACCAAGCGATAAATAACAAAAAAATAATTCACACCAGTGGAATATAGTCGAGTTTGGAAAACAAATTCTAAACACGGTCAGTAGTATGATGCTTCACTGCTTCGCTTTTCAACCGTTTCATCGTGTGTTCAATTCACCTTCTTCACTATCCTTGCTTAACACTATAATTGGTGACTACGACATGATCTGTACACACACGCAGCATACACTTCCCATAGTAAAGCAGAACTTCACACAGAGTCACGACATCCGCATAGAGCACAGCCTCCGATGTTTCCTCGTTTCTCTCGTTCGTCCGTCGTCCGCATACGAATTTGATCGTAACGAAGTTACTGCGGCGGGAGTGGTGTAGCGATTCTAACAGATACACACACAATTCACAAGCGAAATAGTGAAGACCACGAACGAAAAATCGAATAAGAAAAATACATTAGAACCGTATACCAAGCGATAAATAACAAAAAAATAATTCACACCAGTGGAATATAGTCGAGTTTGGAAATCAAAATCTAAACACGGTCAGTAGTCTGATGCTTCACTGCTTCGCTTTTCAACCGTTTCATCGTGTGTTCAATTCACCTTCTTCACTATCCTTGCTTAACACTATAATTGGTGACTACGACGTGATCTGTACACACACGCAGCATACATTTCCCATAGTAAAGCAGAACTTCACACAGGGTCACGACTTCCGCATAGAGCACAGCCTCCGATGTTTCCTCGTTTCTCTCGTTCGTCCGTCGTCCGCATACGAATCTGATCGTAACGAAGTTACTGCGGCGGGAGTGGTGTAGCGATTCTAACAGATAACACACACAATTCACAAGCGAAATAGTGAAGACCACGAACGAAAAATCGAATAAGAAAAATACATCAGAACCGTATACCAAGCGATAAATAACAAAAAAATAATTCACACCAGTGAAATATAGTCGAGTTTGGAAATCAAATTCTAAACACGGTCAGTAGCCTGGTGTGTAACGCTTGGGTAAAATTTTTTTCGTGATTCTAGCTGTCATAGCGCAGTTCGAATCACACGATCTTCTTCACTATTATTTCAAACGCTATAAATTCATACACTTATGAATACTTATTAGCATGCACCAATTTGATTTGGTCGAGGTCAATTCCGCGAGTCCCACTGGAGCGATGTGTGCCTTTAGCGTATTCTCGCTTTTCAATGACATTTTGTCGTAAACATTTTCCCTTACTTCAGTTTCTTCCATTTTTCGAAGTAGTAAGCAAAATATGGTGAATATTATTTTTAAAATTCTCCACGCTAGAACCAAAGCTAAGACCAAAAAACTAGACCAAATCACGGCAACTTAATTGGTTTTTTTTATATTTTTCTCAAAACGTGTTGTAGTGATTTTTTGTATTGTAGAAGCCAATATCTTTAGAACCGTCTACCAGAGAAATCAACAAAGCAGACTATCGCCTACGTACTGAAGAAATACACCCTCTAGCTAACGTGGCCGTTGTCTGATCCTGTAGTGTTTTTGTTTTAACCAGTTTGCATCTTCATAGTTCGGATCACATTTTTCACTACCATTGCTAAACGCTAGAATTGGTGACCCTGACGCAATTTGCAGATGAAGCACTATATATACGAGGGTTGCCTTTTATATTTCGGGATTAGAGAACAAAATAAATATTGATCATCGAAAATCACTTTATTGTTTTTCAAAATATTCCCCATGAAGATCTATACACTTTTGCATGCGTTTGAACCAATTGTCGAAGCACTTTTGCCACTCTGATTGAGGTATCTCCAACACATGCATTCTGAATGCAGCAACCGCTTCTTCAGGTGTCGAAAAACGTTGACCTCTCAGTTTGTTTTTTACGTACGGGAATAAAAAGAAGTCATTCGGCGCCAAGTCAGGACTAGACGGCGGATGACCCATCAAATCGATGTTTTGGGTGCTCAAAAATGCAGTTGTCGCAGCCGATGTGTGAGAGCTCGCATTGTCGTGGTGAAGAGTGATCCGTCTTCGGCGGGTGGTTTTCCTGATTTCTTGGAAGACAACTGGCAAACAAATCGTTGTGTACCACTCAGAATTGACTGTTCTGCGTTGTTCTACTGGTAGGTTGCGACATGTCCAGTTTTTCAGAAAAAACAGGCGACCATTTGTTTGGAAGTACTTCGTGCGAGAACAACTTTTGTTGGATTTGGCTCATCTTGAAACACCCAGACAGTCGACTGCTGTTTACTTTCGGGCTCATACGCGTAAATCCACGATTCACCACCTGTCACGATGTCATAGACGTGTTTCGAAGCACCGCGACCGTATTTTTTGAGCATTTCTTTCGACCAATTGACACGAGCCTTTTTCTGGGCGATTGACAAATTGTGTGGGATCCAACGCGAACAAATTTTTTTGACACTCAAATGAATGTATGCTGGTCCCACTAACGCCTAAGGTTGTCTCAATCTCACGATAGGTCACATGACGATCTTCCAATATCAGTTCGCGCCCAGCATCAATGGTTTTCGGAACAACAACTGATTTTGGACGACCTTCACGAAATTCATCTTGAAGTGAACTACGACCACGATTGAATTCACCATACCATTGATAAACACTGGTCCTTGATGGGGCTTCATCGCCAAAAATTGAATGAAGTTCATCCATGCACTGTTGCTGAGTTAATCCACGCCGAAAGTTGTAAAAAATAATCGCACGAAAATGTTGACGATTTAATTCCATTTTTGGGCCGAGATGAATCTTTTAAGTTACTGTAAACAACACAAATAGCGCTCGTATGTCAAAACGTTCTGAGTGCGTATAACCTCAAAAATGTCCAACTTTACGACAGAGCTGTCAATTGCCGGATTGCAACGCTAGGGTTGCCAAATCCCGAAACATAAGAGGCAACCCCCGTATATATTATCCAATAATAAACCCAGATCACTTTCTCGTTCAGACCATTGGGCGCACTTCCTCTCCGGCTGTACCGTCGCTCTGCATGCAAAGTTATCATACCAAGTTACTGAAGACGTAGTGGGGCGATTCTTCACATACGAACATGCAATCATAGATAAGAACACAGCACTAGAAGAAAATCGAAGAAAACATCATCAGATTCATATATTTTGCCTTGCCCACCAGGTAAGTTTTCTTTGCCTAGTTTTCACATTGTAGCATCATCATACATTTCATTTGTATCACTTTATTAAAGTGCAGTAACGTTCCTTTTATTGAACTTTGGTTATGTAGCATTTATCACTTAAGTAACGTGCCATATGAGAATAGTCATAAGCAGCAGGTACTGGTGGCAGTATTTCCACACTCGCAGACGACCAAATAGATATAGCATAGTTTTAAAATATGCTGGTTTCGAAATGAAGATTCCTTGAAAAGTGGTTAACCGTAGACAAAACTAAATAATGCATTTACATTCACTTTCTCGTACCCATTTTTATATGTATCCTGAGGCTGTATTACAAGTACCTAGCCTGGATCGTGTTGCAAATATTTAAAAAGTGCCATTTTTCGTAAACAATCTTTCACAACATTACTGAGTGCTGATTTGCAATGCGGTTTAATTTATAAACGACAACCATGTAAATAAGCATTGTGGCACTCTGGAATTAGTGGAAAATAAATACGAGGTTATACCATCTACAATAGCCCGAATTGGTTGATTTTTGCTTAAGCTTTTAATCCAGGGGAACGTTCAAATAAAAGTGTCATGTTAGATAGTTAAGTATTAAGGCTCTATGGCAGAAGCGGTCGAAAGCAAAAAGTTAACGAGAAAATTCAATCTGTGTAGTCGCGGCCGTGGTGTGATGCTTTGCTGCTTTGCTTCCCACCATCTCTGCGTGGGTTTGAATCACGTCCTTCCCTGATATTGTTTAACGCAATACTCTGATAACAAACCACTTTTCTTTGTTCATTTTCTAAAAAACAATCCACTACTGTGACATCACGTGAATTGTAATCAGTTTGTTCGATGAAGTAAAATCTGAACAATGAATCAATAAATTCACAAAACGCCAAATCCCTGTAATCCCGTCCAGCTCATAATAAATTCATTTCAATAGATCTAAAGAGCCTGAATAGTCATACCACCTAAATAGTACATCGTCCGACGCGTATACACCAATTTTGAAATTCATTTGCCGTTCTTCACTGTTTCATAATCAACTAGAATATTTTTGGTAAAGATTCAGTATCGTAAATCTCCACTTCAACGGCCCAACCGAACAAATATTTTATAGAGCGATGCTTAACATGCGTCCGTGAATATTTACACCGAATGCAGAGAAAAGTACCGCGCCCACTGTTTGGTTTTTTCCATAAAACTCTGTTTTAATGCGAGAATATAAAATTTGATATCAAATCAACGTATTACGGTCGGACAAGGAACACTCTACTAAAATTTGCCGATTCATTAAAGCTCTTCCTTGTCAATCCCTCATGCAGATACCATTGAAATTGATTGCCTTTTTGGCGCCAATCTAATTCGACATCCCTGATCTCTCGGCGTGGATTGTTTTCGACAAAGCATAACATTTGTGAGTTTTCAGGAATCGAACTCTGGATATGAGACATTCCTCAACCAGTCGAGCAGCGACGGCTATAAAATCGGATGAATCTGAAGTGCACTTTTGGCATGTCGATTGTTTGTTTATTACCGAAGACTTTGATACATTTCAAAAGTTGTTGTGTTTTCGAAAGATATTCCAGCATCAAACAATTTTGAAGAGATCCCATGATAAATGTGGATTTTTGAATTGACCCATGTGCAGAGAGCGCTGTTGATTGACTGGGTGGGCAAGCACTGCCTGGAACATCTAAGGCGTTAATTAGTGATCTATCGAGTGTGTTTATTGATACTATGGTTGGGAGATGGTTAATTCGCCTAGGAGCAAGGTGGCACATGTCATAGTCAAGTTTGGTGGGGGAAGAGAACATAAATAAATTTTGCTTACCATTAATCGGTAGAGATTCGGTGAGGTAATTTGCTTGTGTTGATAGACGTGGGCTTCGTTCAATGGAGGCAAAGTGTTGATAGATCTGCTGTCAGTGGCGTCTTCAAAGTCAAGTAAAAATATCAAACATTGATTTTTGGATACAAAACATCTTCCGGAAGTCATGTAAGTCAGATTCTTATTTATCAGAGAAACCACCAAGGCAAACGTTCTCAGGCAGGCGATTAATATGCTTTGAGCACATGTGCATTTGGGTAGATATAATCGTCTACATTAGCACTCAGTATAAAGTTGGTTGTAGTAGTGTTTAGTCATTAAATCGAATAATTGCCTTACTTTCGCATAGTGTAATGGCTGATTCATTGTTTTTATTCGTATACATTTATATATGTGTCTTTCTTGGTCCTCCATATTGGTTTTCTTACTTATTCGGCGCTACAATCGATATCCAGTTTTAACACAATTTAACAACAGCATTCATCCCATTCACAGGCCGTAGCAACTACTTGGTTAATCGTTTTTCCACGTTTCCAAGTTTCAATCTGCCTGATTTTTAAACGTAGTTTGAATTTTGTTCTTCAAATTTCACCATTCTGTTGGATTTTAACGTTTTCATAGTCCAACGTCATTCTACGGATAACAATTTCTAAAGGGCGCCTGGCGGCAAATTTCTGTTTTTAAAATTGAATAAAAAATGAAGCAGTTGAACTTTGTTTTTACTAAAAGTATGTTCACAAGTTTTGGCGCAAGGCTAATAACCTTGCCCATAAAAATAAATTATTTTGGAAAATTAACAAGTCTCGAGACTTGCTAAATAAGCCCAAGACCGGATCCCGGTTGTAGTGCCGATGATGATGATGATGCTCACAAAGATGATTTCACTTTTTAAAAATAATATTATCCAAATGTGTTCGAACATTTGGGTTGAATGTTATTCATTTCATGGCGAATAATTTCTTTGACGTCCATGATGGTGCGCCGGTTGTTTTGGTACACCTTGTGTTGGAGATAATTTGAAATAAAACTCTGTGTTCGTAAGCATATAATACATTGCTGTCTTCTATACAAAAGGCCGAGCTCGGATATTAATGCAATCTTTACTTAATTCGAAATTCTATCCAATTTTTTTGGTAGGATCTTTATCCTATATTGACACGCCGAACATATTACTGCAGGTGATTTCAATCTGTATAATTCCCAGTCGCTTCGCTACTCTAAACACAGAATGCCTGAATGTAAGTATGTCTAGCTCTTTGGTGATTTAAAGTGTTTAACTATGCTGTTTTTGTTTTGAGGTCTGGAGGTGGTAATCTTTAAAAGATTCAGGTTGCCTGAGTCAACTTACATGCCGAATTTCTCCGTTCTCGGTTAACCGACAGAGCCTCCGGACTAAATTTTGCAACCCATTCCTATTTATTGCCTCGGGTATCATCTCTTGGTATTTTTTCGGGCGCATGTGTTACATAATTAAGGCCCCCTTCCGACCAAAAATCTTCGCGCCCTTTCGTCTTTAAAAAAAAAAACCTAAATCCCACGTACCAGTTCCCTAAATGTATCGACCATCACTCACTATTCTGTTTAACAGCAGCAAAACAGTGGCAGACGACGCTGTTTCTACATAGCGAAACAGTTTAGTCCATGCTCAAATTCCTTTGTACATTCCGATGAAAAGGTTTTCCCAACCCAGTGTTTCCCTTTCTGATATAAAAAGTACAGGCTATTCGCTTGGGAATAGTTTCCACCCGGTGAAAAGTGTGCGAGTATACTTTTAACCCTCTCCATTCCCCTCTCGGAATGCACTCCATAGTTCTGCATTCTGAGAATTACCCTATCCTCTAAGCGAGGACATGGAGTTTACCTTTTGGTTTTGCGTTTCGTTGCAAGGGAAACCAAATCAACCCCCTAATACAAGGTGCGGTCCTATGCATTTTTCCTATTCTCTCTGAGTTCATTGACTTCTGACTAGATTCGCGAGAGTTTATTCGCATTTAGTGCGCGGCGAAATAGGAAATTGAGGATGAGTGTGCGATCGGGAATGAGCGATCGGTATAAAGGGGCACGAATGGGTGGATAACCTGTTGTTCGTCTAGTAAAATCAATTCGTGGTGCTCGGAATTAAGAACATCAATAATATAACTGAATGTATAAAAAGAAAATATGAGATCTGTGTAAGTATCTACTAGTAATATGAACAGATAGTGAACATTTCGAGTGCGATTTAACTGAATGTATAAAAATAAAGTATCAAATTTGTCTAAGGAGCATTTAGCAATATGAACAGATAGTGAACATTTCGAGTGCGAATTAACTGAATGTACACAAAGAAAACATAAAATTTGTATAAAGTACAACTTGTAATAAAATCCCAGCGTAGTAACTCATCAGCTCAATTGAATTTGGTTTGCAAATCATTAAATATGGTCATTAAGTGGTCGGTGCAAAGACAATCCCAGAAAAATATGAAAGTCTTGCAACCACAAAACAAACAAAAGGAAAAAGAAAATCGCACAGCAACAACGACACCACGTCGAGCCAAACCCCGAGGATGTAAACTGTGAACACTCTTCTATAATTTATTTATTTTTTTTTGCACAAAATAAGTGCAACACGGGGAAGTATAACGTCTTTAAAGTTGCTGCAGCTCATATAGTCTGCGGAGATTCTGCACGATGTTATCGAGTCATGCCCTGATGAGTTCCGTTCCGTTGTTTGAGAGTAACATTACTGCGCTTCAGGAAGTCCGACTCCCACGTTAAGTAATGGAAACCATGGGGTTTACACTGGCATGTGGAGGTGCCGACACACATAACCTCGGAACTGCCTTCATCATAAGCACCCCATGTAAAAGCTGTGCGATTTATTGATGATCGAATGTCGATGCTAAAAATACAGGGCCCATGATACAATTATGTACTTATAAACCTACACACCCCAACAGAATCTACGAACGAAGAAACGAAGGACACGTTCTACGAGACACTAGAGGAAGTATTTGATGGGATCTTATCATCCGATGTTAAAGTCCTCCTCGGGGACCTCAATGCGAAAATTGGAAAAGAAGATATCTTTCAATCAACTATAGGTAAAGAACGATGTTACACCTCACTACACAACCCTTCTCTCAAACATCCATACATATCCACGACCAATTTACTGCCGCCGGCAATTAATACTCAACCAGGCCAATTAACGTTCCTTCCCACATACTCAACCTATCTCAATCCAATTGATAAGTTAACGTTTCTTCCCACATGCAATTAATACTCCTATCGCACATGTTGCGACTCTTATTCCAACACTCATTAATTGCCCACCTATGACGCGTACTCGTTCGCCAAAAATGCACGTATCTCGGGTATCACCAATTCATATTCACATAATACACGAAAGCAACCCAACACAGCAAATGAACATACCGTCTCGTATGACACATTCTCGTTCCCCAAGGCTACACGCCAGATGTGCACAAAAGAAACTTTACACCGGGCACCCGGGCATTCTGTCACACGGCCTCATATCCATAAACAGGTGTCCCACGAGCAATTAACAATGAAATTGCTGAGATCTGCGAAAAGCAACGAAGGCAGTTTGATCGAACAATGGATTGTATTTGGGCCATTGTGTTGAGTCACATGCAAACCCCAATTAAGTAATTGCATGTGATTTAACTGGGCCACCCAAGTGAGAATGATTATTGGGAAATACGAATGACTCGGGTTAGCAAAGTAGGTCACACATTCTGCTTGAGGAAAATGCATCGTCTGCACTTCCTCACCAATAACTTCGGTATATAAAGAGTGGTTGCAGATGGGACTTTTGCAGTGCAGTGCAGTGCGGTATAGAGTAAAATCCAAGCAAAAGACTGCGGCCCTAGCGTAAGAACAGCGGGTCTTCTTGCTATGGAATAAAAGTAAATCTAGCTATCCCAATAAAAGTAAACAAGTAAAAGTAAACCTAGTTAAACAAATAAAGGTGTTCAAATGAAAGCAAGCCTAGAGCCAAGTGTTTTAGTTTTCTCATTGTATGGAAATCAACTTACTTACCACAGTAGACACTGAAGCCTACTCACAAGGAAACCTACCAGAGCCAACAGGTAACCATTTATTGTTATTCCACAAAAGCTACCCACAGGAGGACGAACTACAAAAGGAAAGCTGCTCAGGTGAAACTAGAACAGAGAACAATACCTAGCTCCCCCTGACTGGAAACGTGTTAGAACTAACAGGTCAATATCATTAACTTAACCTCGGGGGCGCATTCCCCGAGAGATGACTAACTCCATATCAAGATAACCTAAAATATTAAATATTAATATCTGCGGTTACGCTCAGGCATTACAACGACGATGATAATGGAATTCGAATTATCACCTTCGAAGCGTCAAAAGATCTGGTAGTGAAAAGCACGATGTTCAAGCACCAGCAAATTCATAAAGGCACATGGATCTCACCCGACAGGGTAATGCGTAACCAAATAGAGCATTTCCTTATACACAAAAGACATCATTCGAACCTCTTTAACTTAAGATCAGTTGCTTCTTCTAGTGATGGGCAAAATTAAGAGTCAGCTCGCAGCAAACCAACACGGGCAGTCACCGAAGACGAGTAAAAAGTTCGACATTGATAAACTAAAAAACCTGTGCAAAAGGGCTGAATATCAAGACGAAGTAACGAGTAGATTTAGCATCCTAGAGAATGAGAGCAATAAGGAAGAGGAAGGTAATAATGTGGACACTAAATGGACATCGATCAGAGACACAATCAAACAAACAGCCCAAAAGGTATTAGGGCTTAAGAAAACAATTAAGTCCAAACCTTGGTTTGAGGATGAGTGCAGGGCGAAGATCGAAGAACGTAAACGCCTCAGAGTGATCCATTTAGAAAGATATGATGATGTCAACGCAGAAAGATACGCGACAATTCTGAAAGAGACAATGAAACTTTTCAAACACAACAAAACGCGAATGGGTGAAGACTCGGATCGAAAAAATCCTAGAAATGCCTACCGAGGAAGAGCCAACATAATTCGAAAGGCAAACGACTGTCTGGTCACAGAAACAAACAATATCGTGACAAGATGGAAGCAGTACTTTGAAAACCTGCTCAATGTGCGCAGCCATCAACCACAAATAAACGTACATACAGCCGAGCCTCAGATCCCAGAGCCATCTTTCAACGAAGTTATAGACGCAATAAATCAATTGAAAAGCAACAAGGCTCCCGGAGTCGACTGCATACCGGCAGAGCTTATGGGGCATGGAGGAAATCAACCCCTCGAAAGATCCAACGACTGATTGAAACAATATGGGTTAAGGAAATCCGGATTGGAAAACCGCAATAGTCGTCACCATCTTCGAAAAAGGCAACAGATCTAACTGCGAAAACTAAAGAGGAATATCATTGCTCCCAACCACCTACAGAATACTAACAAATGTCATACTGGCGAGAATCACACCATACGCATAAGAAATATTGGGAGACTACCCGTGCGGTTTTCGTAGCAACCGGTCAACAAGCGACCAAACAGTAAGGCAACTGCTGGAAAAGAAATGGGAATACGTAGAGATGGTTCACCAACCGTTCGTTGACTTCCAAAAGCCTACGACTCAGTCGCAAGGTAAAGACTCTGCCATATTGTAGTTGAGCTGCGAGTCCCGAAAAAATATGCTGCCCTCATTCAAATTTGCATGAACGAAAATAAAGGGCGAGTTCGAATAGAAAACCACTTATCACTACCATTTGAAATCCGGGACGGATTAAAACATGGGGATGGCCTCTCACCATGTCTTTTTAACCTTGTGCTCGAGTATGTTATCAGAAAGGTATATGACGACAACATGGCCAGAACATCCCTGAACGGGGTCACACAAGTGTTCGCATATGTGGGTGACATTCCTTTTTAGTCGATAATCTAGAAACAGTAAGTTAAAACTGTGAAATCATCATGCAAGCGGCAGAAGAGGTGGGCCTAGAAATTAATGAAGATAAAACAATATATATGATTACGGCGCGAGCAGGTACATATATGCTTAAACGTCAGGGCCAGATATATTTGAAAAAGTTAAATATTTTGAATATCTGGGAACAATATTGACGGCCAGTAAATGCCGAAGGAAACTAACAAAAGACTGCATTCCAGCAACGCTAGTTGGCACGCAATCAGTAAACTGCTGAAATCCAATCTCACAAAACGGGATGAAAACAAATTCAGCATATTTGAGAATAAAGTTTTTAAGGTGTATCTCGGGCGGTAAATACGACAATGGAGGAAACTCCACAACCACGAATTGGAAGAGTTTTACCGCAAACCTACAATAGTCAGAGTAATCAGGTCGCGAAGATTAAGATGGACCGGACATTTTGCGAGGATGGGCAACGAGACCATGCGTAGAATTCTTGACGGAAGACCAATGGGAAAGATACCGGTGGGATGGCCGCGAAAGAGATGGGAGGACGATGTTAGGTTTGACCTTGAGGAAATCGGATCGGGTGGTAAAGCGTGGACGGAAGGTGGAGTGGACAAGGAACGATGGCGCAGCCGATTCAGGGTTGTCATGAACTTCTGGGTTTCTATATGCTAATAAATAGTAAATAGTATGGTTTGTCACTTGTTCTGGAGAATTAAATCCCGCGTCCCTAATACATATTTGGTCAGTCATATCCAGAACTGCGCTGTATGTGTTGGATATTATGCAGGAATTAGCAGTGAAACTCTTTTCACCATTAAAACATTCGCGTAATGTGTCATGCGTAACCCTTTACCATAGATATTTTGGAAGTGAGTGTTCAAATGAACTTACTAAATATATTCCATATGCCCATACATTCTTGCCCGTGATATTTGTTAATCAGAGAATGCGCACCAATTCACGTCAACTCAACTACCCTCGACGTAGGATTAATTATTTTACCGAACCAAACGAATGTGGAATGCCCTGCCTGATCATGTGTGTGTCGCGGGGAAGTATGGTGCGCCGGCGTACGACGCTGATTCACTTCCTTCCGCCATCGTCACTGTAAGGTTCCACCAAATGAAAACCAGAACTCAGACACTGTTCACGGATGGAACACTTGAGAGGCACCGAATATCCAAGCAACGATCACCAGGAAGAGGAAAAACCACAAATAAAACGCACAGATTTAATGTTCGAATGATTTTTTATTTATTGTACTTTATCTTCAAGAACTTTGCAGTGAGCAACCGGAGGAGGGAATTATTACTTATAACGAAATAAACAGGCGTTAACCTTTAAGAACAGTTGATAACTTGAGACAATTTTGTATGTACTTGAGGAGTGATTCGTTACGAGGTGTTAGTTTAATTTAATTGATCTATACGGAACACTACGCTAATCAAATACATTTTTGTAGAACGCGACTCTCGACTCACCAGACTCGACACTCTATTAAATGGGTGAATCGCGATTTTAGGTGCCCACAGGTTGATGGTTGTGATGAGACTCAGCGATATTAAAGAATCTCTGGACGCATCTACTTTACTTGTAGTGATAACCGGATCTCATAGAGGAGATCGCCATCGTACACATGTACATGTGTACGTCGGTTCTTTTCATGGGTCGAAGCCGTGATAACGAATCTGAAACAAAGAAAGGGCATACGTGCATTCACGAAATACGATTTCGGTAAAGCAAACAAAACAAATACATGATTACATGTGAAGAAATTCGTAGTGTAAGGCGAGGGTATTTGCTTTTGTCCAATGGTCAAAGAGTTGCCGCGGCCGTGGAAATGCCAGGGACATGTGGTATGCACATGTACGGCGGAATTGCATTGGTGGAACAAGGGTGCCTAATGGTCGGGAATCTATGGTGCATATACACGTCAAAAAATTGTTTTTATATATTTCAATGTCGATTGCGCTAATTGAATGCAGCTGCTGGTATATTATTGCTGGGAGAAAAAGGTCGCCGGCCAATGTGTACGTTAAGAAATTTATCATACACATGGCGAAGCGCAATGTTTATGGCCCCTGGGGGAGGTTACATTATATGTAATTCAAATCCTTTTGTTTACAGGAAGTCGTCTAGGGAGATTTTCTTGACACCGAAGATGCCGAATTAGTTTGAGATTCCTGATAAGGTAAGAAAGAAATCTTACAGGAATTATATGCGAAGAGATGCATGAAAGGTAAGTTTGCTTTTCCAGGGACTTTTAGGTTATATAAATTTAAATGTTTTTATGCGTGGAGCATTTAAGGTGCTAATGCGATTGCATTGTTATTGGAATTTTTTCAGGAAGGCGAACGGTGGGGTTTGGCGGAACCGCCAGATGTGTACTACTTGTAATATCTAGGCATTTAAGACCAATGTCGGCGACACTCTCTTTCTTTATTCTCTACCTCTTTTCCAATTGCACTGTTGTCTAACTCTTAAGGCTACTTCAAAAACTAATTTTCTAGGCATGTCCAAGTACAAAGAAAAAATACAATGGCGTTTGGAGTCGCAGATCACAGCTTCTTGGACACCAATAATGGAACGTTGCTTATTAGATGCACATTTAAATGAAAATGGACCTCATCACTTCAAAAAATGGAATTTTTGTTGGAAATCGATGCAAAATGTCTTTGTGTAAAAGAATGGAAATGAACAATTTCAATCCTAAAAAGTATTTAACTTCAAGTCCTCTTTGAAAATTTCATGAACAGCTGCTGTTGGAAGTCCCAATGAGGCTGCCCTTTTCCAAATTTAAACCCGGGTTAAACAGTTTTCTGTATCTTCGATATTTGAAGAAGTCCTTGAAGATCGATGAGATTCCGGGCGAAGCGTGTTTATAGCCGAGGCAGTAGCGCAGAATCTCTGCACCCATGAGCAAAATAATTAACATTCGGTCCATGACTTAATCGTCGAATATTGAACCGCGAACAAAATTGTGGACGAGACACAACCTAAGAACCGCCACCTATATAGCCACCTTCAATAGCTAAGTGAAGACAATTTTATGTAGAGAACAAATAAGAATTCGATGTGCAATAAGATTTAAATAGAATTAAGACAATTTAGTAAAGATCATTTTATGTAAATGACGAACAAATAAAACGAAAATCCAGAAACCAATGTATAATAAGTTGTAAGTGAAACTAAGTCGATCAAATAAAATCTGGTTGGTGTACTAATAAAGATTCGGTGTTTCAAATTAATTAGACAAAGAGAAATCTCGTTAATTGTCGTAAAAGGATCTTGGTTCGAACTTTTCTTGATGTTATGACCACGGGGTTCCAACGGTTATCTACAAACCATAACTCACGCGATATTCTCCGGACCAGTGCAACATCGTAACTGAAGAATCCATACGATCCCTCCTTTCGCAATGTTTATTTTTGAAATATGCTTTTTGAAATAATCGTATTTTAACACATATGTGTAAATCTGCCGTGCAAGCACCCTGTAGTTTAATGGAAATTTTTTAATTTTTTGTGTCTCAGTCAGCCTAGAGGCCGCAATCACTGTAGCAGTTCTTTTTCTTAAGAGAGTCGAGAGATGGCACACAAGCCGGTAAAAATGATTACAAAAAATTCCGTCATATAGATGGCTTATATGCAAATATATGCTCAAATTTTAAAATGTTGCATTGATTGAGGGAGAACTCTCATACCAATGCGATATATGTGTACTGAGATATGTTATCTATAAGCGATCGTGTTATGGCCTTATAGCAGTTACTTTACCGATTCCATACGAAACTGCCGGGAATTATCCGCGTTAAATAAGACTGATGTAGCCTAAAATAATTTCATTATACAAAATGGCAAAAACCTCTTCGAAAAATGAATCCTCCTATCTCATATAGGTTGTTATTTCATAAAAACACTTCTGTTATATTTAAGTGACCTGGTTACTCATTCCTTAGCGATTACCAACGCCAGAATTCCATCAATTCCGGTTTTGGTAATCAATAGGTGCAATCTGTGGTTGCCCTTTTATCCAACGGCAGGATTTGATATAAATTGCACAACACGAAACCTTCTTTATCTGTCTATTGTGCCTGATGAACAGAAAAATATACGCGTGAGTCGACAAATGTATGTAAATAGCTCGTTGGGCATTTCATCTACCCCATTCTCTGTATCCGATCTGATACATTTGATATTTATATCAGCTCATTCCCTTGGGCCACTCCCGTCTTGTGTGGCATAATAACCTTGGTCCTGTTCACTCTTTTAATTTTCTTACTTGTGCGCATCTAATGAGCACCGGAATGTTATTACTTAGATACAGGAGGGAGATCTGTTCTTGCCATTCACTTCATTAGTCACGACCCAATTGTAGGGCGCCTTATTCTAACTACTAATCGATCTTATTTACTCGATGTTGTGGTGTGTGATATCGAGATTAACCATTCCCCAAAGAGAACGCTTTTGATGAGAAACTGCTAGTTGTCCGTAACAACTGGCACTATGGTAATTTCCACAGAGTGATGTTGATATCGGTGTGCTTACCATAGAAGCTGCCTTATTTGGCCTTGTTTCCCAAGGATTTGTGTGTCATTATCTTGTCAATGTCAGATATTCCCTTGGAGAGAACAAGAGCAAAGTATATTTTCTCGTGTGAAAAAGGGTTGTGGAAAAAATGAAACTAACTCGATACCCGATACAAGTGTTGCTTGTCTAATTCAAAAGAGTTTTTATCGGATACATATATAAAGGACCTATCACACATTTGTAGGATCACCCAAGCTGTTAGGAGCACACGTGTTTCAATGGCGATTGATATTTCATTAGACAATGTAACAATCGAGGTTCAGTTTCCATTTCTTTATGACAGGCACAGATGGGACAATTTTCTTTTTGTTTAACGTACAATTACTCCATCCCTGTTAGGGGAGGACAAGAACTCAGTATTCTTTGGAAGTTAAGGTCAAGCTTGGTCCTCACGTGTAACTACATTCTGTTGGAAAATAAACGGACATAGAGATTTGAGAAAAGTTTTTGACTACTTTTTCTTGGTTCCTCATTTTTTTCCAGGGTCTACAACTATCTACAAAGTCAAGGATCCCGAAAGTGATGGGACATCACATAAAAGGGTCATCAGGTCCCACATGTTTGGGGGGTAGAAATATAATTAAGACACCAATGGGTTCCCATTAAGTTATAATGAAGTCCGAGATCGAAGGTAACCAATTGACAATAATGTATGTATCACTTGCTACTTTATAAAGGGACTCGTTCGACAATTTATTTATGAAGTCGAATTTCTCGAAAGTTTAGGTAAAGAAATATGGGGAATAAAATGATGTCTTGTGCTCAACGGCAATACATTGCGACGAACTTTATCAAATTTCACACAAATTTGTTTTTATAAAAATCGCACATAAAACGGGTTGTTTGCTATCCATAAAAGCCAATGCATATTATAGGGGACAGAAGATGCAGATGAAGATGCGATTGTTTTCGAATGTTCGAAGATTATATACCAGCAGGAAAAAGTGGCCAGTCCTGTGTAATTCGACTGAAGAACGAGTGTCTGTGTTTCTAATTTGATTCTTAGTGTAAACAAGTGTTTGCCACCTGGTTGTTGGCTATGAGGGATAAATGCTTCGGTAGGAGAACTACAATCTCATAATTCAAACGAGCAATGTTTGCAATAATGTTGCTAAAACAAGGGCAAACAAAAAACGTTCAATAGTGAAAGTGTGTTTAATTTGTAAACGCTTTCTCCAAAGAATAATTTGTTCATGATTCAAAAAGGTAATTAACAAATATTTATTCTTATAATAAAAAAAACAAGCGAGAGAGCGACCATCATTAGTTGCGCATGAAGGCCCAACAGACTTGAAATAAAGAACTAAAATCGTTTTCGAAGAAGTTTGCGGACAGGTGAATCGTGTATTGTCTCACCTAAAGCAACAATGTGAATTACATGGGTGAGAAGTCGTAAGAATTGTCAATAATATTTCAAATAAATGTCCAGCCAATGCCCTTGAACGATGAACTCTGTAACAAAAAAAAAAAAAAAAAAAAAAAAAAAAAAAAAAAAAAAATCAGAAATGTCCAGACCGTCAGATGCTTTCAGAATTCGGTTGTCCAACTCATCTTTTGAATAGACAGCCTCACAAATGGATTGAATTTTCGTGGAGTCTTCGAAGGCATATAAAATGCGGCTCTTTAATGAGCGCAAAATCGGCTCAGATACATAGTTAATCAGAAGTTCTATAACGTCCAAACAAGTCGATCTGATAGACGATGAAGTTTTCCAAGAGAACGTCCATCGAATTTGCAGTATTCAATGACACGAATGCCGGGAACCGTGCGGAAAGTGTGGCCGAGAGTGATAAATCTGATGATTCGATCATTAACCACGGTCATAAGGAGACTGGTCCAAAAAAAAGAAGAAGGAAGACGTCGTGTACGGAGTTCAGAGGGAGAGCCAAAATGGAACACCAGATCGCTGACTTTACAACCAAGTGATCCAAATTTTCTAGAATCTGCGGGGTGCCTCTCAATGAGGCCCGACGGGAGAAGAGTGACCTCGTCCAATGACATTCGAATGAGAAGCTTGGTGAACGGCTCGAATGGTTGTGAACTAATCGGAAGCCGACGCTTATTACGGAATAAGCGAAAACAGGACAGAACAAATGCACTAAGAAAAGAACATAAAATTGAGTATGGATTCTCCCAGATCCCCGACGTCACGGTTAAACGTTTGCCTGGTCAGCTTGACATAACCGAGGTCGAGACGGTAGCTAAAATCTAAACTCAGGAGATAAAGGCTGCCGTTAAAAAGGACTACTCAAAGCCTTTGGCAGACCGGTCATCAGTGACATGTGAGATTGCATCGGGAATTCCAGCGCTTTGGTTTCAAGCAATCCACAGCTGATATATTTCTCAAAGGACAAGGGGGCTATACAGGGGGTCCATTTTACTAACAATTGTTTTAAATAATGTTATTTTCTATTTCGTAACAAATTTCCATAAAAATAATTAAGAACATTTTTGAAATTTTGAATATGGCCTCCTTTGGCATATACTATGGCAATGAGTCTGTCGAAAACGTATCGGATGACACACGAATGCGAGCTTTTCTTGAGGGCATCTACAGGGTGGTATTTTTAAGTCCTGACTATGGACTGCAACATGCTCCATACCTAGAAGTACTGTAAATTTGCATTCAGTGACCATGTAAACCTTGATGCAGCCGAAGTGTTGAACGTTGTTTTGCAAACATTCTTCGTTGGAGCATATTTTGTGTGAAGGCACATAGTCTCGTTGAGACGTCCACTCTCTTTCACCGAAGTGCTTAGGTGCCCAGGGCTTTAGAGCCCCTTCCAAGGTTACACATCCCCATTTTTGACATCATCGTCCAGAAAAACTAATGGAGAGCGGCCATGGACCACCAGGGCCCAAACCATGACAAGTGGTAGTGTTTAACTTCATGTGGTCATTCGTCATACATATTCTCGCAAGACCTTTCTGTTAGTCAGACACGATCATTTTGTTTGTTTTCTCATCAGAAGAGACAAAGTTTGGAATTTATCTATTGCCGGCCAAGCGCAACATCCAATTCGTTCTAAGGAGCCCAACTTTTTTGTGCATCGGTGAGATTTTGCTTTTTTACTTTGAACTAGTTTTTCAATATCCATTGAATTGTGATTTTCGATGAGTGAAGCTCACGCGCCATTTGCATGCCGCTAAGATGCGAATTTTATACAATTTGCTTCTTCACATTGCGAACCATTTCTTCCGATCCTTGCAAACTGCCAATACCACGGTAAAGCGTCATGGTTCGAGACACAATGATTTATTCACGTTGACAGGTTGGAGGACTCTAACACGAACTAGTTGTGACTCTCCAGCCAAATGTAACCTAATGATACGATCACGCCTGAATTCCAGCACGGATAAGTTTTTCTTTTCACACAATAAATCGTCTATAAACAATAAAATGATCTGTCATTAGGCAAAACATAGCGGAAGTGGTGACAGCTGTTTGGAAATTATAACAGTACAATATATATATATATACTGTGAGGGTCAAAAGAAAGTGTACAGCTATGAACTGCATTTTTGCAACCCTGTTAAAGCAAGGGGGTTCGATCGTTTAGTAAAAAACGTATGTTATTTTTTAAGGTAGTTTATTTTCAATGAATTGCCATATAAAACTTAACAGAAAATAATGAAGTAAAAATACAATAAAAAAATAAAAAAAAAAATTTCAGTTTTAAAGCGTCAAAAAAAAGTTTACAACTTGCCACACATACTGTGCAACTTTCCGCTTATCGGGAAAACAACCGTTAAATTTATTTTGTTTTCTTTACAACTCATAACTAATTGATTAAAAGTATTATTGAGTTCATTTCCATCGAAAGTTGCTTGTTCGGTTGGGATTTTTTGCCACTCTTCAACTAGAATTGACTTTAGTGACTCTCTGTCTGTAATGTTCCTCTTTCGTATCTGCTTATCCAGATACTCCCACAAATGCTCGATGGGGTTTAAGTCTGGGGATTGCGGACGGTGATCCAGTTGCTTAGGTGTACGGTAAAGTAACCATTCCTTGACTATTTTCGATGTGTGCTTGGGGTCGTTGTCTTGTTGGAAGACCCATGAATCACTTAAACCCAGTTTCGCAACACTACTTGGCAAATTGTCTCTTAAAATATTAAGATAATCTTCTTTTCTCATTGTACTGTCAATAAAGACGAGGTTCCCAACTCCAGATGACGCCTTACATCCCCAGACCATTACCGAACCTCCTGCGTGCTTAATTGTTGAATTTAAATTTTTTTGTTCAAATTCAGTTTTTTTCGTTCTCCATATTTTTGGTGGTTTTATTGAACCAAAAATGTCAAATTCGCTCTCGTCACTAAAGAGAACATTTCCCCAGAATGAAGAACTTTCTTTTTGATACTTCTTGGCAAGAAGAAGTCTCCGCTTCTGATTTTTTTCAGAAATGTATGGCTTTTTGCGAGGAACTCTTCCGTGTAGCCCGCTGCTATGGAGGGTCCGCCGAATAGTGCTCGCGCTAACGTTGACTCCAGAAGATTAGGTAATGTTTTCAGCAATCTTTACCGCTCTAGACGCGGGATTTTTTCGCACTTCCCTGACAATAGCACGTTCATCACCTACGGACAGCCTTTTTGGCCTTCCGGAACGAGGTCGATCTTTTACATCCTTGAACTTTTGAAATTTGTCCAAAATTTCGAAATCTCGGAATATTTTGGTGAGCATTCTATGACGACGGGACTAAACGGGCGATCTCCGATAACAGGAACATCTGTGAGATCATTTTTTTTTTCGGTATTGAATTTGACTAGGACGAGAGTCAAGTAAAAACGATCCGATGAAGATGTGTCAGCAACATTCTTAGACGGTTAAAACCCTAAAGCGATTTCTTATACTGCAACAACAGAATGCAGTATGGGGGTGAAAAGTAGGAGTGCCGCGCACGGCACAGGGTTCACTTCGATCCCCACTGTCTTTGGTTATGTACCGGCGAAAGCACTGGTGAACGGGGATGCTCTTGATCTTAAGTTCAGAGTGCGCTTTCTACAAAATTACGCCACTCGCCGTAACAATGAACCCAAAAGGGAGTGAAACACTAGATTCAATTTAAATGGCAGTTCTTTATTGTCACTAAACATTTTGGTTTAAATTAATAATTGTTCAAATCAAGCACGTATCATTTTGATTTAACTTAATAATTGTTCGAAACAAGCACAATATCCTTTTGGTTTATCTTAATAATTGTTCAGATCAAGCACAATACGAATTAACTAATCCCTTGGGTCGACCCAAGAGGGATGTAAATTAACGTGAGGGTGCGACCTGCCCTCACGGAATCCGAAGCGAGATTAAATTATTTCGTCGAAGCGATAGGATACCAAAATCCCATCATCGCTTCGATAACCATATTTGGTATTCTCTTCCGCTTAGATGCCACTCAAAAAGGGGGTGGAAATATACACACGATGATTGCTTTCGCTGCTCATCGTGTGCGTCCGCAAGTGTGCAAACATTGCATAAGTCCCCTTTAAAAGTTCGCAGCAGGTGCGAGTATATCAATGGCAAAAGGGTTGCAATGTTTACACGATCAGTGGCTACGTAAAGCATTATTGCTGGTCGTGTACATTTCGCTGTATATGCTTGCAATCGAACTCTGATGGTAATTTTCCATTTGCGAATTCGATTGCTGGGGCGCCAGCCGGATGCCCTCATGTATCGGTCGTTCGATGTGGGCATGCTTGCTACGGCAAAATCTCTTTGCTAGTTTGCAGCAGGCGTGCTAAAAAATATCGTGTCGATATTTGCACAGACAATATTGTTGGTTGGTTGATAAACCAAATTGCCTTGAAGAATATAGCGTTTGATGCCGCTGTAATTTCACTTCAGCGCGACTTAATGTTTCACAGGGTTTTTCTTTTATTTAGCAGGTACAGTACAGAAGGTAACTACAGGCTTTTAATGAATTTCAGGGACTGTTACCTTGTGTACCTGTAAGGTAAGTAGTGGCGTTCGATGGAACTGCCACGGTACTTGTTTCTCCTTTGTCGTATGCCCTATTTGGGGGTTTTTACCTAGATTGTGGGACGATGAGTGCTGGCGTTCAGGAGAATCGCCACAGCAGACTAGTAAGAGCGACTCTGAAAAAAATATGTGCTATCGGGAGCTTATCGGCTTTTTTTTTTAATTTTTAATATATCATTCTTTATTTCTCCTTATTATTATAATTTACTAGACAAAAATGATTAAACTCTAGCTTATGTTATCTTATTTCTTAACTTACTGGTCCCTTGCGGACTCTCTAAGTTACATGCATACGCTTAGAGCATGAACATTTGTCTTTCGACATTATGATTATTTTGTTTACATGAATTTTTAGGGAACTTAATTGGATACAAAGAAAATGAAGAACAGAAAAAACTTTGTTTTTGTTGTTGTTTTAAATAAATACTTAAATACTAAACTATCAATAGATTTTTTTTTTTTTTTTTTTTTTTAAACTTAACTCTATTCTAAACCTAACATCAAAACTAAATTTTCGAAATGCTAAATCTATGTAAACTTTCCGTTGTTTGTCGGGGGCTTTTTTTTTTTGTTTTAATTATTATTATTATTATTGCTTTAGTTTTATAAGGAAACAGGTTTTTAATTGCCACTCAGCCACCAAAATCTCTGGTGTTGTTTATTCGTGTCTTTTCGGTCTTTCTGTGCTACTGCCGTACTGAACTGCAGGCTGTCTTCATCAGTATGCGCAACCTCTCGGTTATAACATATTCGTTTATCTATACCCGACCGACGCACGTGATAAATCAACGGTATAGCGGATTCATTTAGTATGAGGCCGTTCATGTCAAGACTAAGGAATGCTTCTGGTGGAATAAAGCCATTGCGACGTACCCCCTCATAATACATATTGTTTGGGTAATATGCACCAAAAATCAAATCGTTCTGTGAGCTCATTGATCTCGCAATATGCCTTCGGATCAGCTTGATCATAAAGTTATCCACTCTGCTTATATTGGCCCCACTGTACAACGCTTCATTGGGATAGTATTTTTTGTGATCGGATTCAGGAGTCCGATGTAAGTTAAGACATGTCCTGAGGCATTGTCTCTCAAAAATCCGAATCTTTTCCATTAAGCTAGGTTCCACATTAAACCACACTGGGCATCCATATATGATCATCGGTCTGATGAGAGCCATGTAGCATATAACTTTAACTCTGCTGTCAAGTTGACTACTATGAAACCGTCTTCTTGTCATAGCGTAAGCTTTCTTTGCCCTGGCCAGCGCAGCTTCCACATGTTTGTTGAAATATAGATACTGATCCAACCAGATGCCTAAGTGCCTACAGTTTTGGTTTCCAGTGTTTGTTGGTGTGGTCCCATAATAGCTATCTTTCGGCAGTTTTTCCTGGTGTCTCTGGTAGCTTCAGCCAGTGGTGTTCTAAAGAGGATGGTTTCACACTTCTGGATATTGATTTTGAGTTTCCAGTTGTCGCAGTATCGCTGAACATCATTGAAATCCCCTTGTAATAATCCGTTAATGATTTCAATTCTTGGTGCTGTTCTATATATTATCAGATCGTCTGCATACGCAATAGCCTGATGAAGAGACCTTACCAGGTCGCTAGTGTAAATATTAAAAAGGATCGGAGATCACACCGCTCCCTGTTGCAGACCGTTTCTTATTTTGTAAGTATTGTTGGAGGTCACATTGCCACTTTTGACGACGAATTTCCTTTCATTCAACATGTCGTATAGTATATACAGTAGTGGTTTATGAATGTCTAGTCTCATTAGCTTGTAGTATAACCCTTCTAGCCAAACGGTGTCGAAGGCCCTCGCCAAGTCAATCAAACAGGCACCTGTGCACTGTTTCAGATTTTTATTCCACTGAATGTCTGAAACCAATTTAGCTGCGGCATGTGTGGTTTCATGACCAGCTTTAAAACCAAACTGGTTATTTGGAATAATAATATTGTCCTCAACCCATTTAAGTAGAGCCTTGTTTAGAACCTTCTCGAATACTTTACTGATACTCGGTAACAAACTGATCGATCGCAGATTTTTTGGGTTTGTTCTATCTTTCCCTTTTTTTGGTAACAGTTGGATGATGGCCGTCTTCCAACGTACTGGATAGTGTGCGTTGTTCAGAGCATTGTTAAACAATACTGCATATATGTCCATTGCAATTAGAGGAAGATGTTTTAGTACGATATTGGGTACTCCATCGATTCCAACTGATTTTTTGTTTCTTAATGATGCAAAGACGCCATGGATGTCTTCACTAGTGATCAAAAGGCTGTTGGCGCTTTCGACAGTGATCTCAGCGTTTGCCGTATTTTCATTACTGAATTCGATAAAACCATGGTTTTCTGATCGCCACTGTGAAATGTCATTTCGAAGATGACAATAATGCAGGAAAACTTATCCTCCAAGCCGTTGCGGCGAATTACTTCATTTGCCTTGTACAGTTCTTGAAAGACGGCCCCTACAACATTCACTTTTTCCAAGGGATCTTCAAACACAAAAACTTCATCATTTAGGATGGCGTGGTTTGTGTCTATGCCTATATTTGTCAGCATTCGTTGGTTTTCGTCAGTTCGTGGTATTTGGAGACACTGAATCTCGTTTTCATTACTCCGTCTAAATATTTTATTAATTTGCGGAAACATACTGGGGTTGTTGGATTTTACCGCCCGAACTTTGTTGTTCCAATACAAATTTGCTGATGGCCTATAGTTGGCTTTTATCATCTGTTGGAGATTTTTTAATCTGGACTTCAGTGATATTATCTCCTGGTCGTGCCTATCAATAAATCGTATGTACCGTAGCTTTAGTTGAGACAGAAGTCTACTTTTTTTTTCTGTGGAGTGCGTTGATTGTGGCGTTTCGGTACATGTTCATGTTGTCCGTCGGTGTGGTTTTTAGTATTGTTTTATCCATAGTTTGTTTTATGGTTTCGTCCATTTTTTGTATGTATTTGTCGATGTCATCGTTGGGTATGTTTCTGTTGGTAGGAGGGTTAATATCTTTTAAGCGAATTTCTCTTGTTAAGGTTCTCGTGAAACGCGCCCATCGCATACCCCCATAGTTATAGGGTTGCGGTATCATACATTCACCGAGTTCCACAACTTCGCTTGGTGTTTTTATCACGATTGATAATGCACAATGATCGCTGTCATATTCAATTGTGCGTAGGAAGTTTATAATTTTTCTGTTAGTATGTGTATGTTTAAGTCGTGTGTCAATAAGCATAATACCGAGAAACGATCCCCCTCTGGGGAAAGAAAGATATTCTGTAGCCAGCAGGTCAGCCTTATATTCAATGTGATGTTTATCTAGCCAACCTGCTAGTTGATTCCCTCTGGTGTTGGATATGCTATTTCCCCAATTTGAGTGTTTAGCATTCAAATCGCCACCTACGATGTAATAGTTCCCTTCAGAGTGAAGTTGTAAAGGCATTCGCTCGTCGTTCGTTAAGCGACAAACATCCTAAGACGGTGAGTAGCTCTAAAACAAAGAATATCGAGTGCGTGTGTGCGTGAATTCGTGAATAAACTGTGTTTTTCGCAGCTCGGCCCGCGTGGCACGGCGAAAAAAGAAGAAAAAAAAAAAAACGGGTGTGTGTGTGTCTAAATCAAAATGGGCAAGACGAAGAGCGTGGAATTAAAAATGGCACACTCATGTGTAGTCGCTAATTCAAAAGCAATTAAAAAAATTACCAAAAGGAAGAACGAAGTATTAATTATAGACAAGAGCCCAGTGGCAAATAAAGTCCGCTCAAACCTGTCAATGGAACGACAAAAATCAAATGTGATGAAAAAAACCGTCACAGAAGAAAATGTACCTGCCAAGGATACTTGTTACTCAGGAGCAGGGAACAAATTTAAGGAATTGGAGATGCTGGAGTCAAACATTCCAGAAGGAGATGATGACCTAAACAGCTTAATTGCTGATCTCATCAAAAAACGAGAAGAACTTTCCAAACAAGTACGAGCAGCCCTAGAAGAGCGAAACAAAAGACGGAATGAAACCGAAGCAAAAAGAGAGCAAAAAACAAATCACCAGCGGCAGCAACAACATTCGCTACAAATAAGCGAAACAAAGGACGCCCAACAACAGAATCAGAAACAACTGCAGCAGACAAAGACAGCCAAGTACGAACAACAACAGCAACCAAAAAAGGAAAAAATACCTCCAATTGTCATCAGTTACATAGAAGCGAAAGATTTAATGAAGTTGGGTGAGTTGACTTGTAAAGATTTTAAAACAAAAAGAATTAGTGCTGAAAAAACTAGAATTTTGTGCGAAGACCTAGAAGGTTACAATAAAGTAAAGTCTGATTTGGGAAGGGCACAAACCGAGTACTACACGTACACCCCAAAATCAGAAAAATCAATTTCCATGCTCTTAAAAGGAGTTGATCCTTCGTTCTCCCCAGAGGAGATACTCGAGGAATTAAAAACGGTTGAAACAGCTAGTTTAAAATTTACAGGTGTAAAACCGTTTTCAACTGCGAATTCTAGAAAGTGCAACCGCAAATTGCCTTTCTACATTGTATCTCTAAGTCCTAATAGTAAAGTTGATGCGCTTAGACATATAAAATGTCTAAGCCACAAAATTATAAGTTGGGAAAAAATTAGAAAATCTGAGCGTGTACTGCAATGTATGCGCTGTCAAAGACTTGGACACGTTGCATCAAACTGCAATATGGAATTCAGATGCTTAAAATGCCTCGCTGAGCATAACATGGGCGAATGTCCGCTGGGAGAGGAACAGCTTCCGGATAGGGAAACATTGTCATGTGTACTATGTAAAAATACAGGACACACGGTAAATTTTAGAGGTTGTCCCAAATTTCAATATATGAAGTTAAAGTGGGAATCAAAACAAAAGCAAGTGGCAGAAGAGAAAAAAAATTAAAACTCGTTCTTATAATACTTTCGTTGCCCCGCGTGTAACATATGCACAAATCACGGGCAATTCTATGCAACGAGCCCCCATGGAATCTTCACATACCAATGGGCGAATACCGACAGTAGATGCGCAACCTGAGATATTACATATGATATCGGCCATGCAAACACAATTTGCTAATTTTCAAAAAATATTGACGGAACAAATGGCCCGAATAGATATGCTCTGTTCGACTGTGTTTTCAAATAACTCCTTCCATCAAAATCTTCGACCCTCTAACTGAACTAAAACTAACAATTATTTCGGTGAACGTAAATTCATTAATACACATAGACAGAAGAGATAATCTAGGCAACATGCTTGAAGTCGAATCCCCTGATGTACTTTTGGCTAGTGAAACTAAGCTAAACCGAAGGCACAAAATTGTCTATAAAAACTATAAGATAATCAGACGTGACAGGCCACATTCTACTCAAGGGGGTGGGGTTGTAGTTTTAATTAAAAAAGGTCTTTATCATAAGGTAATTTATAGTACAGAAGTACACAAATTTCAGGTGCTGGAAGCCTGCGTAATAGATATTCCGTTGAGAAGTCAAAAGCACCTGTATGTGGTCTCCATTTATGCCCCTCAAGCTACCCAGTGTAAGCAATTTATCAATGAAATTGATATGCTATTTCGACACCTGAAATTAGACTCGGAAAACAACTATTTCCTAATAGCGGGTGATTTCAACGCCAAGCATAGGGCTTGGGGTAACTTAACCACGAACACAAGAGGCAATGCTTTATATGATTGGTGGCAAATGAATGCTATCGAGCGCAGATTAGAATTGTACGCCACAATTACACCGTCTTATCCTAAAGGAAATTCATTTCTGGATTTACTTATGATAGACGATCGAATAAACTTGCCAGGCACAGATCTAACTACGCGAAACTGTCTTCGCACAATCGATTACGATAGCGATCACTACGGATTTGGAACCATAATTGAAGTCCCAAATGAACAATATTCACTAGAGCAGTTCGACCATATCCACTCTTTCAATTTTCGAAAAGCTCACTGGTCACGCTTTGACCGATTAATAAAAAAAGAAGTTCGTAACAGTGCCATAGACCCACCGACTATTAGAAACCTTCATAACGACGAAATCGATCATTACTTAACAACATTGGACGATATTATTACCAATGCAATGAATCGTTCCATACCTAAAGTTCGCCATACCGACGGTTATACTAATAAGTACAGGACATCAGCAATTGACGCTTTGTATAAGCAAAACAGCATTATGCTCTCAAAGCTGAAAAGACTTTATAGACAGTTCAGCGACCCAAATAGTCAGGAAATAAGGACACTTAAGTCCCTAATCAAAAATCTCCTAAAATTGATCCGTGACAATTACCGTTCAAGAATAAATGAAGAGTGGAAGAACAAAATACAAGCCATTCAAGCTAGCGGACCGAATATGTTCTCACAAATCAATAAAACTTTTAGCTAAGTGATTTTACATAAAATATATTAAAAAAAAAAAAAAAAAAAAAAAAAAAGTAGATAAGTTTAGGTAAGTTAAGTAAGTTAAATTTTAAGAAAAAAAAAAAACAGAAAAAAATTGACAACGTTTTTCAAATTTTTCTTTGTCTTTCAAATAATTATAAGTATTACCACAAAGTTCTGTCGCCGAAAGGCAAATTATACAAATATTAAGTAATGTTTAGCTTAGAGCGTCTGCGAAGGACCAGTAAGTTATTATATAAGCTATTTAAGCTAGAATTTAAGCATTTTTTGTCTAGCCTTTAATTTAGAAACTAAGAATATAGAAAGAAAATAAAAAAATGTTTAAAAATGGAAATCAATAAAACTTTTCGAAAGAAAGACCACAATGACATTCCATATTTGCGAGTCCCACGGACTCCTGAGAATTGTCAAGCAATGGTGAACTCAGGACTCAATCTGGAGCATATCAACTCCAACGAAGAAGTAATATTAGTCGAGGACCCGCGCATGTTTCGAAGCAGTATACAGAGTGAACGAATCCACTCACTCCAATACGATCCTCGAAAACAACGCATTCCAGACCTACAGTTCACTGAGAAATCAACTTAGTACCTGGAGGAACCAAAACCGTAGTTTTACCACATTCAGTGAAAATAACTGAGCGGGCTACCCCAGGAGTAATCAGAATATGAATACGTTTGTGAGTAAGGATGAACTTACGAACATCCTTAAGTCAATCAAAAGCAAAATGTCTTCTGGGATAGATAGCATCCCAAATGTAGTTTTAAAACATTTGCCTCCTGAAGCAGTAAAAATCTACACTACGCTATTCAACAACGTCTTAAATAAGGCATACTATCCAACCCACTGGAAAACTGCAATAGTCCACCCCATCCCTAAAAAGGGCAAAGACAGGACCAATCCAACCAACCTTCGCGCGATTAGCTTGCTGCCAAATATCAGCAAGGTTTTCGAGAAGATCATAAACAAAGCACTGATGAACTGGTGTGATGAAAATGAAATCATCCCCAACAACCAGTTTGGCTTTAAAGCGGGACATAGTACGGTGCATGCCGCGTCAAAGCTTGTTTCCGACATACAATGGAACAAGACAAAGCGCCAATGCACAGGTGCCTGCTTAGTTGACTTTGAAAAGGCTTTCGACACCGTGTGGTTAGAAGGACTTCTTCATAAGTTAGAAAACCTGAGAATGCCTCATTATCTATTGTACAACATTTACGAAATGATAACGGACAAGCAGTTTGTGGTAAAATGCGGAGATATATTCTCAAGCAAGACCTTCAAAATTACAAACGGTTTACAACAAGGGGCGGTGAATTCTCCCATTCTGTTTAATATTTACACCAGTGATTTAGTGGGTAAGCTTAACAATGCCATTGCATACGCAGACGACATTGTGGTATACAGAACAGGAGAGAAAATAGATGTCATCAATAGACTTCTCCAGGACGACTTCAATAAAATAAAACGTTTTTGTAATGACTGGAAACTAAAAATTAATTTCCACAAAACCGAGACTATCCTTTTCAGAACACCGCTCTCCAGGGCCTCTCAGGACACAAAGCACAATTGGAAAAACTTCTCTATCGTAGGGAATAATAATTTCCCACTACTAGTGAAAACTGTAGTCAGATATCTCGGTATTTGGCTTGATCAGTATTTATACTTTGACAAGCATATAGCAGTCACTCTCTCTGCAGCAAGAAACGCATTTGTTGCCACAAAAAGTCTATTCTGAAGCAGCATTCTCAATCCAAAAGTTAAAATAATCTCATATTCGGCATTCATCCGACCAGTGTTGGTCTATGGCTGTCCAATATGGTACAATATATCCCCATTCTACATGGAAAAGATTCGCGTGTTCGAGAGACAGTGTTTGCGTTCCTGCCTCGGACTTAATAGAACACCAGAGTCACGATACCAGAAATTTTACCCTAATAAAACCCTGTATGATAAATCAGGACTAACTAGGATAGACAACTTCATTATAAAAATTTTTCGTGGCCACATTGCAAGGGCAATGTGCAGTGTAAATAATCTTATCGCGGGAGCATATTATCCGAACGATATGTATCTGGAGAGTACCCTCCAGAACGGGTTCATTCCCCCAGAGGCGTTCCTCTTCTTGGACGGAAAAGGTCTAATCCAAGATGAGGGTGGAATACCTATTATATACCACGCTTTCCGTGGTGCTAGGGATAAACGGATTGTCCACAATAGCGATATCTCTAATAGGCCAGACCGACTTCGATTCAGTATGGTGATCAGTGAAAGAAATAAATCAATAAAAGACCGAACCAACCCCAACTGGTGGTGGCTCCAAAACGAAGTGCTGAATAGACCCAGTCTAGTCTAGTGTCCTGGTCCTTCATTTGTTTTTGCATTTGTGTCATCTGCGTCTGAATAGCGAGCAAGGTTGTGAGCACATCTGCTAGTGTTACTGTTTCTGGAGGCACAGTATGTTGCGGCGGTACCCGTGTGGTGGGTTGTGGCGTGTTTCTCCTGCCAGCTGTTACTTGAGCATACGAGAACTGGGGTGTTACATTTAGTGCTGGTCGGCCTTGAACTATCGGGCGTTCTGATTTTCGTTGCTGTGAAAACTTTTTTTCCTGTAGTTCGCGGAACTTAGGACAGCCTCGATAATTAGCGGGGTGTCCCTCACTCTTACAAACTGCACACTTTAGAAGAGATCTGTCGTCTACCCTTTCTTTACCTAATGTGCA
This sequence comes from Microdon myrmicae, assembly GCA_963931805.1. NCBI lineage: Eukaryota > Metazoa > Arthropoda > Insecta > Diptera > Syrphidae > Microdon > Microdon myrmicae. Next base: position 65,220,153 of record OZ007502.1, read on the forward strand.
TTGTTCTGCGCTGTGGTCCTGTCCGCATCTTACGCATCGATACTGCATTTCGCAGTTTGCTGCTGAGTGCCCGAACCTTTGGCAACGAAGACATTGGATTATATCTCTGCCTTTTTTCAATTTGTCCCATATGGCAATTTGATGGTTCAGGACAGTGATTTTCCTAAGTCCACCAATTTTGCTACCGGGGCCCAGCTGCACCAGGTAGAATGGTAACTTACGATTCTCCCGTCTAGTCCTAGCTGTATTGAAAGGTTTTACCGTGATAAACTCAATATCGATACAGTTAAGCTCTCGTAGCGTTTGTAATAGAACTTCTGGTTCTGTTTCAGGGTCAACGGCTTTTAGTAGAACCGTTATATTCTTTACTTCTTTCGGGGTGTAGGTGTAAAATTCCGCGGGCCCTTTTTAGCATATTTTTCATTTTTTCGAATGCCTCAACCGAATTTGTCTGTATGGCAAACCTGTTCCCTGTCAGTCTTTTAATTGAAAAATCCTCCCCAATAGAAAGCTTACATAGACTTACCAGTTCGTTACAGTCCATATCTGTAATGTTGATGGGTGGCATCTTCGCTTTCCTTTTTGCTGTCTGTTGCTCTTGTTGTGGTTGTTGTTGTGTAATCTCTTGCGGTGGACATCCTTTTTGTTAGGTTTCTGTTGTGCACATTGTTGCTGATTTTTCTGCTGCTGTTGTTTTACCATTAGCTGCTCCTTTTCAGTCAATTCATTTTTTCTGCGACGCTTCTCTACTAATTGCGCCCTTGCTCGGGCTAGCCTCGTTTCAAGATCGCTGATTTCCTCCTCCTCGTCCTCAGTCTCTGTAGTCGCTAAACATGCAAACATGTTATTCGTCACATGGCCGTCATTATATGGAACCGGGGGGAATGTATTGTCCTCTTCCATTTTTTGCGCATTTTCGAGCAAGCCTGTTATTGCCTCGTTTGGCTTGTTTACTTTTGTTGTAGCTCGCGTTAGTGTGGAGCTCGCCGGGCGTTTTATTAACGCGGACTTTGGTTTCAATTTTTTAATATTTTGTTTTTTGTCTGCCATTCTGCATGCTGAGGGTCAGTACACCTAGCTTGTTGCATCCAAGATAGCTGGCCAGTCTTTGTTATAAACTAGTTATTAGGTTGGCTTCACTTTGTAATGTCACTATATATTTTAGTTCCTTTTGTTTCTTTTATATTTATATTTATTGTTTTTGTTTTGTTTTTCTTTTACTTTTTTTTATTTTATTTTTTTTTTTTTCGCTAAACACGTGCTCACATACACTCTCACAGTTGATTAGTATTAAACGGTGTTTGTTTTGACTGTCAAAACACGTAGCTTCGTTCTCTTTTATTTGTTTATGTTTATGTATAATAACTTTGTTTTGATTGTTCTTGTCACTAGAATTTATTTATTTATAAATATGCTTATTATTTCAAATTTCACTCGCGACTCATACAATTAACTTATACATTTAACTCGATCGGCGAATTGAAAACACGTCCGCACTCGGCCAGTGTGTATCGTGGTGGAGCTTATCGGCCCATTGACCGTTTGTGGGCGTTGCATTCTTAGGGACTCATCTATGAGGGAAGTCTCAGAATAAATCGTCGGCCTGACAAATAGATGGTGCTAGTTATTAAAATATAATGACTGTGGTAGATAGCACCAGCGGTAGTAAGATTATGTTCCAAATTTGAAGACGCTACATGGTGATTATTTATTCAGTGTGTATGCTCCAGGAAGCCCTACCATTTCCCGCCCCCATACATTTTGCAAGTTCTTCCTATAACTTCATCCATATCCCCAAATTAATATTGAATCCAATGTTGAACAAATTGACTTAAACATTCAATTGTCGCATTGATTCAATTCCCAGAATTCTTCATATGCATTGTATGCTCAATTATAGATTTCCAAAATCCCTAAAATAAATGTGGGGACCAGATGTCCCATCTTCGAACAAACATTATTGAGAATCATAAAATGCCCGTCTACAATGTTATGATCCTCTAGGAATTTGTTTGCAGAAATTTGGTCCCACAAAACTGAATGTCCATTTACACCTTTCGAATTCAAATACAAAAAAAAATTGCGCCATAAAACGAACCACATCATTTGATCGCACATCAACATCTAGGATCATTAATAAGCATCCGCAAGACGATCCTTTATCTATTGTTTCCTGCCAAAGCGCATTTATGACTTTTGTTCTTTCTTTTCCTTTTTGTCATCCAAATTCCAAATGATAAGCGAAATAAAAGAGTGATGGGCGGTAATTGAGTCAGTCAAGATTTTGGAGTTGAGCAAGTGAATACTAAAGACGAGTCATGATGGGGTACCGTGCTAGGTAAGACGTCTCGCGATATCGAGAGAATATAAAAAGTGTTGTTCTTCAAAAAGTTGCAGTTGTGTAACTTACTTAGTTCTTTACTTACCATATGTAAAGTAAAAATATTAAATACATAAAGGACGGTAGTGAAAAAAAGTATTTTAATAAAATCAAAACCAGGTCGCTCCTCTTCCTCAATTATGAAAAGCACGGGAATGACTTTTATTACAAGTGTACTTTAATTCCCGCGCGATGTCTACTTGCGTGGATTCACGTTTATATACATTTATTTAGTTTTCATATTCATAAGTCAAATGATTTTTGTTTGTCATGAAACTTTGTCATTTCCTCATCATTTACGAGGGTTGCCTCTTATGTTTCGGGATTTGGCAACCCTAGTGTTGCAATCCGGCAATTGACAGCTCTGTCGTAAAGTTGGACATTTTTGAGGTTATACGCACTCAGAACGTTTTGACATACGAGCGCTATTTGTGTTGTTTACAGTAACTTAAAAGATTCATCTCGGCCCAAAAATGGAATTAAATCGTCAACATTTTCGTGCGATTATTTTTTACAACTTTCGGCGTGGATTAACTCAGCAACAGTGCATGGATGAACTTAATTCAATTGTTGGCGATGAAGCTCCATCAAGGACCAGTGTTTATCGATGGTATGGTGAATTCAATCGTGGTCGTAGTTCACTCCAACATGAATTTCGTGAAGGTCGTCTAAAATCAGTTGTTGTTCCGAAAACCATTGATGCTGTGCGAGAACTGATATTGGAAGAGCGTCCTATCCTAAGATGTGACCTATCGTGAGATTGAGACAACCTTAGGCGTTAGTGGGACCAGCATACATTCAATATTGCATAAACATTTGACTGTCAAAAAAATTTGTTCGCGTTGGATCCCACACAATTTGTCAATCGCCCAAAAAAAGGCTCGTGTTAATTGGTCGAAAGAAACGTTCAAAAAATACAGTCGCGGTGCTTCGAAACACGTCTATGACATCGTGACAGGTGATGAATCGTGGATTTACGCGTATGAGCCCGAAAGTAAACAGCAGTCGACTGTCTGGGTGTTTCAAGATGAGCCAAATCCAACAAAAGTTGTCCGCGCACGAAGTACTTCCAAGCAAATGGTCGCCTGTTTTTTCTGAAAAACTGGACATGTCGCAAGCGTACCACTAGAACAACGCAGAACATTCAATTCTGAGTGGTACACAACCATTTGTTTACCAGTTGTCCTCCAAGAAATCAGGAAAACTAACCGCCCAAGACGGATCACTCTTCACCACGACAATGCGAGCTCTCACACATCGGCTGCGACAACTGCATTTTTGAGCACCCAAAACATCGATTTGATGGGTCATGCGCCGTATAGTCCTGACTTGGCACCGAATGACTTCTTTTTATTCCCGTACGTAAAAAACAAACTGAGAGGTCAACGTTTTTCGACACCTGAAGAAGCGGTTGCTGCATTCAGAATGCATGTGTTGGAGATACCTCAATCAGAGTGGCAAAAGTGCTTCGACAATTGGTTCAAACGCATGCAAAAGTGTTTAGATCTTCATGGGGAATATTTTGAAAAACAATAAAGTGATTTTCGATGATCAATATTTGTTTTTGTTCTCTAATCCCGAAATATAAAAGGCAACCCTCGTACTAATGTTGTGATCCTTCTCTCAAGGAGCATGTCTCCTTGTGCTGAAAAGGATGAGGGATCTCTTTAAGACAGCTCCTGAGGAGACCCATGGCGGTTGCCGCCGTGCTCCCTCAAACCTGGAGGGAAGAGCAGCTACCAATCGTTAAATATGGGCCCTGGGAATCCTGGCCAGGCCCAATAAAAACTACTTTTTATTTTATATCTGACGATATTTTATTTTATTATATTAAGATTAATTTATTGTAATTGATTGGCGACCTTAAACGTCGGACGCCAACCTAGAGACTGATCTTCGAATACAAATTTCATCACCCTTTTATACAAAATCTTATCGGGATTTTGTATCCCGAATGCATCAAAATGTGAGCAGAATCTCGAAAAAGATACTTGGCTGGAGTCTAACGTTTTTTTTTTTTTTGGAGATAAGAATCCGGTTAGGCGAATTCTCGCACACATGAGCGTGAGTATGGAAATTGAACATCTGGTTCAATTTACTATATTTGCTTCTGTTTGAGGATCTGGGGAAATTGATGTATATGGATTATAAACGAATATTTGATTCGTTTACCAGGAAATTTGCTCGATTGGGATAACGTATTTCTGGATTGGTTGGCTGATAATGGGGAGTTGGGTGCAAGGGCTATAAATGAACTATTGATTCGTTTATCGCGAATTTTCAATTTATATGATTGTTTTTTGAATTTTAGTTAAGTATTATGGGATTTGGATGTATGTCAATCCCAAAGACGGGAAAAAAGTGTCTCCCACAAAATTACCGTCCGATAGCATTACTCTCTATTTTATCTAAGGTGATGGAAAAAGTCATCAATACAGAGTTGGTTAAGTATTTGGAGTGCAACGGACTTCTGAATGATCGTCAATACGGATTCCGTGGCAGGCGGTCCACAGGAGACCTTTTGACACTTATAACCGATATATGGACATCTGCGATTGAACGGCATGGTGAGTCAAGGGCGGTCGCATTGGATATTTCCAAGGCTTTTGACCGCGTCTGGCACGGGGCATTGCTGAGCAAACTTCGTTCATATGGACTTTCCCAACAGCTTTGCTACTGGACGAGGAGTTTCCTTGAAAATCGATCGATCCGGATTGTTGTGGACGGCGAGTGTTCGGGTCTGTATCCTGTTAATTCGGGGGTGCCCCAAGGTTCTATTTTGGCTCCAACCTTGTTTTTGCTTCACATAAATGATTTGTTGGAGACAACGGATAACAAAGTGTTCAGTTTTGCGGATGATAGTACGCTTGTTTCCTCCTTTTCGAGTGATCGGCCGATTGGTGCATCTGCGTCACACCAGCTGAGATGTAGACAGATTGATTCTCTGAATCGGGATCTGGATAAAGTCCTGCAGTGGGGAAAGGCCAATCTTGTCGACTTCAATGCAACGAAGACTCAGTATACAACATTCACAAAGAAAACTGGATCATCGGTTCCACAGCTGATGATGAATGGCCGGGCCCTCGAGGCTGGGGAAAGTTTGAAATTGCTCGGCGTCACGGTCTGTGGGAATGTATCATGGCATAAACACGTGTCGAACATCGCCAGGTCAGACTCAGGAAAACTGAGCTATCTTTTTAGAGCCAAGAAATATTTTACCCCGGCCCAACTTCTCCTCCTATATAAATCCCAAATTAGACCCTCGCTCGAATATTGCTCTCATGTTTGGAGTTCGGCTCCTAAACATACCCTCGACCTACTTGAGAGCATACAGAGACGAGCGATCCGCCTGATCGGGGACTCGGCGCTGACGTCGGGACTACAGTCGCTATCACATCGAAGGCGCGTAGCCGACCTCTGTCTGTTTTTCAGATATTATCACGGGTGCTGTTCTTCGGAGATTCGTGGTATTGTTCCACGCAATTCGGCTTATATGCACTCCACAAGACAATCCGACGGATCGCACCCGTTTGTGGTTCATCTCCCGACGGCGCGAACATCCCTACATCAGAACTCGTTCCGCTACAGAGCGGGGAAGCTGTGGAACTCCCTTCCCACGCGAGTGTTCCCGGAACGTTACAACCTGCAACTGTTCAAAAAGAACTGCAACAGTTATTTGATGGCATCTCGGGGCGCCCACTCGGCGCTATAGGTTCGCCTCTCCCGAGAGAAGTCTAATAAAAAAAAAAAAAAAAAAATGTGTAGGGGAAGGATATGGTAGGGCTTTTCAGAGCACCACACTAAATTAAATAAAGGTAATCACTCAGCATCACACCATGTCTTTTTCTTTTTATTTACTGATTCCACATCATTGTTTCAAAAGTAATATCAATAATATGATATATAATAATATTATTAAAACTAGCAATGTCACAGATATAATTAATATAACTATATTATTATTAGTATTATTAATATTATTATTAATAATAATTATCATATTACTACATTGTGGCGCAAGGCTAATAACCTTGCGCGGAAAAACGAATTATTATGGAAAATTTAACAAGCCTCGGGACTGCTAAATAAGGCCAAGACCGGATCCCGGTTGTGGTGGCGTTGATGATGATGATATTATTACTTTATAATTAATTATTATTGTAAATAATATTACAATGAAATATTATTAGATATAATAACATAATTAATTATTATTAGAAATAATATAATAATTAATATTTTAAATGTCAAGTATTAACATTATTAATATTACTACTTTGTTTTTTCTGCAGTTTATTAATCGATGATTGAGTAAATTCAGTATAGTGTAAGGTAGCGACTGCCAGTTATATATAAATTATTAAAAATTATTTGATAGCTTTCCAATTAAAAGGGGTCAATGCACTCCCTGGTGAAATTATTACGAAACAGACCGAGTAACATTGCCGCCTTAATACAATAATAAATCAGGTATCGCCTCATCCCAACTTTTGATGTACAGCCGTTGTGTTTCTTCTTTAAATCATTTCACAATTGCCACGCATCTTTTTACACATGAATGTATACAACATCCAATAAAATTTTCAAGTATAAACTAATTAAAGTCTTTAGGTTGGAAAGTCATTAAACAAATTGAAGAACAGTGGTCCACTCCCACTGTCAATGTGAAATGTTTTAGTGGCAATTACAGTCACACCAACAAACTGGGGAAACCGATTCAAAAATAGATTTGAATACCAAATTTCGAATTGCTCAGAATCTAGCCACGGTCAAGCCCGACGAGTAATGATCTCGTATACGGCTATGCACATACTTAACGCACACGACCTACCGAAGACGCCAACAGTTGGCACAAGACTCACCATTACTAAGTATACGTCCCATAATCTTACACGGGGAGCTTGTAAGTATTTCCAACGAAATTTCATATTGTTACAAGGCAAGTGTGGCCAGTTACGTCCACATAAACAACTCGGATCCTTTATTTTTATGCACTTGGTCATTTCTTTTGAAGATGCCTTTTAATTAGTGAATCAATTACAAGGGCTCATTTCGAGGCGGAAAACTTGAAGACTGATGCTTTCCCATTCTCGAGCTAGGCAATTCTGGCTGTGGTCCCATGACCAGTGGGCCGGGTCCGGGGGTGGTGACATTCGATGTGTACACGAGTTTTAGTCACTGCGCGTACTACAAGTACGTTTTTTCTGTTTCTTATTTTAGACGCTGAAGACTTTAAAGAAGTACGCGCACACGTACACGTACACGTGGTCATGCAAAGTGTTGTTTATATGGTCGGCCTCTTGCGTCGCTATCTACTTTTGACCAGGAAAGATGTCTCGAAAATGATTTCATTAGTGAACTTGTGGAATTTATAAACGCAATTCAAATTGCCGGGAAATGATTCCTGGATGGCGCCGAGTGAAATTTCATATGATGCTTTTAGAACATCTCGGTCATAGGAGTTTGCTTCGTCATATTCAATTGTGGGCAAGTCTGGCGGCACCTGCTGCTAGATTTAGCACTCTTTGAATTGTCTGCTACTTTTTGGTCGATTCTTTGGAAGATGCTTATTTATTCAATTGCCTGACCATTCTAGCGTTTTTACATTTTTAGCGCTTTGGTAGCGTTCTTTTCCTGTAACCAAGTCGTTTTCAGCTGGTAGCTGAAATCTGGCAAATGTGAACGTACTAGAGTGTTTTACTAAGATTAATTGTGAATCCACAACATACACACACACACACACACATATATATATATATGTATATATATATATATATATATATATATATATATATATATATATATATATATATATATATATATATATATATATATATATGTATATATATCTTAAACGCACTGCTTTGAAAGTAAATGTTCTGGTTTATTGTTGTAATTTTATTTTGTTGAATTTAGTTACATTGTTTTTGAGCGACAACGTTTTAAAATAACATTACTTTACTCACTCATAAATCCTTTTTTACTAACTAGAACTAACTGTGGCACAAACTCACCAAACAATTGAAAACCGACGAGTTCAAAAATACTCCTCACGACTCCGGTATTTTTACGCGTCTCCGCGGCCGGCGGAGAGCGGGAGCTCGGGACGCATGACCGCGGTGGTCAGCGGATGGTAAAGGACTCCCCGAGGATGGAACTCTGACATGAATTCCATCCTAGGTTAGGGCTAAGAAAAAAGGGAAGAGAGAGAAAAACTTTTCTCTTAAGGGTACGGCCGCTGGAGAAAATGCACTCTTTCAGTGCAATGCTGTGTGTGGGTGGTTCTTTCATGGATGAGAACGATCCTAGAAAGGACATAAAGTGCATTCATAGGATACGATTTCGGTAAAGCAAATAAAACCGAAATCGTCGGATGCTAATGGGATCTTTGTTCGAACATGTGCGTCGCGGCTAAACAAAGAGACGACGATACGATGTGGAAATGTGCTAATTGATTTTAGCTAGGTTACGGGGAAATGATGTTTATTGCATCGGTAGTAAGGGTAGGTATTGAATTATTTGTGTATCGTCAGTATGCCTGATGAAGGACAGCGTTCTTTTGTTTACTCATGGTATGAGTTAGGGAAATAGGCTTCAGCGTCGATTGCGCTAATTGAATGCACCTGCTGGTATATTATTGCTGGGAGAAAAAGGTCGCCGGCCAATGTGTACCTTAAGAAATTTATCATACACATGGCGAAGCTGAAAAATAGACAGCACAATGTTTATGGCCCCTGGTGAAGGTTACATTATATGTAATTCAAATCCTTTTATTTACAGGAATTCGTCTAGGGAGATTTGCTTTATACCGAAGGTGCCGAATTAGTTCGGGATTCCTGATAAGGTAAGAAAGAAATCTTACAGGAATTGTATGCGAAGAGATGCATGAAAGGTAAGTTTTCTTTTCCAGGGACTTTTAGGATATATAAATTTGATTGTTTTAATGCGTGGAGCATTTAAGATGTTAATGCAATTGCATTCGCGAAAGCTAATGCAGACTGGGTAGTTATTGGGATTTTTCAGGAAGGCGAACCGTGGGGTTTGGCGGAACCGCCACCGATTTTCTAACCGAGTAGATTTAAATGCGTTAAAAATTCAGTGCTGCCGTCTGTCGTCAAAGGCTAAGCGCAAAGTAAGCATACCGTCAATGAATAGCAGTTGCATCGAGAAGCCAAGGAATTAATTTGACTCTTAATTGGAACGACCACACATTTAAAGCTGCGAAATGTGCGGCCAAATGTATGGGGTCCCTCTAGGGATGCAAAAAATTCTTCACTTCATATTCGCTGAATGTGTTCCGCCTCTCCACACATTTTCTCGCGAAACCCTTCAACCTGAAAATTCTGAAAATAGAGAGTTATTGGTTAGCTGAACCACATGAACGCGGAATGGCCTACCTGATCACGAGTTTGCTGGTCGTTGTAGTGTCCATAGTGTGTGCATTTAATGAGTTATATCTATCGAGAATTTTTTTTTTTTCAAATTTAATGTTTATTTAGCAATTAATTTTTTTATAAACAATTTCTGGTCGATTTTTATCGGAAATTCAATTTTTTTGTTTAACTAATGACATTTTGTTGACAAAAACAATATTTTGATGACAAAATTAATATTTTGAAATAATCACCGCCTTAGAAAAATCCATGAATATGATGAAAAACGATTTTTTTTTTTAGCTGCTGTTTACGGGTCGTTATGCTGCACAGCTTTGACCTGTCAAAAAAAAGTTTGCACTTGACTAGCGGCCATGCCGCCATTTTTTACATAAAATAACTGAAAATTATTTTGTATACCTAATTATGTGTAGAATAAGCCCCTCAAATGATTTTTTAATTGCTTAACAATTAACGGAGAAAAAATTCTTTAAAAAGTATTGTTTTTGGGTAATCTCAAAAGATATAGCCCCTTAAGACCAATTTACATCGAGACCTTCTCTCCTTATCCACTACCTCTTCTTCCACTCATACTGTACCCTGACATTTAAGGGTACCCAAAATTCCCTTTTGTGCGCGCGTTAGTGTAAGAAAAATGCACAGTATTCCACTGCAAAAAAAGTATTTTGAATTTTCTATACGCGATGATGTTTGTAATACTAAATATAAAACTTAGTTATCTCAAATACATACGTTTCAAGTGCGACGCGTCGTAAAGAACCCCCCACCCCCGCACCGGGGGATGAGAGCCCGTTATATTGTGTTAGAGGAGGGTGGTGCGATGGAATCAAAAAAGCGTGACATATCTTATGGACGACCCTTTAATCTAACGAGACGGGATTGAAAATTCGTAACACGTACCGACGAAGAACGGTGGTATATATATGAGGTGGATGATTAATTCAAAAGAAGTAGCAGAATACTTGCTGTGTTCCAAAGAAGTATGGTTCATAGCAAATGAGATAATATGCAGCATAATGCAACACATGGGACAAGAGCAGTTCTTCCTCTCCCCACAAAGGAATATGTTCCAGTGGGAGGTTGGCAAAAATGCGACGAAACCCTAGGTCACTCCAGTAATATATGCTGTTTCCACCCACACGTCGGTAGAAGATTAGTTTAGTCGACAAAAACGTGGCACATGTTAGGGCCTATCCATAAAGATCGTCTGCAGATTTTCACATTACTGCCGAGAGACAAAAAAAAAAGAAAAAGCATGTAGAAATATTCAAACCAACCCCTGAGGTTTTTCCTGAGCACGTGGGAATATTAATAATCACCTCGCTCACCCACGATTTATGCATATGCTTCTATTCAGGGAATTACTCTCTGAGTTATGGCTGTATTTTTTCATTCCTATTATACCAGGGATGTAGGCCTCTGACCAACTAAACAATCCCCCAATAACAATGTGCGTACTTTGCGTCATAAACAAACAAAACATGTCTCGGCAGAATAGTTGCCAAGGAATTTGTTAAAAATACACGAACCAGCAAATAGCCGAGACGCCATTTATCATTTATATTCGTTTCTCTCCTCGGGTGTCATATCCGACCTCGATTCATTCAGTTTCCCAAAGTGATTTCAAGCAATAAATTAACGAACTTCAACAACTCAAACAACAGGCAATGTCAGCACACTGGCTGTCCTATGCACAATTCGCCTTGAAGTCTGACCACCAGTGTTTGGTCTTGAAGATCCATAATGATGCGTTTTCGAAACTCATTTCTTTCGACTGAAGGTCCTAGTTACCTTGACAGATGCGATAACTCGATTAATGCTTTTCCTCACTACTAGTGATCCTAGAATATTTCTTTCATCACATCTCGTTGTACCCAGTCGAGATGGTTGTTGCAGATGTGTCACAGATTTATAAATAAATACAAAACGCTTTGCATCGTTTTAAGTTTTTTATTTAGTTGTTTTCAAGTGCTCGACGAGTTCAGAGGTTTGTTGTGATGTTCCTGTCTAAATTTGAAACATTTTATGACCCGGTGGGAAAATAAAATTCTCCAATGAGTACTTAAAATACGAGGAATTTTATCTTAGCATGTTTGACTTTCGGTGAGTTAGTGGTGTTAGAAAGCAAACGACACAGGAAATATGAGCTAATGTGGTAATGAATTGATTGAGTGGTGATTTCCACCCAGTCTTTTCGGTTTCTATGTTACAGATCTTAGACAGAAAACTCATGAAGTTTCCATGGATTGCTTGCTCCAGAGTCCTTATTGGCGATCACTTAGAATTTAATTGTATAGAAAATGTTTAATCAGCTTGATATTGATGACTACTTTCCAGGTCTTCGTGTAGCATGGACAGTATGGCTATCGGCAGCAAATTTGGTGGGAGACACTTTTTCTACTTTTTTTTTGGGATTACTTAAATTCGAGCGGTTCTCCAATAGGTAGGAACCGTTTTCTGTACACAGGATATATGAAAACGTTTTCTAATCGTTAACTAATTAATAATATATCGTCAATAAACCCATTCCAACAATTTGTAGCTCTCTTGAGGAACTACAGAATTTCGTTTCTATTGTAACCCTAAGTTAAACAATTTTCCCATAATAGTACCCGGGTGAAGTTGGCTGTGGGGTTATTATTAATTTAGATCTAATTAAGACAAGTTACAGTCCGTCGCAGCTTTTACATTATGTGAGGTCTAAGATAGTAAGATTCTCTTTGTACTAAAACCATCATCATCATCATCATCGGCACTACAACCGGGAACCGACCTTGGTCTTATTTAGCAAGTTCTGAGGCTTTTTCAATTTTCCATAAATCTAAGGTCTAAGATAGTAAGATTCTCTTTGTACTAAAACCATCATCATCATCATCATCGGCACTACAACCGGGAACCGACCTTGGTCTTATTTAGCAAGTTCTGAGGCTTGTTCAATTTTCCATAATGATTTGTTTTTTCCGGGAAAGGTCATTATTCTTGCGCCAGAGGCTCCCCGGCGGGGAATTGCACCCCGGTCTTGTGGGGGTTCTTTAAAGCATTCACAAAGAACCACCCATTCCCTGTAAATCAACCCGCATTTCCACACCCAACAAAGCCATTTTGCTTACCTGTAATCGAGCAGCGTAAGCTACCCGTCAGTATCTTGCACCTGAAACATAAATCCACGGCAAGATTACCATCTTGCCATGTCATCAATTAAAACCATTTCGGTTCGTCTGCCTGAACCGACCGGTTACTATGGGCGACCACATGCCCATCAAACATAGACCAATACTCCCGAGTATTCTTGTTCGCTACAAAGCAAAGCGCAACTCGCGCCTAACTGCCAATAGCCGAATTCTTTGCCAGTGTAAATATTCACACTGGAATTCGACCCTCGACTCACTATGGATGCAATGCACAATTGACGTGGATAAATACACAACCGTCATTGTGTAATCATTCCGATCACCAGATCAGGTCCCATGGTATCATTCCCTTAAACAACTCTCGTACCATTAACCAAGGTAAACAAAGGCGTATCTTTGCGTTTGAATCCCGAAATAGCGTTTCTGTTGACATAATACTCAGAAACCTATTTCTTCATCAACGAATCGATAGTTCAAACATAGCAACCTTTTCTGGCCGCTATCCGAGCGACCATCTATTTGCACAGCTGACTTGAGTTGAATTCGAATATCATTTAGGCAGTTGTTGTTGCTGCTTTTCCTTTTTCGACTTCAATCCATATTTGAAATGCTGTCCTTTCCATGTACAGTCCCTTTCTCTGTATGTGTGCAATCTCGAATAGTGATATCCACGCGAAGCAGCATCTAGATTCATGGCGTGAGTTAGATTTCTACGCGCAAGGAGGTTAGTCGAGAACCTTAAAAGTTAAGTGTCGCCTTATGTAACGTTTTTTTTTATACACATCTTTCCTCTGATAAAGTGTTTTAGTTAAGTCGAAATATTTCGTGTCACTTGTAAACTAATGTGTCGCTGTTGGAACACGTCGCCGCAAGCGCAGGCCAATATAATTACATTTTAAAGCCTAAATTAAAACTTTGAACAATTTAAAGACTAATCGATGTAGCAGTGTTAGACTTAAGAACCTTAATCAATAAAGTGCAACAATTAAATACAATTAGATATCTGTGTATTTCATTTCGACCATGTATCCAGTGTTTCGCTTTACTGTGTTTTCCAGGAGGATCAATTTAGTGTACCCAATAGAGTGTAGGGTATTGTTCTGAACCTGCGTCCATGTCGACGCCCTAGCAGATACCTTGTAGGGGTTCTCTATACTACATGGAGAACCAACCCACTATTTCCGCCTAATTTGGACCGCCAACAGCCTGTCAAACAAAACCCAATTTCTCCTACTTATTTATTCACCTAGAAAAGCATGTTGCAATAATGGACACATAGCTAAACTCATTATCTTATGCAGATAATGCATAATTGAGTTTAGCTACCCTTTTTGCCATACGGCAACTCCATTTTTGCTAGCCCATGAGATTTCCATCGGAAATCACATCATGCCGGTTAGCAACAACAAACCTAACCAAGCGACACCGTTGCATCATAGCGAAACCGCTGAGGAATTTTTCAAAATATTTAATTAGTTCTCACAATAAATTACCCTAGCCAATTTGGTGTCATTTCGGATTTTCCGTAGATCACCCATTCGCTTGGGATCAACGACCTCATTTTACAGGTGAATAGCGCAAACTACATTTTCCCCTCCTCCACAATTCTGCCTTTCCATAGTTCGATGCCCTCTGAGATCACCACAATCACCGCACTAGGTCAGTGGATCAGTCCAAGATGCGGCATTAATACACACACACTAAGCCAGTTCAACCATGGGTTATTGTGCTTTCCTTTCGATTTCTTCGTCCTTTCTACGCCCATCGACGTCGAACGAATACGCAAGTACTTATCCACCTCGATGAGCGTGGGGAATTAAGGGATGAACAAGAGAGCACGATTACCATTGGCTGATCGTTGTGTAATAGCAGAAATCCAAATTTCCATCCCTAATTCCAATCAGTCGCTTGTCAACCACTACCGTCGGAGGTCACGCCGCCGCGATTCGTGAAATCAATCGTGACTTAATACTTAATAATCAAGAACTTTGTTCTGCTGTTGTGGGGGTTGTTCCTCAGGAAGCGCGTTTTCTTGTCCTGAAAAGGACTTTAGATCCCTTTGTTGATAGTTCCTGACACAACACCTTCCAGCAAGGGGTCGTTGCTGTGCTTCCTGTGACCCAGAGGGAAGAGCAACGTCCTGATTGTTTGTAGGACGTAACTTAGCGGATAACGTCCTTATATTCTGCAACCTTAGTACCGGTTCCTGTACTAATTTTCGGTGTCGTCCTCGTACACAAAAGAAAAGAATCGTCCAGCGTTGGTGACAACACACAATGTCCAAAGCAGTTAAAAGAAGTTAGTTTAAATTTTTGTTTAAGTTTTATTGTGGAATTTATATTAAAGTATTACAGCAGATGTAAACTTGAATTAGAAAAAGCTCTGCTCTGTGGCAGGAGGATTTAGATACTGCGGCCCGGAGATCGTTTTACTATTCCTTTATAAAGGAAAGCAAGTCGAAAATTGTATCCCAAAGATACACATTTTCGTGCAACAATCTCGATTTTTGGATATTTCGAGAGAGGTGTTGTATTTACATAAGATAAGAATTCAATTTCTTGAATTCTTACGAAACTATTGCGCAGATGTGGAAATGTATCTGCTTTTGGTTTTTTGTTTGTTTTCCTGAATGGAAAATTTTCAGATAGAGATAATGATCTTTGAATTTTTGGATTTGGGTGATGCTGTGGGACAAATGTGAAACGTAAACGAATATTAGATTCGTTTATTGTGACTTTTAATTTTAATTTGGATTTTGGGTTAATAATGCCGTGGGGGCAAATGTTAGGCTATAAACGAATGTCTGATTCGTTTATTGCGAATTTTGGATCATGTTTGGGTTTTTGTGGGTTTTGATATGTTTTTTGGTTTTAGCGTAAGATAGCTAGGATTTGGATGTAGGAATGGGGGAAAAGGGTAGTAAGGCTTTTTGGAGCACTACAACTTCATAGTGCACTAGCTAAATCAAAACACGAAATTTGCTATTTAAATTCGTTGCTTATAGCGCAACGAGAAAAACATTCTAGGCTAAAAAATCGTATTGTTGCTGAACTACAAAAAGTTACAAGTGTATAAAAAGAGATAAACATAGTCTAAACCAAATTCAATCAATTCAGAACAATAATAAAACATATCATTACATAACCACACCACTAGTTTTTTATTTTGCTCAAAGTGAACGTGTTACAGTGGAACAATCGCTGGAACTTCGGAGGAACAAGTGTCGGGGATTCAAGTGAATTCGTGCCCCTGTCTGGCACACCAACTTCTACCCCCAATACCTCTACAGTCTCCCGCGTGACAGGCGGGTATACTAACCACTATACTATCGAGGAGCCTAAAACGATGGTACTAAAACCATATTGCCACTAATGTTCAGTTTCACGAAATCAATCATGCAAATGATGATTTCCCTGACAATTTACAGGATGACTCAACTGAACTAGAACCAATTTCCCACTGTTATAATACCCAAATAACTAGAACGACTACCGGCATATTTTGCCCAAATGACACACAATTTTATTGTTTACACGAGTGTGAAGTGATTTCCATCTCAGTTGTTCACACAATGATATATCATCATCTATTAAAAAGGGTGGAGGACATTTTGTGACAGAAAAGAAAAGATACTAAAAGGTAAATTAAGTGAAGTTGTTCAAATCGAATAATAAATTACCAGACACTAAACAAAGTCATATATTACATTACTACTAGTCAAAAGCAGCGAGACTGTGATATTTGTGCTGACATCTATATCGCCTATATCGACTATAAGTATTACCACGGTCGTTGCTCAACTGAACTTGTTCCGCCCTTCAGACATTTTCCCGCCTTTCTTTATCCACTTCCTCTCCATCCGCTCGCACTGTGCTCTGACATTTAAGGGTACTTCAAAATCCGCTTTTGTGCGCGCGTTAGGGGAAAAAAATCGAAAAAGAAGACTATTACTTCTACTAAAAAAGATTACGAAGAAACTATGTAATAAGGCAAAGACTCTACCATATCGTAGTTGAGCTGGGAATCCCGAAAAAATATGCCGCCCTCATTCAAATTTGCATGAACGAAAACAAAGGGCGAGTTAGAATAGAAAACCACCTCTCAGAACCATTTGAAATCCGCGACGGACTAAAACAGGGGGATGGCCTCTCACCATGTCTCTTTAACCGTGTCCTCAAAAGAAATATAGTTCAAGCCAATAAGATAAAGGTACAATATTCTGGATATTCTATCACTTTGGAAGACGATAATGTCACGCCAAGTGATTATAAAAAATAATGCGCTACAATATCAGGTTTTCCCATGAAATAAGAAAAACTGTCTCGACAGTTAGGCCTTAGAACTGACTTACTCCTTAAAAGTCGTTACCGATTCACGTTCATCACTGATAGTACTGCTACCCTCTTTCAATCCTGGTATCATAGTAAAGTGATCCAAAACTTTGCTCACAATACATCACACCAAGTATTGTGGACAAGTGGAACACCACAAGCTCCAGGCAACCACCCAGAATTGTCTTTATTCTAGCCACGACTTTCAAATAAAATTATTTACGTTTCTAAGTTGCTAAGTCGAAAACACTCTTTAAAAATTCGACAATTCGCAACTCCTTACTACAATAGACCAAAGCTAAGCTAAACTATTTCTCTTTACTTGTTCTGCCTAGAGTGACGTAAGTGAATCCTCTTTTTGTGTAAGAGTGAGCGAATTAAATATAATTTAACAAGCGAATTCAATTTTCGAAATATTTCAGATGAAACAATTTCCAACGCACTCATAATAATGTCATCAACATCTCGGGATTGCTTCCAGCCAGCTTAGTCTTCAACCCCGAGGGCACTACAGGACGACAAAATGAGAAGCAAGATAATGTTTTGACCATTTGGCTGCGACTTTCAAAAGAGAATGTTCAAAACAAAACTTTTTCGCCTTCGGAAATTATATTTGCGGCATTAAAATGGGATTCCACTTTTGAAGGAGATAATAAAACGCTGTCTAGCTCAGTTATCGAAGACGTGAGACGCGGAAAGTTTTGTAACAATTCTGTGGGTGTAGGATACCAGGTCGAGAAAGGTCGGTATCCGAACCGATTGGATTCCACACTTTTTTCAGACAAACTTATTTGAAAGGTGAACATTTTTGAGAATTCCAACTTAGTATTTCAGATAAGGGATTCACTGTCAGAAAGTTTTTCTGTGCTTGATTTACTTAGTCGACGGATTAATGTTGTAGAAGATTTCCAATATTTTAACAGATAATCCATTGAGGGATTTTAAATAAAAATTTCATCGCAGTGCCGTGTTGAAAGAATTATTGAAGCAGGAATGTGTAGATACAATAGATTATTAAATAGGCGACGGAGGGCAGTTTCATCATGAGGTTTTTGAAATTGCGAAAGTAACCAAAAAGTTTCGACTTTGTGATAAGTGAAAAGTTAGTGAATTCAGAGTTGAGTTTAAAATATGCAGGGGTAAGAATGAAAGGGAGGTTCGGTGACCACCTATTTTGAATGAAAATATTTTCATATGTGTACATTGCTTAACACGATTTTTTGGTCTTTTGTGTTTTTGTATGTTTTATGAATTTCATTCTTTTACGTAATATGGTCCAGCATAAAAGATTGAAGCTATTCTAATATAAATTCCACTATAATACGCATGTTTACGCATGTATTTGTATTTCGCATGTTAGAAAACTATAGACGAAGCTAATATACATATATTATGCTAATTCTAGCTGCTTCAATTATAGGAGAATTTGTTTTGATAGATGGCGATTGACGGCAGCGATTATGAATGTTATAACAATGAGATACTTTATGCTTCATTGAAAGTTAGGTAATTTAAATCCCCTGTAATAACAAGCTTAGTCTGCGAATATAGAAACAGTATCCTATTCATGGAGTCTGACAGAACAATTTATCACTTCCATTAATCGATGCGTTTGTATCCAACTTCGAGTTTCTGCACAGAAAAAAAAATACAGATCGATTTGCGATGAACGTAAAACTGTATTCGTAAAAAGGTTGCACATATTGAGGTAGAAGTTAATACGTAATATTGTAACATAATACATTTACAATCTATCAAATGTCTACCTGGAATTTCTCATTTAAAATTCCCATATAAGACCATTGTCAAATTCCTTTTTGCACTAAGTTAGCACACTGTGAAACATAATGAGGCCAATTTTGGGGGCTATCAATTAGTTTGTGTACAGCTGCTGATGTTGTTGGTTCACCTCAAGTACGTTTTTCGATTTTTATAATGGATAATTTGGTTGAGCAAAGAGTTTGTATCAAGTTTTGTGTTTCCAACATTGAGGAATCTTGTGAGGAATCTTGTAAAATGTAGATCAAGACCTGTAACGACTCATTTCTATCAAAAACACAAGTGTATGAATGGTACAAAGCATTCAAAAGTGGATAAATTGTATAAATTCAACAAAACGCCTTGTGAGTAGGGCGTTAGAATATACTCACAGCTAGGCCGGCTTGTCGTAAGACGGTAGGTGGGGTCCAAACGCCCTGTCGCCCGGTGAAATACCACCCGTTCAACCTATAGGCTCCGTGAAACGGTCGAGAGAAAACCCTGGCCATCTTTCAGAGATTGGCTGATGAAGCGATACGAGAAAAAGTTGGTTTAGGTGGTAGTTGGTCCCAAAGTGAGATACCACCCCGTCACGCTGTATATTCCGCGATAACGTCGGGAGAAATATTCGACTATGTTTCGGATGTGTGGCTGATGGCCCGAACTGACACGGTGATAGTATCTTCTGAGATAAAGAATTCCTGACTTAAACTAGTTTCTCATTCGGTTCTCCGGGGGACTAAGGGGAACTATGTCCGGGGGAACATCGGTTGACATGCAGTTTCCACGTGACACCCCTGGATAGCCACTTTGGCATCCGCCAAGTAGTAAAACAATGCATGCTGCGACACACTGAGAAAGGTTGGCGCAAGGCTAATAACCTTACTCGTAAAAACAAATTATTAAGGAAAATTTAACAAGCCTCGGATAAGGACCGGATACACGACCACGGTAACGAAAATAACTAAACGATTTAAGAATTTTTTCATGGAACATACGCTCAATATACAGAGCTCGAGCTGCACAGCAGCTAGCCGATGCCCTGTCCGAATATAAGGCTGATATAACAGCTGATATAAGGCTGATATCACAAGAAATAAGATGGACGGGGAGTGGTGTTATTCAAAGAAACGGGTGTGGAATTTATTATAGCTGTCATGCAAAACTCCATGTGCTCGGGGTAGGCTTTCTAGTCAGCCACAAACTGAAGTCTGCCATTACCGGCTTTAAGGCAGTAAACGAAAGACTACGCATTCTTCGCGTCCGAGGTCAGCTTAAGGACATAAGCCTCATAAACATTCACGGACCTACCGAGGAGTTCCCTGACGACGAAAAGAAGAATACTACGAGAAAGTCGAACGGGCCCTCAGTGCCTGCCCAAGATACGATGTGACAACTTTTTTTTGGTGATTTGAATGCGAAAATGGATAGATAGGCACTACGCAGGTCCCCATAGTTTGTATGAGAACACTAATGACAATGGACAACGATTCATCGAACTGGCAGCATAAAAGATCTTAGTCGTTGCATGTACCAGGTTTCCTCGTAATGATATTCACAAAGCCATCTGGGTATCACCTGATGGAGCCACTCGTAACCAAATTGACCACGTGTTGATAGACCATCGCCACCCCTCAGGTCTGATGATGGCACGAACGTACCGAGGTGCCAACGTCGACTCGAAACACTATCTTGTTGGTACAGTTTTCAGTGCGCGGATTGAGAGAGACGTATTGCATCCGCGGATCAGGTTCGAATCAACACGGCTGCCTTACGCAATGAGAATACCAGTAACACCTTTGGTCATGCGCTAGGACTCACCCTCGAAGAGCTCGATAGAGGGAGAGTAGGTCCTGGCCCCAGAACGCCGGGCGTAGAAGAGAAATGGGCACGCCTTAAGAGTACTGTCCTTAGTACTGCCAACTCCATCTTAAGCAGTAGTCGTAGAGACCAGAGCGACTGATTTGATGATGAGTGCAAACTAGTGACTGAACGTAAGAACGCTGCATACTGGGCAATGCAGCAGCCTCATAGGACGCGGGTACGCGAGGAGAAATACAAAGACCTTAGAATATCTGAAAAAAGACTTCACAGACAAAAGTAAAGTGCCCGGGAAAAAAACTTGTCTGTTAAATAGAGAAAAGCGAGGTCCGCACCAGGTGCGGAAGTTCTACCAAATAATCCGCAGTATGACGCGGTACACACCACGCTGCACTTACTGCAGGGATAAAGCAAGTACTCTGATCACCGATCCTGAAGGCATTCTGGAGCGATGGGAAGTGCACTTCAATGAATTGCTAAATGGTCAGCTCACAGAAGAATTGGAGGCTCCGCCAATGCAAAATCAAGACCAAATGCTGCCGCCAGCAAACATTGAGGAAACATTAAAAGCCATTAGACAGCTCAAATCAAATAAAGCCCCCGGAGCTGATGGCATACCAGCTGAGCTGATGAAGCAAGGAGGGACAGCGTTACATTATGTAATTCATGAGATCGTGGTGCACGTATGGGAGCAATGGGAGATACCGGAAGATTGGCGTCGTGGAATAATTGACCCCATACATAAGAAAGGAGATATCACACTGTGCAGTAACTAGAGGTGTATAACATTGCTGAGAACTGCCTATAAGGTACTCTCCTCTATCCTACGAGATCGGATAGCCCCATATGCTAAAGTGATCATTGGTCAATATCAGTGTGGCTTCATCCCAGGCAAATCAGCGATTGATCAGATATTCACCTTTAGGCAGGCGATGGCAAAATGTCTGGAATTTAAGATTCCATTATATTATCTATTTATAGACTTCAAGGCCGCCTACGACAGCATAGCCAGGGTAGAACTATATAATGCCATGAGAGAGTTCGGCATTCCGAACAAATTGATACGAGTTTGTAGGTTGACCACGAACAACTTAACTAGTCAAGTAAAAATAGGGGGATTGCTGTCCAAACCAATAAACATCTTTATTGGACTCCAACAAGGCGACAAGCGGGCGTGCTTCATCTTCAACCTGGCGTTGGAGAAAGCAATCCGTGACTCTGGAATTAGGAATAGAGGGACTATTGGCACCAAGTCCAGCCAGATACTTGCCTACGCAGATGACATCGACAGCATCGGTAAATCCGATTCGGTTGTACGGAACTCATTCACCCAGATCAAGCAGGCGGCACAAAAACTGGGACTGCACATTAATGAAGGGAAAACTAAGTACATGGTGGCAACATTTACGAAGAGAAGACCTACCGTTGCTGAAACTATCAGGGTAGCGGAGTACGAATTTGAAGTAGTGCAATCCCTTAACTACCTTGGGTTAATAGTATCAGCCGATAACAATATAGAAGAAGAAATACACGAGCGGCTGATCAAATCCAACAAAGTCTGCTATGGTCTATCAAGGCTTTTTAAATCCCGAAATTTATCCAGAACATCCAAGCTACTACTGTACCAGACCATGGTCTTACCAGTACTCATGTAAGGACCCGAGACCTGGGTGCTGAATAAAAGGCACTCTGAACTCTTAGCGGCGTTGTAGAGGAAGGTCTTAAGGAGAATTGTTGGCCCGGTATGTGAGGGAGGACGATTTCGGAGACGCTACAACCATGAGTTGTACGCGGTCTACCTTGAAGTTAACGTTGTAACAACAATTAAGTTCGGTAGACTCCGGTGGGCGGGACACCTAGCTCGAATGAGTGAAGAGGAGTCTGCCCGGAAAGTCCTTTGTGGCAGGATGTATGGAAGGAGACAGCGCGGCAGACCTTGTCTGCGATGGAGAGATGGCATAGACCAGGACGCCCAGAGCCAGGGAGTGCCAAACTGGATGACATCGGCTCGGAATCGGGACCGGCGGAGAGATTTGTTAAATAAGGCCAAGACCTGTTCCCGGTTGTAGTGCCGATGATGATGATGATGATGATGATGATGATGATGATGATGATGATGATGATGATGATGGTGATGATGATGGTGATGACGATGATTCTTTCCGAAGTGCAGTTCGTTGAAGAGGTTCGTGGGAGTTGAGGGATGCAGTTCGTCCCTAACAGCTTTGCTCGCTATCGTAATGTTACTTAAATTTAAATAACTAGACGTCGTACAGCCCAAGAACCAATTCAATTACTGCATGCGTCATTTCTTGGTCATGTAATTTCCCACTTTGTTAATCAGAATTGTCCGTCCATACCACCCAATTTAAACCCGGTAGATTCCTTGGAGCTTTTTGAAGTCTAAGGTTTATGTCGTCCAGCTCACTTTTTTTTTAAATACAAACGCTCTAATGATATGACTGAGAACATATCAACCCACTAAATATTTAAATACAGGGATATTCATATAGGGCGC
The DNA here is from genome assembly GCA_963931805.1 of Microdon myrmicae. Classification (NCBI taxonomy): domain Eukaryota; kingdom Metazoa; phylum Arthropoda; class Insecta; order Diptera; family Syrphidae; genus Microdon; species Microdon myrmicae. Next base: position 65,243,486 of record OZ007502.1, read on the forward strand.
ATTTTTAAGTGTTATTTTACATTACATTTCGTACACAGTAGTATATATATGTATTTATTGTACAATAAATGCGTTATTCATCATCATCATCATCTTGTATTTGTTTCCTTTTGGTATGGAACGTCATTTACTTCATTTAGATTTATTTATTTATTTTGTTGGTACGTTGTATATTTGAACGCATTTGGTTTCATTTTTCACACCTCGCGGTTGTGAAGTGTGCATATTTTCCATTGCTTAACATAAACAGTAATATCATTTCAGAACACATGTAAACGATATCCGATGAATTTATAATAAATGTGACTTCGGTAAGCTGTAATAAAATAAATTCACGCCATATCATTTTTCAATGCTATAATTTTCGAGTTACTTTTCTGCAAAGCGTTTATTTTTTCTGCTTTGCCTTCACGTATGCATTGTGTGTCAAGTTCTCCAACTTAAATTTTAAAGCTATCGCCTCGGAATTGTGAATCTGTTGTTATGTTTACTTGACGAGAACACACGTATAATATCACTCAAAATTTACCAAACGAGGGATTACGAAATCGATCCATTTCGAAAATGACACTCGTATACTCCTCTCCTTCTATAACTCTCCAAGGGAATGACATTGGTTGAACTTTACATTCTGGAGTGTGCAGTTAATAAAAAAAATAAAAAAAACCAAGGACAAGGAATATACTCCGTGGTTTCTTATTTGCTTTTCATTAAATAAAGGGAAGTTATGTTTGAAAAAAAGTTTTCTTATTAAGTACTCGAAAAGGGCAATAAAACTTTTTCACATCTTTTCTATTATTTGAGAGCTACAACCTGCACATGGTCCTGAAAGATAAAACTTAAGATGAAACTCGGTGGATCGCTATAAAATACGTGATGCCCTATTTTGATAAGGACTTGTATAGGGAAGTACTGGTTTTCAAACTTTGTTGTACTTCAGATGCGTCCAAGTTCGTCTTTCTTTAACATAAGCGATATCATCTCGTCCACGGTGTCAATATAGATTCTGCTTTTCAAGGAACATACTCATCTCTCTTCACCGGTCGCACATTCAAGTGGAACTTGAGAGCCAATAGAAAAATATTGATTTTCAATCTTCTGAATGGGTGATGAAATCCCATAAGCTGAGATTAGGCCAATATTTACTTCATTCCCTCTGACCCATTCACCCTATTTGAGAACTAATGTCTCACATTTAAGGTCAGTGTATAAACAACTTGAGTATACATTCTTCGAGGGGTGGTGCTGTATGAACATATCGATACGAGTCACTCGAAAACCTCAACAATGAGGCAAATGTGCTAAGGATAAGTGGGCGGAATTCCAGATCAGTACCCATGGACAATCTGAAGACCAATCTACAATCCCAGTACCCTAATCTGTGTCAAATATTGAAACTCAAGCACCAAAGAAGACGAATATTAGCTTTGATTTAAGATGCTTCCTTGGGGAGAAACTTTAACAGAATAATCAGTCGACAAGTTGATTACACAAGCTGAAGTGAATTAAATATTTTGCATACACGTTGAGATTCTCGTTGGAGCGCTAGTTGGACCAACTTCAGTCAAGCGAGTCATCAACACGTACGTGATCAACAACAGAGAGTATAATTATGTGGTTGCATAGATATCTATTGTAATGTAATTGTCACATAATGTATACTTAACGGAAACTTTATAAAATAAGATTTGTATATATCAAATTGGAGGTATGTTGTGTACAAGTGTTTACGGTTAGCCAAATTCAACTAACAACGTAATAAATCGCGACTGTAAATGTTCTACAAGCCACACGTTATTGGTTTTTGGTTTTCGTTAACACGTCACACCTTTAACATATTCCTTATTATTGAAGGATACATTTTCCTTCACCGAAACAGGGTTCAGAGGAATTATTTTGGTTATAGAAAAGCGGGAGGGTGGATAGGGATATCGCTCATAGAGAAACGTTGATTAACCTTCCGCTCCTTTATTCGCATTGTGCTTTGACATATAAGAGTTCTTTAAACGTTCCTTTTAAGTTTAAAGTAAAAAGGAAAATCACAATTTTTCAAGTTTCGGTGGTTTCTCAACAAGTTCTCGTGCATATTAAACAACTCAGTTTTTTCAAGAGAAAGTCCGAATCAGGTCAAAAAATACCGAAAAGTATTCAAAAATGCTCACCGTTTGTCATCTGCCTAACAGATTCAATCTTTCTTACCACTAATCGATTTTGGGAGGCAAAAACCTTTTTATGGCTACTTTCAGTTTCAAATATGATTGCTGAACTGTACAGCAAAAGTCGACGGTCTGAGGCATGCCATACATACGGTTGTAGTTCGCTAGACAAATTAACAAGGATCGACCTACATATTGTCAACGATTGAGATATGCTGCAGTTAACAACAACTTCGTCTATTTCAGGTGTATAATTGCCAACATAATTGTTGAGATGGTGAAAAGCAAGAGAATTGCCCCAAATGTTAAACCAAAAAGAAAAACAGAACAGCAGAATCTTTTTGTTTAGTTTTATCTCCACATTTATTTACAATTTAATTACAGATTTTACTTAAGACTAAATGTTAAATTATATTTTACAAATATTATTGTTACATTAACTTACTGACTCTTCGCACTCTAAATTATACATTATCAATTTTGTTTTTCTCATGCTGTTCGGCGTACAACATAACAGCAGAATAAGAACAGTGCGAGTGCCAGTACCTGAAAAGTCGTAGAATGGACTACGTCAATCGTACAAAACAAAAAAATTATTAAAAGTATTGTTCGCGTACACGGGGTGTGTATGTATCTGTGGGGGACCAAGTTGTGACGCCGCACGGGCGAGAGTTCTACTAATTGTTTGCTACTCGTAGTAGCTAATGTGTAGTGAGGAGCTGAAGTTGTGGAAGAAGGGTAGAGTAAGGACGACCATTGGGGAGCGGAGTCGCGTGAAGGCCGCGCTTGGCGGGCATTTGCGCCAATATGTAGTAAAGGGCCTAAAAAGGTGGATAGCGGCGAGTTTTGCCAGTGTTTAAAGAAGGCCAAAGGTCATCACCATGAACTCGAAGAGTCCGAAGGGTGTGATGAGGGGCCGGTTAAAGGAGTTAAATTGAGCCGATATGGGGTCAAGCGAGGTTGGATGGAGTCGAGTGTTTATGGGGCATTGTGTGCCAAAGTAAAAGACGGGCTGAACCAAAAAGGAGTCGAGTGTAGGTAACGGAGTTGAAGAGAAGTCGTGTGAAGTCGAAAAAAAAATTAAATGTAGTCGCATAGGAGTCGAATGTGTGAGCGCGGAGTCGTGTGAAGTCGAAAAAGAGTCAAGCGAGTTGAAAGGAGTCGTGTGAAATAGTGTGGAGTCAACAGTGCTGTGCATCTTGTTAAAACGGTTGTGCACTGCTAAATACCCTGAAGGGCCTTACAATATTTATTATCTTTGTTTTTATAATATGTAAAGTTTTGCAGCAACCGTTTCTATTATTTATATTGTTAACAAGGTGGGTTCCAATAGTTTAGTTTATTTAATAAGCAAAATATTAAGTTAGTGAAGGAAAACGGAAATATAGGAGAATAAACAACAAAAAGAAAAAAAGGTAAAATTTGAAAATGTTTGTATTTTAAACAAGTGTGTGTATATTTAGCGTCACCTGGGTCGAAGCTTCAAAATTATAAGGTGCCTTTCCATTAAGATGTGATTTGCGATTCCGTTTTTCCTGTTAATTAGCTTCGTTAATATGCTTCTGTCACTTTTCGAAGTAAGGCAATACTTTTCAATGTATCTTATATTTGTTTCTTTCTCTGTACTACGTAAATCATATTTTGATAAAGTGTATAGAACCCACGACTTTAATTTGTTAATGTATCGGCTTTGTTTATTACAATAACTTACAATGTAATTGCTTATAATTCTAAAGGAAATATAATAGTGTATACAGCAGATATAAATTTATTGATTTTGCCTAAACCAGATTTCCAGATGCCTTACGAGGGTTGCCTCTTATGTTTCGGGATTTGGCAACCCTAGCGTTGCAATCCGGCAATTGACAGCTCTGTCGTAAAGTTGGACATTTTTGAGGTTATACGCACTCAGAACGTTTTGACATACGAGCGCTCTTTGTGTTGTTTACAGTAACTTAAAAGATTCATCTCGGCCCAAAAATGGAATTAAATCGTCAACATTTTCGTGCGATTATTTTTTACAACTTTCGGCGTGGATTAACTCAGCAACAGTGCATGGATGAACTTAATTCAATTTTTGGCGATGAAGCTCCATCAAGGACCAGTGTTTATCGATGGTATGGTGAATTCAATCGTGGTCGTAGTTCACTCCAAGATGAATTTCGTGAAGGTCGTCCAAAATCAGTTGTTGTTCCGAAAACCATTGATGCTGTGCGCGAACTAATATTGGAAGACCGTCATGTGACCCATCGTGAGATTGAGACAACCTTAGGCGTTAGTGGGACCAGCATACATTCAATATTGCATAAACATTTGACTGTCAAAAAAATTTGTTCGCGTTTGATCCCACACAATTTGTCAATCGCCCAAAAAAAGGCTCGTGTCAATTGGTCGAAAGAAATGCTCAAAAAATACGGTCGCGGTGCTTCGAAACACGTCTATGACATCGTGACAGGTGATGAATCGTGGATTTACGCGTATGAGCCCGAAAGTAAACAGCAGTCGACTGTCTGGGTGTTTCAAGATGAGCCAAATCCAACAAAAGTTGTTTGCGCACGAAGTACTTCCAAGCAAATGGTCGCCTGTTTTTTCGGAAAAACTGGACATGTCGCAACCGTACCACTAGAACAACGCAGAACAGTCAATTCTGAGTGGTACACAACCATTTGTTTGCCAGTTGTGTTCCAAGAAATCAGGAAAACCAACCGCCGAAGACGGATCACTATTCACCACGACAATGCGAGCTCTCACACATCGGCTGAGACAACTGCATTTTTGAGCACCCAAAACATCGATTTGATGGGTCATCCGCCGTATAGCCCTGACTTGGCACCGAATGACTTATTTTTTTTCCCGTACGTAAAAAACAACCTGAGATGTCAACGTTTTTCGACACCTGAAGAAGCGGTTGCTGCATTCAGAATGCATGTGTTGGAGATACCTCAATCAGAGTGGCAAAAGTGCTTCGACAATTGGTTCAAACGCATGCAAAAGTGTATAGGTCTTCATGGGGAATATTTTGAAAAACAATAAAGTGATTTTCATGATCAATATTTTTTGTTTTGTTTTTGTTCTCTAATCCCGAAATATAAAAGGCAACCCTCGTAAAAGGTATTTTTGACTTCTTAAATGAGATTTGGATCATAAGTTGTCGTTTTTTTTTTTAACGAATGTACGTGTTTATTTGCGTTACTATAATTAAAAACTCGAAACTTAATTTATAAAGAATAATAAAAAGTTATATTTTTCTTAACGGGGTGACTTTGATCTTATGTAATGAAAGCTTTTAATTTATTTCATTCATCAACAGAACTGTATTAATAGGTTTTATTTAGTAATGTGCGAATATGAGATGTTAATGAATGTGTAGCTATGTACGAAGTAGGGAATGCAATACCGGTATACCAGTATACCGAAAACCGGGATACCGTCCAAATTTTCGGCGGTATTAATATTGGTATTCACCTTAAAAATACTGGTATTTTCAGTATTGGAACATTAGCGCCAGTTGACACACGTTACACGGAAGCTTGATTCGGAGAATCTCCCATTTACTTAGAATCAAATGAGATCCCGTCCACTGTAGCTAAAGGCTGTTAGTTCAGTGCAGAGTGTTTTTTCAGTACGTAGACACAAATTGAGAGTGAAAGTTGTTAGTTTTGTGCTTGTGCAATAATTAATATATGTAAGCAAATTTGGTAGTCCTAGAGTTTAAGAACCATGAAATATGTGTATCCTAGATAAGATTAAATAATTATTTGTCTTGTAAATTGAGCAACTAATATGTGCAACATTTTGCAATTACGTTTTGTTCTCAAAAATATCTACATGCACTGGTGAACGATATTAGTGTTAATTTTGATTGTAAATTTATGTACAATACCCATTAAATATTATATACATAAACGTCAGCACTATTAAATATGCTGCAGATAAATAAATTCATATTAATAAAACTTATTTTATGGTTCCTTAATAACTTAGATTTACTTTTTTAAAATTATTAATTAATTAAAATAATTGTTTTAGAATCAAAAGTATGAATTCGGAATCCAATATATTTCAAAAACACAAAAAAGGGAGCGACGTTAATTCGGTTTGGCATTATTATTTAGTTGCTAATCAAGGGTAAGTAGCAAAATGTAAGAAATGCACAAAAGAAATCAAATGTCGGGGATGATCCACAAGTGGCCTTCACACCCACTTGAAAACTCGATATACGAGGGTTGCCTCTTACGTTTCGGGATTTGGCAACCCTAGTGTTGCAATCCGGCAATTGACAGCTCTGTCGTAAAGTTGGACATTTTTGAGGTTATACGCACTCAGAACGTTTTGACATACGAGCGCTATTTGTGTTGTTTACAGTATCTTAAAAGATTTATCTCGGCCCAAAAATGGAATTAAATCGTCAACATTTTCGTGCGATTATTTTTTACAACTTTCGGCGTGGATTAACTCAGCAACAGTGCATGGATGAACTTAATTCAATTTTTGGCGATGAAGCTCCATCAAGGACCAGTGTTTATCGATGGTATAGTGAATTCAATCGTGGTCGTAGTTCACTCCAAGATGAATTTCGTGAAGGTCGTCCAAAATCAGTTGTTGTTCCGAAAACCATTGATGCTGTGCGCGAACTGATATTGGAAGATCGTCATGTGACCTATCGTGAGATTGAGACAACCTTAGGCGTTAGTGGGACCAGCATACATTCAATATTGCATAAACATTTGACTGTCAAAAAAATTTGTTCGCGTTTGATCCCACACAATTTGTCAATCGCCCAAAAAAAGGCTCGTGTCAATTGGTCGAAAGAAATGCTCAAAAAATACAGTCGCGGTGCTTCGAAACACGTCATGACATCGTGACAGGTGATGAATCGTGGATTTACGCGTATGAGCCCGAAAGTAAACAGCAGTCGACTGTCTGGGTGTTTCAAGATGAGCCAAATCCAACAAAAGTTGTTTGCGCACGAAGCACTTCCAAGCAAATGGTCGCCTGTTTTTTCGGAAAAACTGGACATGTCGCAACCGTACCACTAGAACAACGCAGAACAGTCAATTCTGAGTGGTACACAACCATTTGTTTGCCAGTTGTGTTCCAAGAAATCAGGAAAACCAACCGCCGAAGACGGATCACTCTTCACCACGACAATGCGAGCTCTCACACATTGGCTGCGACAACTGCATTTTTGAGTACCCAAGACATCGATTTGATGGGTCATCCGCCGTATAGTCCTGACTTGGCACCGAATGACTTCCTTTTATTCCCGTACGTAGAAAACAAACTGAGAGGTCAACGTTTTTCGACACCTGAAGAAGCGGTTGCTGCATTCAGAATGCATGTGTTGGAGATACCTCAATCCGAGTGGCAAAAGTGCTTCGACAATTGGTTCAAACGCATGCAAAAGTGTATAGATCTTCATGGGGAATATTTTGAAAAACAATAAAGTGATTTTCGATGATCAATATTTGTTTTTGTTCTCTAATCCCGAAATATAAAAGGCAACCCTCGTAACATAACTTTAAAAACTAAAAGCGACGTAGCAGCAGATAATGAAAATGATGCGTCTTATTCTTGTCAAAAGCTACCAAAAACATTAAATTATTATTTTCAAAATCAAAAGAAGGAACAGGTATGTTAAATCCTGGTTCGTATGGTTGCACGTGATGGACTACCATTTAGAATTTTCTGCTCTTCGGAGGATATAAGAAAAGGGCTACATGCAAGAGGATATAATGATCTACCAAAATCAACTGCAACAATAAAATCTATGATTACTGAATATAGCAAGAAGATAAGAATAGAATTTATTAAAGAAAAGTCTGATTTAAAATCGAAAGGCAACCGATTTAGCTTATCATTCGACGAATGGACTTCGGTTCGCAATCGGAGGTATTTAAACATAAACGTACATTCTACTGGAGGATATATACGGAACATTGGACCAGCCCGTTTAAATGGAAAAGTGCCAACGGAAAAATGTTTGGAGATTTTGAAAATAAAATTACAAGAATTTGATCTCAACTTAACAAATGACATTGTTTGTATATCGACAGATGGTGCGTCAGTTATGGTAAAACTCAGACATTTGATTGAAGCCGAACATCAGTTATGTTTTGCACATGGCATCCACCTAGCTGTTAGAGATGTCCTTTACAAAAACAACTCCAGTTTAGTGACTGTTGATGTTGAAATTGAACCAATGGAATCCCAATCTAGCGATTGTGATAGTGATGTAGATGATGACAATGACATAGAAACTGACAATGAAGAAGATAAAAAGATTACAGATGATGGTGTTATCTTAGAGTTTGGATCTGTTGACACTGAAATAAATTTGAATTATGCTAATTTATCCCCACTGGTAACAAAAATTAGAAGTGTCATTAAAATGTTCAGAAGATCTCCAACAAAAAATGATCATTATTTACAAAAATATGTAAAACTACAATTTGGAAAAGAATTGAATTTGCAATTGGATGTCATAACACGATGGAATAGTTTACTTATTATGTTGGAAAGGTTTTACCAATTACGGTATTGTGTCCAAAAACCATTAATTGATTTAAAACATAGTCTTTTCCGAAGAGGAGTTTCATTAATTTCTGAAATCATTGATGCATTGTCACCAATTAAATTAGCAGTCGAAGCACTATGCAGAAGAGATTCTAATCTTCTTGTTGCAGACGCGACGTTTAAATTTATGACTGACACGTTTGATGCACAAATAAGTAAAATAAGTATTGAATTGATAAATGCTCTGAAGTATAGAATAATGCAAAGACGAACAAACATATCTCGTGTTTTTCAATGTTTACACAACGCTTCACAAAACGCAATCGTAACGGATACAGACTTATGTCCTAAACTTAAAAAAGGTTTTATTACAAAAATATTAATTCCTCTTATAATCTTAATATCCTTCTTTACTGAATCTTCCAAGCCAATTTTTTATTATCGAATGACTAACAGAAAGTTCACGCAGAGTCGAATTAATCAATTCCATAGCTTGAGCAGTGTTCTTTTTTTCATATGAAAACAGAATAGAATGCACTGGCGTAAATGTTGCTTATCGACATCCATCTCTTATACAACTGATACACGTGGAATTACAGCTTCTAAATAACTAAAACAGCAATGACTAAGCTACATATATCCAAAATGCCGAGCTTATTGGATGCGTTGAAGTATGTTTTTAATGCAACCAACTTCAGAGCCGAGTTTATACTTGCACACCTATTAGGATTTTTTTCGGCAAGCATACGTTGTCTCCACTCATCAATTTCTTGAGAATTTCTCTGGTGTCATTTACGTTCTTTCGCTCTTTTCCGATTTGATGATCTCCATTAACGCTTGTGCAGTGTATTTTTGAACTTCCATAAAGATGTTCTCGTCGAACAGGCATTCGTGAAGTTGATCTGTTGTATCCTCATACCGGTCGCGAATCTAATCAAGTTTAGTCCTTTCCCTAAAGTCAATGGTAAGAATTTGGGCGAATCTCTACACAGCTGAACTCAGTTTCTTTCGCTCCATATTTCCATCACTATTCCGTTTACTTCTCGAGTCGATTCGTCTTTCGATGAATTTTCTGTTCCTTGTGCCGTCTACCAAGACGGATAGTTACTTCAAATTCAATTGCCCTCGCTTGGAGGTACTCTTCGTTGACTCGTCCTTTTAAAGTCTTCTTACACTTAGTAGACAACTCCAGTAAATTCTCTATGCTCTGTTGTGGAGTCGTCGTCGTGGAAGAGTTTTCTAGGTCTCCCTACGAGTCCCAAGGTCTCCCTGGTCTTCTTTTCGGTGCGTCCACGCTTATATTTTGATTCGTGTGCGAGTCGTTAAAACTCTCGTACTCAGCCATGTTCGCGAGAACGTCTTCAGCGTTAAGTTTAGTGGAGCTGTGGGGTTACTAATAGATACACACAATACACAAGCAAATGGTGAAGAACACACAAAGGAAATCGAATAAGCAAAAGCGTTAGCCGTATACCAAACAATAACATAGCGATTCCATATCGGTTGAGGGTACTTGAGTTTATAAATCGAATTCGTACGCACGGCAGTAGTCTGATGTTTCAATCCTCCGCTTCTCACCCGTTTCATCATGTTTTCAATTCACCTTCTGCACTATCTATCTTAACGCGCCAACCCCGACGTGATCTGTGTACAAATAGCACACACTCTCCCATAGTAAAACAGGACTCCACTACTACGGTCCCGACTTCTGCATAGAGCACCGGCACACTGGACTGCTCTGACGTTTTCTCGTTCACTCGCTCCTCACTCCGTCGTCCGCACGAGTTATGGTTTTGGGGTTTATTTCTCCGCACTACGGTTCTCACCGCAAAGAAAGAAAATCAAAATTTTCACCACTTTTCTTTTACTTTCTGTATTAAATCCTTCCTTTTTCTCTTTGTTCTTTACACTCTATTTCATTTCGATATTACATCACTTAATCTATAATTTACATTGAGTTCGTCTCAGAAGTTACAATTTGTGTTACTCGGCACTTTTTTTCTACAATTACTTACATTGACTGTTTGTTTTTTCTTTTTGTTGTCTTTACAATTACTTCTATTACTTAATGTTTTGATTCACTTGTTTGGTTTTTTCTGCAGCACTTCTTATCTTTTCGGTGTTTATCACCATTCTTCCTCACTTCTATCTCGACTTTACAACTAGTTTTAATTGTTCACATCCGCTTCTCGGTTCACTTAATCTTGACCACAATTTTCCTTGATCTCTAACCACTCTCTCGAACTCAACTGCACTTTCTCACTTCTTATTTCAACCGCTTCTAAAAACAAGCTTCATGTTCGCTATCTTAATTCTTTCGACCTCTAAAGACTCTCCCGAACTCCACTGCACTTCCTCACTCCTACTTTCAACCGCTTCCAAAAGCACCCTTTGCGTTTGCCATCTTAATTATTTCTCCCTGCTATTTTTCTTTTACCCCTGCTTGTTACCTTGGGGTCAACATCTACTGATGATGAGAATGCAATTTCGCTTCCCACCACTTCCTGGTTAGTAATTTCAGCGACGTCAGCCGATATGCCTTCGTCGGTTTGTGTCACAGTTCAACTTCCGCGATTGCATAGTGACCCAATAAATTTTGATGTGCAATTGCACAATTTCCATTTCAACGGTTGTGCCGAAATGTGGGACAATTAACTGCATTATCGCTCTGGGGGTCATATGGGTTCAAAATCGGTTGGCGTTTTTTGGTTTAAGTGCGTCAATGACATCATGTACAACATCTTTATTTTTACTGATTTTAACCGTCATAGCGTCAGTTCGCCCCATTTATTGCCTTAATTACATTATTTAATAATTTTTTTTAATTTTATACCCTGAAAGATGATCTCACGTCTGCACCATTGGACGGTCACCACCGGGATCGTATAGACTAGTATGGCTCTACAAAAAAGCCACCTGGGAGGATCTAAATTACTTTTTGAGGTTAAATTGGTCGATATTTTTCCCCTATAATGATGGGAACAGATGCACAGAAGTCTTGATGGCGTATCTTACCGAAATAAAGAAAGCAAGCACTGGATCTTTCAAAGGCTTTCGACATGAGCTCTGTCGAATTTTCAGTCCTATGGGGTTGACAACACACTAATTCAATGGATAAGAAATGGTGGATAGTGTCAAATCTACTTTCTATTGAATTTGTGCTGGTGTTTCTCAGGGCGCTATACTATCTCTCAAACTATTTTACTTTTTTAATAGATCACCTGTTGTCCATTTCGGGATGTTACCATATTGAGTTTCTCTTACTCGTTCGAACATTCCCGACCAATCTCTTCAATTTTCATCATCCATTGGGTGGATATGCTCTACTTATTGAATTCCGATGTCATTAAAATATATTAAGAGGATTCTAACCTTGTAGAATTCAATGCTTGTGAATCTAGTGCTATCTCTTGTCGTTAAAAACGAGCCCCAATGTTAATACACTCTCGATGAACGGTACGTGTATTGTCGAAGCCACGGAACTATCAATTCTTGGCACTCAAATTAAGTCGAATCCTACGTGGAACAACTACGTATTTGAAGCTGCAAAATGTGCGGCCAATCGCATGGGATTACTAAACTATGCAAGAAATACCTTACTAGGCACAACCTGGGCACAATTTAGAAGGCGTTTATTCGTTCTAACTTGGAAATTATTTCCCATGGTTGGTAGTGTCAGTAGAATACAAAAACGAGTAGCGAAACTCATTGGGGACCAAGGCGTAAGTCTTTTAGGTCTGTCGTTAATAAGTAAGGTCGTTTGATACTGGGAATTCGATTGTTGTTCACCTCTGAGGGGTCTCCTCGTCGATTTCCGTTTTGAGCTTGATGTTTCGAGACTTTGTGAATCCTGCGGTTATATATAATGTCCATATTACATCCGTCGGCGACCCGTATATCCCACGAGAATTAATTTTTTTTTGATTGGTATTGGAGTTTTCCTTTGTTTGGCTTGCATGAATAAGCCGTACAGCCAAATTCACGAAAGTATCTGACATTCGGTATATTTCTGCCCTATTTTTCATAAGCAATTCTACCTTTTAGGTGACTGGTTGGCCATCTGTTCCGTATACAGTAGGCGTTGCCCTCTTCACAAAAATATGTCTCGAGATTAGATTGTACGAGCAGACATCTCATCCACCCTACCAGACTTCGAATCTTCCGTTCTACTGTGTGGTGTGCATCTTTAAGAGTCTTCGGTTGATTGCGCTTTTCTTTAAGTAAGCATTAAATTCGCGATGAACATATTCCATTGTCGAATTGAAGGAATTTTATTTTACGTCCGGTGTGATTTTCGGCGAACGCTTTAAACTGGTTAAAGGCGTCGAGCACTTCGCTTTAGCATACGAACTACACACCATCGCGAACAGTCATCCATGAATGCCACGAAGTATCTCGAATTACCGAGCGGTCCTATATTCATCGACCCGCACACCTCGGTGAGGATCAGGTCCCAGATGCCTATTTTCCTTTTTGATTTCTTTGGGAATTAAGACCTCACTATCTATGTGGGTTGATTTTAAGTTTTTTTTCCGGTTTGTTGATATTTATTTCAGGCACGGCGTCGTGGCAGTGGCTTGCCAAAAGGTTGTTAATGTTTAAGTTGCGCAACTTGCGATGCCACGGGTCGATCGGTGTTTGTGGCATTTGTTTGTTTGTTAAGAGTGTGGACGCACGCATGCATTTGCCTTCGAATTCCTACAAGAGATATAGTCCAACGACTCGAGCCGCCTTGAACCTCGTATTTTCATCGCGATCGACTCTCGAATTAGCTTTGCATTCCGCATCGGTGATTTTGCTGACGGAAAGTAGATTTGTGGGCTAGTCGGTTATTTTCCAACTCCAGGTGTTTTTTTAGGTTCTTCAATTCGATGCTAGATTATATGTCGCCGAGACAAATTGGTGGTCTTAACAAATCACTAATAAACAATTAGGTGTGAGTGGAAGCAGTACTGTGATACAATTTCCATGAATGGTTTTGTCACAACTCATAACTTTTAAGTATTATTTCTGTTGACTGTACGATCAAGTGGCAGGAATATCCGGTCATCACTTAATTCACGAAACCAATGGGAAGAACTTGGCGACTTATGTTTCAGTCTTTTCTCTTCAAGCAATAATAATTATATTAATCTTTTTCAATCAAATTAACTTTTATTAGTCTAAGTAGTTATAATCTCACATAAACTTCGGTAAACACCAAAAGACGTCGGCACGTAAAGAGGCAATTACTTTCCACCGTTTTTATCTGAACGTCAGACTTTTATATGCAGATGACGCAAACTCAAAACAGAATTCGAAAACCTCCAACAGTTGCGAATTTTATGTGGACGGAAATAATTATAATCCAATCCTGTCACAAAGAGTGCCAAGTAGCGTATTTAACACTTTAATGGCTTCCTTTGAGGTTTTTTTTTCTCTTTTTATTTTTAATAATTACCCTGTTTCCATTCGGTAATATTACCGCGTTAGACGATGGTACTGGCGTCACTTGAAGAAGGCACATAAATCACTTTCGACTATCCGAGACTAGACTAATTGTGGACGCAAAAAAAATCTGCTTTCAACAACATTTGTTTTACTTGCACATAAATCGAAATTTAGAAAATAAAAACAAAAGACTATAAAAGATTTTTCTTGATCTATGTTAATCTGCTAAGACGGCGGACAGTTTGCTTATTTAATCGGATAGAAACTTAGAGTTCACCACTTCAACATAGATATTAAAAAAAAAAGATTATTTGTCTGTCGGCGAGTTAAATATCTCCACTAGCACCTAGTAGAAATTGTGTGCCATTCGCATAGAATAAAAAAAGCAATTTAAAAAGCACTTAAACTATTAATACATTTATTTAATGTCTGTCGGTTCTGATGAGGTGACTAAACAAACGAGCGAATGACTTAATAACGAGAGCAATTAAAAAGAACAATCCGTTTCCCGAAAGCCAGACAGTGCTAATAAGGTGAATAACATGGACCTTGAATGTCAAGTTATGACAGAATTTATTTTGATGCGTGAGGTTAAAACGTCAGACTAAATACATGAAACGCAACATAAACTATGGGAGCAAGATTTCTACTGTTGGTATTCATATTTTATTATAAATGAGATCGCAGGTCACGCATGTGTCCTTGCTGCTTATATTATTAACTTCATAGAAGAATATCTGGTACAAGGGGAATTTGTCTATATTAAAAATTGAATACAACCAAATGCGCTCCAAGTGGGATCTTCTTTAACTTTTTCTTTTCTTATTGTGAATAATTTATTAATTAATTGTATAATTAAGGTAGAGCAACATTTCTACTGTCGGTATTCATATTTTATTATAAATGAGATCACAGGTCACGCACGTATCCTTGCTGCTTGTATTTTTAACTTCATACAAAAATATCTGGCACAAGGGGAATTTGTGTATATTAAAAATTGAATACAATCATATCCGCTCCAAACGCGATCTTCTTTACCTTTTTTTTTTTTTTCTTATTGATATATAATTTATTAATTAACTTACTTTTGTATTTATTCATTTACTTATTTATTTACTTACTTCTTAATTTTTTAATTATTTATTTATTTATTTACTTTTTTTATTATTTACTATATTACGTTAATTATAATTTCCTCGACAACGTGATCCACTGTTAAGCCGGTCCCCGTTAAGAGGCTACTACAACTGGGGGAACACTTTTTGAAAACTGGCCTTAAACTCCGTTTTTTAGGTTTGGTGCAATTTTAACTCGAATACAAATTCTCAATAGGTTTCGAGGGTATTTCGTATATATATATATATATATATATATATTTTTTTTTTTTTTTTTTTTTTTATGGAATGAAATATGTTAATTTGCCAGTCGATGTATTTTTAAGTGCAAATTGAATTTTTTTTCCAAACATTTTTCTTGGACAATAATTTATTTTTCATAATCTTGCGTCGCTATAGAGAAAATACCTTCCAGCTTAACGGGCTTTTGTTTTTTATTTCGGGCATCCTGAAGGGCACAATCTCTCTAGCAGTGGGAGAACGTTTTTCTTTAGAGGCGCAAAGATGGAGTTTAAAAAGCTTGCAGTTTTTCCAAAACTTTACTATTCGCCCATATTTATATTTTAAACAGATGTTATTTTCCATGATGTTGGTTGCAACTAAGGGCGACTGGCTCTCTGAGTGAGCACCAGTCAATAGGATGCGAAGATTGATAATTCATTCGTAACTTGTGCCTAGTTCAGTAACGTTGTGCTTGAAAAAAAAGTCACGATTGTCATCACTTCGCCAGTAAAATAAATTCCGTGGTTTCTTTAAAACAATTCCAGTTCGGTCGCGAGTGAGAAATTAGTTGTACACTGATTCATATGCGCGTGGATTGAAAACTACTTCTTGTCGATACGTTTTTGAGTGAGCGTTCTTTTTTACTTTTACTAACCTTCGCGATTCATTGCCTCTTGTAATCTAAATGTATAAATCAAATTTACCATGTAATTTGGTCGTCTTCAATGATAGAAAGACATCAAGAGAAATCTCAAACTTAGTTTACAGCCCAACGTAGACCACCCGGAGGCTCGGACACCAATGTATTCACTGTCAGGAGGAAGGCCAACTCAACTCGAGCGGAGAATTGAACTGGACATTTTTGTAAGAGAGACCCACATCTATGATTAGATCCAGGTTCCACCTCTCGTCCCATACGGCCACGTTATAGGTGGTGACTATTCCGACAAGGACGCAGCCCGGGAGACGCGATCGTGTCCCATCGCCATGACTATCACTTCGATCCGATGCGATTTCAGGTAAGGTAGAATTTAAATTCCAGTAGTGGCTGAGGCGTAGTACGGGAGGATCCTCGGCCCTTTGACCTGATCAGCTGGCTAATAGTGCACGTTTTGGTAACCACTAGTCCTCTGGACACATGCTACCAAAATAAACAAAAGTGTACACCCACAGTCCCCCTATTGCTTTTGCTTTGGCTTCTGGTTCTTAATTGACGAATTCAGCTGGTTGCGTTTTACTCTTCTGTTACGCACAAATTCCTCAACCCCTTGATACTTATCTCTTTGGAGCTAGTCTCCACCATTAATCGCGCATACATTAAATATCGTGGTATCAATTCAATATCAAACAAATTGAACTAAACGTTCAATTTGCTCATATTGAACCATATGTTCAATACGCAAAATCCCCTGGTCCCAAATCTGCGGACCAGATGAACAATCTTCAAGTGAAGTTGTTGAGACTTGTGCCGGTTCTACGAACCACACAATCCACTATAGGTCGAGATAGCGTCTCTTACTCACCTATATCCAAATTACACGTGCCCACAGACACATGTCCTCAAAAGTCCTCCTTTCCACCTGAAACAAAAGGTAACATTCATCCTGGTGTCAACAACGTATCCACAGATACATGGCCCACAAGTCCTGAATAATTTTTCTACGGCTGCACGGCGATCGAAGGACTCACCAACAAAAATTGTGTATCGACCTAATATACACAAACGGTTGGCACAGCTGCGCCAGATGTCGACAAACAGCACATCTCCAGCGATAAGCGAATGAGCGGAAAACCAATCCGTCGACAAAACCGTTGTCCCTGCTGCAATCTACGTCGTCTAAACAAAGACCATTGCGATACAACAGCTATAAACGAAAACGCTGATCCCATAGGGCAAAGTAAACACGAGCCCAAGATCGACTACTGTAAATCACACGCCCAATTGTTTACGTAAGCAATCCATTAGAGGTGTGAAATTCCGATCACAGAGCGATCTACTGCATGCAGACAATAACCTCCGCGTCTGTATGTGTGAGCGCGATATTCTCTGGTGAAAAGATTCTCTATCGAGAGAAAGTCACCACCAGCGAAATGGAAAGGAAAACTGTGGGGTGAATGGAATCATCCCCAGAGAACTTACCACAGTCCACCACGCAGAACTCCGGCGAGGAGGTGAGAAAGAAACTGTTCGACCCGAAGTTTAAACTTTTCAAAAGTACGCGAGTAACTAAATTCATTGACCGAACTGCCTCCGAAAGCAAAACCATAAGCGTAATACTGGATGTTCAACGAACAGCAATTCAACGGCCTGTGATCCGCACTAGGGACATCGGAAATGTGTTTATCGGTGGACTAATTTGTTCTCTAAAATACGAAAAGGAGGTGCGGACACTAAATGGTGGAAGTTTGTATACCTCCCGCACAATTATAATAAAATAAAAGTAAACTTCGTGTATTAGACATTTAAGTCAAAAGTAAAAAGAAAAGAAGGAAAAAAAGAATTTGTGTTTAATTAGTTACAGCATTCGCTCCGGTGTCTTTTGTTGTTTTCGTTGACAGTACTGGCAAAGCACATCATTCGCTCTGGTTTCGTTTTGTTTTTCTGCGAACAGTGTTCGGCGGAACACTGCATCAACAGTCGACTCACAAAAAAAACTCATAAAATGCGAGTCTGCAATTTTATGATCCTTTAAAGGTTTGTTTACCCAAATCATTTCCCACAGGCAACAACCTTTTCCATTCTCCTTACCCAAGTTAAAACAAACAACTTGCGCCATAAAACGAACCATAAGTTCGTTTTACCACCCACAGACATTGAGGATCGTAAATGTGCATTAGCAAGATCCTCTGTTAATTGTTCCTTTGTGTTTCGTATTTTGATCCTAAGCCGGGAACGATAAAGGAAGAAAATGACGGCTGGCAAGAGGACCACGCTGACATATCCTTCGATCTGCACGAAAAAAGTCTTCTTTCGGGGAGATTTGGAAAAAAGGACTTGGTTGGTTCTAGAATTTTGACCGAGACGGTCTTGAAGTGGTCCGTGGAGTAAGTGAGATTAAAACGGATAATTTGTTGAGTCGCGGTGAAGAGCGTTTTAGTGAGAAAAGCCAAGTGTCATTTATTTAATAAGACTTTTTTTAGTTAAACCATTAATGAAAGAAAAACTATTCAGTGTCTTTGTTCAAGAGCGTTTTAGTGATAAAAACCAAGTGTAATTTACCGAATAAGATTTTGTTTTAATTAAACGATTAACGAAAGATAAACCAAAAAGTGTCTTTGTTCAAATGAGTACTAAGAGCGTAAGATTAAAGTTTAGTTAAATAAAGAAAAAACAAAGTGTTTTATTTCAAATGCAAAGTTATAAGACCCCTTTCGCGGGCCTACCACTTTAACTAATCTCGTACAAGATGCTCGTTTCTAAAAGTGTGCTGTGTCCCGATTGATCCTATCAGGTTGCGAAATCGGTGAGGGCCTACGCCAACGGTCCTTCCTGCGTGTTGAGACAAAGCAGGTGATCACCAGGTTGAGGCACCTACGCCACCGATATCTCGATCGGTTAGTGGCTAGCACCTCCGTATCAACACAGCGCCATCGCGGCAAGTTTTGATAATCACGATTGAGAACTAGTGAATCTAACACCCTTCTCTAACGGCGCAGACAGGTCCCTTGGATCCACAACCCCAACCAGGCTACGACATTGGGCCCACCAACCTGTTCTCTTCTTGATCTTCCCTGAGTCACCTATTACCTGAACTCTGCCGCCCTCCTAGGGTATACTATCCCGTCCTTCTTTCTTTTACAGGCGGCGCCACCACCACCACCGTCTGCGCTTCAGCAGAGCGGCGGTTCACTCGCAGTCAGACTTTTTGAGATCGTGTACGTATATTCGTCCTAAAATGGACTTAAACTCCCATATTTGATCAGCCGCATACAAAAATGCAGCAGTCAAACTTATTCTAGACCTGGCCGTAAGTTGATTGATTCCGTCGTTAGAACTCTTGACTGTCTCTTTTCTAAAGTCGTTGCTAAACTGATTTGCAGAATGTGTTTTTCCTCTCCCCTCATTTTCCCCCGATACCCGTTAATCTGAAAATGCGCATCAGTTTACGTTGAAAGTCAACTTCAAGCGCACAAATAAACATAGAGAGTCATTCTTTAGCCGAATAACACGAATGTGGAATGTTCTACCTGATCATGTATTTCTTCGTCGTTATAATGTCTACACATTCAAGGCCAATGTACATCGACGCCTGCTTTCCTTATCCTCTATCTCTTCTTCCGCTCACACTCTGTTCGATATTTTAGGTTACTTCAAAATCCCCATTTGTGCGCGCGTTAGTGTAAAAAGGCAACAATTCAAACGGCCCTTCAACATTTCAAGAAAATTGTCCGAAGCTTCAACGACTATAGAATTCTACCATATTGTTTCACTCCTGAACGGTCGCAGATGCGATGCAATGCGCGAAACTTTTCGCCGGTAAACCCAAGTCTGGGGAAAACAACATTATCTTGGTATTGTGCAGCCCGAATTATGTATAACGTGTCGCCAAAGCCAAGTCGAGCGCGAAATAAGGAGCTTGAGCAAGGTATGGTACACGGTGAGTTTAAGGTGCGGTTTGGTAATCAGACCTTTGGTGGTAAATAAGCGACCTTCGATAAATACTCTTTCATTGTTCGGTTGAACCTTTCAACCATTCCGTCTGACTGCGGATGTAAGGGCGTGGTCGTGGTTTTCCTCACACCCAGTGCCGCACAGATGCCTTGAAATATTTGTGATTCGAAATTTCGGCCTTGATCGGAATGAAGCTCACAGGGAACTTCATATCTGCTGATCCAATTATTGATAAGCTGCTCAATGACGGTTGTTGCTTCTTGGTTTGGAATTTGAAGGACTTCTACCCACTTGCTGAAGTAATCCATGATAACTAACATGTATTTGTTGTTGTCGTTTGTTTATGGGAATGGTCCTGAGATATCAATCGCAATTCGCTCGAAGAGGGCAGAAGGTACTGCTTCATAGCGCTCCTTGGTTTTGCTGTTGGTCCTTTGGTCGCAGTGCAAGTTGTGCACTTCCTACACCAAGACTCGACGTCGTCTCTCATGTGAAGTCAGTAGAATCGAGATCGTAATTTTGAAAGTGTCTTGTTAACTCCCAGATGTCCACCGGAGGCCCCGTCTTGCATTTCTGTTAGTACATCCTTCACTTTTGATGGTGGGACTAGAATCTACAGTCGATAGGATTTTCCGTCTGCGGCTTCCCATTTACGCTTTAGAATTCCATCTTCCACCAGCAAGGAGTTCCATTGTGCCCAATATGGTTTAAATGTTTCACTCTTGTCGGAAATATTGTTCCAAGTTGGCCGCTCGTTCTTTTCTTTGTGTTTCAGGATTAGCGACATATCTTCATCCTGAAGTTGAGCTGCGCGTATAACATCACTCGTCCACCCATCTAGTACTTCTACTTGTACATTTCGCAGGTCGTACGCCTCTTCTTTCTCTTCCGCTCTATGACAATGTTTACAATCTGGCTTACATGGTCTTCTTGATAGAGCGTCAGCGTTATTATGCACCTTCCGTTGACGGTGGGAAATTTGGAAATCGTACGTTTGAAGTCGTTCGATCCATCGAGCTATCTGTCCTTCCGCATTCTTAAAATTTAACAACCATTTCAGGGCGGCATGATCCGTTCGAAGGTGGAATCGACGTTCGTAGAGGTACTTATGGAAATTCTTAACGGCTTCTACGCCAGCCAGCAGTTCCTTTCTTGTTGCGCAGTAGTTTCTCTCTGGCTTAGATAGAACTCGACTATAATATGCGACAACTCTTTCCTTACCATCGACTTCCTGTGACAACACTGCGCCGATTCCTGTGTTACTTCCATCAGTATCCAATATAAATGGGCGATCCGAACTTGGGAATGCCAATGTTGGAGTCTTAGATAACTCAGCCTTCAATGTGTTGAATGCTGCCTCACACTTGTCTGCCAATTGAATTTTTTGTCTTTACCCGTTAGTTCGTGTAGCGTTTTAGCCACGTTAGCGAAACCTTTAACAAACCGTCGGTAATATGTGGCTAGTCCCATAAAGCTTCTTAACTGTTGCTTATCTTCTGAAGTAGGCCACTCTTGGACAGCTGCTAAAACGATGTGTCCCAGGAATTTTACTCTCCTTTGGAAGAGTTCACATTTCTGCGAATTGAGCTTTAAGTTGGCCTATCTTAGTCGTTCGAAGACGGAGCGCAGATTATTGATGTGTTCTGGTAAATTACTTCCGACAACGATGATATCGTCCAAGTACACAAGACACGTCTTCCATGTAAGTCCCCGTAGAACACTTTCCATTAGTCGCTCAAACGTTGCTGGAGCATTACACAATCCAAAAGGCATCACGTTGAATTGATAAAGTCCGTTTCCGGTAGTAAACGCTGACTTCTCCTTGTCCTCCTCCTTCACTTCCACTTGCCAGTAACCGCTTTTTAGGTCCAATGTTGAAAACCACTGAGCTCCAGAAAGGGCATCTGGTGTGTTGTCGATTCGAGGAAGTGGGTAACTGTCTTTCTTCGTAACGTCGTTTAACCGGCGGTAGTCGACACAAAATCTAGTTGTCCCATCCTTCTTCTTGACGAGCACTACCGGCGAATCCCATGGGCTCGATGATTTCTCGATAACTCCTTGCTCTTCCATATCTCGAATCATGTTGCCTACTTCTGATTCTTTGGCCAACGGTAGTCGACGAGGTGGCTGTCTTATAGGTCTTGACTCACCCGTGTCAATGCGATGTTTAACTATACCGGTGCGACCGAATTTATCATGTCCTGTCACAAAAATATCAGAAAAATCGTTCAGGAGTGATTTAACGCTTGTCTTTTCTGTCTGTTCATCCGATTTTCTGGGACATCAACTTATTAACCGCAGAGGATGCACCAGAGGGCTGTTGAATTTAATGGTCCTCTCCCCTTGTCTGAATTGAGTTTATCATTGACACGGGTGCACATTCTGCGATTACCTTGTGGCGATTCCGCCAGATCCCATGGCTCGCCTTCCTGAAAAAAACCCCCATAACCATAACCCGGGTCTGCACCAGCTTTCGCTAATGCAATTCGCATTAGCATCTTAGATGCTTCACGCATCAAACAGACCCAATTATTATAACCCTAAAATCCCTATAAAGAAAACTTACCTTCATGCATCCCTTCGCATACAATTTTTCATAAGATTTCTTTGTTTGCTTATTTGGTATTCTGAACCAATTCGGTACCAGACAAATACCATAAATATCGCGCCGTCTATTTTCCTAGCCGCGCCATATACCTTTTCATATACATTGCCTGGCAACCTTTTTTGTTTGTCTTACCAACAAACAACCCAAGCAGCTGCATATAATTAGCGCAATATACGCTGAAACCAAATTCTCCAGCATTTCCTAATGCAAATATGAACCCGGTTTCTATTGCAGCCAGAGATGCCATAAACATCCAATATGCTTTTAGCACCTTTTTCTCCTAACGTCGAAAATAGCGACGAGGCATTGTATAAACACGACCCTCATTAAAGAGCGAACCATTTGGTCGCCTTTTCTTTTGTCCTTGCCTGTTTCGCTGTTCCTCTGCACGTGTGAATAGCATTGATCTCAACGATCCCACCTATACCACCATGAGAGACTTTACGTTTCCCTGGTGGTAGGTAAAAAACGATATCCTTAGTGGAGAGGATATCGTTTGAGTCGTAATTCAATCTCCGTGGCGGTCGGGTCGCTCGCCATTCACCGTACCTCCGCCGGGTACGGTGCGAAACCAGTTAATTCGAGTCGAGTGTTTTCTTTTGAAGAAGTTAGTGTGGTGTAGTACTTTGTGGTTTTTAAAAGATGCTGGGCAATTAGATAACAAAACAAGTAGTTATTCAGATTGAATCAAATGAAGCCATTCGATAAAATACATCCAATAAAAATAAAGTTCATTAACTGTTTGATTTTCAAAATTTAAAGTGAACAACTGTTTTGGTGTTTCCTTTTGTGTCGGCGGAACGACGGATTTCCTTCGGTGGAATAATTAGTCCCAATACATGATGGAGGAGGAAGTAGAACGGAGTACCCATGCAGGTACATTACTTCCTCCCCACATTGGTGACCCGCGAGTGTAAAAAGAACACGTAACCTCCGAACAAAACAGTGACTTTTGGTGACCAGCGAAGAACTCGCGAATCTTCGTTCGAGTGTCAGGAGTATAAAACGGTGACTAGCGGCGAACAATTGTGGCGGCAATTGCCGGTAAAATAATATATGGGCAAAACACATCGCCCCAACGCCAGCCTTTCTTCCAGCACGAGGAACAACACCATCTCCGCACCATCATCTGCAGAACAAAACAACAACCACCTCAACAACAATAGCCAGGAGTTGGTAAGATAAGTATCCTTCCTTCTTTTTTTTTGTATTCACCAGCCTTACAAGTGTAAGAGTTGTCGGAACTAAACCAATCAGATGCCTTCGAATTAATACGCAATTAACAAAAGACAATTAAAAGGATACCCACTACCCAACACCGCTTTGCCAACGACCTCCCAACGATGCAACGTAGCCACCTGTATCACCGAACAGCAGCACAGGACACATGCTCAACATCACCAGCGTAACCATGCCACGAGCAACTCAACATTCCAACAACATGGGTGCAAGTTCAGTGACAAGATGTATGTTGCCTATTCCGAGATGATGTTAAGAATTGCAGGCATTTCACAATTTATGATACCAGAAACCGGAGATATGTGAACAACTCGACTGGCTGCGATTATCCTTAACAAACACTGCTTAATATCCTTTACAGTTTTATGTATGATGTAGTAATATTAAATTCCTTAAAACTTTTTAATTTTTTTTTCTTCTCTCCTTTCCTTTTTGTATTGTCTTCATGTAAGCTCCTTCTGAGCGAAACTTAAAATTTGTTTCCTAAAAAACATTTGTGTGCATTGACATTTGTTATTCAAAAATTAATTACCGATTTGAAGTGCAAATTACCACACACAGTTCTAATTAAGCGATTTTCATGGTAAAGGTAGACAACTGGTTCGAAACAGTTGTCCTGCCAGTCTAAGAAAACCGTTTAATAAGCTTGACTGTTAAAGGCTATAAAAGATATCGATATTTATATGAATGAACGTATGTCCGGAAATATGTTCATTTGTATGAATGCGTTTCTTTTATTTTCTTTTAAAATAAACAAACATTAATCCGAATATTAAAAATATTTTTATATTCTCCCCTTTGTTCTCCTAAATTTCTGCCTTTCTTCTGTCTTACTTAACACTTTGTATATTAAGCAAACTCCAGTTATTTAAAGAAAACATGACCTTATATAAAACACTTAAGTATACCCATAAAATATCAATTATAATAAAGTTAAACCCTATACTATACAGTTTTGTTTCAAAACATGCGCTTTGTCGCACAAGAATTATCGATAGAAAGTCAGGGAACGCCTGTAACTGTTGTCCAGCATTAAATCCAGACTAAAATTAAGTAGTTTCCGATACTCTATTTATATTTACACACTATAATACATCAACATGTACATCTACAAGAAAAATTAACATATGGATTACCCCCTTTAAGATACGAAGACAGAGAAAGTGTAAGCAAACAGTTCCCTACAATTGTGTATAGTAATTAAAAGAATAAAAATAAAGCAACATAATAACGTGCATAACAATAATTAGACAAAACATAAAAATAATTTGTAATACCCTAAAGCAGCAAAATTTGTATTATACTAAATATTACGTTAGATGTACTACATCGTACCTAATTCTATTTGTGATTCGGTGGTATTAGTACAAGTTTTGTTTTGTTCTCTCCAAGAAACACGCACACTAATTAAAAATATACATAAAGTAAGCAACAAAATACAACATAATCAAATGTTAACATATTGTCAGTAAAAACAAACCAAAAACACATAAGCATTAAAGTTATATTATTAAAAATCGTAAACATTGTAAATAATATACATAAAACAAATGGCAATAGATATAGCTCAATAAATTTTATGCGCAATTATATATATCGACAAGTAACATAAAGTAAACGCACCACGGCACAATAATTACCTTACCTTTTTTTGTGTGCGTGCTACCATATCCATTTGAATAGAAACGGTTACTGCAATTTTTTTTTTAAGAACAAAATAATTATTGTAAACCCCTTCCGGGTAATGAATTACGCACAACCTAGTACAACCGTAATGTCCCGCACGACTCCGCGCTCACACAATTCGACTACACACGACTCCGCTTACTACTTCTCTCGACTTCTCAACTACACGCGACTCCTCCACTTTAATGTTTTTCCATTTCAGTTGACTCCACTAAACCCCTTTTCAACTCCGTTCTCGGTAGACCCCCTTCGACAACACTCACCTACGACTCCACACGACTTTTTTTCAACCTCTTCCGACTACATTTAATTTCTTTTTCGACTACACGTCGCTCACATTCAACTCTCTCGACTCCATTCATTCCTCCACAACCGACTCCTCTCTTAACAGCTCGTCTCTTACATCGGGACACAATGCCCCTTAAACACTGGACCCCACCCAACCTCACTTGACCCCACATCGGCTCAATTTATTCCTTTAACCGGCTCCTCATCACACCCTTCGGACTCTTCGAGTTCAAAGTGATGACCTTTGGCCGTTTTTAAATACTGGCAAAACTCGCCTCTATCCACCCTTTTAAGGCTCCTTTACTAAATATTGGCGCACACGCACGCCACTGCTCAACACCCATTCTCGGCAAACCGGCCCCTTATGTAACAACAGCTACTATGCGTAGCATATAATCTATAGGACGTCCGGTTTTGTCTCGCGTGAAACATCTCAACCTTTTCTTTTCTTTTCTGCATATTGGCGCTCATGCTCGCCAACCATAGCCTTCATGCAACCGTCCTTGACCTTCCACCCTATTTCAGCAAGCCAGCTTCCTCGTAACACAGCTACTACGCCTAGCAGCACCTAGCAGGACACCTGGCTTAGCTCCTTTATTTAAACTTCAGGACATTCGTCCTTAGATCTCCTACGTCTCCCAAATGTCTCAGCAACACCGGTCCACAAATCAAACCGATACCACCGGACTGAGACATTATACCTGGTTCCCCAATCCTTTAGCCACCATGGTTCCCCTTTAGCGGCAACTAAAGGCTATACACGCCTCTCTACGCCGCCTCAAATACCTAGGTGCATAATACTTCGGAGAGTGCAGCAGTTACTCTAGGCCGCCTTGTGGTTAGACACAACCAACCATACCCCAGGAGCCCCGTAATCTAAGTCGCCCAACTTAAACGAGCGCGATTGGCCGGCACTCCCAACAAAGCGCCGCTTGGTCAAGGTTGCGGTCGCCGTTTATCAAGCTCCGCGGTCGACACCGGAGCCGATATATCGGACCTCCCTCGATCGGTAAGCCGCGCAACTGGAGCGCCCGCCCCCTTTTTACCAGTCACAGCGGCAAACAATTTGCCATACAAACGTATGGACAAAAGACACCCGCTCTGGACTTGGTCCCTTTCCATTCCGCACACGGCAACCCGTCACTGCGGATGGAAATTACCCTGGGATAAGTTCCCCTCCTTCTCGCACACACTATTTCGTCACTGCGGATGTGAGCGGATTTCCGGTAGGTTCCGACCTATTCGGGCGATAAGCCTGTTGGTCCACGAGACCCATAACAGGCCGATGGACCACGCCGCACACATTTGCCCTTGATGGCATCAAGCGGTAACAACTGTGTCCATCTTATCGATAAAGGCCCAAACAATAACCAGGAACTGGTCACAACGACAGTCCCGTAACATTACCACAGCGCATTCCGAAGCAACCTCCCTATCATTACAGCACCCACCATCGAGCATTCCCTCGCCCCTACCTTTTTTTTCGTGACTACGTCACTGGGAGGGGAGTACTGTGGCGATTCCGCCAGATCCCACGGCTCGCCTTCCTGAAAAAAACCCCCATAACCATAACCCGGGTCTGCACCAGCTTTCGCTAATGCAATTCGCATTAGCATCTTAGATGCTTCACGCATCAAACAGACCCAATTATTATAACCCTAAAATCCCTATAAAGAAAACTTACCTTCATGCATCCCTTCGCATACAATTTTTCATAAGATTTCTTTGTTTGCTTATTTGGTATTCTGAACCAATTCGGTACCAGACAAATACCATAAATATCGCGCCGTCTATTTTCCTAGCCGCGCCATATACCTTTTCATATACATTGCCTGGCAACCTTTTTTGTTTGTCTTACCAACAAACAACCCAAGCAGCTGCATATAATTAGCGCAATATACGCTGAAACCAAATTCTCCAGCATTTCCTAATGCAAATATGAACCCGGTTTCTATTGCAGCCAGAGATGCCATAAACATCCAATATGCTTTTAGCACCTTTTTCTCCTAACGTCGAAAATAGCGACGAGGCATTGTATAAACACGACCCTCATTAAAGAGCGAACCATTTGGTCGCCTTTTCTTTTGTCCTTGCCTGTTTCGCTGTTCCTCTGCACGTGTGAATAGCATTGATCTCAACGATCCCACCTATACCACCATGAGAGACTTTACGTTTCCCTGGTGGTAGGTAAAAAACGATATCCTTAGTGGAGAGGATATCGTTTGAGTCGTAATTCAATCTCCGTGGCGGTCGGGTCGCTCGCCATTCACCGTACCTCCGCCGGGTACGGTGCGAAACCAGTTAATTCGAGTCGAGTGTTTTCTTTTGAAGAAGTTAGTGTGGTGTAGTACTTTGTGGTTTTTAAAAGATGCTGGGCAATTAGATAACAAAACAAGTAGTTATTCAGATTGAATCAAATGAAGCCATTCGATAAAATACATCCAATAAAAATAAAGTTCATTAACTGTTTGATTTTCAAAATTTAAAGTGAACAACTGTTTTGGTGTTTCCTTTTGTGTCGGCGGAACGACGGATTTCCTTCGGTGGAATAATTAGTGACAATTGGATGGAGGAGGAAGTGAACCGTGTGCCCATGTCAGGTACAATACCTCCTCCCCACAACCTCTCCTTTTCTTATTGCGATCGGCTCCTTGCACGCATTTAGTACTCTGACGGGTACGATGTGCTTCTTCGCATCGATAAGGGCTTTCCCAACAAGGATGTTCCCCTTACGCTGATTTTGTACAGCTTCGGTGATGTAAAATCGATTGTCACCGGAATTACTCTCGAGACTGGTCCAAATTACCGAGTCTGAACGAGCTGGGATCTCATCTTCCTCACGCACATAACATTTCAGTCTTCGCAGTTGTTCGTCCTGCAATGTAATAGCAACCTGTAAGTTACCAATTCGCAGTGTTCTTTGCCCGATATCTACAACAACTTGGTGCTCCTTCATGAAATCCATTCCAAGAATGCATTCGTCCGTAATATCGGCAACCAAAAATTGGTGGGAGAAGGAAAATTTGCCCAACACTATTATGCTCTCGACTTCTCCGTAGACTGTAGAGCATTCTCCTGTAGCAGTCATCAAAGCGTATCTTCTATTTTTATTAAGGGCTATTTTGTGCACGACATCCGGCCGAATTATGGATCTCGTTGCTCCAGTGTCGATTGTCACTGTTGTCGTCCTTGCTTTAACAATCGTAGTGATAACCAAACTTTGGTTATCCCGTTGGAGTTGTGATACAGTTACGATGCTGCGGCTGCACATTCCACCAGGCGACTTTCGCCCCGTAAAGTCTGCCCTTACAAGTTTCCCGAGCTATTGCCCTCAGGTTGGTCCGTTGATGGTCTCCTCTTATGATTAGCGCATGAACAACAATTCTCACTTGATATTTCATTCGTTCGCCGACGTTTCCTACAGTCAACAGAGATGTGGCCGACTTCGCCGCATGTCCAACACTTCATATCAGGCCTCGGGGTTCTCCGTTGTACATGCCCGATTCTTTGGCAGGAACATTCCTCGACGGACATTTCTCGGACTCTATATGTACTCCTGGTAGCCAGTTTAGCAGATTCATATGCCAATGCGAACGCCAGTATTTCATTAGTCGTCTTCTTTCCCGCTAAACGAACGGCCTGTTGCAAGTCCCGATCTTGGAGTGCGTTTATAAATGCATCCATTGCTACCTCGTTCAGAAGTTCCTTAGTCATATTTGAATAAGACAAGTTTGCCAATCGCTCAATGTCTGCCTGCAACTGTTGAAGATTTTCTCCAGGTTTCTGCATTCTGCTCCGTAGTTACATGCGGTAGACCTGCTGTCTCCATACCTAGCTTCAAGGCCGTCTCTTACCGCTTGGAAATCTGTTTGCCTCTCTGCTGGTATTTGGTTTGTAGCAATTCTGCAGCCGCCCCGCGGAGTGACAAGATTAGTGTTGTTGATTTTTGCTCATCCAACCACTTATTATAATTGGCTGCGGCGTCAAACTGACGTATAAATACGGAGAAGGGTCCCGTTCCATCGAAGGTTGGCGGTTGCATCCTTGTATCTTTGTAGTCATGTTGATTGCCTGGCGAAGTCTTATTTCTCTCAACACACTCAAGTCTCTTTTCGATTCGTGTTATTTCATCGGTGACTTTCTTGAATTCAGATTCGTTTTTTAGATCCATATTTTCTACTTCGTTTCGAATTTCTTCCTTAAAGTGTTGAAAATTACATTTCATCCAATGCGTTTGGGCATCCAACTTTGCATTTTGGGCGTCGAATTTTGAATTTACGGTGTCGAATTTTGCATTAACATCTGTAGCTTGTGCGTCCAATTTTATCATCATCATCCTGAACATCTCCGAAATGTCCAACTGTGGCGAACTCTTCTCCGGTACATTGGCACCATCTTGACTCGGTGTTTCTTCTCCATCCGGACAGTCTGGCGCAATCGCAAAAACATATGTGTCAACATCAATACCCTCTTTCTCCATTGCTGCTTGTAGACGCTGTCGAAGAATTTGCTTCTGTCCTCTGCTATCCAGATTCCGGTCCTCAAGTTCCTTCTTCCACTCAGGAACGCGAAGACCCTCCAAATGTCGATCTGACATCGTCACAACACACTTTCATACACTTATTCACTTAAACAATAATTAATCCCACTTCTGACACCAATTGTAGTGAGCTTAGGGTTGGCTGGATTAATTATTTAAAATAAATAAGAGCCGTTAAATCGATTTTGAATTAATATAACACTTTATTCGTCCGTTAATAACAACCGTTACTTTTACCGTACACTTAACGATTTCTTGACTTATCGCTTTCGTACTTATATTCTTTACTTATCGCTTGCTTCACTTTCTTACTTATTACTCGTCTCCATGATCTGTGTGTGACGTATTTATACCGTTCCCTCATTCTGATTCGACGTTTCGTTTCCGTCGGTTCCATACCCTTGAATGTTCTACTGTTCCTAGTCTCCAGTTTTCCAGTACTTTATAGAATATTTTAGTACTTTGTTTCGGACTTTCTCGAATATTCTAGTTGTTGTATTCCAGAATACTACCCTTATTAAATTTAACACTGAATCTCCTTACACATCCTTAAACACTTCCTTTAACATATATTACATTCTCACTTAATACATACCATTCATAAATATTCACAATATTGCCAGTTACAGCACATTTAATAACTTGCCCCTTTTTATTTCAAAACAGAGCACTTTGATGTTCGTTCAAATTTTATTCAATTTAAAAGTCACAGAAACTAAAGGAATACTTTGAGAAAATTATTATCATCATCATCATCGGCACTAAAACCGGGGACCGGTTTTGGACTTATTTAGCAAGACCTGTTCATATTATAATTTACAGTAAATTAGAACACAATGTTCTATAAGTAGAGAAAAAATTCAATAGTAAAATCAGTTTGAGTTTGGAGTTGAGTTAGAGAACAGAGTTAGTTGAATTGCTTACAGTCTCAAGTAAATTTATGTTTTGAGTTGAGAATAAGTTTTCCTTGAGTGAAGAAGATGATACACAAAATAAACAATATTAAGGAGACGGAATTAGTTTTTTTCTTAATTAATTAATTATCAATTGCAACAAATTCCCGCTCAAACGTACTTTCTATCGGAACAGAATAATAAATAAAAGGAAAAATAAAAGGAATAATAACTAAAAGAAAAACAAAAGGTCCCCGCTCTTCCCTCAACCGAGGAAGCACGGCGCCGGACGCCAACATAGTACTGATTGTCATATGCGTCACAATACTACAGCCCGAGTGCTTTACTAAATTTGACTATTTATAGTAAGCTGATGGCTAGTAGTGGACTCTGAATTTTTTTTTATCTTAACCTAAAATTGTGTACAGAAACCAGCCAGTTCAGTAACTAACGAGACATAATTGAGAAAATATTCATTAGCGCAAAGAGTTGACAGCTATTGTAAATAAAAAAAAAAAACAATGGTAACAGAAAAATTGTTTAAACAATCTTTTCAGATGCAGCATTGATGTTTCCAAGTACAGGCAAAAGCGCAACTTGGTGATTTATATAACTTTAAAAATTGAGAACGTTAAGACTGATTTAATTTGTTCAGATCACTCAAACCGACTGTGGCCTGAGGGCATCAGAAAACACTCTCTTCTAGGAAAGGATTGTACAAATAATGGGATCTTTCTTGATGCATACCGTAAATAACTTTTGTCTTTTGACTTCGTTGCACTCGGCAGCGCAGTCTAGCAATTTATCATATTTCCCGACTGCTGCAATGGTAACGTCTGTTATATAGCATCGTAACACAATTCCTTTTCGTTGAATTTAATGTTCGTTGTACACAAAAGTGCTTTCCACACAAACATACTTTTATTTGGGGCAACACATTACTTTTAGCTGCTGGCAGTATTCTGGACAGGATGCATTTGTTGCCTTACTGCCTGGAAGTGTACAATATGGGCATATTGCGAATAGTGTAAACATTGCAGTGCTAACTTTTGAAACTCAAATAATGTAGAAAACAATTGACGGATCTTCCTTGATTCCTTTTCTAACTTCAGGCGGAAATATGCTTTCATATAGTGTAATTTGGTTCAGTATATTTCGGGACAAATCGTGTATGCAATTGACATGAGATTTTATAGCCTAGACTTTCAACTGGAGTAATATAAAGCACAATGTTCAAAAGTCACGGAGACGCTCACATTTAGTCTCGGAGTTCTTTGTTAATATTAAATGTAAGGTAAACGAACTAAAGTTTTGTGTCTTGTGAATTACTCGAGAAGACTGAATCTCTTTAAGCACAATCGGGGGGAATAAATTGCGGCTGTCCCTATACCGTAGACTCATTTTACAGACCATTATAAATCATGATTAGAATCGGGAGCAGACCATTTTTCACAACAGCATTTATCGCTGTAACTGAAATGACAATGCAATTCTGTAAAATAAACTTTGACCTGACATTTAAGAAATGAGTCGATTTCATTCGATCCGCCAAAGATTCGCATGTGGATATTTCTTCCGTTACGTTTTTTTTTACTTCAATTCCTGTGACATCCACACATCGTGTTTTGATGTAGATGGTTTAAAACTCTTTTGGGATCAACTTATAATTTCTGGGTGCTACTGCTATTGCTAACGTGCGTGTGTACAACTTTTTCGATGATTGACAACTTTTGTGAGATTCATCTTTAAGATCGAAAATACTGGAACGAAATCGTTGAAACCAAAATGTTAATAAAAGGAAAGAAAAACAGTTCCCCACCCGGGGCTTGTTGACATTTACATACACAAGAAAGTGCTTACTTGTACAAAACAAAGCAAAAAAAAGTAAAAGTAACACGAATAATACTTCTCAGTATACATATAGTATTTATTTTACCGTTCAGAGATTTATCTCGAGTCTCCGGTCGAAGATAAGGTTTTTTTTTCCCGAAGAAAATTTTTTTAAAGAAAACAATATACATATATATATATATATATATATATATATATATATATATATATATGTATATATATATATATATATTTATATATATATATATATATATTTATATATATATATATATATATATTTATATATGTGGGGTACGAGGTATGCGCCAGCACGGACGCGGTTTCACTGCGCCCCCAACACGTCACTGGAAAAATGAAACCGACAAAGTTCACCAACGGGGAAGAGAGAAAGGAAATAAAACGCACTTGTCCGGTTTTAATGTTAATGCTTCTCTTTTTATTTGTCTCTACTTATCTGTTTATTGCTGAATTCCCCCTTTTTACTTAGGATCACTCCGGCACTATATTCCATTTGACCACGGTTTCGAGGGCCCTTAGTTTTGGTTTCGGCTTGATTCCCTAAGCCACATTCTAGCAATTCGACCCGATTAACAACGAACGCCGTAAATATCACCTCGAGACACTTCGCGGCCTTTGGCGTCTGGTGGTTGGGTAGGACCGCGTGCTCCTAACAGTGGCCCGAGTCGCGCCGCGCTATATTTCAAAGGGCGGTTGAATACGCGAGGGTACCCAAACGTAAGGTGGCCGAAACACACTTCAGGTTCTGGTGAGCGGCTCCCGAAATATACTGTGTTAACACCGACCGGGTGGGTTGAATGGAGACGTTTGTAATTAGGCAAAATGCTTGCAGACGGCGTGGCGATGCGCGCTCGATGGCGGTTGGATCTCGACTGACTAATGAAATTAAAAAAATTTCATAGCAGAAATAAACTTACTGTCACTTCCGAGGAATTTCGAGTAGAGTTGCTATGCTCGCATAATAATTCAGTTCCAGCGAATCCTTGCCGTACAAGCTGCGTTGGATTCGTTGGTTGCGTATACCGGGAAATTGAAATTGCTTGGGTGCAAGCAAGGAATATTGTTTAGATAGGATATTAACCGAAGTCATTTTGGGGAAATGTATGCGGCTTGGTATAGTTGGTGGCGATGGTTAATGTTCCGTTGTGGATTTGAATATGCGTTTTGTTACGGGATATGCATTTCGGGGAAATTAGGATTGCTTGGTCGCAAAGAGGGAATATGAATTTAGTAGAGAATTGACCGAAGCAATTTTGGGAAAATGTATGTGGGGTGATGTAATTGAGGGAGATGGTTAATGTTTGTTGTAGATTTGAATATACGTTTTATCACGGCATATCAATTTCGAGGAAATTGTGATTGCTCGGTCGCAAAGAGGGAATGTGAATTTAGTAAAGGATTGACCGCAGCAATTTTGGGAAAATTAATGCGGGGATGATTAGAATATATTCTGTTGAATTATATTCTGTTGAAGGTTTGGAATGTATTTTATTGAAGGGTTTGGGATGTATCCTATTGCGGATGGGGAGGTGGGTTACAGGTTAAGGTAAGGCGACGCGCTGTTAGCGGTCAGGGTTGGTTGGCGTTGTGGGTTAGTTCTCCATGTGGTATAGAGAATCCCAATATATATATATATATATATATATATATATATATATATATATATATATATATATATATACGAGTATATATATATATATATATACGAGGGTGGCCTGAAAAGTTTCCGACCTCATCGTGAAGATAGCAGCACTCGTCAATAAAAGCTAGTGAATGTAGTTGTGCATCTTGTGACAGTTATTCACCAACATTTCAGCCATTTTGGCCGCGTAGTTTTTATTTGACAGTCGTTTGATGTGAGTGTTTTTGTGAAAATGGACAAATTTGAGTATTGAGCTGTCATTAAATTTTTGTTTTATGAAAGGCAATACCCCTACGCAAATCAAAGATGAGTTGGACTCCTTGTATGGGAACTCTGCACCATCATCTACCACACTGGAATTTTGGACAGCTGAATTCAAACGTGGCCGTGAGAAATTGGGAGACGATGAACGTTTGGGACATCCAAAAACGGCAACACCTGACGATAACATCGCTAAAGTTCACCAAATGGTGCTAGACTACCGCCGAATCAAAGTGAGAGAGAGCAGAGGCTACGAAAATGTCCAAAGAACGTGTTTGTTACATACTTAATCAATATTTAGGCATGTGAAAGCCGTCCGCGGGTTGGGTGGCACGTTTGCTCACGTTAGATCAAAAACGCGTCAGAATGAACATTTCCAACGCACTGTGTGGGCACAATAAATCCGAGTTTTGGCGCCGATTAATTACTGTTAATGGAACTTGGATACATCATTATACACTCGAAACAAAAATACAGTCAAAACAGAATCGGCTCCAAAAAAAGGAAAAAAAAAATCAACTCACTGAAATGACTGTTTAATAAAAACGACACGTCCAAAATGGCTCAAATTTTGGTGAGTACTGTCAAAAGATGCACAACTATATTCACTAGCTTTTATTGACGAGTGCTGCTATCTTCATGTTGGGGTGTTAAACTTTTTAGGCCACTCATGTATATATATATATATATATATATATATATATATATATATATATATATATATAGACCTTGCCACATTGATTTGGATGATATAGCGTTGTATAAAATATATGCCGATGTAGGATTATATTTTTAAGTATTTTACCTCAGCGGGGTGGTTACGGGTTCTTTTGACCAGTGTCCAAGGTAAAAGGATGGGTCACTTTGTTTTAGTTTGTTTTTTAGAGTTTACTTTATTTTATCGGGTATTGGTTTGTGGCCGTTGGTCTCGGCCTCGAGATTTCGACTGATCCCAAATCATGAAAAAAAAAAAAAAATTGGCCGGCGATTTTAGGGAGACAGGGACAAATGTGTCCTTCATCTTGTCTCTGGCTTCTGGTCATCTTGCGATAACCAGAATCACCCATATCTGTTAGGATGTTGGGCTCGGTCTCGAGATATGAAAAGAAAGGGGGAAGGAGGTATCTAAGGATAGTGTGGACAGGGTTAGTTCAAGTGTTCTCTAACTACTTGCATGGGGGGATGGTAGGAAAGAAATCGTACAAGACCGGTAGGTCTTGAGTGCGGTAGTAAACGCAGACCACGTCTTTGGCGTCCGATAATCTGCGCTTTGGTCGGTGGGTGTGTGTGTGTGTGTGTGTGTGTGCGTGTGGGTGTGCGTGTGCTGTCTTGTACTGTGCGTGTGTGTTTGTAGTGTGTCAGCAGTAGACCCTATGTGATGGGTCCAGGAATCTTCTATTATAGAGGAGAATGTTGTTGGGAGGGGTGCTTTCTTCAGTTTTGTACTGAAGAAGAAAGTGTGGTGGTCTGATCCGAACAGATCGAGAAGAGAAGGGTCAATAATGCAAGACTCCTGTACAAGTAGGTTCTCGGTGTTCTGAATGATTTCGAGGTACTTATATGCTAATTGTAGCAAGTACTCGTCGATAGGGGTAATGGAGGCACCTTCGTATAGGTGTGAGTTTGGGTAATGGCGACCATCAGGCCTTCTAGAGTGGTTGGTGCATCTTCTGCCTTACAGTATAAGAACTTACAGTACACGAGGTTACAGTATGGAAGTTGGCATTGAAAACATCCAGGTATAAGAGTTTAGGGTATACGAATTCGCCGCGCAAGATATAATAATAGTTCATAGCATACAAGTGAATGGTATATCAAGATCACCGTGTAATACAGAACCATTATGGCAGTCGTGATTTAACGTAAACGGTCTCATAACGGTATAACTATATTAATAGTGACACAGAGGAAGATACGCTCTGAAGATTGTTCTTTCGAAAACAAGAAATCTTTCCATTTGGGCCAAAGATATGGAGGACCATATGGGAAAGGCGTATGCTATTCCAGATCGGATTAGTTTCTTATAGCAGAGGGACTTAACTTTGGTCTCAACTTTGTTGCTCCACTTCAAGATAATGTGCAGTTGCTTAGACCGACCGAGGCCCCTTTGAAGAATGTGGGTCACATGTTTGATGAAATTCGTTTTTGGGGTATAAATGACCCGAAGATATTTCATTCTCTACTCTGGTCTAGTCGTAATCTGGGTAAGTTTAGTCGGGGCGGTGGCAAGGCTGCAAGGTTCACTAAACTTCCACAGTCTTCTCCCGAAAATTGTTCAGCAACCCACACTTTCGGAATACCGAGCGGAAAGGAAAATAAAACCCACTATTGTCGTTGGCTATTTGTTCTTATTTTATTGATTATTTAACACTCTCAAGTTTAGTATAAAAAAGGTGCTTGCAAGTCGGACAAAACAGCTCATCGGCGGGCCATACGATGAAACATACAAAATCCGTCTTATGTGTTTTGACAATAAGTTTTCGACTATAATATATACACTGATTTCAAAGTGAACACACTACACACTAATTGTAGATGAACAGGGCGTAACAGCTGAGGATGACTGTTGAATAAAATGTTTCTGGCGAATTATTGTTTAAGTGTAAATGCGGAAGGCAATCATTTTAATGTCTGAAACACTGTTTGTGGCGTTATCTTCACGTAATTTTGTTTTCGTTTGTTCTAAATTTAAATCCAAATCCAAGATTGCGACAATGAGAACAGTGTGCGTGATTTTTGCCCCGCTCGCGCTCTAACTCGAATCCGACATTCAGCGATCTCTACACGTCTGTGTTATTGGGCGAATAAATGTCGACTCCACATCCGCCAGCGGCCATCGTGACGGAATTTTCTATCGATCTGGAAGCCAATTCGATCTTGTACTTGGTGATAACCAATGAGCGATCGAATTGGAATCTTTGACCGAAGCATTTCCCCTGTGGCCGTAGAGGCCTGGATGAAAATCCATTCGTTGGAAACCAAGCTAAAGAAGATACGAAGGGTGCATAAAAGGAAATTCAAATATTCGGCTAATCAAATAGATCGCGAACGAAGGCTAGCTGTATTGTTCTGGTGAACGATGGAGGATTAAGTCAACAAAATCTTCGCCGACGATGCCGAAGGACCAGGCTGGATGGCCGTATATTTGGTTTAGGCAAGCATCGTAGGGCATAACCTTTAATAAGATTGTTTAACTTAATGTGCTGGTACATGGCTGTACACAATTGCATCAGAGATTGGATGCAACGAAAGAAATTCGACCCTGTGCAAACAAATAGTCGCTCGACAGCGGCCGCAAACGGTTGTTCTGTGTATTCTAGCAATTCGTTTATGCTAAGGAATGTCGTTGTGCCGTTCAAAATAACTTCTTCTGTTTATACATTCATTATACAGAAGCATTCCTTTTCGGTAGCCAGCGTGAGAATTGTGGCTGATCGTTGTTTAGACAACGTATCCTTAGGCATCGCCGATGCGGTGATCGTTCCTCGATAGGGCAACGGATAGAGTAATCGGTCCTACTGATGTACAAATAAATGCGCGCACGTCAAGGCTAAAGCCATTTCATCGAAAATAATAGGGGAATATTGTGGAAGGCATAAATGGATTCTTTTGTGACGTTAGGTCAACAGAAGATTTGCTCGCCATAGCCAGGGCCAGGGCTAGGGTAAGGTTTGTTTGTTTAACGAATAATGTATCGTAGGGCATGATGAATGGAAATCTGGCTTGCAGATATGCCAGCACACAAGTAGCCCATCATGTATTTAATGGACCAACGGATTGTTAGACAAAGATACGCAGAAGAATTGGCGTGTGTTTGGTGGGTATATGGTCGACTTTAGGAACCGATCGGTTCATGGAGGATGAACCGGAATGGTTTAGTAGATGTGTATGCGTGCTAGGGCTTGCTTTAAGGTGGAAAATGGTGCGGGGTAGCTTACGCTGCTCATTTTCAGGTAAGTAAAATGACTTTGAAAGGTAAGCGGAAGACATGTTAATTTGGGAATGCCTTAAAGAACCCCCCCAGTAGTAGCTCCTATTTTTATTCGGATATTCTGTGAATATCGAGAAGTGGGTTGGGAGTGTTTACTACCCATAATTATAGCTACTGCTTTGGATGGGGTAAGTCGAATTTCCCATCGACTGTAATACCGATACAGTTCGTCTAGATGAGGGTTGAGTGGGTTTGTTTCGAGTTTTCGGCTTTTAAATGACGTGTAAACTAGGACATCATCCGCATAGCTTATCTGGTTTACTCTCCCGTTCACAGGGCGAGGAATATCTGAGGTGTAGATATTAAATAAGATGGGGCGGCACTGATCCCGAATCCAAAAGGCGCCGCCCTTTTATATTCTGAGGCGACAGAGATTTGTTAAAATTTTTACTTACAAATTTTAAGAAGCACAAACAAGATTTTGTGTGTGCTTGAATTTGAATGGGATTCTAGGAAGTGGATGGGAATTTGGTAGAACAAATTCCCGGAAGGAAAAATTATGAAATGCATTTAGAATTAGGCATTTCATAATGTTAGGGTTATTGGGAAATGTATCAATGTACGACAAATGGATTTTCGGTTAAATTTATCGTGCTGTAGTGCTCCAATAAGCCCTACTACTTTTTTCCCCCATTCCTACATCCAAATCCTAGCTATCTTAATCCAAAACCAAAAATCCTATCAAAATCATGAAAAACCAAAACTAAATCCAAAATTCGCAATAAACGAATCAAAATATTCGTTTATCGCTTTGCATTTGCCCCCACGGCATAATTTAATCAAAAAACCTAAACTAAAATCAAAATTCGCAATAAACGAATCAAATATTCGTTTATAGCTTTGCATTTGCCCCACGGCATAATCTCAATTCAAATCCAGAAATATATTTCAATCTGGTAATTTCCCTAGAAAATTAAACAAACCAAATCGATGGCAAATCACACCAGATGTTCGAATTTGCCACAAGCAAACTATACCCAAAATACCATTTCCAATTCTCATATACAAATAGATTGATGAAGATTCAGAAAACTGAATCTTATCTAAAGTAAACACAACATCTCACTCGAAAGATCGAGATTGTTGCACGAAAATGTGTATCTTTGGGATACAATTTTCGATTCATTTTCCTTTATAAAGGGATAGCAAAACGATCTCGAGGCCGCAGTAATATATCGTCCATTCTCCCTGGAGGAAGTACCCCAGGAGAAAGGCGGCAGTATCTAAATCCTCATGCCACAGAGCAGAGATTTTTCAAATTCTGTTGTAAACATTTAACATAAAATCCAAATAAAACTTAACCAAAATTAACGCTATCTTTCTTTGGAAATTGTGTATTGTCACCAACGCTGGACGATTCTTTTCTATTGTGCACGAGGACGACTCCGAAAATTGGTACAGGAACCGGTACTGAGATTGGTATACAAGGACGTTATCCCCTAAGTTACGTCCTACGAAAATCAGGACGTTGCTCTTCCCTCTGGATCAGAGGAAGCACGGCAACGACCCCTTGCTGCTGGAGGGTGTCGTGTCAGGAACATTCTACAAAGAGATCTAACGTCCTTTTCAGGACAAGAAAACGCGCTTCCGGAGGAACAACCCCCACAACAGCAGAACAGTGCATATGATTCACTTGGGGAACATTATTGGGATTGTAGATAAATGGTAGCGTAATTGGGGTTGAATCAATGTGCGACAAATTAACTTTTGGTTTAACTTGTCGCTCGTATGATTTACTATGGGAACAAGATTGGGATTATAATGGGGATTGGCTGGGAGTAGTGATTTAGGATCACTACACCGATATTAAATAATATTAAAAAAAAAAAAAAAACATATTCGCAAAATTTTTTATTTAACATCATTTCAAGGTGTTGACCCAACTCTAGAGATTGGATGTATAGGAGTGTATATTATATATGAAGCCCTTCACGGAAAAGCGGTGCAATTCGTTAAAGTATAGTAATTGTATCAATGTGATTAGGGACGTTTTGAGATACTTTCAACCGATTGTGTCTTTTTTTTTTTAATTCTTGCAACCACAGTGTTAAAGGTGAATGAAAACGAGTTATCCCAATAGCTGACTCGACTCGAAGTAGAATGGGTCAGATATCAATGAATGGTAGCATAGACGTATGCCAGTAAAATTGTGCATCATTAATATAGTATAACACTGAAGTGGTGAAAAAGCATCACAGCAGAACATAAGTAGTATAACAGTAACTATCATAACATTGAATACTATAAGAGGTTTTCTTACACTATATTATTTCTCTTAGTTTTGTAATGTAGTTGTTAGACAAAAGAATGTTGAAATTCGACCTTATTTTTACTCTTAACTTACTGGTACCCGACGGACGTTCTATGCTAAACATAAGGTGACTGATGTCGTAAATGATTTCAGGCTTAGTCCTTAGTCTTGTTATTTAATACTATACGAGGTGAGCATAAGAATAACTGGTTTAAAAGAATTCCATGTAGTATACAGTATTCACAGGATGCACAATATAAGATCACGTGATACACGGACATGTAGTTCACTAATTTGCAGTATCGGAATTAGCAGTAGAAGAGTTTGAAGCGTACAAGTTTGCGATATAAGGATTTTCAGTGTAAGAGTATGTAGTGTAAGAGTATGTAGTGTAAGAGTATGTAGTGTAAGAGTATGTAGTGTAAGAGTATGCAATCTAAGAGTATGCAGTATAACGGTATGTAGTATAAATGTTTGTAGTATAGTGCTTTACAGTATAAGAACTTACAGTACACGAGGATCCAGTATGGAAGTTTGCAGTATAAACGTTTGCATTGAAAACATCCAGGGTATAAGAGTTTAGGGTATACGAATTCGCCGGCCAAGAGTTAATAATATACGAGTTCATAGCATACAAGTGTACGGTATATCAATATCACCGTGTAATACAGAACTGTAGGGAGGAAGTATGGTGTGCAGGCGTACTGCACCGGATTCACTTCTGTCCCCATCCTCACTGGAAGTTCATCATGGACATCCAAGAAAATCAGCAAGCACACAGATGGCGGTCGAGAGAAATAAAACACCGACACACTGGTTCGTTATTTTTGATGTACAGGAGCACTGTTTATTCAATTGAGTTATTAATAGATCGGAGAACTTGACAGGGTATTTTAATACACACGTAATAAGCCTTATTCCTTATAAATGAATTAATATAATCACTTTTAACCGACTTCCGTCCATTATTTCTATACGGCAAACGACCAACGCGACTGGCGATTCTCGCGATTATCGCTACCCTGTGCGCACCAGGGTAGCGATGGAGACACGACCTGGTCCGGTCGAAGGATGGAATTTGACTCAGCGATCGTCATCTCATGCAGAGATGATTTCGCTAAGGAAGAAAAAGGAAGAGAGAGAAAAACTTTTCTCGTAAGGGTGTAACTAGTGGCGCAGTGGTATATGTGCGCGATCGAACAGATTCAATGTTGTTGCATGTGTTCGAAAACAGGCAGGCGGCAAGGACAATAGGGAAAAATGACCACATGCGCCGCTGGTAATGCGGGTCATTGTTTACACGATGCCTCGTCGCTATTTTCGACGTTAGGAGAAAAAGGTGCTAAAAGCAAATTGGATGTTTATGGCATCTCTGGCTGCAATAGAAACCGGGTTCATATTTGCATTAGGAAATGCTGGAGAATTTGGTTTCAGCGTCTATTGCGCTAATTATATGCAGCTGCTTGGGTTGTTTGTTGGTAAGACAAACAAAAAAAAGGTTGCCAGGCAATGTGTATGAAAAGGTATATGACGCGGTTGGGAAAATAGACGGCGCGATATTTATGGTCCCTGTCATGACGGTTACATTGAATGCAATCCGAATTATTTTGTTTACAGGAATTTGTCTGGTACCGAATTGGTTCAGAATACCAAATAAGCAAACAAAGAAATCTTACGGAAAATTGTATGCGAAGGGATGCATGAAGGTAAGTTTTCTTTATAGGGATTTTATGATTACAGATGGTGATCTATATAATGCGTGAAGCATTTACAGGTACTAATACCGTTGCATTAGCAAACTTAAGGGAGTTGGGTAGTAGTTATGGGGGTTTTTCAGGTAAGTAGACCGTAGGGTTTGGCGGCACCGCTACAGAACCATCATGGCAGTCGTGATTTAACGTAAACGGCCTCATAACAGTATAACTATAATAATAGTGATTAAATCGTGCCTTGGCAGACATGGTGGTCACGCCGCCAACCAAAAGAAAAAAGAATTGCTTGTAACGTACACAAAACATCGACTCTGCGTAAATGTGATAACAATGTTTACACGAGTGAGAAGCATAACAGTGTCACAGTATAAGACTAATAGTATAAGAGTATAATAGTGAACAGTGTGAGAGCGAAAAGCGAACGAATTAATAGTGCAAAAATTAGTGGTGTACGAGTTAATAGTAAACGAGTACGTAGCATAGGGGTCAAAGCTATACGATTAAACGGTATAAATGTGAATAGTATAAGAGTGAATGGTATAAGAGTGAGTGGTATAAGAGTAAAAATTATAAGAATGAATAGTACTGAATCGTATAACCTTGTAAGGTATATATAACGTTTGAATTATTTGTATAAACCAACTTAATGTTACTCCATAAAAAGAAAACGAATGGCGTTAAATTGCATGAGCGAGGTGGTCATGTGACCGGGCCATTTTACGAGATTACGTAAGTACCAACTTTTTTATTCATTAGATGAATTATGTGACCAGCTATGAGGCATATGACTCCATCTCTTTAGAACTATATATCAGTGCTGTCAAATCCATCCAGGCAACCACACTGCACGGTCAATTTTTGTGGATGCAATAGAGCCCAATTAAATAATTATTGTTAGAATATCGAACTAAACCTACATTTTACTGTACGCGCTCTCATTTGATGACATGTATTCAATAAAAAGAGGCACAAGGCTAATGACCTTGCCCGTAAAAATAAATTATTATGGAAGTTTAACAAGCCTCGAGTCTTGCTAAATAAGGCCAAGACCAGATCCGGTTGTGGTGCCGATGATGATTCAATAAAAAGATTATTGATTTGTGGCTTTCGCACCCTTAAAATTTCTCCTGGGGTGAATGTGTGATTCCAAGTGAATTTTTAACTCTTGAAGTAGCACTTAGTGCGTTAATTTACCGAAGTAAGCCTTCCATCACTTCAAGAATATATCTATCTAAAAATAAATAAGAACAGCAGCTGTAGCTGGCATTTTGGGGCCTCTTAACAAATTCGAATGTTTATCTAGTTTTACTTTCTTATAAAAGGACTCCTGACACATATTGAAACGTAAACACAAGTCTACGATAAAATGCTTCCTAAAGTGAGATTTGTACCTCTTGAACAGCCAAGTAAGGAAGAAAAAGGAGTCGACTTAAGTGCCTTTTCCATATACATTCCAGACTTGAATAGACGAATACTTATTGGGCACTTGATTCAATTAAAGAGGGAACTTGTTTCCGTACTTTATGCTTTCGTCCATTGGACGATTTTTACTTGTATCTGTCCTTATTAATTTATTGGTGGTTATCTCCATCGATGGTTATAGGGCAGACATATATCCCCTGTGTGAATGAA
Organism: Microdon myrmicae; assembly: GCA_963931805.1. Classification (NCBI taxonomy): domain Eukaryota; kingdom Metazoa; phylum Arthropoda; class Insecta; order Diptera; family Syrphidae; genus Microdon; species Microdon myrmicae. The sequence goes on from OZ007502.1 coordinate 65,288,149, forward strand.
AATACACATAGGATATTCTTGCTCAATTATAACTCTGTTCTGGTGCAAATAGATTCAATCAAGCTCGTGGGGCCTCAATTGTAAAATAGAAGTAAAAAATAGGGCGAACGGATGTGCTATTATGCAAAGGTCTTTCGATGGAGAGAATAAAAGTTTCGTGTATCTAATAAAGTTGTTGATCTTCTGCACACGAACAAACTCTGGGTCAGCGTTCATTGTGTAGAACGTCCACACAGTGGGAGTTTACGGACATCAAATGTCAACATTGTAAACGGGCACGTAGAGTTTATATTATAGTCCCAGGTATCATGCGGATATACCATATAACACAGTAGGGGGTGTTGATTTGCGTTCATTTTTTGCTGAGTTTTGATGATAGATTCCCCTGTGGTTTCAGTGAATGTCCATAATCTCTGCATGGTGGCCGGTTTAATTCACAATGTGTACCAGTCAAGAGATACGTGATATGACCAAGGTACCGCATGCCTGTTGTCGTTTTCAGTACAGAAAGTGTAACAAGTTTTTTACCCAATTGTGTATTATTTCACTTTACATCTTGTATAGTACCTTTTACCGTCATACGATGTACTTATGGGACAAAATATTAGAATGTCTCTCTATTAAAATATCCATTGCAATACGCAAGCATTGAATTCAAACGACCTACAAAGGGAACCTTGAGTACCTGTCAAGCCAAGGCAAAAGACTGGATTAAATGTGATATTTTCTATTATTAGACCACAATATCAAGTCACACAACTCCCTTACAAAATATAAAACTAATAAAGCTGACTTAAAATGAAATGCGACTAAAAGGGACTGAAATATATCCAACGACTTTTGTATCCGTTTTCTACGAAACAAAAGTATTAGCTCCATAAGTCATCTATATCAAAGGCTATCCCTCGCTTTTTGTCGTGTTTGGTCGTCTATATGCCGATAAGAGAAGAGGATCCGGCTTACAAATAAGCGACAGTGGTGCATCGTCAAAGGAGACATTCATTTTTCGACGAATCTATTTTGCTTCTGACAAGATTACCATTCTTCCTAATTCAGGTAATCCCTGAATAGGATAAAGAAGTACATTATGATAACAGAAAGGACGGAAAGGACAGTGATGCGAGAAAGTATTCTATATTGAGTGTACCCACACAGGTATCGGTATTTTAAGGGCTTAGGTGGGTTTGAAAATATCATAGATTCGAAATTTTGTTTTATTAAATAGTACATTATGTCTAGAATATATTTAAATTGATTGGAGTAAAATTCTAAGAGATAGAGCGTTCGGAAGTTCCGCCCATCAGGCCACGTTAGCCTAGCGCATCGCAGGTATATTGAGGCAGAGCTTAGCTATTGTTTGTCTGTCTTTCTTGTTTGTTTTCAATTTCTGAGGGCAATTAGCTTTAAATATGCTGCAGGAGGGTATTTAATTTATGGTGCCCGAATCAACGATTCTATGTAAGTTGAAATAAACATTTTTCTGCATGTGATTTCAGGTTAAAACTTCAATCGCGTTTTTCTCGAAACTCTATTTTTGAAATCGGTTCTTATGATTTCTCAAAAAGTTATGAACCGATTTTGTTCATACTTTGTACACTTCTTCGAGATAACATTATCTAGTGCTTGAACGAAGGATTCTTTTTTTTTATCACAACTAATTTTACAAGGCAATACGTGTGCAATAGGGTCTCACGAAACGAGAAGAAAACAAATTCCGCGTATTCGAGAATAACGTTCTAAGGGGTATCTTTGGCGGTAAGTTTGACGAGGAGGCAGGACAATGGAGGAGACTCCACAACCACGAATTGGAAGAGCTATACCGCAAACCTACAATAGTGAGAGTAATCAGATCGCGAGGATTAAGATGGGCCGGCCATGTGGTGCGAATGGGCAACGATAGGACCGTGCCTAGAATTTTTGTCCGTAGACCAAAGGGGAAAAAAGACCGACAGGACGGCCGCGACGGAGATGGGAGGACAATGTAAGGGTTGACCTTGAGAAGATCGGATCAGATAGTTATGCGTAGAAGGAGAGTACACAGGACAGGGAACGATGGCGAAGTCTAGTCGGTTAGGTCATGAACTTCTGGGTTCCTACTGGCCAATAAATAGTAATTTCTTCCGGTGTATCCCTTGTCAAGGATGCGGTGTGAGGCCTGGCGTTGTCATGAAGAAGGATGACATCTCGAATGGGCATACCTCGTCTTTTGTTTCGATATGCTACTTCTGATGAGATTTCTTCAACAGTTCAGCGGCGATCACTTTCAATGAGCTCAATGGGGTTTGATCTTGAAGAGGACACAGGCGAGGGAACGATGGCGGAGTCGAGTCGGTGAGGTCATGAATTTCTGGGTGCCCACAGGCCAATAAATAGTAGTAGTAGTGTGGGGGGCAAAGTTTTGGTGCCGGCGGACGACACAGGTTCACTCCTATCACCAACAGACAAAAATTAAACGCGCTGGCTCTGCTGTAGTTAGTTTTTATTTCTTTTATTTATTGAGAAAAAATAACACTTGAAGGTGGCTGGTATTAACTATTTTTTTGGTGGTAAGTCTTTCTGTTCATAGGTTAACTAGTAGGCACTGCGCTAGTATTTAAATTACGCTATTAGATTATGTTCTTAACACTAAGAGTTTGCTAAAGTATCCAACAGCGGTAGCGGCACTACGCTTATTTGTTAATTTTGGGGTATATACACGACGCGGTTCATATGTTATTATTAAGCACTAAACAACGCACGATGAGCAGAGAATTCATGTGGAAAAAAAATGCGTGACTAAAGGGCAACTTTTGCACTCGCGAAGTGGTGAAATAGCCAGTGTGTGGACTCTCGCGGTTAAATAACGACTCGGTGCGGTGTGACCGTCACCGGTGGTGGGTGTGAAGCGACTTATGTGCGTGTGCGCACTTTGTGGTTGAGATGTGACTGGCTGTGCGGCCCCGGTGGCGGTTGAATCTCGACTGACTAATTACTGGCGAGGGAAGTTGGTCGCATCGTGGCAGTGGAGTCATAGCTAAAATCAACTCACTGCCATTTACTAAGAAGTTTGGAAAGGGTTGCTATGACTGTATAGGGGATTTACTTCCGGGGAATCATCGCCATATAGGCTCAGTTGGATTCTTTGGTTGTGGGTACCGGGAAATTGATTTCGGCGGCATAGCCAAGTATGGTCAAGGGTCTTGATCGTCGCGATGGTCGTTTCGCGGAAATGCAGCGCATTGTGCTGGTGACTTGCCAGTAAGGGGAATTGGTATTGGGTAGGATGGGAGCCGGAATGATTTTCGGGGGATATTAGAATTGCTTGGTCGCAAGCAAGGAATGTGATTTGGATAGAGAATTAACCGAAGCAATTTTGGGAAAATGTATGCGGTTTAATTGTAGTGAATTGATGTGGTTTTACATCTTTTAGGTAGAATAGGAACCGAAATGGTTTTCGAGTACGAGTTTTACATAACAACCAACAGAAAATATTCAGCTTTTTAATTTCACATAAATCTGTCATGAGTTATTCCGGCAACAGCGAGAGAACTTTTGAGGGGTCAAGGGGAATGAGGTCGCAATGGCTGAATTTTCAAAATCTACAAAATTAAAATTTCACAACGTACGCATCAAATGTATTTTTATATGTTAAATTGTTTTAATAAAATGTTTTATTTGATATATTAGAAAAAATATGCCCTTTTGAGCCTTCAAAATCCACCTGACCCGTTAGTGCATTTTTAGTATAGCATGGGATAGATAGAAGAAACAAATGTTGTGAATGATTACAGTGTGTAGGGTAAAGTAAGTTCCAGTATCGTCTTCTACTTCTTAAGCTTCTTCAGAAGGGTTGTAGATGTCAGTCATTTTGTATAAGAGATGTTGCAGATGAGAAGCTTCGCCAAAAAAGAACTAATAACCGATTTTTTTTAAAATTAATAAATACCAATACAATGGATACAAGTCAAACTACATACAAAAATAAACCATTCCTCGTTGTACTATTTATTTTAAAAAAATTCAACCCAAAAATATTAGTAAAATATATTGATTGATTGATTGATTGATTGAAGGCGGAACCCCCATTTTTATTTAGCTTAATGCAAACTTAAAGTTAACTTAACATAAAACCTTACAGACTATCTTAAAATCTAGAGTCGTGGGTAAGACCTTAATCAATTATTCAATCGAAAAAAAGGAGAAGAAAACCAGGAAGTTGAAGATTACTGGGCGATAGGGGAGGTAGGAGGCCAGGGAAGAACAAGTGTATGTGGGGGTGGTAAACGCGGCCTTTGTGCGACAGTGGATGGCATATGTACAATCTTGTTGGTGATATTCATTACATCGTACTCTCTGTCAGCCGCACGTAAGCCTTCTTTTCTCCATCAGAATTAATTACCCTGTCTGCTTTGGTATTATACAATATCCGCATCGCCGTTCGAATGCGGTTCTTGTAGTTATATATTGGAAAAGAAAAAAAATGTGTGGAAAAATAATCACCGCATTTCACGTCAAACTTTTTTTCCATAATTGTGTCGCACATAATATTGAACAGATGCATGGCTTTGTTATTTAATTGATGAAATGTTCCTGGAATGTGGTTTAACGTTGTACAAAGTGTTCTGGGATTTCACTTCTACTTTGTTTAAGTAGGTACAGGAAACCAGACTCAATGTATCATGCGTGGCAGGAAAAAACCACAGCATATTGGTTGATCTTGCTGGATACTGCTGTCTTATCTGCAGACACGTTTTTCAATGTTCCTTTCTCATTTTTCAGGAACAGGGTGTTCAACACTCCATACGGTCCTTTTTCGTGAAATATGTTTGCAAACCATGGTAGATATCTAATCCACAACCGTGTGCGCCTCATAATGAGTGATTGCCATGGTTTCTCTAGCTTTATTTCATATATATTGCCAGCCATTTTTTCCAACAGTGAGCGTAGCTTTATAACTCATATCTTATGACTTTTAGCATGATTTAGATCTGTAAGTGGTGGTAGCATAAATTAATCACATACGCGTTGTTGTTTGACAAAGAGTAAGGACTGAATTAAGAACATGCTACAGCGGAATAATATAGTAGCAGTCTACCTACCCAATTCATCATCATACCACATTGCCATGTTGGCAGCGTTGTTGGTTTAATCGTTGTATTGACGCGAGAGCTTTGAGAGTGACTAACAGAGATAATCATAAGTCCTGGGTTGTACAACAATATAAAAATACCTTATCGGTTGTCGTGTGTAGACGCGACACGTTTTCCACCATTGTGTGACTTTTTCGTGTAAGATTTTTAGTTCATTAAACGTTCATTTCTCTTATAAAGTCCAACCTGAATAGTGCAGTTAGTAAAATTCAAATACTCAACATTGGTGCCCTTGGTTACATTGTTTACTCTTCTACAACAACATTCAGTTGTAACTGTTTATTGATTATTAGTTTTACTGTTCTAGTCTTTAGTTCACATGCAATCTGGGCCAACTTTGATGAGCGCATTGGGAAACATTTTAACTTTGATATCATTTATCTGGCAACTGTCATAGAGGACGTGTTTGGAAGATAAGTCTTAGGAGAAGTTTGCTATAGAGTACCACATGCCAATAAAACGTTCTGAAGCTGTACAAGTATACATTGAAAATAACTTCTCAAATGTGAAAATGAAACGATTGTGCAGAAAAAAAGAAGGAAAAGTTCGCGTTCAAGAGACACTAAACATGCAAACTTCGTCGAATGCTTTAAAGGCAGTTTTGCAGAGCAGAGAGTAAAGCGTGACCAAATTGTGAGATTTGTGCTCAAATTACTCTAAATTTAAGGTGGTAAAATATCGCTTAAATATGATTTTCGAAAAAACAGACAATCACGAAAGAGTCATCATAGGAGGTGACCTGGGCGCAAAACATATTGTTTGGGTAAATAACCTAATAATCACTAACTGACTGAATGAATTCCATTCAAACATTAGTTGGCACTCATCAGTTCCGCACCGAGTATTGCATCATCAACCTTTCTCAGATGATCAGTCGTAGTCAGACAATGCTTTATATACCGCCTCTGCATTGTCATATGACATTGGTTTACTTCTATAAAACCCATGGGGACTATATTTTAGTCCAGTAACGAGTTCAGCTGTTTTTACTCTTGTGTTATAAAACTTTTTTTCCACTTACTTTAAACACCACACACAGTTGTCACACCTTAAAAATAAAACGCTCTTTGTTTGTTTTATATTTAAACTATAAAATAAAATTTTTGAAATAAAAATTTCTAACCAACACACCCATAAGTCACTTAAATCGGTTCTTAGTTTCACATATATTCCTCGGTCAACGCACAATTAATTGACGAAAATCTATTAAGTTTAACACGACTTTTTCTTTGTAAAACTCTTCTTAATGTTTTGGACACTTATCTAGTACTTTTTCCCGGCCTCACACCGCGCACCACTTTAAGGTCGACTCGGTCAAAATTCTAGAACCAACAACCCGACCGTTCCGCTCAACTCTTGAAAAACAACTCCGTTATCTCACCGTCTCGGTTGAGATTCAAAATCCAACCATATCTAGTGGTTTTCTCATTTCTTTTTCTTTGGATCGAAATCTTTGTTTCCTCCGGCAGATAAAACGATATCTCCTTTTTCCCGCCTGATCCACTTTGTGGTACGAGGGTTGCTTCTTATGTTTCGGGATTTGGCAACCCTAGCGTTGCAATCCGGCAATTGACAGCTCTGTCGTAAAGTTGGACATTTTTGAGGTTATACTCACTCAGAACGTTTTGACATACGAGCGCTATTTGTGTTGTTTACAGTAACTTAAAAGATTCATCTCGGCCCAAAAATGGAATTAAATAGTCAACATTTTCGTGCGATTATTTTTTACAACTTTCGGCGTGGATTAACTCAGCAACAGTGCATGGATGAACTTAATTCAATTTTTGGCGATGAAGCTCCATCAAGGACCAGTGTTTATCGATGGTATGGTGAATTCAATCGTGGTCGTAGTTCACTCCAAGATGAATTTCGTGAAGGTCGTCCCAAATCAGTTGTTGTTCCGAAAACCATTGATGCTGTGCACGAACTGATATTGGAAGATCGTCATGTGACCTATCGTGAGATTGAGACAACCTTAGGCGTTAGTGGGACCAGCATACATTCAATATTGCATAAACATTTGACTGTCAAAAACAATTGTTCGCGTTGGATCCCACACAATTTGTCAATCGCCCAAAAAAAGGCTCGTGTCAATTGGTTGAAAGAAATGCTCAAAAAATACGGTCGCGGTGCTTCGAAACACGTCTATGACATCGTGACAGGTGATGAATCGTGGATTTACGCGTATGGGCCCGAAAGTAAACAGCAGTCGACTGTCTGGGTGTTTCAAGATGAGCCAAATCCAACAAAAGTTGTTCGCGCACGAAGCACTTCCAAGCAAATGGTCGCCTGTTTTTTCGGAAAAACTGGACATGTCGCAACCGTACCACTAGAACAACGCAGAACAGTCAATTCTGAGTGGTACACACCATTTGTTTGCCAGTTGTCTTCCAAGAAATCAGGAAAACCAACCGCCGAAGACGGATCACTCTTCACCACGACAATGCGAGCTCTCACACATCGGTTGCGACGACTGCATTTTTGAGCACCCAAAACATCGATTTGATGGGTCATCCGCCGTATAGTCCTGACTTGGCACCGAATGACTTCTTTTTATTCCCGTACGTAAAAAACAAACTGAGATGTCAACGTTTTTCGACACCTGAAGAAGCGGTTGCTGCATTCAGAATGCATGTGTTGGAGATACCTCAATCAGAGTGGCAAAAGTGCTTCGACAATTGGTTCAAACGCATGCAAAAGTGTATAGATCTTCATGGGGAATATTTTGAAAAACAATAAAGTGATTTTCGATGATCAATATTTGTTTTTGTTCTCTAATCCCGAAATATAAAAGGAAACCCTCGTATATCTAACACAAAAGAAAAGTCAATAGTGCATCGTGTTAATGCACATTTCTGATTCCCTTTTTTTGTGTTGTTATGGTTTAGGCGAACGTGCAGTTCATTTTATGGTGCCTGTTGTTTTCTTTAGCCAAATGGGCAAGGATCTCTTCCGTGGGGAATCGATAAGAAATACAAAGAAGAAAATCAATAGTGAACCGTGCTAATGCACCTTTGTGATTCTCTATGTTGTTATTGTTTGGGCGAACGTGCAGTTCATTTTATGTTGCCCGTTTATTTCTTCTAGGCGAATGGGCAAGGATGTTCCTTGTGGGAAGTGGTTTGGGTAAGCAAACCTTTGAAGGATCATAAAATAGCAGACGTGCAATTGGATCCAGGGGATTCTGTGTGTTGAACATATGGTTCGTTCTTTCACGTCTTGGATTCAACTTAAATTCAATACGGGCAAATTGAACGTGCAATTCAATTTGTTTGATATTGAGTTGATATCGCGATATTTACTGTATGCGCGATTAATGATGGAGCTTAGCTCCAAAGAGGTAGGTTTTATGGGATGGGTGGTTGTGGCCGTAACACTTGTGTGGTAGACTACTATACGACAATTTGTACCAAAAAAAAAAAAAAGACCACATGCTATTTAATTTTTAGCAGTAGACACTGAGGCTCGGTAAATATTTCATATTGCGTTGTCAGAGTTTATTGCGGAAACAAAATGTTCATTGAAGCACTTGAGTCGAATGTAATTAAAAAACTGCAACAAACTTCATTGGGCCGAGTCGAAACTTTTTTTAGAGATGCTTCCTCCTAAAAGAATAACACTTTTTTGTCATTATACCGAATAAAAAAAAATTACGTCCAGTGTGTAACTTGAATTGTGTTTAATTAATATGCTAACAGGGCTAAATAAAAACAATACCTGGAATTGGCAGGCGCTTGTGCGCCAGAACCGAAAACGACCTAACACAAATTTGCACTTAATTGGTGATTCACACATCTATTGAAACAAGTTTTACAACACGTAAAGGAATACAGTGAATTTGCCACTAATATAAAATCTCCCTGAAAACAACAACGTTAAATGAGTGAATACTAAAAGGCTGCTCGACTTGCGGAAGTTGCCCAGGTACGCGCGAAACTCTCTCAATCGACCCGACATTAAAGCCGAAAACCCACTGGGAATGGAGTACGTGGTGAATTCTACAATAACTTTTATTGGTGCTCTTATAGCATTCACTGCAACTTGTACCCAACGGATATTATGCCCCTTCGACACTATAAAATGTGGCTCACAATAAATATGGAAAGATATGAAATTAGATGGAAAGTATTCCCTCACTACAACCCGACTATCACTCGGAGCTGTGTGGGGAAATCTACTTGTTTATCTATGATTCCACATTACTTTTGATGTCAACGACTTGTGATAGCTTTAAATTACGTTGCCTTTAAAGTTCAAGCGATTATACTGTATTTTTATCATCATCATCATCATCATCGGCACTACAACCGGGAACCGGTCTTGGCCTTATTTGGCAAGTCCTGAGGCTTGTTAAATTTTCCATAATGATTTGTTTTTTCCGGGCAAGGTCATTAGTCTTGCGCCAACTGTATTTTTATACCACCGTATAATTACAGAACACACTTTCCGAATGAGACCAGGTCTAGCCTGGATATATTAAGAATGCGCAGGAGCAACCTATGTCGAGTGAAAAAAAAAAACAGCAGCAAATCCACAGTAATTCTGTAGAAATTTCGGTGGCGTCGGTTTTTGTTGTTGTTTATAAAAAGTGAGTCAGTTGATTTCGTTCACTGAGCGGGTGTGATGCTAGTCTATCGTTATTCACTGCAGTTTTGTATTACAAAACGAAGAAAACACTGTTTGTTATCGTGTTTAGTTCAGTTCTGCACTAATATTTACGCCCCAGGGCCTATGAAATAGGGCCTTAGAATGCACGCACAGCTAGCTCGGCTTTGTCGTAAAAGGCGACTAAAAGCTGACTGGTAGGTAAAGGTCCAATACTCTGCCGTACGGTAAAACTCCATCAAGCTATAGGCTTCCTGAAATGGTCGGGAGAAATTCTTGACCATCTTTCAAGATTTGGTTGAAGAACTCGGTAGCAGAAAAGAGTTGGTATAAGAGATATCTTGGTCCCAAAGTGAGATACGGCCCCATCATGGTATACATCCTGCGATATGGTCGGGAGAAAACTTTGACTACCTTCCAAACATTTGGTTGATGAGTCGGACTGAAATTGAGACAAGTTACGATGGTACCTTCTGAGATAAATAATTCCAAAGGTAAAGAAGTTCGCCATTCGAATTTCAGGGGGAACATCATGCAAATGTGAAGAAACCAAACTGTAAGCAATTCGTAAGAAGCTAAATTGTAAGCAACTCGTCTCCGCGCAATCGTGTACCCCCGTAAAATATTCTCAACATTGAACTATCAGCGACATTTTGTAACATCAGTGGCATCGGTTTCACCAATACTAATATAAACCCCGTACACCGGTAGTTGCAAGGAGCGAAACCTGATATCCTAACTCTAATCGAGATCAGGTTATATTTTTATTGACACTATCACATCGAAGACATAGCTGGCCAATGTCTGTTTTACAGATCTTATCACAGGTACGGTGGCGTTTCTAACAGATACACACAGAATATACAAGCAAGTAGTGAAGAACACCGAAAGAAATTCGAATAAGTAAAGCATCAGAGCCGTATACCATAGCGATAACATAACAATTCCACTCCAGTTGAGTGTACTTGAGTTTAGAATTCGAATTCGTACCCGCGGCAGTGGCCTGATGCGTTGACCTTAGGTTCTATCTTTTAGTGGTTCTAACCGTGATACGGTCGGTTCGAATCACACGATCTTCACTATCATCGCAAACGCTATAGTACTGTTCTTCGGAGATTCGTGGTATTGTTCCGCGGAGTTTGGTGTGTATGCGCTCCACAAAACAAACGGACGGATAGTTCCCATTTGCAGTTCATCTCCCGAAGGCGCGAACATCCCTGCATCAGAACTCGTTCCGTTACAGAGCGGAGAAGCTTTGGAATTCCCTCCCTGTTCGAGTGTTTCCGGAGCGTTTCAACCAGCAACTATTCAAGAAGAGTTGCAATAGTTATTTGGTGGCATCTCGGGGCGCCGGGGCGGCACTATAGGTTCGGCTCACCTGAGAGAAGTATTTCAAAGAAAGAAAAGTTAACTCGTCAACTGGTTTGACATATCTTCGTTGCCAGGTACGGATTACATTTGACATTTCGTCTGCCTGTGTCTTTACTCAATCGTATTTGACATGCCAAAGGAACGAAGGATTAGAATTCAATAACCTAGAGATCATTTGAATGAAAATCGTGCTGCAAATTTCTGTTAAATTTTGTTATTGTCTCTACCGCTTCTCGAATGATGATCACTTTTCGATGGTCTGTCACGTACCGTCTACTGGATACAAATCAACCACCCGGCTTCTGAGATTGCCGTTCTTGGCGACTTCAATATACTCTAGCTGAGCTAGTCTAAGGGCTTGCTATGAGCCTACGCAAGCGATGGAAAGTTGGAGTGACTCTGCAAAAACTCGTTATCACGTGGAAGGGGCGTAGCAGTTTATTGTCTTTTTTTTAGACAAACGCGCGCATAAAAGGGGATTTTGGAGTATCCTTAAATGTCCGAGCACAGTGGGAGCGGTCTGTTATATAATATTACCAGGAGAGCTGTTTCTCGAAGATTCGTGATACCATTTACCGGTATTCAGTTTCACAAGACAAGTACAATGAATCACCAATTCATGGTTTATCTCTCAATGGCACGTAATCTCTATACCAAACCATGTTGCATTACATAATCATCATCATCATCATCGGCACTACAACCGGGATCCGGTCTTGGCCTTATTTAGCAAGTCCTGAGGCTTGTTAAATTTTCCATAATGATTTGTTTTTTTTTTTTCGGGCAAGGTCATTAGTCTTGCGTCGGAGACTCCCCGACGGGGTATCGAACCCCGGTCTCCCGTGTGACAGGCGGGTATACTAACCACTATACTATCGAGGAGCCTTGCATTACATAATGGGAAAGCTATTTAGCTGCCTCCCGCTTAAGGGTTTTCCGGTCGCTACAACCTACAGCCATTTGAGAGAAACTGTAACATGTATAGAGTCCTAGACTGCTATAGCTTCGCTTTTCCTGAGAGAATTACAGTCTGTCAAAAAAGTACAGAGAATTGTTCATTTAAAAAGCCGGTAAAGGGATTGCGAAAATCTTTTTGTCGCTAAATTGGGTTGTACTATGAATACTTCCAATCGCTGTTAATAGAGTACTAAGATGCTAGGCTTCCAAACTGTTGAATGTGTTACACTGCGTACTTGTAGATATTCTTGTTCGTGTGCACTGTTTTAACTGTACGACTTTTACTTTGACAATTTTAATTGTAACACTTTTGGCAATTATTTGCACAATATATAAGTATTAATATATCTATTGATGTTGAGGTTACTCACGTGGTTGCTGTACCCCCGGGTTTGGCTCAACGGCGGCGGTGAATGTGACGGTCCTTTTTTTAAAACCCGCACTTAGCACCACCGAAAGAAAAGGAGTACTCGATGTATTACTTTCTCGATTTTTAACTTTATATTTCACATGTAATTATTTTCCTTTAGATTAGATATATACTTTTTACTTTTAAGTCGTTTAATATCTGTTTGAGAGTTAACACTGTGTTCTATATTTAAACTTTTTGTTTTTCTTTTATATTAGATATATACATTCTAATTTTAAGTCATTGGTTTGATAATCAAAGGAATTTAACGACCACTGAAAACACAACCACACAGTTTGCTGACAATTTACTACTGACTCACACCTACCCAACCAACACGTACTCTTCATGATCACCCATTTTCGATCGCACACTCAACCTCATTCTCCCATGTCACCGCCCATTAAGGTAAATAAACTCTTGTGAATTTACCCAACAGTCAATTAACTCAGGGAGAATGGGAAAATTGCAACGGCGAGCATAGCGATTTCGGGGTTGATTTGGCAAGACCGCATGACCCCGTTTCACGTTTGAATTGGTCTCAGAGTACAGAACCAAAAATGCACTCTGAGAAGGTGAAATGGGGACAGTATATTTTTCATACTTTTCACCTAACGTTGCTTTTGTTGCCTAGCGAATGGCTGTATCAAGAGATATAAGAAGACGCCAATGGGGCTTGGGATCATCTCGGCGTGGGAATGCGCAAAAGGAATTACGACAAACGGAACTGTTTCTCTATGTAGCAACAACGTCGCTTACCCACGCTTTGCTGTTGTTAACCAGGATTGGATTCTGATTTCAGGTAGGAAATCTTATATGGGAGATCAAGGAATGGCGCTTTTCCAGGCCAATAAGCATGCGAATCATTTTAATGATTCGTTGTGTGGGGGGGGGGGGGGGGTGGTAATTATGTAACAAAGGTATATTTGCTTGCACCTCTGCTGTGATTTTGTCGCCGTCAGTATTGTGCAATTTTCGTTGCCACCGTGGAGATATTACTTCCTGCATGGCATTAGTGCCGTAAACTTTATACAAACTTTCGCCTGCTTCAGTTGCTTTCTTTCCGTTTTTGAAGTAGTAAAGCACAAATGGCAATTACGCGCATCAAAACTCTCCATGTTCGAGTCTAAATTGCAAGCGAAAAACTTGGCCGAATCGCGTCATGGTTCGAGATTTATTTTTATGTTAAATGTGGACCAAATATGCATAACAATTAGAGTAAACTGTCCTCTATCCTGGCATGAAGTTTGAGTGCGATCTGTCATTTAATTTGTTTACAGTGCTCGTGCAGCGTGTTTTGCAATTTTTCTTTAAAAACGCATTAAGGTCGCTGGAGACATGTTACACCGCGCTGACTGGTAATGACATAATACGAGTTTGACATGCAAACCAGGCAAGAAGGTTCGGAATGGCGTATTACAAGTGAGCCGAAATCACGTTAAAATCGATTAAAACTCAAGGTAACATTGACTGTTTTCTTTGATTATCGCGGTGTTGTGCATTCGGAATTCTTGCCGGAAGGTCAGACGGTAAGAAACAATATATGCTTGTGTGGCGTTTGAGAGAGAAAATTTTGCACCATCTCGCAAGACTATCATTGTGAACGAATTTCTATTCAAAAACTCAACAAAAACCATTGAACAATCAGTGCATTTATCTTATATGGCTCCGGCTGACTTTTTACTCTTTCCAAAATTCAAAGTACCACTCGTTTTCAGTTGTGGGGAGGGAGTAATGTGCCAATACACGGGCACTCCGTTCACTTCCTCCTCCATCATCAGTTGTTCACGTGGACACTGCTCACAACACAACAAAAATAAATACACCCAGGACTGCGGACAATTAAACGCACGGATTTAGTTTAATATTATTTTATTGATTGTTAATTGTAATACATTTGTGGAAGCTTTTTTAACAGGCACCAGCAACGACGATGACGACCAGTGCAAAGAGTGCACCGATCAACACCAATTTAGAGTTCATTGTTTTACAAAAAAGTTACTTTTCTCACTTATAAATTCTTTTTCACTAATTCAAACTAACTGCGGCACAAACTCGCCAAACAATTGGAAGCCGACAAGTTCAAAATACTTCTCACGACTCCGGGTATTTCTACGCGTCTCCGCAGCCGGCGGAGAGCGGGGGTGACGCGTGACAATGGCGGTCAGTGGATGGAAAACGACTTCTAGAGGGCCACCGTACCGGCGCCGGTACGATGGATGTAGGGTGACCCGTCCGCTTCGGAGATTTAATTACGACTCAGCGATATCTTGCTCCTCCAGAGCTCACTCGCTAATCATGATCATGGTGGTAGGTGTGCATGGTTCTTTCATCGATGAGAACGAACCTAGAACAAAGGAAGGGCATAAAGTGCATTCATGGGATACGATTTCGGTAAAGCAAATAAAACCGAACTCGTCGAATGCTAATGGGATCTTTGTTGGAAATGTGCGTCGCGGCTAAACAAGGAGACGACGCTGCGATGTGGAAATGTGCTAATTGGTCTTAGCTGGGTTACTGGGAAATTGAGTTTATGGCATCGCTAGTAAGGGTAGGTATTGAATTCCTATTTGCATTTGTTTATGCTGTAGGATTTAATTGATGCCAAGAGACGCGGAATGCGTATTTGCTTTGGTCCCTTGGCTGTAAGTCGCCAGCCAATGTGTATGTAGGGAACATTGTTGTACACATGGCGCGGCTGGGAAAATAGACGACGCAATATTTATGGTCCCTGTCATGACGGTTACATTGTATGCAAACCGAATCGTTTTGTTTACAGGAATTCGTCTGGTACCGAGGGTTCCGAATTGGTTTGGAATTCCAGATAAGTAGCAAGAAATCTTACGGAAAATTGTATGCGAAGAGATGCATGAAAAGGTAAGTTTTCTTTACAGGGACTTTAAGATTATAGATTTGATCTATATAATGCGTGAAGCATTTTCAGATTCTAATGCGATTGCATTAGTGAAGTTAGGAAATTGGCTGAATGTTATGGGGGTTTTACGGTAAGTAGACAGTGAGGTTTGGCGGAACCGGCGCACAGTCTATAGAAGGCACAAAAGAAAATCGGCCCCCAGAACTGAAGTATATTGCTGAAAATGCGCACTGTAAAAAAACTAAATGCTAGATCGCTCTTAAACTTCATCTCAGGATAATGAACAATTGCGCCAACTTACCGACAACAAGATTTTTGACAATCCCTTTAAGCAGTTTTTTTAAAAAATCAATTCCCGAATTTTATGCAAAACATATGTATAAAAAAATTAAATTAGCGTTTAAAATTTAGTAAAGTAATAAATTTCATTTTTGGTTGTCGGCACCCTGACAAAAGCTAGTTAAGAATACATAAGTATCTCCAATTTTGTGTCTTTTGGGATACCAATGCCCAATATATAGGCAAAGTAACGCCTTCACTGTAATGGGTTAGTGCTCATTAATTAAACAACCTATTCCTGGAATATAAAACCCGATTTTCAGCCTTGCAACAATTGTATTAAATTCAATTTTCGCACAGAAGTTGTTTTCATGATCTCTTTTACCTCAGTATGAACCGAAAACTCGATAATCTCTATGTATACGAGTTTTAAGGATGGTATGTTCCATTGTGTTTCATAAGTTTTTCTCTCACCAATAGAAAGTCGTACCAGTTTTGATTTTACCTTGAGTGCAAATAAAGACCCAAATTGGTATTACCAACATCTCAAAAACTTTATTTCCAAGGAACTACCCTTCACGAAGGATTGGCCACCTTTGAGGCTCTGTCCCACTTTTACCGCTTTTGAAAAAGTTTTAATACTTTTACATGACAAGACGTCACGTAGGAACGTGGGATCAACAGCTTTTTTTGAGGACACGGCACGTAACATGGAATTGAATATAATGCGAACAAAGAGCAAATTTTATTGCCAGTGTACTCCCGAAAAGGATGTTAATTCACTTTTGAGCTTCTGTCCCTTTAAGTATTTGATTAAGCTGGGATTTTTAAAGTAACGATTTGGCACTTGTGCCACCCCACAGGGAAATTTATATTAAAAACAAAATGAAGAAAGTTTTAAACTACAATATCATAACAAAAATTATATCTTTGTGTAGACGAGATGAAAGTCAGTTTTGAATATTCATTTAATGAAACTCGAACTTGTTAAACTCAAGAGATTTCCATCTTTAAGTTTGCTATGCATAATTAACAAAAGATACACAATAAAGCTTTAACTTTTCAGTAAAATTACTTAGCGTATGACAATCAAATTTATATTAGGATTAATAAGCCAACAGTTGACAGTGGGGAATAATGCAGCATTGAGCGTATATTTAAGGTTTATAAAATGTTTCAGGCAATTGGATCCATTCATGTTCCTGATCAGATATCTGTTCAATTATGCTGTCTTAGGAATTGTACTAAGAGTGGATGGGTGCACCAAGAATGGCTGGGTTCTGAGCACATCCCTGCCCTTCACGGAAACCAAGAAATTAAAATAAATGTCATCAATGTTTTAATTGTAGAAGTAACTACTCTAACTCAGAACCCATGAAATAACAAAAAATACCAAAAAATACGACGCTAAAGAACCAACGAAGAGATCGACAGAACTTGAGTAAAATCATTTAAAAATCCATGCAAATAATAATAAATAAAAGGAAAGAGAAATAACTAGAAGATCAGTATGAAAACGATGACTAAGAAATTTAATAGTAAAGGATCAAAGTTGTGCAAAAGTTATTGCGTTTTCTTTTTTATGAATTGATTTCGCAACTCTTATTTGTATCTGCGCGTGCTATAAACGTCAAATTTTTATGCATTTTTGGTTGACATTTAACCTACAAATAAAACTTGAAGGATGGCGCGATGCGGTCGGGATTTTCGCTTGCAATATAGGCTCGAACATGAACTTTTGAAGAGCGTATTTGGCATATTTTACTTTACTACTTCAAAAAAGGAAAGAAAGCAACTGAGGCAAGGAAAAGTTTGTATAAAGTTTACGGCGCACATGTCATAGAGAAAGTAGTATCTCCGTAGTGAAGGTTTTTCGATGAAAAAGGCACAATACTGATGGTGACAAAATCACCGCTTTGGTGCAAACAAATAAACATTCAACAGTTTGGAAGCTTACTATGTTAGTACTCTATAAGTAGAGATTGGAAGTACTCATAGAAATTTTAAATCGCCTGGCCTGGTTAAGAAACTTGATATCTGAGTACCACTTGGGCTGAAAGCAATTCATTCAACGAAGCATGTGGAAATTTGGGTTTAACTCATCAAACGCGAAGAAAGTGATCCGTTCTTGAACCGTATGATCATGGGAGAAAAAAAAACTGTTTAATACAATAATCTATCTATCTATTTGTGGGCTTGTAAGAACCCGGAAGCTCATGGCCTCACCAACTCGACTCCGCCATCGTTCCCTGTCGTATAATACAATAATGTCCGACTAAAACAAGTTGGAGTAAGGGAGATAAGGCATCAGAAAGGTAAGCAAAGGTGTAAATCTAGTGGGATTGGAAATGGCCAGTTTCTCTTCTATGAGTTGGTTCCCAAGAACTAAATGAATAAATCTGATGTCCACCGTGAGCAGCTACAAAAATCAGATAATACCATCGCCCAGAAATGTTCCGAGCTAATTAATCTTATGCCAGTGTAATTTCTTCAAAAAGCCAAATTTTGTTATTAGCTTAATTGACTAATCAAAAATGTAAAAAAAAATATTTATATCATAGAAAAAATGTTAGTTCATTTAAACAATTTTATTGAACGTACCCATGACCTATGACGTACGGGGGTGGTGTGATGTTGACCTCTCGAATGTATACTAACAAAGTAATCGATCAGAACATTTTATGCAAACTAATGAGTCGTAGTACTACAGAATACAAGTCAAAAATTGGACCTGCTGGCGCCATCTATACTTCAGACTGCAAACTTTTCAATATAATTGCGTTTTATTAATTTTATTGAAACAACAAAAAGTCCCCACTTTGTTTTAGCTTTTAGTTCACTTCTTTTTTCTTAAGAGATATTTAATTTGAAATCAATTTTATTGATTTATCTAATTTTACATTTTAATGGATTTTTCAAAAATTCACACAAACATTTTACACCACATGGGGAAACGGATGAATGTAAGAGTTTAATTTTTAATACATTTAAGGGTGTTCCACCCATGCTTTGCTGTTGCTAACCAGCATGAAGGTTTTGATTATTCGTGTAGAATAATGCTATGGGGGTTTTTAGCTTAATAATTAGCGGGGGTTTTAGTTAATTGTGTAACACCCCCCCCCCCCCCCCCCCCCCCCCCCGTCGTCATAAAAACCTTGATGGGGTGCGGGGCTTAAAGTAGTATGAATCACCCAGGCTATGCTGATGAGGGAAGCATACGCTTCCAGCAGGCTCACCCATGTCAGGCAGGCTAGCGCGGAGTAATACACAAAGATCTACCACCCCTAATTCAGGGTGTTACGCGTCACCGTGCCCATTGGATTGTTCGCAGCCAGGAGTATACTGACTGCATTATAACGGCACCTCTCTGACACTGGATCGAATCAGAGTAGTAAGCAGACCTTACCATATCAAAGAGGGGCTCTGATGTGGCGGACTATTTGCAACCCCAAGACTCGTTGGACCAAAAATGAATAATCAATATACAAAAAACAATCACACGAAACCATACAAAATGGACATCGTGGCACTTCAGGAAGTCTGACTCCCACACCAAGTAATCGAAACCAACGGGTTTACACTGGCGTGTGGAGATACCGATACACATAACCTCGGAACCGGCTTCATCATAAGCAAGAAGATTACGCCCCATGTAAAAAATGTGAAATTTATTACTGAGCGAATGTCTGTGCTAAAAATACAGGGCTCATGGTACAATTATGTATTTATAAACGTACACGCCCCAACAGAAACTACCGACGACGATACGAAGGACACGTTCTACGAGACCCTAGAGGAAGTATTTGTTGGGATCTCATCATTCAATGTTAAAATCCTCCTCGGGGTCCTCAATGCGAAAATTGGAAAGGAAGATATCTCTCAACCAACTATAGGTAAAGAAAGCCTACATGATGTTTCAAATGATAATGGAATTCGAAGTATCACGTTCGCAGCGTCAAAAGATCAGGTAGTGAAAAGTACGATGTTCAAGCACAAGCAAATCCATAAAGCCACATGGATATCATCCAACGGCCTAACGCGTAACCAAATATACCTCTTCCACATAGACAAAAGACACCACTCAAATATCCTTGACGTAAGATCATATAGAGGAGCAGATTGCGACTTCGATCATCTTCTAGTGATGGGCAAAATTAGGAGTCGGCTCGCAGCAAACCCACATGGGCAGTCACGGGAGACGATCAAAAAGTTGGATATTGATAAACTAAAACACCTTCGCAAAAGGGTTGACTATCAAGATGAACTTACGAATAGGTTTAGCATCCTAGAGAATGGGAACAGTGGGGACGATGAAGCCAATAGTGCGGACACTAAATGGACATCGATCAGAGACACAATCAAACAAACAGGCCAAAAGGTATTAGGATTTAAGAAAACAATTGATACCATGCCTTGGTTTGACGATGAGTGACGGGCGAGGATCGAAGAACGTAAACACCTCAAAGTGATCCACTTAGAAAGATATGATGAAGTCAACGCAGAAAGATACCCGACGATTTGGAAAGATGCAACGAGACACTTCAAACGCATAAAACGCGAATGGGAGAAGACTCGGATTGAAAAAAATCTTAGAAAATACCAGAGCTAAGATAATCAGAGTTATCTATGCCTGCATAAATTCAATTAGAAAAGGCTATCCTAAGAGATCCTAAATAATCCGAGACACAAACGGCTGTCCGGTGACAGAAACAAACAATATCGTGACAAGATGGAAGCAGTACTTTGAAAACCTGCTCAATGTGCGCACCCATTAACCACAAATAAACGCACCAAACGTACACACAGTCGAGCCTCAGAACCCAGAGCCATCTTTCAACGAACTTGTAGACGCAATAAATCAATTGAAAAACAACAAGGCACTCGGAGTCGACTGCATACCGACAGAGCTGGTGAAACATGGAGGAGAAGCAACCACTGGAAAGATCCACCAACTGATTAAAACAATATGGGATAAGGAAGTCACTCCGCAAGAATAGAAAACTTCAATAGTCAACCCCATTTTCAAAAAAGGCGACAGATCTGACCACGAACATTATAGAGGAGTATCATTGCTCCCAACCACATACAAAATACTAACAAATGTCGTACTGGCGACAATCACACCGTACGCAGAAGAAATACTGGGATACTACCAATGGGGATTCCGTAGGAAACGGTTAACAAGCGGCCAAATGTTCACAGTAAAGTAACTGCTGGAAAAGAAGTGGGAATATGAAGAGACGGTTCACCAACTGTTCGTTGACTCCAAAGAAGCCTACGACCCAGTCGTAAGGCAAACACTCTTCCATATTGTAGTTGAGCTGGGAATCCCGAAAAAATATGCCACGCTCATTCAAATCTGCATGAATGAAAACAAAGAGCGAGTTACAATAGAAAACCACCTCTCAGAACCATTTAAAACCCGGGACGGATTGTCTCTTTAACCTTGTGCTCGAGTATGTCATCAGAGAGGTACAAGACTAAAACATGGCCGGATCATCTCTGAACGCGGTGTCACACAAGTGCTCGCATATGCGGATGGCATCGCCGTGTTGGGCGATAATCTTAAAACTGTAAGTTAAAACAGTGAAATCATCATGCAAGCGGCAGAAGAGGTGAGCCTAGAGATAAATGAAGAGAAAACTAAGTACATGATTATGGCGAGAGCAGGTGGAACTCAGGGAACACATATAAACGTCAGAGGCCAGATATTTGAAAAAGTTAAAGAATTTAAATATCTGGGAACGATACTGATGGCCACTAATGAAACGTCGAAGGAAATTTACAAAAGACTATACTCCGGCAACGCTAGTTGGCACGCAGTCAGTAAACTGCTGAAATCCAGACTGCTATCACGTAACATAAAGCTCCGCGTCTATAGAACCATAATCATGCCGATTGTTCTATATGGATGCGAAACATGGGCTCTCACAAAACGGGAAGAAAACAAATTCCTCGTATTCGCGAATAAAGTTTTGAGGGCTATATTTGGAGGTAAATATGACGAGGAGGCAAGACAATGGAGAAAACTCCACAACCACGAATTGAAAGAGTTTTACCGCAAACCTACAATAGTCGGAGTAGTAAGGTCGCCAAGATTAAGATGGGCCGGACATGTGGCCCGAATGGGCAACGATAGGATAGTGCCTAAAATTCTTGAGGGTAGACCAACGGGAAAGAGACCTGCAGGATGGCCGCGACGGAGATGGGAGGACAATATTAGATTTGACTTTATAAAGTAAACTGGTACGTGTGCTTGACGTGTGAGAATTTTAGGGTTAGTCACAAGTACAGTTTATTTTTTCTAGGAATTGTTTACCATCCTGTCGGCAGTTCAAATTAGAACCCTCTTCCTTTATAAATTTAAAATTGAACATAATGCTTCATTGGCTATGAAAAACATTAATGACGCATTTGAGGATGTAGCGGTAAACGAACTCACTATACGACGTTGGTTTGGAAAGTTTGGGTGATTTCAGCTTCGAAAATGAACCACGTGGGAAAGCGGAAATGTTAGTTGACGACGATGTCTTAAGAGCAACGGCTGAAGAAGATGCGACCAAATCGGTCGGGGAGATTGCACAAGGCATGGGAGTATCCCCATTGAAAATAAGTCGACACCTTTCTCTCATAGGAAAGGTAAAGAAACTCGATAAGTGGGTATGTGGGTTGTTGTACTAGTGCATCAACAAGGACGCGGATTCAGTACAAACACCACGTACGACACGCCGCGAAAAAGAAACAAAGTTCACCAGAGAAACACATTGGGTTTGTTTTAACGTTACTGTTTTTATTTATATCTGCAATGGCGATTAATTTTACAATATGTATGATGTATTTTACTATTGTTCACACTACTTTGATATACAGAAATAACACAAAACAACAAACTAAACCGCATTACCAAGTTCTTCTGGCTGTTTCTGCTTTTTCTTTTTGTATGCTTTTATTGGAATCGATCCTTAATTCAAAACAGTGAATGGAATTATAAATCAATTTGAAAAACACAACATATTCTATATAAATTAATTCTACACGGCAAACGCGAATTTGCACTTTTTACTGCTTTGTAATTAAATAATATAAGTTCTGCACTATTGGATCGCAGAGTGGAGAAATATTGTTTTATCTTTAATACTTTATTATACTTGCACTTATTAAACCAATTAAAGAATGTTATTTAAGTCACGAAATTTTCGAGTTCTACTTTTAAATTATTAAACATACGCTTGTCGCGCCTTTATTGGATCACACACTGTTTTTCATTCAAAACTACGCGACTGCGGCACAATCGTACTAACTGCATTCGACCTCGACGACTCATGTGTGAGACCACTTTGGTGTATAATATCTGACTCGTCAATTGGTGCTCACAAAAGAAAAGGGAAACCTCAAGGAAACTGCAAAAGGGGAGGAGCTACACGATTAACTCGAGGTAGTTAATCGTGATTGGACCGGGTGAAATAGGCATACATGATGCATATGTGTGTACGCCTCGCGCACGATCGTCCGGCGACCCTGGACGGATGCCAACATCGCTACAGCATCTTACACGAATGCAAACAATAACATCTGGGGTGAGAAAGACCCGAACCGAAGATCTGGTCATCCTATGGGAGGCCATAAATCAACATTTCGGTTGACGATGTGAATTCCCTTTTGGTCCGCCGACGGGTGGCGGCCGTTATTAGGGATTTTTGTATGCATAGCATTCTGTGGTGCCAATGCGATGTTTAGATATTGCAACGAATATAGGGTGCAGCCATTGCCAGATGTTGAAAGTAAACACTTGCTGGCTGCATCCAATTCGTTGCTTGTTTGCGGTCCCTGATCGGTGGGGACCGATAATAGGAAACCAGCGATTGCTGGTAATTAGGGAAATGTTTGGTTTGCCTCAGCCGAAACCTTGTCGGCGGTGGCAAACCAATGGGACCTAATAGCCGCATGCAAGGAGTGCCATGGGCAAACAATAAAACGAGTCAACAAGGAACTCTTTGTTGATGTTGTTTCCATAGCATAAGGCTATGGAAACGAGATGCCCTGGGTAGAATGTATGCCTAAGGATAGGATTTCAAATGCCACGGCAATGTGATAAACTTTGCCGTGGACTTATGTTTTTTTTTAGGAATCAATGCCTGCCCGAGGGTGAATTTTCGATGCCACGGCAAGGTGATAAGCTTTGCCGTGGACTTAATGTTTTTTTAGGAATTAATGCCTGCCCGAGGGTGAATTTTCGATGCCACGGCAAAGTGATAAACTTTGCCGTGGACTTAATGTTTTTCAGGGATGGTGTTGGAGAAAAAGGGGTTTGGGCGGAAAACCCCCCACAGAATAGGTAAGCTGCCTAACGGATATTCATAACAGTTATCCGATTGGCTAACTGTATTAATTCCAGCGATTTGGCTGGGGGTAAATGCCGTAGCAAGGTTACGCAACCTTGCTGAAGTTCGACTTAGAGGTGAGTCGGTTCGCCTGGAATAGTGGGGATCGAATGATGCATGGCTCTTCGGGCCCTGAAAAGCCCCACAGGTACCCCATGAACTGACTTCCAAAAACGAATGGAATCTGCGTATCGCTTAGAATAACAAAACAAACTGAACCGTTTTTGCACCGGATAGTTACCTGTGATGAAAAGTGGATTCTGTATGATAACCGTAAAAGACCTGGGCATTGGTTGGATGCACGTGAAAAACCAAAACACAGCCCCAAGCCCAATCGTCACCAAAAAAAGGTTATGGTGACAATTTGGTGGACATCGAAAGGACCAATCAACTTTTCATTTCTTCAACCAGGAGAAACGATAAGCGCTATCAAATAGTGTGGGAAAATTTACATATTGCATACCAAGTTGACTAAAGAGTAACTTGCGTTGGTCAATAGGCACAACCCGATGCTTTTGCATAACAATGCTAAACCCCATACCTCACAAGTAATGGTGTAAAAACGGTTACACTTGGGATTTGAAATTTTTCCGCAACCACCATGCTCTCCCGAGATTTCTCCAACGGACTACAATCCTTTCCGCAATCTGAATTCATTTTGGCAGCAGAAGGTCTTCCGGAACCGACCAGAGGTCATAAAAGCCGTTGAAGATTTCATTGCCCCAAAAAGGCAGCACTTCTACGAAAAAGGAATATTTGACCTTCTATCGCGTTGGAAGAATGTCATAGATACCAACGGATCCTATTTTGATTGAATAAAAATTTACGGAAAAATAATATTTGATTTTAAATGTTTACTATAAGATCAGATAGTTCATGTGGTAGAACCCAAAGCTGACTGTAGCGCTCGTGGTTACATACCGGTTCCGGGGGCTGTCTTATATTAGACAGAATTTCCGGGTGGAACCAAAGAAGGCGCGTAGCCGACCTCTGTCTGTTTTACAGATATTATCACGGGTACTCTTCTACGGAGATTCGTGGTGTTGGTCCACGCAATTCGACTTATACGCGCTCCACAAGACAATCCGACGGATCCCACCCGTTTGTGGTTCATCTCCCGATGGCGCGAACATCCCTGCATCAGAATTCGTCCCGTTACAGAGCGGGGAAGCTATGGAACTCGCTTCCCACGCGAGTGTTTCCGGAGCCTTACAACCTCAAACTGTTCAAAAAGAACTGCAACAGTTATTTGGTGGTATCTCGGGGCGCCCACTCGGCGCTATATGTTCGCCTCTCCCGAGAGAAGTCTAATTTAAAAAAAAAAAAAAAAAAAAAAAAAAAAAAAAGAGGCAACTCATCGGCGTAAGTTTGGTATCCTCGTGCACACTAGTGTTGTACGCGAATGTGGCCGTCCTGAGGTATTGATCCCACGATTGGTGATTGCTATCCACGATGCTGTGTAGGTACTGTACAAGCGGCCGATGGGCTCGCTCCAAAGCTCCATTCGACTGTGGATGGTATTCTGAAGTTTCTTGATACGGAGCTCCTGCACACGCGTTTAAGCAGCCCACTGAGGAAACTGCTACCCTGGTCGTTGACTAGTTGCATCGGCACACCATAGCTAGCAACTATCTGGTCGAAGAAGGTCGAAGCCACCGTCTCTGCCTCCGCATTGGGCAAGGCTTGGTGATCTATATACTTCTTCAAATGAAAGAAAAAAATCAGCACTTTCCGCAAATAACGATTATTTAGCACGAAATCAGACATTTCCACACAACCAAAAGTATATGACGCCAAAATAAAATCACTACTGTGTCAAAGCGGTTTGTTTACCATATGTCTAAGCTTGGTTCATGAAGTTTTGGATTTGTCGAAGTCGACCAACACTTATTGTTGGAGCCATGATGGAGAAAAATGCGCCTTAATACATAACATGTGGGCAACTTCGTTTTATTAATAATACATATTTCCCATCCAGAAAAATATCAAAGAAATAGTCTCTAGGGTCTCTACAGTGGTATAAGGCCTTAACGGCATAGTGTTTCACCACTATAATGCGGGACCATACGCAAGTTTGTCACTCGACAACGGATTTTGCAGCTTGCTGTGTTGCTACATCCGCAGTAAACACAAGTCTCGCCCCATCAGACATCCATTTCTTTAGTTCTTTGAAAAACTCCTTGAATGGTATAACGTCTGTTTCTGAAGATCTCATCAAACAGCATCTCGACAAGTCTTTTGCAGAGGAAGACAAGAAGTTTTATGAAGGCGGAATTAAAAGTTGCCCGAGACATGGCAGAAGGTTATCTAACAAAACGACCGATACATAATTGATTAAAGTGAATATGGAAATCCAATTAAAAATCGTAATGGCATTTTAAACAATCCAATCAAAGCGGACGAATTTACAATGTTGTTCACAATAGTAATAGATCAAACGATAAATAATGTATTCCTTCGATTTGCGCATAGGATAATGGCATATTCTATGACCTTTCTTTTGTCTTCAGTAACAAAAATTAAAACAAAAAAAGCGACTGTTGATTAGGTTTTGATTAATACTGATTACCGATATAATCAAAAAAATTTTATTTTTCAGGATACGTTTTTTTATTATGTTTGCTTCCAGGCGGTGTCCTTGCTATGGTACATCTTTTTCATAAAATTGTTTTCAGCTAAACCCTTTGGCAATATATTCTTCTTATGATAAGCTATCAAATAAATAGATTTTCTCGTCGCGCTCTTGTAGGTGGGATGATTTATTGGACAATGAACATAAGTCGGGGTGATTTCTTTTTGTTTCTCTTTTGATATAGCACTTTAAAGAGTAAATTGGTACTCAAAATTTAAATGTCCGCCTTTTTTACATTTTGAGACATTTCATTCATATCATGGGTTCAATCTACAAGACACATTCTATATTTCACGAAAATGTCTGATTGATTTCTCCCAATCCTTACAGGTGTTCATTTCTGTGTTCTTCTTGACTCCATAAATACCATGGTGTTAATGTTATGGGTTGCTAACCTTTTAGCTTTGTCTCGGTAGGGTGTCCGTCCGACACTGGTTCACCGAGACGTCCCAACTGCTTGCCCGGTCGTCGTGTTTCGGCGCTCAATATAAAACCACTGCTGTTTCCTTACGTCTATTATCTTTATTGATCTTTTAACAGAATCTTTTATTACTAGTATGTACAATTATGGTAATTAACACTGTATTAAAAAAAATGAAGTTATTAGCTTAATTAAACGGAATTTATTCTTACGAATGTAATGTGCACTCTATTTAATACATATAATGTAATAGTAATTAACGATTGAATAATTATCGAATTAATCTTACACACTATTTAAGGTATGTGATGTACAGTAATTAACGATTATAAAATTATCGAATTAATCTTACACACTATTTAAAGTATGTGATGTACAGTAATTAACGAATATTATGTAATAGTACTGAGTGAATATAATGTAATAGTAATCACTGAATATTATGGAATAGTAATTAATGAATATAATGTAATAGTAATTACTGAATATTATGTAATAGTACTGAGTGAATATAATGTAATAGTAATGAGTGATGTAATAGTAATCACTGAATATTATGGAATAGCAATTAATGAATATAATGTAATAGTGATCACTGAATATTATGGAATAGTAATTAATGAATATAATGTAATAGAAATTACTGAATATTATGTAATAGTACTGAGTGAATATAATGTAATAGTAATGAGTGAATATAATGTAATAGTAATCACTGAATATTATGGAATAGTAATTAATGAATATAATGTAATAGTAATTACTGAATATTATGTAATAGTACTGAGTGAATATAATGTAATAGTAATGAGTGAATATAATGTAATAGTAATCACTGAATATTATGGAATAGTAATTAATGAATATAATGTAATAGTAATTACTGAATATTATGTAATAGTACTGAGTGAATATAATGTAATAGTAATCACTAACTGAACTTACACGCTTGTTAATGCCACTGACGTACAGCGTTTACTACCAATAATGTAGTAGTAATTAATGAATATAATGTAATTGTCACTATGATTTAACTGTAATAGCATTACATTGTTTGTATATACTCTGCAGTTACTAATAGAATCTGCACGTAGTTATAAATGGAATACGAGGGTTGCCTCTTATGTTTCGGGATTTGGCAACCCTAGTGTTGCAATCCGGCAATTGACAGCTCTGTCGTAAAGTTGGACATTTTTGAGGTTATACGCACTCAGAACGTTTTGACATACGAGCGCTATTTGTGTTGTTTACAGTAACTTAAAAGATTCATCTCGGCCCAAAAATGGAATTAAATCGTCAACATTTTCGTGCGACTATTTTTTACAACTTTCGGTGTGGATTAACTCAGCAACAGTGCACGAATGAACTTAATTCAATTTTTGGCGATGAAGCTCCATCAAGGACCAGTGTTTATCGATGGTATGGTGAATTCAATCGTGGTCGTAGTTCACTCCAAGATGAATTTCGTGAAGGTCGTCCAAAATCAGTTGTTGTTCCGAAAACCATTGATGCTGTGCGCGAACTGATATTGGAAGATCGTCATGTGACCTATCGTGACATTGAGACAACCTTAGGCGTTAGTGGGGCCAGCATACATTCAATATTGCATAAACATTTGACTGTCAAAAAAATTGGATCCCACACAATTTGTCAATCGCCCAAAAAAAGGCTCGTGTCAATTGGTCGAAAGAAATGCTCAAAAAATACGGTCGCGGTGCTTCGAAACACGTCTATGACATCGTGACAGGTGATGAATCGAAAAATCGTAAACAGCAGTCGACTATCTGGGTGTTTCAAGATGAGCCAAATCCAACAAAAGTTGTTCGCGCACGAAGCACTTCCAAGCAAATGGTCGCCTGTTTTTTTGGAGAAACTGGACATGTCGCAACCGTACCACTAGAACAACGCAGAACAGTCAATTGGTTGGTACACAACCATTTGTTTGCCAGTTGTCTTCCAACAAATCAGGAAAACCAACCGCCGAAGACGGATCACTCTTCACCACGACAATGCGAGCTCTCACACATTGGCTGCGACAACTGCATTTTTGAGTACCCAAGACATCGATTTGATGGGTCATCCGCCGTATAGTCCTGACTTGGCACCGAATGACTTCCTTTTATTCCCGTACGTAAAAAACAAACTGAGAGGTCAACGTTTTTCGACACCTGAAGAAGCGGTTGCTGCATTCAGAATGCATGTGTTGGAGATACCTCAATCAGAGTGGCAAAAGTGCTTCGACAATTGGTTCAAACGCATGCAAAAGTGTATAGATCGTCATGGGGAATATTTTGAAAAACAATAAAGTGATTTTCGATGATCAATATTTGTTTTTGTTCTCTAATCCCGAAATATAAAAGGCAACCCTCGTATGCACTGTAGTTCATGAATAATTGCACAATGGGTTTCCCATATTGGATGTAAAGCTATCCAATGAATTAACATACAGCACTCGGTGTTTGTCGGCACAGTATTTAAATAATTCACTGTAACAGTATTAAATTGTTTGTATAAACACCGTAGTTATTAATGGAATATGCACTGTAGTTCATGAATGATTGCACAATGAGTTTCCCGTATTGGATGTAAAGCTATCCAATGAATTAACATACAGCACTCGGTGTTTGTCGGCACGGTATTTACGGCGAAGCAAGTATTTTTTTAATCTTACATAAACGCAGCCACGGTGTTTATCGTTTCACGGTAATTCTGACACTACTCTCACCGGATCCAAGACGCGATTCCTTCATTCGCGGTGGCGACCGAACACCAAAATCCCATCCATGGTCTCACTGACCATATTTGGTAATTCCAATTCTCGCATCTGTGTGCCACCGCCGAAGGGCTGCACACATACGCACCATGATTCCCTTTTTCTTATCCATGGCTGGTGTCGCCCAGCATGCGGACCGTGCCTCGTATCACTCGCAAGCATAAACAACCCCCGCAGCTGGGGGCAAGTCCTCCTGATGGTGAGAGTGCTTACACGATCGGTCACTTAGCACAGCATTCTTGCTGATCGTGCGCATCACATTTCCTTTATAGGATATGTGTATCCCGCCAGCGCTGTGTGGTGGCTTAATTGTGCTTGAGAGTACGTTGCTGGCGTCTTCCTACATGAATTGCCACGCACCTGCATGGGAAAGGTTTCTATATGGTGGTGAATTGTATGTTAGGAGCATTTCCTTGGTACATATTCATATCAAGGATCGCCCGTATTGCTCATACGTGCGACCTGATGCAGTCACACGGGCATGCGTTGTATGTTTCGTTTTTTTGCGCGCCTGCTCGGTAATTCTGGGAAATAGTCGCAGGCTTGAGCAACCGCGTAATGTGTTGGATGGTTATTCTGCTATATCAGATCGTTGGTTGGTGTTTTTACCAGATCGATGTGCAGGTGTCCCCCGTTTGCTTACGACATAGAGTTTCATGTTTCTGCAACTACGTTGCGCTTGGTCTTCATGTCGTGCTTTTAGATATTTTAAGTATTTTCATGTTAGGGAATGCCTGTTATTGCCGATACACTCTTCGAATCAGTAGACATTGTGGTTTTTCGAAATGCCAATGCAGGTAAGTACACGATTCATCGGAACAGGACGCTTATGAAAAGGGGGTTACCTGGTGGTAGGTAAGCAGGTAAGTAGTGGCGTTCGCGAGAGCCGCCACAGTGTCTTACGCATGGTTGTAGTGCCTTGAACCCGGAGTTCTGTAAAGAATAAAGTCTGTAATTTACTTAATTCAATTTATATATATAAACATATATGTTCCGTCGTTCGAACGGTTTTCACAAAACTAACTTCATTAAAAACTATCGAAAAAAACGTCACTTGAGTGCACCATCCTTTTTTTTATTAAATTTTTAGATTGGGATAATGAAAGAAAACATAAACAAACGTTTATGATGCGTTATGGCCAGAAACAATAGGATAATAATTTTTGTAGACAAATTCTTGAAAAGGGTCTGCAAATGTGAATTTAATGATCCGGAGAAATAGATGCATGACAAAAACACACGTGGCCCGCTTCGTAGATTTTGTTGGATCGAAGTAAAAGGTGTCTAGGCAAAGTTAGGTGTCTATGCGTGAGAATGTGTTGTGAGGAATTGCAAAAGGAAGTGGATAGGAATTTGTGAAAAACAAATGCAGACGCGCATTTTATTATCTTAGACGAAATTGGGAAATTAGTCTATGGTTGACCATCTGGTTCACGCATTTAATTTGATTTGGGATTTTTTACGAATCTGAATTAATGTGCGACAATCCAACATTTGGTTATATGTATATATATCGGGTGTTAGTGTAGTGCTCTACAAAGCCCTACTATTTCCCTCCCTGACAGATATTTCATTAATCAATATCTTCAGACACATACACCTGCAATACCAAACATTTAAATCCGCAATCTAACATTCATCCAATGTTAGACAAAAAAAAACGAAATGTTCAATTATCAAATCCCAGAATTCGCTTATAACCCAAACATCGGAACACATATCTTCATATGCATTGCATATCAACTATGCAGACAAAACATCCATAACCCACCCAAATCAAGCACATGTTAAACGAGCCAAATGTCCATTCGGTTCGCACACACACAATCTCTAAATTCCTACAATCCTTATCTTGTTTATTTTCTAAAAATAGATTCAATTTCCCATTCTTTTCCCCACTTTCTCACATACAAATCTCAATGAAGATTTGTATAAAAGGGCGAAGGATTTTTAATTCGAGGATCAGACTTGATTGGCGTCCGAAATATAAGGACGCCAATAAACTAAATCTACTAATGAAATAAATTCAAAGTTAAAGTATTTGTATTTACTTTTGGATTCGGGAACGATGGCGGAGTCGAGCCGGTGAGGCCATGGACTTCCGGGTTCCTACAGGCCAATAAATAATAACAAAAATTGGATTCGCCCGAATTTCAGGCCGCTATCAGTCATCACTCTCCCCGTAGGCCTCGGAGGCACGGTGACAAGTGCAGCAAGCCTTCTCAGCAGCCGTCTATCAAAGAGGCCCTCGTCCTTTTAAGGACAATGAGACGCACTCCGTGAGAGCATGGTTTGATTTTTGGATATGTGACGAGGGCAGTTTGCTAAGTCAGTGACTTTTTGAATTTCCCGCGCAGTAACTTTAAATGCAACACTGCTCCCGTCAACTGCCATTTATAAATAGAGAGTTTGAGTAAACTGCGTCATTTGGTTTGTGTTTGACAGCCATTGGAAGCAGACAAACTCCCAGCAAAAATGGAAAAAAGCCAATTTCGTGTGCTGACTAAGCATTCTTTTTTGCGTAAAAAAGCCACCACCGAAACCAAGGAAAAGCTTGATAAATACTATGGGGACTCTGCACCATAAATTCCAATGGTTGAGAAGTGGTTTACTGAGTTTCATTGTGGTCGTACCAGCACAAGTGACGCCGAACGTTCAGGTCCCAAAAGATGTCGTCAGGTTAGAAATCGTCGATAAAATCCCTGGAATGATATTGGACGCCCGGAGAATTAAAGTACGTAAGGTGGCTGAGGCAGTAGAGGTCCCAACTGAGCGGGTACATCACATTTTACATGAATATTTGGATTCTAAAAACCAACCCACGCGTTTGCCACGATTGCTCACACTCTACCATAAGTGCAACCGTTTGACCACTTCAAAGGAGTGTTTGGCGTTATTCAGTCGCAATCCAAACGACTTTTAGCACCGTTTCGTTACCGTGGACGAAACCGCGATCCATCACAACACACCAGAGACCAAGGAACCATCAAGAGAATGGGTTTCTCTGGGTGAACGTGCACCAAAGAAAGGCAAGGTGCAACTGTTTTCGGGATACCCTTAAAAATGGTAAAACGATCACGGACGAATATTATTCAGATCTTTTGAACAGATTCGATATAGACTGGAAACAGAAACGACCGCGTTTGCCAAAGAAAAAACGACTGTTACATCAGGACCATGCGAGGGTGCACACGTGTGTAGTCACCATGGCAAAAATCCATAAATTGGGCTACGCACTGCGGTACATCCGGCATATTCTCCTGAAGAAACGGCTGGGCGGTAAAGGATTTGGGTCGCACGTAGAGGCATCACAGAAACTACCGCATATTTTCAGGACCTTGAGGAAACCTATTATTTGGAAAGTATCAAAAAAAAGAAAAACGCTGGACTAAATGTGCCGAACTAAAATGACACTATGTTGTGAAATATTGGGTTGTACCGCACGAAATGTCAGATTTTCGCTCAGTCGGAAATAAGAAGTTCTCGAGTGAACATCTGTGCCAGAACGTTAAATTTTCTTTTTTTTTATAAAGTAAAGTGGTACGTGTGCTTGGCGTGAGGATTTTATGGTTCGTTACAAGTACAGTTATTTTTATCTAGAAATTGTTTACCATGCTGTCCGCAGTTCAAATTCGATACCTCTTCCTTTATGAATTTAAAATGGGACATAATGCGTCATTGGGAATGAAAACCATTAATGACGCATTTGAGGATGTAGCAGTAAACGAACGCACTATATGAGGTTGGTTTGGAAAGTTGGGTTCGGGAGATTTCAGCCTCGAAAATGAACCACGTGGGAAGCCGGAATCGTTAGTTGACGACGATGTTTTAAGAACAACGGTGGATACGGACCGAACGAAATCGCTGCGGCGGATTGTACTGCCCGGAAAGCCCTACAATTTTTTTACCCCATAGAAACAATCTCATTCCCCCACATACAAACCCCTACACCCAAATCAACATTAAATTCAATGTCAACCAAATCGAACTAAACGTTCAAACTCTCAAACATTGAAATCAATTCAATTCAAATTCCTAAAAGATCCAAAGCCCAAAACATGCATGTGTATAAACAAAGGCATATCTATTTTCCGCCAACACACAATTCGAGCAATCATAAACATCCTAATGCATATCTTTACATGCCTGATATTTTATGACTTGTAAATGCACCAATTCAAAAACCAATACCTAATGCCCACGGATCTTGTGTTACCCATCCGAAGGACACGCAAACTCTTGTCTGCATAAGCCAGGCGGATAACAAAAACAAAACCCCAAATTCCAATGCATATCCTAATTATGCATAATATTTTATGAGAACTCATAAAACCGAACCATTACGCTAATGAGCACATTGAACACTACACCTGAAATCGAGATTTTCCATCTGAAATGTTCACTTCAAGATACAAAATCTCGAGTTTTTTTCATTTATAAGAAAGATGCATCGCGATCTCCGGGATCAACCCAACCAAAACCCAGCTAACAGTGTTTAAGGGCAAAAACGCTCACTGCACAAACAACACTAAACGTTGCCACAACAAAATTAAACTAAATCTTAATAACACCCTCATAAAACCTTCCAAAACACTAAAATATTTGGGAGTAACCCTTTCCAACAACTGGTCATTCTCAACCCACATCAAAAATTCTCTTCAAAAAGCCTCAATACAGCTTAACCTGTGCAGACGAGCGTTATGGAAACCTAAAGGCCTCTCTCTTAAGGTCAAACAGCTCATCTACAAACAGTTAATCAGACCTACTCTTACATACGCCTGCCCATTATGGTACCACATCTCACCCTCCCAAATGGAGAAATTACGAGTGTTTGAACGAAAATGTTTCCGGTTTATCACTGGCTTACACCGCAAAACCAACTCATATAGATACCATTGTAACAACGACCTTTACAACACCGCAGGCATCGAACGACTGGATAGACGGATCCTAGAACTGTCCATACATTTCATAGAAAACCTTCCTAACAATCCCAACCCGATAATAACAGACCTACCATCACCCTCCTCCAATACGGGAACACACTACCGTAATTGTCTCCAAATCAGGACCCTCTTCGCCGCAGGCAGACTGGTTAACGATCTAAACGAGATCGTGTACCACAACACCGAACTGGCACCCAATCATTTCAAATACAGCAACATCCAACCATTCTCCAAGATCCTTACCTTTAACACAGAACCGAATGGCTCTCCCCTCCTTTAAGAACTTACCTGATCCTATCCCTTACTATCCTCAATCCCAGCGAGAAATCCTACATCCATAACTAAAAATTGTAAATATTATTTTTAAGTCAAATTCGAATTGTCACTATCATTGCAATATCAAATATTGTAAATTGTATATAAGATTAGATTAAGTTAGATTAAGTTATGTTAAGTAATTTAAAGTAGGCTAAGTTAAAAAAACAGAGTTCCTGGTTTTTTTCTGACCTTTTCCAGGAAAAACAAAATTACCAATATATATAATTCCCAGTAAATCTTAAGCACATATAAAAAGAATTGTTTGAAAAATGTTAACAAATAACATGTAAACACTTAATATGTAACAAATCTATTATAAGTTAGCTGTATCACTTATTGTAACTATTCATTTTTGGTCAAATAAATACAGTTTGGAAAAAAAAAAAAAAAACAATCTCCGGGAGCAGTTGATTAACGTACATGGTCCCCGGCCGAAGTGCTGCAGGAGACGAACAGAGCAGTTGATAGATGTACATGGTCCCTGGAGGAAGTGCTGCAGGAGACCATCAGGATAATAAATAAATGATTCGACAAAATAAAGAAGACCCTGTGCGCTGGAGTACCTGGCTGACTTTCAAACAGACAACTTGTTTCACAGTTTTGCTCGTGCTATTTATCTTAATCAACCGTTATTTTCACAATAAATTTCACAATTTAATTATCATTATCTTGTTTTCTTTGCCTCGTTTTCCGCATACAAAAATTTGAACAAGTGTTAAAACCGTTAAGTTATGGCCCCTGGGCCACGTGTGTTAAACAAAATTAAGCGCAAACGGTTGCGTTACGACCCCGTTATTGGAGGCCAAACTCCTCCCGATAAACTTTCAAAAGTGAACAATAAAGTTCTAGAAAAATCTAAAATGTGTTCAAACACTAACTTTTTTCAACCACTTCAAAGTCTGATGGAAGACTCTCCTGAAATGGATCCGACCAATGACGAACAGTGCGCAGAACTTCCTAAGGAAACCGTTCCGCCAATTGTGGTATTAAAAACAACTAGTGCTCAAGTGCGTGATATTTTGAGCAACATTAAGATAGACAAATACTTAATCAAAAACATTTCGCTTGGGCAAAAAATATGTGCCCCAACAATGGACATATATAATAAAATCAGAACCGAACTCGTACGGTTAAAATGTGAGTTTCACACCCACTCGCGTAAGGAAAATCGTCCATTAAAGGTAGTGTTATCCGGGCTAGACTTAATTAGCAACGATGTGGTGAAAAATGAGCTAATTGCACTCGGGATTAGGTGCCTAGATGTTAAAACCATCACATTAAATCCGTCAACAAAAGCCCTGTACAAACACTACTTGTACATCGTCTACATTCAACGCGGTACTGTTAAATTAAACGAACTAAAACGGAACTACTCCACCTTGTTCAAAACCATCGTTCGCTGGGACTTTAAAAACCATAATCCAGGTAAGGTCACACAATGTCACAATTGCCAGCTTTATGGTCACGGCTCGATGCATTGTCATATAAATAGCTTCTGTGCAATATGTTCGGGAAACCATAAAACATCCGACTGCAAAACGAATGAGGTCATCAAGTGTGCAAATTGTAGTGGGCCACATAAATCCACCGATCCAGAATGCATAAGCCGAAAGCAGTACATAGACATTCGCCGCAAATTATCACCACGTGGACGTGGTACAGGAAATACAACGTTCCTACAGGCTCCGAGTGACAAACAGCAGCCAGTGCCCGACCGATTATCCATGGATAATTTTCCTCCACTACCCCGATCTGTGCGTCAACCTTCACTTCCTTCATCCACCTGGGCTTCTGGCCTCCATCAAACCCAGCAACCTTCCAACAGTGATACGACACACACGAAGAAAAATCCGTCAGAAACATTAAATAATGATAACCTGTTCTCATTTAGCGAGATAAACTCTCTTCTTAATGAAGTTGTAACCAAGCTTAGTGCTTGTCAAACCAAAGCTGACCAATTTAACGTCATTACTTCATTAGCTATTAAGTACATATACTCGGAAAAAACATGTTAAGAAACTCTCTTAACATCATAACTTGGAATGCGAGAAGCATCAAAAACAAAAAGCATGAATTTTTTAGTTTCTTGATAAATTTTAATATTGACATTGCACTTGTTTCAGAAACCTGGCTCAAACAAGACATTTCTTTCTCACATCAAAATTACATATGCTATCGCCTAGACAGGGTACATGCTAGTGGTGGAGGTGTCGCCATTGTTGTGAAAAAATGTATAGAACATTCCTTGCGTCCTTCATTGCGCCTTAAGTTAATTGAGGAAATTAGTATAGATGTAACATTAAGTGACAACTCCAAGGTGAGTCTTTTTTCGGTCTATTTCCCTGGAGGAAATAGAAACCTAGAGAAATCTACTTACTTTAAGCGGGATTTGCAAAAATTGTATAGAGTCAACACTCGAAACAAGGTAATTATTGGTGGTGATCTAAACTGCAGACATCAGTCGTGGAATTGTCTTAGGGCAAACTGCTGGGGTAACATTTTACTAGATGTTACTGAATCCAGCCCAAGTTTTTCCATACTTTATCCACTTCTCCCCGCCTATATCCCAGCGAGTGCTAACAAGAACCCCTCAACTCTTGATCTATATATCACTAATATTCCAAATTACTGCACAGTGCCATTAACTCTAAATGCGTTAAGTTCAGACCACCTTCCGATCAGCCTTACAGTGAATCATACAGAAGTTGTAAATCGTACCAGTTTATACCACAACTATTCCGCCGCCAACTGGAATTGTTATAAATCATATATAAACACGAACTTGGTTCTAGGTGATACCAGCCTAAATTCTATAAACTGCAGCGAGCACATTGATATCCTATGTAACAATTTTGTTTCTGTTATCAATAGAGCGGCCGATCTTGCGATACCTAAATGTTCCACTGCTCCAGTTGATAAGGCACCGCTTCCTGAAAATATCTTACATCTGATTAGGCTACGAAACTCTGAAAGAAGAAAATGGCTGCGTTATAGAATCGATTGTTTTCTACTTAATGTTAAAGTCTTAAATAATATTATTAAAAACGAAATCTCAACATATAGGAACAAGTGTTGGAATAAACACCTTTCCTCTCTTGACAAAGCTAGCAAACCGTTCTGGAAAATATCAAAAATTATGAAAAAGAGAGGGTCAAGTATTCCTCCGTTTAAAGTTCACGACAAGTTGTTTATTTCTTCAGTGGAGAAATCGAACCTACTTGCTAACACGTTTAGTAAGAACCACTCCATATCTATGCATCTAAGCGACGCGTATACTGAAGCTGAAGTTTTTAACACTATCCATGTACTTTCTCAAACACCAGCTGAAAGTACTTACGCAACTAATATCAGCAAAGTTAAAGAATTGATAAAAAAATCGAAATCAAAAAAGGCTGCGGGTCTCGATAATATTAACAACAAATTAATCAAAGCACTTCCACCTGCTGCAAGTAACTATTTAACGTTCATTTTCAACGCTTGTCTTAAGAATTGTTATTTTCCGGACTGTTGGAAAACAGCAAAGGTAATACCTATCCCGAAACCCGGCAAACCGAAGAACAGCCCCGAAAGCTACAGACCTATTAGTCTACTTAGCTGTCTAAGTAAGCTCTTAGAGAAAATCATTAAGGAAAGGATTGATCGTTTTGTGGAAGACAATAACATCTTACCAAACTTTCAGTTCGGTTTCCGTAGTGGTCACAGCACAATCCACCAAGTCTTGCGCATTAAAAACCACATAGCTGGTAAATTCATCGACAAGGAGTCAACGGGACTGGTTCTTCTAGACATCGAAAAAGCTTTTGATACGGTATGGCACGATGTCTTGATTCATAAACTACTAAAACTTAAGCTGCCAATACCGCTTATCAAAATTATCCAGAGCTTTCTTCGTTCGAGAAAATATGTTGTGAGTTTAGGAACCGACATATCCTCTACTTACCAAATCCACCATGGTGTACCCCAAGGCTCGGTTCTTGGTCCCATATTATTTACATTGTTTGTCGCAGATTTACCATATCTAGGTGAAAACATTCACGTAGCTATGTTTGCCGATGATACGGCCATTTTCTCTTCGGGTGCTTTATTCACTAATGTCTACAACTCTTTGCAAGCAGCTCTTGACAAACTAGCAGTGTATTACAGGAAATGGAAAATAAAAATAAATGGTAATAAAACACAAGCTGTCTGGTTTTCGAGATGTAGGAAACACTGCTACCTACCAAATGGCACTAAACTCAGTATGTGTGCAGTTGATATTGATTGGTCCGAAGACTGTAGATATCTAGGTATTATTCTAGATAAAAAACTTATCTTTCAAAAACACATCACTACCACAATAGACAAAATAAACAAAGTCGTAAGAGTTATGTATCCATTAGTGTGTAGAAAGTCAAAGCTTAGCATCGAAAATAAAATTATAATATATAAAACCATTTTTCAAGCTATACTCCTGTACGGGGCCCCTGTGTGGTGTAATTGTGCTCGCACACACAAAATAAAATTGCAAAGGTGTCAAAATAAAATATTGAAAATGTTGCTGAATTTGCCATGGCATTATTCGACACATGAACTACATGAAAACGCTAACGTTAAACAGGTAGAGTTCTACATTGACAAATTCAATCGAAACTTCTTCGTCAATTGTTCTTTTTCTGACAATATTTTCGTTTCCCGTCTTGCGTTATCCTAAATCACTACATATGTACTCTGTCTATGAAAATTATATCGAGGTTATTATTATATAAAATAACCGGAAGCTCGTGCAATACTAGTCTTAAGATTCAAATAAGGGTTTTTTATTGTAGTTTTCCCTTAATTTATTATTTGCTATTCATTAATGTGCTATTGTCGTTATATAGATTTAATATTATAGTTGTAAAAGAATTGCTATCCTAAATCTCTTAAGTACTAGTTGTAAAATATATCATAAATGTAATTATCTACTACCCTGTGCGCTGTAAAATAAAACGGAGTTTTATTTCTGAACTCGTAAGTAGAGCTGTGGCTCTCGCCCCTTTTAGTTTATCCACAGATTTTCACTGACGCCGAGGATCACTTGCCCCACGGAAGCCAGCAGAAGCCGCTGGCGGTTGTCCTCAGAAGTTTGCGGAACTAGAATCGACAACTATCGGTCGCTACTTTTCCCTCAGGTTTGAGGAAGCACGGCGGCGACCGCAACGGGTCCCCTCAGGGGCGGTCAATAGAGCCCCCCCATCCTATTCAGCACCAGGAGATATGCTACCTGGGCGCGAGGCCAACAATTAATACACAACATTTTTGGTGGCAGCGGTGGGATACCCAAAAATTCTCTACCCGTAGAAGAACCTCAACGCCAATAGGCGCAAATCTGCAAAAAACAAGGAGCAACTGGTTGACGCTGGCAATACATCTATGCCAGAGAGGAGTGGTACAGACAACAAAATTGTTAAAAAACAAAAACGTTCCTCCGGGGCTAAACACCGAGGATAGTGATAGTGAACAGTGAAGAAATTATAAAAAATAAAAAACAATTTTTAAAATAATAAGAGCAGCATCAGTGAACAGTAAAAATAATCTTACTAGATGTACTTTATTAAATTTTAAATGTACACATGGTTGAACAAATAAAACCCCAAAATCAACCAAAGGGGATACATACAATTTTATTTTTTATATAACCGAAGCAAAATTTATATATATACAAAAATTTAAAATCTTTTTATATATAACAAGCATAAAATTGTTCATCAAAATTTTTTACGAATATACATACATACATATATAAATGTATATATATATTTTCCAGAGTAATTTAAATTTCTTTGGGGAAGACTTTTTTCATACTTTTGTGATAACTGATTCTTCTTGGTCCCTTGTCTTTAGCGTTGTTCTGGACATTTTTGTGGGTTAGATCTTTCTTTTTGTATCTTTAGCGTCCTTTTGGGAAATCTATTTTGGAGCCTTTTTCTCTCATCGCCCTCGACAGTTTAGACACTTCTTCCATAGAGCGAAAGGGTTATTTCTCTCACCTTAGGTAGAACAAACAAATGTTTTTCTCATATGATCAAACTAACTACGTTTGGAGGTCCTTTTTCTTGTTATTATTCTCATCTTTTCTCTTGGGCAACTTATCTCAAAATATTGAAGATCTCCTCTTTATGCTCTTTGCCTTTTATCACCATTATTTGGGAAGGTCTGCTTTACAAATACGTTGTAAGTGACAAAACAAAACCGGGTACACGTTCACAAAGACCTGAGCCCGAGCTCACACAGAATCGCGAGGACGAGACGACGGAAACTTTGCGCACTGAAATACGCGAACAAAATTCTAGGATGAACTTCCCTATAGCATTAAGCGACCTACTGGGATTCGTACCGGTATTCAACGGCGACCCAAACGAACTCGAGGGATTCGTCTCTTGTGGAGACATTCTGTTCTCACAGGCACAATACGACAATCAGAAATCCTTTATTCTAAGGGCGGTCAAAACCAGATTGCAGGGAGCGGCGCGTGACTGCATCCAGCATAAAACTATTCCAACTTGGGAAGATCTAGTATCCGAATTAGAGGGAGAATTTAAAATCCTTACCTCGAGAACTGCGGCGCAGAATAATTTAGTGGCAACGAAGCAGGAAAATAAGGAAGGCGTGCGATTTCGGTACGTATCTAGTGGGGCACGACCTGTAGTGGTTGCTTTCGCTTATCTATCGCCGAGTCCAAC
Organism: Microdon myrmicae; assembly: GCA_963931805.1. Classification (NCBI taxonomy): domain Eukaryota; kingdom Metazoa; phylum Arthropoda; class Insecta; order Diptera; family Syrphidae; genus Microdon; species Microdon myrmicae. The sequence continues at coordinate 65,329,946 of OZ007502.1, forward strand.
TAGCATCCGTTTCTGAGGCGGTATTGGTTTTCTGTGTCGGGCGATTTCAATGGAACGGGAATTTCACGCCGATCTGTGTAACATTCGCGGCCTAAAATCCAATTTCTCCTCTGTGTCTGCCCACGTCGGTAACCAGAAACCGGCTATGCTTGCACTTAGCGAGACGCAGGTAATAACTAATACAGATATTTCCGATTTTACTATAGTCGGTTATAACTTAGTTCCTTTGTTCTTTCCATATCGTGGTCTAGCTACATACATACGAAGTGATATTACTTATCAGCGTCTGCCACAATATGGGCTCTGTTCCAATCCAGCATTTAATTTCTCGTGGCTAAAACGTTCGTAGGCATATCATACATTACTGCTTTCTTTGCGGAAGCCCAAATTTGGATAGAAACACATCCTTTAACGAAGTTGATGCTCTATCTGATTCTATCGATAAGATCTTGACCGTATATCGCCACACTGAAATCGTTATAGCGGGTGATTTTAATGTGCATGACTCTCAATGGCTTCGCCACTCTAGACATACAACCGCTGAGGGTCAGTATGTTCAAGTCTTTGCTGAGTCAAACATATATATAGCGCCGTGAACAATTATAGACTCAAGCGTATATTTTCATCTTCAGTTTTCTTGGAATGAGTAATAAACTTTTATGATTAGTTTTGTGACAAAATATTGTCAAACGACACCAACTCGGGGAAATCCCTTTAATGCTCTTTACTAGAAATGGTAATTAATTTTCCGATAAAAAGCCCATTCAAAAGAAGCAGAAGTAGTCTGGCACGACCAATTCATGGTGGGCGGAATTCAAGAAAGTTGTTGACAAGAATTGATGAAAGAACGTTGATGTTGAGAAATAAGCGAATGTGAGGGGGCGAATTTGAACAGTGCGCAAATAAGTTTCCGCTGTTTGTCAATAGATGGCTCCAGCAATAAGTGTTGGTCAATTTCGACATATCCCAAACGTCAAGAATGAAGCTTAGGCATGTGGTAAACAAACCGCTTTGGCACAGTCGTGATCTTGCTTTGGTGTCATATACTTTTGTTTGTGTGAAAATGTCTGATTTTGTTTTAAATTATCGTCATTTGCGGGAAGTGCTGATTTTCTTTTTTCATTCGAAGAAAACGGCGGGTGAATCGCATCGAGAGCTCCACAAAGTTTACGGAGATGCTGCTCTAAGGGAAACAACATGTAGTGCACTGAAAAGCCCTACCATCTCCCTCTTCCACACATACATCGAAATCCCTAGAGCTAAACTTAAAATCCTGATAAATTAATCAAATGCTCGTTTCAAACCAATTAACAACTCCATCACCCAATCACCTAATTAATGAATCCATTCCCCCGATCTATTAAATGTCTGATAAATGAATCAAACCTTCGTTTATCGTCCATACAACCCACACGCCATAATCGCCAAATTAAAACAAACGAATGGTAAGTGGAACAAGATATTCAATCACCATACCCTAATCCCAGTGCATATCTTCATATGCCCTGCATATGCCAAATTCCCAGGCATTCGCTCAACCGAATTCCCACACAATTCCCAGTACTCAACTTATGTCGAAGTACTTTTCGAAATTCTACTTGCATTTCTATCCAATCCCAATAAGATTTTGTATAAAACGGTGATGGATTTGGTATTCGATGATCAGTCTCGATTGGCGTCCGCGGTGTAAGGACGCCAATAAACCAAATCTATAATGTAATAAATAAAATAAATTCAACATTTGAATATTTTCTCATTGTATTTATTATTGGATTCGGCCGAATTGCGGGCCTTTTTCATCAACAATTGGTCGTCACTCTTACCGGAGGTCCCGAAAGCACGGGGCGATCGCAACGAGCCTCTTCAGGAGGGGCCTTGAGAGATACCTCGTCCTTTTAAGGACAAGGAGACACGCTCCCTGAGGGAAAGGAAACAACAAATGTATCGTGGTTGGTTCCGTCACTTTAAAGAGGGTGATTTCGATGTTGGCGACCGTTCGAGTGAAGGAACTCCAAAAACCTTCGAAGACGCTGAATTAGAGGCATTGATCGATGAGGGTCCATTCCAAACACAACAAGAGCTTTCATCAGCTTTAGAAGTTACCCGCCTAGCCATTTCCAAGCGATTGCATGCGTTGGGAATGATTCAAAAGCAATTGTCATCGGTGGGTGGGTGCATGGCCATTTCTTAGCCAATGTGTTCCAGTTTTTGCCAGGTCATGAAAGATTTCTGTGCGCGTTGTCATTATGAAACCCCACAGTTTCCCTGTTCATGAAATCCTACATCTGTTTATGAATATCTTGTTTCAACCATATTAGCTGCCAACCGGAGAATCTCAAATCAATTGTCTGGAGATGCGGGTACAGTTTACAATGGAACGAGTCAATCATAGCTTTGCCGCCATTTGTGGAGTTTACTAACCACAATCGTTATCATAGAACATTATAGTATGTGATACATTTTCATCACTTCGAAAATGGATTGATTTTGTTCTGCTTCAACAGCAATATGTACATGCAAATTCAGTCCATTAAATTATTTTCACTCGATTAATCGGGCATATATATTGGGAATTTTTATTGTTTTTTTTTTTGGCACCTATCTCTATTTAAACGAATTACGATCACTTTCTGATTGATTTTGAGTTGATAAGGGATATCACGATTGGTCACAGGTATCGAGGTGCTATATTTTTGAATTGAGTGTTATGGCTTACCTCCTTTAGTGTGGTGTGCCCTCGCAACTTCCTTCGGTGGGCGTGGGGGCTTCCGGACGGGGGACTCAGTTTAAATGAATTCCTTGGCAGTGCAGTAGGCGTCTCCCAGTTGGGCATATTCGGGTACTTCGGGACAACGCGCGTTATTCTCCCTTGGATGTGCTATGTACTATTCCGCCATAAGGGGTTCCCGTGTTAGTGGCCGCAATAACCTGTCATAGATTCTTTGCTTTGTTGGTAAAATAGGATCGAATAAGTAACTACGCACGGCGAGCGCAAGCTTCCCGCCAATAGGGTATGCCACGAAAATAAAACGTCGTTCTACGCTTGGAATTATATTGTGTCTTTATTTTAAGATTGAATCTTCTGTTTGTTTTCTGGCGTGGCTTCGGCCTTCTGGAATTCTACTGATGATGAAATCGAAATGTGCCGCCCTTTTATACTTTTAGTCGTTGGGATTTGTCAAGATTTTTATTGTTATAAATTCCAAGACGCACACACAAGGTATTGTGTGCTTCAGTTGGAATAGGGTTCTGGGAAGTGACTGGGCATTTATTTGAATAAATTCCTGGAAGGGAAATCATGAAATGCACTTTGAGTTAAGCATTTCATGATGTCAGGATTGTTGGGAATTGGATCAATGCATATGATTCAATTGGATTGGGGTGTAAGTTAATGTCAAATTGAATCATCATCATCATCATCGGCACTACAACCAGGAACCGGTCTTGGCCTTATTTAGCAAGTCCTGAGGCTTCTTAAATTTCCCGTAATGATTTGTTTTTTTTTTTTTTTTTTTTTTTCGGGCAAGGTCATTAGTCTTGCGCCAGAGGCTCCCCGACGGGGAAACGAACCCCGGTCTCCCGAGTGACAGACGGGTATACTAACAGCTATACTATCGAGGAGCTTGAATCAACATGCGAAAAATTAACTTTTGGTTTAATTTATCGCTCATATGATTCAATACGGAATTTGGATTTGGATTATAGGAAGTATTGGAGATTTGGATGGGATTATTGGTAGTATTGGGGATTTGGATGGGAGTAGTGGCAATATTGGGGATTGGATAGGAGTAGTGATTTAGGATCACTACATAGGTCACAATTGGTTCATGAACTCTATCCATAATTTCCTCAACTGTCTCGGTAATAATCCGAATCGCGGACCATCTTTCACATTCAGCAAAGCAATTTACAGTTGAATGTGATAAATTATTTTTACGTTTAATTTCCATTGATAAAGATAGATTTTCCTTATCATAACTACCACAAAACGTTTTACAACCTCGTGCTGAGTTTCCATAGTAAAATTATACTGATATATAAATTATAGGTTTTTTGTTCAAAATTCCGGTCATCAATCAATTCTAAAAATACAAAAAAAGAATAAGGTGCTGCCAACTTATAAAAGGAGCAAATTTCGAATGCCTTTTTCTCAACATGCATGTAATGTATGTCCAAAGACTTATTGTGTCGATTTGCTATTGGTACACTGATTAACGATTGATAACAATGACTTTTCGACAAAGTACTTCAAAGTACGTCGGATAATCTTAACCCTCGTATCCTTAGAAACATTCCTTTCTTCCAACCGATATCGATATCTCAATAAATCGCTCTCATAAATATTGCAAAGATTTAATGGGCGCACTTGATTTTCATAATTAAAAAACCTCATTAAAAACTGTCTGCGCAAAGACTAGCAACCCGCACCCTTTACGCTACCGGTTACCGTGATAAATTTAGGCCTGTAGAAAGTTTTAGTAAAGACATAGCTCTTTTACTGTAAAACAACTTAACACCCTTCGCTTCTTAACGATTGCTCTCGAGCTAACGAAAGTTTTCAAAGGACTAGTGTCATTTTATAATGACTTGATGCGAATACTTGACTTTTACGACTCAAAAACCTTATCAGTCTTTACTATTGCAAGCTAGACACAGGGCTACAATTAAGATTCGTCTAATAGTTTAAAGCTTACATTAACTTCACGCATTTTAACCTTCTTTGTTCTGCATTGGCCACTACTAAAGTGGTTACGAACCACCCTTATGGTTATTGCATCGATTTAATGCGAATACTTAGCTTTCATCACTCAAAAATCTCATTAAAAGAAATCATTTAATATACCTTGTGTTTCCTCTTTATGTCAGGCAATACTAGAAATGAGATAATTGTGGTTTGTCAACACATAAATTGGGCTCCATAATTATAAATAAATAAATATCCGCTTACATGTAGGCAAATCCCCCTTTTTAACAAGTTACCATGAAGCTTATTATTACTCTAGATGACACCCTAATATTTGTTATATTTATCCAGTTTTAATTGGATTCAATTTTATTTATACTAAAATTTCGCAGAGGGATTACGACGTTGTTGACATAACGATATCAGTGCCTTTTGGTAAATATCTTCTCCCGCGAGACCAAAATCACAGGAATATCCCACGCACGTTCGCTTGCCTAGCTTTCTACCCTAAACACTTATGTTATAATTTCCGCGACACTCACAGTCTTCCTTTACAAACGATGCCAACAAATATTCTTATAAATTTATGCATGACCCTAAAAAAGTAACATAACTTCAAATTACACCCCAGTTCAATAAAAAGAAAACCTCATTTATCCTTGCACTTGATGTTTGAGTTAGGACGTCCTCGATTTTGTTGGTAATCCCCTAAAGCCAAAAATATTTAGGTCTTATTCATAACTCCATTCCATAAACAGTTCTCTTGGATGTATTGGCTGCGACCGTGTCACAATGTATACCCCATAAAAACCCCCATAAGCAAAGATATATTTTTGTCCCGGAAAGACAAGTCGACAGATTTTATTGCATTCTGCTGCTATAAATCGAAGGACAATCCTTAAGCAAAAATTTAATAAATACTAACCACAACAGATGGTCAACAAGTGGTCACATAACTTCGTTTAGAATCGAAAACAAAAAAAGTTTCTGGCAATTTGCTATCATAAAACCAAACTGGTGACTCCTCATGTTGTGCCGCAATACATTTAAGGATATTCCATTTTCATCAAACATCCATAGAGAACAACCAGGCACGGATGGCAAAGGGAATAAAAATGACGTCCCACGGCAAATCATTATCATGTTAACTAGACACGGCATGAAATAAAAGATAGGTGCTATAATTTGCCTTGTTCACAACACACAATATAAGAATCGGATGTGCCACAGGACAATAAAAAAATCCTTAAAATTATTCTGTACTGTGTAATATATTCGCTTATATGAGAAACATTCCAGGATACATACCCCGCACATTTTACTTCGTGTAGGAAGTTCTTTCAAAGTATTCCTATTTGCGAGCGGCGTGATATGATAACAAAGTATGTAATGAGATTATCCTTGTGGTAACAGTACTATTTTATTTCGTATCAATGTTCTTCCTTTTGTGTTACAGTTTAAATGCGGCCACGGTTCTGGATAGATGTGTTTCATTACATTAAGACAACCCGGGTTATGATAATAGGATCATCAAGGACACACTTCTAAAATATTCGACCACTTTTTCTTCTCTTACTTTCTTCTTTTTTATTTTTCACACTGGTGAACTAATACTTAATTACCACTCACTTTCACTCTCGATAGCTAATTATTTGGGATAACTTATCTAAATACAAAACCGAAACAGGGGTTGCCGAGGAATGTTCGTCATACAAAAGCAAATCTTCGTTGTCTAGAAATTTTCTTTTCTTCCTCTTCTTCTTATATTTTTTGACGCGAATGATATTGAAACATTCGATGGTAATTATTTCCGCCTTTCGTTGTATAAACACGCGAATCCGCGCGACTAGCATCTACGAATTATATTGCGCCATGTACAAGCGCTTAACCTCGCCTGGCAGAGTCCAAGTGGGTAATTCATATCGCGTTTGGATGTCACGCGAGATGATTTCTCTGTTGGCACTCGAACTGCTCTTATAATTCTCTTCTTTTTTTCTGGCACAAGGATTATTAAAGAATTTATCTGATTTTCGTTTTCTTCTTAATTTTATTTCTTGTCGTAGTCGACCCAAGAAATTTATTTTATTTCTGCGGATGGGGCCGACCAAACGGCCTTGTTAGATGACATAAGAAATGCCTCCACTCGAATTGCGGTGTTTTTGAGGCTTTTAATTCAATTCCGTACAGCGAGACGTAGTCTACGTCTGTTGAAAAACGAAGCCGAAAGCGAAACCGAAACCGAAACTATAAACAGAAAAGTTGTGAGGAACGCGCCTTGGATCCGTTGAGATGACTTTTCCCGTACGGCGGTGGTTTACATTACGGACGAGACGTTCCGACATTCCGGTGAAAAATCTACCGAAAGACTGAATATGTCCATTTCCCAGCACCCGTGTTGACGAGAAAAGTTGCCTAAAAGCTTTTTGTGATTTGCTTTGGGAGGATAGGCGATTTCCCGTGTTCATTTGAATTCATTTTGGTCATTTCATTCATTTTATTCATTTGATAGGATTGTGGGATGTTGACTGTTCACTGATGTGAGTGGAAAATTATACAAACAAGGATGAGTTGGGGGTGTTTAAGGGTAGTTTGTGCTCAATTGACGAGTAAATGAAGAAAAATTAGGTTCATCGGAATGAAGCAACCAGCTGATTTGTAATGATGTGCCTGTATTGTCTCAAAGGGGAGAGTTTTATGAGTCACATATGATATTTTCCCAGTTTACCTAACTGAAATGTTCACTGCGAAGGCACTATGAAATTGTGTTTACCATTTTGATCAACGACATGGGCAATTAATGTAGGTTTAACTATTAGGAAGGTTGTGAGAAAGTGACCGGGAATACAAGCGACACGTGGATACTGTTAAGTGACTAGGCATTAGGGAAAACTGCAGAATAATTCTAGTTAATTTTTTCATAATACGCAGTGTGTTTCTGATACCTTTAAAATTCAGCGAACAATATAAAATAGGATTGATGGGGATTGGGAAAAGCGATGTACGTGCAAACACGCTTTGAATAACCAAATATAGTAACTATGAGCCAATAAATGACCAGACAAAGTGTTCCGTGCTCGCGAATTCATCTAATCAGTAATTCGATGTCTTTGTCTACAGGAACTGGTTCCCCTGCTATTAAACATACCTTCGACAAAATACAGCAAATTTCCAATTTCCACCATCATCGTGTATGCATGGCCGTCTAAAATGTACATTTATTGTGAAAGGACAGTCAGCGGTCTTATTGTTTGCTGTTTTACCAACCACCCAAGCAACAAAGGAAACTGCATTTCCACGACTTCTTGGAGTATTGACTTTTTTAATGTCATTATATACTCTTGGAGCATTCGGATATACTTACTTGATAGATTTATTTATTTATTTATTTAGGCTTAATCCAAGCAGCTTAAGCTAATATAATATAACAACTTACAGACTAACTTAAAAACTAAAGTAGTACGAGTAGTTAAAAAAAAATGTAAATAAATAAAAAAAAAAAAAAAAAAAATATATATATATATATATATATATAATTTAAAAAAACAAAAGAAGAAAAAAACACGGAAGGAGAAGAGGGCTTGAGGTGTGACAGTGAGGGGTACGTCTACACAGTGGTAAGGGGCGGTGCTGTAGTGCTGGGGGAGAGATTTGAAATTGAGGTGGGTGGGGTTAGGACGGGTTTATTCTGAGACGTCGTTTGAGGGCAGGAGTGGAGAGGTTGAAATCAAAGGAGGTGGGGAAAGAGTTGGCATGTCGTAGCATACGCGAGATGGGCTCGTTAACGCCGTAAGACGTGTGATGAGTGGGCACGTAAAACAGACGAGGGTTCCGCACATTACGGGGGTTTGTATAAAATGATAAAGAGGAGAGCAAGCTTGGGCAATTGATTGAACCTGACAGAAGGCGATGGATAAAGATGATGTCAGCATGGATTCTGCGCTCTTCAAGCGTGTTAAGATTGATTAGAAGGAGCCGGTCTGTGTATGGTGGGAGAATGAGTGGGTTTTCCCAGTTCAGTCCACGGAGGGCGAAGCGCAAAAAAACGACGTTGAACGTCCTCGATCCTACGAATGTGAGACTGTTGATACGGGGACGAGACCTGACTGGCATATTCGAGTAGTGGCCGGACAAAAGTTGTGTAGAGGGATCGGGTGACGTAGGGGTTTAGGAATTCCTTCGACCAGCGTTTTACAAAGCCAAGGGCGGCGTTGGCCTTTAGGATTGTGTTATCGATATGTGCGGTAAATCTAAGTTCCTTGTCACATAGGACGCCCAGGTCGCAAATTGATTCAACCGATGTTATCGGTTGGCCAAGCAAGAGATAGGAACGTGGCTGGGAGGGGGAGCGTTTCCGAGAGAAGGTGATTGTGTGACATTTGGCGATATTCAAATCTAGGCAGTTATTTTGGCACCATGTCGAAAAGCTGTCAAGATCCGATTGGAGAAGTGAGGAGTCAAGGGGAGAGCGGATTGTCTTGAAAATGTTGGTATCATCCGTGTAAAGCGAGATGAGGAAGTGATTGATGCACGGGCCTATGTCGTTTATGGTTAGGATAAATAGTAGGGGGCCGAGATGACTGCCCTGGGGGACACCTGAGGTTGGAGAGAAAGGATCGGAGAGGGTGGATCTAAATCGCACCCGACAGGTTCGAGAGTTAAGGTAGGATGAGATCCACTTAATCAACAGCGGTTCAAAACCAAGGGAAGATAATTTAAAGAGAATGAGGTTATTGGAAATCTTGTCGAAGGCCTTGCTAAAGTCGGTAGTGACTACATCAACCTCATCGCCGTTCTCTAGGGCAAGGAGTGTGTGAGATGTGAATTCGACAAGGTTGGTAGTAGTGGACCTGCCGGAGAGGAAGCCGTGCTGGTTAGGAGAGATGATGGGGTGCAGCGAAAACATAACGCTTCGTATAGAAGGCCTTCGAACAGTTTAGGAATGTGCGAAAGCTTAGCAATGGGACGATAATTGGATATATCGATTTTAGGCCCCTTTTTATGTATGGGGGTTATGTAGGAGGATTTCCAAAAGTCGGGAAATAGACCTTGTGCAAGGGATAGATTGAAGATTGACGCGAGCGGGAGAGAGAGAGAGAAGAGGAGCATTTTTTTAAGAAGATAGCAGGGAGTCCGTCTGGGCCGGGACTGAAATCGTCTTTAAGTTGTTCAAGTTTTTCTTTAACTTGGTGTTGTTGTATGTGCAGAGGGATGAGTGGGCCAAGGGAGAATTGAAACATGCCAGTAAAGTAGGAGGGGTTAGGCTCGAACGAGTCGTCCGTGAAGGATAGTTTGAAGAAGGACGCGAAAAGATTGGCTATGGTTTGGGAGTCAGATGAAGTAGTTGAGTCGTAGAAAAGAGAGTTGGGATAGGCATCTGATTTCCGTTTATAGTTGATAAAGTGGTAGAAGGATTTGGGGTCATTGATCAGATTCAGTTGGGCTTTGGCAAGGTAATTGTGGTAAAGGGAGCTATAAAGCTCGGTGAATTGGTAAAAGTAACCGAGATAGTTGGAATAGTCCATAGGAGAACGCGTATTTAAGAAAATGTTCCACAACTTATTTCTCTTGTTACGGAGTGTGCGGAGTCTGCGGTTATACCAAGGGGGCGATGAGAATAATAACCTGTTTCGGGAATAAGGGACAAATAGGGATATGGCGTTGAAGATTACTGTGTAGAGTGAGGCTGTGGCGACCTCTGCACTAATATCATTTAAGCGGGGTAAGGTATTGCTGAGGTACTCATTTATGCGCCGGAAATTGGCTTTTCGGAAATTGAAAGAATATTGGTAGGGGAGGGGAGTGAGTGTGCTGTGGGCTGGGTGGTCGCGGAATACGGATAAGAGAAGTGGGGGGTGTTGGTTGTCAATGGTTGAGAGGATGTGGGGACTAGGGGTAACTGAAGAGTTGCAGGGGTCTGTCGTGAACACTAGGTCGAGTTGTCTGCCCAGATGATTTAGGATATTGCTGACTTGGTAAAGGCTAGAGTCAGTGAGGTTGTCTATTAAGAGACACTCCTTGGTAGTGGAGGGGCTAGAGATATAGTGGGACTCATCGTCAGACAACGACCATTGGAGATGGGGGAGATTGAAATCGCCAGGACTACAATGTCGTCTTGGGAAGAACTCAGTTCCGTTAAGCAGTCGATTGCAGCAATAGCGAGTTCGTATGCCTCGGTAGCTTGCGAAGGTGGGATGTAGAAGCAAATGATATACAAGGACTTTGAGCGGTGTTCAACTTTTATAGCGACATAGTCGAGGTAGGGTGAAGAGGAGAAGGTGATAAGAGAAGATGTTAGTCCGTTTTGGACGGCGAGCAACACGCCTCGGCACGGGGTGTCAGGCAAGGAATGATGGACATCGTCGTCACGAAAAACTGTTAGGGAGGGGGGGAACAGTTCTAGGCTGTTGATACTGGGGATGAGGTTGGTTTCGGTCAGGGCGTATATATCAAAGGGAAAGGAGTGGGTATTGTGTAAGATCGACTGGGTTTTGGAGCGAAGTCCTCTGACATTCTGGTAGTATATGGTTAGGGGACAAGAATTGGGAGACCCCATGGAGAGTGGGGTGGACAGCCGATTAGGGCCGAAAAAGTTTATTATTAGTGGGTTCGCTGCGTGGTGAGCCAGATGCCATTTTCGAGCAAATGTATTGTCGGAGAGCCGAGAGGTCTCTTGTTACTTTAAGAGGGGGAATATTAAAATTTTCGTGGAACTTTATGAACAGGTTACGAAGGCTAGGGAAATCGGTGGGGAGGCCTTCTTGTTGAATGGAGATCTTAACGCTCGTTTTCGTTTTGCCTTCATAGCAAACTGCATCAGATTTACCATGAAGATAAGCTAGATAAATGCGGACGTTGTCGTAGGTCCGATTATTTCGAAGATGACTATCTTATTCCCGTCGGTTGGTATTCTGTTGGTGTGTCTCCTTTGTTCGGCTAGTTCTCGCCCCCTTTCCGTTAGTACATTTGATTTGTGTATTATATCTACTGTTAGGGTTTAATCACACAATTTAAATATTATACATATTTTTTATATATTTGAATATTGTTATTTTGATGGTAAGCATAAAGGGACTTGAGTTCCTCGATAGTATTGTGGTTAGTATACCCGCCTGTCACGCGGGAGACCGGTGTTCGATTCCCCGTCAGGGAGCCTCTGGCGCAAGACTAACAACGTTGCCCGGAAAAAAAATCATTACCGACAATTTAACAAGCCTCAGGACTTGCTAAATAAGGCCAATACCAGGTCCCGGTTGCAGTGCCGATGGTGATGTTGATGATAAAGGGACTTGTGGGGGTTCTCTATACTACATGGAGAACCAACCCACCGTCTCCGCCTTATTTCGGCCACTAACAGTGTATCAAATCAACCCCAATTCCTCCTACTAACCTGTTCAACTGAAAATCATGTTTTCCAAAACACGACGCATAGCTAAACTCATTATTCTATGCAGACAATGCATAATTGAGTTTAGCTACATTTGAGCCATACGGCAACTCTATGGGTATATGTTACGTGGTGTGTCACATAGGGTACCACAGGGGCACAGGTTAACCACGTTTGCCCACTAGTTCCGTCCAATATCTGACTCCACAAGAAATAATACGTCTTCTGAACCGAACTTTATTTATCCAAATAAATGTCATTAGTTTTATTTACAATTATGGCTTAACATCAGGAATAATCACAAAATATACATGTAGTTCTTAATTCTCAATTTAAGGTAAAACACAGGAAATAATTCATTATTAGGAACACTGTAGGTATTCGTTTTAAAGTATATCGTAGTTCTCCTTTTACACTATACAGTATTAATTAGAAACAATCACAAAATATACATGTAGTTCTTAATCCTCAATTTAAGGTAAAACACAGGAAATAATTCATTATGAGGAACACCGTAGATACTCGTTTTAAAGGATACGGCGCACCACGACTGCATTAGTTACACCTATTCAATTTCTCTCAACGACTCTATTGTGACGTATTACCCGATCCCTTGGGACGGCCCAAGAGGGATGTAAATTAACGTGAGGGCGCGACTTGCCCTCACGGAATCCAAACCGAGATTAACCTCGGCCACCGAAACGACAGAACACCAAAATTCCATCCATCGCTTCGATGGCCATATATGGTGCGATTTAGCTTTGTTAAGCACACGAAAAAGGGTGAAATACACACATGATAATCGCTTCCGTGTGTAGCCCCTAGCATACAGACATGGGGCATGAATATACATGATTGCAAGTTCGTACAAGGGTTGAAATGTGTACACGATCACGACTGCGTAAAGCATTATTGCTGATCGTGCACATTTCGCTGGCATATCCTCGCAGTCGAATTCTGATGGTAAATTTCCATTTGCGAACTCGACTGCCGGGGCGTCAGCCGGATGCCTCATGTCTTGGTCTGTCGCATGACCGATCGCTATGGGCATGCTATGCAAATGAAAGATACACATTCCTGCAGGTGTACGGCTGGCGTGCAAACAAATATCGTGCAGATATTGCACGGGCAATATTGGTTGCCAAGAGGCACACCAAATTGCGCTTCAATGCAGAGGCATGCGACCCGAGACATGTACTGTGTATTTGGTTGGGTTCATGTTGGTCGCGTGATGATGCGACCAAACTGCTTTTTCGATATCTAGCATTGTTGCGGTGGCATTTTATGTCCGCAGTCATTGCTGTTTTACAGGGTTTTTCCTATGGGGTAAGTACATGTTTTTCATGAGATAGGGCACGCGAGGGAGGTTACCTGGTGGTAATGAATGGATACGAAGTGGCGTTCGCGAGAACCGCTATAACTCCATTTCGCTAACCGATTAGATTTCCACCAGAAATCTCATTACATGTCGGTTAGCAACGGCATAGTCTGATCAAACGACGCGGTTGCATAACCATGCAATCAATGGGGAAATTATCAAAGTATTTAATTTAGTTCCCACGATCAGATTTCCCCAGCCAATTCGGCGTCCTATTCACTTTTCCCAGACACCACTCGCTGGGGATCAATGATCTCTTCTCGCGGGTGAATAGCACAAGATACATTGTAGAGGTCGCTACAGCCTCGCTCTACACAGTAATCTAGAACGCCATATCCCCATTTGTCGCTTATTCCAGAAGCAGATGATCATTCTCATCGCCCCCCTGGTATAACCGCAAACTCCGCACACTTCCTAACAAGAGGAATAAGTTGTGGAATACTTTCTTAAATACGCGTTCTCCTCTGGACTACTCCAACTATCTCAGTTACTTTTATCAATTCACCGAGCTTTATAGCTCCCTCTACCACAATTACCTTGCCAAAGCCCAACTCAATCTGATCAATGACCCCAAATCTTTCTACCACTTCATCAACTATAAACGGAAATCTGACCCCTATCCCAACTCTCTTTTCTACGACTGTTACCTGCGGCTTCCGCCATCTCCATCGTTTGTTATTTTTAATATAATTTAATAGTAGATGGTAAGGTGGTGAGAAAAACACACGATCCACATGTTGAATGTGCGAACATACCCCTGTTCGAGTGTGGATCGTGTGGAAGTTAGATCTCTGTTTTCGGAGCGGATGCTGATGGAGAGGGAGAGAAAGGAACAACAGGTTAGATATTTTGATTCCCTTGATTTTGTTTTTGTTGCTCGATACTGTTTTTTGAATGCAGTTAGTTGAATTGAGACACGGTTGGTGAACAGTAAAGGAAGAAAAAACGGAAAAAGTAAAGAAACGACTGAAAAAGTTAACGTAAAAAGTTTAAAAAGGGAAAACGGAAAAATGTTGAAACATTTTGTAAAAGTTAAAGTTTAGAGATTAAACGTAGAGAACAAAAATAAAAAGCTCTTTCTCTTCTTGGAGCGCCGTTTACAGACGCAATTGTTTAAACTTGGATTGGCCAAATCTATCCATCATGCTTGTGTTTTAATCTGTCAAAGACACATTCGTGTTCGAAAGCAGGAGGTGAACATCTCATCGTTTGTGGTGCGATTGGATTCGCAAAAACACATCGACTTCTCTCTAAAATCACCATTGACGGTGGCCGCCCTGGTCGTGTAAAGAGGAAGAACCTGAAGAAGAACCATAGGTGGTGGAGCAGCCGCTGAAGAAGAAGAGGAGGCCTAACTGAAGTCCCTGAAACGAAATAATGGACACCTCACTCTGGACTAACCACAGGTAACCCATTTTAAAACAGATAAATTGCTGTGGCGGCAAACGTCACAACTGGCGCTGGGGACAAACCTTCCGGACGGACCACGGCAGGTTTGATGATTTAATTTATCTTGTCTACGAGGCGATCGAAATTATTCAGCTGCACCAAATACTCAATACCGGTGCCCCATCGTGTTTTGGATGAAGGTGTGGAATCACAGGCACCAAAGAAATTTATATATATATATTTTTTTTTTCTTCTTCTTTTTCTTTATTTTTGTAAATTAGTCAATGTTGTTATTTATTTATTTATTTATTTATTTTTAGTGTTAAGTGCGAATTTTGTTAGAATTTCAGTAGAAGTGTTTTGATTTTAGCTTTAAGTTAGTGTTGCCAATTTGGTTATTGTTTGTTTACGTTAAGTCGCCAATTGTAATGGGTAATTTTCTTTTTTTTTTTCTCTTTTCTTTCTCATCGGAATGGTGTGATATTAATTGTTAACTTCGGCTTATCTTTGAGAATTTTTTTGGAATTGTGATTCTGTTTTTCTTCTTTGCTGACTGCGCGTTGGGTTCGTGGTTCGATTGTTTTTCTTTCTTCCCCCTTTCTCTTTCTCTTCATTCTCGGGCGGTGTCCTGGTCGTTTGTGTTGTGCGGTCTTTTGCGCGGTCCGCAGTTTTGTGGCTGCGAGTAGAGTGGTTTTCCCCTTTGAAAGTGTTTGTTCGTCGGTTGTGGGGATCGTGTTCCTTGTTGTTTTTGGCGTCCTTTCTATTAGTTGGTTCTGTTGACGAGATCCCGAGTGTTGTTTGGTTTCGGGGACGTGCAGGTTAGTTGGACGGCCTGCTAATGCAGACGAGGCAGCGACAAAAGGATGGCCGAGAGGGCACCCCTGCCCGAGCGCGGCCCGAGGTGCTGCCCGATCCGCCGGGTGACGAGGTGGATCCGGAGACCTTCCGCGATTCGCGAGACGAGTTCCGAGACGAACCCTCACCGGCACCCCCCCCCCCCCCGCCGCCGCCGTGGCCAAACGGGCTGTCGGGAGCATGGAAGACGCGCCATGCCCTCTTATTTTAAATTGGGTCCACAGCCATATCCTGCACGGACAATGCTAGGCGCGGACAGGGTCTATGACCTTGTGTCGAAGACAGTCCCCGTGTTCTCGGGACAGGAACGTCCGGATACAGCTGAGAAACTTTCCTTGTTTCTCAAGGGCTGCAGAAGGACCCTAGGTTGTTTGGCGGTGGAAGAGGAACACATTTTCCTCAGGTGGCTGCCCTCCAGTCTGTGCGGCGAAGCCTACCGGATATTATATGAGCGGCCACCTGCGACCTTCTACGAGGCGGAACAGCGACTCAAGGAGGCCTTCGAGCCCAAAGTGTCGTACGAAGAGTTGTGCACACAACTCTCGAAAATGCGACAGCTTCCCGCCGAAGATGCCACGAGTTTCGCTTCTAGAGTGAAGCGAGCAGTGGCATGGTGTGAGGAAGCCGCTGAACGATGGTACGGTCGCCAGGGTAGGTCGGTTTTCGTCAGCCAGCTTGAGAGAATGGCTAAACCAGTGCTGGTCAAGGGAGTGAGGGAGGATGGCCTAAGGCACTTCCTCCTCACGTTGCCTGATGTCTCGTTTCGTGGTATGGTGGACCACCTGACCAGGTTTGAGCACACGAGAGAGGAAATGCGACGGCAGGATGGGGACCCGTTTGTGCATACGCGGACCGGGATTGCCGATCGGACGTCGGGATCATTAACTTTGGGACCGGACAACTCCTCAACCTTTATAGAGGGCCCTTCCTCCACTTTTAGGGAGTACCCCGCGGCGCCGGCGCCGGTTTTGTCGAATCTTAACCCCCGGGTGGTGTCATTCGTGTTGCCTGCCGAAGAGCCATACAGTCGTCGACGGGAGGAGGACAGTTTCATTCAGGAGCGGCCCGTATGACAGATGAATTATCGAACAGATGCTGGTGCCTATGCTCCGGCCTCCTCTGGCGAAGTAGCGTGGTCAAACACCGTGCCTTCCTCAAGCCGGGGTGGAGAGTCGCAGAGCTTGGCTCAGGGGGCGTATGTGCCCCAGGATCGATCGGGTCGGACCAATCCGGTCCGGGATTCGGTTGGTCGATCGGCGCACCCCCTGGAATCCCAGACAACATGCAGTTTTTGCAAGATAAGGGGTCACGTGTACGACGAATGTCTGAAAAGACGAAACACTCCTTTCTGTCGCGAATGCTGGCGGTATGGCCACGATATAGTGGACTGCCCGGATCGTCCGGCACGGACGCGCCAACCCCAGACTCCGTACAGGGGTACAGGACAGCAGGACGGATTCGCCCGGCATGGGCCGCCCATTCAACGGTCGCAGTTTCAGAGGAGAGCCCTGCCGGAGCCGCAGCCCCCCTCCGCGGATGGTGGGCCGGCGACGTCGGGCCCAAGAGTGTTTAGCGTCCGGTGCTGCAGCGAGTTTGTGGCCGTCAAGGCCATAACTCGCGCGGGTGCGAGTACAAGCAGAAATGGGAACAACAACAGTGTTCTCAGGTTTCTCCCCGCGAGCGGCACGTCGGGCAGCACCTGCTGCGCGCCAATGGCAGGACACCCTGGTATATACTGGGGGGAGCGAAGGAAATGGGCGCAGAAGGCGTCGAAGGCAGCGCCGATGGGATCGTAGGGCCGGTGGTAGTCGCGCGGTGGTTTCGGACTCCCGGTAGGTGAGTGGAGGTGGTGCGCGAGGATCGGTAAACGACCCAGCTCCGTGGACTCAGAGCCACCTTACCATCTATTATTAAATTATATTAAAAATAACAAACGATGGAGATGGCGGAAGCCGCACGTAACGTCCACCCACTTACTTACTTCATCTGACTCCCGTACCATAGCCAATCTTTTCGCGTCCTTCTTCAAACTATCCTTCACGGACGACTCATTCGAGCCGAACCCCTCCTACTTTACTGGCATGTCTGAATTCTCCCTTGGCCCACTCATCCCTCTACACATTCAACAACACCAACTTAAAGAAAAACTTGAACAACTGAAAGACGATTTCAGTCCCGGCCCAGACGGACTCCCTGCTATCTTCTTAAAAAAATTCTCCTCTTCTCTCTCTCTCCCGCTCACTTCAATCTTCAATCTATCCCTTGCACAAGGTATATTCCCCGACATTTGGAAATCCTCCTACATAACCCCCATACATAAAAAGGGACATAAAACGATATATCCCATTATCGTCCCATCGCGTCGCTACGCTTTCGCACATACCTAAGCGGTTCGAATGCCTTCTATATGAAGCGTTATGTTTTGGCTGCACTCCCATCATCTCTCCTAACCAGCACGGCGATGAGGTCGATGTAATCACTACCGACTTTAGTAAGACCTTCGACACAATCTCCCATAACCTCATTCTCTTTGTGTTATCTTCCCTCGGTTTTGAACCGCTGTTGATTAAGTGGATCTCATTCTATCTCAACTCTCGAACTTGCCGCGTGCGATTTAGATCCACCCTCTCCAATCCTTTTTTTCCAACCTCGGGCGTCCCCCAGGACAGTCATCTCGGCCCCCTACTATTTATCCTTACCATAAACGATATAGGCTCGTGCATCAACCACTCCCTCATCTCGCTTTGCGTGCATGATACCAAAATTTCCAAGACAATCCGCTCTGCCCTTGACTCCTCACTTCTCCAACCGGATCTTGACAGCTTTTCGATACGGTGCCAAAATAACTGCCTAGAACTGAATATCGCCAAATGTCACACAATCACCTTCTCTCGGCAACGCTACCCCACCCTGCCTCGTTCCTATCTCTTGCCAGACCAACCGATAACGTCCATTGAATCGATTCGCGACCTGGGCGTCCTATGCGACAAGGAACTTAGATTTACCGCACATATCGATGACATAATCCTCAAGGCCAACGCCGCCCTTGGCTTTGTAAAACGTTGGTCGAAGGAATTCCTAAACCCCTACGTCACCCGATCACTCTACACAACTTTTGTCCGTCCACTACTCGAATATGCTAGTCAGGTCTGGTCCCCATATCAACAGTCTCACATTCGTAGGATCGAGGGCGTTCAACGTCGTTTCTTGCACTTTGCCCTCCGTGGACTAAACTGGGAAAACCCACTCATTCTTCCACTATACATAGGCCGGCTCCCTCTAATCAATCTCAACACACTTGAGGAGCGCAGAATCCATGCTGACATCATCTTTGTCCATCGACTTCTGTCAGGCTCAATCAACTGCCCAAGCCTGCTCTCCACTTTATCACTGCATACAAATCCCCGTAATGCGCGGAACCCTCGTCTGTTTTACGTGCCCGCTCATTACACTTCTTACGACCCTAACGAGCCCATCTCGCATATGCTACGGCATGCCAACTCTTTCCCCACCTCCTTTGATTTCAACCACTCCATTCCTGCCCTCAAACGACGTCTCAGAAGAAACCCGTCCTAACCCCGTCTCACAAACGCCGTATTTGCCTCCCCGACATACACTTGCTCTTCCCTAGCTTCCCACCCCACCCCCCCCCCCCCCCTCCCTATCGTCCAGTCATTTTCACCTCCTGGTTTTTCTTTCTTCTTTTTTATTCTCTTTGTTACTCTTGATTTAAGATAGTCTGTAAGGCTCATTTTTGTATGAATTAATTTAAGTTTAATTGAGCTTGTATCCAGCAAAAGAAATGAGGGTTCTGCCCTCACAAAACTTAAAACTTCCCCACCTGACCTTGCCCCGCCCACCGTCTATCCCCTCACAACCCGTACACATTCCAACTCATTTGCAGTACATTGTTCGCTGTCTCACTTATGCCACATTTGCCACCCCAACATACAATCGTTCTTCCCCAGCCTCCTGCCTCCCCCACCCCGAAGTCCTCTTCTCCTTCCTTGTTTTTTTTTCATTGTTTTTGTTCTCTTACGTTAATTACTACTTTAGTTTTTTAGTCTTAAGTTAGTTTATAAGGATGATAGTTTTGTAAATAGCTTGTATTAATCAATAAATCAATAAATCCTCTCCTTCTCAATTTTATCTTCCCACACTTCAATGCACTCTGAGATCACCACATTCACCGAATTAGGTCAGTGCGTTATCCTCAGAGTTGCATTGATACATGCACACAAAAAACCAAATCCACCCCGGGATCATTGCACATTGTGTTCCGGTTCTCTCATTCCCCCTTCTCCGTCGACTATCGAATTAACCGAAGCGTTTATCTACCTCGATGGGCGGGGCACATGAGAGAGCGCAAATGTAAAGGTGATCTCGATTGGTTGCTTGTAGTGCAAGTAGTGTAGCTGCAGGGGACGTTGAGGTTCTGCCCCCCTGTTGCGCTTCCTGTTGTCCGTTGTTGGATCTTCTTCTTTAATATCTAACTTGATTTGATGTAATCGTCCAGTGGCAGACGATCCATTTTCTTTCTTTGATCCTCTACTTATAGGCTTCTTTGCTTGTACCGTAGATCTGTCGCGTTTCACACGTTTTCTTTTCGGAATCGGCGGAACATTTGGGGATTCTTCTTTAATCGCCCTTTTGTGAGTTTTCATTGTTGTTTTGTTATTTGGGAATTCTTCTTTAATTGCCCTTATGTGAATTTTCCGGCTAGCTTTGTTTACTATGCACGGTAATTCTAATGTGAAACTGTCGTCTAATTTATCAGACACCTTTCTGCTTCGCAGTTTGACGTCGAATGGTAACTTTATTTTTATTTGCAGTTGACGTTTATTTTTTATCCGGCGCCAACGCCGTTTTATTATTATTTTTCTACCAAGTAGAATTTGCACAAAGTAGTTTATGCAAATTAGCTACTTGGCGATTTATTTTCCTTTTACAGGTAGAGAGGGGAAACTTGGGAAAAGGGATTAGTGGATGTTTGGGGGGACCTGGATGCGAGGTGGGTCCGTAAAACTACCTATTCTTTTCTCTTACCAGACCTGAATTATTCACAACTCGTGTAAGGTACAAGGGTCATTTAACAAGTCCTTAGAAAGAGATCTCCATACGAGAATTGATTTTTTAGGTCTTCTCTCAACCGGTGCAAAAAATCGATGTAGACGATTCCACGACCGTCACCAAATACCATTGGTATCACCTTGACGACCTATTTCATACTCTTCGCCGTCTTCATACTAGGTTCGTATTCACAAACTGACTGTTTTGATTGTTTCTTGACCTTTGGAGTGCAGTAGTGTACCAATGTTATCCGTACGAGTTCACTACAGAAAAGAAAGGTACCAAAAATAATGCTTTTATTAAATATCCACCAGCTGCTTATACAACTTTCTACAATCTATTTACAAGCTTGTAGAAGCCATTTTTGAAGAAATGTTTTTCCCGGTACTCAAAAAACAGTACTATTGCGTTTGCATCCTCTCCTCAAGTTTTGATCTACCGATC
Organism: Microdon myrmicae; assembly: GCA_963931805.1. NCBI lineage: Eukaryota > Metazoa > Arthropoda > Insecta > Diptera > Syrphidae > Microdon > Microdon myrmicae. The sequence goes on from OZ007502.1 coordinate 65,351,150, forward strand.
GTGCATATAATTGTCCCTGGCCAAAAGAAGATGGAGCAATGTTTGGTGAATATGGGGGGTGGGATAAAATCTGCCAGCCTACTAAGGAAACCACCTCCGGGGTCATCTTTGTTACATGAGTCCTCGCGCTGTCTTGGTGGATAAGAACACCCATCCTATTCATGAGTGCTGGATATTTCTTTTTTGGGTTCTTCGGCTACTCTGAGCAATTGTGATGAGTAAACTTCTTGTGCAATGGTTTTATCGTTTAATTCAGAACGCACAATCCCGGCAGTTGTCCACCGAACACACAGTTTATGAAGAGCAGGCCTAGCACTCGTTGGATCGTAGGTCAATGGTACGATCGTTTTCTGTTGCAATACTTCGTTATTTTTCGGTTGAGAATTGGACAACTGGTGTTCCCGGTAACCAAGAAAGAGCAGGTATTGACTCACTGAAGTCGGTTTGCAGCAGTCAGTTTATGGGGGACCCATTTACTCATCCTCCACAGTTGAAGCAAATGTTTATGAATTGTTTAATCGCTTGCCACATACCGTTCAGCAAGTTCCTGATGTTTAGCTAGAGTCTTCTTCGGTCGCTGCCTTCAGTTGATCTAAATCGAGACATTTTGGTACACACGATCGAAGGGGGTCTCATCGAAAATATCTGAAATCACTTTTGACCAGTCCGTTCACTAACAGTACCCTTTCCGAACGCTTCACATATTTTGCTTGCTACTTGAGCATCAATTACACCCAATTTGAACTCGTACAGTAGGCAAGGCATAATAACTGGGTTGGACACAGTCATACTTAACTACGAATTTCTATCACTGTCAACCTGTTTTTTACGTATTGTGTTTAGTAGGGGTTTGTTTCAGGACGCGTGTCTCCTGGTCCTTAAAAGGACAAGGCGATCCCTTAAAACAGACCGCTCCTGAAAACTTGTCCCACAAAGGGATCGTTACCGTGCTTCCTCTGATCCAGAGGGAAGAGCAACGTCCTTGGTTTGGCCTCAGTCATCGCTCCGCTGGTTTCCGTGGGGGCCAGGTGATACTCCAGATCTTCAAAAATATTCTCTTTGTGGGAGTACCAATGCTTTACTCACCAGAAAATGTAAACAAGGTTCGTTTTTCCTTTTAGTATTTATATTTTATTTATTTCTGTTCGAATTTAAAATCCGCCCTTCTCCAGGATATTTTCCTTCAGGGACAACGGACGATATTCAACTGCGGCCCCGAGATCACGTAACTATTCCTTTATAAAGGATAACGAATCGAAAATTGTATCCCAAAGATACTCATTTTCGTACAACAATCTCGATATTTCGAGTGAGATGTTGTGTTTACTTTAGATAAGAATTCAATTTCTTGAATTCTTACGAAACTATTGCGCAGATGTGGGAATGTATCTGCTTTTGAGTTTTTGTTTGTTTTCCTGAATGGAAAATTTTCGGATAGAGATTCCGACTGATATCGCCAAAACAGCTTCAGAGTCGATCACACAATATTGTTTATTTTCCTCTATGAGTAAATGCGGTGCCCATCTTGCCGACAAGTTATTCACAACCAATTTTTCGTGCAGCTGTCAAGTGAAAACTGATTCTTACTAAAAACAAACGATTTACAAAACGATGGGTGCCGTCTCTTGAATAATCTACGAACTTATTGAACGACCGTCGTATCAGCACAATTAATTGTGTTTTGTCCCATCGGTTGTCAATCTTTAGACAGAGACCCCTTTTCGATTTCAGAGCATGACTCATGTTTTTACTTCATTGGTTTTCATCTCGTTTCTGATGGTGTTTGCGTTTTTACAGTTCACATCTTCTTTTAGATTATTCTCTTTGTACATATTTGAATATTAAGCCTTTTTTTTATTTGACAACATTCAAAAAGGGGGAACCTATGGTACAGAATCAAGGGTGTAGTATGGTTTTTTTTTCTCGATTGGGTCAGCCAACCATGCTCAGAGATTCAAAGATTTCTCCGATCCATTTCACGGCGTTTTTATATTAATGTGGTGGTATTACAAGGGCAGATGGTGCAAGGCTACTAACCTTGCCCGTAGAAATAAATTATTATGGAACATTTAACAAGCCTCGAGAATTGCTAAATAAGGCCAAGACCGGATCCCGGTTGTGGTGCCGATGATGATAATGATTACAAGGTCATCTAACCATTGGGATCAACTTCATCATCATCATCGGCACTACAACCGGGACCCGGTCTTGGCTATATTTAGCAAGTCTCTCCATCGCTCCCGATTTCTAGCCGATGTCATCCAGTGTGGCACTTCCAGGCTGTCGGCGTCCTGGTGTACACCATCCCACCATCGCATATAAAGTCGCTCGCGCTGTCACCTTCCATACATCCTGTCACAAAGGACTTTCCAGACAAGCTCCTCTTCGCTCATTCGAGCTAGGTGTCCCGCCCACCGGAGTCCGCCGCACTTAATTTTTCTTACAGCGTTAGCTTCGGGATAGATCACGTACCACTCGCGATTGTAGCGTCTCCGGAATCGTCCTCCCACACATACGGGGCCAACAATTTTCTATAAGACCTACCTCTCGAACGCGGCTAAGAGCACAGGACTCCTTCACCCAGATCAAGCAGGCGGCACAAAGCCAGGAATTGCACATTAATGAGGGAAAAACGAAGTACATGGTGGCAACATCTGCGAAGAGAACACGTAACGTTTGTCAAACTGTCAGAGTAACGGAGCACGAATTTGAAGTAGTGCAATCCTTTAACTACCTTAGGTCAATAGTAGCAGCCGATAACGATATGGAAGGAGAAATAAGCGGACGCCTGATCAAATCAAACAAAGCCTATTATGGTCTATCAAGGCTCCCTAAATACCTACATTTATCCAGAACATCCAAGCTACTACTGCACAAGACCATGGTCTTACCAGTACTCATGGATGGATCTGAAACTTGTGTACTCAATAAAAGGCACTCTGGGATCAACTTACCAGTCAGTAATTGTGACGAACTGCCACAATAGCAAGAGCAGCGAATAGAACATGTGGGGGTTCTCTATACCACATGGAGAACCAACCCACAATTTCATACCTTATCTCGACCGTTTTCAGCGCGTCATTTCTATCATTATTCCCCTTACAAGCTATTCCATCTGTAAAACATATTTCATTAACGGACGCGTAGCTGAATTCATTATTCTATGCAAGTAATGCATAATTGAATTCAGCTACCTTTTCGCCATACGGCAACACTTCTCTAACCCATGAGATTTCCACCGGAAATCGCTTCATGTCGGTTAGCAACGGCATAGTCTGATCAAACGACGCATGATTATGCAACCGTTTGGGAAATTATCAAAGCATTTAATTTAGTTCCCACGATCAGGTTTCCCTAGCCAAGTCGGCGTCCTATTCACTTTTCCAGACACGCCATTCGCTGGGGATCAATGATCTCTTTTCGCGGGTGATTAGCACCAGCTACACTTTCCTCACCTCCACAATTCGGACTCCCTACAGTTCAATGCACTTTGAGGTCACCACAGCCATCGCACTAGGGTAGTAGGTCATCCTCAGATGCTGCATTGATACAAGCACACAAGCTAAGCCAACCATAAAGTTATTGCGCTCTCTCTTTTGTTCTTTTCATCCTGCGCATGCCCAGCGACTGTCCAATGATGTGCAAGCATTATTCACCTCACTGAGACATGCAACTGAATAGATTCATGAGAGAGCGCGATGATTGGCTAATAGCCGTGCGAAAGTAAAATCCAAATTTTCATCCCTGATTGGGATCAGTCACTCCACATCCACCATCGGTGATGGTCACGCCCCACCGAGTCATAAAATCATCCCTCGTCGCGCACATCAACGTTACCAAAGTCGAATATTGTCGTTGCGCGAGTCACATATCAACACCAAAGTGCTCACATGCATTTGGGTAAAATTTTTAATTACCGCGGTCACAGTGTCGAGAAAGAAGTTTTTCAACTTGTATAGTATTTATAAAAAAAAAAAAAAAAACAATTTAATAATATTAATAATAAGTTTTAAGTGAAATAGAGGAAAAGAAATATTTGCCAAATCAAAATAAAGAAAACACTAATCTCAACAATTAATCAGTGCATTTTCATTGCCTTTTTGGACATCGTTGGTGAACAATTCTTATGTAAGGAGTGACAGTGTTTATTGCAAAGAGGTGAACCTAGTGCCCGTGTCCGGTACAATACTTCTACCCCCACAAACATATACTAGCACAATTAAGCGCATGGCGTAACCCCCTTATTAACTCAGCCTTTGCAGTTGCTGTAGTTTTAATTAACAATCATGCGGTTGTCAATTAATTTATACCAGTATTTTGTTTCCACCCACATTTTCGACTCTCTTACTTCGATCCTCTCATTCGAGTTCTTCGAGACAACTGTTTTCTATTAGACTCCCCAGTTAAAGCCTGATGAGTTTATTTATCGAAGCATAGTTATATGAATTCTAAATCACAGAATCGGAAACACATGTTTGAACATTTCCATTAATTTCATTGCGATGCGGCTATATATGATCATGAGTAATTATTTTTATGGGTGGCACCAATTTTCCCATGAAGGGAATTTTATTCTAAATAGGTATTCAGTAAAAGATAGTACCATCAAAGATTATTGGTTTTATAGTGTTATCCAGGTACTATATTCCGATGGCGACTATTGAACTGCTTACTAGTCAAATCATTTATGGAGGAAGAGAAAGAGATAACCTCGAGGTGTGGGGTGATGGCGCGGACGCTAAAATATGCGCGGATTGGTCGACCCGTTTTCGTCGTTGTAGAGTGAGGCGGATATATACTGAATTTCAACATGCACCCTGAAAATATAAAAACAAAATAGTTCGCTAGTAGTGAAAATATGGTAGAACGTTTCGAAGTACATCGTCAGCGCGTTCCTGCTATAGACTTGGTCTATAATTCGCGAGATCCACACAAGCGGAGAGTACACATGGTCAAATGAACATCTGTCTCGTATATGTCTTTGGAATGATAATGTGTAAATTGTAAGGTGAGTAGTGTTACGTTTGCCCAAGGTGGTGGTATTAGTGTGTTCCCCTGAGTCAGAGTAAAAATGTGGCTTGCTATCGCAAAATCGCGATGATTCAAGAAGAGGTATTTTTACATCTAGTCGTTGTTTCGTCATAAGTTGCTGTGATTCGTGGGAGAGTCAGCTGATGATTCTCTTGGTGTGGACTATGTCTGGTCGGCGTTTCGACTGACACGGGGCAAGAACCTGTAATTTATGAGAATAACCCCCGGCATTTTAACACTAACACAGTATCTGGGTTATTGGAAAGAATGGTCTTCGGCGGATCAGCATCTTTCGGACTTATTGTAAATGAGTACAAATAATGTTAAGGACCTGGTTTGTAAAAAAGTTGTTGCTCCAGAGCCCAGGAGGACTAATACCGTGATCGAGTGAAAAATGTTTGTCGAGAAAACACTGACGCGAAAAGTGTGAAGTGTGTTCTAATATGTATACATATAATATATAATATATATATATATGTTTATATATATATATATATATATATATATATATAAATATTTTACTACTGTTTATTGGCCTATAGGAACCCGGAAGTTAATGACCTCCCCGACGAGACTCCGCCATCGTTCCCTGTCCTGTGCACTCTCCTTCCACGCTTGGCCATCTGATCCAATCTCCTCAAGGTCAAACCTTCCATTGTCCTCCCATCTTCGTATAAGAGGATGTGTGGGGAACGAGGTATTGTACCAACACGGGAACTACGTTCTACTTCGTCCTCACCAATCATCACAAAGTTCCAACACGTATTGTCCACCAGAAAAACTGGTCTCTTCACTAAATCCGTTGCAGATGGTTGTTCACAACCGAAAAGGATGAGTACTCCCAGGAACAGCAGTTCGGAAATCAAACACACTAATTCTTTATTTATGTTTACCTTTGTTTTTTTATTTTTATTTTATTTTACTATTTCTATTGTTTTTTATTTCACAACGGATGTACTAAGATACAAGACAGTGTACTCTACTTGACGACAAAATAACTGGTGACACAAGAAAGAATTACTTAATTAATCACGCGCTAGGAAAAAAACTTTTAAATTAAAGGCGCCCGCTTACTCCACTCGACTTAGAATCGCGTCCCCGTGCGCACCGGGGAACGGGAGACAGAACGACCGTGGTGGTCGACGGGTGTAAAAAAACTCAATCGAGGGTTGGAATCTGGTTCTTGATTCACCCTCAATTCGGTGGTGGTGGATATCTTCTCCGCTAAGGATATGTTTCTACTTACCACAAGAGACGTAAAGTCTCTTTTTGTGGAACAAAAAACCAGATCTCGTAATAAAGATCATGGTGGTACAGATGTAAGTGTGTACATTGGTTCATTCATGGGACGAAACCATGAGAACGAATCTAGAGCGAAGAAACGGCATATGTGCATCCATGCGGTGTGCGTTCGGCTAAGCAAACAAGCCAAATCTCATCGGATGCTAATTGGGTCTTTGTTTGCTCATGCCTCGAGGTCATGAGGAGCGGATCCAGGGAAATTAAAAGACAAAGGGACCGTATAGATCTTTGTCTAGGATGTGCATCGCGGCTAAATAAATAGACGACGATGCATCGAAGAAATGGCGTTAAAAGCAAGGATGGGACCATGGCATCAGCAAAGTCTTAGATGAATGATGCCCTTGTGTAAATAGGCGAATAGCCATTCGAAAGAGGTGCTAATGTATTACAATACTTTATACAATGAGAATTGTATATCGTATCTTGGGTCGGTGGCCGAAACGAATCCCTTGCTTGCATTTGTATATGCAGGGAAATTCGTTTGTGGCAAAGAACGAACTTTGTGATTATTTATTCGTCTAGACGAGGGATCATGGTCGGGTATATGCCAGCTGAACAAACAAGCTGCGCGACGCTGCTTTGGCAGTTGGACAATGAATCGCCAACCAATGTGTATGTAAGACATGTTGTACACATGTTAGGCTGGGAATAGTCAATTCAAGGCTAAGATTCCCTGATTATGCGGTTACATTATATGTGAACCGATAAGTTTTCTTTTCAGGGATATGCTGTTTGGAACAGGATTCTTAAAAGCAATTTTGAATTCGAATAAATGAATGCAGGTAAGAATTCTCTTCCAGGAGCTTTTAGGTAAATACATTTGGTAAATTTTGTTGCGTGAAGCATTTACAGGTGCTTAATGCGATTGCATTAGCAGAAAGTTGGTGATGGCCGGGTTGCGGATATGGGGGGTTCTTCAGGTGAGCTTTAAGAACCCCCACAGATGTTCCCACAAATATTACTCAAAGGAACTCGAAGGTTAGGCTCCTTCGCTTTAAGTACTGTACTTGTATCTTTAAGTTTTTGACCTTAAAACCTCGTTACTTAAACAGTTAATTACAAAAGAAGAGTTAAATATAAGGAATCGTTGCTCAGTCGAATGACATGCGCGTAGAGTGTTGTGACTGATTCAAATCGATAAACACCAACACTTCATTTGCCAATGCCACATCTAGTTTCGTCAAAACTACACATCGACATTTAAGAGTATTAAAAAACCTCTAATGCTATGGACAAAGACAATTAATTGTTGTCAAGTATCTCGGTATGGTCAAAATCAAGTGATCAGTTGGTTAAATATAAAAATTGTGTTTAATTGTATATTTATTATCGCATTTAGTTCAAGGTAAGTTGTAAACACTGTCAGGAAGCACAAGTGTGTTATAAGTGCATCAGTTTCGAAGTCCCTGCAAATATCAAAACAAATACAAAGGACAGAAGACGACATCTATGCCTGGAATGGACCGAAAATGTTCTGGCGTTAGTTCATTGTTGTAACATTAGTCACACCTTGTCATCTAGAAACTATTTCTGTGCCCTATGTCATAACTCATTTAGCTTATTAAGTGAAAATCGTCGAAGCGAAGGAGAGTGTTTATTTTTAAAATGCTTCATTTGTGTTTGTAATGTTTGTGTTCTTCTGACGAAGGCGATAATTAGGAAAATGTTTGGTTGACTGCAAGAATTTTGAATGTGTCGCATAAGCAACCTTGTTCAAACCTGACCTTAACAATTAGTTTTACATTAAAATATTTGGTTGTGAACTAATTATAATTTTTTTGGGGCAGTTTTATATTTTGATATTACATAAGCGTTGGAATTTTAGTAAAATTGTGTATCCAATATAATAATTACGAAAACTCTTAACATAAATGCTTAATGTTTCTTTCTCATTTATATTCGGTCGCAATGTAATTTATTATGTTGCGCTATATTCTGGTAACTTGAAGTACAGAGCACCTAGAGGGATGACTAATACGGAACTTCTAGGATAACGCCAGTCTTGTTTTAATTGTCTCATGTCATCTGGTAAGTTATGTGCAAGCACTTAAATTCCATTTTACCAATTCTGCATCTTCCCTGTACATTATGTTGAGGTCCGTCGCCGTGCTTCCTCGGAATGAGGGAAGAGCGGCGACCTTTTATTTTTTTCGATTCTTCTCCCAGCGAAGATTTATTAATATTTTCTATATTCACTAGTCCTTTTATAGATTGGCGAAATTTAATTAACCAATTTTTTCTCCTTTCTTGTATACCACACCGACAAAACCGGTTGCAACGCACTGAATTAGTGATAACTAGATCCAATTTTCACTGCATATTAACTTTTTTCTGGTTTTATTTAAATTTGTCTACATATGAAAGTTTTAATTAAAATGTTTAAAATTTAACTCTTTTCATTATTTTCATCTGGTTTCATTTTATTTTCACTTTTTTTCCGAACTCCTCTCGTTCGGAACTGAAATTTTTCTATTTCTATTTCTTCTTTGACTTTTCACATGAATCAAGACGAAAATCCAAGTTACTATGTTTTGAATAAATAAAAAGGTGCAGGTTATTAAGTGTGCTGTAACTGGTAATATTGTGAATGTTTATGAAGGGTATGTATTAAGTGAGAATGTAATATATGTTAAGTGAAGTTTTTAAGGATGTGTTAGGAGATTCAGTGATAAATTTAATAAGGGTAGTATTCTGGAATACAACAATTATCACCAATTCATCTTATGTACCAATGTATCAATCTGCTCTTAGCTTTCTATTTAGCGTGCCCATTTTAAGTGTTTTGTGTTTTGTCTATTCTCATAGGACATCTCGAAGACCTACACCAGCATCCGAATTCACATACGGCTTTTTAATTAGAAACAAGTTCGCGCCTTCTTCACCATCAATACCGATTACTTTCAAAATTCGACATAGGCTAAATACCTTTATTCGATTAACAACAGATCACAATGAAAAAAAAAAGCATAAAAGAGAATCGAAAAATAAATCGTCAAAACTGGACACCAGGACTAAGATGTTGATAGTTCTAGGGTTATGACACAAACTAAGCAACTAAGTGTTATACAAGAAAGTGTTGCACTGAATACATTCGTGCCGCCTCTAGTTGCAACTGATAAAACTTGCATCAAACACGGAAAGGGAGGAAAACCAGCATTAATACCGACTCTGTCTCATAACATAAGTAGGATATAAAGAAATATCCTGCCACAAAACCCCGCAACAATGAAAGTTGTTTTCCAATTAGAGTGAACTTTACTTTAAACAAACTACAGTAGTCCTCGTAAGCTAAGGCTCTGCATTCCCCACACTCGTCGTGTTGAAATGGATATCCTTCGGCGCAGTACGCTGTCTTAATTCTTTGTCTTGGGTTAATGTAACTACATCTGTCATTAAGTTGAATAAATGTGAGTATTTGCGCTCAAGGAAATTAACTTCGAAGAACTTTCTGAAAAGTTATCCTATTGATTGATACATTTTTATCCAATGGTGATAACAAACTCATATTGCTTTAATAACTCTAGAATTATTTTACGGATTTGCTGACGTAACGATATCTCAATCAGCTGCCAATCTTCGAATGCTATATCCCTCTAAAATGAGGCATGTCTCATACCGCTTAATTCTCAACTTCGAGATGACATGTAAAATTGTCATCAAGAGTATGTTCGCTCGCTTTCTAGGACGAAAGTTCTAAAAGCTGACTTCACCTCCCTTCTAATCAATAATGTACATCATGTACGTTAAAAAAAAACTAAAAATATATTTTGATCGCTTCTATGGTTATTCAACTGAATATTAAACGAGCCTGGCATCATCATATCTAGCAGCTCATCATTTTTGTTACCTTCCAACATACCCCCAAAGGGACAGCAAGTAATCGAATTGAAGGTCACAAATTCAACCAACTTAACCGTTCTGGAGAATGTGAGTTGACTTTGGCACCGAATAAAAGGCATAACTATCTTTCTATCTTTTAGTTAACCGAAAACTTGTCCCGCTGCCTGGAACCTTTAGCCCAGAATAACTTAACAAATAAATTTACAGAATCTATGCCGGAATCCAAATTACATAGTGACAGGGAGTTGAGCTGAATTACTATTCCCCAGACGGCGATACCGCAGCAAACAATGAATAGAAATGGAAATATTTTCCGCTCGGGTAAGGCGGTAGTATTGTTGCGTTGTCCTTACGTTTAATCTAAGTCCTGAGAAGTTTTGTTGTTAAAAGTTCCAAACTACAATAAAGTGTTTCAATCTTGTTGAACGGAAATAAGAAAGTTTTGTCTGGAAGTCTGGCCCGGAAAAAGAAGAGATTCCATTGAACGTCGGTGCTTTCGTTTAAGTCCTGAACTTCCTCCAGGGCCGTTCTAAGTCACACATTTCAACAGATTTCTATGATTAGTGTCGGTTTCTTTAGTTCCTCCATCGGCTGAGGCAACTGAAATTCCATTGTGCGACGACTTCGGCCTGATTAAGTTCTTTAGCCTTGGGAACTGCCAATTAAGATTTTATAATACAACTTTGCTAGTTTGCTTTTCCCAGGCTCTATCATTCTTCAGGAGTATTTCTTAATATTATTTTTTCAGTAACTACAGAAAAGCTTTTGGTACACATCAATATCCTGCGGTTGAAGGAAACGAGTTATTGAACTTTTTAGTGGATTTTTTTTGTGGTAACTGCAATTTCAACAAAATGAAGTAAAAAGTTGTTTGTCATTATTTTTGATGTTGGTAAGAAAATCGCGAAGAAGTGTGTGTAATGTAGATGGCGCTGCTCTGGAGTACTTGACTACAATTAGGCTCCAAAGAAAACCCGAACAACTATTCAGCGAGCATGCAAGATCATATTTCCGTTGTTAATTCTGTCTTTTCGCATATTTCCTGTGGAAGCCCTTACCTTGGGGAGAATTTTATAAGACACTGATGAAGTCAATGGCTTCAATTTAAAACGTCCTGGATTGCCACAAACATTTTTGAATTTCTTGAGTGACAATAATTAAAAAGGAAAGATTACTTTGTAATTGAAAATAAAGACCGATACTTCAATTTCGGCTGCCTTACATGTGTTACAAGGAAAAATGGTCCCCATTTCTATGTCTCGCTCTCTTGCCCTTTGGATCACAAAGAGAGATACACACAAATGTATCAAGGGTCTTTCATTTGGGTCAAGTACTATTTGTGATTTCTTTTTAATCGGTTGTATTGCGAAGTAAAGAAGATAGAATGTTCTTCATGCCGCCTTTTCTGAAGGTGCCCTTATAGCGTTTGGGATGATAGTGAAGAACGCGTGATTCGAACTGACGCTATGACAGTTAGAATCACCAAAAATTGAACCAAAGCGCAACCCATCAGGCCACCGCCGCGTGTACGACTTCGATTTCTAAACTCAAGTACATTCAACTGATGTGGATTTGTTACGTTATTGCTATGGTATACGGCTCTGATGCATTTTCTTTTCCGATTTTCGTTCCGCGTTCTTCACTATTTGCTTGTGTATTGTGTGTGTATCTGTTACAAACGCTACACTACTCCCTCCTCAGTAAGTTTGTTACGATCAGCTTCGTGTGCGAACGACGGAGCGAGGAACGAGCGAGGGAGAGATCGTAGGAGCTGGCGAGTATGTCGGTGCTCTATGCGGAAATCGTGATCGTGTCGTAAAGAACTGTTTTACTACGGGAAAGTGTGTGCTGTGTGTACACAGATCACGTCGGGGTCACCAATTATAGCGTTTGGGATGATAGTGAAGAACGTGTGATTCGAACTGACGCTATGACAATTAGAGTCACTAAAAATGTAGTCAATGTTCAACACATCAGGCCATTGCCGCGTGTACGAAGTTGATTTCTTAACAACTGATGTGGATTTGTTATATTATTGCAATGGTATACGGCTCTGATGCATTTTCTTATTCGATTTTCGTTCGGTGTTCTTCACTATTTGCTTGTGTATTGTGTGCGTATCTGTTACAAACGCCACACCCTTTCGCCATATCCATTGCTCAGTAAATTATTTAACTGCCTCGCTTGCGAACTGAAAGTTAATGCACACATACTTGTGGAGAGAGAACAAAAACAAAATACCAATATCGGACAAGATGTATATTAAAGTATAATTCTTAAGGTCCAAAATCATATATTTATTTTTCTCCCAACGTGAAAAGAGTTTTTTTAATTCTGTCACTGAAATATTCTTTAGACTTTTTTCGAATCCAGAACTTGACAGCGGACCTCACCTGGTCGTCCAAGGTGTAATGATTACCCTTGTCGTCTCTCTTGAGTAAATAATAAAAATAGCATGGCGCTCGAACAGAGAATAGAGAGAGTGTGGAATCGGTTCAAATTTCAGGTTTCACAGAGCTTCTTCAATTGCGCGCTGTGAGACAGCGGAGAACCATATCGTAAACAGATTTTACTGTATCCCGATTGTTCAATAATAAAGCCGACAGCTTCCCAGAATATTCCAATACAGTTTGCAATACAGTTTTGAGTGGTTCGCCGGTCATTTTGGATCAATTCGTTGAAGAGTTTGTGATGATTATCGTTTGTGACAGTGATCGTACGTCCGCTGGGTGTTCTATCAACAATTATTATATAATTATATTCCAGGCTGTTAACCACGGGATTTTCTTGACCATCGATTTACAGTATGCCCTTTAACATGAATCATAAGAGATTATTAAGTTTACATGAGTCACAACATATTCTTAAGTTTATCTACCGATACCAATGCTCGGGGTCTCCTAAAGCATGTGTTTAGTCCTTTTTTTACTGTGGGTACTTCGTCTCTTAGGTAGGATGCCTCAAGGGCACAGGTTCACCAGTTTCCCAACAAATGGTTTGGATTGCAACGCCTTCAACGTCGCAGTGCTGTTATTCACCGGCACGCTCTGTAATTTGCTCAAAATAATACGATTCTTTTTTGCACCAATTAAAAATGCAATCAATGGTTCTTTATTGATCATGTGACTGTTTCACAAATGATATAACTTAAATTACGTTAACTTAAAGGGCTGGCTTTCAAATGCCGGTAGAAATAAATAAAATGATTACAAACGTATTTTCTATCGTAACGTTCAGGATTAAATTTAATGAGGTTTTAACTTTGCCAATAAGTACATAGTTCACTTTTACATACATAAACTGTTTACAAACTTATTTTATTATGGATCGAAATTGAAGTTACAAAATAAGACACTAGTTTAATTTTACACGGATTTATTGTTGTTTTATTGTCGATCGAAATTAAAGTTACAAAACGGTACACTAGTTTAATTTTACACTGATCTATTTTCGTTCTATTGTCGGCCGGAATTAAAGTTACAAAATGGTACACTAGTTTAATTTTACACTGATCTATTTTCGTTTTATTGTCAATCGCAATTAAAGTTACAAAATGGTACACTAGTTTAATTTTACAAAGGCACAGTGTCAATTACATACAAAATAAACTGACTTGACTTTAAAGATTTTAATTTCCACAAAACTACTGATTCAATTTTTAAGTACACCGAAAAACTCCAGGAGCTCGTCCACCGACTGTTGGTAATATTCGACTGACTTCTACCCATTCGTGCGATAACCTCGCACGAACGAAAAATCTTCCCCAGCATCCCCAGTCCACACGCCACACCGACAACGATCCTCAACGAACGATCCATACAAGGCGGCGCACGCATATTCCACTACCACGGTCATCCATGCTGGGCATTCCCCAGCACGAAAAACGGACACACAGATACGAGTCCGGGACGCGAGCAACCCCTGCAGCTGTGGGAAATTATCGTACGGTGGTGTTTATTTAATCCAACTGCGCACAGCACTTTAGGTTACTAGTGCCCGTTCGCAGACGGTCGATACAACAGAAAACTAGATCGCAACCAAAAGGCTTGCAATTGTACGTTATGTGGCATTGGATGTATATTCCCTAGATCAACGCACATAGCATTTCAGAAGATCTCGTATCTTCAGCTGCGCTTCATCGGTGTTGTTGCTGGTTCGCACGAAATATACCGCCCGACGTGTCTTTGTAAGTTTTCTGTCGCTCGGCTAAGCGACCGAGATGTTTAAGCTGGCTAAGGACAGAAAGAATATCATCTGCACGTGTGCGGCGGAATCAAAAACGGAATACGTGCGCCCAAATACATTTCACGCTATATTGGTTGCACAGGGAATCGACCGTATCTCCTAAATAAGAAGATAGTGCAATTGGTGGAAATTATGCTTGGGATAAATATCGTGGGCGCCATATAATAACGCCGCACTACATGAATGAGATTTCTCTTTCAGGGAATTTTCGAAGATGCTTTGCATGCATCTTGTGGGGAAAACTCGTAAGAGTAGAAATGTCTGTGTGTAATTGCAGTGAAAGAAAAAATTGATATGCCCACTACCCAGGTAAGCAATCGCTCAGCTATGCCTACCCAAGGACTTGTGGTATAGGGTTTTTGTAGACTTGGTGATGTTTCCGAAATATAGACGAAGAGATAAGTAGTGGCGTTGGAAGAAACCGCCACATTACTTCCTTTGGATCCCCGCTTATGAATAGTGCCAAGATCTGTGCATTGGTGAAGTCGGACGCCGTATTATCAAACATCTTACGGAAAGACAACCATTCTTCATTCGCTGAATATGGGAGCTTGATCACATGTCTTGAAGAAGGTCGTTCTGATCTTTGAGGAAGGCTAATTACCATCGGTTGAGATAATTCGGGAATATCACTCTTCCTTTTGTCTATTCGCTTCCTCAAAAATCCTGGACTCTTGATTGACTGATTCAAGATCCCATAGGATGTCGAAAACAAATTTTTTTTTTTCCACTTTGGTACGTTGTTTCTTATACCTCATCGTCAGTAAAATGTGTCTATTTGTTAAAAGTGTTCGGAAACTATTTCCAGAGGTGCCCGTGGTATCCTCCATAGATTAAGGCATAACTTATAGTAAGGCTATTGTGTTTTCAGTCCTTTTGATTGCATATGTTGTATGGTGCAAGTCTTGCCCCGCTTGGTGGAAACCTTGACGTAGTGCGGGGGCTTAAACTACAATGAATCACTCAGGCTATGCTGACGAAAGCATATGCTGCCAATAGGGACACCCATGTCAGACAGGCTAGCGAGAAGTAACACAGAAAGATCCGCCACCCCCAGTCCAGGGTATTACGCGTCACTGTGCCCATTGGATGGTTTGCAGCCTCAGTCATTATCGACACGTTAAAGAGAAGAGACGTATATTTGGCAACAGGGGGAAGAAAAAGAAAAAAGAAATTCGCGCGATTGAGGAGAGTGAGTGTAAGTGTGCAAGTGTGGATTATACAAAGTGGCCGGCACTGAGAGCGGTTGTATTAAAAAAATTGTGGAAACAAACATAAAGTGCTAAAGGGTTCGTCACCTTTAATGAAAACAGGGCCAGGCAGACTTTAAAACGATGACACAGAGCCGACTCGAGCGACACCCGAGTCTTATAACAAAGCGACGCAAGCCAAATACAGATGGCGAAAAAAATGTAAAAGGAAAGAAAAGTGAATACACAGGAGCAGGCAACCAATTCAACAAATTGGTTGACCTTGACCCAAGTGAAATTGAATTACCTGCTGATGAAGAAAACAATATCACAGGTACTGAAACAGATCCGGTGGAACTAGACAAACTCCTTGCGATATCGACGCCAAAAAAGAGGAACGAAATAAACAAAAAGAAGCAATCCTCAAATTAAAAGACCTGGCGCAGCAACAACAGAGGCAAGAAAATACAACAACACAACGGAAAAATAATAAACAACAACATCAGGAAGCAAACAAAGGAAATGCAGCAGCAAAAGAACCAGCAAAACGTAACCAACAGAAAGGAAAAGTCGCCGCCTATAATAATTACGTCCATGGAAACAAAGAACGTTATAAAATTAGTTGAGTTAACATGCAAAAATCTTATCGTCTTCAAAGTTTGGTTTTCTAGTGCAAGATTTTCCCTCTTCCATGTCTTCATAGTTTTAAGCGAAAAGAGATTAGGCCAGCGTTCGGATGGTAATGTTTTTTTTTTGCTCCCTTCGCTGGCACCCCTCGAAGGGATTAGGGATTAATTCGAGTATGAGAGCTACACGCATAACAAAAGTCATATTTTCACTAAAGTCCTCAACTAATCACACTTTCCGGATACGCTTCTTCACGTTGGCAAGTCTATAACAGCAACGGCCACACGATATACATTCTAGTAAAGTTCTAACAAATTTATCTCCCCCCCCCCCCCCCCCACCCACCACCCACCCCTTGCCGCACAGCCACCGACGCCGCACCACCCACCAAACACACACACAATTTCAATTTTCCAATCGCTACCGTAAACGCAGGTTCAGTACAACAGATTAACTTTGCATTTGATACTTCGTCGTACCGACGTACCATTAATCACCAACTCTCATGTGAGACTGTATGCCCACTTTTGTTGGCAGTGCCTGTAGCTTATTGTTTAGATTGCACTGCTAGTACTTACATAATTATTCCACTTCCACAAAATTCCGCCCCGACGTAGGCACAGATAAAATCCTTTATGAACGTAGCAGACAGCAGGTATCATCTACAGCCCTCAAAGGCAAATAGCTTCCCGAATAAGAGTGTTAATTTAATTAACGGAAGGTTGTGCTGTTTCCTGTTCGTGTGTAATTTGGATGTTTCGCCTTTTTATTAAACGCAGGGTAGCTGATGACTGAAATTAAAAATAATCTGCGGACGAATTGTACATTCCGGATGTTTACCTTGCTTAAATTTTACAGTCCCGCAATTAGACACTAATGGCCTTCCGCCAATGACCTTTAAACGGCCGGTGATTGTTCCTTTTTTGTATGTTAACAGAAATGTCCTTGACCATGCACTAAGTGACCCAAGGAAACATTAACCACTTGCTGGGATATTAACATATTTTTTAAAAATACAAACACGTTTAGGGATTCATTTACTCCAATGGAGACGGGACTGAGAAATGAGGAAAACAAAGTAGGAATTAGGTTGCTCTAATTTCTTGACCTCATGAATTTCGTTTTAAAACTTATTAATTTATACAAATCCTGTTGCCATGGGTTTTATAGGCTGTGATTAATAATTTGAAATCCGATTTGTTTAAATTAAACTTTTTTCTGAGAATATGGTCACCTTTACAATGTGTATTGCAAGAAAAGGAGATAAATGGAGATAATGGAAAAAAGTTGACAGAGAAGGATCAGTAGAAGTTCCTGCCTCCTGTTTCAAACATCTGCAACCTGGAACAATACTTGAAGAGTACCTATAAATAATTTTTGCGAGTTGTATATTATACGACCGTCACATTCCAAATAAATCAAAAATTGTTCTCAATACTTCTGAGTCTGGCATTTGGCCTGCCTTTGATTATTCTCTCGGTATTGATATTTCACATGGTAAGCGCTGCACCATAAATTGCCTTTGAAACCGTCATCGACTGCTGTAATTACTTTTCACAGCATTTCTCTATTTTTTATCATCAAAGTTAAAAACATTTTCATTGTATATGTCATTTCAGTTTTTCTAATTTACGAACCGGAAAACAAGCTATTTCACTGTGAACTATATAAGTTGCCAACCGCCCGCATGTCATCCAGTAAACATCATCAAAGTCACGTGCGGCCACTTCGAGATCTAAACAGTTGTACAAATCTAAATGCCACTTGTTCCGGTCTGACAATTTCAACTCGGGCTCAGTCAAACTGTAGTTTGATGGGACTACATTTGGAAGTAGTTAGGAAAAAGGAAATACCTCAGAGTCCTTGTAAATGTAGCACGATGAATAATTGTACACAAGGGCAAGGACAACGAGTTTATATGGTGGCACTGTACCAGAGGATGACAAATTCATTTGAGTTCGGTGTATATTTTTAATTTCTTTGCTGTTCCCGTGCAACCCATTAGGACCCTTTCGTTCTTCATCACAATTTGAGAGCGAGCCATCATGTACTTTTTTATTCCAACAAGCAAGCACATTCCAAAAGTAGCAGGAGTGAAATTTAATTATAGCCCCAGAGTGTCCAATATAAAAAGCTGGAGAAAAATCCGCACTCATCATGCTTTTGGTCGTTTCAATACCGACAGCATTGTTCACTAAACCGCACTGGCCCGTGAAGTAACATTGGAACCGTTCCAATCTCATGAAGTCAACACACAACAACAGTCCCGAGACACGGCACGTACGTGCCACTCCTCGTCTCTGAAAACTGTAAAGTTTTATGAACACCTTAAACATAAAAACGTGATATCGTTCCGAAATGTGAATACCTCCATGTGAGATACAACTCAATAAAGTTCAGTTCTCTCCCCGATAAGTCCGTAGCCACATATCCTCGTGCACGAAGCTGAGGTAATCCATTTCCGGAAAGGATTCCCAATGTGTCCAATGAAATGTGTTTCATGTCCTCGAGACCCGAAATGGACTATTTATAAAATTCTTTGGATATGTCTGTAAAAAACATGAAAGCCGATGGTGATAGAGCATTTAATATATGTTTTTCTGGCCAGGATCTGATGGATTTATGCTGTGTGTGGATCACATCTACAAAGCCTTCATTCGCCTATTTTCTCATTATTTGTTTATTATCTCCTATCCGAATTTATTTATCTGACCATTAAATCGCTTGAATTGAGATGTTAAATAATTAATTGTGTACATTACGCCCTCACTTAGCTTTATCATGTCATCATCATCATCATCGGCACTACAACCGGCAACCGGTATTGGCCTTATTTAGCAAGTCCTGAGGCTTGTTAAATTTTCCATAATGATTTGTTTTTTTCCTGGCAAAGTTATTAGTCTTGCGCCAGAGGCTCGCCAGGGGGAATCGAACCCCGGTCTCCCGCGTGACAGCCGGGTATACTTACCACGTACGGGGTTAAAAATATCCCTTGTTTACTTCCGTACACAAACACACCGTATAATAAATATGGAGACCATGCAAAAAGAAAATAGTAATAAATAGTTTAAGATTGATTTCTCCTTTAGTACCTGGAATATTATTGACGGCAGTAGTGTGGTAATTCTGGTACCAATGTGGGTATGTTGGATATTTAGACTTTAGTGGTAAGGTGCCTCCGGGGCACAGGTTCACCGCTATACCCAATCGCTGCATTCCGTTCCAAAAAAAGTAAAACTCCGTGTTGCTCCTTTTCTTTTTTTTTTTATTTATTGTTAGATATTAACACAAACTACAGCTTACATATTTAATTTAACCTGAATATGTATTACACAACTGGTGACTTACAATATTTGAGAGTCCAATAACTTGTATAATTATTCACTGTTGAAATATATTCAAGAATCCAATAACGTGTATAATTATTCACTATTGAAATATATTGGAGCGATGGGAAGTGCACTTCAATGAATTGCTAAATGGTCAGCTCACAGAAGAATTGGAGGCTCCACCAACGCAAGACCAACATCAAATGCTGCCGCCACGAAACATTGAGGAAACATTAAAAGCCATTAGACAGCTCAAATCAAATAAAGCCCCTGGAGCTGATGGCATACCAGCTGGGCTGATTAAACAAGGGGGGACAGCGGTACATCACGCAATTCATGAGATCGGGGTGCACGTATGGGAGCAATAGGAGATGCCGAAATTATAATAGTAGTATAACATTGCTGTGTACCACCTATAACATACTCTCCTCTATCCTACAAGATCGGATAGCCCCATATGCTAAAGTCAATATCAGTGGGGCTTCATCCCAGGCAAATCAGCGATTGACAGATATTCACCCTTAGGCAGGCGATGGAAAAATGTCTGCAATTTAAGATTCCATTATATTATGTATTTATAGACTTTAAGTCCGCCTACGACAGCATAGCCAGGGTAGAACTATATAATGCCATGAGAGAGTTCGGCATTCCGAACAAATTGATACGAGTTTGTAGGTTGACCACGAACAACTTAACTAGTCATGTAAAAATAGGGGGATTGCTGTCCAAACCAATAAACATCTATAATGGACTCCGACAAGGGACGGTCTGGCCTGCCTCCTCTTCAACCTGGCGTTGCAGAAAGCAATCCGTGACTCTGGCGTGACAACTAGAGGCACTATTGTCACCAAATCCAGCCAGATACTTGCCTACGCAGATGACTTCGACATCATCGGTAGAACCGAATCGGCGGTACAGAAATCCTTCATCCAGATCGAGCAGGCGGCACAAAAACTGGCACTCCACATTAATGAGGGAAAAACTAAGTACATGGTGGCAACTTCTGCGAAGAGAAGACCTACCGTTGGTCAAACTATCAGGGTAGTGGAGCACGAATTTGAAGTAGTGCAATCCTTTAACTACCTTGGGACGATAGTATCAGCCGATAACAATATGGCAGAAGAAATACGCGAACGGCTGATCAAATCCAACAAAGCCTACTATATCAAGGCTCTTTAAATCCCGAAATTTATCTACAACATCCAAGCTACTACTGTACAAGACCATGGTCTTACCGGTACTTATGTATGGATTCGAGACCTGGGTGCTTAATAAAAGGCACTCTGAACTCTTGGCCGCGTTGTAGAGGAAGGTCTTAAGGAGAATTGTTGGCCCGGTATGTGAGGGAGGACGATTCCGGAGACGCTACAACCATGAGTTGTACGCTATCTACCTAAAAGTTAATATTCTAAGAAAAATCAAGCTCGGCAGACTCCGGTGGATGGGACACCTAGCTCGAATGAGCGAAGAGGAGCCTGCCCGGAAAGTCCTTTGTGGCAGGATGTATGGAAGGAGACAGCGCGGCAGACCTTGTCTGCGGTGGAGCGATGGCGTAGACCAGGACGCCCAGAGCCTGGGAGTCTCAAACTGGATGACATCGACTCGAAATCGGGACCGGTGGAGAGATTTGTTAAATAAGGCCAAGACCGGGTCCCGGTTGTAGTGCCGATGATGATGATGATTGAAATATATTCGAAAATCCAATAACTTGTATCCTTATTCACTATTGAAACTAAATTGCAAATGTTCACTTATATAATCTTATCCGTATATATTTTACATGAAGAAGGACCCTTTTAAACTTACGTACACCAGCGGATGCTTCGACTCGACTTATCAGATTATTAAACGTGGAGGCCCGACTTGCCCCCATGGAATCCGTAACGCGATTAAAAATATCGACCAAAGCGACAGAACACCAACATTTTCATCCATCGCCCCGATGTCCATATAAGGTGTGGCGATCCTAAATCGCCACCCCCATCCAAATCCCCGACATTACCAATAATCCCATACAAATCCCCAATACCTCCCACAACCCAAATCCAAATTCCATATTGAATCATATGAGCGATAAATTAAACCAAAAGTTCATTTGTCGCACAGTGATTCAATTTCCCAGTAACTTACACCCAAATTCCATATTGAATCATATGAGCAACGAATTAAACCAAAAGTTAATTCGTCGCACATGGATTCAATTCCCAAAATCCTGACATCATGAAATGCTTAAATCAAAACGCATTTCATGAATTCCCTTCCAGGAACCTATCCAACTAAACCTTTATTCAATTCCGAGAACAGAATTCCAATTGAAGCACACAAGTCCCGACCGGAAGCTCCCACGCCCACCGGAGGAAGCTACGAGGACACATTTCCTGCGCCGCACACACAAGCGGTAACCCCCCCCCCCCCCCCCCCCCGCGCCCAGAAACGTCTACAGAAACCAGCAAAACGCCCACCCAAGTAGGAAAGCCATTCCTTTCTACAATTTTACCGATGGTACCTCAACAAAGGGATGATCTTAGAAGATGATCACCGAAAGGATGTGCACACACACAGATGCGGTTACTTCGCACTCTCATGCTGTGCATGAGCAAGCTGACCGTGGATACAATAATTCCCTAAGGGGAACATTAGCTGGCATGGTTGCGGCTGGAGCCATTATCTCGATATAGAGATTTTGTTGGTTACAGGATCAGCGACTGCGTAAAGCATTTATGCGTGCACATCTTGACGGCATCGCCACGTAGTCGAATTCTCGATGGTAATTTTCCATTTATGAGAACTCGAATTCCTTGAGCGGTCAGCCGTATGCCTTAATGTATTTGTCGGTCGGATGACCGACCGATGTGGGCATGTATGAAAAGGAAAAGATGAAAGATTTCCTGCGCGTGTGTGGCTGACGCGTAAGACTATATCTTGGTGATATGGTTCGGACAATGTTGGTTGCTTGGTGTATGTCGCATGTTAATTTTTCTACTAGGAAATCCGATGATGCAACATATACCTGACGAATTACTTTCTAGCACATGATGCCCGTAAGGAAAATGTCTCTTATGTTTCGTGCTATTGAATTAGTGGAAATATGGTTTAGGCGACACTTTAGGTGGGTGACACAATGGTAGGTACATGCTTAATTGCTAGGCAAGCAATCAGTACTTGTTCTATCGGTTTTCGGCGGCTTTAGGTGGAAGTTTTTAAATGGTTATTTTGAAGATGATTAGTGGCGTTCAAGGGAACCGCCACAGTAGACGTACTTTTATAGAATATTTTTTAGCTACTTATTTAGTAAATAAGTCCGAAAATATCACAGGCCACAATTCCGACATAATAATATTTTTTTCTTATCGTCAGAATTGGTAGCTAATCCATATTTTGCACTTGTTCTCGTCTATCTTTTCTATTTAAGATCCTGTTTCAAAACAGATCATTCACTAAACGAGTAGAAGAAGAGCATAAAAGTCCACCATCTCTTTAAGTCAATATCAATAAGCTTTATCTATAGGCAAAATACTGCGTTAGATGAACGACTTATAAACACAAGTTTTAAGAGAAGACAAACTCAAACCTTGAAACAGAGTCCTAGTCAACCACTGAAGTTGTCTGCATAGCAAAACTTCCGTAGACACATTCGGGAGAGTGGCGAGGACATTGTGACACATCTGGTCCTACATGTACACATTCAGGAACGACGAGACGAAGAAAAACATTTCGTAACAACAAGACATATTAAAACACAGCGGGAGATTTTGAGGCACATTGGGTTACATTCAATTACACTGGGCCACACTAAATCGCATCGAGTCATATTGGGGTGTTATGTTTCTTGTAGGGGTTTTTATTTTCAGGAAGCGTGTCTCCTGGTCCTTAAAAGGACAAGGCGATCTCTTAATATTTGACCGCTCCTGAAAATTTGTCCTACAAAAGGGGTCGTTGCCGTGCTTCCTCTGAGTTCAAAGGGAAGAGCAACGTCCTTTGATTCGGCCTTCGTCCTGATCTCTTCACTTGGTCTTCCGTGGGGGCCAGGTGATACTTAGATATCCGTCGTCCATAAAAAATGAAAACACGTCTTGTTTCCTTTATGCATATGATTTTATTATATTATTCAGGATTTTCCTGGGGCACGTCCTCCAGGGACTGTGAATTTAGACTGCGGCCCGGAGATCACTTGACTATTGCTTTATAAAGGAAAAGGAATCGAAAATTGTATCCCAAAGATACACATTTTCGTGCAACAATCTCGATCTTTTGGATATTTCGAGCGAGATGTTGTATTTACATAAGATAAGAAATCAATTTCTTGAATTCTTACATCGCGCAGATGTGTGAATGTATCTGCTTTTGAGTTTTTTTTTTTTTTTTTTTTTTTTTTTATATTAGACTACTTTCGGGAGAGGCGAACCTATAGCGTCAAGTGGGCGCCCCGAGATGCCATCAAATAACTGTTGCAGTTCTTTTTGAACAGTTGCAGGTTGTAACGCTCCGGGAACACTCGCGTGGGAAGGCAGTTCCACAGCTTCCCCGCTCTGTAACGGAACGAGTTCTGATACAGGGATGTTCGCACCGTCGGGAGATTAGGTATGAGGGAAAAAGGTGGTAGGGCTTTTTGGAGCACTACAGGGTGACATTAGCTTACGTTAAGCCTGTTACGTCCCCACACCAGCTTTGTCAGCTGATAAACCGAAACATTACACATATAGCCTACAACAATTATATTTATAAACATAAAACATTCATTTATTTTTTTATGTATATACACAAAAAATAGAAAACATAAATTCGACTTACGCATACCAATGCCCAGCTACGCTGCCACCCTCAGCAAACAAAACAAACCGAAACCGGTGATAATATCTTAGTTAACTCGAGGTCAATCATCGCCGTTATCGGTATAGCGGTTATATGACCTGGTTGTCAGCGGAATAACGGCCGGCCAAAAACGAAGCGGTGGTATTGGTGCTACAATTTTCACCTTTGGCCATGTTGCGCTGCCCCAGAATCGGACTATTTTCTGGTTGGATGAGTCTTGCCCAGCGCAGCGTGACTTCAAGGATTTGATTGTACCCACTGTTATGTATGTATATAGATGTGTTACTACGTAACATCGGATTATTCGGGAGTCAGTCGGTGATAAGAAGCCGGTGATGACGAGTGAGTCGGCAAAGCAACTACCTAGAAATATTAGGAAACACATATAAACAATTTAAAGTTAAAAATTTGTGAAATATGAAGAGAAATATTAGACAACACTTATGAACAATTTAAAGTTAAACATGTATGAAAGTTGAACAGAAATATTAGAAAACTTATTTGACTAACTAAGAACCGGTTCGTCAACTGCTTTGACACATCTTCGTTGACCAGCATACTAGTTACAGTACGAGATTCCGTTTTAAGGGTGGAGTCAGCGTTTTCGCGACACCCGGTTTGGCTTGCCAAAGGATGGAGGCGTTGGAACCCAATAACATGGACATAATGTGGTTGAGGGTCGTGTTGAGAAATTCTGTTAAATTTCTTTGTTGTCTTTACTGCTCCCCGGATGACGATCGGCCAGCGAGATTTTTCGAACATTTTTCACGTACTGTCTGTATACAGATCAACCACCTGTCTTGGGAAATTCTCATTCTTTGCGATTTTAATGTACACAATTCCGGCTGGTTGGTACATTCTAATAGAACCGATGAGGCCAAGATGCTGACGGAGATGTTCGCTGTTAGCGCAATTTGGCTCAATTTGTGAAAAAAAGTACACGTGTGCCGGATGCCCGAGGTGATTATGCGAATACTCTCAATCTGTTTTGATAGCTGAGCATTTATACCCTGGAGCTTGTTACGCCACTGGGAAACTCAGATCACAGCTTTGCGTACGTAACCACTTGCATTTCAACTGAATAATCGACATAAGCAGCTTTGCCATTTATGGAGGTATGGGAATGCCACCTGGGACCATTTGCGAGATTTCTTCCCATACTTTCCGTGGTCACAGGTGTGCTTCGGAGACTCAGATGTTAGCGCATGCGCGGAGTCGGTCACGGAGATTATTCTTATTTGGATGAATACCTCGGGGGGGGGGGGGGGGTCTGTTGTGGTGGCTGTGGTTGTTGTGTGAGGGTGAATTGTTCGCCCTTTTCTTTTAGTCGAGTGCCGGCACGGGAACGGATTCACTAAGAGCCCCACTAAGTTTGTACTAGAGACTCCGCAAGGAATACGAACCGGAAACCAAGAAAACTCAGGAACAAATAAAACTCTTGGATTCGTTTTAATTCTGATCAATAAGATTTATTTATTAGTGGTTCTTAACAAACTTAAATGTTAACGGCTTCAATGTTGAAGGAACAATAACGACTTCTAGAACGCAAAATTGGGCTACATCTAACTGAACTTAACTGTCCGCTGGTGCGATCATTTCATATCATATTGATTAATTCGAGTTTTGGTTTGCCACAATAAAATAGAGTTCGAGTTCTCGGCTTGACCACAAAAGGAAAATAAAATACAAGTTCTTGGTTTGATACAAAATAACAGAAATACAAGGTTTAATTTGTCACAACAGAAATAAAGTACAAGTTTCACTTTGTCACAACTGAACAGAAATACTGCTTTTAGTTTGTCAAAGTTTCACAGGGCGATACACTCCGTTCCGTGTAAATAATTCACTTTTTAGCTTGGTTCGACACTCTACGAAACTAACTCCCGATCAGTGGCTGCTGGTCTGAGGATTTAAAAAGAAGGCGACTTGAACCACACTCGCCGGTGATTGAATTACGACTCACCTAAAAACTCACACGTAACAGTCCGCCATACTCTAAGGGTGGGTTTCAGTCATTCGATGGTAACGTGCAGTTACTCGTGCGGTGACCAATCAGAGAGAATCTCTCTGACTTGATCACGACGCGAGTGCGTGATGCTCATGTTGCCTGTGGTGGCAACGATTGTTGAACAAAAAGAAATGGGAAGAAGGCAGTAGGGCGACTTGGGGTATTGGCTATTTGTATACCTGTAGCGTTCTACGAACCCACAATTTCGCCCAGGGAAGGTTCCTACCATTCAAGGAACATACTTATCTTATCATGTGCCCACAGACACATGTCCCAAAGCTCCTAATCATACCTGTAACAAGGGTCATAGGAAGCTGCAAAATGCGAACCCGATATAAAAAGAAGCAAGGAACTGAACGTTCCAAAGCTTTCAATATCAAGCGACAAGTGGATTGTAGCATACCTGAAACAAAGGTAAAAGCATCTGTGGGGGTATAGTTTTATGCCAACGTATGGCACGGCTTTACTTAGAATCCCCCGACACTTGTTACTCCGAAGGAAATGGAAAACACCTTCTTATTTATTTAAAGTTTTTTTTTATTTTTTTATTTACAGCTCCAGTCCGTTCACCGGTATCCTTATTTAACTAGATGTATTCGAAACGCAGGCGATATACTATTTGACACTCTAAAGAAAGCTTAATAACTTTTCGTCTTATTTCGTTAGTTCTTTTATAGGTGAACTCTGCGACGCGACCTTCCACTTATGCGACTGAGATGTGACTCTCTTGAATATAATTAATTTGAATTCTGCCCGAGAGACAGCGTGTCCGATCGTAATGGAGATGGGATAGTGACTCTTGCGACCGGTGGCGAATTAAATTAAAAACTAGCGCAGCGCGTCCGACACCAATGATGAATGAATAGCGACTGGTGTGAATTAGGGTTGAAAATTCATATTTCATTCACACAGGACAACCAAAAGAGACCACGCCTCTGCTCCCAACCCCACGCCCGTCAAAGTGTGAGTAACTTTTGTTAATAGGGTAATTGACGGACATGAAAAATGAGAGAACAGAAAACATGATATGCTGTGATCTCGTGGTAGCCCTGGTTGTGTGTGTTGGTATCAGATGCAGCTACTGACACGACCTACTGAGCCAGTGGTACGGCTATGGTGTAGTTAGAGCGCCCTGCAAAAAGAGATCATTGATCCCAAGCGAATGGGTGATCTGAGGGAAAGTCGATAGGACGCCGCTGATGTTTGGGAAATAATTCGCGTGAGAACCAGACTCTAAGACGCTGAAATAACCCCAGCGATTTTGCTATGATGCAACGGCGTCGTTTTTTTAGACTTGTTGTTGGTAACCGACATTATGAGATTTCCGATGAGAAACTCGTGGTTAGCAAGAATGGAGTTGCCATGTGACAAGAATGTAGTTAAACTCAATTATGCATTATCTGCAAAGGATAATGAGTTTAGCTATACGTCCGTTTGAAATGTTTTACAGGGGAATACATATAAAGGAAATTGGTAAGTATGACGCGCTGAAAGCGTTCGAAATTAGGTGGAAATGTTGGTTGGAATTGTGAGTTGTTTCTCATGTAGAATAGAGAAACCCCCCACACATCCATTCATCTTATTCCTAAAGATTGAAATGCGCCGCACTCCAGCACTGCACAATCCGAAATCCTGAACATCTACGCGACGTTACAAGGATTTGTTATCGCCAGCAAATTAGCCGACCAACGGATGCACGTGCGGGTGGTCTGCCACAAAGACCACCAAATCTATCACCAAACAAAAGAAACGGCACCCGTAATTATCTCAACGAGATAATTCGAAAAAATTTATGAGGTTTAAAACCTACAAGGGAACTACTCCTATCCCACGGTGCCTTTTTTGTATTTCACACCCATTAGAAAGATCTAATGGATTTCGGGTGTATTGACAAAAGTCAAACAAAACCCATGAACCTTACATCCATTCAAATTGCAGGATATCTTTCGGCCGGGGGCCAGATATGTTATGTAAATAAGGCGGCACACAATCGACAACCGTCGAACTGAATTTCGACCACCACCACGGATGGTGATAATGATGTTCGATGACGAACGAGTTTCTTCTTTCAGGAATGAAAAATCACCCCTGGGACGTGATAACATGCTGCTAACAGAAATTCGGAAGTTCTGCTAGCAGAGCAAATAGAAAAATTTTTCCGTATAGATACAGATACCAGTTTTTTAATCTGGGTATCTGTGTGGGCAGACAAAGAGTCTAAATTTGATCGTCACCGGGACAAGAAGCTATATCGAGTAGGAGGACAGCGAACACCACCGAGGAGGTCGGACATTGAGAAACCTCAACGCGAAGGTCATCGGCATAACGCGTGAAAACGATAATGTAAAGAATCGCGTTTCAATGTAACTGAACCAAAAATATATCGAGAGTCGTGAACCTGACTATCATCGAAGCCGGATGTATTTCAAGTCGTGTGTTGCGGAGTAGCGAAATCCGGTGTGTGAAGTAGTAGTATGTTGTGCTAAATAAAGTGTGAACTAAAATAAATAACTGGTACGTTTTATGTGACTTCGGTTATATGGTTTATAAAAATACTTATATTAATTATTCATCCGTGCATTCTAATTCTAATAAAAGCTTACCGTGCTTCCAAGTGTTTAACGTAATAAAATTTAATAATTCAATAAATTTACAAATAGAAAAACAATTTCTTCCGTGTTTCATTGTGCTGTTTCGCTCCGTGGATTTCCTTGTGTGTTAGCAGTGTTCGGCGGAAAGCTGCAACAAAACCTTCAATCGAAGGACAACAAACTTTCGCCCCAATGTCAACTACAATACGCAACGATATACCGCCAAATACCCACAAAACAACGATTTTGCATCGCATCGATGCTGGTGGCCGATGCTGAATTCCTCTTTGCATGTTACAATGCTGGAGGATCGAATTCTTGACAACGTGGCGCAAGATGCTCGCGCAAGTTTTGTCGGTTGGACAAAACTTTACTTTATCCGATTCTTTTTAACATTTACATTAGCGACTTATTAGATGCACTTCCGCATGCTATTGCGTACGCAGTCGATCTCATAATTTACAGAACAGCCCCGAAAGTTGAGATCGTAAATAGTTTAATACAGCGGGACTTCAACAAAGTGCAGCGCTATTGCGATGACTGGAAACTTGAGATCAACTTCCAGAAATGTGAAGCCATCCTATTTAGAACGCCTTTATATAAAGCCACGAGCGACACAAGGAAAAACTGGCGAAAGTTAGTTACCGTGGGACCGCATGCAGATAAACAGGAAACCAAGAGTTTAGTTAAATACCTTGGCATCTGGCTAGATCAATATCTTTATTTCAACAGACATGTAGACGCTGCTTTGGTCAAGGCTTGAAAAACGTTTGCTATGACAAGAAGGCTATTTCACAGTAGCCAACTTGACAGCAGGGTAAAAGTCATGTGCTACATGACGATAATCAGGCCAATGCTCATATATGGTTGTCCAGTATGATTTAACGTAGGTCCAAATTTGATGGAAAAGATCCGGGTGTTCGAAAGGAAGTGTCTCAGAACCTGTCTCAGATTATATCGAACACCGGAATCGGAATACAAAAAGTACTACTGAAATGAGACTTTATATAATGAGGCAGTGTTAAAATCCTACACCGCGCTTCCTCGTCGCGACCGAGGGAAGAGTGTGAACTGTATTTTAAAATAATAAATTTAACTTTCTTAGAAATGAAAACAAACTGTCTTATATTCAAACACAAGACGTCCGCACACGTCTGTGTTTTTCTTTCTTTTTATTTATTTCTTTTTTAATTCAAAAACATAACACGACTGTCCTCGTTGGAAGTCTAACTATATCTTTCTTTATCGAAATTTACAATTTTATTGCTTCCGTGTCGGAAGTCTAACTACGAGGGTTACCTCTTATGTTTCGGGATTTGGCAACCCTAGTGTTGCAATCCGGCAATTGACAGCTCTGTCGTAAAGTTGGACACTTTTGAGGTTATACGCACTCAGGACGTTTTGACATACGAGCGCTATTTGTGTTGTTTACAGTAACTTAAAAGATTCATCTCAGCCCAAAAATGGAATTAAATCGTCAACATTTTCGTGCGATTATTTTTTACAACTTTCGGCGTGGATTAACTCAGCAACAGTGCATGGATGAACTTAATTCAATTTTTGGCGATGAAGCTCCATCAAGGACCAGTGTTTATCGATGGTATGGTGAATTCAATCGTGGTCGTAGTTCACTCCAAGATGAATTTCGTAAAGGTCGTCCAAAATCAGTTGTTGTTCCGAAAACCATTGATGCTGTGCGCGAACTGATATTGGAAGATCGTCATGTGACCTATCGTGACATTGAGACAACCTTCGGCGTTAGTGGGACCAGCATACATTCAATATTGCATAAACATTTGACTGTCAAAAAAATTTGTTCGCGTCGGATCCCACACAATTTGTCAATCGCCCAAAAAAAGGCTCGTGTCAATTGGTCGAAAGAAATGCTCAGAAAATACGGTCGCGGTGCTTCGAAACACGTCTATGACATCGTGACAGGTGATGAATCGTGGATTTACGCGTATGAGCCCGAAAGTAAACAGCAGTCGACTGTCTGGGTGTTTCAAGATGAGCTAAATCCAACTAAAGTTGTTCGCGCACGAAGCACTTCCAAGCAAATGGTCGCCTGTTTTTTTTCGGAAAAACTGGACATGTCGCAACCGTACCACTAGAACAACGCAGAACAGTCAAGTCTGAGTGGTACACAACCATTAGTTTGCCAGTTGTCTTCCAAGAAATCAGGAAAACCAACCGCCGAAGACGGATCACTCTTCACCACGACAATGCGAGCTCTCACACATCGGCTGCGACAACTGCATTTTTGAGCACCCAAAACATCGATTTGATGGGTCATCCGCCGTATAGTCCTGACTTGGCACCGAATGACTTCTTTTTATTCCCGTACGTAAAAAACAAACTGACAGGTCAACGTTTTTCGACACCTGAAGAAGCGGTTGTTGCATTCAGAATGCATGTGTTGGAGATACCTCAATCAGAGTGGCAAAAGTGCTTCGACAATTGGTTCAAACGCATGCAAAAGTGTATAGATCTTCATGGGGAATATTTTGAAAAACAATAAAGTGATTTTCGATGATCAATATTTGTTTTTGTTCTCTAATCCCGAAATATAAAAGGCAACCCTCGGAGCGCGAATGGGCGATGATAGGACCGTGCATAGAATTCTTGACGGTAAACTAACGGGGAAGAGACCGATAGGACGGCCGCGACGGAGATGGGAGGACAATGTTAGATTGGACCTCGAGGAGATCGGATCGTATGATCGAACGTGGAAGGAGAGCGCACAGGACAGGGAACAATGGCGGAGCCAAGTCGGTGAGGTCATGAACTTCGGGTTCCTACAGGCCAGTAAATAATAATAATAATAATAATTATCTTCCTGGAAAAGGTCAGAAAACCAGGAATTGTTTTTTCAACTTTACTTAATCTAAACTTAATCCTAATTATATAAATAACTTAACCTAATTTAGCCTGATTACAGTATAATTTTCCTAAAGCCATAAACAAAGTTTTATAATTAATGGGATATATGAATTAAAGGATGTGGAATGAGGTCAGTTATGGGCTTGAGGAAGAGTATTTCTTTCCGGTTGTTCGTTGGAAAAGCGTAGGATGTTGGAAAATGGTTGGACGTTACGATATTTGAACTTGTTAGGGGTACCTTCGGTGTTGTGGTATATGATCTCGTTTGAATCATTTACCAGTCTGCCTGAGGCGAAGATAGCTCTGGTGTGGAGACAGTTGGGATAGTTAGTTTTGATTTCTAGAGGGTTCTCTAAGAGCGAGGTTATTATGGGATTGGGATTATTTTGTAGGTTTTCGATAAATTTGATAGACAGTTCGAGGAATCGTCTATCGAGGCGCTCAATACCAGCGGTATTGTAGAGTTCGACGTCACTATAGTACTTATAGAAGTTAGGACGACGATGTAAGCCAGAGGCATACATAAAGCATTTTCTTTCGAATACTCGTAACTTCTCCATTTGGGAGGGAGTGATATGGTACCACAATGGGCACGCGTACGTGTGGGTCTGATAATTTGTTTGTAAATGAGCAGTTTGACTTTGTGAGAGAGACTATTAGGTTTCCACATTACTCTTCTACAGAGATTAAGCTGAATTGTGGCTTTATGAAGGGCATTTTTAATGTGGGAGGAAAAAGACCAGTTATTAGAAAAAGTGATTCCCAGATATTTTAGGGTTATGGAGGGTTTTATTAGAGTGTTGTTTAGGTTAAGTTTAATTTTGTTGTGGCAGCGTCTAGTGTTGTTTGTACAGTGCTCGTTTTTGCCCTTGAACACTATGAGCTGCGTTTTATTTGGGTTAAGGTGAATTTTCCACTTATTAAAGTATGTTGATAGGTTAGGGAGGAAGTTGTTAATGCGGTTTCTTGCAGCCTTAACAAATTTGCTGCTAGAGTAAATTAATGTATCATCAGCATAATTCTGCATCACAACATTAGGAGATACGGGTTGAGGAATATCGGCGGTATATAACAGATATAAAATTGGCCCTAAAATAGAGCCTTGGGGAACACCCGCGGATATGTTGCGAGTTTCTGAGACGGAAGAATTTATTCTCACAACGAATTTTCTGTCAGAAAGATAAGAGGCTAAGAGCTTTGTTGTGTGAGAGTTCAGATTAAATATGGAGTGCAGTTTGTACAGAAGCCCTGAGATCCAGACGCAATCAAACGCCTTAGAAATATCGAGAGATATACCCACAGTAGGGCTTTGGTTTTCGAGACCAGTTGTAACATCGTGTGTAAGTTTTAGTAGAGCATGGCATGTGGATTGTCGCTTACGAAATCCGAACTGACAGTTAGGGATGAGGGCATTCTCATTGGCAAATGAGAGAAGATTTTGGTAGATCTTGCGTTCCAGTATCTTACTTAGTGTACTTAATAGGGATATTGGACGATAATTGCAAGGGCTATTACTGCTACCGGGCTTCTTAATAGGAATTAGTACCGCAGTTTTCCAGTTCTCTGGGAAGTGCGATGCATTAATTATATGATTAAGAAGAATGAGGATGGGAAGTAGATTCGGTGGGCGAAGCCTTTTAAATAGAAAGCGTGGGATTCCATCTAATCCAGTTGACTTTTTGTTATTTCCTGATCTTACGATCTCGGATAATTCGTCTGCAGTTAGAAAATTTGTAGTGTCTAAGGGGTGTGAAGCTATATTTGTGTTGTTAAATTCACCGATGAAAGGAGTAAAAGCTGGGAATAATCTGTTTGAGATGTATTCGTTTACTGTGTTCTCGAAGCTAGGAGTTGAGAGAGAATTATTTTGCTGATGAATCTTTGCAAAGTGAGATGGTTAATTCGGGGTTTATATTTACGACCAGTTAATTGGTTGATATTCTTGAAAAGATCCCGATTTGGTTTGATGTTAGTAAGTGTGGAGATGTAGTTCTCATCTGCGAACTTTTTCAACTGCTCATTTATCAGAGTGGATAGGAGTTGGATTTGGCTTTTAATAAAGGGGCAGTATCTTGTGTGAAGTTTTCGGCGGAGCTGCTTTTGAAGGCGCAATAATTTGGTTAGGATGCTGGGCAAAGGCTTTCCTAAATAGTTATGAGGAATGGTTGTCGGGGCGTTGTTGCTGATAGCCTCCTTGAGAATTTGCTCTATCCTTAAAGATGCTTGATCGATTTCAGTAGGGAGTAAGTTAGATGCTTCAGGGATATACAAGTCAGAGAAACTTATCGCTATGTCCCTATTGACTTTTCTCCAATTTGTTTTGGTGAAGTTTGGGACAGGGTTTGATAAGTAGAGTGGGTCGAGAGAGGGGATTTGGATCGTGGTGTGAACGGAATTATGATCAGAAGGAAATATAAAGTAGACTGTAGGTGGACCCGCTGAATAAACATCGGCGGACTTGAGGAAGAAGTCGATTGTTGACCTGGCTGAGCTAGAGACTCGAGTTGGCTGTAATGGGGAGTCAATGTAAGTATATGGATAAGACTGGAGGAGGACTAGCAATTGGCGACCATATTTGTTGCATTTATTATCATTGAATGCTGTATGACGAGCATTCCAGCCTCCCTCGATTATAAATGGAGCGGGAACGGACTGTTGGATAATCTGCGAAATGTCAGTATCTGGGAAATCTGGTTGTCGTGAAGGGTGAGTATAAATGGATGCTGAGACGAGCACTTTATTGTTGTCACAGACAAGTTTTACTGCTGTGTATTCAATGCTGGATATATCGGTGAGTCTAATTTCACTGAATTGAAATGTTTTGTGAATTAAGATGCCGGTACCTCCATGAGATCCATTTGTTCTGGGGTTAGAAACTAAAGTATAATTGGGAATGGAAACTTGGGAATTTGGTTTGAGCCAGGCCTCTGAAAGGAATACGATATCTGGGGAAAACTTTTCAACAAACAACCGGAGGTGCTGCTTACGTATGTTAGAGTAAATGGATTCTGTATTGAGGGAGATAATGGTTAGTTTAGAGAGAGCTGGAAAGAATATGGGAAGTTATTAGTGAAAGAATCTGACCTTTATTTTCTGTTTCTGACCTGTTCCTCAGCGAAGGTAGCATGGCTTATAAGCTTTGGATGTAGCCCATGATGTCCAGGTTGAAATTTTTAGTATTGTTGTTAGGGGGAGTGGTAGTGTTGAGGTTTCCTCTTGCTGCATCCGCGTAGGATATTCCGGGTCGGGTTGACTTTGTTTCCTGCAATACTGTTGGTTTCGTTGTTGTTGATTTAATTGTTGTTGTTATTTCCGTCTTTGCAGAAGTTTTAGCTTCTGAGGGCATTGCGAAAAATTTGCCGGATGAGGGCCTCCGCAGTTACAGCATTTTACTGTAATCGTCTTTGTGGTAATGGATCCATCAGCGTTGACGGTTTGTACTGTTTCAGGTTCCAGGCCTTGTGGATTTACCTTGCATTCCTCGAGCTCGTGTTCCTCTGCGCATCTGCCGCAACGTCTTTGCTGGTGGCATGAGACCACCAAGTGTCCTGAGTCTTGGCGTCGCTTACAATGAAGAATGTCTTGTTTGTGGGGCTCTTCGATTGCGATTTTTTGGGTAAACAAATATTAATTTGTTTAAGTTGCTTGATGTCCTGATTAGGTGGGATTTTTATGATCCGGAGGTTTTTTACGTTGTTTGTCCTCATGTACGGTGTTTGGAAGTAGTCCAGCTTATTGATTTTTATTTGTGGACATATCCTAGCGATTTCCAGTCCCACTTCTTCATTGGTCCATTCGGGATTGATATGCCTTATAATAAAGGTAGCTGGTTTGCTGTTCGGATGCTGGAAGGTGAAGAACTGATGTTGTTCCTCTAACAGTTTTTTAACTGCCCTATCATGATCGACTAATGATCTGACTGTTATGGAAGTCCTAGCTCCTTTTGCATTGGTGCTAAAATTCCGGTGACCCAGGGCATTGTGCAGGGTTTGAATTAGTTCTTTGGTGCTGGTAAGGTTTCTGATGTAGATTGGCGGTGGTCTTTCGTTTTTCGTGGTTGATTTCGTTGTTTCTACTCTGGATGGAGCAGGTATTTGGTTTGATGAGGGCTTTGTTTGTGTGGCAAGTTTGGTTGGTAGTTCGCCTTGGTTGTAGCTCGAATTGCGGGTTTGCCGGGACGTTTCTTCCATATGGATGTCATCGGTGTTATAGATGGAATTTCGTTTATAAATTTGTTGCTGTAGTTGTTCACTTTTTGTGTTAACTGGTTTATTGTTTCCAGGGCTTCCTCGAGTTTTCGTTTATAATCTTCGGGGCTCCTTGATCGCTCTATGTTTGTAGATTTTTTTGGTGCGTTCCGTAAGATGTCGAGAGCTTTCCTTTTTCGCTCTGGTATATACTCCAGTGCCTGGCCTGGGTCATCGCCTATCATCGGGGTTGTGTAGAAAGTAACTGCTTTCCTGATGTTAAAATATGTTCTTTTGTTGTTGTTATTATTATAAATTTTTTTTTAAATATCTTTTGTTATTTTTTTATTGCACTACACAATTTAATAGTACACTTAACGCACGTAAACATAAACACGTGTAAACATCATTCATTAGTCTTGTTAACAGAAACTATTGCAGCTGCTTATGTATTTTGGATAACGGTAATTATGTGAAATGTTGTTATGTAAAGGATAGGTTGAAATTTGGGAATTAGGAATTATGAAATGTATTTCTAATGTATGAAGTATTGTAGTTCTAATGTAATAGATATATTGAAATATGGAGGGAATAGATTCAAATAGAAAGGGATTAGGGATTTATTCAATATGTAAATATATTGATAATATGGAATTGAATTGAGATGCAAATGTGTGAACTATGTAAATTGAATTGATGGGAAATTGGTTTGGGATTAAAAAGATATTAAAGGATATATTTACTAATACAAAGTGTATAAATGTATATTATGGGATTTTATGGTGAAATGGATATGTTAGGGTTGATGTTTGGATTATGGGAAGACAGTTGGGCTGCGGAGTACTACATCAGCATAAATAGGGTGGATAATTTTATGATTAAATTAATCAAAGGACATATTGCGAGAGCAATAAGCTCGTCCAATGACCTAATTTTCGGGGCTTATTATCCAAATACCCCGTACTATGAGAACGTGCGTCGCAACGGTTTTGTTCCAGAGGCGTTCCTTGATTTGGACATGAAAGGGCTTATACAGGATAGATCCGGAATTTCGCTGATCTATCATGTAAGTAGATAATTCGTAGACGGGCGCTTGTGCTACGACCGGTAAGTAACGCGCACCGAAGGAGAGCTCTTCCGCTTCAGTAGGGCTATCTCCCACAGAGACCGAGACGATACTATTGGACAGCGTCAACAGTTCTGGTGGTTGAATGGCATATAAAGACCTGGATACCAAAGTCGATATAGAATAACAGTATCATCAGCCAGCTTACATAGACTTAGCTTTTCTAGAATTAGGGTAGTATAAGATTTAAGTTAAGTGAAGTTCTTTTAAATTTAAAAAAAAAAAAAAAAAAAAAGTAGGTTAAATTTTAAGAAAAAAAACAACAACAAAATTAGACACAACGTTTTAAAAATGTTTCTCTGTCATTTAAATAATTATAAGTACTGCCACAAACAAAGTTCTCCATCGTGACTAAAATCGCATGGAGCCCTGCCACTGGCGCGCCCCTCCCTCTAACGGTATTTAAGGAATCGAGTGTTGCCATTTGCAGAAATTTATGGCCCACCCTATATATTGAGCACAGCTTGGAAGGCATTGAAGACAGTGATTCTCTAGAGACTGAAGTCATATGTGGGGCTAAAAGGAGATCTCCCACAGATCCAATATGATTGCAGAGGAAAAAGGAGTGCGATGAATGCAATCACCTAGCTGTGTAGAATCACCAATGAAGCAGTGGTGGGATCCTGAACGTCCAAAACGTATTTCATTCGGCCAGATGGTATTACTTTATTAAAATGCTGTATCAATTGGGGCTACTAGGCTGCTTCCTTGAGATGCCACATATTTTACAGATATGATCTTAATATACGAAAGAAAACAAGAAAACGTCATTTAAAGGGAGGTGTATCACAAACCTCAGTCGTCGAATCACTCCTATAGAATTTTGTATATGAAGGGGCCTTAAACATAAACAAACCACCAGGAGTAGAGATAATAAGCTACGAGGATAACCTATCAATAGTCACAACAGCACAAAAGCAAACAAATTTATGAAAAATCAGACTCAGCTATAAAAACACTTGGAAACAGGTTCACAAATGCTGAACTTGAACTAGCAGAGAGCAAAATATAAGAGGTACTGTTCAGCCATAAAACTGTAGGATAAATTAATTAACGTGTCGGATCTAGCTATAGAGAAATTTCACCTAAAGCAACGAATGTTGCATTAAATTGCGATACTCTTGTACCGAGACAACATCTGGGGAAGATAATTGCTGAATCTGCAATAGAGAAGAAACGATGCAAAGCCTCTACAGCAGATGTCCCATGCACCTGCAGAGACTCAGCTCACAATGCTTTTTTTTCTATAAATAATATTTTGTTATGAATATGATACCACAAACCCTCTACAGATAAAAATTTATTTCAGATAGAAAAGCAGGTATTCAGGAAATAAATGAATAACCGTAACATTTTTCACACAATAAAAATAAATACGTATGTGTGAAAATCCCTTTGTTTTATTTACTTTTGATTACGCATACCGTACTTATTCTGAATCACCAAGTGTAACTAAATGATTTGTGTTTCTTTAAGTTTTTTTTTACCGCCAACGTTACTCACGGCGGCTTGCATTAACGAGATATGAGTTAAAGGTTAGGTGAACAAGGAGATTACATTCACGTCGATGGCAGGTTAAGTGGTACGTTCTTTGGTTCAACTGACAAATCTGTGCTATTTAGCTGGTAGGACAACAACAAACTTTTCAGTCCCCTGAAATAAAAACGACTCAAGGAGCCTGGAATTAATCTTTTCTATCATCTGTACTTTTTGCCATTATTTTGAACCCATATTCGTCCTCACAACCTCTGAGTCATGGCTTGATGTAATGTAATGAGATTGGTTCGTGAGGTAGTGAAATAAAATTGTTTTTTATTTTTTATTTATAAAACATTGCCTCTCTTATTTAAATGTCCCCCTGGAGTTGTAATCTCCTCGTATATCATATTTCAAAACAAGCATCTTCTTCTGAATCCTTTGGGGTATAATCATCTCCAACTAAGATAAGCATTACATAGAAGTATTACACAGAATATTATCCAGAGTTGTAAGCATTACGCATAATACCATCATCTCATTTCATAGTGTCCTTGTTAAGGATTGCTATTTTTTGAAAAACGTTCCTGCTCGCAATATGTCAGTAATTGAACAGAAACGTAGGAACGGTTCAGATTTTGAAGCATATCAATTTTCAAAAGCATGTACCTACTTTTAAAGACCAACATTACACTTTTTTTTATTTGATCCTTTTTCTTCCACTCGCTCTCTGCTTTGACATTTATTAGTATTTCAAAATACCCATTCGTGAGCGCATATGTGTAAAAATAACCTAAAAACATTCGTATGCTCAGGTAATCGAATCCGCCTATAAATTCACGACGATCCACTGAATAAATTCGCCAGAAGTCGAACGTCAAATTTAAGCAACACCTTTCTTTAAGGAATCATCGACCGTACCAGTCATAACGCAAAAAAATAAGCACTCAAAAAGGAACAACAAAAAATGCACCGAAGGAAAAGAAGGAACCAAGTCAAAGGAAATTTATATCGCAATTTTGGAGCCTCCGGATGTTGCTGTGTTTATCGTTTGAGAGAAAAGGATTCCTGCCTCAAACGCAAACATCTTTTATAGCGAACTTTATGGCAACAATCTTTGTTCGTAGTGTGCTGCCTTTTTTGTTGGGAACTCTTAAATCGGGACAAGTATTGATTTCGAGTTAAAACCCCGTTTAATGTTCGTTGATGGTGCGTGGTGATGTCGTGTTGTTTTTGACAAATTGATTTTTAATCGTAGGAACATTTAGCAAGTTATTGATCTCCGATTTGCTGGAAGCCATTCGTAATTGAAAATAGCATGTTCATTGAAGCTGAAAATATGTGTACAGTTGAAGCAATGGGGTGGCATAACGATGTAACTACATATTTCTGGATTCGTAGTACTTTAAGGTAAAGAAGTTTTATGCGAAAAATCACTGCAAGAAACATTAAATTTAGAAAAATAATTAAGGTTAATGCGAGAGTGAATGAAATATAAGCGGTAATTTTACTTTTCTGCTTAGCAACAAGTTGCCACCTAGATAATCTTGTGCGTGGCTGTTGTTTGGTGTACGGAGAGTAGGGGAATCCGGCTTGGCGAGCGAACAAGAGTTACATATGACTGTTGCGCAACGGATTATTATACAATTTTTAACAAATGAAGGTGTTAAACCCTCGGAGTTCTTTTCTCGGTTGAAAGCACAGTTTGGCGATGATATACTGTCTCAGATCCGTGTGTATACATGGGGCAGAGAATTTGAAAGTGGGCGAGAACGTATCGAAAACGAAAGTCATGATCGACGCCTAAGGACGTCATACAGAAGACAACATCCGCGCCGTTCAAAAGCTTATTGAAAGTGATCGCCGCTTAACTGTTGGAGAAATCTTGTGGCGGTTCTGTAAAACCCCACTGACTACTTACCTAAAGAACCCCCATCCCTACAACCCAGTCTGCATAAGTTTTCGCTAATGCAATGGCATTAGCACCTTAAATGCTTCACGCATCAAATCGATCAAGTTCATTTACCTAAAATCCCCTAGAAGAGAATTCTTACCTGCATGCATAACTTCGCATTTAAAATCCCCTATAAGAATTCTCTCCAAGCTTATCATAATTTCCCTGAAAGAAAATTCATCGGTTCATATATAATACAAACGCATAACCAGAGAATCTTACCCTTGAGTTGGCTTATCCCAGCTTCATCATGTGAATCATAAACCACCAGACGAACACATTGGCTGGCGACCTACACCCAAGGAACCAAAACAAAAATACGCATATCGCGTCTCTTGGCACCAATTAAATGCTACGGCATAACCAAATGCAAATAGGTATGGTATACTTACCCTTGCAAGCGACGCAATAAACACCAATTCGTGGTAATCTAGCTAAAACCCATTAGCACATTTCCACATTGCACTGCCGCCTATTTATTTAGCAGCAATGCACATCTCAGAGAAAGACCCAAACGTCCTCTTTGTCTTTTCATATTTCGGGATCTGCTTCTCATCAGCAGCAGTATCATCATCATCATCGGCACTACAACCGGGAACCGGTCTTAACCTTTATTTAGCAAGTTCTGAGGCTTGTTAAATTTTCCATAATGATTTGTTTTTCGGGGCAAGGTCACTAGTCTTGCGCCAGCAGCAGCAGTATAAGCAAACACAAACCCAAGTAGCATCCAATGAGATTCGCCTTGTTTGCTTAGCCGAATTCACTTCTCCTGGATACACATTTTCCCTTTCTTTGTTTAGATCCGTGTCCCATGAAAGAACCCATGTGCACACATACATGTGTACTACCAACGATATTCACCCCAAACGATTGAATATCGTTGAGTCGAATTTCATCCGCAGACCGCCACGGTTGTTGTCGCTCCCGCTCCCCGTCGCGCGCCGAGGACGCGAAAATACCTGAAGTCGGATCTTGCAAAAAGTGTTCGCCTTGTTCAAAATTAATACCAATCAATTTAATATTAACCATAAGTCTAAGGGAGAGAATAAAACGGAATAAACAAAATCAGTGTGCTTCCTTTATAAAAAAATAAAATTATAATATATAAAACCATTTTTCAAGCGATACTCCTGTACGGCGCCCCTGTATGGTGTAATTGTGCTCGCACACACAAAATAAAATTGCAAAGGTGTCAAAATAAAATATTGAAAATGTTGCTGAATTTGCCATGGCATTATTCGACACATGAACTACATGAAAACGCCAACGTTAAACCGGTAGAGTTCCTTATTGACAAAATCAATCGAAACTTCTTCGTCAATTGTTCTTTTTCTGACAATGTTCTCGTTTCCCGTCTTGCGTTATCCTAAATCACTACATATGTACTCTGTCTATGATTATATATATCGAGGTCATTACTATATAAAATAACCGGAAGCTCGTGCAATATTAGTCTTAAGATTCAAATAAGGGTTTTTTATTGTAGTTTTCCCTTAATTTATTATTTGTTATTCATTAAAATTGTGCTATTGTCGTTATATAGATTTAAGATTATAGTTGTAAAGGAATTGCTATCCTAAATATCTTAAGTACTAGTTGTAAAATATACCATAAATGTAATTATCTACCAAATAAAAATTGAATTGAATTGAATTGTGTGTTTCCTTTTCCTGCCGTGTACGTTTTATCCTGGGTGTGTTTGTTCTTTTCGTTGTAGATAATGCGCGGATGAACCTTTAAGGACGGTGGGACGTAGTAGAACCCCGTGCCGTACGCCGGCACACGACTTCGTACGACACAATTTCATCAGAAGTAGCATATCAAAACAAAAGATGAGGTATGCCTATTCGATATGTCATCCTTTTTCATGACATTGGAAGAAATTACTTTTTATTGGCCTGTAGGAACCCGGAAGTTCATGACCTCACCGACTCGACTACGCCATCGTTCCCTGTCCGGTGCACTCTACTTCCACGCTTGACCAGCCGATCCGATCTCTTCAAGGTCAAACCTTACATTGTCCTCCCATCTCCGTCGCGGCCGTCCTACCGGTCTCTTTTCTGTT
The DNA here is from genome assembly GCA_963931805.1 of Microdon myrmicae. NCBI lineage: Eukaryota > Metazoa > Arthropoda > Insecta > Diptera > Syrphidae > Microdon > Microdon myrmicae. The sequence continues at coordinate 65,393,813 of OZ007502.1, forward strand.
AGTCTACCGTCAAGAATTCTACGCACGGTCCTATCGTACCCCATTCGCACCACATGTCCGGCCCATTTTAATCTTCGGGACTTGATTACTTTCACTATTGTAGGTTTACGGTATAGCTCTTCCTATTCGTGGTTGTGGAATTTCCTCCATTTGCCTGCCTCCTCGTCATATTTACCGCCAAAGATAGCCCTCAAAACTTTATTCGCGAATACGCGGAATTTGTTTTCTTCCCGTTTTGTGAGAGCCCATGTTTCGCATCCGTATAGAACAATCGGCATGATTATGGTTCTATAGACACGGAGCTTTATATTACGTGATAGCAGTTTGGATTTCAGCAGTTTACTGACTGCGTGCCAACTAGCGTTGCCGGAATGCAGTGTTTGTTAATTTCCATCGACATTTCATTACTGGCCGTTAGTATCGTTTCCAGATATATATATATTCTTTGACATTTTCAAATATCATGCCTCTGACGGTTATATGTGTTCCCTGAGATCCGCCCGGTCTTGCCGTAATCATGTATTTTGTTTGGCTTCATTTATTTCTAGATTCACCTCTTCTGCCGCTTGCATGATAATTTCACTGTTTTTACTTATAGTTTCTAGATTATTGCCCAAAACGGCGATGTCAGCTGCATATGCGAACACGTGTGTGACCTCGTTTAGGGACGATCCGGCCATGTTGTTGGCTTGTACCTTTCTGATGACGAACTCGAACACAATGTTAAAAAGACACGGTGAGAGGCCACCTCCATGTTTTAGTCCGTCCGTTTTTCGGGATTCCCAGTTCAACTACAATATGGTAGAGTCTTCATCTTGCGACTGAGTCGTAGGCTTTTTTGAAGTCAACGAACAGTTGGTGAACCGTCTCTCCATATTCCCACTTCTTTTCCAGCAGTTGCCTTATTGTGAACATTTGGTCGCTTGTTGACCGGTTCCTAGGGGATCCGCATTGGTAGTCTCCCAGTATTTCTTCTGCGTACGGTGTAATTCTCGGCAGTATGACATTTGTTAGTATTTTGTATGTGGTTGGGAGCAATGTTATTCCACTTAGTCCCACTCACGACCGATACCCCAATCTTGTCTTCCCAAGAAGCTTGGCCAAAGGAAGTCGGTTCAACGGTAGGTATACCGGATACCCAAGAGGTAACACACGCGTGCTCTTTTATCTCAGTAGAGCCCACAAACACAATGTTGGGAGTAGACAAAATATTTGACCTGGTCTGAAGATGATTCCGGTGTTCTCTGGGCAAGGAGTCCCAACGGAGCTATTGAATTGCAAATGTTCATAGACAGTTGGGAAACCACTTTAAGCTGTTTGTCCAGGGAGGAAGAACCATTCCTTAGATGGCTGCCCATGCGGTTGGGCGGAGAGTCTGACTCATTGTTCAATGAGGCGCCTCCGGATGTTGCCACAAATTTGAGCCGCTCTGTGACGCATTCTTGTCACAAGAATCGCATAAAGAGTTATGTTCACAACTTTCAAGAATGTGACAACTTCCTGGGGAGGACACCACAGGCCATTTTTCTCGAGTGAAGCAGGCCAGTGTGCGTTGCAGGAAGAGGGCGGAGCCTTCATGCGGACTAGCAAGCGGTGTCACCTTCCCCATCAGCATCGGAAGGTTGGCGAAATCCTTGATAATGAGTGGTGTTAGAGAGGACCACTACCGACACCATATGGGGGCTCTTGCGGATGGCCATCACGTTGACATTATAACGCGGCTCCCCAATATAGAAAAAACCCAAAAAGATATGCAGCGCCAACGCGACTTCATTTACATGGGAGACTCGGCTGAGATTGAGGACTACAACACACTTAAGAATGTCTTGACAGTTTTCAGCCCTGACCACAATTCAACTCTGACGGCCACTCCACAAGACCACATCTCCGATCAAACTTAAAGTATGACAATCGACCCTATATTTTAAGAAGTTTTAATTAGTGCGACTATAAACATGCCGCTTTGCCTTTTATCAACGCACAAAAAAAAGAAATATGACCGTGACGAATTACTATTGTCTTAGTTAATTGTGACTTTCTGAGTCGACAGTTTTACTTGGACTTTTTACCGACTTACACACAGAACGAAACTTCAACAACTGTTGTTCTCTTGACAACAAAAAAACACGCCATCCATCTTCTTCCACCTATTTGATTCCCCAGTACCATTGCCTCGGCGAAGATATTTTGCCACGATCAATTCCGAAACTGCTCTAGGCCGTCGTCGCCGAATAGAGCTGGGTTTATACACTGGCTATGTTTATTGATTATAACCTCGTATACCAATTTCAATATATTTTATGTACGTTTAAAAGCGTTTAAGTTATTTTGTAAATATTTTTATTTAGTATGTGTGTAAATCAAAATGTACATGGTGTTTTGTATTTATTTAATTTTAACATAATTGTATTTGAATTTGGTTTGAAATTATTTAACACTTATTTGTTGTGTGTCGGTAAATTTCTTATTCCTTTCTCGCCGAGACGGCGGAGGAAAGTTACCATGTAACAACAGGGAGCAAATAGATCAACAAAGCATCCGCACGACACAATTGGACACGCAGTGAGTGGCAAAGCTATTGAAATTTAAATATCTGATAAAGTAATATACGAAATTATAATTAATCTTACTGAAGGAGAAAATCACGGTTAAGATAAAATCAAGGTAAATCTTCAGAATTATAACTATCGAATTGATTTAAGGCTTATGCCGTGAAGATGTTGAAGTCAAATTTGTGCATTATAACTAACCTAATATTAAGGCAACAAAGAAATAATAAATGAGTTAATATAAAGCCAATAGCACCTCCGCCTTTGATTTAAGCCATTAACCTAACCGATCAATACAGTCCACTCACACCACCCCACAACCTAGTATAAAACAATTCCTGTACGTGCTTCACCACACCTCTCAGGAAGGCCATAGGACTCAGGATGAAGTCCGCAAGTCACAACCACTACTCACAGGAATCGCTTCACAGGCAATACTCACTTGTAAACGAACTGAGGCAAGCCACTGGGGACATTTTTGGTAGATCGATCCTGTGGTGCACAGACTTCTACAGGTCAACTCCAGTATAGACTGGGAACATCTATAATGCTTTCCCAGCCTGTGACTACTGCACACCCAACAACAGCGCGGCTACCTACCATTGGGACCTGAAGCCCCGGTACAACAACAAGGCGGTGGTGAACAGTACCACGAAAGTCAACCAGCGTAGGTCCAAAGCTGTCTTCATTCCACCACGGTAGTGCACGTGACAAGGGATCCTTCGTTCACAACACCGTCGGCCCAATGGAGGCCAAATCCGCCCCAACTCTGCTAGTTCCTGCATTATTTTTCAGCAAGTTCCTCTGCGTCACCCTGGAGTAAGAATATAATTATAACAATCGCTCTCCCTCTTTCTGTAAAAAACTCTTCAAACCGAACTCCTTTTAAGGACTTTTTAAGTAGAACACATCTCTCCAACGTCAATTCCGTTTGTCTCATTATCAGTCGATTTTAAAATATAGTCTTCAGAAATCTTCTTAGAAAATCTGTTAAGACCCGTCATCCTTACATCATATGTAAGCTTACAAAAGCAACAGAGACTACAGCTAAAGACAACAATAAGTCTGGACGTAACAACAATATTCTCAAAACGTTGATAGACCTTTAATCGGTAATTTTCGGACAGAAAATGCGTCTCTCTTCATTAGATCTCTACTCTAAAGCAGAGCAGCGTGCATGAAAGCAAGGGTGACAACCCCAGAAGCTCCGACTACGACACTGTCCGTCCAAAGCAGGTCGAAGCCGTTCTAGCTCTGCTAGTACAGAGTCTACGGAGGCTCCAAGGCAGGGTGACATTTCGAATAAGAGCGGCGAACGGAGCTTTTGGGGTTTGTCACCCTTGCTTTCGTGCACGCCGCTCTGCTTTAGAGTAGAGATCTAATGAAGAGAGACGTTGGCAGTGTGCCGACAAAAAGCAAAATTGTAGCGCTCGGAAAGCTCCTGGAGCTCGGGTTGGGTAACCGCAACCCGGCCGAACTAAACTCGCAAATCAGCCAAAGCTGTTTTCAGGTTTTGCCGAGCAAAGTCCCAATTATCCAACCTCCTTTGGACGTTGCCCGTAATAACACTACCCGCCTAATTGTGGGCAAAGGCGGTGACATCAGTCTCTTAAAGCTGAAGGCACTGCATATGCAGCGGCTGCCTATAAGGCAACGACACTCCAGAGGTTTTCTGGTACAGGAGAGTCAAGGGGATGCTGTTATGGGAGTTTCAAGTTGCACCAGGAGATTCCCTGTAGCTTCCAAATAATGGACTCATTGCCGGGGTTGTCGAGTGACGGGCTGTTGGGTAACGACTTCCTGTCGAACAATTGTAAAGTTGATAGACCGGGTGGTTGTTTGGAATTTCCCCAACTAAACGTAAATCCCGAAAGTTTTTCCGTTGACTTTGCTAATAATAAGACGGGAAGGGTTAGGCTTAAGGTACCCGAACGGGGAACCGTACTAATGGGACGTGGGAGGGTCAAGACCGTGGTCAGCATTCGCCCGGAGATCCTAACCACACAGGGGAGGGTTGCAAAAACAAAATGCCGGACACCGTTGCTCCAACAAGGCCGTACCGCGAAGGGCCAAAAAAGCTTTAAAGAAGGAAAAGCGTTTGTAGAGTGCTCACCAACAAGGCCCTGTGAGTAGGGCGTTAGAATATACTCACAGCTAGGCCAGCTTGTCGTAAGAGGCGACTAAAGGCCGAGTGGTAGCCGGGGTCCCAACGCCCTGTGCGCCCGGTGAAATACCACCCCATCAAGCTTTAGGCTCCGTGAAATGGTCGGGAGAAATCCCTGGCCATCTTTCGGAGCTTGGCTGATGGACCGGTTCGAGAAAAGGTTGGTTAGGTGGTAGTCGGTCCCAAGGTGAGATACCACCCCGTCACGCTGTACATTCCGCGATATCGCCGAGAGAAATCTTCGACGGTGTTTCGAATGTGTGGCTGATGGCCCGGACTGACACGGGGATAAGCCATGATGGTGTCTTCTGATATAAAGAATTCCGGAGGTAAACTAGTCTCCCATTCGGATCTCCGGGGGGGACTATGTCAGGGGGGACATCATGCAGATGTCATGATAAATAATGGAACTTTGAGAGGTTCGTCATCGCATAACCGGACTAGCTCTCGAGGCTCGGCCCACACTCGACTGGTGACGGCATTTTGTAACATCAGGGGCATCGGTTTCACCAATACTAATGTAAACGCCGTCCACCAATATTTGCAAACAACGAAACCTGATATCCTTGCCCTAACTGAGACCCAGGTCGATTCGTCAACTGATTCGACATGTCTTCGTTGCTCAGGATACGACTTACATTCGAGATTCCGTTTTAAGGGCGGTGTCTGCGTCTTCGCACGGTCCGATCTGGCTTGCCAGAGGATGGAGGCGTTGGAACCCAATAATATGGACATCATATGGTTGAGGGTCGTACTGAGGAATTCCGTTAAATTTCTTTGTTGTCTTTACCGCTCCCCGAATGACGATCGACCGGCGACATTTTTCGAACATCTTTCACATACCGTCGACTGGATACAGATCAACCACCCAGCTTCTGAAATTATTGTCCTTGGCGATTTCAATGTGCACAATTCCGACTGGTTGTTACATTCTAACAGAACCGACGAGGCTGGGAGGCTGGCGGAGATGTTTGCTGTAAGCCACAACTTGACTCAACTCGTGGGGGAGCCAACGAGAATACCGGATGCCCGAGGCGATTATGCGAACACCCTGGATCTGTTTTTGACATCCGAACCGAGTATTTATACCGTAGAGGTTTCTGCGCCACTGGGAAACTCAGATCACTGCTTGGTATCTGTCGCGCAAGCACTTGCACACCAAGCGAATAACCGGCCTAGGCAGCTTCGCCATGTATGGAAGTATGGGGCCGCTAACTGGGACGATATGCGAGATTTCTTCGCATCCTTTCCATGGTCCGAGATGTGCTTCGGAAACTCCGATGTTAACGCTTGCGCGGAGTCGGTGTCAGAGATTATTCTTCTGGGGATGGAGATGTATATTCCACATTCCATCAAACGAAGTTCGTCTGATAAACCTTGGTTTGACAAAAAATGCGAGCTGATTACAGCGGCAAAAAATAGAGCTTTTAAGCAATGGCGCTCCAATCCCACCCATGTTAACAGGACGAATTTTGTTACAATCAGAAACGTGTGCAACCAGGCGATTGATACCGCGAAGAAGGCTCACAACGACAGGGTGATCAATAAGCTCCTTCGGTGCCCAACTGGTTCGCGCTCCTTCTGGTCAATGGCAAAGGCTGTCAGCAGTAACTTTGCTTCCTCCTCTTTCCCTCCGTTGGTGACAGACAGCGGGACGTTAGTCACGAATCCAAAGGATAAAGCTAATGTGTTATCGCGAATTTATTTTCCGCGAATTCAAATCTCGATCCCGGCCTTTTGCAGCCACCCGTGATCTCGCCGGTACAGTCTTCCATGCGGGATGTGAGATTTCGTCCGCGCACTATTCAGCGCATTCTACGTGAACTGGATTGTAGGAAGGCAACCGGACCGGACGGAATACCAGCAATAGTCCTTAAGAACTGTGCTCCAGAACTATCGCCGGTTCTTGGCAGACTCTTCCGCTTATCTTATGCACGGAGGACCTTTCCTGCCTGCTGGAAAATCGCTCGAGTTCAGCCAATCCCAAAGACGGGAAAAAAGTGTTGTGGGGTAGGAGAAGTATTGTGCCAGACACGGGCACACGGTTCACTTCACTCCCCATCCTCATCGAAACAAAGTTCCCCCAGTTAACAAATCGAAAAATTATCACACACAAGAAGTAAAACTCCGCCACAAGACAGTTAAATGAAATTTATAAATTGTTTATTGTTTGTCTTTTACATTTTTGTATGATTTATACGTTTTCACAAAAACTATTGAGCACTTCGTATGAACTTAAGGATATTATTTTATCAAAGAGACTATTGTATACCGATTCTTATTTTGCCGCACTATATGTTTTCAATAATAAACAATTTGGGATCAATAAATTTACGTTATTTCATAGATTCGCGGATAAATTTACGTGGAAAAATAAACTAAAACTTCCTAGAGTTGAAAAATAAAACACACACGACTAACGGGGGTGCGAACTCCGACGCACCCCTCGATGGTAAAAGGGTGGCCCATCGTATCTACGCGTACCGAGCGCAAAGGTAGCGTAGTGGAGACCCGACCGACTTGGTCTGGTGATGGAATGAGACTCAAACGATATCCTCTCCAATAAGGATATCGTTTTTTACCTACCATCAGGGAAACGTAAAGTCTCTCTTGGTGGTATAGGAAACCAGATCTTGTAACACAGTTCATGGTGGTATGTGTGGGATCGTTGAGATCAATGCTATTCACACGTGCAGTGGAACAGCGAAACAGGCAGGCGGCAAAGACAAAAGAAAAGGCGACCAAATGGTTCGCTCTTTAATGAGGGTCATGCTTATACGATGCCTCGTCGCTATTTTCGACGTTAGGAGAAAAAGGTGCTAAAAGCAAATTGGATGTTTATGGCATCTCTGGCTGCAATAGAAACCGGGTTCATATTTGCATTAGGAAATGCTGGAGAATTTGGTTTCAGCGTCTATTGCGCTAATTATATGCAGCTGCTTGGGTTGTTTGTTGGTAAGACAAACAAAAAAGATTGCCAGGCAATGTATATGAAAAGGTATATGGCGCGGCTGGGAAAATAGACGGCGCGATATTTATGGTATTTGTCTGGTACCGAATTGGTTCAGAATACCAAATAAGCAAACAAAGAAATCTTATGAAAAATTGTATGCGAAGGGATGCATGAAGGTAAGTTTTCTTTATAGGGATTTTAGGGTTATAATAATTGGGTCTGTTTGATGCGTGAAGCATCTAAGATGCTAATGCGAATTGCATTAGCGAAAGCTGGTGCAGACCCGGGTTATGGTTATGGGGTTTTTTTTCAGGAAGGCGAGCCGTGGGATCTGGCGGAATCGCCACAGTGTCTCCCACAAAATTACCGTCCGATAGCATTACTGTCTATTTTATCTAAGGTAATGGAAAAAGTCATCAATACAGAGTTGGTTAAGTATTTGGAGTGCAACGGTCTTCTGAATGATCGTCAATACGGATTCCGTGGCAGGCGGTCCACAGGAGACCTTTTGACACTTATAACCGATATATGGACATCTGCGATTGAACGGCATGGTGAGTCAAGGGCGGTCGCATTGGATATCTCCAAGGCTTTTGACCGCGTCTGGCACGGGGCATTGCTGAGCAAACTTCGTTCATATGGACTTTCCCAACAGCTTTGCGACTGGACGAGGAGCTTCCTCGAGAATCGATCGATCCGGGTTGTTGTTGACGGCGAGTGTTCGGATCTGTATCCTGTTAATTCGGGGGTGCCCCAGGGTTCTATTTTGGCTCCAACCTTGTTCTTGCTTCACATAAATGATTTGTTGGAGACAACGGATAACAAAGTGTTCAGTTTTGCGGATGATAGTACGCTTGTTTCCTCCTTTTCGAGTGACCGGCCGATTGGTGTATCAACGTCGCACCAGCTGAGATGTAGACAGATTGACTCTCTGAACCAGGATCTAGATAAAGTCCTGCAGTGGGGAAAGGCCAATCTTGTCGACTTCAACGCGACGAAGACCCAGTATACAACATTCACAAAGAAAACCGGATCATCGGTTCCACAGCTGATGATGAATGGCCGGGCCCTCGAGGCTGGGGAAAGTTTGAGATTGCTCGGCGTCACGGTCTGTGGGAATGTATCATGGCATAAACACGTATCGGGTATCGCCAGATCAGCCCCAGGAAAACTGAGTTATCTTTTTAGAGCCAAGAAATATTTTACTCCAGCCCAACTTCTTCGCCTATATAAATCTCAAATTAGACCCGCGCTCGAATATTGCTCTCATGTTTGGAGCTCTGCTCCTAAACATACCCTCGACCTACTTGAGAGCGTACAAAGACGAGCGATCCGCCTGATCGGGGACTCGGCGCTGACGTCGGGACTACAGTCGCTATCACATCGAAGGCGCGTAGCCGACCTCTGTCTGTTTTACAGATATTATCACGGGTGCTGTTCTTCGGAGATTCTTGGCATTGTTCCACGCAATTCGGTCTATATGCGCTCCACAAGACAATCCGACGGATCGCACCCGTTTGTGGTTCATCTCCCGACAGCGCGAACATCCCTGTATCAGAACTCGTTCCGTTACAGAGCGGGGAAGCTGTGGAACTCCCTTCCCACGCGAGTGTTCCCGGAGCGTTACAACCTGCAACTGTTCAAAAAGAACTGCAACAGTTATTTGATGGCATCTCGGGGCGCCCACTCGACGCTATAGGTTCGCCTCTCCCGAGAGAAGTCTAATAAAAAAAAAAAAAAAAAAAAAAAGCCCTTCGTAGGTCACAATCTCTCTGGATATACCCAGGCTTCTCTTCTGGATCGAATAAACTTTCGACTTTTACTAAAGACTACCGTCAAGAGAGGCAATTAAAGAGTCTAACCGAAAATGTTTTAAGGCCGAGCCCAAAACCATAGGCCCAAACTATAGGCACAAAACTATAGTCGCAAACCATAAACGCAAACCAGGGCGCCCACAAACGATAATTGGGCAAGTGGAGTTGCCCCACCCAGGGAATATTCCATAATTCTCTTGGAGTTGGGCGTTAACACGTTAACGGAACCCAAGTCTGACGGCAAATCTTGTGATCCTGTGCCCGAGAACAAACCCTCAGAGGAACAACACCTCCAATATATTAAATCTCGGTTTGATGATGATTTGGATAGCAAGTCGGCATACGTAACTGCACATCTTAAAGTCGACTACCTGACGTGCACCAGTGCTAGCTCGCGGGAAATACCTGAAATTTACGTGGTCTGACAAATGCCAGCAGATTTGCGGCCAAAAAGGGGATGTAGGTTTCACCGCCAAAGTGGGTCTATCCAAACCATACCAAATCCCTTTAATCTGACCACGGAAGAGAGCAAAGAAGCACTCAGACTCATGATATCTCAAAGCGAAATAGGCAAACCCGGCTGTTAATTACGTTACAAACATATGGAAGTAGTATGATTCAATTGTTGGAGAAGGAAACTTGAAGGGATATCCTTAAGTATTCAAAAAATGTCGCCTTTGTATAATCAGATTAAGACAACCGTTTACTATTCTTCTTACATAATTAACCCCCCCCCCCCCCCCCCCTCCCGAATCTTTAAGCTGATTCGCGTCCTTTCTGCCTAAAAAACCGTATTCCATAAATCCCCCATAACACATTCCTTTCTTGAAATGATCAAATACCATCATACTGTTCAATAACAACAAAACATGGCTTGACGACGCTTTTTATATATAGCGAAACAGTTTAGTCCATCATCAATTTCCTTTTGCACATTCCAATGCAAAAGTAGATCCCAAGCCGATGTTCCCCATAAAATTTAAAAAGTACTGGCAATCCGGGAATAGTTTCAGCCTGGTCAAAAAGTATGCGGGAGGATACTTTTCAACGCTCTCCAGTTCCTCGTCTGGGAGTGGACTTTTAGTTCTCTACTCTAAGAATTTACCAAACCTCTAAACGAGGTCACGCGGTAACCGTTTTGGTTTCGCCTTTCGTTGCAAGAAAAACCAAATCTACCCCTAATACAAACTGCTCTCCTTTGCAATCTTCCCATTCCCTGTGGATTCATTGACTAGTGAGTAAATTCACGAGAATTTATTCGCATTTAGTGGGCGGGGAAATGGGACAGTGCGTTCGAGAATGGGCGATTAGCATAGATAGGGCGGGAGCGGACAAAGTGCTTGTTCGTCACTTGTTGTTCGTCTTAACAAAACGTTATTGTAAGCAACGTTTAAATCGGTTTGTGTAAATAAATCAATTAACATGAGAAACATAAAACGGGACGCATTTTATTTGAGTTATTTGAGCAAACCAGGGTGCTTCCGAAAGTTGACCAAGAGTATACATATTTAGGTAAAGTGATTAAAGACCAAGTAAGTTCAACCTGCCACGAGGAAGTGTCATCCACACGAATTCCAAGGAACCATACCTCTGAGTCAAAGGAACCATTGAGTACACCCATGTCTAATATATTCATTTACTTGTGTGCAGAATTATTGGCAACATTCTATTGAAATGCATTTATCAAATGTTATGAGCGATTCATAATACTCTTTCATTTACCAAAAGGAAGGTGTCCTTTAATAATGCAACATGAGTTGTTGCTAAAATTTCTATTAAACAGCTTTGGTATCCTTTTAATAAGCGTTTGCATAACTAATAAAATGATGTTTGATCAAGGACAAGTCTTTCGAATACCATCACTAAATTTATTCCACCCATGGATAAAGTCGTCGCTGACAGCCAGTCCGACCACAGAAGCACTTAGATAATTCAATTCCAATCACTTTTACATGGCCACTGCCTTTGGTGACGACTTTCTCATTCCATTTCACACATTGACAAAGCAAATGAAATACTGATTTGTACGTGACTGTTTGCTTTAATGGGATTACACAGGATATCAGGGGGTAAGTTATACCACATCGCTTATATATGGATGTATCTATGCACTCGAGGATATATTGATTTACAACGTAGCGCTCATGATGCCACCCATTCGTACCAACTGCACACAATTTAGTGAAATCGTTGACACTCCACATCACCATGTCCCGGATACTCACAATCCAATCAATTCGTACAAAATGTAGAGATTGTCCTACGAGTATTCGCGGCGAGAGACAGGGTTTCAGACAACCTGATGTTTATATGTTCTCTAATGGACACTGTGCAGGGATTTAAGATGCTTTGAAAATGTCCAAAACGGTTATTGGTGCTTTTCGGAATATGAAGCCGGGGTGTGCCAATAGAACTGATATCTATGGTGCGTCAACTAAACCTTTCTAGAGGACTTAGAGCTGCACAGCGGGCAAGAGGAGTCTTTGTTTGATACACCGGATATACTTATATCAGATTAATATTCGGTTATACCGGCAAGTTATTTGGAATTTAGGTTGGGTATCTATCCCCCTGCTGTGCCGGGAGACATTAGGTTAAATGCGTTCAATATATAGGAGACACATACAAAAGAATGACAATGACGTTCCAACATTGGTGAAGACTATACCGATTTTGCTCATTTGTAAATAAATCTGGCAGATTAGCATAAGCAGCTAATTTCATGTTAGTCAGACGACCCAGCTCTTTAGACCCGAGAGACATAACATGAATTCAAAGACTTTTTGAAAATATGATGAGAATGCAAACACTCGAAATAGGAACTGATGGTCGGAGTATGTCAATATCTCATGTGGTAGACAGGAAAGTGGTTTTAAGAAAACGGATTTGGTGATGTTCCGTCGTCGACAATAACAAAAAGCGTTTTTTTCTATGGACCTCTGGGGACTTTAACTACGCCGTCTCTCTTTCTGCGAATGGCGCCATACAGTCCATACTCCATCTCACTTAGCTCGACGGTCACGTATGTTGTACCGACTCTTTGAACTCGTACTAGCTCAATAGGAGAGGTTAGCAACGGAATATTCCAGTATCCGACTTATATGATTTAATTCTACGCGACACTCATACTTTGAGTAATTGTGCCCGAGGCTGACTCGAAAATAAATTCAAGCACTTGTTGACACGCTGTTCCCGGTGCAAATTCTCCAGAAACTCTCTGTCATTACAAACGCATACAACATTCCATATCTCCAATCCAGACAATACTATTTTTAAGTAGTTATCGTGACGTTTAAACTCTCTCCTTCTGATCAAAGGTAATAAGATCGGTACGAGAATCGTATCTCTAAGACGAGTTCCGGCAGCGAGGCAAAAAGGTTAAGGGGGAGACAGTGAATATAAAGACGGTTACCTGTTTTGAATTGTACGTAATAGCGCTCCAAACTTTGGGTTCAGCTTTCAGGTTTTATTTATACTTTGGTTTATTTTGAACGAGTGTAAGAATTGAATTTACTGATTACCACCGTTAAGTCGGAATAAAACAAGAAGCAAGTCATAAGTGTCATATTTATTTAATGAATGCAACAAACTTTTTTTTTTTGTGGATTTAAAAGTTAAACTATAAAAAAAAAGACCTTCGTGGTATTCGAACTTGCTGCCAAAGGTTTATTTCATTTTAAACGTCGGTAGTGTTCAATTAGAAACAGTATTGCTAAAAACGTTTCGTCGATTCGTAGGTTTCCGAAAATCATAACATAATTTAATTAGAGCTCAGCACAACAGAGCAATGAATGTCACGTTTCAAAACCTAACGAGATTTATTCCATTATTATAACTCCCATTAAGTTTTTTTTTTTTCAACCATGACATAAAAGTGTTAGCAAAATTCGCAGTCACATTTTTTTCCCTGAAATATTTAGTTAGAGTTATTCATTAGCTTACCACCAGATTTCTCCTAAGATTATCCAGTGTGCTTAGCCGTCAATCACAAACACGGTACAAACTCGTCACAGTGTTGTTACATTCTACATACAGAATTTATTGTAGGCCATCCTATCCAAATGACTTGACGACCCTTGAGTTCCGCAAACAGAACTCAAGCAGTTTAAAAAAAAAATGCGTGGGCGGAAGACCGACAGGCGGAACTAAGACAAGTATGTCTGTTTGATTTGCGTACTGCAAATCGTGCACCAACCAATTGGTTGCGTTAGTGTACCGTGTGTGATGTGCTTTTAGCAATTGTCCATCAGCCAAAGTATTGTTTGGGTAGACCAAAGAAATGGCATCAGGAACAAGGAGCAGCTCTCGTTGCGTGCAACGATGATAGTTGCCGTCAACTGAAACAATTGCTAATGTAAATGCTGTGAAAAGGGAAAAGAGTACCTCAAGTTGATTGACGGCAGCAATCCCAGAAATACGGCAGCAATCTGCTATCCTCTTAAAAAAAATGTTCCTCTTCCTCTCTCCCGCTCGCGTCAATCTTCAATCTATCCCCTGCACAAGGTCTATTCCCAGACTTTTGGAAATCCTCTTACATAACCCCGATATATAAAAAGGGGAAAAAACGATATATCCAATTATCGCCCCATTGCCAAGTTTTCGCACATTCCCAAACTGTTCGAAGGCCTTCTATATGAGGCGTTGTGTTTTCGCGGCGCACCCATCATCTCTCCCGACCAGCACAGCTTCCTCTCAGGCAGGTCCATTACTACTAACCTTGTCAAATTCACACCCCACACACTCCTTGCCCTAGAAAACGGCGATGAGGTCGATGTAGTCGCTACCGGCTTTAGCAAGGCCTTCGACAAAATCTCCCATAACCTCATTCTCTTCAAGCTATCTTCCCTCGGTTTTGAACCCGTTCTGATTAAGTGGGTCTCATCCTATCTCAGTTATGGAACCTGCCGCGTGCGATTTAGATCCACCCTCTCCGATCCTTTTTTCCCAACATCAGGTGTCCCCAGGGCAGTCATCTCGGCCCTCTCCGATTTATCCTAACCATAAACGACATATGCTCTTGCGTTTATCACTCCTCCATCTCGCTTTACGCAGGTGATACCAAAATTTTCAAGACAATCCGCTCTCCCCTGGACTCCTCACTTCTCCAATCGGATCTTGACAGCTTCTCGACTTGGTGCCAAAATAATTGCCTAGAAATGAATACCGCCAAATGTCACACAATCACCTTCTCTTGGACGAGTTCCCCCACTCACCCACGCTCCTATCTCTTACTGAACCAACCGATAACATCGGTTGAACTGATTCGCGATCTGGGCGTCCTATGCGACAAGGAGTTTAAATTTACAGCACATATTGATTGCATAATCCTCAAGGCCAACGCCGCCCTTGGGTTTGTCAAACGTTGGTCGAAGGAATTCCTTAACCCCTATGTCTCCCGATCACTCTACACAACTTTTGTCCGGCCACTACTCAAATACGCTAGTCAGGTCTGGTCCCCGTATCAAGTGACTCACATTTGCGTGGTTGAAGGTGATCAACGTTGTTTCTTGCGCTTTGCCCTCCGCGGACTAAACTCGGAAAATCCGCTGATCTACCACCATACACGAGCCGGCTCTCTCTAATCAATCTAAATACACTTGAAGAGCGCAGAATCCATGCCGACATCATCTTTGTCCATCGCCTTCTGTCTGGCTCAATCAATTGTCCAAGCTTGCTTTCCACTTTAACATTGCATACAAACCCTCGTAACGTACGTAACCCGCGACTGTTTTACGTGCCCGCTCATCACACTTCTTACAGCGCCAACGAACCCATCTCGCGTATGCTACGACAGGCCAACTCTTTCCCCACCTCCTTCGATTACAACATCTCCACGCCCGCTCTTAAACGACGTCTCAGAATAAACCCGCCCTAAATCCGCCCACTCCCTTCAATAAGCCCTCTACACACCTTTCGACCCCCCCCCCCCCCCTCTCGGTAACCCCCACCCCTGTATCAGTTCGCACACATGCCCTCCACTGTCGCACAAAGGCCGCGTTTACCACCCCCACATACATTCGCCCTTCCCTGGCCCCCTACTTCCCCTATCGCCAAGTAATCTTCAACTTCGTGGTTTTCTCCTCCTTTTTTTCGATTGAATAATTGAATAATGTCTTAACCACTACTCTAGATTTTAAGGTAGTCTGGAAGGTTTTACGTTAAGTCAATTGTAAGCTTGCATTAAGCTAAAATAAAAATGGGGGTTCCGCCTTCAATCAATCAATCAATCAATCCTAGAAATAATCATCCAGAGAAGAAAAGAACTCGGTGTGGTCAATTTCACTGTTGTTAAAATGCGTTTTATTTATAAAGATTAGTAAGATGTACCACGATTAGAATTATTATCGATCCGAATGCCCAGAGTAGTATACGAAGAAGATTATATTGATTGCTTGACAACCAAAATGATTCGTCTGTCAGCTGCTTGCTGACATTTGTTATTTATGGTTGCGATGGTTGCATTCAATTGCGAATTCGCTGGTTGCATCCAGTGCGAATCCGCAACATTTCGCCCGCCTTCACCAATCATTGGCGAATCATGTGGCTCCAGGGATGGTCGTCCGGAGCTTGTTTCTCCTCCAGTGGAAGGATGCTGATTGGACCCGTTCGTTGCTGGAGGCCGTTCTCTTTTACCGTCACGGAACTGGCCATATGATCTGGGTTGGAGTTGTAAGTTCGCAACCCACGATCAGTGACCACGTGCTGGCTGGTGATTGGTCTTGTGGGTAAGCTGGTATTGTGCCAAAACACGGGCACCGGTTGTACCAACTTTCCATCGACCAATAAAGCAATCACTACACCGTTAGTAACAAAATTGCCAACACCGCACCGAGGGAAGCACGAAACGATTGAGCAAAATAAAACACTGCACACTTCGTCCACTCTAGGTAATGAATGTTTTCTTTATTCTAAAACACTTAAAGGGCACCTGATGATAAAGGTTCTTTATTTTAACAACTTAAAAATCAATTGGTGATAAATGTTTAATTTTACACAACTTAAAAATCAATTGGTAATAAATGTTTTATCTTAAACAACTTAAAAGTTTATTTTTCTTCTCCGAAACAGTAAAGGTTAATTCCTTGGAACAACTTTAACAAAACACACAACACAAATTTTGTTCTAGATTTGTTACATTCTATGCACATGAAATTCTTTCATTTCGTAAATTGTATATTCAAGTGAAGACTGGCATTGGATTTACAAAATTAATGTTCCGCAATTCATTCAACTCAAGGCACAGCTTTAACTTCGACACCGGTTCGCTCTCCACGCAATATAAAATCTGACTGTTCCATAGGAAGTCATCAAAAGGCAAGGAACCCCGAAAGAAACTGGAAAGGAGGCGGAGTTACACGATTAACTTGAAGTAGTTAATCGTGATTGGACCGGACGGGGTAGTCATACATTATGCATGTGTGGGTATGCCATGCATACGATCGTTCGGCGACCGGTGGATGGCGGCACATCGCTAGTGCATTTTCTAAGAATGTAAACACTAGCATGTGGGGTGTGAAAACCCAAACCGATGATTTGGTCATCCTAATGGAAGGCCATAAATCATCATTTCGGTTGCCGATGATTAAACATTGCAACGAACATAGGGTGCAGCCATTGCCAGATGTTGAAAGTAAACATTTTCTGGCTGCATCTTGATCGTTGCTTGATTACTGTCTCTGGACGTGGGGATCGATAATTGGAAGCCAGCGATTGCTGGTAATCAGGGACATGTTTGGTTTGCGTCAGCAGAAACCTTGTCGGCGGTAGCAAATCAATAGGGGCAAATAGCCGCATGCATGTTATGCCGAGGGTAAACAAATACAACGAGTCACAAGGAACTCTTGTTGATTGTTGTTTCCATAGCTTAAGGCTATGGAAACGAGATGCCCTGGCAGAATGTATGCCTAAAGATAGGATTTCAGATGCCATGGCAATGTGATGATTTTGCCGTGGACTTATGCTTTTTTTAGGAAATATGGTCTGGCCGAGGGTGAGTTTTCGATGCCACGGCAAGGTGATAAGCTTTGCCGTGGATTTAATGTTTTTTTAGGAAATATGGTCTGGCCGAGGGTGAGTTTTCGATGCCACGGCAAGGTGATAAGCTTTGCCGTGGATTTAATGTTTTCAGTGGTGATGCTGGAGAAAAAGGGGTTTGGAAGGAAATCCCCTACAGAATAGGTAAGCTGCCTAACAGAAATTCAAAACAGTTATCCGGTTGGGTAACCGTATTAATTCCGGCGATTTGGCTGGGGGTAAATGCCGTAGCAAGGTTACGCAACCTTGCTGAATTTCGACCGAGAGGTAAGTCGTTCGCCTGGAAAAGTGGGGATCGAGCGATGCCTGGCTCTTCGGGCCCTGAAAAGCCCCACATCACTCCCTCCCCAGTGACGTAGTCACGAAACAGGTAAGGCAGGTTACGGGGTGGTTAGTTGGTTATGGGCGCGCGTATGAGCGCGAGTACGGGGAGGTTGTGCTGGTGGAGTAGGAGTGGTGTCAGTAGGTGGAGGTGATTCTGGAGCGGAAGCTTCCAGAAAACAGGGCTTAAGCCTTTCGACGCTGACCGTGGATCGCTTGCCTCTAATGTCGATCTCGAAGACGCGGTCACTGATGCGGCGGAAGACTTTGAATGGGCCATCATAAGGTGGGTCGAGGGGTTTTTTGACCTTATCCACCCTGACAAAGACGTGCGTGCAGCTGTGCAGTTCAGGGTGGACGAAAAGTTTTTTGGAGCCGTGCCTGGTTACGGGGGTTGCCCTAACCTTACGTAGCAGGTCACGGAGATGTCCCAATTCACGAAGTTGGTCACGCGGTGTTTCGCCGTTCAGGAAAAGTTCTCCTGGAAGAAGGAGGTTGGTACCATAGGTAAGCTCTGCTGCCGAAGCACCCAGGTCCTCCTTAATGCTTGGAGGAGGACAGTTGGAAGGGCGTCAAACCATTGTGTGTCATTATGACACATGAGTGAGGCTTTAAGAGATCTGTGCCAGCGCTCTATCATCCCATTTGATTGCGGGTGGTAGGCGGTGGTACGACTTCTTTGGCAGCCGAGAAGATTTGTTAGCTGCCTGAAAATTGTCGCCTCAAATTGTGGACCTCGGTCCGAAGTTATGGTGGTTGGTACACCGAAGCGTGTGACCCAAGTTGCATAAAAGGCCTTGGCGACTGATTCGGCAGTAACTGCCCGGAGAGGTGTCGCCTCTGGCCATCGCGTGCAGCGATCCATCATAGTGAGGATATAAGAAAATCCTCTTGATGGAGTAAGCGGTCCCACTATGTCTATGTGGACATGGGCGAAGCGTGCCGTGGGAAGCTTGAATTGCGCTGGCTCCAGTACATTATGTCGCGCTACCTTGCAGCGCTGGCACTGGAGACAAGCACGGGCCCAACCGGTGAGGTCTTTGTTCATCCGGGGCCAAATAAATTTGCGACGGACAGCAGCGGCTGTTGCTCGGCCGCTGGGTTGGGCTGGGTTGTGGTAAACCTGGAACTCGCCCTTACGAAGTTTCTCGGGAATGTAAGGTCTAGCGGTTCCAGTGGAGACATCACACCAGATTTCGCCCAAAGGGTCGCGAAGGGTAATTTTCGTAAGCTCTAGTGCCGTATCGGCAGTTAGGAGGGACTTGAGCTGTTCGTCCTCCTCTTGAGCTAGGGCAAGGTCAGTGTTATTCAAGGCGGTACGCAAATGAATCGTATCGATTCGAGAAAGGGCGTCCGCCGTGACGTTCTGTTTACCGGAGATATGCTTGATCTCCGTAGAATATTGCCCAATGAGGTCTAATTGACGCTCTTGTCGGGGGGAGGCATTTCCCGACTTCTTCCGGAACGCATAGACCAATGGCTTGTGGTCTGTTAAGATGGAGAGTGAGCGACCTTCTATCATATGACGGAAGTACTTAACAGCGCTGTAGATCGCGAGTAATTCACGGTCATAGGCGCTATAACGTCGCTCAGTGGGACTCAGCTTCCTTGAAAAGAAACCAAGTGGTTCCGGACGGCCTTCAATGTCCTGTTCGAGGACGGCTCCGATTGCGGTATCCGATGCGTCGCATTGGATAGAAAGTGCCGCTCCCTCGAGAGGGTATCGGAGTAAGGTGGCATTTGCCAATTGTTCTTTGGACAGTTGGAATGCTCGATCTGAGACTTCTGTCCAATTAATGGGGCGCTTATCATTGCGCTTAGCTCCTTTCAAAAATTCATTTAAGGGAGCTTGAATCTGAGCGGCATTCTTCAGGGTTGGGCGGTAAAAGTTAAGCATGCCCAAAAATCGACGCAGCTCACTCACGTTAGTAGGCCGGGGGTACTTCATGAGGGCCTCCACACGGTCTGGAAGTGGGCGAATGCCCTGGTTGTCAACGACATAACCCAGATAGGTGATTTGCTCCTTGGCGTATTGACACTTATCTGGGTTGATGACAAGACCGAATTCGCGGAGGCGCTCTAGGACCTGACGTAAGTGGCGTTTATGTTCGGCGAGGTCTTTGGAGGCGATGAGAATGTCATCAAGGTATGCATGGCAGCAATTAAGACCTCGTAAAGCCGTGTCGATATACCGCTGGAATGTCTGTGCGGCATTCCTGAGACCGAAAGTCATCACTTTGAACTCGAAGAGTCCGAAAGGTGTAATGACTGCGGTCTTGGGGATGTCTTCTGGTGCCACCGGAATTTGGTGGTATGCCCTGGTGAGATCCAGGGTTGTGAAGACATTGCACCCTCGTAACTTGTACGAAAAATCGTAGAGGTGTGCAATTGGGTATCTGTCCGGGACAGTTGCTGCGTTCAACAGCCTATAATCGCCACATGGGCGCCACTCACCAGAACGTTTCTTCACTAAGTGGAGTGGGCTTGCCCAGGGACTGTCCGACGGTTGGCAGATACCTAGTTCGATCATATGCTCGAACTCCGCGCGCGCCGCACGTAATTTTTCCGGAGCCAGTCGACGTGGACGCTGGCTCACCGGGGGACCACGTGTTTCTATATGATGAAACACCGTGGCTTTATGTCGGCGTTGGTTAGGTAGAGGAATTGTTGTACTCACAAATTCCTGTACCATAACCTGGAATGGGTCTAAGCACTCTGTGGGCCCTGAAGTAGCCGCCGGTGATGCCGTCATGGGCAAGGGGGGTGCGGTTGGAGCCACAAGTCTGTTATGGGTCGAATCGACCAACAGATTATGTGCACCTAATAGGTCGGAACCTATCAGGGGTTCATTCACGTCCGCAATGACGAAACGCCAAGTGATCGGACGACAAAGACCCAATTGCAGTGTCAGCTTTTTACGTCCGTACGTAAGTATCGGCGTATTATTTGCTGCTGACAATTTGAGTGCGGCTGGCACGCGGTTACGCGGAGCAAACGATCGCGGGAGGACTGAAATATCGGCGCCGGTGTCGACAGTAAAAGCGATATTCAGTTTCGAATCCCGGATGGTTAAGCGACTTATCGTAGGGGTGCCGGCCGATTGCGCGAGGGTGTCGGTCGGCAAAATTAGTTTAAAGGGCGCCTTTGGTTGGTGGAAGGTTGCGTCCAACCACAAGGCGCCTTGCAGTTAAATGCGCGATCACCATATCGTTGGTGATTGGCGCACCAAGGCAGAGTAACGGCATTATCAGGTATGTTCTGCCTATTAGTATTGCCGTTACGGGGAGGTCGAGCCGGAGCCCGCTGGGGACCGGCCCGGTGAGGGCCATTTTGGGTGGGATTGGCCCTCCGTGGGGCATTTTGGGAGAAATTTTGCCGATTAATAGGACGGTTCGGCATGGCTCGATTCTGGGCGCCTCGAGGATTGTTCCTCACCTCCGCGCGCAATTGCGTTATCTCGCGGAGGAGTGAGGTTTGGAGCGCCCGAAGGTCAGCAGGAGTTAGTTGTGTGGGTGGACTTCTTTGGTTGAATGCGTTGGGGCCTGCCTCTGGATTCCCCTGAGGGAAATTGGTTGAGGCGGGCCTTCTAAGAGGTAATTGGGTTTGAGGAGGATCGAGGGTTGGGACCAATTGAGGGGCTGAGAAAGGCAGACGAGGGTGCCGTGCAGGCCGGGCGGCGTGTTGAGAAACCGCCGCTACCTGGTACGCTGGAGGCTCAGAATACTGATCTGAGCTTTCCATAATTGCGTCCGCAATTTTGGATAAATAGCCCAAACTCTGATTGGGTTGGGCTATAAGTGCCGAACGGGCATGCTGGGGAAGACACCTCAAAAAGTGAGGCTTTATTAGGTCGTCCCCAATCCTGGTCCCCGCTATAGAGCGTAAATGGGTCAGGAAAAGAGATGGTCTCATCCCAGAAAGGTTGGATACAGCGGCTAAACGTTGTTGCCGCACACTTCCAGGTTCGTCCAAAGCTTCGAGCAGAGCTTGACGCATGTTGCTATATGGGTTGCGGCCGGCCGACCTTATTATGTGGGCAACATGCGGTCGCTGAGTGCGGTCAAGCACTTTCAACAGCTCGACTGCACGAAGTTGTTCGTCGTGCAAAGCTGAGGCCTGGAAGATGCGGTCTGCCACTGCAAACCAAAGGTCTGGGTCCTCCTCATCGAAGGGGGGAAGTCCTATATTAGGGTGACGAGTCCCATTCCCGAGGCTGGAAGCATCGTGAAATTCTTGGGACTCTGAAGGTCTTTGGGGTTGTTGTGAGGTGCTGGCACCAGTTGTGGGCATTAAAATGCCGGCATTTGCCAAAGGGCCGATACCAGGGGCGTTAGGAGAGGTTGGGGGAGCGTTGGAAGGTTGGGGTCGGTTAACGACACTGGGGGCAACCAGTGGTGCCAGAGGGGTAGATGGTACGGGCAAGTCTAGGTCGTCACCGACTTGCTCAGCAGGGAAATCGACGCTGGAGGCGTCGTGGAATTCGAGGGGCTCGGATTGTTCCTGAGCCTTTCTGGCCATGGTGTTTCGGGTGTTGACCATTGTAGGTTATATGACGCGAAACTGGAGCTAAAGGCGTAAGAGGACGCGAAGAAAGGTGAAAGGAGGCCAAGTAAAAGAGTCTAAAGAGGACGCGAGGAGTTGGGGAAAAAGGCCAACGAGTTAAAAGGAGTCGCAGGGAGTCGAGAGTGGAGTTAAAAGGGGTTCGTGCAGAACCGTGGCGTGTTTCGAGACGCGAATAGGTGGTCGTGGGGAGTCGTGATATGAGTGTGCTTTTGTGTTTTTTAGAAGGCTATAAAAAAATGAAAATTCCGCTTTATGTTTACATATGTATATACAAATATCTTGCCTTGCTTCGTATCTTATCAATCTAACTCCATAAAAGTTATTAGATATTTATAGTAAAAAGTTATTGTAAATGTTTTTGGTTGGTTTTCTTCGACCTTTTGCTTATTATCTATTTGATTAAATTTCTATGTTCATACGTTAAAATGAAATGATTTTAGAAACCTTAGAATGTTTTGTTGTGGTGACTAAAGTGTTTATTCTACAATTCAATAAGCAGGGTTTATGATACCATCGAAACAGTTTAAATATGAAGGACGAGCATTATATTGGATATTGACGGGTCGATAACAAAAATATAGTGTGGATAGGTTTTCTTTTAGTTACGAGTAGCGAACTTCGACAATTAATGTAGAGTTGAATTACTAATATGAACAGATATATTTTATAATCACACAATTAAGGAAAGAAGAAAGGCTTAATATGGTACAGATATTGTGTGATTTTAAATATCAAGTTATGAAAGACTAAAAGTTAACAAGAAAGCGTGATCGTGTGATATTTTATTGAGTCGGTTTTTGTTAGATTTGTATCATTTATACTTATAGTTTGTTTTGTTGTTTTACTAAGTTTTATTATTTCTATTTTCTGTTTTCAATGGTTTTGTCACTTTACATTAACCTTCAACAAAAAAAAAAAAAAAAAAAAAAAAAAATTTCAAAAGCCGTAGCAAGAAAAAAAAATTACAGATATTGTTATTACGTGAGTATTTGTACTCATGAAAAGAGAGTTAACAATTGTCACCGAAATTACGTTAAAAATGGGCATATATTGACTATATAATAGCTTGTAACTTAGTACCCTGAAGGGGTTTACAAGAGTTATTATTCTTAATCACAAAACAAAGAAAAACGAAAATAACAGCAAAAGTTCCTTTGATATTTACTAAGAGTAAGATTTATGTGGAATACATGCTTTGTAGACCACTTTTAACCATGCCACTGTACAACGACAAAACAAAAAAAAAATGTTGCTTCTTTTTTTTTTCTATAAAAAAAAATCTACCTTCAGTTTAGATAATTAAAAATTAAAATTAAAATTCAACAAACAAAGGAAACAAATTTTAAGTCACTCGTTAATAGTGTGTTTAGCGGCTCAGAAGGGGCTCGCATTTCAACAACTAATCACTTTTACAAAAAACGAAAATAAACGATGAAATAGCAAAAAAAACAAAAAAATGAAAACAAACAACCTGGAGTCCAGCGATGGGTTGTCCGTGTGTCCTGATGACAATTGAGGCTGCTGTTTGATGAACTTCGGGATGGTTAAAGGTGCGATGGTGATGTTATGCCAGGTGCTGTTGTTAGGCTGGCGTTGGGGCGTACCCTTTAATACTTTAGTTTGCACTCGGTTCCGGTGTTAAATGTTCGAGTTATGTTAAGGAGCGTGTTGACTCGCGGTGGTCACCAATGTGGGTAAGCTGGTATTGTGCCAAAACACGGGCACCGGTTGTACCAACTTTCCATCGACCAATAAAGCAATCACTACACCGTTAGTAACAAAATTGCCAACACCGCACCGAGGGAAGCACGAAACGATTGAGCAAAATAAAACACTGCACACTTCGTCCACTCTAGGTAATGAATGTTTTCTTTATTCTAAAACACTTAAAGGGCACCTGATGATAAAGGTTCTTTATTTTAACAACTTAAAAATCAATTGGTGATAAATGTTTAATTTTACACAACTTAAAAATCAATTGGTAATAAATGTTTTATCTTAAACAACTTAAAAGTTTATTTTTCTTCTCCGAAACAGTAAAGGTTAATTCCTTGGAACAACTTTAACAAAACACACAACACAAATTTTGTTCTAGATTTGTTACATTCTATGCACATGAAATTCTTTCATTTCGTAAATTGTATATTCAAGTGAAGACTGGCATTGGATTTACAAAATTAATGTTCCGCAATTCATTCAACTCAAGGCACAGCTTTAACTTCGACACCGGTTCGCTCTCCACGCAATATAAAATCTGACTGTTCCATAGGAAGTCATCAAAAGGCAAGGAACCCCGAAAGAAACTGGAAAGGAGGCGGAGTTACACGATTAACTTGAAGTAGTTAATCGTGATTGGACCGGACGGGGTAGTCATACATTATGCATGTGTGGGTATGCCATGCATACGATCGTTCGGCGACCGGTGGATGGCGGCACATCGCTAGTGCATTTTCTAAGAATGTAAACACTAGCATGTGGGGTGTGAAAACCCAAACCGATGATTTGGTCATCCTAATGGAAGGCCATAAATCATCATTTCGGTTGCCGATGATTAAACATTGCAACGAACATAGGGTGCAGCCATTGCCAGATGTTGAAAGTAAACATTTTCTGGCTGCATCTTGATCGTTGCTTGATTACTGTCTCTGGATGTGGGGATCGATAATTGGAAGCCAGCGATTGCTGGTAATCAGGGACATGTTTGGTTTGCGTCAGCAGAAACCTTGTCGGCGGTAGCAAATCAATAGGGGCAAATAGCCGCATGCATGTTATGCCGAGGGTAAACAAATACAACGAGTCACAAGGAACTCTTGTTGATTGTTGTTTCCATAGCTTAAGGCTATGGAAACGAGATGCCCTGGCAGAATGTATGCCTAAAGATAGGATTTCAGATGCCATGGCAATGTGATGATTTTGCCGTGGACTTATGCTTTTTTTAGGAAATATGGTCTGGCCGAGGGTGAGTTTTCGATGCCACGGCAAGGTGATAAGCTTTGCCGTGGATTTAATGTTTTCAGTGGTGATGCTGGAGAAAAAGGGGTTTGGAAGGAAATCCCCTACAGAATAGGTAAGCTGCCTAACAGAAATTCAAAACAGTTATCCGGTTGGGTAACCGTATTAATTCCGGCGATTTGGCTGGGGGTAAATGCCGTAGCAAGGTTACGCAACCTTGCTGAATTTCGACCGAGAGGTAAGTCGTTCGCCTGGAAAAGTGGGGATCGAGCGATGCCTGGCTCTTCGGGCCCTGAAAAGCCCCACAGTCTCACTACATCGAGATCAGTGGTGACGACGAGTGCTGCGTTCACTGGCGGCCGTCTGAAGTTAGCGGCCGGCGATATGCGGTCGTTGGCGTGTGAGACCGCAGCGTTTAGTCGGATGCTGCGGTTGGGACTGGGTCGGTCCCTGGATACTGGGGAGCGCAGCCCGCCAAGTGGGGGATTGCGCGCTCCTTGGTCTATTGTGGTAGCTGTGTGTTGCCTTGAAGCCTTTGGGCATCCAGGCTCCCGGCTCTTCGATTGCCCGTTGTCCTTGCGGCGGTTCAGCGGGTGAGTGGCATGTCCGACAGTGGGAGCAGGACGGGGGTCGGGTGAAGCTGCACCCGCCAGTATCCACCCCAAACGAGTGTCCTGACGGAATGTTGCGGATTCGCACTAGATGCAACCAGCGAATTCGTAATTGAATGCAACCATCGCAACCATAAATAACAAATGTCAGCACCCGCTTGCAGACGAATAGTTTTGATTGTCAAGCAAAATAACTGTCAGCTGGTTGCTGACATTTGTTATTTATGGTTGCAATGGTTGCATTCAATTGCGAATTCACTGGTTGCATCCAGTGCGAATCCGCAACAATGTCCTTCGTCATTTCTTTGGCTTGCGACATCCAGAATCACTCACAGCCGTGAGAATGCTACGCCGGGTCTCGGTGTACCAGAAAAAACATCTGTGGATAGTCTCTACAAATTTAGTACATGCGTTCTCTAACTTCTGGGATGGAGGGATGTTAATAATGAAATCAAACAAGACTGGTTTGTCTGGTTGGTAAACGCAGATTATATCTTTGAGTTGTGAAATTCTGCACTTTGGTCGGTATGTTTTTTTGTTGTTGTTTGTTTGTTTCAGTAAGGCGGAAATCTTCAATGGATATCTCTGGGCCGATCCAGAGGCATGCCGGATTTTTACCGAATAACACCACCGCCCGCTAGGCACATATTCCCGTTGATCTCTGCGAAATTTTCTTTTAGATATTCCAAGGCACGGGGGGGGGGGGGTTAAATGTCACTTCGCTCGTCGCGTCCCAACTGCTGCATCATGTCACATAGAATATCATTTGCTACGGACCTTGCTTTGGAACTCAGCATGTATTCTACTACTCCTGCGGGGTAACTGTCCGTCTCATATGTCTCTCCAAAATCGTTCGTGCGGTCTCGAATCTCATGCACTCTGTGAGTACGTGTTCCGCATTTTGTACTCTGAATTAGCAATACAAGCAGTGCGGGTGATCCATATGCTTATACTTGTGCAAGTATTGCCGAAAGCATCCATGTTATAATATAACTTGAGTCAGGTGGGAATTCAGCTCGGCATGTTTTCTTTTCACCCAGATTTTGACATCAGGTATCATGGGGTGGGGCCGTCTTCCTTGCCATTCTCTTACTCCTGAGAGCCCTAATTGTGGCCGCATTCTCCGACGATTCTCTTGGGAGACCTCATGCAATGTCAAGTGGTTCTTCCCGTTCAAGACGTTTATGACATCTTCGGATACCGTTCAGAATGCACAGCATACTCTTAGTGCTGCCAGCCTATTGGCTGAGTTCACTCCCCTTATGTACAACTTATACTGTGTGGCTCCGGCCCATACGGGAGCGGCATACATTATAATGGAGGTGTTGAAACTGGTTATGAGGTGTTGAAACTGGTTATGAGTTTCTTTATACATAATATTCCATAACAGCGGACCTAATACAGATCCCTGAGGTACACCCGCTGTTATTTTATATTTCTGCGGTCCCTAATCTGTGCTATAGAGCAGTCTTCTATCCGAGAGATAGTTTGCTAGTATACGCACCAAGTAGGGTAAGACTTGTAGATCGTCCACGCTTCTAGAATCCGATTCCATTTCGTCGAGTTAAATGCACTTTTAACGTCTAGTGTCACCACAGCGCAATATTTTTTTCTCACCTCCTATCCACCGCTCTCAACACCTCATCACACTGCGGGAAGAGGACAGCAAAGATTCTGGCCATGTCACTTTTACTTTTTTGCATTTGACTACTGTGGATGTGTAGTCTTTTCGTGACTATTCTGTAGGCGCTGCTCCATGGGTTGTTATTTAATTTATCCCTTAGGGAGTGGAACGAGTCATATTTACTCTTCCGGATCACATTCTCCAACTCCTTGCGTTTGTTGACGAATTCCGTGTGTAACTATGGGTACGTGTTACGGTTTCTTGCTCTTTGTTGCAAGCGTCGTAACCCGATACAGTCCGATCGCACATGGGCGATTTCTGCGTTCCACCAATACACTGGTTGTCCTTGGCGTGACATAGAAGCGTCGCATGCCGTAGTTAGCCACTTCCTGAATTTTCCAGCCTGTCTGTTCGCATCGACCTCGGCGTCAAAGTGTTCGATTTTGTCTTCCAGTATTTAATAGCGCAGTTCCGCGTCGATGTCCGTATCTTTCCACCCGTTTTCCTGGGCTTCTTCTCTAATTTGCCAGTGGTGAACCCCCTATGCAGTAATATTTCGTATATCACGGCTTGGTGGTTACTAGGGGTGTATGTGTCCAAAATTCGCCACTCCATACTTCTTGCCAACATGGAGGTAGCAAATCTGATGTCGATTTTGGACCGGCCTCTCTCGTGTATGAAGGTGTTACGTGGTAACTTCCCCCGCCGCCCTTGTCCCGGTGAGAAATGAATGGAAATTAACCAAACTAAATGACCAATAACTGTTAAACGGTTCCAAAACAAACTTAAATGCAATTTTACTAACATTAAATCAATACAAACACCACGTACATGGTGATTTACACACATATTAAATAAATTAAACATTTTGACTTAAACGCTTATAAACATACATAAATTGGTATAAGAAATTATAACCGATAAACATAACCGGCGTATAAACCCAGCTCTATTCGGTGCCGACGGCTTCGAACAGTTTCGGAGTTGATCGTGGCCGAATTTTTTGGCCGAGACAACGGTACCAAGGAACCGTGTAGGTATCGGGGGCGGATGGCGTGTCTTTTGTTCGGTAAAAGAGAGAAGAGAGGCCTTCGGAGAGGTCGCAGCGGTATTATAAGAAGACTGTTTTTTGTGCTGTAAAGAAGTGTGACTTTTTGTTCTTGCATGTGTTTTTTCGGTAAAAGTACGAGTACAAAAAAGAAAAAGTTTTAATTGCACGTGAAAGGGGAGGAGAAAACAAATTGCACACTACCCAACGTCTATAAATTTAACGAATTCGTTACAAATTGTTGTGAAACATAGCGTTTGGGATATGATAGTGAGGAACGTGTGATTCGAACTGACGCTATGACAGTTAGAATCACCAAAAATGTAACCAGTGCGTAACACATCAGGCTACTGGCCGTGTGTGCGAATTCGATTTTTAAACTCGAGTACATTCTATTAATGTGGAATTGTTATGTTATTGCTATGGTATACGGCTCTGATGATTTTTCTGATTCGATTATCTTTCGGTGTTCTTCACTATTTGCTTGTGTATTGTGTGTGCATCTGTAAGAAATGCCACACTACTCCCTCCTCAGTAACTTTGTTACGATCAACTTCGTGTACGAACGACGGAGCGAGGAACGAGCGAGCGATGGGGCAGTAATACGAACAATAGCATATATCTTTATAATGCTTTTATAAACATTCTGTTCCATCTGAATACTCTTCGGTTTGTCTTCCCATTGTCGGGTACTACATTTTTGGATTCTCTAATTTATCAGTGTACCAATATTATGAATAATGGATCGCAATATTGGCTCCCTTCACGTAAAACGATGACGATATCTCATTCTGCAGGGCTTTTACGCTCCCGGATGAGACGATGACTGAAGTTGTCGTGGGGAATCTGGTAAATATTTTCGAGTTGAATTTTGAGAATGTTAGTTTTCGGAGTAGCAGCAAGAATCGCGTGAAAACGAGTTGTAGCATTATTTATCTCAACCGTGGTTAGGATCCTGTCGGTAGGAAGTAGGAAATGGTGGAGTTAGAGATTATATTTATTGAAACAAAGAAATTGAGAATAAAAAACTTTGTGGTGGAGTTTTTCATTCAATGTGATACTGAAGTCGTCCTAATTTGTGCGACTATAATCGGGTGTATCTGATATAAGCATACGATGCGCAACTCAAGTGCTTAACATTTGGCTTTTTATAGCTACTGACTGTCGTATGTGCAACTGCTATATATCTAGCGTCTTTCCATGAATTGAATGATTCGTTATTAGTTATGGCACCCTGCTGGGAATGAGCCTGTTGTTTCGATGCGGCATCTTCCCAGCAAATATCACGCTTATTTCATGTTGTATCCTCCTAACAGCTGCTACGGTCCTTTGGGAATGGAACTGTGCGTTGCTAATATAATTGAAAAATTTGGTGATAGGTTAGTCTTAACTCTTGCCATCGGATGGGGTATCGCTCCATATGGGAGGCTATAGGTCCCGCAATGTGGACAAGAAAAATCAGTTATATCTCCAAGATGTGGTCAGTTTAAGCGGTGCCGCGAAGGATGAAAAAACTAAGCTAAAGTAGGGATGATTTTCCGAATAACTTCACGTATTTCCGACGGGTCAGAAATTTGCCGATGTTAACGCCAGCGCTGTCACTCACTTTTTTTTCTCGACATTAACTTTCACATTCCACCTTGCTGTAAAAGGATTATTCATCCAA
Source organism: Microdon myrmicae (assembly GCA_963931805.1). Classification (NCBI taxonomy): domain Eukaryota; kingdom Metazoa; phylum Arthropoda; class Insecta; order Diptera; family Syrphidae; genus Microdon; species Microdon myrmicae. The sequence continues at coordinate 65,424,112 of OZ007502.1, forward strand.
AAACAGTGGTTTATTAAAAGATTTGAACAGATGAAGAGCTGCCAAAACAGAGCTTTTAAATTGTATCGTTCTATTCCGCAAGACGACGGTGAAATTTCTCAGTCAAAGGATTGAGACCACAAAGTAGGTTGACAAAGACAAAGTAATTAAAAATCTACTTGAGTGCTCAACTGGGTCAAAATTTCTGGTGATAAAATCTATTAGTAGTAACTCCTTCTTTCTGTGTGCGATGCACAGGGCGATACTAACCATAATCTGAAAACCAATGTTTTTACGAATTCAGCTTGCGCGAAGTTAACCCTAGGAGCTGCTTTTTATGGCCACCCGTGAAATCTTCTAAGCCGGATTTAAATTTTCGACCACATGCACTTCAGTGTATTCACTTGACTACAAAAAAACCAAGAACCTACGGAATACCAGCAGTAGTCTTTAGAGACTATGCACCAGAATTTTCGCCAATTCCTACCAGACTTTTTCGTGTATCTTATTCACGGAACACCTTTCTTATCTATTGGAAAACCGATTAAATCCAATCAAACCTAAAGAGAGGGAAAAGTGCCACCCACCACCCAAAACTACGGACCCATTTCCTTACTACTCATATTATTCAAATCGACAGAAAATGTCAGCAGTTCAGAAATGATTAAAGATTTGTAGTGCAACGAACTTTTAAATAATCATGGATTGAGACTTGGGGAGGAAGTATGGCACCGGCATGGGTGCGAGTTCTACTTCGTCCCACTAACACTCCACTATACTTGGCACCAAAAAAAAAACAAACGAATGATCGCCGAGGGAAGCAGCATACATCAATCACAGGTGAGAATGAAACACTGGGAGTCACGTTATAAGGTTCCTTTTATTTTCAAAACACAAAACAATTAAAATACTTCACACGTTATAATCCACAAAATTGATGTATAAAATTGGTCTTTCACATTTCCGTATTATTGAATCTTTTGTTACCTCTTCAATTTCCCGGACTCGGTGTCGCATATCCTTGGGCACATTCACTTTTTACTATATTTCAATTTCGACCGTGAAAAGAACTGACACTTCCAAATCAACAAAACGCAACACTTGTCTTGCCTTTCTCAAGTTATGGATCACGAAAAGGAGAACAATCTGGTTCGGGACATAGAATAAAGGACTCTGGGACTGATGCGCCCCCGTGGCGCCACGGGGAGCAGAAGAAAAGAAAACCGACCAGCGTGTCTGGGTGTTAAAATACGACTCCAAGGGTATATTATTATATACATATAACGCATCTCCGCGGTTTGCGGAGTGCGGGAGATAAACCTACCGTCACGAGCGGTGGTTGTGATGAGACTCAGCGATCGTCATCTCAAGCAGAGATCACTCGCTAATCGTAATCATGGTGGTATGTGTGCATGGTCCTTTCATGGATGAAAAACGAACCTAGAACAAGGAAAGGGAATAAAGAGCATTCGTGGGATACGATTTCGGTAAAGCAAATAAAACCGAAATCGTCGGATGCCAATGGAATCTTTGTTGGAACATGTGCGGCTAAACAAAGAGACGATGTTCCGATGTGAAAATGTGCTAATTGCTTTTAGCTAGGTTGCTGGGAAATGGTGTTTATGGCATCGCTAGTAAGGGTACGTATGAATACCTATTTGCATTGTTTATGCTTGGATTTCAATTGATGCCAAGGGACGCGGAATGCGTATTTGCTTTGGGTTGCACATTGTGCGAGTCAGGGAATTTTATTGCTGGGAGAAAAACGTCGCCAGCCAATGTATACATAAAGAAATTTATCGTATACATGAATGAAGGTAGGAATAGGCGACGCCATGATAATTATCTCTGGCTGGAATGGTTACATGATATGTGAACCGGGGTTTTTCTTTTCAGGATAATTTATGATAAGGGAAGTAAGAACTCTTACAGGGGATTTGTAAGCGAAGGAATGCTTGAAAAGGTAAGAATTCTTTTGCAGGTACTTTTGGGTTATAATAATTGGATCTATTTGATGCGTGAAGCATTTAAGATGCTAATGCGAATTGCATTAGCGAAAGCTTATGCAGACTGGGTTGTGGTTATGGGGGTTTTTTCAGGAAGGCGAGCCGTGGGAACTGGCGGAACCGCCACAGATCCACGGAAGACCCTCTGTTTTTAGTGCCCAACATTTGAGCATCTACAATGGAAAAACATGGCGAGTCAAAGGCAGTCGCATTGGATATCACCTTTGATGGAGTTTGATACAATTACATACTAAGTAACATTCGATGTTATGAATTTTCCCAACAAATTTTGCAAACAGTTTATTTGAATATCGATCGATTTTGGTTGTTGTGGATGGCGTACCTCTTTTCTCGTAATTCAGAAATCCCTCAAGGCTATATATTGGCATCAACTTTATTGTTATATTCATTTCTGATTTAATAGTATCAGTGGCTAACAAAACATTGAGTTTTCTTGATTTCTTGATTTTCTTACGATCGGTCAGTTAATGGATTAACGTTGCACGACCTAAAATACAACGCGGTCGAATTCCTAAACACATAACTCGACAAAATTTAAGAATGAGAAAAATCAATCTCATTGACCTCAGTTTACAAGAAAAAAAGAATGATGAATGCGGCCATTCCGGTTCTAAGAGTGTCCTTGATCTATTCAGAGACAAGCGATCTACCTGATCAAAGAAACAGCACCCACACTACAATTACTGTGACATCGAATCCGCGTCGCAAGATTTTGCTTCTTTTTTTGTTTTTAAACATTTCCATGGAGACTGTCTCCTAGATATTAGTGAAATTGTAGCGTTTACAACAGACACACGATACACAAACCATAGTGAAGCACAGTGAAGAGTGACTGGGAATAACAATTCATATACTGTTGTTGGTCTTCACTTCTCACTGATTTCTCTCTGGGTTCCATTCTCCGATGCGAATTCGATTTATTTGTACACCGCAAAGCATTTCGATAGACCCTATCACAACTTAGAATTCATTTCCTAGTGACAATTCTATACCACAATTAATTCTGTTACAGAATGAGAGAACTGTTAACTTCCTTCCGACCAGAGGGCTTCCGGAACCCTACGATTTGTAACGATTCAAAACCAACTACAACAATTATTTAATAGTATAATTGTTAATTCACTTGAGCCTCAAATCTCAAAAGAGGAAAGCTTTATATTGTGTTGGTCAAAAAGTCTGTCTGTTAAACAGTGTTGACAACCCTTCTTTGTATCTGCGTCTTTTGTTAACATTTAACGTACATATGAACAATATGTCGCTTTTAAGTGTTAAACAACTTATTAAAATATAATATATAAACCGCGTCCCTGCATAAATGCTGGTTAATTATAACTTTTAAGTTAACACAACTCTTTTGAGCCTCAAGCGGATTCATGGTGATAAATTTATAATGTGCTGAACACATAAACACAAAACTAACTAATAAAAGAAAATGAAACAACGTGCATTCAACCGGAGGACAAGAGAAATTAAAATGTCAAAAATACGACATAAAAAGACACTGCAGATCGTTAGTCGAAAATTTATAAATACATTTTAAATTTAGGATAGTCTTTAGAATCCCCCGTCACATATACTTTAGAACTTTATGTTTGAAAAGAAATTTATCGTTACCGCGTATCTAAGAAATCAAGGCGGAATTTCTTCTTTTATCTTTTCATAAAACACTTGGAGTCTCATCGTCTGGAAATCCGCAGATGAAACACAATTTTAGTTATTTTGTCATTAATGTCATTAAATCAAATTAAAAGAAGACACAACACTGCTGTAACACTATAAAGTAGTTTGGCAACAATTACGCAATTCTTGTAAAGTTATATAAATAAATTTATTTGATTTTATTGTATTTTAATGGGCCGTGGAATCTTCAAAGGTCTGCCAAGTTGTTTCTGGTAACACAAATAAATTTTACAAACCTTCCACCGTCGGACACTTTACTTATTTATTAATTTATTAATCCCGTCGGTTCAGTTTGGTGTTAAGCTAACTAACAACTTGTGGTTGTACTCTTTAATGTTAGACCGTTTGGAAAATAAATTGAGTCAATAAATAAAATGAATTTCTTGAATTCATGTTTTTCTTTAAATTGTATAGAATGTTTTGGGAAGCATATTTTAAAACTTTACGATCTTGTTTATATTACTTCTCTCTATGGTTCCTGAAAAGTTTCCGACCCAACAAAGATACACGACATTTTTTCTTAAAATTTATTTTTATATTGTTCTATATAGTCTCCTTGTAACTCTACACACTTCTCCCAGCGATTCTCCCATCTCCCTAACCCGTCCGCATAGTACTCGGCGTTTTTCTCTGTAAAATAACTGTTCACGAAGGTGTTTGTCTCCTCATTTGACGAAAATCTCGGTCCTCCGAACACAAATTTTAGATTAGGGAACAAAGAGAAGTCGCTTGGGGCTAGATCTGGCGAGTAAGGCGGATGTTCAAGCAGTTCAAACCGTAATTCGTGGATTTTTGCAATGGCAACCGCTGAGGTGTGAGACGGCGCGTTGTCTTGGTGAAACAGGATTTTCTTTTTCTGCAAATGTTACCGTTTTTCCGCAATTTCTGCCTTCAGTTGATCAATGATGCGCAGTATGCTCCTGTAATGATTTTTCCTTTTTAAAGATAATCGATGAAGAAAATAAAAACAGTCGCCATCACTTTTCCAGCCGAAAAAAACAATTTTGCTTTCTTTGGAGCGGATTCCCCATTTGCGGTTCTCTGTTTTCACTGTATTTTTGTTTCGGGTGTAGAATGGTGTGGGCTCCTCGATAGTATAGTGATTAGTATACCCGCCTGTCACGTGGGAGACCGGGGTTCGATTCCCCGTCGGGGAGCCTCTGGCGCAAGACTAATGACCCTGTCCCGAAAAACCAAATCATTATGGAAAATTTAACAAGTCTCAGGACTTGCTAAATAAGTTCCCCGTTGTAATGCCGATGATGATGACGTACAATGGTGTATCCAAGTTTCATCGACAGTAATTAATCGGCGCCAAAAATCGGTTCTATGGCGCCTACACTGCGCCAACAGAGCCCGTTGGAAATGTTCATTCGAACACATTTTTGGTCTAACGCGCAGACAGCTTTCTCATGCCTACATCTTGATTTAATATGTGACAAACACGTTCTTTGGACATTTGTATTGCCTCTGCTATCTCTCTCACTTTAATTCGACGGTCGTCTAGCACCATTTGGTGAACATTAGCGATGTTATCGTCAGTTGTTGCAGTTTTTGGACGTCCCGAAGGTTCATCGTCTCCCAAGCTCTCACGGTCACGTTTAAATTTAGCTGCCCACAATTTCGCTGTGGCAAATGATGGTGAAGGAGCCTCTGGCGCAAGACTAATGACCTTGCCCAGAAAAAATAAATCATTATGGAAAATTTAACAAGCCTCAGGACTTGCTAAATAAGGCCAAGACCGGTTCCCGGTTGTAGTGCCGATGATGATGATGAAATGATGGTGAAGAGTCCCTGTAGCGTTCTACGAACGCACAATTCCGCGCAGGTAAAGTTCCTACCTTCAAAGAACTTACTTACCTGAGAGCGTTGCACGCGCCCACAGACGCGTGCCCCCAAAGTCCCACCATAGGGCCTGCAACTCGCAGCCAACGTTGAGACCGACACCAAAAAGCAAGGAACTGAACGTCCCCAAAGCTTTTAATGCCAACCTCAACATTCGTAAGTCATCATACCTGAAACAAAAAAGAAACATTCAATCTGCCTGCGCCCAGGAACATTCCATTGAATCGGCAATTTCAAACGTCTATGCAATGCAAATTAGCCGACCAACGATGCACGTGCGGGTAGCTGCCATAAAGACCACCAAGTCTATCGGCAAACATAAAGAAACGGCAACCGTAATTATCTCAACGAGATAATTCAAATTGTATGAAGAGTTAAGCCAACAAAGGCAATACTCCGGTCCCACGGCCACGCTAGAATTTCACACCCATTAGAAAGATCTAATGGATTTCGGGTGTATTGACAAAGATCAAACAAAACCCATGAACCATGCATCCATGCAAATTGCAGGATATCTTTCGGCTTTCGCGCCAGATGTGTTATGTAAATAAGGCGGCATACAATCGACAACCGTCGAACTTAATTTCGACCACCACCACGGATGGTGATAATGATGTTCGATGATGAGCGAGTTTCTTCTTTCAGGAATGAAAAATCACCCCTGGGACGTGATAACATCCTGCTAACAGAAATTCGGAAGTTCTTTTAGCAGAGCAATTAGGGAAATTTTTCCGTGTAGATACAGATACCAGTTTGGAATCTGGATATCTGTGTGGGCAGACTGACAGTCAGATAGTGATAGTCATCGCGACGAGCCGAACAACGAGAACCAAACGAGGGAGTTGATCCGCGTATTAACCATACAACCGGAAAGTAACGTCAGTGTGCAAACGAACGGTCGCGACCAGAAAAAAAGCTTGTAGTTACAACACCAGGAATTGTATACTCATGAACTTACAAAAACTTGTGCGAATAAAGGAAAGTTAATATTTTTGAGTTTCATTCGTGACTATTTTCACAGTGTTTTGCGTGTGTGCAGTTTTCCGCTTCGTGTAAGTCCTTGTAGCAGCAGTGTTCGGCGGAACACTTACGATCCAGATAGATGAACTTCCGCCAAATCCCTACACACAGAGCCCAACTAGGCGTATTGCCTTTCAAGAACAAAAATTTACTGACAGGTTGATACTCAATTTTATCCATTTTCACAAAAACACTTCCATCAACTCACTCAAACGACTGTCAAATAAAAACTACGTATACAAAATGGTTGAAATTTTGGTGAGTAACTGTCAAAAGAAGCACATCTACAATCACTAGCACTTTATTGACGAGTGCTGCTATCTTCACGTTAAGAAACTTTTCAAAGTAAAGATACTGATCAATCCAGATTCCAAGGTATCTGACTACAGTTTTTACTTGTAGAGGAAGATTATTACTTCCTGCAATAGAAAATGTTTTCCAATTCCAATTTCTATCCCTTGATGCAATGGACAGCGACGTTCTGTAAAGTATAGTCTCTGTTTTTTGGAAATTGATTTTTAATTTCTAGTCGTCGCAAAAACGTTTGATTTTGTTGAAATCATCTTGCAGAATTCTGTTGGTGACATCAATCTTTTCTCCAGATCTAAACTCCACAATGTCATCGGCATACGTAATTGCATGGTTGAGAGAACCCACTAGATCACTAGTGTAAATGTTAAATACAATGGGAGAATTCACTGCTCCCTGTTGTAGACCGTTTTTTGATGTGGAAAATCTTGTTAGAGATTATATCTCCACATTTCACTACAAATTGTTTACCCATTATCATATCGTAGATAATGTATAATAAATATTCGGGCATACCTAGATTTGATAACTTATATACCAGCCTTTCTAACCATACGGTGTAGAAAGCCTTTTCAAAGTCAACCAAACAGGCCCCTATGCATTGTCGCTTCGCCTTGTTCCACTGTATGTCGGAAACAAGTTTTGTCGCAGCATGAACTGTTTCATCTTGCGATCGGAAACCAAACTGGTTGTTCGGAATACTACCATTTCCCGAACATCAGTTAGTCAATGCTTTATCTCGAATACCTTGTTATCTCCAGACCAATGCAACGAGTGCACCGATCAACAGCAATTTAGAGTTCATTGTTTTAAAATAAAGTACTTTTCTCATTTATAAATTCTTTTTCACTATCTCAAACGAACTGCGGCACAAACTCGCTATACAATTGGAAACCGACAAGTTCAAAATACTTCTCACGACTCCGGGTATTATCGCGTGTCCGCCGCGCTACGGACAGCGGGAACGGCATGTGACCAGCGTGGTCAGCAGTTGGAAAACGACTCAACGATATTCAATCGTTTGGGGTGAAGACCGTTGGTAGCACACATGTATGTGTGTACATGGGTTCTTTCATGGGACATACCATGATAACGAATGTGAAACACCAAGACGGGGCATAATGTGCATCCAGGAGATGTGTGTTCGTTGAAACAAACAAATCGAATTTCGTGGGATGCTAATGGGTTTGTATTTGATTATGCAATGAGGTCATAAGGGATCGATTCAGGGCAATTTCAATACCAAGGTAAAAGCGACCTATGCATCGTTCGATAATGAGGGTCAGCTGGATAAATAGCAGCCACTCATTAAATGAAAACTGCGTTTAGGATACCACAAACGATATGGATTGTTTATGGTATTGTGGCGATTATCCTGAACGCCAGCACTCATCGTCCCACAATCTAGGTAAAAACCCCCAAATAGGGCATACGACAAAGGAGAAACAAGTACCGTGGCAGTTCCGTTGAACGCCACTACTTACCTTACAGGTACACAAGGTAACAGTCCCTGAAATTCATTAAAAGCCTGTACTTATCATCTGTACTGTACCTGATAAATAAAAGAAAAACCCTGTGAAACATTAAGTCGCGCTGAAGTGAAATTACAGCGGCATCAAACGCTATATTCGTCAAGGCAATTTGGTTTATCAACCAACCAACAATATTACCTGTGCAAATATCTACACGATATTCTTTAGCACGCCAGCTGCAAACTAGCAGAAAAAGATATTTTGCCGTAGCAAGCATGCTCACATCGAACGACCGATACATGAGGGCATCGAATTCGCAAATGGAAAATTACCATCAGAGTTCGATTGCAAGCATATACAGCGAAATGTACACGATCAGCAATAATGCTTTACGTACCCACTGATCGTGTAAACATTGCAACCCTTTTGCGTTGAGATGCTCGCACCTGTTGCGAATTGGTGGAGGGATCTTTGCTGTGTCTGCATATTTGCGGATACACGCGATGAACAGCAGAGCGATCATCGTGTGTGAGTTTCAACCCCCTTTTGTGTTGAACAAAACGCAAAAGGGTAAATTACCAAATATGGTCATCGAAGCGATGATGGAATATGTGGTATTCTGTCGCTTCGATGAGCTTATTTAATCTCGGTTCGGATTCCGTGAGGGCAAGTCGCGCCCTCACGTTAATTTACATCCCTCTTGGGCCGACCCAAGGGATCAGTAATTCATATTTTACATTGTCCGAATTATCTCACCGGTGGAGGTTGTACTATTGAACACTTAATACGTAACCCAAATTGATATTGTGCTTGATCTGATCAATTATTAAGTTAAATCAAAATGATATTGTGCTTGCTTTGAAAAATTATTAAGTTAAACCAAAAGCATATTGTGCTTGTTCCGAACAATTATTAAGTTAATGATCTGAACAATTATTAAGGTAAACCAAAATGATATTGTGCTGGTTCCGAACAATTTATTATATTAACTGAAACCAATATTGTGCTTGCGTTGAACAATTATTAAGTTAAATCAAAATGATATCGTGCTTGATTTGAACAATTATTAATTTAAGCCAAAATGTTTAGTGACAATAAAGAGCTGCCATTTAAATTGAATCTAGTGTTTCACTCCCTTTTGGGTTCATTGTTACGGCGAGTGGCGTAATTTTGTAGTAAGCGCACTCTGAACTTAAGATCAGGGGCATTTTCGTGAACCAGTACCACTGACAGTACATGACGAAATCCACATGGAGAAAAATCCACCTCCATAACTAAAGGGAACCTTTAATGGTGGTAGGAGTAGAATCAGTGCCATGGACGGCACACTTACTTTTCACCCCCATAGTATCGCCAATAAGCCTATGGAGGAACAGCGTTCTTTGTTTGTACTTTGTGCGAGTTAGGGGTAATTGACTTCAGCGTCGATTGCGCTAATTGCATGCAGCTGCTTGGGTATTTTATTGCTGGGAGAAAAAGGTCGCCGGCCAATGTGTACGTTAAGAGATTTATCATACACATGGCGAAGCTGAAAAATAGACAGCGCGATACTTATGGTCCCTGGTGAAGGTTACATAGTATGTAAAATGGTTCGGAATTCCTGATAAGGTAAGAAAGAAATCTTACGGGCAATTGTAAGCGGAGAGATGCATGAAAGGTAAGTTTTCTTTTCCAGGGACTTTTAGTTTATATAAATTTGATCTATTTGATGCGTGAAGCATTTAAGGTGCTAATGTGATTGCATTAGCGAAGCTTATGCAGGCTGGGTTGTAGGGATGGGGGTTCTTTAGGTAAGTAGTCAGTGTGGTTTGGCGGAACCACCACAGGACTACGGCAGATTTCCATTGCTTTGGGTAATATGCATTATTTAGAGCGTTATTGAACAAAATAGTGTAAACCTTCACTACTTCAAGAGGTGAATACTTTAGAAGGTTGTTTGGAATACTATCTATTGCAGAAGAGTTTTTGTTCTTAATCGATCTAAGACTGTCCGTCAGTTCATCCTTGTGTACAAATATCCTAGTGTTTAGATTTCTAAGTGGGGAATCCGCTCTATTATTTTCACTAAAGATAGTGAAACTTCGACTTAGGGACGCCAATTGTTAAGTTCATTGCCTAGCGAAATATGTTTTTGGAGAGCCCTATGTTGAGGACAGTTGGGCATCGTTGTGTTTTTTACTTGTCCAGTCAGGTGTGGGGTGTATCGCCTCGCAAGTTGAAAGAAACTCGTTGCTCCTTTGTATACTGGTGTTTCAAATATTCTTTCAAAGGTCATACCAAGCAATGTGAATTCCCTCACGAGTTGTGGAGCCTCAAAAGGCTCACCTTGCTTAATTGGTTTTATTCGATCTGTGCAGAGGAAATCCCACACTTTGCTTTGTTTTCTAACTCTCCGAATAGTATACTGCTTATGAATTTTTTGGATTGAAGTCGATAGTAAATCAAATAGTCCGAGGTACTTTTTCAATATCTTTGACTTTATTTGTTGTGTATGGAATCTTCGGTTGTTCAACCGGTGCTCTGTCCTCTTGGAAATCTACTACTGGATTTACATTTCGTTGGCCATAGGTTCGGCCTCTGGACTTCTACTAATCACGAAATTGAAATCTACTGCCCTTTTATAATTTTCTTAGTTGAGAATTGTCAACTAATTTTTGTCAAAATTCCCAGAACCACACATAAGACTTTGCGTGTTTCAATTTGAGTTGTGTTCTGGGAATTTGTTAGAAGTTTGGTTGGATGGGTTCTGGGAATGGGAATCATGAAATGCGTTTTGAATTAAGCATTTCATGATGTCAACGTTTTGGGAATTGAGTCAATGTTCGACGAATTGACTTTTGGTTAAATTCGTTGTTCATGTGACTTAATATGGAATTTAATGTGGAATTGAATCAATGGGCGATAAATTAACTTTGGGTTAATTTATTGCTCATATGATTCAACAGGGAATTGGGATTTGTTTTATTGGTGGTATTGGGGATTGGGATGGGGTTATTTGGTAATATTGGGGATTTTGATAGTAGTAGCGATTTAGGATTGCTACCCCTATTTTTCAGGTCAAGGTTAGAATGAGCCGATTCGTTCAATCTATACACTGCTTCGAAACAAGCGCCAATTGAGTTCGCAGTTTTTTGCGGATCCTCGACTATTATAAACTCTTCGTTAGAGTTGATGTGTTCCAGGGTAAGTCCTGCGTTCAGCAGAGTTTGAAAATTCTCGGGAGTCCGTGGAACTCACAGACATGGGATGTCATTATAATCTTTCCTTCGAAAGACTTTATTTATTTGAGGGAACATATTCGGTCCACTAGCTTTGATGGCTTGAATTCTGTTGTTCCAGTCTTTATTAATTACTGATCTATAGTTGTCACGGATCAGTTTTTTGAAGATTTTTAATTAGTGACTTAATTGTTTTTATTTCCTGGCTATTTGGATCGCTGAACTATCTGTAGAGCAGTTTTGACTTAGAGAGCAGAATACTCGTTTGCTTATACAGCTCGTCGATCGTGGAGTTCCCCGTATCGGTTTGTGTGGCTCTCCATGTAAGACACTATTGGGATAGAACGATTCATTGTATTAGTAACAACGTTGTTCATCGTCGAAAGATATTGATCAATTTCGTCATTATGAAAATTTCTGTCAGTTGGTGTATCAATGGCATTGGAGCGTAATTCTTTTTTTATTATCCGATCAAAGCGCGACCAGTGTGCTTTTCCGAAATTAAAAGAATGTATCTGTTTATACTGCTCAAGTACTGAGTGTTCGTTTGGGATATGTATTAGAGCACCAAGTCCGTAACGATCGCTATCGTACTCGATTGTACGAAGACAATTTCAAGTAGTTAGATCCGTATCTAATAATTGTATTCGCTCCTCCAGCAACAGTAAATCCAAGAAGGAACTTCCTCTTGGATATGACGGCGCACTTGTAGCGTACAATTCTAGTTTAAGTTCGATAGCGTTTGTTTGCCACCAGTCGAACAACACATTGCCTATAGTCTTTGTAATAAGGTTACCCCAAGCACTGTGCTTGGAATTGAGATCTCCCACCATAAAGAAATAATTATTTTCTCAGTCTAATTTGAGACTTCGAAAAAGGGTATCAAGTTCATTGATAAACTGTATACACAGTGGAGCTTCGGGAGCATAAGCAGAGATCACATATAGATGGTTTTGACTGGTGTGCATGAGGAGAACCACGGAACCAATTAGGATCGGTGAGGGCAGTGTACTTCGGGTCGGCGTTCCTCTGGCGGTAACAGATGTGTTTCTACAATTTAAAGCACTTGAAGAAATTGAAACTGGTGAATGAAACATTTAAAACATCTTTTATTTCAGGATTCTAATAATATCACTGGAAGGTAAGACTTTCGATTGACAAAAAAAAAAAACAAAATTATACACATCCTTTTCTCCGTTCTATTGAAACTATTAAACTAAATTTGAAATCATCAGTATGACAAATGTAATTTGAGATTTGTTATTCGAAAAGAAATGAACATTTTCACATAGCAGTTAATTGTACACAAAATCCCGGAACTGTCTTCTGAAGTTCTTACACCACTCGACTCCGTTTTTCATTAGTTTAACGTAGAGGCCCGACATGCCTCCACGGAATCTAAAACGCGATTAAAGATCGCCATCGAAGCAACAGAATTACGAAATATCCATTTATTGCCTCGATGACCATATAAGGGATGATCCTGATGCCGATCAACGGGAGGGAGCGCACACACACATGAGGTTCCATCGCACCCTCAAGCTGTGCATGAGAGATCGAACCGTGGGCATCAGGATTTCCTCAGGGGAACATACACCGACATGGATGCAGCTGGTGCCAATATCTTTGCATAGGTATTGAGATGCTTGTACGCTCACTCGGACCGTGGATATTGCATTTCCATAAAAGGAAATGTTTGTCCGATTGGTACCGCGTAAAAGTTGTATGCAGATCGGGCGCACGTTGTTGGCATCAACAGAGCGTCGAGCCGTCGTGTGTGACGAGTTCTCGATCCCTTTTTGCGGCCAGGTGCGAGTTACTCTTTCATGTGGCTCGGTTCAGCGTGCGATGTGATTGCATCATTGAAGCCAAGCGAGAGTATCTCGTGCTTGTGTGCTGCAATCTCAATGGGTGCTGTGTGCACCGTGGAGGTTGTGTCAGTTGCTTCGTGTTGCAACTGAATTGGCCCTATGTAAATGGTGCGTTTTGGGAACCGTGCCTTTAGGGGAAGCATCTGTTAGGTGCCGATGAATTTTACATCGGCAAGAATTATGCTTTAGGCGAGGTTTTCTCAAACAATGGACAGGTAAGTACATGCTTTCTTTTCTGTGTGCCCTATGTGGGAGTTTGGAAAATGGGGTAATTGGGAGTTTAATTGGTGGCGCTCCAGTGAGCCGCCACAACTTTACGTAGCCGTTTGAATTACAATACTTGAGAATCCAATAGCTTCAACTTGGTGACTCTAAATGAAGGAGGACCCTTTTAATCAAACGTACACTAGCGGATTACTCGACGATTAACGTGGAAGCTTGACTTGCCTCCACGGAATCCGTAACGCGATTAATTTATTTCGAAAGTTAAAATTTTATCTTTTGCTGTCGACCTAAACGGGGATTATTCCCCTTATATCGGTCCCAGCACAAGGGCGCGAAACACACACACGACGGTCGCCTCTGCTGCTCGTCGCGTGTGTCCACAAGTATGCGGACCGTGGATTAACCGAATCCACAGGGGGAACATTAGCTGGAATGGTTGCAGATGGTGCTAATATCTCGATGAATATTTTGTGTTTACACGATCAGCGACTGCGTAAAGCATTTATGCTGATCGTGCACATCTTGGTGGCATCCCACTCAGTCGAATTCTCGATGGAAATTTTTCATTTAGGAGAACTCGACTTCCTTGGGCGGTAAGCCATATGCCTTAATGTATTTGTCGGTCGGAAAACCGACCGATGTGGGCATGTATAAAAAGCAGAAAAAGAAACATCTCCTGCCCCTGTGCGGCTGACTCGTTAGGAGATATCTCATTGATGTGGTTTGGTTAATGTTGGTTGCTTGATGGTGCAACCCAATTGCTTTTAAGGCACATGATGCTTTTAATGGAACCATCATCATCATCGGCACTACAACCGGGAACCGGTCTTGGCCTTATTTAGCAAGTCCTGAGGCTTGTTAAATTTTCCATAATGATTTATTTTGTCTGGGCAAGGTCAGTAGTCTTGCGCCAGGTTAATGCAACCATGCCCTTGTGGAAAAACACTTATTTGTTGCTGATGGATTTTGCATCAGCGCAATTATAGTTCTAAAGTATTTCTGAAGCTATTGGTACGACTATGGAAGGTAAGTACATGTTTTTCATGTGTTTAAGGAAACTGTTTCCTGATCATAGGTTGTACGGTAAGTAGTGGCGTTCAATGGAACTGCCACAATACTTGTTTTATATCGTTTTGAATGCTCTAGGTTGGAAGTTTTTTTTTATTTTGCTGTAGCCTTCTAAATTATCGCATACTAAACTCAACTTAAAATTATTTATCTGTTTTGTTTTAAAACTTTTGCATGTCAACACACCCGATTTTATGAGATCCTTTGTCTCCATGCAACTGATGTAGATACGAGGTACTTTCTCCTTTTTCTTGTTTTTTGACCGGCACCTGCTGAGATGTTTCCTGCTGTTGTTGTGGTTCCTGCTGCTGTTGATGACGTGATTCTTGCCATTGAGTTTCCTTAGCTTGTTGTGTTTTCTTTGTCTCCATGGGCTGCTGTTGTCTTTGTTCCTGCTGTTATTGTTGTACCTTTTTCGTTTTCCGCTCATTCTGGCTCAAATTATTTTTTAGTTTAAAAACTTCTTCCACTTGTTTGTCCACTTATTGTTTATTAAGACTAATGTCATGGATGAGTCTGATGACTCTGCATTTGTTTCGCTGACAGCTAGTCCTTGGAAATGGTTTCCAGCCCCTGATTTCTGGGCACCATGGGCGTTGTCTTCGTCGTCGCTGTTGTCACTCAACGTGTCTGTTTCCTTGTTTTTATTGGCTTTATGGCGTTTAGCCTTTAGATTCAGGTCTGTATTTTGGCTTCTCCGAAGCATCATTTTGACATCCATTTGATTTACGTCCATATTATGGACCATGTGTTCTCAGTTTTCTTTTTATTTTATTTTATTTATTGCGCAAGTGACAAATAGAAAATTACGTTTAATTGTTTATTTATTATATTGTGCACGTACACAAACCGGAACACTCGTATGTCGCGTATCGGTACTAATTGTTTTTTAATTATTTTTGGTGCAGTGAAGCTCCAAGCGAGCCCGTACTCATTTAAGATGTGCAACGCAGTTTCATTTAATAATTATAATTTAACATGAATTTAATAATCATTTTATATACCACTTTTAAGGCGGGAACGGTTCATCAACTATCGTTTGTCGATTGTCGACACGTCTACACCGGATGATGGTCAGTTTGGTACTGCTTCCGTTTTTTGTTCAATCGATGAAATTACTCTCCAAGATGATCTGCGGGCACCAACAACATTTTTATATGCGACTTTATCGTTTGACAATTCAACACCTGTTTCTGTGACTGCTTTCAGGGCTTGGGCCATGTCGTCATACCTGTCAGATTGTTCGGCCAGTTTCATCCTTTGGACCAATTCTTCTTTATCGACTGTTGGCATTTTTATGTGTTTTTATTTTAAGCTTTTGAAGTATTGACGAAACGGGCGAAAAAGGAATTTAGCACAGCGAATCGAATGGCACAATTCTACACTCTGTCATAATACACACTCATCGAACTGTGATGATGATTCGTTCAGTTCAACGACGACGACTGTCTGGTTTCGCAACTGTCGTTTTTCATATTCTTCAGATTGTTATTTTTTGGGGCTTGGTGTTGGTGTGTGTTCTGGTACACCTATGGGTTCTCCTAGTGTATGTTCTTCTGTTGCTGGTGTGAATGCTCTTGACATCTTCTGATTGCTAACAGGCCATAGAGGTAAAGGTGTATAATGGATATAGACATAGAATCGTGTGGCAGGGTCGCCATGGAATGGGATATTACGAGGGTTGTCTCTTATGTTTCGGGATTTGGCAACCCTAGTGTCGGTAAAGTTGGACATTTTTGAGGTTATACGCACTCAGAACGTTTTGACATACGAGCGCTATTTGTGTTGTTTACAGTAACTTAAAAGATTCATCTCAGCCCAAAAATGGAATTAAATCGTCAACATTTTCGTGCGATTATTTTTTACAACTTTCGGCGTGGATTAACTCAGCAACAGTGCATGGATGAACTTAATTCAATTTTTGGCGATGAAGGTCCATCAAGGACCAGTGTTTATCGATGGTATGGTGAATTCAATCGTGGTCGTAGTTCACTCCAAGATAAATTTCGTGAAGGTCGTCCAAAATCAGTTGTTGTTCCGAAAACCATTGATGCTGTGCGCGAACTGATATTGGAAGATCATCATGTGACCTATCGTGAGATTGAGACAACCTTAGGCGTTAGTAGGACCAGCATACATTCAATATTGCATAAACATTTGACTGTCAAAAAAATTTGTTCGCGTTGGATCCCACACAATTTGTCAATCGCCCAAAAAAAGGCTCGTGTCAAT
This sequence comes from Microdon myrmicae, assembly GCA_963931805.1. NCBI lineage: Eukaryota > Metazoa > Arthropoda > Insecta > Diptera > Syrphidae > Microdon > Microdon myrmicae. The sequence continues at coordinate 65,441,058 of OZ007502.1, forward strand.
TGAAAATACGGTCGCGGTGCTTCGAAACACGTGTATGACATCGTGATAGGTGATGAATCGTGGATTTACGCGTATGAGCCCGAAAGTAAACAGCAGTCGACTGTCTGGGTGTTTCAAGATGAGCCAAATCCAACAAAAGTTGTTCGCGCACGAAGCACTTCCAAGCAAATGGTCGCCTGTTTTTTCGGAAAAACTGGACACGTCGCAACCGTACCACTAGAACAACGCAGAACAGTCAATTCTGAGTGGTACACAACCATTTGTTTGCCAGTTGTCTTCCAACAAATCAGGAAAACCAACCGCCGAAGACGGATCACTCTTCACCACGACAATGCGAGCTCTCACACATCGGCTGCGACAACTGAATTTTTGAGCACCCAAAACATCGATTTGATGGGTCATCCGCCGTATAGTCCTGACTTGGCACCGAATGACTTCTTTTTATTCCCGTACGTAAAAAACAAACTGAGAGGTCAATGTTTTTCGACACCTGAAGAAGCGGTTGCTGCATTCAGAATGCATGTGTTGGAGATACCTCAATCAGAGCGGCAAAAGTGCTTCGACAATTGGTTCAAACGCATGCAAAAGTGTATAGATCTTCATGGGGAATATTTTGAAAAACAATAAAGTGATTTTCGATGATCAATATTTGTTTTTGTTCTCTAATCCCGAAATATAAAAGGCAACCCTCGTATTTTGGTTTATAATTGTTATTGATGCAATATGTATTATCTGATTTTCTCTTGATTCGACGGAACCAATTTCAACTAAGCTAGTCATATACTTGGGCCCACTAGCGCGTGCTAAGATATTCAAAGTAGTCAGGATCGCTTTGTAAGGTTACGATGGGGACGTAAATAATTTTCTTATCCTAGGCAGGGCGTTATGCCATATATGTCGGCCAGAGTTTGCTCATGAAAAAGGGGCTGAAGGGCCAAATATGAGAACACGATTGAGTCAAAAGTGATCCTATCTTTATTGGCAATAAGATGCCACTTATATACTAATTCCCTTTGATCATTTTCCAGGCACATTGTTACGTCGAATAGATTTTGGGTTACAAAGTGCCGAAGAACACATGAACCAGAATTGGGCTAACGATCATGCATCAGACATTATCCAGCCATACGCTGTGGGGCGTCACCTAAAGCAAAACGATACAGAGTGTATCATTGTTGACCTATTCCCCATTGAGTCAGGCAGTGCATAAGGTATTCATTTCTACTATTTTGCTTTACCTGTATGTTTGCAGAATCATCAGTTTGTAATGAATCGTATTGCATCATTTAATTTTAGACACAATGTTTAGATGCTGAGGTAGATACAATGAGGGTCCACTACATAAGTTGACGTCGTCCCTGCCCCCTCGCAGTTAATCTCAGGATTGCCAAGTCTGATACAAAAAACTTAAACAGAATATTTAAGAAGAAGATTCCTAACCCAGGTATTCCGTTTTTTTTTTTTAAACAGAAAATGGTAGGTGTTTAAAAACCAAGTGTCGACCATTTTCATACGTTTGGCTTTGTCAAATGTTTTCTTATTGGTTCTTTGGACAAATTGTGGGATGTTTTAACGTACGGCAGGTTAGTGAACAAAATGCTTCAGAACTTATTAAAATAGGCTCAGCGAATCCTAAGATTGACAGTCCAAAGTACGAAGAAAGCCATTTGGAAATAAGCAGTTTTTATGTCGCAGCAGAGAGAACACACTGTCCTTTGACACTTAAAGATCCATCATAAACCCTCATTGTGCGCCCTTTTTGTAAGAAATGACTTTCTTGTAGATGATACTTAAATATATAAACCATTGATAATCACAACAACATAATAACAATTTAATTGGTACTAATCCGTTAGCAAGCATAATTGCTTAATAAATTCAACCACATTATTATCTTATCCTAATCGTCCAAATATTGACACCATCTCCACTCAACCGAAATTGCTTGTCAACGTTGAGCGACTGCTACGATTCTCTCATTTTCTATTTTGGGCGATCCAATTTGTCAGATAATAAAATTGCCGATGCATGACTTCCTGCTTTAATAGAAACGTCTTTCCTTGCCCTAATTCGGCTTCGCATTCGGATTTTTCTGTTTTCATTGGTTGGCTACAATCAAATAGTTATCTAGGTCGAGGTCGATGTTGGCAATCACGTTGTCATAAGAAAAAAATAAGTTTGAATTACCGGGGGGAAATGACATTACTCTATCCCAGAGCTTTCATTTTATTCCCACAATCCTTTATGGATAATTCTTCTAGTACTTCGTAGTGAATATCCTTAAACTGCCAACAATGGTGGTTTACACCAAGTCTTTAAATATACAGCAACGGGTGAAACATATTCCAACTATATTCCTATTTATATTCGATCGCAGGCTCAGGTGCTCAATGAAATGGACAAAAAACTGAATACAATCCTTGATTCAACAATAACTGGGGAAATCCTGTCCGTCGCATTCGTTAACGAAACGTGCCGAACTGTGAGACTTGACTAACATTTCCTTCATGGTCCCTGTTGCACTCTTAGAAAGGTTCCATTGGATTCAGTGCGAATATTTAGCCCTATTGTTCGCTTTGATTGTGTCCAGAGTATTTGAAAGTAAACAAGAGGACATTTACTGTGGCATGCGTCTTAGAAATAATTCTAGACATTTAGAAAATTCCATATGAGGCAATACAAACCAATTGGGAACGAAGAATAAAGTGCAATCTACTTCCTTGTTAGATGTTGGCCAAGGACAAGCAATGGAAACTGAATTATTTATCAACAAATTGCTGTCTGAGGTGCAACGACCATGAGGAAAGATGCTGCCTGCCACAAAGTATAGCATACAAAGCATTGGGTGAACACTTTTATGATGTAGATCTTCTCGGTAGACTCACGTAAAGCTAGAGGGACAGTTTATGCGAAGAATTTCCACCAGGGATAATGTCAATGAAATGCAGCCGGCGGAAGAACTACACGTGTTCGCAGAGGGTTCTATCTGTTGATGGTAAGTTTGTCTATAAAAAAGAGATTCAATTAGTAATGAGATGATTGAAAAATTGTTCGGTTAATTGTTCCGGAGCCTAGAAGAGATTATTTATATCCTTGTTTAATGCAATCTGACTGGCGCATAATAATTTAATTCATTATGCTCGACTACTTTCCTCACGAGAATAAGTTAAAGTACAGTGTAGACAGGAGGGAAAGACGAGAATAGTATAAGGTAGTGCCAAACGGAGTAGGTGTTAATCCATCGGGGATCAAGTAGGGCGGATGTTCCGCCGCAAAAATGCCTATAGCATTCACATTCCTTCATCGATCTAGGATCTCATCAAACATCCCTTTATGAAACGTTGATGAACATCTCTGGGGGTTGATGTATGGATGCCAACGTATGGCACAGGGTTCACTTAATCCCCCAACACTTCACTGAACAAATAGCACTCCGAAACGTAACCAACGAGGTAGGAAAGAAAATAAGCACAAACTGTTATGAATTGAAATAGTTTTTTTTATATTTTTCTAGTTTGGCTTGAGTTACAGTTGCTCCTTGGTTTCGAAGTAACAATGATTAACTTATATTTATTTTTAAATTAATTAACATTTAGTTTGTTTTTTTTTTTTTTTTTTTGATTTAGATTACACTTGTATTTCCTTTGAATATGATAGATACATAAGTACTTCCAATCACTTGATCGATCTCTCTTTCCTTTTTTTGTTCCGGTCAGAGACTCCAAAAACTCGACTGACTCGATCCGCTCGACGATGCTCACCCCCTGAGGGTTGAAATTCCTTTTTTTACACCGACTATGTTAAAAGCAAAAATAACTCGCGACTCCTGTTGTGTGTATGAACACCTCGGTGGATGAAAACTGACTTGTGCGGCAGCGTGATTGCGCGCGATGGTGATTGAGATGTGACTGACTTGAATCAGGGGTGAAATTCGTATTTCATACCACATACAGGACAACCAAAAGAGACCACGCCTCCGCTCTCTCAATCCCACGCCCGTCGAAGTGTGGGTAACTTTTGTTAATAGGGAAATTAACGGACATGGAGAATGAGAGAACAGAAAACATGATATGCTGTGATCTCGGGGTAGCTTTGGTTGCGTGTGTTGGTATCAGATGCAGCTACTGACATGACCTGGTGACCCAGTGGTACGGCTATGGTGTAGTCAGAGCACATTGAACCGTGGAAAGACAGAAATACGAAGGAGAGGAAAACCTAGCTGATGTCACTCCCCTGCAAAAAGAGATCATTGATCCCAAGCGAATGGATGATCTGAGGGAAAGTCAATAGGACGCCGCTGATGCTTGGAAAATAATCAGCGTGAGAAACAGACTCTAAGACGCTGAAATAACCCCAGCGATTTTGCTATGATGCAACAGCGTCGTTCGTTTAGACTTGCTGTTGCTAACCGACATTATGAGATTTACGATGGGAAACTCATGGTTAGCAAGAATGGAGTTGCCGTATGTCAAGAATATAGCTAAACTCAATTATGCATTATCTGCATGGGATAATGAGTTTAGCTATGCGTCCGTTTGACATGTTTTACAGGGGAATAACATATAAAGGAAATGGGTAGGTATGACGCGCTGAAAGCGGTCGAAATTAGGTAGGAATTGTGGTTGAAATTGTGAGTTGTTTCTCATATAGAATAGAGAAACCCCCACCCATCTGTAACTCATCCTTGCAATGGTACGAGAGTTTCGCACCTGGCACTACAAAATTGGAGGCTGCGAGCAATTTCTCTTTCAACATGTGTATTCTCTGACCAGTAATTTTCTCACTAAGTGAAACAAAAATACCTAATCTGCCGATATATCACATATACTCGGTTCTTTTTTAGTATCGATACTTTCTCGCATCGAGTGGATGTAGATGAGAAGCGATATTGCTCATCAACTTTTGTAACTTTTCGACGTCTGTACGAATGGAACTAAAAACTTCATATTTGCCAACCAATCACTCTCCGTAAGGCTATGAATTTGCGGAAGTCTACCTTAGTAGGTACATTTTGATTCCGCCATAACTTTTTAGCTCTTCGGGACACAAGATCTTGTTAAAAAAATCGACAGAGACATCGTTCCGTGTAATTGTTATTTTCTTATGCATGGCTCGTACAGTACACTTCGTAGCAATGTGTTACAGCGTTTAGCAAAGTAGTAATGTGTCATAGTAAAGACAGTGAGTGTTTCGAAGCCGCACTAGAAAAAAAAAGAAAGATTAAACTCAAAGCATTAGCTACGGTCGCATCCTCACGAGAATGCATTTTCTGGCTATTTAAGCAGTGGATTTCTATGTTATAGCTCTGGTATATGGTTCCAATGATTTGTTTTTTCGATTTACTTCTGTGCTTTTTTTCACTACGGTTTGTGTGATCATGCGTACCTGTTGAAAAAGCCTAACGCTCACAATGGGAAAGGAGAGACCGAGTGCCCACCATGCGCTCTTTTTAATCTGCATATTCAACAAACAGTGAAGTTAGCGTTCGTTCATTGCCCTATATCACAAGTAGACGTCAGGGGCACCAGAGTACACTCAACTGATTTTTTTCACCATTTAAAATTACGGCTATTCGTGGGAAAGGTGTATTATAGCTCGTCCATCCTGACTTAAGACTCGTCCTCGAATCTTTCTGGAATGCTTGGGTCGGGCGTGTCGATGTCCAGATCTTCTAATTCCGTTTCATCGGTTTTGCCCTCGGAATGATTGTCCTCATCAAAAGGGTCGCCCAACCTCTTCATTCTGTCTGAAATTTCTATGGACTCAAATTTCCTTTGGGTCCTTTGTTCCTAGGGCATTTCTCAAAACATATCGGTCATCTCCCAACACTTTTGCCACGACGTACGGTTCTTCACCATTTAAAATTACAGCTATTGGTGGAGAGGCTGTATTAAGAATAAATTGCTTTTCTAAAACATCTTGAACACATTTTTTTGATAAAAAATCTTGAAGAAAACGTTCACAGATTTTACCATAACAAATTTTCATCGGACAATTTTGAGCTATTGTGGTGAACAAAACAATTACTAGACTGGCATGGAACATTTATTTAGAGACTTCAAAAATTTATGAAGATTTCAGAAAGAAAGAACTATTAGATTATCCGAGGAATTTATTCATTGCACAGATTGATAGAAAATTAACGTACTCATCATCATCATCATCGACACTACAACCGGGATCCGGTCTTGGCCTTATTTAATAAATCGATTCACTTGGCCCGAATTTGAGCCGGTTTCATTCAGTTTGGCACTCCCAGGCTCTGGGCGTCCTGGTCTACCCCATCCTCCCATCGCAGATAAGGTCTGCCGCGCTGTCTCCTTCCATGCATCCTGCCACAAAGGACTTTCCGGGCAGGCTCCTCTTCGTTCATTCGAGCTAGGTGTCCCGCCCACCGGAGTCTAACGAGCTTGATTTTTCTTAGAATATTAACTTTTAGGTAGATTGCGTACAACTCATGGTTGTAGCGTCTCCGGAATCGTCCTCCCTCACATACGGGGCCAACAATTCTCCTTAAGACCTTTCTCTCGAACGCGGCCAAGAGTTCAGAGTGCCTTTTATTAAGCACCCAGGTCTCGGATCCATACATGAGTACTGGTAAGACCATGGTCTTGTACAGTAGTAGCTTGGATGCTCTGGATAAATTTCGGGATTTAAAGAGCCTTGATAGACCATAGTAAGCTTTGTTAGATTTGATCAGCCGTCCGCGTGTTTCATCTTCCATATTGTTATCGGCTGATACTATTGACTCAAGGTAGTTAAATGATTGCACTACTTCAAATTCGTGCTCCACTACCCTCATAGTTTGACCAACTTTAGGCCTTTTCTTCGCAGAAGTTGCCACCATGTACTTCGTTCTTCCCTCATTAATGTGTAGTCCCAGTTTTTGTGCCGCCTACTCGATCTGGGTGAAGGAGTCCTGTACAGCCCAATCGGATCTACCGATGATGTCGATGTCATTTGCGTTTGATGGAATAAGACTCAGCGATATCAAATCACTGGCAAAGGAAATTCGGCCAGTGGTGCATGCTCTCTTGATTAAGAGATGCGTTTCCTATTACAAGAGAAACGTGAAGTCTCTCTCTTGGGGGGTAGGTAACTGAATTTCATAGAGAAGATCATGGTAGTATTTATGTATGGATGATCGTACAGATCACAGTGTTTATCGATGCATTTCAGCAAAGGATAAACGAAATCTGAAACGAGGGAAAAAAACAAAGGGGTCGTATATATCATTGTTTAACATATGCATTGTAGCCATAATAGGCGGCAATTCATCGAAGAAATGGTGCTAAAAGCAAATAAGGGCATCATTACAGTCGTGGATGAGTGGTGCAGATGAGTTAATAGATGTATCGCCATTAGGAAGAGGTGCTAATGGGTTTTAAATGTTTATGTCATCTATGACTGCTATAGGAACCGAGTTCTTGTTTGTACTCGGAAATGCTAGAGGATTCGGTTTCAACGATAATGCTTGGGATGCGGTAATTGTTTGTCGATTGGACAAACGAAACGCGGGTCGGTTTATTGCAGCTGTATAAACAAGCTGTCCGACATAGCATTTTAACGATGACAAAGGGTGCCGAAATGATGCCGTATGATGTGAAGAATTCTTTACAGGGAATTTGAATAACGCATTAAATGCGTGAATGCTGTGAGAATTCTTTTTAGGGATCTTAGATTTCTTCAGGTGAGCTTTAAGAACCCCCACATGTCCATGCATGGTCAGCGATAATAAAGATATTTTATATATCTTACTTTTCGTTTCCATGGAATTCGTTATTATTATTGTGAGTAGCACAATATTGGTTTTTTTGCCATCATACTGTTTCTAATTGTAAAGTATTATTAGGACCCTACGATTTGCCTACGTATGCAGTTTAGGTGTTATGCGTTTTCAAAAAGTACTCATCAAATAATTTAGATTAAAGTTAATCAACATATTCACATTAGGTAAATATTCTTAATGATGTGTGGGGACCCCAAGGGTAAGTAATTGGGTGGTAGACGTGTTGCGTGTAATAGTGTTATCTATCACCAAGCAGACGCACATTGTATAGAAATGACGAAAATAAAGAAGCTTAAGGCGAATCATTTTCAATTCAGTTCCATGAATTAAAAAAAAAAAGTAATTCGCCCCTCTGAAATAAAAATAGAAATACAAACAGGAAGAGAAGAAGGAGACAAGAAGAAAATGAGACCGTATGTATAAGAAGAAAAAATGCAAGGTTATGTCGAGAGGACTGGGGACTGATTGTCACAAGAAAACTAAAGAAAGGAAAGTGCTTCGAACCTTTTGGTTTGGGTGATTGAAAGATTTAGATCCACTGAAGATTTAGATCCAACTACAAACGGTTTACTGAAGCGGAACAAAAAGGCTCGTCTGAATCCATGTAGAAAAAATAGTAGTAGGATAAATAGTAAATAGTAGTTAAAAAAATTAAAATCCAACCAAACCAAAACTCACCCATAGACACAAGCAGGGTTCCGGGGCAGATGGGCGACGGGTCATAGTTTACAATTGCCCAGAAAGGAAAGAAGAGGGATGCGAGGTTGAAGGGTGAAGAGGCCCCAAAAAAATGACTATGAGACAGCCGAGATTAAAAAAAAAAAGAAGCCACACCAGGACGTTATAATAATAGCCAAAACCAGGGAAAAAACATATGCGGATATATTGAAGTTCATGAAGGCCAAACTCGAAAATATCGTGAATAAAGTTTGAAAGACAGCAAAAGGGGAATTGCTGGTAGAACTGAAACGCCGACCCGAGGACACCACTGAGACACTGAAAGTAAAAGTACAACAAGTATTAAGGAAAGATGCCATGATTAAGATGATGTGACCACTGTGGAGGAAATCCTGACAGCGATCACTATAGAGTTCCCTGCAATGAATGGGATTCCAAAGGATACGGTAAAGAGCTTAAAAAATAAACTAGATGGCACGCAGGCTGCCATGATCCGCTTACCAAGAGAAAACGCTAGAACGTTGCTGGCTAGAGGTTTCCTATGCGTCCGATGGGTGAGATGCAGACTACGAGAGCACATCACGCTCACACGATGTTTCGAATGTTGGCACTACGATCATGTGGCGAAATCACGCAAATTCGAAGAAGATTGTTCGGAAAACTGTTTCAAATGCGGTAAAAAAATGCTACAAAGCGATGAGCTGTAAAGCAAAACCCAAATGCATGTTCTGCGATTCAGGGAGCGAAGGCAGTAACAAATTATAACAGGGCATCTAATAACGCGATGTCCAACCTCCTCAATAAAAATGGACAGGTTTAAGTGGATTCAAATTAACTTAAACCATTGTGGAGCCGCACAAGATCTCCTTTCCCAAATGGTTAAAGAATATGGTGCCGACGTGGTACTCATCAATGAGCAGCACAGAATGCCTGGCACTGGTACTATTACATGTGAGGAAGGCAGCAGCGTAACAGCGGTCATCTGGACATCTGGAAATTCCCCAAAAAAAAACATAGAAGTGTCCAGCGACAAGAAGGATTAGCCTATGCTAAGATCAGAGGAATTCATTTCTACTATTCTTACGCTCCGTCAAGGTGGGAAATAGATCAACTCAAATGCTTTTTGGTCAGGGTAACACAAGAAGTTAGATATAAGAGCCCCTTATAGTTGCTGGAGATTTCAACGCATGGGTGGTAGAATGTGGAAGCCAGGCACTACTCGAAACCTTCGCAGTCCTAGATGTGGTGTTGCTTAATTATGGTTCTGATGACACCTTCATAAACGAAAGAGTCCGGTCCACAATCGACATCACATTTGCCAGCGCCATGTTACCAAGAAGTATGGAGTGGCCAGTTTTGGACACCTACATCCATAGTGACCACCAAGCCGTGATGTACGAAATATTACCGCACATTCATCAAAGCGAAGGAAGCCCAGAAAAATGGGTGGACAGAGAAGGGCCTAAATACGGAACTGCTCGATTATATACTGGAAGACCAAATCGCACAGTTTGACGCTGAGGCCGATGTAAACAGGAAGGCTGTAAAAGTCATGAAGCGACTAACTACCGCGTGCGATACTGCTATGCCACACAAAGACAACCAGCAGTGGCTATCAAACCAGTCTATTGCTAGAACTCAGAAATCGGCCATGTGCGATCGGAGTGCAACATGTTACGACGCTTGCAACAAAGAACAAGAAACCGTAACACCTACTCACTATTACATGCGGAAAGCGTCAACAAACGGAAGGAGTTGAGGAATGTAATCCGCAAAAGTAATATGATGCGTTCTGCATTGAATTGAAGTAAGTAACGACCCATTGGAGAGCGCTTATAGGATAGTCATGAAAAGACTACACATCCACAGTAGTTAAATACAAAAAGGTAAAAGTGAAATGGCCGGAATCGTTGCTGTCCTCTTCCTGGAGTGTGATGAGGTGTTGAGGGTGCAAGAGGAGTGAAGTATCACTAAAAGAGAGATACCTCCCGTGACCACCGAATAGGTGTTCTTGGCTGCAAGGGTTGTCAAAAAACAAAAAAACGAAAAAAACACCAGGACTGGATGGTATCCCTAGCGCTGTAGTGAAGACTGCTTTGACAAAAAAGCCGGAATTCTTCAGCAGTCTCTTCACAACCAGCTTCCCAAACAATGGAAAAAACAGCGGCTTCTGCGTATACCAAAAGAAGTCAAAAATCCGGAAATGTCGTCGTCCTGTCGCCTGTTGTTCATGCTGGACACAACAGGGAAACTGCTTGTGCGAGTAATTGCCACACGCTTGGAACAATTCACTGATGGGACATCGGGGCTTTCTGAATGGCAGTATGGGTTCCGGAAAGATAGATCAACCGGTAAGGCACTATATGTGGTGTGCGACGGCGGTCGAAATGCGTTAGATGGTGCACGATGGCTAGGTGGTACGAAAAAATATTGCGCGGTGGTGATACTAGATGTTAAAAATGCATTTAACTCGGTGAACTTGAATACGATTTTAGAAGCATTGGGCGATCTAAAGGTCTCACGCTACTTGGTATACTAGCAAACTATCTCTCGGATAGAAGACTGCTATATGACACAGATGAGAGACTGTGGGGGTTCTATATATCACATGGAAAACCAGCCCACAATCCTAACCTAATTTCGGCCGCCATCAGCGCGTCACATCAACCCCTATCCCACCGTTCATGCTATTCACCTGAACTATCATATTTCCCAAAGGACGCATAGCTAAACTCATTGCCCTTTTTGCTACCCTTTTTGCCATACGGCAACTCCATTTTTGCTTGCCCATGAGATTTCCATCGGAAATCACATCACGTCGGTTAGCAACAACAAGTCAAATTAAACGACGCTGTTGCATAACCATGCAACGGCTGGGGTAATTCCAAATTATTCAAGTTTGGCTTTCATGATAAATTAGCCTAGCCAATTTGGCGTCACTTCGGCTTTTCTTCAGATCATCAATTCGCTTGGGATCAATGATCTCTTTTCGCAGGTGAATAGCACCGGCTACATTTCCTCTCCTCCATAATTCTGTCTCCATAAGATCCAATGCACTCTGAGATCACCACGGCCGTAACACTAGGGCAGTAGGTCATTCTCAGAAACTGCAATTGATATCAGCACACACAACCAAACCCACGCCGAGATCATCGTACATCGTGTTTCTGTTCTCTCATTCTCCCATGTTCGTCCACTATCGAATAGACCAATGTATTCACCACACATCGACGGACCTGGCACTGAAAGACCAGAAGTATGATCTCTATTGGTTGTTCTGTGTGCAACAGTAGAATCCAGAGTTTCACCCCTAATTCAAGTCAGTCGCTAAATATCCACCGACGTGTGTAGATGCTGCATCGAGCGTTCACGCATAGAGTCAATTACAAAACACTCGTGGAGAGAAGTCGCTAATCGTTAACCATACGGTCGAATCGTGGAAGGATAAATAAAGGAACTAAAGTCAAAGTGTAAATTTGGCATCGTTTCCCGGTCGCTTGTGTATATACGAAATCAAAGAACAATAAAAAACTAACTATCAATCAAACCAAGGATTTTTTTTTCTTGTGTGCGATCTGTGTGTTGTCCTTTCCTCGGTGGGTTAAAAGTGAATCCGTCCCCTGTCCTGGCACACCTACTTCCTACCCCACAAGACCACCGGAATTTAAAATAACAGCGGGTGTACCTCGGGGATCTGTCTTAGGTCCGCTGTTATCGAATATAATGTATAATGGTGTGTTCTGGGTCAATGTACCAGAACGGGTTAGAATCATTGGGTACGCAGATGATTTGGCAATAGTGGCCGTAGCTAAACATCTAGATGACCTGGAGAATATTTGCTCCGAAGTAATCCAGAGCATTAAATTATGGCTAGATATGGCCGGACTGAAACTAGCTGGACATAAGACGGTGGCAGTTTTAATAAGCAGCCGCAAGAAAGTTTCAGAAATAGGACAAATAATCAGATCCAGTCCCTATATATCTTGGTGTTATACTCGACAGCAGGTTGAGCTTCAAAGAACACCTGAGGAAAACGAGTGAAAAAACGGCAAGAGTATGTAAAGTTTTGGCGAGACTGCTACCCAGTGTTGGAGGACCCCGGTCCCACATAAGGAAACTCATAACCAGTGTCAACACCTTCCACCCGTTATAATGTATGCGGCTCACATAATGGCAGAAGCCGCACAGTATAAGTCGTACATGAGGGGAGTGAACTCAACGCATAGTCTGGCATCACTAAGAATATGCTGTGCACTCCGAATGGTATCCGAAGATGCCATAAATATTTTGGCCGGGACGACACCACTCGGCATTGCAGCTAAAGAAAACGCTGCATTGCATAAGGTCTCCCAAGAGAATCGTTGGAGAATGCGGTCACAATTAGAGCTCTCAAGCATAATAGAATGGCAACGAAGGTGGGATTCTTCCACCAAAGGAAGATGGACCCACACCATGATATCTGATATAGAAACATGGGTGAAAAGACAATATGGCGAGTTGAATTACCACTTGACTCAACTAATATCAGGACATGGATGGTTTCGGCAATACTTCCACAAGTATAAGCATCTGAATCACCCATACGCTTGTATGTATTGCGAAGGCAAGATAGAAAATGCGGAACACGTACTCACAGAGTGCGTGAGATTCGAGACCGCAGGAACGATTTTGGAAAGATGTATGAGACGGACAGTTACTCCGGCAGGAGTAATAGAATACATGCTGAGTTCAGAACAGACATGGTCCGTATCAAATGGTATTCTCTATGAAATGATGCAGCAGTTGCGACGTGACGAGTGGAGTTACAGGTAAACTCCGTCCCCCTTAGCGATGGAATATCTAAAAGAAAGTTCCGTGGGGATCAACGGGAATATGAGCCTGGTGGGAGGTGGTTTTAGTCGGTAAAAACCCAGCATGCCTCTGGAACGGTCAAGAGGTGTGTTTTGGAGATTTCTACCTTCCTACCGAAACCAAAAAAAAAAAAAAAAACCATATATACGATCAAGAATAACAAATGATTAGGTAGTCAATGTTTTTACGACGTTGGTCGTTGTAATCAAGTTATTCGGTTATTTATGGGGCTAGGAGAAGAAGAATGAACCAAATGCAAGAAGTGAATTCCATTCATATTTTGTCAAAATACGAAAAGGAAGCGCTGTAGAATACCATTAAATGAACTTCGAAAGTGCTTCTTAGATTATAAAAAACGTTGGCAGTTGTATATTAAATGTAAGCGGGATTACTTTGAAAGGGACAAATTGGTCGGCTTATAAACATAAATTAATAAATGAAAATTCTTTAGGAACAACAAAATACCCGTTAATTTATTATACAGTGCGTATATGTGTGGCGTTTCTAGCAGATACACACATGACCAGTAAAGAACAACACCACCAAAAGCACATCCATTAAAGCCGCATACCATAGCAATAATATACCATTACCACATTAGTCGAATGTATTTGAGTTTAACAATCAAATTCACACAAGCGGCAGTGGCCTGATGGGTAAGAGCTTTGGTATCTTTTCGTGGTTCTAACCGTGATAGCGTCGGTTCGAATCACTCGCTCTACACTATCGTCGCAAACGCTATATATGTGTTTAGTTTAGTGTTAACAGCATTCCATGGCAACCAAGTACGTAGCAACTTAAATATTATTGCTAATGGGACACACAATTTAAAGGGTTTCCCAATAACGACGATATGTTTTGAGAATTAAATAAGATACAAAGTATTGAAGATAAACTTTGTTTTTTTTAATATTTAAAAGTACCACTATTTTAAAATCAAACTATACCAAAGACAAATGATATCTGGCGACATTTCTGCTATTTCAAATATGGCTCCCATGACGTTTTAAAAACATGTAGTCCTTATTGCAAAACCCATTATTTAATTGTAAAAACACATTGTCATTATTTGGAAATTCTTTATATTGTACGTCACATTAGCCCTTTACATAAATCGTAAAGGAAAAAACTTTCCACATCAGTTACAATTTTGTTTTAAAATGCAAAACCGGAATATCAAGAAAAAATTCACTGTAGTATGTGTGCAGAGATTATAATCTGTACACAAATCCGTAATCCTGTTGTAACATTTTGGCACCACCGACTTATCTCCTGACTCTGTAGAACAAAAACTACAAAAACAAATAAGGAAGAAACCAAAAATATATATGCATATAGGTATATACATTTCATTCAACGGAAACAAATAAATCTTCGTCTGCACCATTGCTTCCATGCTAAGTACTAAATCTTCTTTTCATTTCCGCTTTGCGGTGTTCACTGGCAGCTCAGCTCGACATCATTTTACCCATCATCGTTGTTGCATTAGCATATGCATGAGAGGAACAATGTCCAGAGGGCGGTCTGTACCAGTAGGAAACAGGATACAGATTATGCCGCCAATGATGCAGTTGTTTAGATGATTCTCCTCCATCTTGTCGTATTGCACTGTTATATGCCCCATTTCCCTCTAAGGTCAGTAGCACGGAAATTCCCTAATTTTCCCGGAATTGCGACGCGGAAATTGGGCTCCACAAACTGGCAGTGAGTTAATTTTCCGACCTCCATAATGCCACACAGATACTCATTGTATAACTCATTTGGTCTTTCACTAAATGTTGTCAAGCTGACGGGTAAACAGTTTTCTTATACCTGGCCACAATATTTCCCGTCATTCTACACTCAATGCATATTGCAGCAGATATTCCCGGGAAAGCAAACAGTTGGTGTCAACTTTAATTATTAGTGTCCCATATTTTCTTCAGGTCCGGATTGTTCATCCTTTTATTTATTAACGAGAACCATAACTACATTTCAATGCTTCAAGAACATACTGGAAAACTCTCCGTTTCGCCAGGACAACCAATGAATGTATGCATATTTTATAGCGACGATACATCACATGCGCGCGTATCCTAAACACATAGATCCGAGTGTAATGTTTTATTCTATGGAATGATATGTGTGTGGGTGTGTATCTGTGTTAGGGATTCTCTATAAATCCTTCAACGAACTTCAGGCCTTTAATGCACAATAAATTATTTTAATGTCGGTGCGCTCCATTCCGGACCGAAAGGGCAATGTGTGGGTGTTGCTGGTATTGCCACCGCTTCGAGGATGTAAGAGCTAAGTACACATTTGCATAAAGTCCGCAATAAAATAAAGCGAACCGCAATTATTGCCGCCACTATGTTCAGCACGTTGACGTGGGAGTCCTTATCTGTAACACACCACATAATTTTTCCTAATGCGTGCGTTTTATTGTGTGGCAGAAATAAAAATTGCATCTTTATTACTACGGCAGCCGACCTCGTGTCACAAATGATTCGTCGGAGTAAATATTACTTGTTCATAGTTGGCTTGGGTGTAATCGCATATAATAGTTGTTACTATATGAATTTTTGGATGCTGGTGAGAATATTGGTTGAGTCCTGTCCTGAGAATATTGGGTGAGTATCGCAAAAACATGAAATCATTTATTTATTGATGAAGAAAATATCGGTTGAATTTTATGAAAGTTGAAATAAGGGATAAGCATTCGTATTGTGATGGGATCCTGGGAGAGATGTTTTGCGAACTCTTTCAGGATGGCCAATTTTCTTTCACATCTTCATCTCATAGTAGTTATTTTTGGTATGGAACTTCGCATTACAATTTATATCAAGCGAAATTCATGCGATAAACCCCGGTTTATGAAAAGTTGTGAACAGATTACAGCAGCAACTACAACAATGCCATTTTTAAACTGTGGGGTTCTATTTCAATGGACGCCAATAGAACGAATTTTGTTACGATCAGAAACTTACCTACCGATTGAGACCGGAAAGAACGCTCACCGCGGGTAAGAAATAAACTACTCGACCACTCGATTGCTCCATAAGACTTCTGATTCACGATAAATGCTATTAGCATTAATTCCAGTTTATCTTCCGTCTCCCCGTTAATTAGAGGCATAGAGACACCAATCACCAAGTCGACATATAAATTTCACGAACTTCTTTCTGCATATTCAATCCTAAACACCAGATCTCGCCAGTACTAATTCTAATATCGGATTTAAGATTTCGCCCACGTACTACTTAACGCATCCTCCCTGAGAATGACTTTAAAACAGCAACCGGACCGGACGGAATATCAGCAATAATCTTTAAAAACTGTATCCCAAAACTGCCGCTGGTTCTTACCAAACTTGTTCGCATGTCTTATGCAAAGAAACCCTTTTCTACCTCCTGAAAAGCAGCTCGAGGAAAAAGAAAAACAACCTCCTGCAAAACGACCGATCAACATTAAGCATGGTGATAGAAAAAGTCAATAACTCCGAATTGCCTAAATATTTCGAGTGCAACGGACTGCTAAACAGCCGATTGTGACTTTGAACACTGTTACTAAGATATGGACGTCTGCAAATGAAAAATATGGTAAGTCAAGAGGCGTCGCAATGGATATCTCCTTTTTACCGCATCTGGCAAAAATTGAGACTTTTTAAGCTCCGCTCTTATTGGCCTCTCCAAGAACCTTGCTATTGGACAAAAAATTTGCTCGAAAAGCGATCAACTGGGGTTGTTGTAAACAACGGATATGTTGTCTCTTAACTCCGGAGTGCATCATGGTTAAAAATTGGCCTGAACGCTCTTTCTACATCATATCACCTGATATCACATCACCTCCACCTCAACTTGAGCATAAGCAGCACACCATGAGCCAGATTCGCTTGCGAACGCGTACTGTTGCCCGCGCACTGGAAGAGCTAAACGTACACAAATCCGGTGGTCCAGACGGCGTTCCCCCAATCCCCTTGAAGAGATGTTCCTCTTCACTCGCCAAACCACTACGCAAACTCTTCCATTTGTCTTATTCTATTGTCGTTTCCCAAATAGATGGAAATCAGTGAACATTTAGCCAATTCCCAAAGAGGGTGACAATTCATCCCTTTCTTCTTATCGACCCATAGCACTAACTTCCATTCTCTCCAAGGTAATGGAATCTCTTATCAACCGTAACTTTCAAAATATCTGGAATCAAATGACCTTCTCAATGGCCGCCAATATGGCTTTCGTATCAACAGGTCCAGAGGAGATCTGTGGCGGTTCTCTCGAACGCCACCATGCACCTTGCCATTTACCTGGATAAAAACCCCGTCTAGGGCATGCAAAAGGGCATAAAGAAAACATGTATTGTTCCACTGAACGTCACAATTACTGCGGGTGATAGTTGTCATAGGAGAAATACCGAAAAGCGATGATTCTGGCTGGCATTAATCGTATCAACATCAGATACCAATTCTCTAGAGACAATTCACCGGTTGTGTGTTGCGTCATCGAATTTCTAGTAAGAGATTACAGACGCAGCATAAATCCGGGGAACACATTCGGCGCCATCCGCATATGCTTGCAATGCTGCGCACCTGCGCGAGGGGCGTAGCATGCAACCATTACATAGCGAATCATCTAAGCGACGAAGCTTGCTCCCTTATCTCTCGCCCGAATGTCGGAATCAATGTTGCAACATTGTATCATGCACACGAATGTCCTAGGTAAACCACCATCATCGGTGCGACGACACACTCGTCGTGTGTGCTTTTGTGTGGTGTCAGCATTTCAACCCTTCGTTGGGATGCTGGGGCCAGCAGCAGATCGTTGCTCATGGTGTTGTGGATTTGATGATCCATGGTCTGCTTACGGTGGACGTACACACACACCATGAGTGGCAGAGGAAAGCATCTTTTATGTTTCACGACCGGTGTGCCGAGTTGAAAAGGATCGCACCATATATGGTCATCGAAGCAATGGATGGGATTTTTGCGTTCTGTCGCTTCGATGACTGATATTAGGGGTGGTGGCGCGAGAATGTTTTGAAGCTACAGTCGAAAATTTGCGAGCGGTGAAGTCAGATCAATTTACGTAACATTTGAATCCTTGAATTTTTAAATACAATAAATACAGTGCCGGGTGCCTACCAAGTTACGTAACATTCAAAATCATTGAATTTGTAAATACATATAAATACAGTGTCGAGTGGCTACTAATTTACGTAACATTTGAATCCTTGAATTTTTAAATACAATAAATAGAGTGCCGAGTGCCTACCAAGTTACGTAACATTTAAATCTTTGAATTTTTTAAATACATATAAATACAGTGCCGAGTGCCTACTGACTTATCTAACATTTGAATCTTTATTTATATCATAATACGAGCCAAGTGATTTTATGTAATGTTTGTAACACTTGGGATTTTGTAAACCTTTGTTTTCTTTGTTTGGAACACTAATAAATGGCTAACATTAAAGAGCAGTGGAGTGTTTTGATTCCTTACCTGATGAAGTTGTGACAGTTGAGTGGGGAATTATAGTGAACCAGTGCACCTGCTTGCCCCGCTCGGACAGGTGGTCATTCCTTCGTCGCGTGGCCGATCTTTCGCGTGCGAACACCTCTTCTTTATTTTCTCTTTCTTGCATCGACAACGAGGATAATGGCCCAGTCGACTAGGTCAAAAACTTCGCAACAGGAACCGCCTCAGTCACGCGAGGAGGCGCTCGAGTTCGGGGACGATTCCGACCGTGAGCAACCCGTACGCACTGGCACCCGCGACATCCGGTTACCCCCTTTTGACGAGGAGGGTGCAGAGTTGTGGTTCGCCATGACGGAA
This sequence comes from Microdon myrmicae, assembly GCA_963931805.1. Lineage (NCBI taxonomy): Eukaryota > Metazoa > Arthropoda > Insecta > Diptera > Syrphidae > Microdon > Microdon myrmicae. The sequence goes on from OZ007502.1 coordinate 65,460,183, forward strand.
CGAATCTTTAGAGCGAACGACTTGCACGACGAATAACTTCGTGCGGTCGAGCTAATACGGGTACTTAGCCGTACACAGCGAGTACATATCGCGCACATAATCAGGGCGACTGAACCATGCCCTTATAGTAGCATGAGAGATGCGCTTTTTTGCGCCTTGGAGGAACCCAAAAGTAGCCGCCACCAGCGTCTGGCTAGCGAGACGAACTTTACAGGGATGAAGCCATCCCATTTCCTTACACACCTGCGGGCAATAGCGGGGACCGGGATCCCCTACGACGCCACCAGACCCCATTTTTTAAGGTGCCTTCCACAGTACGCCCGTTCCACATTAATAGCACAGTCCAACCAAGGTTTGGGGTATTTGGCATAAATTGCGGATGCAATTATGGAGAGCGCGGACTCCCGGAGCGAGTCCCCTACATTCCAGTTGGCAGCAGTAAACCAGCACGGTGTACCGCCTCCGCGACACCAGCACGCCCCACAGCCGGCCCCGCGAACCACCTTATTTGCCCCTGCGACCCAAACCACCTCGAGAGATACGACTCAATCCGTGATTTCACCCCGGGACTCGACGCACATGCGCGGTCTGCAGGCGAGACCCTCGCGTTTCGAAATAAACCTTCATCGAGATATAAATCAGCTACGCGCGGAGGTGCGAAATGCCACGCGCACCGTATTAAACAGACCAACCTCCCAGCGACCTCAAACACGGGCTCCTCAGCGGCATGTGGACCGCCCTGAAGCCGTATCAACCGCGGCACCTGGACAGGATAGTCCAAGCAGAGCCCTGACACACGCTTGGTGCCCTGACACACGCTTGGTGCGCGTATCACCGACGTTTCGGGGCGAAGGCTAGAAAGTGTAGGCAGCCTTGCGGTTGGAGGCGACTGGCCCCTGTACAAGCCCCATCGTTAAACTAGAATCGCCGGTCGTAATTAGGGCGCGAACGGTCGGCGCTCCACGGATAAGGCGCTTGACAATCAGGGACCCACAGACGGACATAAGTTTCACTGTCGACACCGGCGCTGACATCTCCGTCCTGCCCAGGTCCTACGCCCCGCACAATAAAGTGCCCGGCCGGCTCCAGTTGTTCGCCGCGAACAACTTCCCTATAGCCACCTACGGACGGAAGTTCTTTAAGCTGAATTTGGGACTGCAGCGCCCCATTTCCTGGCACTTCGTGATAGCCGATGTCAGTGAACCGTTAATAAGATCGGACCTATTATCACGATATAATTTACTGGTGGATACCGCCAACAATAAACTCGTAGCTTATCATGCCTTCACTCGGGAGGTCCCACGGATGGAAGTGAAGACTGATGCGAGCGTAGATTCGATTCCCGCGCTGTTGGAAGAATTTAATAACTCAACGGGTTCTCTCCCCAAGCAGCACCACATTGAATCAGGGGTCTACCACCATATACAGACACGCGGCCGGTTAGTCAATGCCCACGCCGCCTCGCGCCCGAAAAGTTGCGATCGGCACGCGACGAGTTCAACTTCATGCTCGAACGCGGGATCTGTCAACCCTCAGTTAGCCCGTGGGCCAGTCCGCTCCACCTAGTTAAAAAGCGCAGCGGGGAGTGGCGCCCATGTGGTGACTATCGACTGCTGAACGCGGTCACAATTCCCGACAGATACCCGATAGCGCATCTGTACGATTTCTCGTATAAGCTGCGCGGTTGCACTGTCTGCACAGCCCTGGATCTTACCAGGGCATACTACCAAATTCCGGCGGCACACGAAGACATACCCAAAACCGCAGTCATTATCCCTTTCGGGGTCTTCGAGTTCAAGGTAATGACTTTCGGCCTCAGGAACGCGGCTCAAACGTTCCAGAGGTACATAGATTCAGCACTGAGCGGATTGGATTGCTGTCACGCATATATTGACGATATCGTGATAGCTTCCCGAAACCGTGCGGAGCATCACCAACACCTCAGACAGGTGCTTGAACGTCTCAGTCGGTTCGGTCTCGTAATAAACCCTGACAACTGTCAATTTGCCAAAGCGCAGGTGACTTACCTGGGATATCACATCAACGGCCAGGGTATGCGTCCGCTTCCAGATAGAGTGGAAGCACTTACCCAATTTCCCCGTCCCTCCAACGTTCGAGAGTTGCGCCGTTTCCTGGGTATGCTGAATTTTTACAGACCCACCCTGCGAAACGCAGCGCAAGTCCAAGCCCCTTTAAATGAGTATTTAAAGGGGGCAAAGAAGAATGACAAGCGTCCAATCTCCTGGACGGAAGCTGCAGATAACGCATTCCGACAATCTAAGGCTCAACTCGCAAACGCTACTCTGCTTCGATACCCTGCAGAGGGCGCACCGTTGGCTATCCAGTGCGACGCGTCAGACACGGCGATAGGAGCCGTACTGGAACAGGAATGCAATGGGAACTGGGGCCGCTCGGTTTTTTCTCTAGGAAACTTAGTACTACCGAACGGAAATACACTACGTATGATCGCGAGTTGCTCGCTATTTACAGCGCGGTTAAATATTTTTCCCACATGGTGGAAGGTCGTTCCGTAGTAATCAGAACGGACCCCAAACCATTGAGTTACGCCTTCCGGAAGACGTCCGGAAACACATCCCCGCGCCAGCAAAGGCAATTGGACTTAATAGGCCAGTATACCACCGAGATTCGGCACATCTCGGGAGAGCAGAACATTATCGCGGACGCTTTGTCTCGCGTCGATGCAATTCAGCTACGCGCCGCTATCGCCGATGCCAACTTGGCTCAAGCACAGAGGAACGACAGCCAGCTGGGAGCTCTGTTAAAAGCGGACACAGCACAACGACTGCGGGAATTTCCGCTCTAGTGCTCTGCAGACAAGATATGGTGTGATATCTCAACGGGAACAATCAGACCGTATATACCCGCCGAGCTCCTAAGAGCGATTTGATGCGCAAAATCAGGGCCAAACCGGTGGCCTGACACGGTGCAAAGAGAGTTTTCGTGCACCCCGCATTGCACAGTTGCTCGCACGTTTTTGTTAGGGTGGATAAGGTGAAGAAGCCACTCGACCCTCCTTACGAGGGCCCGTTCAAGATTCTAAACCGAATCAGCGAGCGGGTGTACGAGTTAGATATTCGAGGAAGAGCAAGTACAATCAGCGTAGAGAGATTGAAACCTTCTTTCACGCTGGAGAGTTACCCCGGGGCTGCCCCGCATTCCGCGCCCGAAACGAAACAGCCGGTGGCGGCTACGGCAGGGAAACAGAATAAGTACGACGGTCCCCTTACGCGGAGCCGCTCCCGGGCCCGGTCGCGGGGCATAAATTCAGCCCAACCGTTTTAAACGTACCACGGCTGACAGTCCTCCACCTAACCTCCCAGCGCATTGGAGAACCATTGCTAACGAGACTTAATCCATCCACAATCCTGGCACATTGGGGGGCCAATGCCAGCGGCTGCCACTCCATCTCACCTCCTGGCACCTTGGGGAGCCAATGCCAGCGAGACTTAGTTTACCCAATCCTGATACATTGAAGAACCGGTTCCGGCGATCCCTGGCACCCTCCTGACACCTCGGGAAGCCGATGTCAGCAAACCACATGGGATCCGACTAATTGGAGAATCCCACTCGTCGGCCCATAACGATAAAGAAAACCCAACACCACAGTGGATACTACCGCACGCCTTCGCCCCTGTTGGCATCACCGCGGCGTAAGCGGGTCGATTGCTAACCTTGTCAGCGTACATCGCAGATAAAGCGATCCTTGCCCTACCTTCTTGTTGTTTTATCGTGACTATGCCACTGTGCGGGGGGAGTACTGTCGCGGTTCTCTCGAACGCCACCATGCACCTTGCCATTTACCTGGATAAAAACCCCGTCTAGGGCATGTAAAAGGGCATAAAGAAAACATGTATTGTGACTGTTCCATTGAACGTCACAATTACTGCGGTGATAGTTGTCATAGGAGAAATACCTAAAAGCGATGATTCTGGCTGGCATTAATCGTATCAACATCAAATACCAATTCTCTAGTGACAATTCACCGGTTGTGTGTTGCGTCATCGAATTTCTAGTAAGAGTTTACAGACGCGGCATACATCCAAACCAAAGCAAATACGCATTCCGCGTCTCTTGGGATCTATTAAATCCTACAGCATAAACAAATGCAAATAGGAATTCAGTACGTACCCTTACTAGCGATGCCATAAACACCATTTTCCAGTAACCTAGCTAAAACCAATTAGAACATTTCCACATCGCATCGTTGTCTCTTTGTTTAGCCGCGACGCACATGCATCCGACGATTTCGGTTTTGTTTACTTTACCGAAATCGTATCCCATGAATGCTCTTTATTCCCTTTCCTTGTTCTAGGTTCGCTTTTCATCCATGAAAGGACCATGCACACATACCACCATGATCAAGATTAGCGAGTGATCTCTGCACGAGATAATTATCGCTGAGTCTTATCCCAACCACTAACCGGAGCGGCCGTCGTCCACCTCCTTTAGCGTGTGCATCGGAGTGCATTTCGGGTGATCAGTGCGTTGTCTTTCGTTTGTGTTGCTTGCTCTGGGAGAACGATCAGCAGCGGAACAGTGTTAAGGAGTTGTGGGGACGAGGAGTTGTGGGGACGAGGTAGAACCCTGGCCTTTCAAAAGCCTTCGACAGAGTTTGGCATCCAGCCCTTTGGTCAAAATTGCATTCATATGGAGTGGACAATTCCCTGATCCAATGGATAAGAGACTATCTTTCTGGCCGTGCAATCCAAGTGGTTTTTGATGGTGTCAAATCTGTCTCCCATCAAATGAATGCAGATGTTCCCCAGGGTTCGGTACTCTCACCCACTCTCTTCCTCATCTTTATAAATGATCTCTTGTCAATTACTCACAACCCCATTCACACGTTTGCTGATGATAGCACGTTGAGTTTCTCATACTCATACGAACACTCGCGTCCAAATTCTTTGAACGTCATTACCATCCAGCAACTTATGCTTGATACATTGAATTCAGACCTCAACAAGATATGTCATTGGGGATTATCTAACCGAGTAGAATTCAATGTCCTAAAAACTCAGTGCTGCCTCTTGGGGTGAACCCCAAAGTAAATATATTGTATATGAACGGCACTTGCATCGACGAAGCCAAGGAATTATCAATACTCGGCACACGAATTAATTCGACTCTTAACTGGAATGACCACATATTTGAAACTGCGAAAAGTGAAGCCAAATGTATGGGATTCCTTAAGAGATGCAAAAGATACTTCACGCCATCCAACCTGGCCACTATTTACAAGGCGTATATTCGTCCAAAAATTGAGTTCAACTCCCATATTTTCTCAGGCGCATCCAAAACTGCACCACACGTGCTCGACAGGATGCAAAAACGAGCAGTGAGACTTATTGGGGACCCAGCCGTAAGTCGATCAATACCGCCCTTAGAACACAGGCGCAACATATCATGCCTATCTCTTTTCTATAGGTATTACCACGGTCGTTGCTCAACTGAACTTGCTGAATGTGTTCCGCCCCTTCAGACATTTTCCCGCGATACCTGTCAATCTGTGAATGCGCATCAGTTCACGTTGAAAGTGGACTTCACGCACACAAATAAACATAGACAGTCATTCTTTCGCCGAACCACACGTATGTGGAATCTTGCCTGACATTCAAGACCAATATACATCCACACCTCCTTTCCTTATCCACTTCCTCTCCATCCGCTCGCACTGTGCTCTGACATTTAAGGGTACTTCAAAACATGTTAGTGTACAAAAAAAAAAACTTCAATGAGTTAAAAATCATTGGGTGACCAAATATTCTGTTATCCCGACAAAGACTGATTTCTTGATTTCCGAACCATCTCCAGCGATAGCTGAGATGCAACAGTGCCCTATTTGAATCGAGATCTGGACAAAACCCAATACTCAATACAAACAGGGAAAACAATGGCATTACAACTCGAGTATTAGCAAAAGCCTTTAGAAATAAATCCAGAATTCACACATTATCAACATATTCACTGTTTGGCACTCGGTCGGCCAATATGCAAATTTGCTGCGAACGGCAGACTGCGCCTTGCAAGTTCCACCAACAACTGCTTCTGGTGGTGGGATATATTGTTCGCTGCTGTACAAGAAGCTCCTGGCGTCAAAACACTGATTCCTGAAAACAATTGCTATGGTAAAGAACAAGGAGAAACGAATACCTTAAGTTGGCCTCAAGGAAGGAATCCTCCAGATAAAGTATGAACACGGTCGTTAACTATTGAACATTTACGTTTATTTCTCTTGATTAACTTTGATTGTTTATCTCTATCCTTTGAGAACTGTGTCTCTTGCTGTGAGGAGTTTACAAAGAATGACAGCTCATTTCAATATAATTGAAATGTCAGCTGTTTGCTGACATTTGTTTGTCATGACAGCATTTCAGTGGTGCCTGCACCAGTGTTGCCATCGAGTGCTGCTCCGTCTCCAACATTCACAGTAATAAAGTCATTTTAAGAGTCACACGCTTAATGCACACTATCAATTCAATTCACTAACTTTACCACAGTGGAAGGGTTCCTAGCAGTATTGTTTATTATTATTACTTAATAATTAATGCAATTTACTAAATTAATTACCGAATAATGAAAAAATGCCCCTGATAATGAAAATAGCAAACCACCCAAATGATAAATGTGAGAGCGCCCCTCGTACACCATGCGATAACCTCCATGAAGCATCGTTATTTGCCAACAGATCAATCGCAATTATGAAAGCAGCGTTATCTAGTGAAGCATCTAAATTTAATGAATCAAGTTGTCCTTCCCCAATGCAACGACGACAGATTAACAACGCTTTTAAATTTCAATAAGTTTCTGAATACCGCAGTTTCCGTGTTCCCATTCAAGCTGCCATTGGGTACTTTGTTATCAGGCAACTTGCACTTTGGGCACGCACAAATATGGACAGCAGATTTATATGATGGGGTCATCGACCCGCTCGTTATGGTGTGATGGTGACTTAAATGGGAAGCATGTACATGTCAAACAGATGTCGGAAATAGATGAGGATAAACGACATAAAATGCTTTTGATCGTTTTATTGCGGGACAATTAAATTAGAGTGATGTTCGATTATGTTTCCACAAACGCCACCAAAGCGATACGAATCCTCGTGAACTCTCCCTGCCTGACAACCATCCTGCCACAAAACCAACCTGTTCAATGGCATTAACAATCAAATTTAATTTAATCCGATTATTAAATTACTGAACTTTCTATTTGTGAGGGTAGAGAATGAGTAGTACGCCCTACCTTAATCAATCGACGGTAGGCAAATGAGCATAGACATGTGAGCAGTTTCATAAGTATGATAATGTTTATAAACAATTGAAGCGAACCACTATTTATTTTTATTGTTTATTTTATGTTATTCATTTTATTATAAAATAATATCGAAATCGTTTCTAAGAACAGGAAATTTTAATCAGGCCCAAGAACGTTTTTTAAGTTAATTTAAGTTATTCCTCATTATCACTTTATCGTAAAAAAATATTTCGAGTCCTGACCATTTCAATTCTATTGGGAAAATGCACGTGACTAACATTCCATTCACAGTTTAAGTAAGCCATACTCATTCTTGGGAAGGACTAACACACCACTCGATAAGTTCCAGCGTAACTAATAATACAACAAGTTTTAGATAAAATTCGACCTTATTCATCAACATGGTCTCTTTCTAGGGTAATGCACTGATTCCACCTCAACTCGCTCTCTGACAATTCGATGCATTTTTTATAGAACTTCTTCATTGTAGCCTCTCTCTCTCTAAAGCAGGGGCGTCTGTAAACAGCTAGAAATCGCTGTACGCCAGATCTGGAGACACGGTACATTCTATTGGCGACGGAGACCTTTTCCTTCCTCATTTGTGATCATTTTTTCGGAATTTCGTCCTAATAACGCTACAGAATATTTGGTCTTTACACTTCTTCGCTTCTCAAAGAAATTGATGAAAGAAATACCTTGTGCATCCCGAAATATGGAGACCAAAACCTTGGCAAGTGTTGTTTGCGTCATTGGTTGCCTTAGACGACTTTCACCTACTGCTGTCCACTCAGCTGACTGACGATGACCGACTCAGGAATGAAGCAGAGGGTCTGTGAGGCGTGTTACTCGTGCGTCTGCACGGACGCTGGTTCAGTAAATACCCACCGTAAAAGCCGACGAAACGCCAACGATGTTGGGACAAAACACTGATCACCTGTGAAAGTTGATGAATGAAACAAGTTGATTGGTTCTAGTTATAAAACATCCTTTTTATTCATGTTAACTCGATGGTATTGAATAACAATTTTGTTTCTCATTAATGCGGTGTCTCTTAATAAACAATAAACTCGATGGCATTGCAGTATAAGTTGTTTCACATTAACACAGTGTCTCTTTTAGTGAACAACAGGTATGTTGTTTTATTTAATAACTCGCGCAAAGTCGGACGGAATTCAACACTAGCTCGACATTGAATAGGAACACGCATAAGACAAAAATGTACTTAATTCGGACTCGACTCCGTATACGAGGGTTGCCATTTATATTTCGGGATTAGAGAACAAAAACAAATACTGATCATCGAAAATCACTTTATTGTTTTTCAAAATATTCCCCATAAAGATCTATACACTTTTGCATGCGTTTGAACCAATTGTCGAAGCACTTTTGCCACTGTGATTGAGGTATCTCCAACACATGCAATCTGAATGCAGCAACCGCTTCTTCAGGTGTCGAAAAACGTTGACCTCTCAGTTTGTTTTTTACGTACGGGAATAAAAAGAAGTCATTCGGTGCCAAGTCAGGACTATACGGCGGATGACCCATCAAATCGATGTTTTGGGTGCTCAAAACTGCAGTTGTCGCAGCCGATGTGTGAGAGCTCGCATTGTCGTGGTGAAGAGTGATCCGTCTTCGGCGGTTGGTTTTCCTGATTTCTTGGAAGACAACTGGCAAACAAATGGTTGTGTACCACTCAGAATTGACTGTTCTGCGTTGTTCTAGTGGTACGGTTGCGACATGTCCAGTTTTTCCGAAAAAAAGGCGACCATTTGCTTGGAAGTGCTTCGTGCGCGAACAACTTTTGTTGGATTTGGCTCATCTTGAAACACCCAGACAGTCGACTGCTGTTTACTTTCGGGCTCATACGCGTAAATCCACGATTCATCACCTGTCACGATGTCATAGACGTGTTTCGAAGCACCGCGACCGTATTTTTTGAGCATTTCTTTCGACCAAGTGACACGAGCCTTTTTTTGGGCGATTGGCAAATTGTGTGGGATCTAACGCGAACAAATTTTTTTGACAGTCAAATGTTTATGCAATATTGAATGTATGCTGGTCCCACTAACGCCTAAGGTTGTCTCAATCTCACGATAGGTCACATGACGATCTTCCAATATCAGTTCACGCACAGCATCAATGGTTTTCGGAACAACAACTGAATTTGGACGACCTTCACGAAATTCATCTTGGAGTGAACTACGACCACGATTGAATTCACCATACCATCGATAAACACTGGTCCTTGATGGAGCTTCATCGCCAAAAATTGAATTAAGTTCATCCATGCACTGTTGCTGAGTTAATCCACGCCGAAAGTTGTAAAAAATAATCGCACGAAAATGTTGACGATTTAATTCCATTTTTGGGCCGAGATGAATCTTTTAAGTTACTGTAAACAACACAAATAGCGCTCGTATGTCAAAACGTTCTGAGTGCGTATAACCTCAAAAATGTCCAACTTTACGACAGAGCTGTCAATTGCCGGATTGCAATGCTAGGGTTGCCAAATCCCGAAACATAAGAGGTAACCCTCGTATACATTAACCGAATCTGAAACGACACGTATTGTGCGTGTGCACACTTAAGGTGATGAAATCTGACTCCTCGAGACGTTGAATCGATCATACCACCAGTGTCAACTGGGGTGGATTTTCATGTTTGTGGTGAACACGATTTTCTTCGTCTATCCATCCGACAGCCAATGAGAAGGTTCCTATAGACATCGTTGAGATTGGTTGAATGTCTTTAACTTGGAAGGAAAGACAAACGAAACATGCGTTGGGTGGACAGATGAGAAATCGATCATGCAGCTGTTCAAATAAATGAACGTGCGCAGAGTCTGAAAACATTGCTATCGTCAACGATAGAGGGTATTGCCGGGGGCGGCAATTGATTTGGGTATATTGTATATACAGTTACACGAGCGCTAAAATGGATATTTGTTTGTACTAGCGAACAAAACACCGGACGTGACCGTTGCTACATTGTTTAGGGAAAACAAACTATGAACACGTCCGATTCAGCCAGTTTATCGCTTATGCAACCGATCAGGGATAATTGGCTGCAGCTGTATAAGTAAGCGATTTGCCATGGCTTGATCGTGGAACCAACGGTTGCTGGATAAAAGCAAACACAGTGGGAATGCTGTGTATATGGTAGGCATGGACGTCGGCAAGGGGACCTGAGTAGATTTTCTAATGATTCGAAATGGTCATGGGTGCCGACCAGAGGAACCGAATATGCTTAAGGGAATACAGCAATGTTGCTTGATGCTGTAGCAAGATGATGATCTTGCCATGGGTTGTTTTTCAGGAAATTGAAGTGATTGAAGGGTAGCTTAACGCTGCCCGATTGCAGGTAAGCTGAGAGCCTTTATATGGTGAGGAATGGGGAATTGAATTAAGGGACATGGGTGGTTCTTTGGGTATGTTAGAAGAACCCCCACGGGTCTATATTTCATCTATTGTAATATGTCGATTCACAAAAAATCATGTTTATTGCGCTGAAACAGTTCCAAACAACTATCGCATTGACGAATGTTCATGCAAGGTGATAAATATATTGCTTTCTGATATCTTCAACTCCTTTGCTTCCTGAAACGACCACCGAGTTTGGGCGACCAGAGCGCTTGGCATTATTAGTGTGTTGCACGACCACGTTTAAACTCAGCATGCCACCTGTTAACAGTTGTTTCCGACGGAGCGAAGTCCGAAGAACACTTATCGAACTATTACTTTGCTTGAACAGTCGTTTTTCCTATCAGAAAGCAATGCATTATCAACATACGATTCAGACTTTTCCATTGCTCTGAAAATAATAAAAGTAACGTCATTAAAATTGCCGTAACTCAATGACTGATCATCCAAATGTCATAAAATATTGACACATCGTTTGGAGATCGGTACTTTCTGAAGATAATAAGGATTTGTTAGTCATGCCATCCATATGTCAGGCACGGGACGTATTAAATGATGGGTTAATACGTTTACATACTCTACAGTTCATCCAAAATTTAAGAAGTTGAATGGTTTTATAAAGCACACTGTTTTATTTTAAGGCAAGTCCACAAAACACCATGATCTCAGACCTTTCAGCACCTGCAATTGCAAGAAGTTGCGCCACGTGACTCTCATCGGGCATAGCTGAATAAGTTAGGCAACAAAAAGCAAGACACCATATCTCCACAATATCAAGGAGAAATGTGAAAGAAATCACAGACTTGGCAGAAGTGGCAATTTAGCTGATAAACTTAGGTGAGAGTTAGGATGTCGACAGCAGGAATAATACCAACGAAGCCTCTACAGCCAAACCCTGGATCACCATTAATGCCAAAAATAGAGTGGACCTGACAAGAGTTAAAACACCAGAACCTAGCCCAGCAACAACAAGGGAAAAAAATGGTTCCACATTTTAGAGCAGCGGTCGGGGAACCGGGGTAAATTACCCCAAATGGGAATTTACAAATGAATTTTTTTGGGTAATAGGGAAATTTTTCTAATTTTTCTATTGCTATTTCATAAACATTGTAGTATGTTAACAAACTTAACAAACGGCCGGGCCGCTAATTCTGGTTGAAGTCGAGTTTTTCGTTTGGTGTGCGCGTGATAAGCAAGAGACGCGCGTTGCGTGTGTGTGTGCGTGCTTGCGTTACGTCGTTTCTTGCATCGACCACTAGAGGCGCTGCGTATGTTGTAATGTTTAAACTTAGCACTCAACGGTCAGTTATGCACGGGTTTCCGACGCGTCGTTTGATTGCGTGCAATTTACTTACCAGACACATCATTTCATCATCAATTTCCACTATCAAGGTAAGCGCGATTTGAAAATTTAATTTAAAGTACATTTTTTTACCACTGTTTCTGTCACCCTTCAGATGGCAGCAAATAGGAAGACGAACATACCAGGAAGAATTCCTTAATTATGGTTTTACACAAATAGAAGACAAAGGTACGATGAAACCACGGTGTGTTGTATGTTTGAAAATACTGACTTCAGAATCTTTCAAAAAAAGTCAATTGAAGAAACATTTGGATAATTTGCATTTTGCAAATTCCACATCTGTCTTCCAAACCGCGAGAATACTTTGTAAATTTAGAAATGTCTATTATAAGACAAAGATTGGACACCAACTTGTTAGGTACTTTTGATCAGCGTTCAGCATCAACGGCTAGCTTTGCAGTAGCCTGGTTGATTGGCCGAAACAAGAAACCATATACTATTGGTGAAGATTTGATTAAACCAGCAGCTGTGAAAATGACAGAGATCATGTGTGGTCAGAAAGAGGCGAATAAACTGAATGCAGTGCCCTTGTCTGCAAGAATTGTAAAAGAAAGGATTTCGATATTGGCAGAAAATGTAAAGGAACAGGTTATTTCCTCACTAAAACAGGCTAAATATTTTGCTATTCAGCTTGATGAGACTACAGATGTTAGTAGCAATTCACAGCTAATGGTATATGTTCGCTACAAAGGTACACACGCAATTGAAGAGGAATTGTTGTTTTGTTCTCCTCTCGAGTTGAGATCTCGTGGAATAAGGTAATCTCGTGTATAATAAGGTAAATGAATACTTTAATACTGAAAGCATTAATTTAAAGTGGGAAAACTGTATTGCTGTGTCTGTTGATGGAGCTCCAGCTATGTTGGGTCATATTAATGGTTTTTCGGCTTTGGTGAAAAAAAATAATCCAAATATTGAAGTTATTCACTGTATGATTCATCGCCAGCCACTTCTTGTGAAACATTTGGAACCTACACTGGAAGCCGTCATGCATGATGTCATCAAAATAGTTAATATTATCAAAGGACATGCACTAAACACGCGGCTATTGCGTGAATTATGTCAGGACGGTGAAGTGGAATATACGGACCTACTTTATTATACAGAAGTAAGGTGGCTCTCTCGCGGAAATGTTCTAAATCGAGTGTGGGCTCTCAAAAGTGAACTTGAAACTTTTATGTTTGATCGAAAGAATATTCTCGCAGATAAGTTTAAAAACCCCTCGTCGGTTGCACATCTCGCATATTTAGCTGACATTTTTGAGAATATAAATATATTGAACAAAGAATTGGAGGAAAAAATATTAATATCATTTCAGCCAGAGAAATACTATCAGCGTTTGGATTAAAGCTTCAATATTGGAGATATAAAGCAGAACAGAACAAGATAGCTTCTTTTTCAAAGTTATCTTTGCTTTTGGAAGACTGTGAAAATATTACTTTTGATGACACAAGGATACAGTTATAAAACATCTTACCAAACTCAGAGAGCGGTTCTCTGACTACTTTCCAGATCTTGATGTACATACTGTGAATTGCGTTGTAGATCCTTTTAAATGTGAAATTATTAACATACCAGAAGAACCGCCAGGTTTGGCAGAGGTAATTCTTGAACTTCGATCCAATACTGAAGCACGTATTGAATTTGAGACCAAAGCAAATCTGTCGCCTTTTTGGTTGTCAAAGGTTGCAAAGGCTTTCAAAATTGCACATGAGGAGGCGATAAAAAAATTGCTGCCATTTGCAACAACCTACCTTTGTGAACAAGGCTTTTCCACTCTAATGAACATAAAAACGAAAAACACCGAATTAAACGATGAAACGCCGAAGACTGTATTCAAATTGCTCTTACATCAAAAAGTCCCAATTTTGAAGTAATTATATCAAACATGAAGCAACATCATTTTTCCAAAACCTGACGTGGGAAAGTTTTCAATTAATTTATCTTTGTTCCAATTTAAGAAATTTATTTTGTCTATTACATACTTACTATTTTCATGTAACTTTTTTTATAAATATGTAAATGTAAATTAATTCAATAAATAATGTTTATTTAAAATTTACATTGATTGTTTTCTTTTCAAAATTGGGCGGGGGGGGGGGGGGGGTAATATCGACTTACGCAAACATATTTTGGGGTAATAGTTAAAAAAGTTCCCCGACCGCTGTTTTAGAGGAATAAAACTTTAATTACAAAACAACCAACAGAATAAATAACAGAGAATCCATCGACCCGGGAAAGTCCCTTTTATTAATGTATTTCTCTCAGGGGAGGCGAACCTATAACGCCGGCCCGACGCCCTGAGATCCTACCAGATACCTGTTGCAGTTCTTGAACAGTTGCTGGTTGTAACGCTCCGGGAGCACTCGCGCCGGGAGGGAGTTCCACAGCTTCCTCGCTCTGTAACGGAATGAGTTCTGACCCAGAGATGTAGGCGCCGAGATGAACCGCAAATAGGTGCGATCCGTCGGAATGTCTTATGCAGCGCATATAAGCCGAATTGCGCAGAACAATACCACGTGTCTCCGAAGAAAAGTACCCGTGATAATATTTGTAAAACAGACGGCTATGCGCCTTCGATGTGGTAGCGACTGTAGTCCCGACGTCAGCGATGTGTCCCCGATCAGGAGGATCGCCCGTCTCTGTATGATCTCAAGTAACTCGAGAGATGCTTAGGAGCAGAGCTCTAAACATGAGAGCAATATTCGAGCACGGGTCTAATTTAGGATTTACATAGAAGAAGAAGTTGGGCCGGAGTAAAATATTTCTTGGCTCTATACAGATAACTTAGTTTTCCAGAGGAGCACCTGGCGATGTTCGACCACGATACATTCCCGCAGACCATGATGGCGAGCAATTTCATGCTTTCCTCAGATTCGAGGGCCTGGCCATTCATCATCATCTGTGGAACCGATGATCCGCTTTCCTTTGTGAATGTTGTATACACGAAGACATTGCATTGAAGTCGACGAGATTGCCCTTTCCTCACTGCAGGACCTTAT
Organism: Microdon myrmicae; assembly: GCA_963931805.1. Classification (NCBI taxonomy): domain Eukaryota; kingdom Metazoa; phylum Arthropoda; class Insecta; order Diptera; family Syrphidae; genus Microdon; species Microdon myrmicae. The sequence goes on from OZ007502.1 coordinate 65,475,242, forward strand.
TCAGATCTCGATTCAGAGAGTCGATCTGGCCATTGATGCACTAATCGTCCAGTCACTCGGAAGAGAGGAAACAAACGTACTATTATAGCGCTTGCGATGCTAATGAAGAAGGTGTGATTCTAACCGACGCTATCACTGTTAGAATCACTAAAGTATAGAACCAAAGCTCAACGCATCAAGCCACTGCCGCGCGTACGGATTCGATTTCTAAACGCAAGTACACTCAACTGCTGTGGAATTGCTATGTTATTATTTCTTGGTATACGGCCGGTGCATTTTCTTATTCGATTTTCTTTCGGTGTTCTTCTCTATTTCCTTGTATGTTGTGTGTGAGGCACCCCGGAAAGAACATGGTATAGATCCGAACACTCGCCGTCCACAATAACCCGGATCGATCGTTTTTCAAGGAAACTCTTCGTCCAGTTGCAAAGCTGCCAGGAAAGTCCATATGAACGCTTGCTCAGCAATATCCCATGCCGAACCTACTCAAAAGCCTTGGAGATTTCCAATGCGACCGCCTTTGACTCACCATGCTCCTCAATCGCAGATATCCATATACCGGTTATAAGGGTCAAAAGGTCTCCCATGGAGTGCCTGCCACGCAATCCGCATTGACGATCATTCAGATGTCCGTTGCACTCCAAATATTTAATTAACTCGATGTTGATGACTTTTTCCATCGCCTTAGATAACATAGACAGTAATGCTATCGCGGTAATTTTGTGGAAGCCATTTTCCCCTTTTTGGGATTGAATGAACTCGAGCGATTTTCCAGCAGGTAGGAAAGTACTCCGTGCATAAGATAAGCGAAAGAGTCTGCCAAGAACTGGCGATAATTCTAGAGCATAGTTCTTAAGGATTATTACTGATATTGCGTTCGGGTCGGGTCCTCGTAGGATGCGTTGAATAGAACGTGGACGAAACCTAACAGCCCGCACCGAAAGCCGTTCCGGCGCGATCACAGGTGGCTAAAAAAAAACCGAGGTTTGAATTCGCGGAAAATAAGATCGCGAACACATTCGCTTTATCTTATGAATTTGTGACTAACGCCCCGCTGTCCGTTGCCAATAGAGGAATAGAGAAGGAAGTGAACTTACTGCTGACAGCCCTTCCCATCGACCAGACGGGACGCGAACCAGTTGGGTACTCAAGGAGTTTATTGGTCACTCTGTCGTTGTAGCCCTTTTCGCTGCATCAATCGCCTGGTTGCACGCGGTTCTGATTCCAACAAAATTCGTTCTGTTAACCAGGGTGGGATTGAAGCGCCACTGTTTAAAAGCTCTTTTTTTACCAATGTAATCTGTTCTCATTTTTTATCAAACCAAGGGTTAATAAATGAACTTCGTTTGATGGAATGCAGAATGTAGATCTCCATACCGAGAAGAATAATCTCTGTGACCGACTTCGCGTGGGCGTCAACATCGGAGTCCCCAAAGCACACCTCCAACCACGGAAAGGATGCGAAGAAATCTCACAAATCGCCCCAGTTGGGAGCCCCTTATCTCCGCACATGGTGAAGCTACTTCAGTCGGTAATTCGCTTGAAATGCAAGTGGTTTCGCGACCGATAGCAAGCGTAATAGGAGTTTCGCAGTGGTGCAGCAACCTCTACGGTATAACTGTTGGATGTCAAAAATAGGTCCTGGGTGTTCGCATAATCATCTCAGGCATCCCGAACTCGCGTAGGTTCCTCCATAAGTTGAGTAAAATTGCAACTAACAGCAAACATCTCCGCCAGCCTCCCAGCCTCTTCGGTTCTATTAGAATGCACCAACGAACGGGAATTGTGTACATTAAAATCGCCAAGGACAACAATTTCACAAGCTGGGTGGTTGATCTATATCCAGTCGAGGGTACGTGATAGATGTTCGAAAAATGTAGCTGGTCGCTCGTCATTCGGGGAGCAATAAAGACAACAAAGAAATTTAAGACCGCATGATGTCCAAGTTATTGTGTTCGAACGCCTCCATCCTTTGGCAAGCGAGGTCAAACCGCTTGAAGACGCAAGCCGCAGAATCTCAGAAGTCGTATCCAGAGTAACGGAGATATGTCGAATCAATTGACGAATCTACCTGGGTATCGGTTAGGGCAAGGATATCAGGTTTCGCTGTTTGCAAATATTGGTGGACAGCGTTTACATGCCTATTGGTGAAACCTATGCTCCTGACAATACAAAATACCGCTATCAGTCTAAAGTCGATAGCGTTGCAAGTACGAAGACGATTACGCGATGAGGAATTTCTTAAAGTTCGGCTATTTATCAAAATATTTGCATGATGTTCCCTCTGACATAGTCCGGATTTGAGAAAAATGCTTTTAAAACGACTGTTGCACGATGCAACTAGTTCTGGTGAGGGTGCGTAATATAACAACATATTTAAATAACTGTCCACTCACTACAGAGCTAGCTTGTGTCACAACCGTTTAGCTCAGTTTTGATTATATCGAGCAGTAACACAAGAGCTAATGGGGCGAATTCAAGAGAACAGTGCAACAGTACTGGGCTTGAACGAAGAACACCACAAATTTGTCATTATATAGATTTAAGATTATAGTTTTAATGGAATTGCTGTCCTAAATCTCTTAAATACTAGTTGTAAAAAATAAATGTACCATATTATCTACCTAATAAAAATTGAATTGAATTGAAAGAACACCACAAAAGTCCGAAAGAGAAGAGGAGCGTCGATAACGTTGTGCCGAAAAACGAAGAACAACGAAATTAAGCGGTGAGCGAAAACAACTGATATGATCGGCCGATAGCGATCGAACAGAGGAATCAATAACGTTGAAAAAAGAAACAAAGTGATAAGGAAAGGAGACGTGAAAAACTATACGAGGGTTGCCTCTTATGTTTCGGGATTTGGCATCCATAGTGTTGCAATCCGGCAATTGACAGCTCTGTCGTAAAGTTGGACATTTTTGAGGTTATACGCACTCAGAACGTTTTGACATACGAGCGCTATTTGTGTTGTTTACAGTAACTTAAAAAATTCATCTCGGCCCAAAAATGGAATTAAATCGTCAACATTTTCGTGCGATTATTTTTTACAACTTTCGGCGTGGATTAACTCAACAACAGTGCATGGATGAGCTTCATTCAATTTTTGGCGAGGAAGCTCCATCAAGGACCAGTGTTTATCGATGGTATGGTGAATACAATCGTGGTCGTAGTTCTCCATGAATTTCGTGAAGGTCGTCCAAAATCAGTTGTTGTTCCGAAAACCATTGATGCTGTGCGTGAACTGATATTGGAAGATCGTCATGTGACCTATCGTGAGATTGAGACAACCTTCGGCGTTAGTGGGACCAGCATACATTCAATATTGCATAAACATTTGACCGTCAAAAAAATTTGTTCGCGTTGGATCCCACACAATTTGTCAATCGCTCAAAAAAAGGCTCGTGTCAATTGGTCGAAAGAAATGCTCAAAAAATACGCTCGCGGTGCTTCGAAACACGTCTATGACATCGTGACAGGTGATGAATCGTGGATTTACGCGTGTGAGCCCGAAAGTAAATAGCAGTCAACTGTCTGGGTATTTCAAGATGAGCCAAATCCAACAAAAGTTGTTCGCGCACGAAGCACTTCCAAGCAAATGGTCGCCTGTTTTTTCGGAAAAACTGAACATGTCACAACCGTACCACTAGAACAACACAGAGCAGTCAATTCTGAGTGGTACACAACCATTTGTTTGCCAGTTGTCTTCCAAGAAATCAGGAAAACCAACCGCCGAAGACGGATCACTCTTCACCACGACATTGCGAGCTCTCACACATCGGCTGCGACAACTGCATTTTTGAGCGCCCAAAACATCGATTTGATGGGTCATCCGCCGTATAGTCCTGACTTGGCGCCGAATGACTTCTTTTTATTCCTGTACGTAAAAAACAAACTGAGAGGTCAACGTTTTTCGACACCTGAAGAAGCGGTTGCTGCATTCAGAATGCATGTGTTGGAGATACCTCAATCAGAGTGGCAAAAGTGCTTCGACAATTGGTTCAAACGCATGCAAAAGTGTATAGATCTTCATGGGGAATATTTTGAAAAACAATAAAGTGATTTTCGATGATCAATATTTGTTTTTGTTCTCTAATCCCGAAATATAAAATGCAACCCTCGTATTATAACTGGAGCGAGTGATTGGTGCGTTAATAAAAAGGTAAACGAAGCAGTTCAGAGCGATGTATTCGTCGGTTGTTCAAGGCATGGGTCAAATTGCCTTTAAGTAACAATTTCCAATTCCACCCGATTAGTTTACCAAAACAACCAAAGGAAAATAGAAATTCATTAGACCATTTCAAACAGCAAAAGCAAAGGAATATAAATTCGAAATTGGACTTTCAACGCGACCAATTGGATAAACAAACAACCATTACATTTGTAAAACGGCGTTCAAGAAGATCGCCACTGCTAAGAACAACCCTCACGGAATCTGACATCGTGATCGTTTAACAACCGGCATTTGCGTCGAACCATCGAACACCGTCATTGCAAAAGACAACTAACGATAGTGGTATATATATATATATATATATATATATATATATATATATATATATATATATATATATATATATATATATATATGATAATAATAATGTCTAATCTTATTCGATTATGCATTTTCTAAAAATAATTTACAAAGAAATACAGTCCACTTACACCACGGCACAACACAGGACAAAACAGCGGCTCTCTAAAATACAAATCCATACTTGGACCTTTGAGAGCATATTCTACAAGGGGTATACTATCCATTAAAGCAAAAAAAAAAAAAAAACAAATCGATTTTTTGAAGTCGCTACATATGGATACATGTCATTGATCCAATTTGACCATCGCTTTCAAGGACGTGTGTGATGGTGGGTTATCGTGATGGTACATAACTGTTTTGTTTGCCTTATGGGGCAGTTTTTTCTTCACTTCGTCCTTCAGTTTGTCCAATAACGCTACATAATACTCTCCTGTGACTGTTCTTCCCTTCTGCAGGTAATTGATGAAGATTATGCCATACACACACCAAAAAGCGGAGGCCATAACTTTCCCGGACGAGCGTTGACCTTTTTGTCGCTTTGATCGGGCCGATAAGTCGATATTGACGCTTCTCCTGGATGTTGCCATGATTTTTTGCGTTTAGGATTTTTAAAATAAATTCATTTTTCAGTCACAATTCGATGCAATATTGACTTCCTTTCGTGTCGCAGAAGCAACGTTTCACATGTGGTGTTTCGTTTCTCCATTTGCCTGTCATTTAATTCATGTGGCACTCAGTTTCCACACGTTTGGATCTTTCCCATAGCTCTTAAACGGCCAGAAATTGTTTGTTGTGCAATATCTAACATTTGTGCTATTTTTTTTTTTTTTTGACTTAAAGTGTCATCTTGATCCAATATTGCTTGCAATTCGTCGTCTTCAAACTTTTTTGGTGGCCTTCCACGTTCTTCATTTCGCACATCAAAATCATTATCTCTGAACCGCTTAAACCGTCTTTTGCATGTTGCTTCCGATAGAGCATGATCACCATAAGCCACGACAACCAATTGATACGACTCTGCAGCACTTTTCTTCAAATGAAAACAAAAAATTAATGCTTTCCGCAAATCATCATTTGCTGGTACAAACTTCAGGATTAAAAAATATTATGTTCTTTGTACAATGACCTGATGCATATTAAATATGTTTGACAGATTTCATAGCAACCAAATAAAAAAAACATATGGGCTCGTTCGTATATCTTGACCCTCACTTCACACCGGTACACCTGGTATTCGCGTCGCCGGGAAATGAACAGCCAATTGGTGCGATCCGTCGGGCTGTCTTGTGCAGCGCATATAAACCGAATTGCGCGGAATAATACCACGAATCTCCGAAGAACAGTCCGCGTGAATATATATATATATATATATATATATATATATATATATATATATATATATATATATATATATATATATATATATATGTATGTATATATATGTATATGTATATATATATATATATATATATATATATATATATATATATATATATATATATATATATATATATATATATATATATAACAGACAAACATCCGACACGCGTCTTCGACGTGATAGAGACTGCGGTCTCAATGTCAGCGCCCTGTCCCCAATCAGGCGGATCGCTCGTATCTATATGTTCTCAAGTAGGTCGAGTGTATGCTTAGGAGCAGAGCTCCTAACTTGGGAACAATATTCGAGCGCGAGTCCAATTTAAGATTTATTAAGGAGAAGAAGTTGCGCCGGCATAAAATATTTCTTGGCTCGCCAACGATAGCTCTGTTTTCCAGAAGCGGACCTGGCGATGTTCGACACGTGTTTATGTCACGAAATATTTCCACAGGTTGTGACGTCGAGCAGTTTTATGCCTTTGTCGGGGTTCTCTACATCACACGGAGAACCAATCCACAACCCTAACCTGCAAACATGCAAAAACCCAAATCCGCAATAGCATATCTTCCCAAAACTGTAATAGAATGCATTTTCCGAACCTCCAACAGAATATAATTCAACCGAATATATTCTAATCATCCCGGCATTCATTTCCCCAAAATTGCTTCGGTCAATTATCCATATTTCCTCAACGCAACCAAGCAACCCACATTCCCCCGAAATTCGTATACCATAGCAAACGCATATTCAAATCCTCAACGGAACATTAGTAAGTATACCAAGCCGCACACATTTCCCCGAAGTTCATATGCCTTAACAAAGCGTATATCCAAATCCTCAACGGAACATTAACAGCCAACCAAGCGGCATACATTTCCCCGAAATGACTTCGTTAACATTCTATCTAAACGATATTCCTTGCTTGCACGCAAGCATTTTCTATTTCCTGGTATACACAACCAACGAATCCAACTTAGCTTACACGGCAAGGATTAGCTGGAACTAAACTCATACGCATAGGCATAGCAACTCTTCCACTAAATTCTTAGGAAGTGGCAATGAGTTTACGACGCCACTGCCACAACGCAATGGATTTTCAATTCCATGAGTCAGTCGCAATTTATCCGCCGTGGCGTCCAGAGCCAAAAAGTCGCAATTTATCCACCGTGGCGTCCGCAAAGGAGTCGCAATCCAACTACCATAGAATGCACACAGTCGCGCGTTGCCTTTTACCAAAGTCGGGTCGATCGAGAGTCCGCGTTCGTTCTGAATCCTCGAGCTGTGTAGATATACAATCGGAGGGTCGGTTCTCACCGTCGGTTTAAACCGCTTTCGAGTAATAAAAAGGAATTGACTAAGCGAAAAGTGTCACGCACTGAAGCAAAATAACTAATCATTTGAGTTATCCATTAAGTGCTTCTAGTATCTAGAGTGTGGAGAGAATAAGATCTTATGACGTAGCCAAGTGGTGGTAATTAAATAGATTCGAGTTGACAAGGTTGCGATCTTTACGATTAAGTGCGCGAAAGACGAACGCACTCCGCGTGAATTAGTTGTACCAAGTTAAGCAGGACTGTGCGGGAGCAGAATAAAGAACACGTTAAAAGGAACGTCAGCAAACAAAACAAGTGTTTTCATTTCCCTCGGCACCACGGATTTCCAACGACGGTTGCGACGAACTCGTAAGTACGGCGGTAGTGAACTAGTGCCATACGTTGGCACCCAGAAAAACCACCCCCCACACCTTCCCTACATTCAAGGGTATGGTCATTCATCATCAGCTGTGGAAGCGATGATCCCTCTTGTCTAATGAATATTATATATTGTATCTTTATTACATTGAAGTCGATGAGGTTGGCCTCTCCCCACTGCAGGAGCTTATCCAGATCCCGATTTATAGAGTGGATCTGGCTACATATCAGCCGGTGCGATTCCTTTTTCGTAGAAGTGCTGATTTTTTGAGGCAATGACATCGTCGAAGGCTTTTATGACCTCTGCCCGGTTCCGGAAAACCTTCTGCCGCCAAAATGGATCCAGATTGCGGAACAGATGGTAGTCCGTTGGGGAAATGTGAGGAGAGTACGGTGGATGCGCTTTCCCCAAATACATTTTTTCTTAACGATTAATGTCGAAGAACAAGCTTGTTTCTATTATTTTTTCCACCAGTGTGTATATATTATTCACTCCACAGAAAAAGTATTACAAATATTTATTTGTTTTTTCTTTTTTATAAATAATTTATCGATGAATTTTTGGTCAAAAAACAACTTTTTTTTTTCAAAACAACGCCATTTTGTTAGAAATCAACATTTCGGAAAAACCCTACGTCATCTCATGTATTTTGATCCTAAGCTTAAAAAACACTTCAGTTTTTGTTTCCAGGTTAAAAATTGTTCCAGTTACGTTTCCCAAGGTGAAGATTTTGTTTTTGATTATTATGAGTACATCCGCTATTTCGTATGAAAATGCCAATAAAATTTTTTTTCACAGTCTAGAAATGTGTATTTATCATCATCGTCATCATCATCATCATCGGCACTACAACCGGGAACCGGTCTTGGCCTTATTTAGCAAGTCCTGAGGCTTGTTAAATTTTCCATAATGATTTATTTTTTCTCGGCAAGGTCATTAGTCTTGCGCCAGAGGCTCCCTGACGGGGAGTATTTATAACCCGTTATTAACAGTTTTCCTACCAACATACTCATTTCTCCACAAAAAAATACAAATAAAACTTATTACTTATTACAATAAAACTTATTACTTATTACAATATATTACTCATGTTTCCACCAAATAATACGAAAAGAAAGACTCATTTTTGAGCGAGCCAGACTAGCGTTACCCTTTAAGAATGAGTCGGGTACAATTAGTTACATATTAAAGTGTCCTCGGTAATCAAGTCGTGAAGATTAAGATGGGCCGGACACGTGGCCCGAATGGGCAACGATAGGACCGTGCATAGAATTCTTGACGGTAAGCCAACGGGAAAGAGACCGAAAGGGCGGCCGCGACGGAGATGGGAGGACAATGTTAGGTTTGACCTCGAGTAGATCGGATCGGATGGTCGAACGTGGAAGGGGAGCGCACGGGACAGGTAACAATGGTGGAGTCGAGTCGGTGAGGCCATGAACTTTCCTATAGGCCAATAAATAGTAGTAGTAATTTAAGGGTCCTGGGAATAAGATAAGGCCGACGCATAATATCCTTCAGCTCTGCTTTTATTTTTCCAAGAAATCAACGTTTGCCCGTGTATCCCAAATTACCGCTGCCATCACCCTGCCGGGCAACTTCACCATCTCCGTCGTCTTCGGAGCCGGCTCTCAAAAACTCAATGCTTTGATTATTCCTTTATCTCTGGAGTTTGGTTGCGAATACATGTTCATGCAACAGTCATCTGCAGTCAACAGCCTTAAAGTCGACAACATGATTACGTTTACGAGATTAAAAACGGAACCCGTCTTATCTTTGTGTTTGCTTTCACCCAATTTTTCATGTATCTTCTAATGAGTAATGATGATAACTTGTGAGCTGTCTTGTGGGTAATAATGCCTACGAGCTCCATTTCTTAGCGTTTTAAGGACTTATTGAACGTGCCTCATATCTTGTCATTTATAATATAAATTACTTTTGCTATTATAATTAAATTCTTCTTTTTCTTTCATTTATTTAGTGTTGCTGTTTTGTTTTCGGGGTTATTTACGTTTACATTTCTACATCCTTCTCACAGAAATATCGCTAGACGTATTACCATTTAGTAATTAGTAAGTAGCTCTCATTTTTGTTTCGTTCTTTGCCTTTCTACTAACACATTTTATGATAGAAACTTCAAAATATTCTAAATGTTTATCAAATCTATTTTCTTTGAGTTATTTACTTTTATTATAATTTTGATGTAGTTATGAGTTTTTGTAAGCCTTCCGGTAATTTTAACCTACTTACGAGAGACGATTGATAATATCATCCCCGAGCTGGGCACTTCAACAGGTTCCTTGCTCAAATATCCTAGCTTCAATTTCTCATATAATCTAATTACGAATCAATTTTCTTTGTAGCCTTCACTTAAACGAAGGTTATCGCAAGTGTGTTGCTGGATATACACAGGACATACTTGAATTTCGAAAAGGGTATTTTTGCCGGTACGGAAAATTTAATTTCGTAAAGGAAATTTTGAGAGATAAAATATTTTAAAACCATTGCAGGAAACAACTTTCTCGTTTTATCAAGTTGCTCTTGTTTTTATGGGTGGATATCCTGTGTAGCTAAGATACCTTTTGGGTATGAAAATTTCTTTAACGTCTTTAATGAAAGCTTGAGTTTTAAGTGTTTTGTTTTGGACATTAGTATTATGACTTCGTTCGATTAATTTGCTATTATCAAGTAAAGCACAGTGGGACTAGTGTTGATTAAGGTGTCCTAAAAAAGAACTAACTACTTCCTAATTATGTCACATAAGTTGCTTATTATATAGCAACCATGTTTATAATTCTAGAGTATACATATAAGTACTTTCTGTTTAAAAATTACCTGGAATCGTTTAAATAGCACCGACATGTAAGTTTCTTCGCCAAAATTTATTTTGTCATATTATATACAACTGTCATAACGCTGAACCCACTCTTCTATCCACCTGTTATGGGCCCAATGTGGCATGCCCGCTGTGAATTTCATTGGATATCTTCATTCGAGTCAGAACGGATTCCACGGAGTGGCAATTTTAGTTTTGGAAACAAGAAGTAGTCACACGGAGCTAAAACCAGTAAATGCGGTGAATGTTCAATTGTATTTAATGAACTTTCAGCTTCGCACTCGGTGACAATTGTTGTTCTGTCAGAGGGCGCGATATCGTCATGTAAAATCCAGCAACTGTCATTCTACAAATCCTCTTATAGCGGACATTATCACACAAACACCTCAAAATATTCAAATAATACTACTTATTCACAGTTTGTCTCCCCAAAAGCAATTCATACCACGGCAATAAAGAAAAATCAAAAAAAAAAAAAAAAAAAAAAAACAATCAGTAGCACCTTTTTCGAACGGCTTGGTGTTGTTTTTTGTTTTTTTTTTAATTTGGAAGCGCCATTCGGTGATTGTTCGCTCGTTAATGTGCCGTATTCAAGGTTCTTTACCAGTTACGATGTAATTCATGAAGTCGGCTGGTGGTGTTTCCAACAGATTCACACGATACATAAAGCAATAGTGAAGAACAGCAACAAAAGAAAATCGATTAATCCTTAATAGCCATTAACAAAGCATTATCATCATCATCATCGGCACTACAACCGGGATCCGGTCCTGACCTTATTTAACAAATCTCTCCACCGGTCCCGATTTCGAGCCGATGTCATCCAGTTTGGCACTCCCAGGCTCTAGACGTCCTGGCCTACGCCATCCCTCCATCACAGACAAAGTCTGCCGCGCTGTCTCCTTCCATACATCCTGCCACAAAGGTCTTTCCGGGCAGGCTTCTCTTCGCTCATTCGAGCTAGGTGTCCCGCCCTCCGGCGTCTACTGATCTTGATTTTTCTCACAACATTAGCCACAAGGTAGATCGCGTACAACTCCTGGTTGTAGCGTCTCCGGAATCGTCTGCTCACATACGGGGATGACAATTAACATAGCACGACATATTAAAACTCTGTTTTTATTATATATTAAAACTAGATATACTATTAAGCCCAGCGTATATACGAGGATTGCCTCTTATGTTTCGGGATTTGGCAACCCTAGTGTTGCAATCCGGCAATTGACAGCTCTGTCGTAAAGTTGGACATTTTTGAGGTTATACTCACTCAGAAGGTTTTGACATACGAGCGCTATTTGTGTTGTTTACAGTAACTTAAAAGATTCATCTCGGCCCAAAAATGGAATTAAATAGTCAACATTTTCGTGCGATTATTTATTACAACTTTCGGCGTGGATTAACTCAACAACAGTGCATGGATGAACTTCATTCAATTTTTGGCGATGAAGTTCCATCAAGGACCAGTGTTTATCGATGGTATGGTGAATTCAATCGTGGTCGTAGTTCACTCCAAGATGAATTTCGTGAAGGTCGTCCAAAATCAGTTGTTGTTCCGAAAACCATTGATGCTGTGCGCGAACTGATATTGGAAGATCGTCATGTGACCTATCGTGAGATTGAGACAACCTTAGGCGTTAGTGGGACCAGCATACATTCAATATTGCATAAACATTTGACCGTCAAAAAAATTTGTTCGCGTTGGATCCCACACAATTTGTCAATCGCCCAAAAAAAGGCTCGTGTCACTTGGTCGAAAGAAATGCTCAAAAAATACGGTCGCGGTGCTTCGAAACACGTCTATGACATCGTGACAGGTGATGAATCATGGATTTACGCGTATGAGCCCGAAAGTAAACAGCAGTCGACTGTCTGGGTGTTTCAAGATGAGCCAAATCCAACAAAAGTTGTTCGCGCACGAAGCACTTCCAAGCAAATGGTCGCCTGTTTTTTCGGAAAAACTGGACATGTCGCAACCGTACCACTAGAACAACGCAGAACAGTCAATCCTGAGTGGTACACAACCATTTGTTTACCAGTTGTCTTCCAAGAAATCAGGAAAACCAACCGCCGAAGACGGATCACTCTTTACCACGACAATGCGAGCTCTCACACATCGGCTGCGACAACTGCATTTTTGAGCACCCAAAACATCGATTTGATCGGTCATCCGCCGTATAGTCCTGACTTGGCACCGAATGACTTCTTTTTATTCCCGTACGTAAAAAACAAACTGAGAGGTCAACGTTTTTCGACACCTGAAGAAGCGGTTGCTGCATTCAGAATGCATGTGTTGGAGATACCTCAATCAGAGTGGCAAAAGTGCTTCGACAATTGGTTCAAACGCATGCAAAAGTGTATAGATCTTCATGGGGAATATTTTGAAAAACAATAAAGTGATTTTCGATGATCAATATTTGTTTTTGTTCTCTAATCCCGAAATATAAAAGGCAACCCTCGTAATACATCGTTTACGATCTACCGTGGATGTCAATGTCTACTGTAAACCAGTAATTGTTGTGGATGTGTAGAAGTTTGCACCATTCGTTTGTTCACTTATATTTCGATTCATTTACTCTAATGCTAGCTCTGAAATCATTAAATGTCGACTGATGTGTTGGGGCATTGTTTCTAGCCGTCATAGCGAATCGCTTCTCTTCACTACCGTCGAAATGCAGTAGGCTCCTCCAGAAACCACAGAGACTTGTTTTTGACGGTGTTTTTCCAAGGCATTGAGGTCTTTCGTAATCAGTGGAACACAGCGATGCGCCCCAATCCCAAAGTATTTGAATTGCATTAACGGCCATTTTGTAACTCTGTAACACTAAACAATGCTTTTGAAGTATTAATTGTTTGATTTCTTGAATATTGCCGTCGGTGGTAAATGTTGAAAACCGTACGAAACGAATTAAATCTTCGTCCACTAAACGCTCTTTTTTGAAGGATGTGTACGACTCATAGGCCTGGGTTTTCGACATAGTCGAATCCCCGTAAGCCTTTTTAAACTTTTACCGGTTCGGCACAAGGAATTTCTTATGAGAGAAATAATTTAAGTCAAAAACTGTTCAATTAATTTTTACATAGTAAAATTCGCGAAGCAAGTCTGAAGTTGACCTATTTTAATAGCTGCTGTATACAGACTAACTGACAGAGGTCACTTATTTTGAGGTTGATAATTGAGGTAGGTGACAAAAAAATTGTACCGATACCTTTTAACTGGTTCAATCAAATGAAAAATCGCGGATAGTTTTTATATAGAAGGTTTTATATAGTAAAAAAGATATGCGACGTGTGCTTTTTTTGGGTGACATTTGACTGGGAATGTCGTCTACAACGAAGCCCATAATTAACATCATTTCTTATATGAATGGCTTTTCTAATTTATATTTGCTGCACGAAATAATTCCCTTCGAATAACTTTGTTGACTCGGGTCTTTCTTTGCTGAAATCAACGACAAATCTCCATGGGGCGTATCCATCGGGACTCATGTCGGGGTTCTCTATATCACACGGAGAACCAACCCACAATTCTAGCCAACCTCGACCGCTAACAGCGCGTCACCTTACCCTGACCTGTAAACATGCAAAAACAAATCCCAATCTGCAAGCGCATCTATCCCAAACTTGCAGGAATTCATCTCCCAATCTGGAAAGAAAGGCATTTCCCAAAACTCCCGACAGAATACAATTCAATAGAATATATTCTAAATCATATCTTACATCACCCCACATATAATTTGTCCCAAAATTGCTTCGATCAATTCATTATCTAAACCATATTCCCTTCTTACGACCAAGCAATCTTAATTTCCCCGAAATTCATATGCTGTAATGAAACGCATATTCAAATCCATAACGGAACATTAACCATCACCAACAACGATACCGAGCCGCATACGTTTCCCCGAAATTACTTCGGTTAATATCTTATCTAAATGATATTCCTTGCTTGCACCCAAGCAATTCCAATTTCCCCCCAAAAACCATTTCGGTTCATTTCCTCCTTAAATCGTACTTCTCGTCCGCGACCAAGCGACGGCTAATTTCCCTCGAAACAATCACAACGATCAAGACCCGTGATCATACTTGGCTATGCCAATTCCCCGGTATACACAACCAACGAATCCAACTCAACTTATACGGCGAGGATTCACTGGAACTGAATTCTTATGCAAGCATCTCGAAATTCCTCGCAGGTGGCAGTGAGTTTATGACGCCACTGCCACGACGCGATGAACTTTTGCTTTCATTAGTCAGTCGAGATTCATCCGCCGAGCGGTGCACACCAGCCCGATAATCGATTCCCAAACGGTGCACACGTTTCCGAGTCAAAGTCCGTTCCCGAGGTCCCCACACACGTCACCAGAGTCGAGCCTATCATAATAGCAATTTTTGTCATTCGGGTCGATTGTTGCCCAACCAAGTGAAATTCAACTGCATGTGCTGTGCTACGTAATTATACCAAGTTGAGGCCGGGTCCAACGAATTGACCGCTGCAAACGTGCCCGCGGTGGCCGTATGAACGAAGTCGAGTTCCATTCATAAATGTTTTGATTGTACTTCAAGCCGATAATAAAGTTTTGAAATATCTGAAATGATTTGCGTTTTATTTTTAAAAAAAAGTTGTCAAGTCCCTATTTGAAAATCCGATAATTGAATATTTGGCAAAAGCTGTGCGATATTTTTTGCGGAATCTAATCATAAAGCTACAGTTAAAGTTTGAACGTAATTGGGTAAAAATTGAGAGATTTATCTTACAAGCCAATTTGAAAAACATGATTTTGAGATAATCGCGTTTAAAGTTTTAAGTCATGACGTCTGACATGCGAGGGTGTGTGGGGGGCGGAGTTTGATGCCAGTGTATGGCACGGATTCACTACACTCCCAACGAACTAATCCTTAACACGAATTATTGTCCGGAATCCGAGCACCAAGGTAAGGGTAAATAAATGGCACTGTGGGAAATTCTGTGCCACAATGTTTTCCTTATTTAGTTGTAAAAAGTATGGTCTGTGTTCTTTTCAGTTATCTTCCGTTATTTTATTTTACACAAAGTTTTTGGCACGAAACTGTTCGGCGGGAATGCACCCGCGCTTCGGGTTATATATGTTGCAACTGGGGTTGCTTACAAGGAGCTCTAAACCGCGTTTACGTTTATTGGTTAGCTTAGGTGTACTGCGCACTTAAAGTTAGCTGTTAAACCACGAAATCGTTCATAAACCACAATATTAACAGACGGCCGTAGTAACTAAAATTCGACAAAAGACACCCGACGAAGCTACACTCTCGACTTTAACGCTACGCGACCGATCGTCGTAGGAGTTGCACAATGACTTGGTAAAGACTTGGCGGTGATTGCAAGAGCGACTGGATATGTCCGGCCCTGGTGGCGGTTGGATCGCGACTGGGGTGATGCGGAGCGAAGTGCGCTCGGTGGTTGCTGTAACTCGACTGACTTACGAATGAAAATAGTTCGTTCATTGCGTCGTGGCGGTGCGTCATAGCAAAATGAGGCTCGCCGCCAATTACAAGGAATTTTGGTAGAGTTGCTATGCCTGCATAGGAGTTTGGTTCCAGCGAATCCTTGCCGTGTAAGCTAAGTTGGATTCGGTGGTTGTGCGTACCGGGAAATCGGCTTTGGGAACGCGACCAAGTATGGGCATGAATTTTCGGGGGAAATTGGAATTGCTTGGGTGCAAGCAAGGAATATCGTTTAGATGGAATATTAACCGAAGTAATTTCGGAGAAATGTGTGCGGCTTGGTATGGTTGGTGACGATAGTTAATGTTTCGTTATGGATTGAATATGCGTTTTGTTACAGCATATGAATTTCGGGCAATTTAGGCTTGCTTGGTCGCAATGAGGAAATATAAAGAATTGACCGAACCAGTTTTGTGAAAATATATGCAGGGTGATGTAATGGGGGAGGTGGTTAATGTTTGTTGTAGGTTTGGGGTATACGCTTGTTAAGGCGTATTAATTTCGGGGAAATTGTGGTTGCTTGGTTGCAATGAGAAAACTGACCGAAGCAATTTTGGGAAAATGAATGCGGGGATGATTAGAATATATTCGGTTGGATTATATTCTGTTGGGAGTTTGGAATTGCAGGTTGGGAGATGTATGCTATTGTGGGTTGTTTGCATGTTTACAGGTTAGGATTGTGGGTTGGTTCTCCGTGTGATGTAGAGAGCCCCCACAGGTGGGGTGAAAAGTTTCGGGCCCGACCTACAGATGGCGCCAACAAGTCTAATTTTTGGTCCGTATTCTATAGTACTGTGTCTCATTAGCCTGTATTTAAATTTTCAGGTCTGGATTGCTTTGTTAGTATACATTTGAGAGGTCAGGCCGGAAACCCTTTACCCCGCACCCGTCTTGACTACGTTCAATAAAATGGTTTAAATGAACTGATAAAGTATTCATATTTCATTTTTTAATAGTTTATCCATCAACTAAGCTAATAAAAAAAATGATTTTTTGAAAAAAAAATTACAGTGGCATAACCCCTTAATTATCTTCGATTATAACCTACTGGTCCTATGCCGATGCTCTAAACGAAGGAACTTTATTAGTGTCTTTTATTATGATTAATTGGTATAATATGATAAAGAAAACGGAACTAGACGTTCTGCCAAATTTCTTCTTAATTTAGTACAACTAAGTACTTATTCTTTAATATATTTAAGTAATACTTAACTTAAATCTTATTCTAATGGCGTCATACCTTCATTGTAATGATGAATGTTACTATTCTTCTGGGCTACATACGATCGCCTACCTAATTTCTTATTTTCATTAACAATTTTTATTGTCTTACGCAAAACCTAATCCAATGTTTACTTGGTGCTAACTCGCTGACACATTTCGATAGTACACGATAGCGAAGGGCAATTTCGGTAAGTAATTTCTACAATACTTACCAATGTAATTTATTTAATCCAGAGGAAATCAATGTCCCCAACCCCAAAGAACATTTTATGCCCGATACTCGAATTGGCTCGACTCTTAAATGGAATAAGCACTTACGAAGAAATAAGCGACTAGTACTCCGACATTTTCAAAGAGATACGAGGGTTGCCTCTTATGTTTCGGGATTTGGCAACCCTAGTGTTGCAATCCGGCAATTGACAGCTCTGTCGTAAAGTTGGACATTTTTGAGGTTATACGCACTCAGAACGTGTTGACATACGAGCGCTATTTGTGTTGTTTACAGTAAATTAAAAGATTCATCTCGGCCCAAAAATGGAATTAAATCGTCAACATTTTCGTGCCATTATTTTTCACAACTTTCGGCGTGGATTAACTCAGCAACAGTGCATGGATAAACTTAATTCAATTTTTGGCGATAAAGCTCCATCAAGGACCAGTGTTTATCGATGGTATGGTGAATTCAATCGTGGTCGCAGTTCACTCCATGATGAATTTCGTGAAGGTCGTCCAAAATCAGTTGTTGTTCCGAAAACCATTGATGCTGTGCGCGAACTGATATTGGAAGATCGTCATGTGACCTATCGTGAGATTGAGACAACCTTAGGCGTTAGTGGGACCAGCATACATTCAATATTGCATAAACATTTGACTGTCAAAAAAAATTTGTTCGCGTTGGATCCCACACAATTTGTCAATCGCCCAAAAAAAGGCTCGTGTCAATTGGTGGAAAGAAATGCTCAAAAAATACGGTCGCGGTGCTTCGAAACACGTCTATGACATCGTGACAGGTGATGAATCGTGGATTTACGCATATGAGCCCGAAAGTAAACAGCAGTCGACTGTCTGGGTGTTTCAAGATGAGCCAAATCCAACAAAAGTTGTTCACGCACGAAGCACTTCCAAGCTAATGGTCGCCTTTTTTTCGGAAAAACTGGACATGTCGCAACCGTACCACTAGAACAACGCAGAACAGTCAATTCTGAGTGGTACACAACCATTTGTTTGCCAGTTGTCTTCCAAGAAATCAGGAAAACCAACCGCCGAAGACGGATCACTCTTCACCACGACAATGCGAGCTCTCACACATCGGCTGCGACAACTGTATTTTTGAGCACCCAAAACATCGATTTGATGGGTCATCCGCCGTATAGTCCTGACTTGGCACCGAATGACTTCTTTTTATTCCCGTACGTAAAAAACAAACTGAGAGGTCAACGTTTTTCGACACCTGAAGAAGCGGTTGCTGCATTCAGAATGCATGTGTTGGAGATACCTCAATCAGAGTGGCAAAAGTGCTTCGACAATTGGTTCAAACGCATGCAAAAGTGTATAGATCTTCATGGGGAATATTTTGAAAAACAATAAAGTGATTTTCGATGATCAATATTTGTTTTTGTTCTCTAATCCCGAAATATAAAAGGCAACCCTCGTATAAGTAATATTTAAACCCAACTCCAATTTATATTGTAACAAAATTTAATACGCAATATATTGGTAGCAACGTAGGAAACCGCATAGAAATTCAAGAGTGAAACACAAAACACAATCGGAGCATAACATATATTATATATTATAACAAAAATTGCTCAAATGAACTTTTACATCGTTAGACACGCAAAACATCAATTTTAAATGAACATTTTCAAACGGTTTCTTCAGTCGAACTACACGTGTTACAAGTATTCCAAATCAATGCATAAACTTCCCTTACTGTCATCACCTATTTTTTCGAACGTTGACATTCACGTGTCTTAAAAATTCCCTTTTGTGAAGAAGCAACTTATCTGGAATTATTTTTTAAATTGGTATGTTGTGAACACAGTTAGTCATTCCAAATGCTTCCGAATAAACAATGGCAGTAAATGTGCGTTTCATAACTTTACACCATCTCTGAAAATGCATCCTTCGTAAGTTATCGAGGCACGATTCAGTGCTTCACTGTTATTTTCCCTTAAACATTTGAGCAGCAAGTTAGAGTCGATAATAAGGTCTCTGAACTTAATTCCCATTTAGTTGACTAAATAAAGAAAAGGAAATGAAACATGTATTTGCTGCTGGCGTTCTGAACAGAGGTCCTATAACAAAGCAGTACCTTCCGCACGAAAACAGCTGTATTGCGATAAGTCCAAGCAACTTTATGCCCTGAACTTCGCGCAATTATACAAACAAAACCAAACACAAAATGTCTAAAAAGCAGTAGAAATCCATCCTTAAAAACGATAGTCGTATACACAGGATTTATATAATATTTCTAAAGGAGACAAAGTTCTGAAGTGCAGTTCACGTTTAAAGTAGACGCAGAAGTTTTCGTGTGACGCTTAAGGAAACAAATGAAAACCTTTCCGTTGTTACGACGTTGAACACAATTTAGCTAAATGGTTCAACAATCTTTTTCGATGTGTTCCTTTGGAATTCAACACGTTTCGCTGGAAGTTGTTAACATTTTTTGTTCATTGTATTCGATAAAAGTTTCAACGGAACATTTCCAAGTTTCATAAACCCTCAAGATATACACAACCGTTTTTTTAAACATGATTTTGTACAATTTCTTCGCTAATTCTATTGTGACTGTGTCTACTAAATTCTGACTTCTCTAAAGAACTAAAGACTATTGTCGATTACAAATTTGAAATTCAGTTTCTATCGCAAGATGAAGCTTTTTTCCGCGTATACAGAAGAGTTAACATTTTATTAAGAAGACATTAAGTTATCGTTGCGGTGGAAACAATCAGTTATCACGTTGCACTTTATTTGGCTACTCAGAATATTGAAATTACTTTCTTGCTAATTCAGTTTAGTAATATTGGTCACAAGTCATCGGGACATGAATTATGTACTTTATCAGCTCAAAACGTTTAAGGCGAAATGTGAAGCAGAAAAAAATTGGTCGACCTGCATTCTGTCATCGCCGTCGAAGTCCTTTGATTTTGAATAATGAATAAAAACTTATCATAATTTCCTTTAGAAACAGTACATTTATAGTTTATGATGCCATTTTAGAAACAACACAGGGCAAAGAAATATTAATCTGGTCTTGCGCTTAATTATTGACAATAAAAAAATTTAATTTGGCTAAACTCTAGAAATATTTACAATGCACAAAAGTAGACATATGTTTTGTCGGCGAAGCCGCACATGTCATCCTACTTCCGAAATTTACATGTTTCGAGACTACTTTCTGATCGCGCCGGGTATTCCAAACTAACAAATCAGGTTGCGCTTTCGTGTGTAACATGTAAAATTAAATAAAACAAGACCCGGGCAGATGGGATCGCTTTACTTAGCATTTTTCATTCCTAGTTCGCGCTCAAATGAATGTGGTATGGTAACCAAGAAAATGAAGACCATGCATTCGCTTACTATAACGAGTGCGTGACAGTATTCATAGTGTGAGAAATATTCTATCAGTTTCCAGTCATCGGCTGGCCTTCAAAACGTTCAGACCTATTATTATGGTAATAATAATAGTGCGTGCATTTGCGTGGAGAGAGAATCTCTCCCCTAAATATAAACTGTAAATTCGTCCTTGCTTACGTTTCCTAATTCCTAGTAAATAATCGTTCGCACTGGGTCTATAAACATTTTGTCGGAATGGCCCCAAAGCCTGCCCACAAATCGGGAAATAAATTCGCGTCTCACGACGAATGCCACCTTTTTGACCAACCGGACCACCCCTACCCATCCAAGTAAAAGATTAAAACAATCAAACAGTTTATTATCCAAATTCCCAGATCTACCCACAAAGTCAACATATAAAAATACACGTTTTGTGGAGATGACCTCTTAAGACATTTCCAACCCATTGTCTTCCACCAGTGTTTTTGTGTTAAATAAAAAAAACAATTCACTAAATCAGGACACAATACGAAAAGTTTTCCCAGCTCAGAGACGGTTCGTTATTAATCCTTACAAGAGACCAAAATATAGCTGATAAATTCATTAAATTAAATCAAATTACTCAATACCATTTGCCGAGTGAATATAACGCTCCACGGAAACCTTAATCTTTCAAAAGACATTTTATACGCACCATGTTTAATAAGCGTACCCGAACCCAAAATCGTTAGTGAACTGAAGTCTCAAAACATTGACGATGTGTACAAAACCACAAAATCTTTCAAAGACGGAAATAGAAGCCCTACTGATATTCACTTTCGGTTTTTTCTTATTCATAGCTGAATTGAAATTGGTTGGTACTAAACAAAAATTTCGGAATATGTCCCCAACCCAATGCGCTGCCGCCAGTCCCAACTTCTTCGCCATACAATTAATTGGTGCAAAACAAAAAACCACCTTCAAGCCCTAGTACGCCCCACGACCTTGTGCCTCCTTCACCCAAGAAACTCCGTAGCGGAACTATAATCGAAATAACCCCTCCGATCAAAACTCGCGACCCCAGCCCAAACCTATCAGAAATTTCAGCTCCTCAGCACCAAAAGGATCTCGTAACCTTTGAAACAATGGCTATTGATTATACAAAGGTTGCGAAGCTATCAGCACAGCTAATCCCCATCTTCTCCGGGGAATTAAATCCGCATATAGGTGCAGAGCTGGAAACATTCTTGGATTGTTGCAAGAGGGTCTTAAACTGCCTCAGGACCGAAGAACACGGGGCTTTTCTACAAATATTCCCTACTAGGCTACGGGGAGAAGCTTCTGCCCTATTCGCGTCCACTCCGTTCGCAACCTTTCAGGAAGCCGAGGACTTGCTAAGGAAAGTTTATTTGCCAGCAGAAAATTATCAGGATCTGGTAAATAGGCTACTAGCAATTCGGCAACATCAGGCAGAAGCACTTGTCCTATTTCAGTTACGACTAAAGAAGTCATTAAGGGAATGTAGGAAAGCCGCGGAATTAAAATACGGTCCCATACTGTCCGAGGCGGTAAAGGCACAATTAGATGATTTCGCAAAAACCATATACATGAAGGGGCTGATAAATCCGTACCATCGGCAATTTTTAGTATTAATGGGCGATGCACCGATGGAAACATGAATGGATAAAACATTGGAGTTGGAACAAATCCAACAATCTCAACTGCCGTTAACCTCTTCGCGAATTCCACTTAATTCTCCCCCATCTTATTCACCAATAGCACATCCAATTCCCTATAAACCAATTTTAGATACGCAAATGAAACAGCCTATGGCACAAATAATGCCCAATACCCCAGATGTGGAAACAATACCACACACACAACTAATAGCACAGGGAATTCCACAACTAGAGGCGCAAATACCGCCAGCTGACCAACCACACAGGGAAACCGAAGGGATAATGAAACCAGACCCCCTCAGCATACCCCCGACACATGCAGACCCTCTCAGCAGAATAACCTGCAGTTACTGCAACAAAAGGGGGCACGCCTATGAGGATTGTGTGAAAAGGAAGAACACACCCGTTTGCACACACTGCCAGCAATTAAATCACGATATCCGTGATTGCCGGCAATTAGGGAAAGTAAAAAGAGTTCTGCACGTAAGGCAGACTTGCGACTTCTGTGGCCAACAAGGACACAATCTAGGATCCTGTCAGCAAAAGCTGAAATGGGAGTCGCAAATCCAATGTCAACCTACAAAGAACTCCTCTACTTCCAAACAAAGAAGGTCAAAACCCTCGGTGGCAAAAAGGAGCTACCATATCAGGACCCCATGCGCGCTGATAACCAGTGCCCCAACTGTCCAACTACCTATAAATGTAGGTGTTAACAAGAACACAACACTAGTAGTGGACACCGGCCCTGAAATAAGTCTGATCAACCAAAACTGCCTTAGCAAAACAGACTGCAAAATAAATCGACAAGAAGCCTGCACCTTAGAGACGCCATTTGGACGCATCAGGACCTTGGGAACCTGCAAGGTCAACTTCCAACTAAAAGGTAAGCCCAAACTCCCATGCACATTCCAAGTAGTGAGCAATATGCCCGATCTTCCAGAAGACGGTCTACTGGGAAATGACTTCCTGCCAAGGAACTGCAACGTGGAGGGCCCCAAACAACGCGTCACTTTTCCTCGCACGAAAAGAAATCCTAGCGTATTTAGCGTTCCAATAAAATGCTCACACCTCGAGAAAAAGGCGCCTGAAAATAAATACGCCAAAGGAAAACAGGAGCAAGCCCAAGGTAAACGTAAAATTTACAGGTTAAAAAGGAACCCCAAAGAGCTAGGTGATAATGTCAAGGGTATTAAACAAATAGGGCTGTGGGGAGGAAGTATTGGCACCGGCATGGGTGCGAGTTATACCTCCTCCTCCATCATCATTAATAATGCCGCCGAACACTAAACGATTACGAGGAAGCAGTGGAAACATCAACGAAAGCAAAACACACGGCTATGGATTTGTTGCACAAAGTTTGTTTTTATTTAAAATTTATAAATTATTTATTGCTTGTCTTTTACATTTTTGGATGATTTATTCGATGATTTTTCACAAAAAACTATTGAACACTTTCGTATGACTTAAGGATATTGTTTTATCAAAGAGACTATTGCATACCGATTTTTTTTCTTTGCCGCACTATATGTTTTCGATAATAAACAATTTGGGTTCAATAAATTTACGTTAATTCATAGCTTCACGGATAAATTTACGTGGAAAAAAAAATGACTAAAACTTTCTAGAGTTGAAAAATAAAACACACACGACTCACGGGTATATATTCGCGTGTTACTGTTTACGCTTCTCCGCTGGTGGCGCGGAGAGCGGGAGTTTCACCGTGCGACCAGCGTGGTCGGAGGATGGAATAAGACTCAAACGATATCCTCACCAATAAGGATATCGTTTTTTACCTACCACCAGGGAAACGTAAAGTCTCTCTTGGTGGTATAGGAAACCAGATCTTGTAATACAGGTCATGGTGGTATGTGTGGGATCGTTGAGATCAATGCTATTCACACGTGCAGTGGAACAGCGAAACAGGCAGGCGGCAAAGACAAAAGAAAAGGCGACCAAATGGTTCGCTCTTTAATGAGGGTCATGTTTATACGATGCCTCGTCGCTATTTTCGACGTTAGGAGAAAAAGGTGCTAAAAGCAAATTGGATGTTTATGGCATCTCTGGCTGCAATAGAAACCGGGTTCATATTTGCATTAGGAAATGCTGGAGAATTTGGTTTCAGCGTCTATTGCGCTAATTATATGCAGCTGCTTGGGTTGTTTGTTGGTAAGACAAACAAAAAAAGGTTGCCAGGCAATGTGTATGTATGGTATATGACGCGGCTGGGAAAATAGACGGCGCGATATTTATGGTCCCTGTGATGACGGTTACATTGATTGCAATCCGAATTATTTTGTTTACAGGAATTTGTCTGGTGCCGAATTGGTTCAGAATACCAAATAGGAAAACAAAGAAATCTTATGAAAAATTGTATGCGAAGGGATGCATGAAGGTAAGTTTTCTTTATAGGGATTTTAGGGTTATAATAATTGGGTCTGTTTGATGCGTGAAGCATCTAAGATGCTAATGCGAATTGCATTAGCGAAAGCTGGTGCAGACCCGGGTTATGGTTATGGGGTTTTTTTCAGGAAGGCGAGCCGTGGGATCTGGCGGAATCGCCACAGTACTCCCCTCCCAGTGACGTAGTCACGAAAAAAAAAGGTAGGGGCGAGGGAATGCTCGATGGTGGGTGCTGTGATGATAGGGAGGTTGCTTCGGAATGCGCTGTGGTAATGTTACGGGACTGTCGTGGTGACCAGTTCCTGGTTATTGTTTGGGCCTTTATCGATAAGATGTTACCGCTTGATGCCATCAAGGGCAAATGTGTGCGGCGTGGTCCATCGGCCTGTTATGGGTCTCGTGGACCAACAGGCTTATCGCCCGAATCGGTCGGAACCTATCGGAAATCCGCTCACATCCGCAGTGACGAAATAGTGTGTGCGAGATGGAGGGGGGTTTATCCCAGGGTAATTCCCATCCGCAGTGACGGGTTGCCGTGTGCGGAATGGAAAGGGACCAAGTCCAGAGCGGGTG
The DNA here is from genome assembly GCA_963931805.1 of Microdon myrmicae. NCBI lineage: Eukaryota > Metazoa > Arthropoda > Insecta > Diptera > Syrphidae > Microdon > Microdon myrmicae. Next base: position 65,500,573 of record OZ007502.1, read on the forward strand.
TCTTTTGTCATTTTCATTTTTTAAACATTTTTTTATTTTCTTTTTATATTCTTATTTTCTAAATTAAAGGCTAGACAAAAAATGCTTAAATTCTAGCTTAAATATCTTATATAATAACTTACTGGTCCTTCGCAGACGCTCTAAGCTAAACATTACTTAATATTTGTATAATTTGCCTTTCGGCGACAGCGGGTGTCTTTTGTCCATACGTTTGTATGGCGATTTGTTTGCCGCTGGGACTGGTAAAGGAGGGCGGGCCCTCAATTGCACGTTTTACCTATCGAGGGAGGACCGGTACATTGGTGCCAATGTAGCGGTAGCTGCGACCTCGACCGAATGGAAACTTGCTGTGAGGTGCCGGCCGTCGCTCTTGTTTAAAAAAAAAGAAAAATAGGGGATTTTGGTTAGGGGGCTCCTGGTGGGTGGTTGATTGTGTCCAACCCCAGGGCGCCCTAGGGTTATTAGAAGTGCGCTCCGAAGTATTATGCACCTAGGTATTTTAGGCGGCGTAGAGGGGCGTGTATAGCCTTTAGTTGCCGCTAAAGGGGAGCCATGGTGGCTAAAGATTGGGGAACCAGGTATGTTGTCTCAGCCCGGTGGTATCGGTTTGATTTGTGGGCCGGTGTTGCTGAGACATTTGGGAGACGTAGGAGATCTAAGGACGAATGTCCTGAAATTTAAATAAAGGGGCAAAACCAGGTGCCCTGATGGGTGCTGCTACGCGTAGTAGCTGTGGTAACGAGGGAAGCTGGCTTGCTGAAATCGGGTAGAAAGGTCGAGCATTGATGAACGGTTTCGCGTGATAACTGTCTTTGGCGTGCATGGACGCCAATATTGGACAGAGGCAGAAAAAGTTGTTAGAGGTCACGCAGAGTCGAGAATGGTTGCTTGGGGTTGCGTGAAGGCTATGGTTGGTGAGCGTGAGCGCCAACCTTCAGAAAAGAGACAGAAAGGGTGAGGGTGTTTCACGCGAGACAAAACCAGGCGTCCTATAGATTATATGCTACGCGTAGTAGCTGTTGTCACATACGGGGCCGGTTTGCAGAAAATGGGATATAGACGAGGGTATGCGGACAGGGTGGCATAGAGGCGAGCAAAGTCGCATAAAGACTGCGCTTGGCGGGCATATGCGCCAATATGTTGAGAAGGCGTCGGGATTGAATAAACCCGAGCGAAGTCGAAAAGGGTGAAAAGAAATCGGGTGTGAGGTGGCGTGAAGCCGGAGGACGTTGAAAATTAGTCGAATGAGTTTGATGACGTCGAATAGGAGGAGTCGAGTGAAACCAAAAGGTTGAAAATGATGCCAATGGGGTTGGTGGGGTGAAAAATGTCGAAACAGTTATATGGAGTCTAAGGTGAAGTCGGGGGTGTGTGACGGCATTATGCGCCAATATCTTGGGAAGAGGTGGATAGATTGAATGTAGTCGAAATGGAGTCCAAAAAGGTTGAGTAGTCGGGTGAAGTCGCGTGGATGAGTGTTGTCGAAGGAATGAAAGGAGTCGAGAGACGACGAAAAAGAGTCGAGCAAAGTCGAAAAAAAATGAAATGGAGTCGAATAGTCGAATGTGTGAGCGCGGAGTCAAAAGACGCCAAAAGGAGTTGAGCGAGTCGTGTGAAATTGTGCAGAGTTACAAGCGAGGCGAACGCGGTTGTACACCGGTTTGTACCCAGAGGGGGTTTACAATAATTATTATGATTTTTTTTTTTTTTTTTTTTTTTTGCCGTAGGGGTACATTGTTTATTTTTGTTTTATTTCGTTGTTAATGCTTGGTTTAGTTGTCCCAGAATTGATTGTATGTATGTAATTTATGTTTTGATACTATTATTTATATTTACTATCTTAATATACTATCTTTGTTTGCTCCTTTTTTGTTTATTTGACAATGGTGAGGTTTTAAGGCGGTGCAATCTAATGACAATTAAAGTCAACACTTAACTTTCTAGGAATATATGGTATAACTTTCTGTTTTTGTCGTTAATTCCATTATACAATTTTCCTACACTGGTAGAATTACTGCCACTCAATTAATTTTGGTATTTGTCTAATATGCAATTTGTTTGTTTGGGTAAAACTTTTTATTTATTTATATTAAACGTAATATAGAGACAAGATAATATTGTCCTTGCGAGTGTATGTCTTTTCAATCTGTATACAAAATAATGGGTCAATCAGTGTTGATAAAATGTATATATGAAAATGCTGTCTTTTTAATATTAGGATTATGATTATTTTAACTACATTAAAGAACAAAAGGCAAGAAAATAAAATATAAATTTAAAAATAGAAGGAACAAAAATATATATATAATTGGGGTATCTACAGAGCTTTCACTTCTATTCCTTTAATCGTATAGCTATTTTTAACATTTGGTATTCTGTTCGCTCGTTTTGTTTTTGATTAAGTTTTAGTATAAACAAAAAAAAATAATATCGTGATTTGTGTCAACTGAACAAGGACTGTATTTGGTGGGGTCACATGGAACTCTGTTACTTTTCATTCATAATATATCTGAGAAAACTGAATATGTTGCAAATATTTTGTTTAGAATTTACTTGAGTGTATATATTTATATAAAGGAGAGGAGAAGCAATTGAAATAATATGTAAAAGCAAAAAAAAAAAAAATTAGGGAAAACAATGGAAATATTTTTTACGCATTTCTCATAAATAAAATTTATGAGAATATTCAAAATAGCTCATACAGTAATGAAACAACTTAATAACAACACAGATAATTATTTATCGATACTAATTTAAAAGGAATAAACAACAAATATTAATTCAAAATTAATTTTCAAATGTTCTCTTTAAAAACTCGGTTCGTCATTTTCGACAAACGGTGGTGGCTCTAACAAGGACATTCTAGCCACGACATTGACATCATCAAGATCATCCTTTCCACAATGTTGCTCTTGCAGTTCGATGGCTTTGGAACCATGCTGACGTTGAAATGTTGTAAGGCACATAAATGTTTTTTAGGAAACAAATTTTAAGTTTCGCTCAGAAGGAGCTTACATGAAGACAATACAAAAAGGAAAGGAGAGAAAAAAAATTACAAAGTTTTAAAGAATACCTGATGTTCTATTGTGGATCGGTGGCATGGTGCTGGTGTTTGCATTTCCTGGTGACGTTGTCCGGAGATGGTGTTGTTCCTCGTGCTGCCATCCATTCGGATTCTCTCGGTGATGTTTCGCCAGGTGCTGTTGTTAGGCTGGCGTTGGGGCGATGTTTTTGCCCATAGATTGTGTTTTTGGCAATTGCCGCCACAATTGCTCACCGGAAAAGTCACTGACACAGTTGCCGCACCGAATAGTCACTGTTGGAAGTTCAAAATTCGAAATCATGAAGTTGCGCGTTGACTCACTGGTAGGTCACCAATGTGGGAGTACGAAGTCACGACGCCAGCATGGGCGAGAGTTCTACCTGGTCTCCACCGACACTAAATTGTTACTAAGATTTCGCGGAAAGAAAGTCACGAGCACCAAGGGAACAACGATGGCGAAAACATAAACACCGGGCACCAACTTGTGCAAAACTGCACGACAAACCGTCCACCAGATAGTAATTAAAACACACTGTTTCTTTTATTTAGTTTTATTGTTATATTAAACCACTACTTTTGTTAACACTATTGGATCCAATGCAAATTAATATTAACTATGATTTAAATAATCTCTTTCTTTTGGTCCGGACAATGATATGTAATTTTTATCCGCACAGACGACTCGCACCATTTAATAATACACTCGAGGGGGTGTTACTTTCGCGACTCCGGGTATATTCGGGTAAGTAATTACTCGTCTCCGCTTCTCCGCTGGTGGCGCGGAGAGCGGGAGTTTCACCGTGCGACCAGCGTGGTCGGAGGATGGAATAAGACTCAAACGATATCCCCACCAATAAGGATATCGTTTTTTACCTACCACCAGGGAAACGTAAAGTGTCTCTTGGTGGTATAGGAAACCAGATCTTGTAATACAGGTCATGGTGGTATGTGTGGGATCGTTGAGATCAATGCTATTCACACGTGCAGTGGAACAGCGAAACAGGCAGGCGGCAAAGACAAAAGAAAAGGCGACCAAATGGTTCGCTCTTTAATGAGGGTCATGTTTATACGATGCCTCGTCGCTATTTTCGACGTTAGGAGAAAAAGGTGCTAAAAGCAAATTGGATGTTTATGGCATCTCTGGCTGCAATAGAAACCGGGTTCATATTTGCATTAGGAAATGCTGGAGAATTTGGTTTCAGCGTCTATTGCGCTAATTATATGCAGCTGCTTGGGTTGTTTGTTGGTAAGACAAACAAAAAAAGGTTGCCAGGCAATGTGTATGTATGGTATATGACGCGGCTGGGAAAATAGACGGCGCGATATTTATGGTCCCTGTGATGACGGTTACATTGATTGCAATCCGAATTATTTTGTTTACAGGAATTTGTCTGGTGCCGAATTGGTTCAGAATACCAAATAGGAAAACAAAGAAATCTTATGAAAAATTGTATGCGAAGGGATGCATGAAGGTAAGTTTTCTTTATAGGGATTTTAGGGTTATAATAATTGGGTCTGTTTGATGCGTGAAGCATCTAAGATGCTAATGCGAATTGCATTAGCGAAAGCTGGTGCAGACCCGGGTTATGGTTATGGGGGTTTTTTCAGGAAGGCGAGCCGTGGGATCTGGCGGAATCGCCACAGGGCTCCTCGATAGTATAGTGGTTAGTATACCCGTCTGTCACGCGGGTGACCGGGGTTCGATTCCCCGTTGGGGAGCCTGTGGCGCAAGACTAATGACCTTGCCCGGAAAAAACAAATCATTATGGAAAATTTAACAAGCCTCAGGACTTGCTAAATAAGGCCAAGACCGGTTCCCGGTTGTAGTGCCGATGATGATGATGATTAAACAAATAACAAATACTTCATCAATAAATTTAACAAACCCGTGCCCCAGCTCCTCTCAGAATACAAACCCATTGCAAATGCCCACAACGCCGGAAAAAATAATAAACCTCAATGAGATCGCGGAAATACTCAGGGTTTATCATAATTCCTCTTCCGGTGAACATCTGAGCATCACCAAGTCGTACAATAAAATACGACAAAGATACTGGTGGCCGTCCATGCTCTCCGACATTCGGAAATATAGAGAGCAATGCGAAGAATGCCGTTCTTCAAAGGCAATCGCATGCCCCGGAATTGAAACAAAACCGCAATCGTTTCAAGTGGGAAACAGAGTGTTGATAAAGTATAAACACCGCAAGGGCAAAGAAGCACCCATCTGGAAGGGCCCTTTCCTCATTACAGGAGTAACTAGGCCGAACAACACGACAATCAAAATTGGCCAAAAATCAGTAAAGATAAACAATAGGAAACTGAAACCATATTCCAAGACCAATTAGTTCTGATTCTTCACCCTAGTTCCAAATCCCCTTCCACTATTAACCCTAGACATATGCTATCCCCAAGGTGTAGCACAGTCTATCATTTAAAAACATTCCTAAATACACAATATGGACAGAAATAACAAACGACAAAAAATTGTCAAAAATATAAAAAAAACTAATAAATATTATACAAAAAATATTAAAACAAATGTAACATATAAACAAAACAAAACAGACATTAACCCTCAATGAGGAAGGCAATTTATAAATAACAAACAAAATTGTAACTATTTCAAACACATGTATTACTAGAATAAGACCCTTTTTAAACATAATTACATTTATACAAAAAAAAACCAACAACCAAATAAAGTTAATATTAACGGTTTAAATATATATACTAGAAAAAACAACATCACCATTAATAAAAAACCAAATTAAAATAAGAATATTTACTTTGACCTTTTATACCTTAATTTAAAACTTATATAGTATAAAATTTACTTTCATTTTAAACAAAACATGTAAATAACATAAACCAAATTAATTAATACTATACCTAAAAACAAACAAACAAGAAAAATACCCCTAAGTTAACTACCAAATAAACTTAACACTACATATAATACACAAATAAAACTAAGATTGACATAGGTATCAAAAAGAATTCACGTACAAACATTAACCCTCAACGAGGAAGATAGTTCATAAACTAAATTATAAAAAGAAAAAAAAAAGGGGGTAGATAAACAAAATTATCGGCAAATCCGAAATAATTTAGCCCATTACTGTTACCAACTTGTATATTAACAATAATTATCAATCTTAACTATTTAACATTAACAAACCTTACAATTATATGAATCGACTTTTAAATTTACTGAAAAACAATAAAACATATTATAAAAAACACATTACTTAGATAAATAATAACAAAAAATGTACATATCAAATAAGTAATACCTCTATCATTAACAGACACAGTTACAACAAAATTTAAACAAATTACAAATGTAAACTATCGCGAAATTGAAATGCCACCGCCCTTTGCTTCTCATCCATCCTAGAAAATTAATCTCTTCTAGATTAATTTTCTTTTCTAAAGGGGGGAGGGATGTAGCGATCCTAAATCGCTACTCCTATCCAAATCCCCAATAGTATTAAATCATAATCCAAAGCCTAAATTTCCTAATTTCATATTGAATCATATGAGCAATAAATTAACCCATAGCTAATTTATCGCTCATTGATTCAATTCCACATAATAAACCCAAATCCCAAATCTTCCATTGCTTCATATTCAAATCCCATATTGAGTCACATGTACAACGAATTTAACCAAAAGTTAATTCATCATACATTGACTCAATTCCTAAAAACCCTGACATCATGGAACGCTAAATTCAAAACGCATTTCATGATTTCCCTTCCTAGAACCCATCCAATTAAAGCCTCTAACAAATTCCCAGAAAACAACTCAAATTGAAACGCACCAAGTCATTATGTGTGCTTCTGGGAATTTCAACAAAAATTAGTTGACAATTCTCAACTAGAAAATTTATAAAAGGGCGGTGAATTTGAATTTCGAGATCAGTTGAACTTCAGAGGCCGAACCCCTGGCGGCGCGCATAATGCAATTATAAAACCAAGTTCCCAAAAATAAAATAAGCACCTCTTAACAAAGCAAAGTTGTCTTTTCGTTTCGGTGTCATCCACATTCGGTCGCAGTTTCCGAGGATAGCTTGGTTTCGGGGTCTTAACAGTTTTTACAGAGAGTTGTGTAATTAATCAACCAAGTATCAGTGACATCAAATGATAAAAACTCATACAAATAACTTTTCTCGGGTCGAACAAAGTGTTGCAGTGCTGGGTGAACGACAGTGGATGTGCGAACTCGTCGGTGGCCTAATCCGACACGTCACCACTATTCAGTGCGCAGCTCCAAAGGTGAACTGCCCCTCCTGCCCAAAAACCACCACCATCCGAGGGCCGCCCAAGCGACAGACGGCCCATCCTGCCCACGAACAGTCCGAGGTCCAGAAGACGTCCACCCCAAAAGGTAAGCCATCCAAGCTTTATAATGTTTCCGGTGATACCTCAACACTGGCAAGTCACCAGCACGATGCGTTGCAATTCCGCGAAACAACCATCGCAACGACCAAGACCCACATCCCGTTGTCTAACCGACAACCCATGCCCATATTCGGTCGTATTTCCAAATAAATTTCCTCGTATACATAGCGCCAGAGGAACTTGACTCAGCCTGTATGGCAATGATTCTCCGAAACTAAACCCCCTATGCAAGCATAGCGACCCTTTTCAAAGTTCCTAGTAAATGGCAGCGAGTGATTTAGCTATGACGCTACTGCCACGACGCGACGAACTTTTCCTCGCTAGCAAATAGTGTCGAGATACAACCACCGCTGCGTGCACACACGCCAGAGCCGGCACCGCCACAGGGCGATTGTGCTACGACAGGGAAGTCACGTGTGTTGTGTGTCGGTGACATCACAGGCAAAGATGATGTACATGAGGTCATTGACACACTCAAGCAGAAAACCGCCACCCGATTCTAAGCTCGAATGACCCCCAGAACGATAATGCAATTAAGTACATATTTCAGAGCAATTGACAAATCGCATCAAAGCAATTAATTGCATAGGCCGAATTAGACACAATGCAATAGCAATTAACTGCATATTCCGGCACGAGCCACAAAACGAAAAGAATTAATTCGGTCAATTCGCAATTGCGGATGCGAAATATTTACTGACACCGCAGGGCAAAGCAATTGCGAATTGAAATCGAAAATCGGAAATTGGGTCATTGCGAAATGAAATTGCGTTATCGTCATCGGGAGGTGTTGACCCCAAGGTAACAAGCAGGGGCAAAAGAAAAATAACAGGGGGGAAGACTGGAGATAGCGACCGGAAAAGTTGTCGGTGGGAGATCGGACAAAAAGTTAACTGAGTCGGGTGTTAATGAACGGAGGCTGGTAGTGAATCTGAAGTGAAGCGAAAGTGCCGAGAGAACCCAGAAGAAGATTGTGAACAGATAAAAGAATAATATGGGTTAATTGATGTAACAAAAAGATAAACATAGTGAATTCCGAATTGTTAACTGAAGAGAATTGTGAATAGATTAAAGAACAATATATAAAAGTTAATTGATGTATCAGAAAGATGTATATCGTGAATTCCGAATTATTGTCTGAAGAAAATTGTGAATAGACTAAAGAAAAAGAAGGAAAGGTAAATTGATGTAATAAAAGAAACAATGAAAGTGAATGAAAAGCAAAGAGTGACTCTGAGTTTTGTTACCTAGAATTCTTTTTTTGTTATTAAAGGAAAATTTGGTCACCATATCCTAAGCGACGTGATCCTAGTTTTCGGCTCGTACTCGAAAACCATCACTCGCACACCGGAGCAGAGCAGAGACCATTTCAATGTGGCGCAACGCCTTAACTGAAGTCCATAAACAAACGTACAAGCATACGACAAACTATTTTGTCGTGACTCCGAGAATTTTTAATGCATTCCACTTGGATTAAAGGGAGATGCACCTTGGTTTCTATGGTCAGTCTCTAGCTTGGCGTCGGACATTTAAGGACGCCAGTCGATTAAAATATAAATTGAATGCAAGAGGGCAGTCCCTTGATTTATAAAGTTGACATTTGAAATACTCAAGTTATTGGATTGTCTTATGAATCGGTGCCTATGTGGCTTTACTCCCTTTAAATAACGGCCACCACTCTTCCCTCTACCATGAGAAAGACCGCAACGGAATATCGAAGGATCCCTATAGAGAATTGTTCATTTAAGAACAAGGGGATCTCTTTTTTCTACTCCACTATACTGATTGCGCAACACATTTCCAATAATTTTTGACGGTTCGCCAAAGATGTGTGTGGTTTCGCTTTGTCGTGATGAAATTCCTTTACGAGTGGCGAGTTTCGAACCTTTCTGCACGCCGATGTTCATCCGAATTTATTGTATGGTTCTTATTCATCATCATCATCGGCACTACAACCGGGATCCGGTCTTGGCCTTCTTAACAAGTCTCTCCACCGGTATCCGGTCCTTATCCGAGACTTGTTAAATTGTCCATAATAATTTGTTTTTCCGGGCAAGGTTATTAGCCTTGCGCCGCATAGTTCTTATTAGGAGCTCAAAAAACCACATACCGACCCAATCCCAGCACACACTAAGAGCGTAGCCTTCCTTTGATGAAGCTCTGCTTTTGAAGTCGTTTAAGATGAATTATAACATCGGAACCAAGACTGTATGGGTTCCATATCGTTGTAAACATTCCATTTCTCATCATCCGTTACCATTCTTTTCGAAAAAGTTCGTTTTGTTTACATTTCAGCAGCCTGTCACAGATGTTTATGTTTACCCGTCGTCTAATGAACTGCTTTGAGTTTACGAGAAATCCAAATATCGCACTTACTTACGTATCCGACCATCTTTAGGTGGAAGTGACCTTGACTGATGTTCATTGTTTCTGCAATCTATCGTGCAGTGTAACGTGGGTGTGACTTGATCAATTCTACTATTTCATCGTCATCAACCTCGGTGGACCTCCCTGACCAAGGAGCAACTTTAATATAAAAATTCCCAACTCGGAACTTCTTGAACCAATTTAGGCACTGGTGAAGAAAACATGGATGAAAAGAAATCATGGGGATCTGAACTACCATTTGACTCATGTATATTATGGCATCGAGGCTTGCGTGTGTACAAGCACAAGCATAAGCATGCCGACCACAGATAGCGATTGTTCTTCGCAGACAGGATCGGATATGTGCTACGTAAGATTCGAGACCACACGACGAATATTTTATCAACATATGAGACATTCAGTGACCGTACCAGAAGTAGCCGAATATATTCTGATCTCACCATAGCGTGGTCCGTAACAAATGATGTTATTTGTTGTATAACACAGCAGGTGCGACAAGGTGAAATTCATTCCATCATATAATAGAATACCTGAACAGAGTGGGTTTGAAGAAAACCAAGACTTTTGGGAGGTGAGTCGGTTGATGGAAATCGGACATGTATCTGGATCTGTTCAGAATTATCTATTAAAGATTAGCACGCCCCTGCAGAAAAACAAAGAGAGAAAGCCACCTTCAATGTTTTGAACGTCTTGCTGTGTTGTGATGTTAATTTTGCTGATGTAAAACATTTTGTTCGCCTTGGAGTCCTTAATTCCACACAGAGTGGAAAGCTTCAACAACAACCCAAACTAAGACAAAAGACATGACATTATCTCACAGGGAATATAAGCCTGGAAGCTCGTGTCAAACTTGTACTGTTGTTGAAAATTGTGAAGTCGACAGATCAATGACTTCCACTCAGCGAAACTTGTTGAGTTATCTTAGAATTTTAAAAGCGGAGTTTTTCTTCCCTCACTGAATTTATTCAAACAGCCGTGCTCTATACAACTGGACAATTAATACGAATAGATGAAATACAGCAGTTGCCCTCCTCTTTGGAAGGCGACATTTTATCAAAGGTGACATATATATATATATATATACACATATATATATAATAGGTGGTTAGTACACCCGCCTGTCACGCCGGAGACCGGGATTCGATTCCCCGCCGGGGAGCCTCTGGCACAAGACTAATGACCTTGCCCGGAATAAACAAATCATTATGGAAAATTTAACAAGCCTCAGGACTTGCTAAATGGGGCCAGGACCGATTCCCGGTTGTAGTGCCGATGATGATATATATAATAGATATATATATATATATATATGTATATATATGTGTTTATATATAATATACATATATATACAATATACATATATATATATATATATATATATATATATATATATATATATATATATATATATATATATATATATATATATATAAGTATATGTTTTGATGTTTTGATATATGTTTCTTGAAACATGCAATTGCGGCACTTTAAGCACTGATCCAGGATTACCGATTTATCGCTTTGAATATGCCCAAAGTAAGCGATAGTGTAAAACACTCCGATTGTTTATCGAAATTATATTACTATTGAGTTGACGGAATAGTAAAACTGCATCATCAAAATCCGCACTGCAGTTTTTTATACCTATTACTGTCGCCCACTTGATTGTTCATTCTCATAAATGTATAACATTTTTTACTCTAATTCTACTCTTTCATGGATAACAGAACGTGGAGCTTCCCTTACATATTCCAACAACTTAGACTTCAATGTAACCCTGTAAGGTAGACTCAATTCATTATATTCAAACCCCAACAATAGGGCATATCTGAACAAGCAGAATTGAGGAAAACGTAGGTCCACTACTAGTAAGTGTGATTGAATCACAAATGTTAAACAAATTAAAAAATTGAATTCAAATTGTACGCAGTCAAAGCTAAATTATAACACTTACTCCTCTCATTGCATTCAGGCCCTTAAGGCACACAACTGTCATCCACACCAAGAAACGCCAAGCTTACATTTGTCAACTTTCATTTCTTGCTTCTTAGCATCCAGTTTTCGTGCCGTTCGGACGTAATAAAGTTGTTATCCTTAATTTAAAGAGAAATCCGTTTTGTTTTTTTATTGTTCAACCTGCCTGTTCAATAGGTTATGGGCCCAGGTTCGCGGGACGATAAATATTTTTGTTCTGTTTAAATTCTTTTAGTTTAAAATCTCGTGTTGTAAGTCCGTCCTCGTGCAACAGTGAAATTTTACAACACCACGATGGAGAACGAATCAATTCGGATAACCAAACTCAAAGGCATTGAGAACTGGAGTACGTGGAAGTTACAGGTACGCATCATTCTACTCTCTAGTGTGATGTCCCGTCAGCGGAGAAAAGGAATTTCCGGAGGAAAACATAACCGAAGCTCATCGAACAGCACGTGCCTCATGGACAAAACTGGACACTTTTGGACAGCGTACTATCGCCACATCAGTCGACGAGGAACCGCTACTTCACGTCATCAACTGCACGACTTCCAAGGAAATGTGGGACAAACTTTCATCTGTTTATGAACAAAAGTCGGAGACCAGCATTCACATGCTACTTCAACAATGGTACAGTGTTCAGAAAGACCCAGCTCACAACATTGCTACACACGTTGCCAAGTTGGAAAACCTTGCACATCGATTGAAGGTTATGGGTGAGAAAATTTCTGATCAGCGGATAATCACAAACATTTTAATGACTCTTCCCTCCACCTTCAAACATTTCATCAGTGCATGGGAATCAACACAGCCCGATGAGAGAAATCTTACCAACCTTATTTCCAGACTCTCAGTCGAAGAATCCAGGCTAGAGCCTGCAAATGCAAGCGACAACGTGGCTTTTATAGCTGGGAAGTCACGAAAAAGAACTTCGAGCAGAAATCCTCAAAATCCTGTCATTATTGCAAGAAGCCTGGAAGCAAGACTGTTTCAAGAGAAAAGCAGCCAATGAGAGAAAGGCAGAAAAGGGGGGGGCACTCAAACAGGAAAAACGACGCGCTGATCAGTGCTTTGACTCTCGGTTCGGACAACCTGGAATGTTCCAACATCTGGTACCTCGACTCTGGTGCTACGGACCACATGTCTCATCGGCGCGAATGGTTTTCAAATTTCGTCCATTTTCAGCAGCCAAAATCTGTTCGAGTTGGTGATGGCAAAACGATCGCAGCTGTGGGATCTGGAGACATCGAGGTTGAAGTTTTCGACGGAAAAATCTGGAAGCTGAAATACCTGAGTAACGTCCTCCATGTTCCAGATCTAGGCTTGAATCTTTTCTCCCTAGGAGCAGACCTTGACAAAGGCATGTCTCAAAAATCAGACAGCAGGACTTGCCATCTATTGAAGGATGGAAATATCGTTGCAGTGGGAGAAAGATCTGATCAACTTTTCGAGATGAAATTTAGAATCTTGGCAAATGAGCACCAGGCAAACGTCGTCGTCAAATAAGAAACATTCCTCACCTGGCACAAAAGGTTAGCTCATCAGAATTTCGAGCAGGTTAGAAAGATTTTAAGGAGGATGAACTTACCCTTTACGGACGACAAAGTCAAATGTGACGACTGTACCCTCGGCAAGATGCACCGGCTCCCTTTTCCAAAAAGTACCTCAAAAACCGAACGAGTTGATGAGCTTGTTCATGCTGATCTGTGCGGCCCAATGCCTGACACATCAATAGGAGGCGCTCGTTATTTCTTGCTGATCAAGGACGACTTCAGCCACTGGAGAACTTTGTTTTTCATCAAGGCGAAGTCGGAAACAGCCCGGTGTCTAAAGAAACTCCTTCTCCAAGCAGAAAAACACCTGGACAAAGGCATCAATGTCATCAGGACTGACAACGGTTTAGAATTTCCCAACAGGGACGTGGAGAAAATCACCAGTGCTCTCGGTGTGATACACCAAACAACGGTTCCCTACACACCAGAGCAAAACGGGTCAGCAGAACGCGAGAACAGGACAATTGTTGAGTCGGCCAGGACTATTCTTCATACAGGAGAATTCCCAGAGAAGCTACGAGCAACCCTCTACGCGGCCTACACCTTGAACAGGACTGGAACCAGCAGCAAAAATGGAGCAACACCTTGCGACCTCTGGCTGGGAAAGAAACCAGACCTTGCCTCACTCAGGTCTTTTGGTGAGGAAGTTTTCGTTCACATCCCCAAGGAAAAAAGAAAGAAATGGGATGTCAAAGCCAAAAAGGGCATAATTGTAGGTTACGACGTAACGACGAAAGGGTATCGAGTCTGGTTTCCTACTGAAAACAAGGTAAACACCTTTCGAGATGTGAAATTCACTGGACAAAGATTTTCAGCAGACAAGTCAAGCAATGAGCCAGCAACAATGACCTTGAGTGTTCCTGAAGTTGCTGAAATTGATCAGGAGCCAGAGATCGTGAACTTGGTGAACGGTGGTGAACATTCTGGAAGCGAAGCTGAAGAACCCTTGTATGCGCTAACGGATGATGAAGAGCCACTCGAAGAACCTGTACCACTGCAAAACTACAATCTGAGAAACAGGAACCAAATTTGCCAACCGGTTCGGTATCCTTCTGTTTTGATCTCAGTGACTGGCCAACCTGATCCTGAAAGCTACGATGACGCCATCAAATTCGAGGACTCTGAAAAATGGAGAGCAGCCATGGATGAGGAGATCAATTCGCTGCAGAAGAATCACACTTGGTTTCTGGAGGACCACCAGATTGACAATCGATGGTGTTACAAGGTGAAATAATTCCCTGATGGTAGCATCCAACGATTCAAGGCCAGGCTTGTTGCCAGAGGTTTCAGTCAAACTCCTGGTGTCGATCAGTCCCGTGTCCCGATTTGATTCCATTCGCCTCATTCTATCCTTTGCAGCCTCCCAAAATCTTTTCCTCAAACAGTTCGTCGTTAAAACAGCTTTTCTCTATGGAAAGCTGGAAGAAGTCATCTACATGAAGCAGCCAAAAGGTTATGAAGATGGTACCAGCCGAGTGTGCAAACTCATCCGAAGTTTGTATGGACTCAAGCAGGCGTCGAGATGCTGGTACAAACACCTAACGAAGTTCCTGCCCAAAGCTGGACTACGTCCAACCAGAGCTGATTACTGTGTCTTCACCAACGGAGATCCCGAGAATCAATTGATGCTGGCAATTCACATCGACGACGGATTGATTGCTGCAAAAGATGAGAAAATAATTGAGGAACTAATAAACCAACTTCGCCAGGACTTCGATATTACTTTTGGAAATTTGAGCACTTACCTTGGACTACAAGTTGAACGGATGACAGATGGTTCAATTCTTCTCCACCAGGAGGCCTACTGCAAGACAATTCTGCAGCGCTTCAACATGGAGCACACAAATGCTGTTGCAATTCCGGCAGACCATCATCATCAAATGAGTGCAGAAATGCACAAAAATGGTGACAGGGAGGCGCCAGAATTTCCATATCGACAAGCCGTGGGAAGCCTTATGTATCTCTCCGTAGGTAGCCGACCAGACATCACCTTTGCAGTCAACAGTGCCAACCAGCATCTTGAGAACCCGAAGAAAATCCACTGGAGTGCGGTAAAGAGGATACTCAAGTACCTCAAAGGTACAAGTGGGTATGGTCTTTATTTTCTAGCCGAGCAGACAAACAAACTCCAGGCCTACAGTGACGCAGACTATGTCAAGACCCCATCGTCAATGTGCTTTAGGTTTCATTATTATATCTTTTGTTGTTTTTGTTTTGGAATTCTTGCTCGGAAGGAGCTTTCTAAATTTCCAAAATGATCTCTCACTTACACTTTTTAGCTCGAAGGGAGCTCGCACAAAAAAATTATAAATATGTGTTTGGAAATTTATACAATGAAGAAAAAAAACAAAGAAAAAAAATTGTTTTTTTTTTTCTGTAAATTGATTTTAAGTTTAAATTTTGCTCGGAGAGAGCTTTGTAAAGGAAACAAGAGAAGGAATTTAGCAAAAAAAAAAATATATATATATATATATATTTTTTTTTAAAATATGTGAAATGGAATAACTTGCGGCTTTTTTCGTTGTCCAGGCGTCCGTGGGCGTCGTGCTGAGTCCTTATATCACGTCGAGGTTGTAGTGAGAAACGTCGAGGAGGTAGTTAGTATCGTATCCGAATTTCGGTTAATTTAATCTAAGGGAGTAACGTGTGTTTCGTGCATGTGCTTCGCTGCGTGTTTAATAAAAATATTGTCGAGACACTCATTTAGTTTGAATCCGACCTAGTGCGCAATTTAGGAACAATTAGTGGTACGAAATAAAAAAAGAATTAAATCCGTAAACGATCTGCGTGTTTTATTTGTGCTTTTCGCTCGGTGGATTCGTTGTGTGCTAGCAGTGTGCGGCGGAGCGCTGCAACCCGGACCTTCAACCGAAGGACAATAAACATACGCCAAAGTTTAATACACACAATAACCGGATCCTAATTTCCGCCAAACTACCACTGAGGCAGAATATGTCGCTGCAACTCAAGCTGTGAAGGACGTCACCTGGATGAAGAGACTCATCGAGGACCTCAACCTGTGCCAAGATCTGGAGAGCACCCTCCTCATCGACAACATGAGCGCCATCAAGCTCATCAAAAACCCCGAGTTCCACAAAAGGAGCAAACATATTGACGTGAAATATCACTTCATACGCGACAGTTTCGAGAACAAAATCTTTGCTTTAGAGCATGTCGCCTCCAAAAACCAGCAAGCAGATTTGATGACCAAGCCCCTGACGAGAGCATCTTTCGAGGAACAAAGGATGCTCAACATACAAGATGCCAAGGGACTACAAAAACTCCACTAGAGGAACTAAAACGTCACCACATACAACAACTCAACAATATTTCATCATGCAATTCACAACACAGTCAGAAAACATCGTAACTGCGAAATCAATTTGAAGTTAACTTTTTAGTGGTAGTGTTAAACAAATTAAAAAATTGAATTCAAATTGTACGCAGTCAAAGCTAAATTATAAGACTTACTCCTCTCATTGCATTCAGGCCCTTAAGGCACACAACTATCATCCACACCAAGAAACGCCAAACTCACTTTTGTCAACTTTCATTTCTTTCTTCTTAGCATCCAGCTTTCGTGCCGTTCGGACGTAATAAAGTTTTTATCCTTAATTTAAACAGAAATCCGTTTTGTTTTTTTATTGTTCAACCCTGCCTGTTCAATAACAAAGTCTCAACTCTGAATTTTATCAAACAAATTTGTTTTCCTTGTAGACCCGCGCTCGAATATTGCTCTCATGTTTGGAGCTCGGCTCCTAAACATACCCTCGACCTACTTGAGAGCGTACAAAGACGAGCGATCCGCCTGAGCGGGGACTCGGCGCTGACGTCGGGACTACAGTCGCTATCACATCGAAGGCGCGTGGCCGACCTCTGTCTGTTTTACAGATATTATCACGGGTGCTGTTCTTCGGAGATTCTTGGCATTGTTCCACGCAATTCGGTCTATATGCGCTCCACAAGACAATCCGACGGATCGCACCCGTTTGTGGTTCATCTCCCGACGGCGCGAACATCCCTGTATCAGAACTCGTTCCGTTACAGAGCGGGGAAGCTGTGGAACTCTCTTCCCACGCGAGTGTTCCCGGAGCGTTACAACCTGCAACTGTTCAAAAAGAACTGCAACAGTTATTTGATGGCATCTCGGGGCGCCCACTCGACGCTATAGGTTCGCCTCTCCCGAGAGAAGTCTAATAAAAAAAAAAAAAAAAAAAAAAAAAAAAAAAAAAAAAAAAAAAAAAAAATAGAAAGCAAATTTTAAACACCATTAATGATTAAAGTCGAGTGCGAAAAAATAGGTTGAGAATAAAAAAATAAGCCATCGAAGTATATTGCTCTAGAATATCACGAGGTTGTAATCACTAAGCAACATATGAACATTCAACATTTGTGCAGTTCAGCTGAAAAATGATTGTCAGAGTTTTGTGCCTCCGGAGATAATTTTCTATGTTTTAATAGTTCCATTGAAATATGATTCATTACCTGGTTTTTTACCCTGTTGTGCAATGCATATTAGCAAATATAGGAATTCAACCCTAGGGCAGATATATGCCTTTTAAATTGTGCTTAGTTTGTATGTGTTTTTTTTATGGTTTCGGTAGGAAGGTGGAAATCTTCAAAAGATACCTCTAGACCGATCCAGGGGCATTTCGGGTTTTTACCGACTAAAACTGTGGGGCTTTTCAGGGCCCGAAGAGCCACGCATCGCTTGATCCCCACCATTACCAGCAATACAACTTACCTTAAAGTTGAAATTTCGGCAAGATTGTACAATCTTGCTAGGGCATTAACCGCCACCCAATTATCCGTAATCGTTTCGGTTATCCTTACGGATAACCGACATAAATACATATTAGGCAGCTTACCTTTTTTGGGGGCTTTTCCAAGCCTCTTCTCTACGGTCATTCCTGAAAGCATAATTCATGGCAAGATTATCATCTTGCCATGACATCAATTCAGCATCACCACGAGCTTCCGCGACCGAACAATGGATGGCACATATCTACCAACACACGCTGATCTTTCCGTGTGTTATCTTTGTACCCACCCATTGACCTAGCATCATTTCGGGTTGCTTGCACATCTGCAAACCAGATTTTCAACGGCATGTCTATGATCTATCTTTCCTACTTTACTAGTCGATGGAATATTAGTGAATCCCTGTCCTTGCTGACAATCTTGAACGAATATTCCTACAAAACCACCTCCCGCCAGGCTCATATTCCCGTTGATCCCAGCGGAACTTTCTTTTAGATATTCCATCGCGGTGCGGGACGGAGTTTACCTGTTACTCCGCTCGTCACGTCGCAACTGCTGCATCATTTCACAAAGAATACCACTGGTTACGGACCATGCCTGTTTTAAACTAAGCATGTATTCTATTACTCCAGCCGGAGTAACTGTCCGTCTCGTGTGTCTTTCCAAAATCGTTCGTGCGGTCTCGAATCTCACGCACTCGGTGAGTACGTGTTCCGCATTCTATATTTTGCCTTCGCAATACAAGCAGTATGGGTGATTCACATGCTTATACTTGTACAAGTATTGCCGGAAGCATCCATGTCCTGATATTAGCTGAGTCAAATAGTAATTCAGCTCGCCATGTTTTCTTTTCACCCATGTTTCTATATGAGGTATCATGATGTGGGTCCATCTACCTTCGGGGGAAGAATCCCACCTTCGTTGCCATTCTCTTAGGGTTGAGAGCTCTAATTGTATCCGCATTCTCCAACGATTCTCTTGGGAGACCTTATGCAATGCAGCGTTTTCTTTAGCTGCAATGTCAAGTGGTGTCCTCCCGGCCAAAACATTTATTGCATCTTCGGATACCGTTCGAAATGCACAACATACTCTTAGTGATCCTAGCCTATGCGCTGAGTTCACTCCCCTCATGTATGACTTATACTGTGCGGCTCCTGCCCATATGTGAGCTGCATACAATATAGTGGAGGTGTTGACACTGGTTATGAGTTTCCTTATGTGGGGACGGGGTCCTCCAACATTGGGTAGCAGTCTCGCCAAAACTTTACATACTCTTGCCGTTTTTTCACTCGTTTTCCTCAGGCGTTCCTTGTAGCTCAACCTGTTGTCGAGTATAAGACCAAGATATTTAATATAGGGACTGGATCTGATTATTTGTCCTTC
The DNA here is from genome assembly GCA_963931805.1 of Microdon myrmicae. NCBI lineage: Eukaryota > Metazoa > Arthropoda > Insecta > Diptera > Syrphidae > Microdon > Microdon myrmicae. Next base: position 65,520,078 of record OZ007502.1, read on the forward strand.
TATTTCCAAATCAAGGTATTCAACTTTCTTGCGGCTGCTTATTAAAACCGCCTCCGTCTTATGTCCAGCTAGTTACAGTCCGGCCATATCTAGCCAGCATTTAATGCTCTGGATTGCTTGGGAGCAAATATTCTCCAGGTCGTCTAGATGTTTAGCGACGGCTACTATTGCCAAATCATCTGCGTACCCAATGATTCTAACCCCTTCTGGAACATTGACTCTGATCACACCATCATACATGATATTCCATAACAGCGGACCTAATCCAGATCCCTGAGGTACACCCGCTGTTATTTTATATTCCTGTGGTCCCTCATCTGTATCATAGAGCAGTCTTCTATCCGAGAGATAGTTTGCTAATATACGCACCAAGTAGGGGGAGACTTGTAGATCGCCCAACGCTTCTAGAATCAGATTCCAATTCACCGAGTTAAAAGCATTTTTTACATCAAGAGTCGCCACCGCGCAATATTTTTTGGTACCACCTAGCCATCGTGCTCCAGCTATTGCATTGCGAGCGAAGTCACACACCACAGATAGTGCTTTTCCGGTTGATCTACCTTTCCGGAACCCATACTGCGATTCAGAGAGTCCCGATGTTCCCTCAGTGAATTCTTCCAGGCGAGTGGCAATTACTCGCTCAAGCAGTTTTCCTGTCGTGTCCAGCATGCAGAACGGGCGATAAGACGACGGCTCTTCTGGATTCTTGACACCTTTTGGTACAAGCCGCTGTTTTTTCCATCGTTTGGGAAATTGTCCTGTTTGAAAGCAGGTGGTGAAGAGACTGCTGAAGACTTCCGGCTTTTTTGATAGAGCAGTCTTCACTACAGCGTTAGGGATACCATCCAGTCCGGGGTCTTGTTTTTTTTTATAACCCCTGCAGCCAAGAGTACCTATTCGGTGGCCACGGGAGGTATCTCTCCTTCAGTGATACTCCACCGCTCCTGCCCCCTCAATACCTCATCGCACTGCGGGAAGAGGACAGCAACGATTCTGGCCATATCACTTTTCCTTTTTTGCACCTGGCTACTGTTACTCTGTAGTCTTTTCATGACTATCCTGTAAGCGCTGCCCCATGGGTTGTTATTTAATTCATCCCTTAGGGAGCAGAACGCGTCATATTTACTTTTGCGGATCACATTCCTCAACTCTTTCCGTTTGTTGACGAATTCCGCAGGCATCTGTGTCTGGGTGTTCCGGTCTCTTGCTCTTTGTTGCAAGCGTGTTAACCTGTTGCACTCCGATCGCACATGGCCGATTTCTGAGTTCCACCAATACACTGGTTTGATAGCCCCTGCTGGTTGTTTTTTCGTGGCATAGAAGCATCACATGCGGTAGTTAGCCACTTCATGACTTTTCCAGCCTGCCTGTTCGCACCGGCCTCTGCGTCAAACTGTGCGATTTGGTCTTCCAGTATATAATCGAGCAGTTCCGCATCGAGGTCCATCTCTTTCCACCCATTTTTTTGGACTTTCTTCGCCAATTTGCCAGTAATGTCGATTTTGGACCGGCCTCTCTCGCGTATGAAGGTGTCATCGACACCATCATTAAGTAACACCACATCTAGGACTGCGAAGGCTTCAAGTAGTGCCTGGCCTCTACTGTTGGTCCTTGGGCTTCTCCATTCTACTGCCCAGGCGTTGAAATCTCCAGCAACTATAAGAGGGCTCTTATCTCTACTTTCTTGTGTTATTCTGTCCAAAAAGCATTTGAAATATTCTATTTCCCACCTTGGCGGAGCGTAGCAACAGTAGAAATGAATTCCTCTGATCTTAGCATAGGCAATTCAGGCGTTCAGGCATCCTGTACTGTTCATTGATGAGCACCACGTCGGCACTATATTCCTTAACCGTTTGGGAAAGGAGATCTTGTGCGGCTCCACAATGGTTTAAGTTGATTTGAATCCACTTAGTCCATTTTTATTGAGAAGATTGGACATTGGCTTTTTAAATGCTCGGCATTTGTAACTCCCTGTTGAGTGGTGGTTACCGCCTTCGCATCCTAATTCGCAAAGCATGCATTTGGGTTGTGCTTTACATCGCATTGTTTTGTGGCCTTTTTCTCCGCATTTCAAACAGTTTTCCGAACGATCTTCTTCGGATTTGCAGGATTTCGCCACATGACCGTATTGCCAACATCTGAAACATCGTGTGGGTGCGATGTGTTCTTGAAGTATGTGTCAAGTATTACATGCGTTTTTTAACAAACACCATATATGTTGCTCCATTTGTCGCTTCTTAAAATATATGATCCAAGTGCTAAGAGTTCCTTAGTGTCGACAAGGCAAGTGCCGCTTATTGACAATTGATATTTCTTTCTGACAACAGGAATCGGCCTTGTGTTTTGGTTAAATTGAAATCGAATTGGTTATACAATTGTAATTTATATACTTGTTGATGGCAAAATCGATCGACGTGTGCTACTCTTGTTGATTAGCAATCTCCTTCTATAAGGATAATATGCTCGAATTGGAATAGGAACAATAAGTTTAATGTACTATCATCAGCAAACCAGTGAATTGATGAGATCGTTTGTAAATATGAAGAGCACAATATTCTGCGATGGATGAAATTTGATGAATTTGACACCATTCATCTATTGTAGAAAAGAAATCGCCATGAATATAGTTCAGACACATAGTCGGTCTTCCATTAAATCAGCGTAACGTCAACTCCAAGGCACGTCTATTAAGACATACGGGCTGGATGCCGGAATTTGTCAAAAACTTTTGAGATATCAATTACGTCAAACTTTCTTCCAACAAAGTAATTCATAACCTTCAATATTTCGAGAGTTGTGGTTAGACTGTTAAATTCACGTGACGAGTCGCTCTATTTAGGAATTGGTTACCCATTCACTGACGAATTGACCAAATGATTAAGACAGATGGAAGAGTTTTTGCAGTTCTTAAGCGACTGAAGAGGAATATATGTGTCTTTGAAAGTAAAAGTACTATATTTACAAATATTTCGAAAGTTGACGGTCAATTAGTGAAACCGTATCTTTCGGTACGAAGAAATTAGTGATATGTCGCGTTAAATTAATTAAATATTGGTGAGCCATTTGTCATCTTCTATCTGCTTAGAAATGGGTTATCGACTCATTGATGGATTGATCACATGACTAAGGTGGAAACAGTGTTGCAGTGATTGTTTGACTGAGGGATAACAAATCATATATATGACTAATGGATTTGTTAGTTTTTAACGATTTAAGTAATCGGGCGCCATGACAACGTTTAAGCCAATTTGTGTCATAAAATGTTGTTTCTAGATGCGTTGGATTGTGAAACAAATGTGCAGGGAATAAATTTGTAGAGGCTCTCTGAGCCAAGTCCAGGATACACTAGAAAAAAGCAACCCAACGAGGCATTCACTTTTTCTTGAGCCTTCCCACGCTTGAATGCCCATGAGTGAGCACACGTGACGAGTCAATGTTATAAATAGTTACATTGTATCGATTACATAAGTTCCAATACTGAGTTCCTTATTTGCGAATGATAAGATTACAAATAGAATTCTATATTTATAATATCCAATCTAATTACCACAACTTCATTAGTTTGCCATAACATCACACAATCCTCATCTTAATTAACTTTGTATAAAGCTTCATGAATGTAGGTTAAATTAAACTCAAAAGTTCTGCAAGAGCTAACGAATGGAATCGAATTATGAGAAGCATTCAGTTAGTGATGATATAATAATTACTATCTTACATTTAATCATATCATAAAGCGATCCTCGCTTTGTGCCGTGCCGTCTGAATTCCGGTCTCCTGTTACCAAATCAATAATATCGAAAATAACATTTTCAAATAAAATATACGAGATCTATATATCGTTTCCGCCCTGCCCGAGTCTTTTCTGAGAAAGAACAAACAAATTCAAACTACATATTGGTACATGGTGCTCGCGCCACTGAAATTTGTTCCCACACCTTGTGCTTTCCATTCAAGCTTGGTTCAATTATCTTGAAAATCTTTAAAAAGTATGTAAATATTCTCTTAAAAATATAGTCATTCGTTGCAATTTACGTGTTTAGAGGAGACTTGGGAAAGAAATAGTAAATTGAAATCATATATCTATACATTGTGCACATCATCATCATCATCGGCACTACAACCGGGATCCGGTCTTGGCCTTACTTAACAAGTCTGAGGCTTGTTAAATTTTCCATAATAATTTTTTTTCCGGGCAAGATTATTAGCCTTGCGCCAAATACATTGTGCTCACGTCACTGAAATTTGTTCCGATAGGAGAGCTTGATTCAAAATAATTGATTACCCCTTAAAAATTATTGAGCATCTTTAAAAACTTTGCAATCTTTGGAGGTTTAATAAAAACAATACCCAAAATTCGACGGCATTTAGGTATTTGGTAGATATTTGTGGTGCTTCTATTTATTTATTTATTAATTTGTTTTTTGCGTGTACAATAACCACAATTTCAATCATAACTTTGGTCCGCAAGGGAATGGCAGGCATAGCCTCACCGTATACTCACAACAGCACTCTTATCAACTAAAAATAATGACGCTAGAAGTAAGCAAATGGATCTTTTTATATTCTCCACAAATGTCATGAAATTTGTACTCGTACTACTTGTGGCGTATAGTATTTTTCAGTCAACATTTTGAATGCATTGCTTTCATTCAATTTATATAACATATACTCTTTAGTCTCAATAGTCCGCAATCAGGTCGCGATTTCGCATTTATCCGATTTGGATTTGAAACTATTTACGTGATGCAGAACAAGGAGAATTATAAAATTATACTTTGGCGTTTATAATGTTAAGGTTAAAGGAAACAAATAAAACCCACTGGTTTGTGGAACATAAATTTTATTACAACTTCCTTTCTTTTTGGGAATATAAACTTACTGTCGATATAAACACATGTTACGCTACTATAGCTTATTTACACAAGACGTAAATTATTTAAATTAACTGTAGTTATAACTTATTCTATACAAAACGTAAACTATTTGAGTCAACTGTGTTTATAGTTTATTTAACACTAAACGTAAACTATTTGAGTCAACCGTGGTTATAATTAATTTTAAGACAACTAAAAGGATCTTAATTTCACCGGGGAAAACCTCGAGTGGATTTCCGCTGTTAAGACACGACCGCTCTCTCGACGAAGGTTAATATGCGACTCCTTACTTGTTGTTTAACGTGGAGTCACGACTTGCCTCTACGGAATCCAGATCGCGATTGATTATTACCACCGAAGGGACAGAATACCAAAAATTCCATCCATTGCTTCTGTGGCCATATATGGGATGATCTTAGAAGATGATCATCGAGAGGATGTGCACACACACAGATGCGGTTACCTCGCACGCTCATGCAGTGCATGAGCCACCGGACCGTGGATATCGTAATTCCCTAAAAGGAAATGTTTATCCGATTGGTAACCGCGAAAGGCATCTTGTGTGTGCATTTACACCAACGAGAACTCAATTTCCTTTTGCGGCCAGGTGCGAGTTACCCATTTTATGTCGATTGGTTTTGTGACCGACATGATTGCAGCATGGGAGTAAGGCAAGAGTATCTCCTGCTTGTATGCTGCAAATTCGATGGGGGAAATGTACACCGCGGTGGTCGAGACATGTTGGTTGCTTGGTTGTTAAACCAAATTGCTTTTAGGGAAATTATTATTTGGCGCATATGCTTAATTCTCTAGCGCTAATCGTCAGCTCAGATTCTCAAAAACCGTTATATTAGTGATTGTAAAAGGTAAGTACCTGAATGGTTTTCTCTTTGAGGTGTTTTTGGTGCTTTAGGGAGCAGTTACCCGGATAGTTGATGGGAAGGTAAGTAGTGACGTGCAGAAGAACCGCCACAATACCTCTGGGGTAAAATGACAACAAACAACTTTGTCGGTAAATATGCGATATACGTCTGGACCTAATTGGCCTTCTGATACACAATCTTACAAAAAAAAAAAAAAGACAGAAAAAAACAGATCAAAGCCTATATTTAAAGCTTACATGTCAATATATCTATTATTACTGTATTTATTATTGTTAACAAGTAACTATTGATAACAAATGGCATGTAGATTAATGGATGAAAAGAGGGCAGAACCCTCCGTTTATGTCGCTTAGTACAAGTCGTGTAAACATATAAACTTATAAATAGACTTACGAACTACATTAAAAAGTAAGGCATGTGGGTTGGGTGTGGGGTATTAACTTTAAAGTAGCTTCAAAACTGGGGAATGGCGAACTAAAAAAAGATGGATAGAATAATAGTCTAAGTGGTAGGACAGTGAAGAGCGAGGATAAGCCGGATGCTAGGGTGTGAGTAGAGTATGAGTGTGGGAGAGTGTAGTCCGTGAGCGGGATTGGGACGGGGTGGGGGGGGACGGGGTGGGGGTAGGGGAGGAGACGAATTTTGAGAGCGGTGTCGTATATTATTTTATACAACAATTGTATTTAATTCACAAGACTTACCCCGTGGTCGGCAACTTCAATCTGCTGCGCTGATCTGCGACGGTGATGGTATGAAAAAGACTTAATTAAATTCTGCACTTTTATTTTTTCCTAGTTTCACCGAGCGTCTTCACAATCAAAATGGAAATATGTTTTATCAATCCATTTCGTATTAAATTCTTTAGTCCGCGCCACGAACCACACACACACACACACGCGGTAACTCTTTATTTCATCAAAATTCAAATTATTCCTTTTATTTTACTTTTATTTCACTTTTCATTTCTTTTCGATGCGCGCACACGACTGCCTCCACTCACGGTTAATTACACAAGAAGGACTCATCTCTTGTCTTTTTCCACACATCCTATTTCGTTCCGTTTCCACGGTAGTGATTTCGAGGAAGCGGCCGAGATGGCTAATGGCTGATAGGGGGCAACTATGGCTACTACAAAGAAGATGACTATTGCAATGTGAATGGGGTTTTAAATGGGTTTTACGTTTATTTAAATTATATTCTATTGTAAAGGGGATATTCTATTGTAATGGTAAAGGGAAATTAGTAAATTGGCGGGAAGGGAAGGAGGAGGGGAAGGACATATGTGAAGGCACGAGATGTTAATTCTTCAATGGGGGAGGGATAATTAAATGAGCTTTAATTATACAACATTCTTAGAAGAGGAATGAAACTCTCCTTCCACAGCGTGTCGGTGCGTGTGTGGCGGTTAGCTTTACATTTTCTTTTTATTTCTTATCTAATTATTTTAGATTTTAAGGACTAATTTAATATATATTTATATATATATTATATTAATATATATTTATATGTATATTTATATATATATATTAAAGAAAACTTTTTTAATTTAATTTTTAATATTATGTTTATATTATTTTAATAAGATATTTTAATTTTAGTTTTAATCTATATTTCAATTTTTGTTTTTGTTTAACATCGACTTATTTGAGCTCTTAAAAAATAATTTAGTATATCTTTATAAACATTTTTTAATTTAATTTCTAATACTATGTTTATATTATTTTAATAAGATATTTTAATTTTAGTTTTAATCTATATTTCATTTTTTGGTTTTTGTTTAGTATCTAATTATTTGAGTTTTTAATGAATAATTAAACATATTTTTATAAACATAGAAAACATTTTTTAATTTAATTTTTAATACTCTGTTTATATTATTTTAATAAGATATATAACATAGTTCATAAGATTTTATATTAGAAACATATGTGCTTTGTATGGTATACCCATTAGTCTATTGATCTAAAAAACGTTTTATGGTGCTCATACGTATAGAAAAATGGTACTCAACTGGTTACTAAACTCGGTATGCATTCAGCTTTGATTCCCTACTGGTACAAATGTCGAACTTACTACAGTATTGTTCCCCTCAGGTTTTAACCTCTTATTCGAAATAGGGCTTCAACCTGTTATTGTGCACCACCACACTTTTTCTACCTATTTTCAGGACCACGTTTACTAGGCCCTGTATTGCCACTACATTGTAGAGACCCCTCCATATGGGAGCTAACTTCCCTTGTTTCTGCGCATTCCGCATCAGAACTTTATCGCCCACGTGAAACGTGAAAGGGCGTACGGTACGGTCATGGTACCTTTTGGATTTCCTCTTGGAAATTAATAAGTTACGCCTCGCTATTTCGTATGTACGCTGGAGTTTGTACTTTAATAGTTTATGGTAGCTCTCGTGGTTGTACACCGGTTCCGGAGGTTGTTTGCTGTTAGAAGGTACCTCCGGGGTGAAACCAAAGAGACAATCCATCGGCGTAAGTTGGGTACCTTCGTGTACGTTGGTGTTGTACACGAATGTTGCCGTCCTCAGGTATTGATCCCATGATTGGGAATTTCCATCCACAATACTGCGTAGGTATTCTACGAGTGGTCGATGGGCTCTTTCTAAAGCGCCATTCGACTGTGGATGGTACGCTGAGGTTTGAAGCTTCTTGATACGCAGCAGCTTGCACATGTTTTTAAACAAGCTGCTTAGGAAGTTGCTTCCCTGATCGGTAACCAGTTGCTTCGGAGCACCATACCGAGCAACTATTTGGTCAAAGAAGACCGTGGCTACCGTTTCTGCCTCCGCATTGGGTAAGGCGTAGGAATCTATATACTTCGACAGATTGTCTTGAAAAGTTAGTATATATGTATTGCCTGCTGGAGTTCGATCCAGAGGTCCGACTATATCCAAATATACTTTGTCGAAAGGCCTCTTTGCAATGTCGGTGATTACCATGGGCATCCGTAGGTTTGGGGAAGATTTCATGGTTTGACAATCCTTACATTTCTTAATGTAGACTTTAATGTCGCGCATCATGTTCTTCCACCAAAAGTTCCTACGAATCTTGTTATAGGTTTTTATCACTCCTTGGTGTCCGCCCAAAGGAGGATCATGGTAATCCCGTAGTAGTAACTGGATATCCTCAGGTTTTGTTATCTCCATTCCTTTTTCCGTGCAGGGAGGAATGGGATTATCTGGTAAATCAGACTCGTCATTTGTTTGAGTTTCCTGGGGTCCTTCGCTTTCCCTTAGCTTTTTTGCTCGGGCGCGTGTTACTACATTACATCTTTTTAGTTTGGGAGTTTCATCACAACCTTGCAGGATTCAGCTCAAAGCATCCGCATTGGTATTATATTTACCGGGTTTGTACTCTATTTGGTAATCAAACTTCGATAATTTGTGCTGGAATTTTGTTAAACGTGATGTGGGGTCTTTCACGTTAAAAACTCCCTTCAGTGGCTTATGATGTGTATAGATATTGAACCTTCGTCCTTGTAAATAACAGCGGAAATTTCTAGTCGCCCACACAATGGCTAGTAACTCCCTCTCAATGGTGGAGTAATTTCTTTCCGCTTTATTCAAGGTTCGACTTGCATAAGCTACAGGCTGATCTTTGCCTATTTCCCCTTGCGATAGCACGGCACCAAGTGCTTCGCTGCTCGCATCCGTACTCAGATTAAAAGGTTTGGTGAAATCTGGATAGATTAATATTGGCGGCGAAACCAATAATCCTTTTACTTTTTCAAATGCTTGTTGGCATTTGTCTGACCAGGTGAATTTAACGTCCTTCCTTAACAAGTTTGTTAAGGGACGTACTATTCTCGAGAAATTTGGAACAAATTTTCGATAATAGTTCGCCAGTCCTAGAAATGATTTGGACGTTCTTTACCGTCTTGGGAATGGGGAAATCCCTGACCCTAGCTGTCGTGTCGGGATTTGACATTGCCCTTTTTTCAGAACAAACATGTCCGAGGTAGACTACTTCTTTCTGTAAAAATCTACATTTTTCGGGTTGTAATTTGAGATTGTGATATCTCAATTGTTCGAATACCTTCTAGAGTTTGTCATTATGGTTCTCTAGGTTTCTCCCATAGATGACAATGTCGTCCAGATATACAAAGCATTCGATACCTTGCAACCCAGTGAGGACATGGTTCATGAGTCTCTGGAACGTAGCCGGGGCTCCCTTTAGCCCGAATGGTATACGTCTGAACTCATAATGCCCGTAATTAGTGCTGAAAGCTGTCTTGTCGCGATCCTTCTGATCGACTAAGACTTGATGGTAGCCACTGGCTAAATGGTGAGTGACCGAGTTAGTCTAAAATATCCTCTATTCTAGGGAGAGGATATGCACCACCGATGGTTTTGTCGTTCAGTTTCCTGAAATCGATAACTAGTCTCCATTGGGCTTTTCCATCGAGGCCCGCTTTTTTGGGAACTACTAGGAGGGATGAGTTCCACGGACTTTTGCTAGGCTGAATGATATCATTCTCTAGCATTTCTCGAACTTGCTCGTTAATAATTTCTTTTTCTCACTCAGGCAGACGGTATGGTCTTTGGTTTATAGGCGCTTGGTCCTGTACCATAGACAATTCATGCGTTATCGCATTGGTATACGTCAGGTGGTCGCCTTTTAAGTGGAATATGTCGTTGAACTCCTCACATATTTCCACTATTGATTGACACTCCTCAGGACTTAGGTTTTCCCTAAGTGGAGTTCCTCATGCAATTGAGTCAATCTCGAATCTTTTATGGATTCTTTAGGTAACTCATCATCATCATTGGCACTACAACCGGGAACCGGTCTTGACCTTATTTAGCAAGTCCAGAGGCTTGTTAAATTTTCCATAATGAATTGTTTTTTTTTCGGGCAAGGTCATTAGTCTTGCGCCAGAGGCTCCCCGACGGGGACTCGAACCCCGGTCTCCCACGTGACAGGCGGGTATACTAACCACTATACTATCGCGGGGCCCATTTAGGTAACTCACCTCCCGAGAAAAGGTGTCTTATAAATTGGAGGTTTTCTACCTCCGAAGGATTTATCTCAGATCTGCGATGACTTGATTTATTATTCAAGTTAACTTCCGCTGACGTATTGACTCGCTTACCGGTCTGTGTATTTTCCCGGTTTTCCAAAGGAAGGAAGGCATATTCCTTTGTTGGAAGCAACTCCACCAGTATCCGGTCAATGGTCTGGGGGTAATCTAAGATATTGAGTGCCTCTATTTGGGCACCCTTCGCCCTTTTCAAAATACAATTTGGGAGTAAAATCCCAGGTTGTACTTCTTTAGGTACCAATATTACCTCTTCCCGGATCTTTATGGGGAGCCCAATTATCTTCCTTGAGCGCCCTGGTACAATGACCGGTCTACTCATCAAGATTTCCACCTCCGAAGGGTTTATTGGTAGGCATTCTACCGAAGTGTCCCGTTCCTTTCCACTTTTTGGCTTTTGGGCATTTGCCTGGTTGTTAGGGTAACTGGCGCCTGACAGTTTTTCGCAGCCCTTCCCCTGCGTGGGTAAGGTCTTCGGGGTTTTTCCGACCGCAGTATCAACCTTGTTAGGTTCCTGTGATCCGGTTTTCCGTTCGGCTGCCTTTTGTCTAGGTTTTCCCGTGCTTACTTTCTTGCATTTATTTGCAAAGTCAACAGAGAAACTTTCAGGATTTGTGAATGTTCGGGGAAATTCCAAACAACCTCCTGGTCCATTAACTTTGCAATAACGCGACAGAAAGTCGTTACCCAACAAGCCGTCTTCTGACATTCCTAGCAACGTGTCTACCACTTCGAAGCTACAGGGGATTTCATGATGAAGTTTGAACTTCCCCTGTATTACCCCTCTAGACTTTCTCTTGCCAAAAAGTGTATGGAGGATTATGGCCTTCTGGGCATCCACTTCATATTTTTTGTGGAGTGCTTTAGTCTTTAATAAACTGATCTCAGCACCGGTGTCCACAATTAGGCTCGTATATTTTTTACGGCCAATGTCTAATTGAAATTGGACAACTGGAGCTTCAGTCCGCAAAAACTGAGAACAGCTTTGACTATTTTACGAGTTTAATTCGCTCGGGTTGGGGATGTTCCACCCGACCGTTTGGCGTTTCCCGATTTTTTCCCATAGCTTTTCATTTACCAGTTGCCGCCGTTGGTTCTGGTCGATTGCTACTTTGGGTTTTAGTGGAGGGACTCTTTTTCTCGGTGCAGTTACTTCGGTCGGTGCTCTGTTCCGTACTGTCCGTACTAGAGCGGCTTCGACCTGACCTGCGCCTAGAGTTCCTCTGTCGGTGTCTCCTGCCTTTTAAGGTTTTTCCTTTTTGATTCGGTTCTTTTTTCTTATCTGAGCCATTCGTTGGTGGTTCTGGCCATTCCAGGTTAACCGTGCAGGTTGGCAGGTTTTTACGGCGACGTACAGGTCTAGCCGTTGCAGTGTGCGTACAAGCTGGATTTGGGTGAGCTTTTTCCCAGTTGATCTTGTATCGACACTGCTCCCACTTGTGACCGTTTCGGCCACAATACTCACAACAACATCGAACGCTGTACACTCTTCGGTTCGATGTTGGTTGTGGCTGTTTTGAGTTAGGGGGTTGGACTTTTCCCTGATTTGGTTGTTTCGGGGACCCCCCCTGTTCATTTTGTGGCCTTTGTGTAGGTTGTGGCCTTTGTGTAGGTTGTGGCCTTTGTGTAGGTTGTGGCCTTAGTTCTTGTGGTGCGGGATTTTGTGTCGCTGGTGGTACAACTCTTACTCGACAATTTCTTACTTCGTGTCCATACCTAAGACACGAGGTGCAAATTGGAATGTTACGCCGAGTAATGCACTCGTCACGTAGGTGCCCCCTTTTGTGGCAAAAACTGCATGCTACTTCTGTAGTTAGCCGGTATGGTTGTGCGTCATGGCCTTGATGATAATAATCATCCTCGTCCCGTTGGTACCTTCGTACTCCAGGTCCATCGGGCCTTGTCCCGCTGTGTGGTTGATAGTCGTGTGGTGGTGCGCGTGCTGGTTCGTATTGGCGGAACGGGTTCCTCGCAGGTTGAGGGCGGCTTACGGGGTGGGGTTGTTCTGTATAGTGTCGAGTTATTTCGGTCGACCTGCTATAGTAATCCCCATCTCTCCGAGACGCGTCGTTCGTAGGTTGAGGTTGCCTACTGAACGATTCCCGCGATCCGGACTATATTCTCTGTACCTCTGTTCTTGGCGACTTCTTTCATCCTGCCTTCAGGGCGGGCTCCTTGGTCGGTTATAACTATATCGTCCACTCACTGGGTGGTCCTCTATATAGTCCATGCCCTGTGAGTGTCGGTTTGGGCTCCGCCTCGTTGGTTCCCGTCTACTGGTCCCTGGATGGTCGAAGTCTCCTCGCCTGTTTACCGGAGGTTCGTCCCTTTCATCCTCTCTTTGTGAATGACGAGGCGGGCTGCTCCATTTTGTGTTTTGTCTCGCTGGTACCGGGCGATCAAATTCCTCTCGTCTATTCACAGGTTGGTCTTCTCTATTTTCCATTCCCTGTGAATGGCGGGGCGGACTCTGCCATTTTATTGTTCGCCTTCTTGGCACTGGGCGATCACCATCATCTGGTCGATATACACGGTGGTCATCCTTATTTTCCAACCCCTGTGAATGACGAGCCGGGCTTCGTTCTTCGCAAACCTTTCTTCCTTCCGGTGTTACGAAGTCTTCTTCCGAAAAAGGGTCCCTGGTATATCTGTCGGGTGTTATTTCCCTAATTCTGCCACATTGTGGGTGCTTGTGACTTTCTTCCCTCTGTGACTCGAGGTATTCAATTGCCCTTGATATGACACTCATATCGTAGGCATCTCTCTTTCCCTTAAGTTCTTTTTGTCGACTTACCATCCAGATAAGTTGCGAAATGATGCCCTCGAGAGTTTCTTCCTTTATAGCCAATAACTGGCTTCGAAAGGGTTCCTCTCGTATTCCGCGCATCAATACGGATTTGGCAAATTTCTCTATTTGTGCAGCGCAAATGTCGCTGCTTGCTTTTCCATATGAGCGCTCGGCAGCTTCCTTGCACAGTACCACAGCTTGTTTTACTCGGGAAACGAAACCTGTGATGTTCTCTGTTCGGAATTGTGGCATCTCAGAGAGCTTTTCATACACGTCTTCGTATGAAGACTGTGGTAACAATTTGTCCCGGAGTTGTTGTTTGAACTCCCAGAACAATGTTGGGTTTGCCTCATGGAATATTCTATAGGCTTCCCCGCCTAATTGCATGGGCAACCACTCCATGGCTGTCCTCTCCCCACTTTCGCACAAACATCGCAGGGTCCTCCTACACGTATCTACGAACTTCTCTAGTTCCATAGCTACGGTGGGACCCCGTGAACCATTGTACACTGGTATTGATGTTCGTACCAGGTCCATGATTTGGCTAATACCTAGCCTGTTCTTTGATTTGTCCGACTGAGGAGAGGAGGCATTTCTCTTTTCCCTGGTGTCTGGTCTTTCGGTGGAAGAGTTATTTTCTTCCCGCGACATCTCAGGGTTGGGTGGGATCTGACTTTTTTTCTTTTTGTATTGTGTTGTCTTCATGAAAGTCTTGACGCTAAACAGGGAAACCTAACCTTCCCTCTTTTGGTATGGATAGAACCTAATCGATGCTAATAAGATGTGGAATATATATCGCACCAGAGGATTGGTTCTAAAGCCCACAGTGCAAGATGGTTAACTACCGAGCCCCAGAGGATCAATCGACAGTTAAATCTATTCCAACTTAAGTGAAGAGAAATCAGGGTATTTCCTTATTGCTTGTTACAGACCTAATGGATTGTTAAATTTCCACTATTTAAAAGAGCACTAAAGACCAAGACTGAACCAATTGTACCAACTTAGTAGTGTGGTAGGGTCTTGCTAATACGCCTTCACGGGCATGGGGTTCAGCAACACCGCCACTTATAATTGAGGAACTTCGGCCTAAGGGTGTCTCGAAAAACACTTCCCAAACGGAGCGAACATCAAAATAACAAACACACACTGATTCACGTATTCTGTAATTTATTTGATCGACAATATGTCTTTTACGGTTTTTTTATAAAGGTTAAAACAATATCAATTAACCATTTCGGTCAATGGTATATTTGGTCCTTTTATCTCCACTAGAACTTAAGTTTATCTCTATTCACACCTCCAGCCGTACCGGAGAAAAATCCACGTTTTTTATACACTATAGTTCCAAGTGCCAAGATACACGGGATGGCTAATTTTAAGAAAAACACAAACTCGAAAAGGAAGTTATCGGTATAATTGCGACGAATCCGTGATTGTAGATTTCGCGATTCAAAACAGACTCCCTACTGCGCGAGCATATGCCTTGGCGTAAAATTTCTGAATGACTTCCATTCGCCACCATCAGAATGACATCGCAAAGAAAAGCCATAGAAGGGGAGGAGCTACACGATCAACTCGAGGCAGTCAATCGTGATTGGACTGGGAAATATGGCATACATTTCGCATGTGTGTGTATGCGTCGCATACGATCGTCCGGTTAACGAGGATAGATGCGAGCGACGTAATTGCATCTCCTGGTAATGGTCATTAATCAAGGGATAGGTCTCTGCGATCCTATGTCAACAGAGACGCTATTTCCATGATCGGGTAATGGTTATGCAAACATTGCTTGGGCCTGCGGCTGTGTATACAATTGATTGTGTAATGCTTGCCGGCAACCGAACCTTCTGGTGTAAAAAAAAACAAACCGAAGATCTGCTCGCCCTAGGAGAGGCCATGAATCAACATTTGGTTGATAGACATGCAATTTCCCAGGTCCGCTGACGGTTGGCGGCCGTTAATAGGGAATTGGTATACCATAAACAATCCGGCAGATATGAACGCGATGTTTAGGTATTGCAAACGAATATAGGGTGCAGCCATTGCCAGTTGTTAAAAGTAAACACTTGATGGCCACATCCAATTCGTTGCTTGTTTGCGGTCCATGATCGGTGGAAACCGATAATAGAAAACCAGCTATTGCTGAAAATGCGGGGAATGTTTGCTTTGCGTCGGCCGAAACCTTGTCGACGGTGGCAAACTGGTGAAACCTGGTAGCCGCACGCTTAGGGGTGACATGGACAAACAAAAACGAGTACTTTTGGAACTCCGTGTTGATTATGTTTCATTGGCATAAGGTAATAGGGACGTGATGCACTGGGTGCAATGCATGCCCGAGGGTGAAATTTTCGATGCCACGGCTGTGTTTAGTGTTTAGATAAATGTTGAAAGTGTAGTTTGTTGCTAACCTACGAAGCACATATGTTGTACAATCTCGTTTAAATCAATTAGTAGCATCTAAATTTTTACAATATTTCGCTATAATTTTTTGACAAAATTTTTATTTTATTTTATTTCAGTTGGAAAAAGAACTTATTTCTAGTTACTATGATTATTGTCTAATACTAAAAGTTATTCTTTTTGTTTTTTCTCTTTTATATTTTTCTGGTTGTTTTTCTGTTTCTGTGTTGATGCTGTCTCTTTCTGTGTCTGTTGGTGGTCTTTTTATTCTTATTCCTCTGTTTCTATCTGGTTTTTTGTTTGGTTTTTGGTATTTGATAAATTTCTTCTTCTTTTCTTTTTGTATGATTTATTTCTGTTTTAATTTTTTGAAAAATGTTTTTGAAAAGTTAATTTTTTGGTACGTTTTGAAATTTTTGTTTAATTTTTGAAACAATTTTTTGTTTAACGTTTGATTTAGTTTTATATTTTTGAAAAATTATATTTATTTTAAATTTTTTGAAAAACTAGTTTTGTTTACTTTTTTTTTTATTTTGGACCTTTAATATTTTTGAAAATTTTAGTTTAAAAATTATTGTTTGCTTTTGCTTAATTTCCTTTGTTTTTGAATAATTTCAATCTTAATTTGTTTTTGTGTTCTTTTTGTATGATTTATTTGTTTTATTTTAATTTTTGAAATTTTTGTCTGATTTATTTTTATTACTTATTAATAACTATTATTAATTTTTGTAAATTTATTTGTAAAACTTTCACTTTTGTTGTATTTTTTGGAAATTTAGTTTAATGTCTAGCAAAAATTTAGTTCTTTATTTAAATTTTGTTCTATTTCTGATTTTATGATTTTTTATTTATTTATGTAAAAAAATTTTAAAATATCATATTTTTGTTAATGTTAGTATAATTTCTATTTTATTTTTGATTTTTGTACTGTTTTTTATAGCTTTCTATGGATATTTTTTTGTTAAATTTCAATTTTTTGGAAATTTTGTTGATTTTTAATTTTTTGGAATTTTTTGTTGAATTTTTTTTTTTTGTTTTTTTTGTTTGTTTAATGTCTGTTTTTGGATGTTTGAAAAATTTGGTTTTATTTTCAATTTTTTGAAAATTTTATTTCATTTTGAATTTTTGAAAATTTTATTTTATTTTGAATTTTTTAAAATTTTTATTTTTTTTTGAATTTTTTAAAAATTTTTTTATTTCGAATTTTTGAAAATTTTTATTTTATTTTGAATTTTTTGAAATTTTTTATTTTATTTTGTATTTTTGAAAAATTTTATTTTATTTTAGATTTTTGAAAATTTTATTTTATTTTGTATTTTTGAAAAATTTGTTGCTTAATTTCATTTTTTTTTTTTGAAAGTTTCTATTTTGATATTTTTGAAAAGTTTTTGTTTAATTTTTGTAAACATTTTTTAAATTTTCTATTGTTGTTAATTTTAGTTTTATTTCTGCTTTATTTTTGATTTTTTGAACTTTTTGATCCTTAAGAAATTTTTGGAAATTTTTTCTTTTGTTAGTTTCGAAATTTTCTATCCTTTTATTTTGATTTTTTGATTTTTGAACTTTTTTATTTGTTTTATTTTAATTATTCTTACAGACCCACCAGCAAATCCAAGTTCACTTTTTCTTGCTGTGGGAATGTAGGTGCGTAAAGAGCCTCTGGGCTCTTCTCACCAGCAGCCTTGTACCTCCGAGGTTTATTATTTACCCCGGATTTAAGGTTCATTTATTTATGAACCGGTACGCTACTGAATAGATCCTACCGGCTGCGTCAAATTGTCGTATATTATTTTATACAACAATTGTATTTAATTCACAAGACTTACCCCGTGGTCGGCAACTTCAATCTGCTGCGCTGATTTGCGACGGTGATGGTATGAAAAAGACTTAAATTCTGCACTTTTATTTTTTCCTAGTTTCACAGAGCGTCTTCACAATCAAAATGGAAATATTCTTTATCAATCCATTTCGTATTAAATTCTTTAGTCCGCGCCACGAACCACACACATACACACGGTAACTCTTTATTTCATCAAAATTCAAATTATTCCTTTTATTTTACTTTTCGATGCGCGCACACGACTGCCTCCACTCACGGTTAATTACACAAGAAGGACTCATCTCTTGTCTTTTTCCACACATCCTATTTCGTTCCGTTTCCACGGTAGTGATTTCGAGGAAGCGGCCGAGATGGCCAATGGCTGATAGGGGGCGACTATGGCTACTACAAAGAAGATGACTGTTGCAATGTGAATGGGGTCTTAAATGGGTTTTACGTTTATTTAAATTATATTCTATTGTAAAGGGGATATTCTATTGTAATGGTAAAGGGAAATTAGTAAATTGGAGGGAAGGGAAGGAGGAGGGGAAGGATATATGTGAAGACACGAGATGTTAATTCTTCAATGGGGGAGGGATAATTAAATGATCTTTAATTATAAAACAGCGGGAGAGGTGAGATTGAAGTCCAAGAACGAAGGGTGACAGTTTACCCACCCCTGCATTCGCGAAATGGGTTCATTAGAGCCTCCTCCAGATCTTTAATCGACGCACTCTTACCCCCAACTGTAAAAGTCACACAGCAAATCATTAATTCTTCTGATAAACGATGTGCCTTGTCCAAATTTAGGAACAAAATGACCTACGAGAATACGTATGCGACAAATCTGACTCTGTCTGTTATGAAGGTAAAACGAACACCAGCGTAATGACTTCCATCCAGCAGGTAGGGCTACCCACCGACTTCTAGCTTCGGAACCCATTTGGAAATTTCCATATAAATCTCAATATGCTCCTTAATAAAGTACTAACAGATCTCTCGGCTTGCCAATATATTGACAATAAGATGAACTATCAATAACAAGCGTCTTTGAACATAATAGGATGCCCCCCCTCCCACCGCCCCGGGTCATCTTAATACCCTAAATAGAGGTCCCCGCTCCAAAACACAATCGACTCTGGAAAAAGCACATTCTCTCCCTTTCGACATATACGCTCTGACTGAGACCAACCTCATCCCTAGTATTAAAAGTCTTGAACTTTTCCCTCCCTCCTTCAATCTTTTTCGCGATGACAACGTGCCTCGAGAGCTCCAGTTCCCCATGCCGTGGAGTGCTGCTTGCCACTCAAAACAGACTCGCTTCGTCTCTAATTTCCATCTCTTCTTCTCCCAATTATGACTACGTCGCAATACAAATCGACAAGCACCTTAAGTCTCTATACTTTATCTGCTTCTATATACCTCTTAACGACCCATCATGTCATACGACCTCGCATTACAAGCGGTAGATAACCTAACCGAGTTAAGCACCTCCCTAGACGACATCGTCGTTCTTGGCGATTTTAACCTCCCTCTTCTCCAATAGACATTGGCTGACGATCAATCCTTCTACTTCTCAAACCGCGCAAGTTACAGCGAACGTATTATTACAGACGGTCTCACCGACTTATGCCTCCGTCAAATAAGCAATGTTCGAAATCATATGGGGTGACAGCTGGACCTCGTGTTCACAATGGACCCACTCAAGTCCTCAGTTGCCCTTAATCCGCACGCCATCTCTACCACTGACAACTACCACCCCCCGCTTCTCTTATCCGTATGTCATCATCACGTAACCCGGTCTTCTCTACCTCATGACATCTTTTCCTACCACTTCCACAAAGCTAACTTCCGCCTTGTAAATAGACATCTTAGCAAAACCGCGTTTCGCTTTGATCATCTGGAGGTAGAAAAAGCTACTGCCACTCTTTATAAGGAGATCTATTAAGCCATCGCCCTATATGTCCCCTATTCTCGGCACAGGTCATCGACTTCATCGCCCTCGCGGTACAACCGCACACTCCGCACTCTTCGGAAAAAGAGTTTTAACTTGTGGAACATTTAGCTCAAGACGCGTTTTTCCAAAACTACTCCAACTATCTCGGTTCCTTTAATAAATTTACCGAGTTCTACAACTCCCTCCAACTACCTCACAAAAACACAATCCAATTGATCAGTGACCCGATATCTTTTTTCCACTTTATACATTACAAACGTAAATCCGACGCATATCCTAACTCCCTTTTTTATGACACGACTACTTCAACCGACGCCCTAACTATTGCCAATCTATTCGCTTCGTTCTTCAATAAATCCTTCACGGACATCTCCTTCGACACTAACCCGTCTTACTCCAAAGTCTTGTCCGAATTCTCGTTTGGCCCCTTCACCCCTCAAATTATTCAGCATCACGTAGTTGAGGAGAAATTATACTTACTGAAAGACTAGTTCAGTCCTGGACCTCTTTCCTCCTCTTTCCCTCCCGATATCAAAAATATTCAATCTATCCCTTACACAAGGTATCTTCCCTAGTATTTGGAAATCCTACTATGTCACCCCCATACATAAAAAAGGACCTAAACACGATATAAGCAACTACCGTCCCATCGCCAAACTGTCTCATATCTCTAAACTGTTCAAAGGAATTCTTTACAACGCTTTATCTTTCCGTTGAAAATCCATCATCTCACCCAACCAGCATGGTTTCCTTTCGGGTAGGTCGACCACATTCAATCTGATCGAGTTCTCATCCCATAGTCTCCGTGCCGTAGAGAATGGCAACGAAGTCGATGTAATCATCACAGATTTCAGCAAGGCCTTTGACAAAATCTCCCATAATCTCATCCTTTTTATGCTACTCTCACTGGATTTCGAACCCCTATTGATTAAGTGGTTATCTTCTTATCTGAAAGATCGATCCTACCGTGTGAAATTCAGATCCCCCCTTTCCAATCCTTTTCTTCCCACGTCAGGGGTGCCCCAGGGCAGTCATCTAGGTCCCCTCCTATTTAGCCTTACCATCAATGACGTTGACTTCATTATCAAATACTCATCCATCTCCCTCTATGCGGACGACACTAAACTCTACAAAACGATCATCTCTCCTCTCGACGTCTGACTTCTCCAAACGGATCTCGACCGCTTCCTTCTCAACTTGGTGCCATAATAACTGCCTCGAACTCTACATTGTCAAATCTCCACCACCTTCTCCCACAAACGTCCCCCTTCCATCCTACGTCTCTACTTCTGCTAAACCAGCAGATACCATCTGTACCTTCGATACGTGACCTCGGGATCTTATATGACAGGGAGCTTAGCTTCATCCCGCAAATTGATGACATTATTCTTAAGGCCAACTCTGCCCTTAGGTTTATGAAACGCTGGTCTAAAGAATTCTCTAATCCTTCTTCGACAGAAGAGCGGATCGTCTTGAAGAGTTTTGAGTCGTCCGCGTATAAAGAGATGGAGGAGTGCTTGATACTGGAGTCTATATCATTAAGATGACTGCCCTGGGGAACCCCTGTCGTGGGAAGAAAAGGATTGGAGAGGGCGGATCTTAATCTGACACGGTAGGTTCAAACCACTTAATCAATAGGGGTTCGAAACCCAGGGAGGGCAGCTTAAAGAGGATGAGATTGTAGCAAATTTTGTCGAAGGTCTTTCGGAAATCGGTTCTGATTACATCAACTTCGTTACCGTTCTCTAAGGCATGGAGAGCGTGGGATGAGAATTCAACTAGATTGGTGGTGGTCGACCTACCCGTAAAGAAACCGCGCTGGTTGGGTGAGATGATGGATTTGCAGCGGAAACATAACGCGTTGTAAAGAATGCCTTCGAACAGTTTTGGAATAAGTGACAATTTGGCGATGGAACTGTGGGGATGAATGGTATAGTGTGCCAGACACGGGCACTCGGTTCACTCCTATCCCCATCCGTCTGTCACTAAAGTTCCAAAAATGTTCCGCCAAACACTGAAGGAAAACTGTTCACCCGGAAAGTAATCACCTGGACAAATAAAACACCGGCGTATGTCGTTCGAAGTTAACTTTTTAATTTTATTATTTTTATTGGTCCATAAATCTTATTGCACTTAATTATATTAAAGAAACAAAATAATTACGCCAACGATAAAAAGAACGCACAGAAACAACATATAAGACATTAAACTTATTTTAATTAAAAGCGCGCTTTCTCGACTCGACTTATGGGTATTCGATTCGCGTCCCCGTGCGCGCTGGGGACCGGGAGCGACACCACCGTGATGGTCAGCGGATGTGATTGAACTCAGCGATATTCGGCTCGTGCAGAGCCGACTCGCTAATTGGGTGAGGTTCTCCGAGAGAAAAAGTGTTCCTCTCGTGGTGAAAACGGCGAAAGGTCCTGTAGTGGTGTGCGTGAAGTCGATCGTTGAGTTCGGATGGTTTGCTAACGCTCGCAGGTCAAAGCGAACGAAACCCAGACAAGGGATACAGAACAAAGGAAGAAACCTAATGCATCGTCCGGTAATGAGGGCCAGCTGAGTAAATGGCAGCCACTCATTAGATGCTAAAAGGGATTGAGATAATGGATATCGTGTTTCGTATCTCTGCCGACTGGGAGCATCGGATTCTTTTGTTTGCATATGTTTATGCTTTTGAATTCAATCCGGCGGCTAAGCGCGCCGTTGGTGATTGTTTGTAGATTCAAACAAAGAAGTATTTCCGAGAGAAGTGCTTGCAGCTGAATCAATTGTTGCAAGTCTTCGGAAAATAATTTAGATGGATACACAATGACGGTTGTGTATACCATCTGTGTCAATTATGCATGGCATCTATGGCGACGCCAGGATCGAATTATAGTGGGAATATCTACACTAATTGGAAATTCGGTTTTCGGTCGCTAATGCAGAGATGCATTGATACATGTATGAATGCCCTTGTAGGAATAATTCTTTGCAGGCATTTCCAGGTAATGCATTGAAAGCATTAATTATCCCTGGGAAGGAAATGTTTTTGCTGCCGGGAGATTGCGGCGCAGGTGTGGGGAGGTTGGAGTTCGCCTAGCAACCGAAGGTACCGAATAGTTTTGGTTTTATCCACCTGTATAATGGAAAGAATTCTTGTAGGGAATTTGTATGCGAAGAGATGCATGAAACGGTAAGAATTCTTTTACAGGTACTTTTAGTTAAATAAATTTGATCTATTTGATGCATCCAGCATTTAAGGTGCTAATGCGATTGCATTAGCAAAACTTATAAGATTGGGTTGTATGGGGGTGCTTTAGGCGGATAGGGGTTCTTTAGGTGGTGAACCGTGGGGTTTGGCAGAACCGCCACAGGACGTTAGTTACTAATATCTTTTTTTGGCCCCTTCTTACTTATGGGGCTGACAAAAGAGGATTTCCAAATATTTGGGAAGACACCTTGTGTATGGGATAGATTGAATATCTTTGATAGCGGGAGAGAAAGAGAAGAGGAACACTTTTTTAAAAAGACACCCGGAAGTCCATCAGGTTCAGGGCTGAACTCGTCTCTAAGCAAGTTTAATTTTTCTTCAACTAGGTGGTGCTGGATAATTTGAGAGATGAAGGGGCCAAGGGAGAATTTCGGCAGGTCTTTGAAGTAAGAGTGGTTAGGCTCGAAAGAGTTGTTCGTGAAAGATTTTTTAAAGAAAGAGGCGAAATGGTTGGGTGTAGTTTGTGGGTCGGTTGAAGTAATCGTGTCATAGGAAGGGAGTTGGGATAGGCGTCAGATTTACGTTTGTAGTTAATAAAGTGGAAAAAAGATTTGGGGTCATTTATCAGGTTGTTTTGTGTTTTTATGAGATAATTGTAGTAAAGGGAGTTGTTAAGCGCGGTGAATTTGTAAAAGGAACCGAAAAAGTTGGAGTAGTCCAGGGAGAAGCGTGTTAATAGGAAAATGTTCCACAAATTATTCTCTTTGTTCCGAAGTGTACGGGGTTTGCGATTGTACTATGGAGGCGATGATACCGATATCACATGTCGACCATAAAGGATATATAGGGAAATGGCATTGTACACTCCCAATCACTAGGATGAGGCGGCACCTTTGCAAATGATTTTCGCTCTTTATACCTGTTGGAAATTTTGTACGTGGAAACATATACTACCTGTGAATAGGTACGTATTTTCCCAAAAGAAATTCATTAAAAATTAGAGGGTAATTAAGAAACGACCATTGGAATTTCCGAAGATAAGATAATAAACTACTTAAAAAGGGTATAAAAAAGTGCGTCACTTAGATTGCGAGTATTTCGTTGCAGGAGTGCACATGAGCGATTTTTTAAAAACTTTTGTTTAAAATATTTAAATTTGAGAGATGGAAGGAAACCACGGGAAGTGGTTATTGGCCGGATGATGATTAGTTACTAGGGAGACGCCGCCCGCCAAGCGGAACGATGTGCGCTCCTACCCTTTTTGTTGTGGCTGCCTGTGTAGGGGTTGGGCTTCATGATGCCGGTCTCGGGCAGGAGCTCGGCTACCTACTGATCAAGGTGGAATACATTGAAGAAATCGACTTCCGACACAACTTATCACCCATACTTCGTTTTGTAGCTGGATACACGAGATCGTGGTTTCTCTGAGTGGTGCGGATGGCATTTCGTCGTTCTTCGGTGGTATACCTTAATGCTTTGTAGTAAGTGAGCCCTTCGACACCCCTTGATCGCCTCTCGCCTTTGCGACGGTCTTGCGGATGTTACGTCTCCAGCGCCGTGCTTCCTCTTTCGAGGGAAGAGCGTGGGGGTTATAATGTCTTTTCTTATTTGAAACAATTATAGTTCTTAGTTATTAAATTAATTATAGGTTTTATTTATTTTTATATTTTATTGAACTCAGCTATTTCAAGCTGAGCTCTAACTTGAACTAACTCTTACAATATAAATTTTCCTGTTTTTATAGAACATTTGGTTCCAACTAACTGTATCGTATAAAATGAACAAAACAATCCAGAAGTCTCTGTTTATAATTTTGAATAAACTTTGAACGAAAATCAATGTGGCTATGTTTTGAAATGAAAAATGTGCTTGTTATGAAAAGGGGCATGTTTTTAAATGTGCTGTAGGTGACTGGATATAGAATATTGTGTCTGTTTATTTATGAATTGTATTAAATGAGAATGTAAGATATGTGAGGATGTAGTTTTAAAGGTTGTGTTAGAAAGGACATGAGATTAGTGTTAAAGCGAATAAGGGTAGTATTCTGGAATACAACACGGACGTGAAGTGTATTCGAGGATCGTGTCGCGCAGGTGGCCCATGGTGGGCTGCTCCATAAACATCCTGCATGGCCCATGGAATCGATGCCGACGAAACCTTCCCCCCATTCGCTTCGAGGAGCTGCGATCTGCAGTTGCAGTCTCGACCAATTGATCTGGATTGGAATTGTAAGTTCGCAATCCACGATCAATGGTCATGTGATGGCTGGTGGCCGATCTCCTCACCCCGGAGCTGCGCCTGTTAGCACCCATCGCAGGCGAGTAGCCTGCGCGATGAGGCCGGAGAGTTCATTTTTCCTTAACCCTTCGAGGATAATGGCGGGGTAGAGGTCTTATAGCGTTTGGAATGATAGTGAAGAACGTGTGATTCGAACTGACGCTATGGCAGTTAGAATCACCAAAAATTGAACCAAAGCGCAACCAATCAGGCCGCCACATTCGACTGATGTGGATTTTGTTATATTATCGGTATGGTATACGGCTCTGGTACATTTTCTTATTCGATTTTCGTTCGGTGATCTTCACTATTTGCTTGTGTATTGTGTGTGTATCTGTTACAAACGCCACAGTCTGCTCCAATGATGAGATCCACCTTGTCACCGGACGCGATGTTCGGATCTGCCATGGCCAGATCCGCCACGAACGTGAGATCCCGTGCCATTGTTCGTGATGGCGGCACGTGCACCGAGAGACGCGACAAGATGAAAGGTTTCTGTGTCCAATGTTTGGAGCTGTGGAGGCGAGGGGTGATGGTGATTTTTGCTTGAGCCTTCGCAATAAGGCAGCGAGCACCTCCGACAATGTAGGTGGGAATGCATAGTGCTTGGCTCCGAAGCGAGTAATTCCGATATGAAGGTGGCGCTAGAAGACGGGTCTACCAGAGCCATAACTATAACCTTCCGTTGGAGTTCCGATATGACAATAACTCGAGCGGTTGCGAGCAGTGCAGTTTGCTGAGAAGTGGTGTTGACCGTATGTGAGCAGATCTCTTGATTGCATTCGATTCCAGCGGCGGATACTGTGCTCGCTCTTGGATATGATGAGGCTGGCCTGTTGATGGTGGTTGTCCCGGCATGCAGCTAGATGGGGTCTTCGTTGGCATTGCCCGCACACCTTGATGGAATGGGAGTCGCGCAGCCGGTGTCGACCCAAACAGTTGTAGCACAGGTTCCTTTTGTCTGCAAAGGATGAGCGACCGAGAGCCTTCGAAGGCGGAAATGTAGTGTGAGACCCTGCAGAACGTGCATAGAGCCCGTTGCCTCAGTGATTCCGGCGATATTGTATGCATCGATACACGCGATTTGAGGTTAGATATGAGACCGTCACCATTCTGGTAGGCTGCTTATTATTGATTGACTGCAGGGGACGTCAGTTCATTTCCCACATGCTTGGTTGGGAGCGTCGGTAGCTGCACTGAAGGCAGCCCACTTCGCGGAAGCCTTCCTCGGCCTCGGCGATGAAGTCTTCCGCGAAATATTCCTGGCTTTGAAGCTCAGGGGCTGTCATGTGCACGATTTCTTCGTGCCGCCTAAGAATACCTTCCCATTCGAGGTGAAGGTCACGTTTGAGCGCCTCTATCGTGGTCAGGTTGGTTGTTCTTTGTCCTGGAGTTTGAGGAGAGCCCGAGACATTCTATCTTGCGCCGTGAACTGAGCGGCGATATAGTCCCCGATCTTTGCTATGTGACGACTTGAAGGCGAGCGAACTCTCAGCGAAAGTGTCCCGCGTTTTTGTCAATGATGTATGCGCATTTTCACTAGTCGATCGCGGTTCAGTCTATCGCGCGATGTAGGTGATAATAATTCCGCTCGAAGGACCAAATAATATTGCGACGCGTCCAGAGAGAAGCAAGAGTCCGGAGCGTCCAAGAGAGAGAATGTTTGGATAATGTCGAAGCGAGTCCACAGGTTATCCAGCGTCCAAGCAAATGTTATCGACAGAATGGCCAAACGAAGGGGCAGGTATCGTCCGAACAAGTCCGCGGGTTATCGAGCGTCTCCAGGCAAAGGTTACGGACAGAATGTCCAAGCAATGGGGTAGGTAGCGTCCGAGCAAGTTCATGGGCTATGCAGCGTCTCCAGTCAAAAGTTCTTGAATCAAGAGGAAAAGCAGTAGCGAACCGATGAGTTGATTTTTGAATTGTGGCGGTTAAGTGGCGTCCCCTTTCTGTCACCGAC
Source organism: Microdon myrmicae (assembly GCA_963931805.1). Classification (NCBI taxonomy): domain Eukaryota; kingdom Metazoa; phylum Arthropoda; class Insecta; order Diptera; family Syrphidae; genus Microdon; species Microdon myrmicae. Next base: position 65,547,285 of record OZ007502.1, read on the forward strand.
GCGTTGTCAGCTAGTGGGTGACAGTTGGCAAATGGCAAGTAGATGTGAACGTACTAGCTTTCTCGAGTACATTTATTTGTGAATCCGCAACAATATCCCATCTTTATAAGGCACCTCTTTACATATATAATATAATAATAAAACATTACGGTGACTATATCTCTAGAGGGCATGTTTCAACAGAATCTGAGAATTTTATAATTAAGAAAATAATTATATTTATTTTTTGTTTCATTTCTTGTAAATATAATTTAATTTGATTCTGAGAAAGTTTTGACAGCTTTTTTTCAGCCACCTGTCCATCGCACTTTATCGCGATAGTTCCTCCACTTGCCTTGTGTTAAGCGGAAAACCTTACACCCCTTAATACTTAACTTTTTGGAGCCAGCCTCCACCATTAATCGTGGTACACGACAAACCATCCACTTAAAGGATGAAGCGTTCTGCAAGCCCTAGCATTGCCCCCCCCCCCCCCCCCCCCCCATACATTAAATATCCTCATATCTATTCAATATCAAACAAATTGAACTATTCAATTCAAATCAAACAAATCGAACTGTTCAATTTGCTCACATTGGGTTCAACTTTAAAATCCAATACGAGATAAACGAACCATATGTTCGACACGAAAAATTCCCTGGATCGAAATGTGCGGACCAGATGACCCGTTTTCAATTAAAATTGTCGAGAATCATCAAATGCGCGTCTGCAATTTTATAATCCTTTAAAATTTTGTTTACCCAAATCTACTCCCACAATCAGCATTCTTTTCCATTTTCCTTACTCAATTACAAACCAACAAGTTGAACCACATGTTCGTTTTATCGCCCACCGACATTGAGGATCTTAAAAGCTCACCAGGAAGATCCTTTGTTGATTGTTCCTTTGTGTTTTTCCTCTTTTTATCCCACTGCGGGAGAGATAAAGAAAGTGAATGGCGGGTGGCAAAAAAGGCCATGCAAAAAAGAGGGAGTTGGATGGAAACGAGGGAAGAGAGGTTGTGTGGTGACGTGTCCGCAATTTTTGAAGAATAATTAAATGCTCCTCATTGAAGAAGTGGAAAAAATCTAGTTAGTGGTAAATCATTGTCTGTGCGTTAATCCGTTAATTAATCTATGACCCGTTTGTTTGTGCAGTATATAAGAAACATCGTAATAAGAGAAAAATCAAAGTACTCTAAATATATAGATGTAACACATATAAAGGTATTCTTTCGGCGGATTTGATTATACTAACTGTGATTAAAAATATCAAAAAGAAAATGTAACTTCTTTTATTACATTTCCTGATAAGAGGTGTAAATTATTTAAAGCAAAAAAATACTTTCATTGGAGAATTGCTCCATAGTGGACATAAGATCCTCTAACGGGCTTTCAACAAACCAGCGCCAAAGTACATCAGGAGGAAACCGCCATGTGGTAATACAATTCAAATAATAAAATAACACAAAAACTTAACCCTAGACTTGTAACTAAGCAAACAACTAAGTTAACAGGTAAGTAAAAAAGGTAACTAGGTAAATTTACAGAAATAAAAATTGCTTGAGCATGTGTAATGGTATATTTCTGTTGTTATTGAGTCTGATCATTGTGGTTGCCCTGATATGATGAAATTTGAGATAGTAATTAACACATCACCACTAACTGAATTCCTCTCATAATTCGATTCGATTCGTTAGCTCCTGTAGAACTGTTGGGTTTAATTAAACCTACATTCATGAAGCTTCTTTGGTTATACAAAGGCAATTAAGATGAGGATTATGTGATGTTATGGCAAACAAATGAAGTTGTGGTAATTAATTAGGTCGTTTTTGTTCTCAGTTTCCACTGTATCTTGCACTTCAATCCCTCAAGCGCCTGACGGTATGAAGTGAAACGATAAGTTCGAAAACAAATTAGCACATACCGCAGAACAGAATATACATTTCCATGGGATCATCTCCATTTTGTTGGTTGGGTAAATTCCTCTTCATAGGGTACGTGCAGTCAACCGCCGTAAAAATAAAGCCATTTCCCACCCGTTCTAATATACGAGTGCCAGTCGAACGTAAAGATGAATATCATACTGCTAAGTGTTCAATAGAGAAATGTGCAAAGGACCGTGACAAATTACGAGTATCCATTGTGTCTTTATCGATGCTTAAGAAAGCCTGGACAGGTCATTTAAAATAAAGGACGCAATTGTCCTCTAAGTGCCTCTAAAGAGTTTTTCTTCGTTAAAAATGAACAATATGGCCAACAGTATGCCATTCCCAACATTCCATAGAGTTACTTAAGTCGAAGTTGTGACCGAGAAAACCTACCGAAGTGTTTCTGGCATCAATTTTATCCATTTCCCACATAACAGACGTCCTGTGCCTTTGTCGAGTTCATCATCTGGTCGGAAAAGCTTCCTGAGTGGCGGTAGAGTATCTTTCAATTCTCACCGACAAGAGTGATGAGTTTACTCATCTGAAAATGTTTGAAAGAAACTATGAGGAATTGAAAAGTTCTCCTTAGGCGACATCCTCATGGCATACGGCAATGTTATTCGGCGTTGCGAGTAATATTTTCCAAAAAAAAAACTAATCGGGTTGTCGCAATTGAGCATGTAATCATAAATTTCATTCCAAAGTGTCCATTGTGCGACTACGTGCCTTACAAATTTCTATTGATATCTGCATCAAGTCGAAGGATGTTGACTTCTGCCATCTGTTTTGTCGAGAGATTTCTTAATTCGTACATCGAATAGTGCGATATATGTTATGGTCCCGTAAGTCACCCTTTTTCGCTCAAATGCGGATGTTAAGAGGACCATTTACTTAATGGTCACTAGCTAAAACAGAAAGAATTGTTTGACCTTAATTTGAGAGGAGAATGTCAAACCTGATATTGTTGGAATGTATATAGATGGACTGTAGGCGAACTATGGTTCTAAATGGCTGTAACCTGGATTGAGTTCCTAAAATTCGAAACAAACGTTGCTAAAGATAAAATAGAGTGATGGAATTCAGCATTGCTTTACCATACCTTAAAAAAAAAGAAGAAAAAAAAAGCTGATTGCACAAGCAACACCACATTGCCAACTCACAGTCAATGTAATTCTTCCCATTGATTGTCCCATTGCACAAGCAACAACATATTTGCCACACGATCAGATTACAGGCACTGCACTGGCGTGAGACACTTCTACCTCCCAAGCTGTAAGCTATCACATTACCGGCACATATGTGAGGGTTCTCTATATTACGCTGAGAACCAACCCACAATTAGAACCACAATTTCGCCTGCTGACCGCGTACAACACCAACCCCATTCCCTTTCGTCGGCCTATTTCACCTGTACAAGGTACCCTTCCAAAGGATGCATAACCTGAATTCATCCTTCTATGCAGATAATGCATCACCGAATTCAGCTTTTTCAAGCCACATGACAGTAATTCAAATTCCCTGAAAAGGCAACATTATTTGATATACCACATGAGATTTCCTATCGGAAATCGAAAATCTCATCCCTGGTTTACAACAGCAAAGCATGGGCAAGGGACGCTGTTGCTACATAGAGAAACGGCTTGGGTTATCGCGAATTCCTTTAGTCTTTTTTCCACGCTGATATTATTCCAAGCCATCGCGGCGTCCTTTGACCTGCGCCAGACACGGCCATTCGCTGGGGATCAAAAACCCAGACTCAGGTGAAAAGTATGAGAAATATACTTTTGAACCCACCCCATTTCCCCTTCGCGGAGTGCATTTTTGGTTCTGCACTCTGAGGGCAATCTGAGGGTTTCACTTTCGTTGCATGCAAAAGCAAATTAACCCTGCAATCGTTATGTTCTACGTTGCAGTTTTCCCATTCTCCCTAAGTTCATTGACTGTTGGGTAAATTCGCAAGAGTTTATTCACCTTCATGGGCGGGGAAATGGGAGAATGCGGATGAGCGTGCGATCAAGAATGGTTGATCGTGTGGGGAAAGAGAGTCCCTAGGTAAGCTGCTGAAGTGAGTCGAAATCCAACCACCCCAGCATACGCATGGGAGTGAGCACACCCTTTTTCGTTGTACGGGTTCCTAAACCCAAGACACAGTCGAATATTAACGACCAGAGTGCACAGGAGTTGTCAGTCTGAGTTGACGTAATTTAATACAAAGTTTATGCGGTGCGGCCAACGAATTATATACAGTTCGGGATAAAGCAGTTTAATTTCAATCATTTGCACAAAGAGAATTTGCGTGTAGTTTGTAGTTCGGTCGGGCTGTCATCTATGTACTATAGCTTATCATTGACGCTACTAACGAAAACTAGAGAAAAATTATATGCACATACTGAGAGCATTAAAAATATCAAATAAGATTCATTAAAAATAGTGTCGAACTGCTCGTAGTAAAATTTATGAATTTATTGTGAATCATTTAGTGAGAAATTCGGATTTGAAATTGAACGTACTTAAATATACAAGGCGCACCAGTGCAACTAAGCGGTTTATAAACAAAAATAAAAATAAATGAAAACGAATTTCAACAAAACCAGTGCGTTTTATTTCTCCTTCCTTTTTTGCGAACGTCTTTCGGTGGAACAATCGTTGGGGATATTAGTTAACCTGTGCCCGTGTCCGGCACCGACAAGTACCCACACACATTTCTCGCCCCACACCCAAAACCAGTGCCACATCTGGAACAAACGCGCCACCGGCGTCTTCAAAAATGGACACGCCGTCTAACATTACTTTCGTCAAAGCGTCAATTAGTTGGACGGAGCGACAAAGTGCCGACAGATGTCACATCAAAGCACCAATCGGTTGTAGGATGCGAATGGCTTGGGCGAGGGCTATCGTATTTCCGTTGGTACGGCTAGGTGCAAATGTCAAGCAAGTATTATACACCGTTCCACACAGTACAGGCAAATAAAGTTGCAAATGACAATTAAGAAATATACCTTACTCGGTCTAGGCAAATGGTCAAAGTCCAAGTGAAGATGCATCGTTTGGGTTTTTTGCACTTAGAATTTGGGTCTATAAAGAGTGATTGCAAGGTGAATAAGTGAGAAAGAATTAACCAATCAAAGTAAATGGATGCAGCCTTGACACGGAACAGCGGTCACTTTGCTCTGAATAAAATAGTAGACTCGAAAACAGAGTTAATCCAGTAGCCAAGTAGGCCACTACCTAAACCAATAAAACTAATAAAGAAGCAAAAACTGACTTTTAAATAACAACAGACATTGGTGGACGGGGGTCAGGAGGAGCCATAGAACGACGACCGTTAAAATTGGTAATTCATGTTTCCGATTATATTACACAACCATCAGAAAGTAGTTAGAGATATATAAAAATATAAAAATTTCTACGACCAATTTTTAAACAGACAATTTAGAACTCTCTATAAAAGCAGTCGGATGCCATCGTCATCAAAAAAGGGTAACAGGTCGTGTATTGAAGTTGTGGGGAAGATGGCTGCGACGCCAGCATGGGCGAGGGTTCTACCACCAACCCACTCGTTCACTAAGCGGTTACACGGAAGAGGCAACAGATGAAAACCAAAACGCTGTAAGACCAGAAGGAAGAAAAACACATCAAAACACATTGGATTGTTTTTATTGTTTTTCTGTTATTTTATTTAAATATCGCAACCACAATAAACTGGAATTAACATTTAAGACAGTTGATAAATTACTTTTGTTCAAATTAGGACGACGTTATTTTATTTTAATATCGTAACTATAATAACTTTCGTTTAACTCTAAACACACCACGCACTGAAACACAACCGGTTAAAAATTAGAAATTGGAAATTAGCACACACTCGACTGGAGCTGAAAACTCGGCTACGTGGTGTATACGCATCTCCGCAGCGCTACGGGGAGCGGAAGACCCACCGACCGAATGGGTGGCTGGAATACGACTCAGCGTTGCTCTGCTCGATGCAGAGCCAGTTTGCAACCGGGAGTGAGTTTCCTCGGGAGAGAAAGTGTTTCTCTCGTGGTGAAAACAAGGAAGGAGGACTTGGTAATGTATGTGTATGTGTGAGTGAAGATCATAGGGGTTTTTTCATACACAGGGCCATGGGAACGAAACCGAAATCAAGAAAAGGAATGATGCGCATCAATGAGATGTGAGTTCGGCTAAGTAAAGTCACTTTTATGTACTGACGGGGAAAATTGGAAAAAAAAAACGGGCAAAATCACAAACAAAAACTCAATAATAATGAATAAATTGTATTGTAATGTGACGATAGTTACACGACGGAACCTATACCCCCATGGTTGGAAATCAACATCACCGTCGAGAAGCCATTATTCAATGTATCTATGTCTTTACCGTGAGGATAAGTACCTAATAATAAAAACCAAACGTTTTGTAAATTTATCATTTTAACTGAAAGTATGTGGTGGCATGTCATACTTTTGTGAAATAAAATTACGTGTGTTGTGTCTTATAAAGTATGTAGGTTTTATTGTCTAACATATGGTAGTCACTATGAAATCAAGCAGGTTTCTTGCCTATTCACCAAAGGATCCAATTAACAACGAACCACCACACTTGAACCAGGCAAATCGTCATAATTTTGTAATATAAAATTGTGTGTATTGTGTTTTATACAGTGTTGAGGTTTTGTGGGGTGGATGAAGTATTGTGCCGGACACGGGCACACGGTTCACTTCACTCCCCATCCTCACCGAAACAAAGTTCCACCAGTTAACAAATTTAAAAATTGTCACACACAAGAAGTAAAACTCCGCCACAAGACGGTTAAATGAAATTTATAAATTGTTTATTGTTTGTCTTTTACATTTTTGTATGATTTATTCGTTTTCACAAAAACTATTGAACACTTTCGTATGAACTTAAGGATATTGTTTTATCAAAGAGACTATTGTATACCGATTTTTTTGCCGCACTATATGTTTTCGATAATAAACAATTTGGGATCAATAAATTTGCGTTATTTCATAGATTCACGGATAAATTTACGTGGAAAAATAAACTAAAACTTCCTAGAGTTGAAAAATAAAACACACACGACTCCGGGTATATATTCGCGTGTTACTGTTTACGCTTCTCCGCTGGTGGCGCGGAGAGCGGGAGTTTCACCGTGCGACCAGCGTGGTCGGAGGATGGAATAAGACTCAAACGATATCCTCACCAATAAGGATATCGTTTTTTACCTACCACCAGGGAAACGTAAAGTCTCTCCTGGTGGTATAGGAAACCAGATCTTGTAATACAGGTCATGGTGGTATGTGTGGGATCGTTGAGATCAATGCTATTCACACGTGCAGAGGAACAGCGAAACAGGCAGGCGGCAAGGACCAAAGAAAAGGCGACCAAATGGTTCGCTCTTTAATGAGGGTCATGTTTATACGATGCCTCGTCGCTATTTTCGACGTTAGGAGAAAAGGGTGCTAAAAGCAATATGGATGTTTATGGAATCTCTGGCTGCAATAGAAACCGGGTTCATATTTGCATTAGGAAATGCTGGAGAATTTGGTTTCAGCGTCTATTGCGCTAATTATATGCAGCTGCTTGGGTTGTTTGTTGGTAAGACAAACAAAAAAGGTTGCCAGGCAATGTGTATGTATGGTATATGACGCGGCTGGGAAAATAGACGGCGCGATATTTATGGTCCCTGTCATGACGGTTACATTGATTGCAATCCGAATTATTTTGTTTACACAAATTTGTCTGGTGCCGAATTGGTTCAGAATACCAAATAGGAAAACAAAGAAATCTTATGAAAAATTGTATGCGAAGGAATGCATGAAGGTAAGTTTTCTTTATAGGGATTTTAGGGTTATAATAATTGGGTCTGTTTGATGCGTGAAGCATCTAAGATGCTAATGCGAATTGCATTAGCGAAAGCTGGTGCACACCCGGGTTATGGTTATGGGGGTATTTTCAGGAAGGCGAGCCGTGGGATCTGGCGGAATCGCCACAGTTTTACTGTCTGAGACATGATAGCCACTACGAAAGCACGCAGGATTCTTGTCTGTTAACTAAAAGATCTAATCAACAACGAACACGACATCTAACCCTGGAAAATCGAGCGTCACACGAAAAGCAGCTATTTCGCGTATTGGGAGGATACTGAAGAAACAACTCACATACAAGAGTTTGGCTGAACAAAACTACAAGATGTGTTCGGCATCGGCTCCGAGCCTAAAAATCAACAAGTTCGAATGCTAAGTAAAAGGCGAACACCCAGTTGTCACAGCTTAAACACATAGGCTTGCATTTAGGAAATCAAGCCGAAGAATAGACGGTGAAGCATTCGGGTGGACTTGTTTGTCTGTTTAGACTTGGTGTCGCTAAATAGAGGCAAAAAATCCGAGTTTAACAGCGGTAAACGCTTGCCGATAACGGATCTCGCTTTTGTTAGCATTGAGAAACCCAGAAGGGAGTGCGTCGGATATGTATACACATAGCGACCACATCGTAATTTTTCAAACGACGAACCTGACCTACAGAAGTAGTACCGCGTAGTGTAAGTCTTTCTTCATAAACCCATGCTGGACTCATGACGATGAATATGTAATTGTCATAAAGTTTCGCTCAAAGGGATGCAATTAACTAACAAAAACCCTACTTATTATTTGCGATGCTGCTACACCTGTACGCACACATGTACAGGTTTTACATACTAGAACCACCCATATCAATAATATACTATGACCGACCCCCATCGTTTTGATTAATGCTAAATTTATCAATTCATCAATCAAATTCTCGATGGTGACATCGCTGGGAATAAAATTTGAGAGGAATCCCCATTGTGGCTTTGGTTTAACTAAATCCTGTTTCAAGAAAAATCGCCTCCATGGAATCCGGTAGTATTCATGGTCCTACAACAATGTGCATACAAAGATGTGTATACAACAATACGATGAAGACATGCGTAAATATCGTTGGCACCATTGTTCATCAGAATTATGACAAAATTACCTAAAACACTCAATTACTTAAAATACACCGGTTGATAATCCATGGCATATGATGATGTACAATAAATGAATCAAAGATACATACATTGTGTACACTTTCAAATAAAATTACTTTAAAAACAAAGGATAACTCGTTAGTTCTGAAGAAAATGGAACAACAACGCTATGATGGTACATTTAAAAAGATATCGCAATCATCATTTAAGCATTTTTGGTCTAGCATTTAAATTAGAAACTAGTAATATAAAACGAAATAAAAAATATGTTGCAAAAAGTTGTATTTGACAAGGTAAGTAGTGGACGGAAAGCTAAGTGTAAGGCGAGCAGTCGAGCTGTGTTTTCTCGAATGGTCGAGAGCAGTGGTTCATAAAAGTGAAGTGGTCTGTGCATAATCGCTCAAAAAAAGTTACCAAATAAATTTTAACAAAAGGAAAAATAACATTGGATGTTTTTTTTTTCCTTGGTAGCCCATGCTGTCGGTACCAGAATAGGGATTGGGGAAAATTTGCTCTTAATATGGCAATCGCACACTCTGTCGAAGAATAGTAAAGAGTTGCTCCTTGCAATCCATACTCAAGTCAACACTACTTTCGTCAACAAACCAGAGATGGGACAGGTGAGATTTCCACAAAATATTTATTTGATACCCTCAACACAGTGCTGGAGGAACAAGGACATTTCAGACTGTTCGAACATTAAAAATAACGCATGCATACAAACAAATAAGGTAGAGGTGGGCCTGAAGTAGATGAAAGATGATCCGTGCAAACGTAACATAAACCATGGGGCAGAAATTTTACATTAAAACGCTGGAGTTTCGTTTGTAGGAACGCGAAAGGGCATGATTTCTCTAACTCGTCTACGCCATCATTCCCTGTTCCGTGCGCTCTTCCTCCATCACTTTTGCCACCTGATCTAATTTCTTCAGGGTCAGGCGTTATTTTATCCTCCCATCATCGTTGCGGCCTTCCTACAGGCCTGTTTTCATTGATAACGATAACGAGTACAATACCGTATGCGATTGTAATTACGTATGAAAGCAGAGTTTGGTTGTATGCGACCGATTAAGAGGGAATTACCAAATGTCTGATATAGCAGCTTACATCTTACTGTGATCCTCATCAAAAGAAAGTTCGACACAATATACATAATAGTCTCAGCCGAGGCTACGTTAAAAAAGTAGAATTCAATCAAACGAGAGACTTCAAAGAACGGTTTCCTTAATTTAAAATCATGATAGGTGTTACTAACCCCCGCTTGGTAGAGATCTTGACGTGGTGCGGGGGCTTAAACTACGTTGAATCACTCAGGCTATGCTGACGGAAGCATACACTTCCAGGAGGGCCACCCTACACAGTCCACATAGGACAGGCTAGCGAGGAGTAACACACGAAGATCTACCACCCCCCTAATCCAGCGTGTCACGCATCACCGTGCCCATTGGATGATTTGCAGCTAGGGGTATATCGGGTGTATTATAACGGCGCCTCTCTGACACCGAGTCGAATCAGTGCAGTAAGAAGACCTTACCATATCAAAGAGGCGCTCTGATATGGCGGACTATTTGAAACCCCAGAGTGTTCCCACGAAAGGAATTATCAATCTCACGAAAAACCCGGTTGGCGTAGGTGTGATGAGCCGACACTACCATAAGGGAACAAATCATCAGGAAAACACCGACTCGGCAAAGATAAGACGTAGGGAAAAACGGAAAAAGCGGGATTTACTGTTTATGGACCTGGAATGTTTTCGTAGAAAACGAGAAACAATATAAAATGGACATCGTCGCGCTTCAGGAAGTTCGACGCCCACATCAAGTAATCGAAACCAACGGGTTTACACTGGTGTGTGGAGGTACCGATACACATAACCTCGGAACTGGCTTCATCATAAGCAAGAAGATTACGTCCCATGTAAAAGATGTGCAATTTATTAATGACCGAATGTCGGTGCTAAAAATACAGGGCCCATGGTACAACTATGTATTTATGAACGTACACGCCCCAACAGAATCTGCGGACGAAGAAACGAAGGACACGTTCTACGAGACCCTAGAGGAAGTATTTGATGGGATTTCATCACTCGATGTTAAAATCCTCCTCGGGAAGCTCAACGCGAAAATAGGAAAGGAATATATCTTCCTTCCAACTATAGGTAAAGAAGGCCTACACGACGTTTCAAATGATAATGGAATTAGAATTGTCAAGGTCGCAGCATCAAAAGATCTGGTAGTGAAAAGCACGTTGTTCATGCATAAACAAATTCATAAAGCCACATGGATATCACCCGACGTAACGCGTAACCAAATATACCACTCGCTCAGAGAGAAAAGACACCACTCGAATATCCTTGACGTAGGATCATATAGAGGAGCAGACTGCGACTCCGATCATCCTCTAGTGATGGGCAAAATTAGGAGTCGGCTCGCAGCAAACCCACGTGGGCAGTTACGGGAGACGAGCAAAAAGTTCGACATTGATAAACTCAAACACCTGCGCAAAAGGGCTGAATAGCAATACGAACTAACGAATAGATTTAGCATCCTAGAGAATGGGTGTAGTGAGGAAGAGGAAGCCAATAGTGTGGACACTAAATGGACATCGATCAGAGACACAATCAAACAAACAGGCCAAAAGGTATTTGGATTTAAGAAAACAATTAAGTCCAAACCTTGGTTTGACGATGAGTGCAGGGCGAAGATCGAAGTACGTAAACGCCGCAGAGTGATCGACTTAGAAAGATGTGATAAAGTCAATGCAGAAAGATACGCGACGATTCGGAAAGAGACAAGGTGACTCTTCAAACGCATAAAACGCGAATGGGAGAAGACTCGGACCGAAAAAATCCTAGAAGATGCCAGAGCAAAGAACATCAGAGGTATGTATGCCGGTATGAATTCATAAAATTTAGAAATGGCTACCGAGGGAGAGCCAACATAATTCGAGACGCAAATGGCTGTCTGGTGACCGAAAGAAACAATATCATGACGAGATGGAAGCAGTACTTTGAAAACCTGCTCAATGTGCGCACCCATCAACCACAAATAAACGCACTAGACGTACATACAGCCGAGCCTCAGATCCCAGAGTCATCTTTCATCGAAGTTGTAGACGCAATAAATCGATTGAAAAAAAATAAGGCTTCCTGATTCGACTGCATACATGCACAGGCATGGAGGAGAGGCAACCGCTCGAAAGATCCACTAACTGATTAAAACAATATGGGATAAGCAAGTTATTCCGGAAGAATGGAAAGCCTCAATAGTCATCCCCATTTTTTATAAAGGCGACAGATCTGACTGCGAAAACTACAGAGGAATATCATTGCTCCCAACCACATACAAAATACTAACAAATGTCATACTGGCGAGAATCACACCGTGCGCAAAAGAAATACTGGGAGACTAATAATGCGGATTCCGTCGGAACCGGTGAACAAGTGACCAAATTTTCACAATAAGGCAACTGTGGCGGTTCTGCCAAACCCCACGTCTATTTACCCGAAGAACCCCTGTAGCGTTCTACGAACTCACAATTTCACCCAGGTAAGGTTCCTTACCCTCCAAGGAACAGACCTACCTGAAAACGTTACACGCGCCCTCAGACGCGTGCCCCCAAAAGTCTAATAGGGGCCAACAACATGTAGCCAACGTTGAGCCGACACCAAAAAGCAAGGAACCGAACATCCCAAAGCTTTTAATGCCAAGCTCAACATCAACATTCGTAAGTCAGCATACCTGAAACAAGATAGAAACATTCATTCTGCCTGCGCCCAGGAACATTCCATTGAATCGGTAATTTCAAACATCTATGCAAGGAAGTGCTATCGCCAGAAAATGATCCGATCAACGGTGCACGTGCGGGGAGTCTACCAGAAAGACCACCCAAATCCGTCGATACAATAATGTATGTTGGTCATCCACTACCAGATTCCTGGGAAACGTAAAGATCTCAACGAGATACGACGCGAATTTGTACGAGGGTAAAAATAACAAAAGGAACTACTTCAGTTCCACGGTCCTTACTATATTTTCACACCATTAGAAAGATCTAATGGATTGTTGATATTAATTACAGAAGTTAAACAACTCACAGACTTTACGTCCATACAAACTGCAGGATACCCTCCGGCCTGTGTGCCAGATGCCTTATGCAAATAGAGGCGGCATTCTATCGACGGCCGTCGAAATGAAATTCGATCACCACCACCGAGGGTGATAATGATGTATGATGATGAGCGAGTTTCTCCTTTCAGGAAAATAGGAAATTATCCCTGGGATAAAATAGCATGCTGTTAACAGAGATTTCGGGAATTCTGTTGACAGATCAAATAGGGAAGTTTCTCCTGTACGGCTACAGATACCAGTTTTGAATCTGGGTATCTGTGTGTGGCAGAGGCAGTCTAAATTTGATCGTCACCGGGACGAGAAGCCTATTTCGAGTATCCGAGGAGTGGACAGCAAAATCGCGATTGTTGAATGTCTATAAGTTAGTGCCAGTCGATGTGTGTATCTTGTTGATCGCGAGGTGACTTAGAACCGTGAATAGTTTGTCAGAACTTGAGAACCGAAAGTAAAATTCGCGGGCAGACATTGTGTCGATGGAACTGATTGGCCTAGAACAAACAAAAGAAAAAAAATTAATAAAAGAGGTTTGTAAATAAAACAACTTCTTCGTGTTTCATTGATGTCCGTGTTCCAGTGTGATTCTCTCCTTCTTGCAAACAGTATTCGGCGGAACACTAGGACAATCTAAAAACGACCGCCAAACCCCCATAACTACAACCCAACCGTCATAGTTTTCTGCTAATGCAATCGCATCAGCACCAGTAAATGCTTCACGCATCAAGTATCTAATGTATTTAGCTAAAAGCTCCTGGAAGAGAATTCTTACCTTCATTCATTAATTCGAATTCAAAATTACCGACTACCTAGAATTCTGTCAAAACTTCATAAATTCCAATTCCAATTCGGCACCTTCGGTTGCCAGGCAAATCCCAATCTTACCATATGCATTTTCCCTACACGAATTCCTGAAAACGAAACAATTTGGTTTACATATAATGTAACCATCATAACAGGGATAATAAACATCGCGTCGCCTATTCCCAGCCTGATCATGTGTACAATAAATCCCTTTACATACACATTGGCTGGCGACTTTTACCCAAGGTAAAAAGCAAATATACGCATCTTGCGTCTTAAGGCATAAATTAAATCCTATGGCATAGGCAAATGCAAATAGGAATTGTGTATTTACCCTTGGCAGCGATGCCATAAACACCAATTCCCTGTGAATAAGCCAAAACCAATTGGCACCATGTTCATGATGTATGGCGGCTATCACCATAGCCGCAATGCACATCACAGACAATGATCTACACGATATCTTTGTCGCCCACCATATTTCTGGATCCGCTTCTCATGACCTAGCGGCATGAGCAAACAGAAACCCATTAGTAACCAATGTTCATACATACATGTGTACCACTACGATCTTCTCTATGAGATCGGGTTACCTACCCCCAAAGAGAGACTTTACGTTTCTCTTGGGATAGAAAATGCATGCTTAAATTAAGAGAGCCAGTACCAATGGCCGTATTTCCTTTGCCAGCGAATCGATAACCAGGAGTTCGATTGCAACCGCCGGCCCGGTCGGTTCACTTCCCGCTCTCCGTAGTGCTGTGGAGACGCGTTTACACCCCGGAGTCGTGTTTGTTTATTTTCAATGTTATAAAGTGTCTGCATCAGGCTAGTGAATAGCGAACAATAGTTTATAGTAAATATGAAGATTTTTTGTTACTTAAAATAGAATAGAAATACAACGGCATAGACACTTGAAGTCGCGAGAGAATTAACCTCAAGCTTCGGTAAATTAAAATCCGCCGCTTAAATCAAGGAACAATATCATGTAAAATAGCTTACCCGCTGAATGTGTGTGTAATAAGTTTAGAGTAAATACGAACCTTTTTAATTAGAATCAGACAATAAATATAATAAATACAATAACCGAGAGTTTTATTTCTATTATCAATGAGCCTGGATGTTTAGATGTGAACAATTCATGGACTTAACACGATGAGTTTCGAGAACCAGTCCCTGAGTGTTTTGTTGCGAACAATCGTATAACTACATGAACTTGCTGGAGGAAGGAAGTGAATCAGCGCCGTACGCCGGTGCACAAAACTTCCTCCCCACACAATTACTGGAAAAGAAGTGGGAATACGGAGATACGGTTCACCAACTGTTCGTTGACTTCAAAAAAGCCTACGACTCAGTCGTAAGGCAAATACTCTACCATATTGTAGATGAGCTGGGAATCCCGGAAAAATATGCCGCCCTTATTCAAATTTGCATGAACGAAAACAAATGGCGAGTTAGAATAGAAAACCACCTCTCAGAACCTTTTGAAATCCGGGACGGAGTAAAACAGTGAGATGGCCTCTCACCGTGTCTTTTTAACCTTGTTCTCGAGTATGTCATCAGGAAGGTACAAGACGACAACATGGCCGGATCATTCCTGAACGGGGTCACACAAGTGTTCGTGACATCGCTGTCTTGGGCGATATTCTAGAAACTGTACATAAAAACAGTGAAATCATCATGCAAGCGGCAGAAGAAGGGGGCCTAGAAATGAATGAAGACAAAACGAAATACATGATTATGGCGAGAGCAGGTAGAACTCAGAGAACACAAATAAACATCAGAGGCAAGATATTTGAAAATGTTAAAGAATTTAAATATCCGAGAATAATACTGACGGCCAGTAACGAAATGTCGAAGGAAATTAACAAAAGACTACACTCCGGCAACGCTAGTTGGCATGCAATCAGGAAACTGCTGAAATCCAAACTGTTATCACGTAACATAAAACTCCGTGTCTATAGATTCATAATCATGCCGA
Source organism: Microdon myrmicae (assembly GCA_963931805.1). Taxonomy (NCBI): domain Eukaryota; kingdom Metazoa; phylum Arthropoda; class Insecta; order Diptera; family Syrphidae; genus Microdon; species Microdon myrmicae. Next base: position 65,563,097 of record OZ007502.1, read on the forward strand.
TTGCTCTATACGGATGCGAAACATGGGCCCTCACGAAACAGAAAGAAAACAAATTCCGCGTATTCGAGAATAAAGTTTTAAGGGGTATATTTGGAGGTAAATATGACGAGGAGGCAGGTCAATGGAGGAAACTCTACAACCACGAATTGGAAGAGCTATACCGCAAACCTACAATAGTGAGAGTAATCAAGTCGCGAAGATTAAGATGGGCCGGACACGTAGCGCGAATGGGCAACGATAGGACCTTGTGTAGAGTTCTTGACGGTAGACCAACGGGAAAGAGACGGGTAGGACGGCTGCGACGAAGATGGGAGGACAATGTTTGGTTTGACCTTGAGGAGATCGGATCAGATGGTCAAGCGTGAAGGGAGAGTGCACAGGACAGGGAACGACGGCGGAGTCGAATCGGTGAGGTCATGAACTTCCGGGATCCTACAGACCATTAAATAATAATAATAATGATAGGTGTTACTAACCGATACATAAAAAAGGAAAATATCCTCACGTTTTCACCATGTCCGTAAATTGAGCCCGATTGACTTTACAGTGGATTGTGACCCTCCTGTAACTAGTACACAGTTCTGTCACTTTTGTCTACCCGAAGGTGAACGAAAAGGTGATCTCCAAATAAAATTTCCCCCACCTAAACTAATCACAAAATATCATCAACAAATAATTCATAAATATTTGTCGAATGGATGCCGTGGATGTAGACAATTAGAAACGTCGCTAATCGCATCTTGTATAACCTCTCGAGACATCTTCAAGTATAGAATACGAATATGCTAACAGAAATCTTACGACTCGACCTGATGGTCACGTACGCGTAACCCTGGGTTCGATGATGTGTGTTGACAATATATATCCAGTGTACAACTTGCATACAACCCAATGTTGTACGCTGTTTAGTTATGTATGCGGAATCCCCTGTAATGGGAGGATATGTTGGGTTTCCCAAAAAGGACAACATGTTTTTATAATTTAGTAAAATACAAAATATATGAAATAAAGAAAACGTTTTTTTTATATAATATTTTAAAGTGCAACTATATTAAATTCAAACTATACTAAAGACGGATGACAATCAGTGACTTTTCCACTTAGCTGCTATAACGTTTCCATCTGGCTACCTATTGGGAAACCCGTTGACTAATTTAAAAAATATATCGTCCTTATGGGGAAACTCTACACATCCCCAATTCTTTTTTGGTTGGTTTACGTTGCCGGTGTACCCCATTATGTTTTTGCCCATGAATATGTTTCGTGTTCATCGCAAACACAACAGGAAAGAACGTCACTGCTCATCGTTTTTATTTCAGTTGTGTATTAAGTATTCACTTAATTTCTGCCTAAACTATTTATGTTTCAATAAATAGATTGGTCGAAATATTTAATTTCTTATCTAAACGAACAGTAGGGGCTTTCGTAGCCAACAACTACGTTTCTAAGCACTAATTCTTTTCGTCACTAAAGTAGTTTACGACGGCGGTCGATCGTTGTTTGGGTTAATTTAGAAACTCGGTCACCATATCGAAAACTTGCTCGAAAATGGAGTAGTTCATAACCGATAAGTATTTTCATATAATACTCTTTATTCCCTGGTATTCGGCTGATGGCGCTCCATCAAATATAATCACCGCCCCCACACAATTATAAAATGTAACGTGATACTATTTCACATTAAATGAGTCACGTTATGAGTACAATCCATATTTTATTTGATAACGTATGATGTAATAACATAAAGTTACAACAGTGTGATAGTTGGGATATGAGGAATGAGAATTTTCTACCTTATCAAAACTTGAGGACTCAGTGTCAAGTGTCCCTTTTAATAGGAAGTCACCATTCACACGGAATAATAAATCTTCCCATCAATAGCTTGAGTGGCAAGTTGGAGTTTCCACAAAGCTACTGTTCTATTCTGTAGCCATCCTGGATGATGAGTGTAATTTCCGATGTGAGTAGACATTATCGCAATCGGTTGATTGATGATAACCGTCTTCTTATGTATACATTGAATGTAATTGAAAAAATATTCCGTTTAAATACTGTAGAAAATTCACATAAATCTTCCATAAAGGACGATTACACCAACCATAATTGGCTTCTAAAGTCCGAAACGTTGTTAGGGCTGAGTCAGGATTTCTGTAAACAATTTTATCAATTCTATGGCGTTGATTGGTATTTGAACGACCCATATTGTAAAATGACAAATCTTACACTAAACAGATGGAAAACATTTAAATTTGATAGCTGTCAAAATTACACAGCTATATTTTTCGAATTAGGACACGAGAACTCATCATTTAAGCAGATTATATATGAGTATTCATAAAATTCAAATAAAATATTTTATATCATTTGCATCGTTATTTTATGATGTATGATGTATGATCAAGTTATCCTCGATTAAATTAAATAGAAAAACGAGACATGGACAAGAACCTAACAGTGTTATATGGTGCAATCAGACTGCTTTATACAAAATGTCTTGAAAGGTTGCAGTAGGATGAATTTCTAAAGCTCTTAATAAGCGGCATGAGTAAGGGAATACAATTCATTAGAAAGCGATTTCCATCATATAGTGCCCTTCTTTCCAAAAGGCGATTATTTGACATAGGCTATAATCCTATAAGATGATTTCTCATTTCGATTTAAGAAAATAATTTGACTCCAACGAGCTGAAACGTATATCAAGGACGTGTTCCTGAAATTGTTTTCCATGTCCTTAAAAGGTTCGTTTTATCTCTCCCATATATCGTCTAACCTTAGACACCCACCTTAACCCACTTGTTAATATATCCTGGGACACGAATGACAATTTGCTGGAAACGCACAATTCGTTATGGATGACTGGTACCAAGATTCAGCTTAAAATCCATTTCACAAATTGACTTCCTTTTGAACGAGTGCTACAGCAAACGAGACAAAGCTGTTGTTGTTGATTCTAGAACCGATACGAATATTGTGCTTAACGGCAGGACGAAACGGCGAAAAGATTCCAATCTTTAAAAAATAGAAAATCGTTTAATGTTACTCTTAGAAACAAGAGAGTTGTTTCGAGATAGATAAGTTCTCTGGGGTCCAAAAAATCCAGAGCTGTCTAAATAGTACGATCGATTTGACGCGTTCGCTCTGAAGTAATCAATTGTAAGGTATATATTATTCCCGTCACATAAGAACAAATTATTGATTGACTACAACTATGATAATTTTGATGCTGAGGCAATTTCTACGGGTGTATAAAAGTCCTGCAGCAAATTTTCCGGCACGCATTCTGCACAGAAAATGAAAATCGATTTTGGCATGTTTCATCCGTCAACGAGCGTTCAGACTGTTGTTGAAAATAGAATCACGTTAAATAAATTGTAATTGGCGTTTTGTTCGTCTGTTAAATATTATTTTTATGAGGGGATTTATTGGAAAAAAAGCAGCGATATAAACGCCGTTTTACCTGAAATGGTGTTTCATTTAAAGATAAATATTTTTTTAACTAATTTACTGGGTGTTTACGCAGTCAATTATGTAATAGTTGATAAATATGTGTAAACGCCTGATGACCTACCTTTCTGACTTTTGAGGGCTATGTGCAGTGACAATAATCTTATCTCGGGAGCATTCTATCCCAATGATATGTATCTGGAGAATACCCTCCAGAATGGGTTTATTCCCCCAGAAGCGTTTCCTTTCTTGGATCAAAACGGCCTTATCTAAGACATGCATGGAGTCCCTATTATTTACCACGCTCTCCGTGGTGCCAGGGACAAACGAATTCTCCATGATAGTGATATCTCCAATGCCCCAGACCGCATGCGTTTTAGCACGGCGATCAGTGAAAGAGATAAATCAGCCACAGATCGAACATCTCCCAAATGGTGGTGGCTTCTCAACGAGGAGAGGACTTCACTTCCTCAGATATAGTATGCCTCTCAAGGGCAACGCTCTCCTTCCTCTTGTCCCCCATCCCCCTGTCCTTCTGTCCAATTACTTTTGTGTAGCTATTTTATTTTATTTTTTATTTCTTATTATATGTTTTATTCGTTTCGTTTTGAAGTTTTTGTTTGTTATTAAAAAAATAAAAATAAATAAAAAAAAATTGTAATAATATATACATATATCAGGTCAATTGAAAAGTCCCCGGCCTGGCACATAGATGGCGGCACTAGAATTAAATGATTTTTAGTTAGCCCTTACCCTCAAAAGACGCGTGTATAAATTTGACAGATGTCGGATCATTAGCTTGTGAATTATAGTATTTTGAGTGAAGCAACTTCTGTTTTTGTGAAAAAAATGGATAAAAACGAATTTCGCGTGTTGATAAAATATTGCTTTTTGAAGGGAAAAAATACAGTTGAAGCAAAAACTTGGCTTGATGACTAGTTTCCAGACACCGCCCCAGGAAAATCAACCATCAAGGATTGGTATGCTAAGTTTAGACGTGGTGAAATGAGCACCGAAGACGGTGAACGCAGTGGACGCCCAAAAGAGGTTGTTACCGACGAAAACATTAGAAAAATCCACAAAATGATTTTGAATGACCGTTAATTGAAATTTAATGAAATAGCAGGCACTCTAAAGATATCAACCGAATGTGTACATCATATCATTCACGAATATTTGGGTATGAGAAAGCTCTGTGCAAAGTGGGTGCCGCGCGAGCTCACTTTTGACCAAAAACAACGACGAGTTGATGATTCGGAGCAGTGTTTGGAGATGATCAAGCGTAATAAACCCGAGTTTTTGCGTCGATATGTGACAATGGATGAAACATGGCTCCATCATTTCACTCCGAAGTCCAACCGAGTGGACTGCACACGATGAACCCGCCCCAAAGCGTGGAAAAACGCAACAGTCGGCTGGCAAGGTTATGGCGTCTGTATTTTGGGATGCGCGCGGAATAATTTTCATTGACTATCTTGAAAAAGGAAGGACCACCAACAGCGACTATTACAAAGCGTTATTGGACCGTTTGAAGGACGAAATCGCCGAAAAACGACCGCATTTGAAGAAAAAGAAAGTGCTGCTTCACCAAGACAATGCACCGTGTCACAAGTCAGTGAAAACGATGGCAAAAATCCATGAATTGGGCTTCGAATTGCTTCCGCATCTACCGTATTCTCCAGATCTGGCCCCCACCGGCTATTTCCTGTTCTCAGATCTCAAAAGAATGCTCGCTGGGAGGAAATTTTCGTCGAATGAAGAGGTGATCGCCGAAACTGAGGCCTATTTTGAAGCAAAGGACAAATCGTACTACAAAAAGGGTATCGAAAAGTTGGAGGGTCGCTATAATCAGTATATCACTCTCGAAGGGAATTCTGTTGAATAAAAAACGAATTTTGCCAACAAAATGTGTTTTACTCTGGAACGCCGGGGACTTTTCAATTGACCTGTTAGATGTAAACGAGGAGTCCCTCTAATATATGACTTATTTCATATATTTATATATATATATATATATATATATATATATATATATATATATATATATATATATATATATATAAGAAACACAAAAAAAATGTACGCCGAACGGCATATATAAAAATCAAGTTGTAATGTGTAATTTAGAGAGCTCGCATAGAGCCAGTAAGTTAATTTAAGGAGTGTGATTGCAGAAAAGGGTTTAACATTTACCCCTAATATTATACATGTAAAAAGAATTAGGAAAATAAATGTGGTTTAAAAACTAAAAAAAAAAAAACCTTTCTGACTTTTATATAATTGTTTAATATTATGGGGAATTAATCATCATCATCAGCACTACAACCGGAAACCGGTCTTGGGCTTAATTTAGCAAGTCCTGAGGTTTGTTAAAGGTCATTATAGGCTTGCGCCAGAGGCTCCCCGATGGGGAATCGAACCCCGGTCTCCCGCGTGACAGGCGGGTATACTAACCACTATAACATCGAGGAGCTATAGGGAAATGAATACGATGTATTAATTAAGACTGTTTCTCCGAGTTGTGGATTTATATAATGTTATTTGATTATTTTTTTATTTCCACCTGAATTAAATTAAAACCATTAAAATTAATAATAAATGAGTAGATTGACAATAAAAAACAATGCATGGAATAAACGAAACAAAAAATAAAAACAATTCGGGAAAGCAATTGTGTGGAAAGCGCATTCGGTGGAAAACGGGGATATTGTTTATTTACATATCTTACTTCTCCCAGGTAAAGTGACACATATAGCACAATAGCAAGAGTCGTCAGTTGAACTTACATTTGCACCATCAAACACAAGACACAACATCCTTTGCAACTCATCCATTGAAGCAGCAATGGAATGTTGTATTCATTTCTTCAGCTAAGAGGACTATTTTTGTCCTTTTTTTTGAATTCACCTATTTTCGTACTTAACCATCTGAGATGTTTCTCGTGCAGACTATTCTTTTGTCACTAGAACTACGTTGACGAATGTTTTAGAAAAGGAATGCCGTTACCCAAAAAGGGCATTTAATGAACCCGTTCTGAAATGTGGTGGTCCTGTCACTGGAAAAGTAAGTTGTCAATATGAACATATTTCCTCTAACCGTGGTTGTAGTTGCCAATAATTTTAACTATGAAATTACCTAATCCATCCCATTATTCCTTAGTATATCGATTTTTTTAGGATAGTCTGGCGGTTTCAATAACGCCACCTCTCGCCTTTTACAGGCTCGATATCCAACTTCCCCCTAGGACATAGAAAAAACTTAAAAAACAAGTATTGTGGCAGTTCCATTGAACGCCACTACTTACCTTTACATAGTTATTCTATAAATACCTGTAATGCTGTAAATTCATAATATTCACTGATGCAAAATCCATCAGCACCAAACAGACATGTTCCTTATAAGCAATTTGGTTGCACCACCAAACAACCAACATGATCCAAACCAATTCATTACACATGTCTCCGAACGAATTCTGCTGCACACATGCAAGAGATATTTCTTTCCTTCTTGTTTATCTACAAGCACATCGGTCGGTAAACCGATCGACAGGCATCAACATCCGATAAGCATTACCACCAGGGGCATGCCTGCATACAACGCAGCATATTCCTAGGAATCCAATTCGGTTACGACATTACGTAAACGATATGAATCCTCAAACTTGACCATGCACACAGAAAGAAAATATTTTTTCCCACACGCGTGCATGGCAAGTCGCATCAGAGGACGCCAGCAACGTACGCCCCATCGGCTTGGATGCCTTACGCAGTACCAATCGGATAAACATTTCCTTTTATAGAATTATTATATCCATGGGTCACATGCTCATTGACACAGCATGCGCGTGCGAGGTAATCGCATCTGTGTGTGTGCACATCCTCTCCATGATCTTCATCTAAGATCATCCCTTATATGGTCACCGAAGCGATGGATGGAATTTTGGTATTCTGTCGCTCCGGTGGCAATAGTTAATCGCGATACGGATTCCGTGGAGGCAAGTCGGGCCACCACGTTAAATAAATCGGCAGTCGAGCCTTGGCCACAGGTGGATACGTTAGAATGTCGAGCATGTAATAAGAATTAATTTAATCAAATCAATACCGTGTTGTCTGTGTAAACTATTTTAATGTTTATTTGAATGTACATAAGCAAATTTGAAAATACAATGCTTACTTTAATTTAATCAAATCAATACCGGGTTGTCTGTGTAACTATTTTAATGTTTATTTGAACTAGACATAAGCAATTTCAAAAATGTATGATGGTGTGCTCAGAGTCAATGAACCATAAGGGGTTAGAATCATTGGGTACGCAGATGATTTGGCAATAGTAGCCGTCGCTAAACATCTAGATGACCTGGAGAATATTTGCTCCCAAGGAATCCAGACCATTAAATGCTGGCTAGATATGGCCGGACTGTAACTAGCTGGACATAAGACGGAGGCAATTTTAATAAGCAGCCGCAAGAAAGTTGAATACCTTGATTTGGAAATAGAAGGACAAATAATCAGATCCAGTCCCTATATTAAATATCTTGGTGTTATACTCGACAACAGGTTGAGCTTCAAGGAACACCTGAGGATAACGAGTGAAAAAACGGCAAGAGTATGCAAAGTTTTGGCGAGACTGCTACCCAATGTTGGAGGACCCCGTCCCCACATAAGGAAACTCATAACCAGTGACAACACCTCCACTATAATGTATGCAGCTCACATATGGGCAGGAGCCGCACAGTATAATTCATACATGAGGGGAGTGAACACAGCGCATAGACTAGGATCACTAAGAGTATGTTGTGCATTTCGAACGGTATCCGAAGATGCAATAAATGTTTTGGCCGGGAGGACACCGCTTGACATTGCAGCTAAAGAAAACGCTGCCTTGCATAAGTTCTCCCAAGAGAATCGTTGGAGAATGCGGTCACAATTAGAGCTCTCAAGCCTAAGAGAATGGCAACGAAGGTGGGATTCTTCCCCCAAAGGTAGATGGACCCACACCATGATACCTGATATAGAAACATGGGTGAAAAGAAAACATGGCGAGCTGAATTACTATTTGACTCAGCTAATATCAGGACATGGATGCTTCCGGCAATACTTGCACAAGTATAAGCATGTGAATCACCCATACTGCTTGTATTGTGAAGGAAAAATAGAAAATGCGGAACACGTACTCACCGAGTGCGTGAGATTCGAGATTGCACGAACGATTTTGGAGAGACACACGAGACGGACAGTCACTCCGGCTGGAGCAATAGAATACATGTTTAGTTCAAAACAGGCATGGTCCGTAACCAATGGTATTCTCTGTGAAATGATGTAGCAGTTGCGACGTGACGAGCGGAGTAACAGGTAAACTCCGTCCCGCCCCGCGATGGAATATCTAAAAGAAAGTTCCGCGGAGATCAACGGGAATATGAGGCTGGCGGGAGGCGGTTTTAGTCGGTAAAAACCCGGCATGCTCCTGGATCGGTCTAGAGGTATCTTTTGAAGGTTTCCATCTTCCTACGGAAACCAAAAACAAAAAAAAAAAATAAACACAGTGCCTACCTGAATTTAATCGAATGAACACTGTGTCTATTTTATAAGCCATGTTATATATAGTAAAACTGAGAAAAGTAAATTACGTGTTTTGCTCACCCCTTATTTCTTGCGCCGGAGTCCAATGACAATCGAGTTGGTAGGTCTTAGTGAACCAGGGCATCCGCCGGCATATAACTAATAAAGACCACGAAACCCGCAATGGTATTCTTTTGTGCTGCGACTCAGGCGCCATTCAGACTCAGAAGAATGCCAGACAATATTGTAACGCATCAATGGCTTCTTCTGCCGATGCAAATCCTTGACCAGGCCATTTATTCTTGATATTCGAGTTTAAAAGGAGATTGTTAACTTGTAATACAAGGAGGCGCAAAATGAATCACCCTATCGGAAGATGTTATAAGTTTTCCAAATGGCGTCGTACGTCAATCATATTTGACATTTGTGAATAAGACAGCTGTAGTATACAAATAGACAAGCAATGGAGCGCTATACTCCGCTAGAGCGTGGAATAATTGTGTTCATTTTTTTTACCAATAATCGGTCGGTGGTGTTAGCGCAGCGTGAATTTCGACGTCGATTTCCTAATCGTGTCGCGCCAACTTTAATGAAAGACTTACACATGTTCCCGTACAAAGTGCAAACAGTGCATCAGTTAATGCCTGCTGACCGTCAGTCGCGTGTGAATTACTGTCAAGCCAGTTTATGCAAGCTTTGTGGTTCTTGAATATACTACACAATTATTCCTTAAACGGTAATATTCACCCCACCTTAAAAAATCGATATTTCACTTGATTGCCATTATAAAGAGGCATTCAACTCTGTTTTGTTACTTTAATCGTATAAAATTCATTCAGTGTGCCTTATAGTTTTCTTATATATTATTATAGTCGATAATATTTGTAAAATTTAATGTACAAACCATATAAGAAATAAAACTACTACTACAACTACAACCAACCAACGGATTTACACTGGTGTGTGGAGGTACCGATACACATAACCTCGGAACCGGCTTCATCATAAGCAAGAAGATTACGCCCCATGTAAAAGATGTGAAATTTATTAATGACCGAATGTCTGTGCTAAAAATACAGGGCCGATGGTACAATTATGTATTTATAAACGTACACGCCCCAACAGAATCTGCGGACGAAGAAACTAAGGACACGTTCTGCGAGACCCTAGAGGATGTATTTCATGGGATCTCATCATTCGATGTTAAAATCCTCCTCGGAGACCTCAATGCGAAAATTGGAAAGGAAGATATCTTCCAACCAACTATAGGTAAAGAAAGTCTACACGACGTTTCAAATGATAATGGAATTCGAATTATCACGTTCGCAGCCTCAAGAGATCTGTTAGTAAAAAGCACGATGTTCAAGCACAAGGAAATTCATAAAGCCACATGGATATCACCCGATGGCGTAACGCGTAACCAAATAGACCACTTTCTCATAGACAAAAGACACCACTCCAATATCCTTGACGTAAGATCATATAGAGGAGCTGGTTGCGACTCCGATCATCTTCTGGTGCAAAATCAGGAGTCGCCTCGGAGCAATCCCACATGGGCAGTCACGGGAGACAAGCAAAAAGTTCGATACTGATAAACTGAAAGACCTAGGCAAAAGGGCTGAATATCAAAACGAACTAACGAATAGATTTAGCATTCTAGAGAATGGTAACAGTGAGGAAGAGGAAGCTAATAGTGTGGACACTAAATGGATATTGATCAGAGACACAATCAAACTAACAGCCCAAGATGTATTAGGATTTAAGAAAACAATTAAGTCCAAACCTTGGTTTGACGATGAGTGCATGGCGAAGATCGAAGAACGTAAACGCCTCAGAGTGATCCACTTAGAAAGATATGATGAAGTCAACGCAGAAAGATACGCGACGATTCGGAGAGAGACAATGAGGCTCTTCAAACACAAAAAACGCAAATGGGAGAAGACTCGGATCGAAAAAATCCTAGAAAATTCTAGGGCAAAGAACATCAGGGGTATGTATGTCGGCATAAATTCAATTAGAAATGGCTACCGAGGGAGAGTCAAAATAATTCGAAACGCAAACGACTGTCTGGTCACAGAAACAAACAATATCGTGACAAGATGGAAGCAGTAGTTTGAAAACCTGCTCAATGTACGCACCTATCAACCACAGATAAATGCACCAAGCGTACACACAGCCGAGCCTCAAATCCCAGAGCCGTCTCTCAACGAAGTTGTAGACGCAATAAAGCGATTGAAAAACAACAAGGCTCCCGGAGTTGACTCCATACCGGCAGAGCATGTGAAGCATGGAGGAGAGACAACCGCTCGAGAGATCCACCAGCTCATCCAAACAATATGGGATAAGGAAGTCACTCCGGAAGAATGGAAAAGCTCAATAGTCATCCCCATTTTCAAAAAAGGCGACAGATCTGACTGCGAAAACTACAGAGGAATATCATTGCTCCCAACCGCATACAAAATATTAACAAATGTTATTCTGGCGAGAATCACACCGTACGCAGAAGAGATATTGGGAGACTACCAATGTGGGTTCCATAGGAACCGGTCAACAAGCGACCAAATGTTCACAATAAGACAACTGCTGGAAAAGAAGTGGGAATATGGAGAGACGGTTCACCAACTGTTCGTTGACTTCAAAAAAGCCTACGACTCAGTCGCAAGGCAGAGACTCTACCATATTCTAGTTGAGCTGGGAGTCCCAAAAAAATATGCCGCCCTCACTCAAATTTGCATGAACGAAAACAAAGGGCGAGTCAGAATAGAAAACCACCTCTCAGAACCATTTGAAATCCGGGACGGACTAAAGCAGGGAGATGGTCTATCACCGTGTCTTTTTAACCTTGTGCTCGAGTATGTCATCAGAAAGGTACAAGACGACAACATGGCCGGATCATCCCTTAACGGGGTCACACAAGTGCTCGCATATGCGGATGACATCGCCGTTCTGGGCGATAATCTAGAAACTGTTAGTAAAAACTGTGAAATCATCATGCAAGCGGCAGAAGAGGTGGGCCTAGAAATAAATGAAGACAAAACAAGATACATGATTACGGCGAGAGCAGGTGGACCTGAGAGAACACATATAAACGTCAGAGGTAAGATATTTGAAAAAGTTAAAGAATTTAAATAACTGGGAACGATACTGACGGCCAGTAACGAAATGTCGAAGGAAATTAACAAGAGACTGCATTCCGGCAACGCTAGTTGGCACGTAGTCAGTAAACTGCTGAAATCCAGACTGCTATCACGTAACATAAAGCTCCGTGTCTACAGAACCATAATCATGCCGATTGTTCTATATGGATGCGAAACATGGGCGAAAATCATGAACTTCCGGGTTCCTACAGGCCAATAAATAATAATAATAACTACAACTACAACTACAACTACAACTACAACTACAACTACAACTACAACTACAACTTAATCTCAACAACGAAAAGGACGATTTGGTGTCGAAAATCATCATGAGCGACGAGGCGCATTTCCACTTAAGCGGTTACGTCAATAAACAAAATCTTCGTTTCTGGGGCACTGAAAATCCGCGTGTGTTGTTCCACAGCCATTACATTCAGTCAAAGCCAATGTGTGGTGCGACGTTCACGTGGGAGGAGTGATCGGGCCGTATCTTTTTTTGAGGACGCCATCGGCAATACGGTCACTGTCACTGGCGAACGCTACAGAGCCATGATAAACGACTTCTTACTGCCGAAATTGGATGAACATGTGGTTTCAACAAGACGATGCAACAGCACACACAGCACGAGCTTCAATGGATATTGTGAAGTAAGCGTTTCATCTTCGCGTAATCTCCCGTTTTTGCGATTTGGCATCACCCGCAAGCTCGCCCGATTTAATCATCCCAGACTCCTTTCTTCGGGGCTAGTTGAAGTCGCGGACTTATGCCAACAACCCTCTGCCAATCGCGCCCTTTATGGAGAATATTCGACCGGAAAGCAAACAGTCATCAGCGGAAATCTTGCGGAAAGTGATGGAAAATGCGAGAAAACGGATACAAATGTGTATCAACACTGGCGGCAGCCAATTAATGGATATCATCTTTTCCACTTAACAGAAAAAATTGTAAAAGGCCAAATAAAGATTTCCATCACTCAAAATCATTCTTTTTTATTTAGTAAAAAAGTAATTCAAAAACAAAATTGGGTGATTAATTTTGCGCCAACTTGTATAACTTAAATATTAGTAGTATGTCATTGCACTTGTTAACTACACGATTTGTCATCATCGAAGTTTACCTGGCGGGAAAATATTTTTGTGTATCAATATATAATTTTTTCAAATACCTTACTGATGTTTGGAAGCAAACTAATCGAGCGATAGATTGCTCCTGTCTTTGCAGTTTTTTTGTTTTTTTTTTTTTTTTTCTAATAACATCGTTTATTGGATATGAAGAGTACAATCTTAACTATTTAATTTAATACAAGGTTTCAATTTTTTATTTTTCTATTTTTTTTATTAGACTTCTCTCGGGAGAGGCGAACCTATAACGCCGAGTGGGCGCCCCGAGATGCCATCAAGTAACTGTTGCAGTTCTTTTTGAACAGTTGCAAGTTGTAACGCTCCGGGAACACTCGCGTAGGAAGGGAGTTCCACAGCTTCCCCGCTCTGTAACGGAACGAGTTCTGATGCAGGGATGTTCGCGCCGTCGGGAGATGAACCACAAACGGGTGCGATCCGTCGGATTGTCTTGTGGAGCGCATATAAACTGAATTTCGTGGAACAATACCACGAATCTCTGAAGAACAGTACCCGTGATAATATCTGTAAAACAGACAGAGGTCGGCTACGCGCCTTCGATGTGATAGCGACTGTAGTCCCGACGTCAATTTACTTAATTTAGGTTAAATAAGTAAAACGTGTAAGGATTTACTGGACCAGTGTTCGGCTCCAAACTCGATTTTAGTATGTTAGATTTTAACATATTAATTCATGAGGTTTCGTCCGTTTTAGCTCAATGAATTCTCTATTCGTGGGTGAAATCGAAGAGCGGAATAGCTTCTACGTTGGTATGATTATGTAGGCGGCTTTCGTGTTTGACAGCATATTCTGAGATAACTTGATAAATCCATTTGATCTCTAGGTCATCATGTATTTCCTGATTTCTAACAAAACGGTACGCATTGGTGATAATGCGAAGGAATTTATTTCCTCTCCTGTAAAAAAATCTATTTAGACCGGTGCTAAAATATTTTTCCCATGCTTGGAGCTCTACTCCTAAGCATACCCTCGGCCTAGTTGGGAGCATACAGAGGTAAGCGATCCGCCTGATCGAGGACACAGCGCTAACTGCGGGACTACAGTCGCTATAACATCGGAGGCGCGTGGTGGATCTTTGTCTGTTTTACATATATTATCACGGGAACTATTCCTGAGAGATTCGTGTTATTATTCATTTTTCATGTCATTTTTGCAACATTTTTTTATTTTCTTTTTATATTCTTAGTTTCTAAATTATATGCTAGACAAAAAATGCTTAAATTCTAGTTTAATTCATTATCATCATCGGCACTACCACCGGGAACCGGTATTGGCCTTATTTAGCAAGTCCTGAGGCTTGTTAAATTTTCCATAATGATTTGTTTTTTTCCGGGCAAGGTCATTAGTCTAGCTTAATTATCTTATATTATAACTTACTGGTCCTACGCAGGCGCTCTAAGCGAAACCTTACATGACTATTGTATAATTTGCCTTTCGGCGACAGAACTTTGTTTTTTATGAATATTTGTATGACAAAGAAAAATTAGGAAAACTCTATGCCGAATTTTTTTTTTGTTTTTATTAAAATTTAACTTACTTCAATTTTTTTTAAATTTTATTTAAAAGAAATTAACTTAAATCTTATACTACCCTAATTCTAGAAAAGCTAAGTCTGTGTAAGCTGGCTGATGATACAGTTATTCTAACGACAATGGTATCCATGTCCTTATTCGCCATTCAACCACCAGAACTGTAGGTGCTGTTTAATATTATTGTCCCGGTCTCTGTGAAAGATAGCCTTACTAAAGCGCAAGAGCTCTTTTTCGTGTGACTTCACGCTTGTAGCACAATTGCCCATCTACGGATGATATACTTACATGATAGATCAGTGGAATTCCGGATCTATCCTGGTGGAACAAAGCCGTTGTGACGCACGCTCTCGAAGTACAGAGTATTTGGATAATAAGCCCCGAAAATTAGGCCATTGGACGAGCTTATTGCTGTTGTAATATGCCCTCTGATTAATTTGATCATAAAATTATCCACCCTATTTATGTAGGCTTCATTATATAAAGTCTCATTTGAGTAGCATTTTTTATATCCCCATTCCGGTGTCCAATATAATCTGAGACAACTTCTGAGACACTTCCTTTCGAACACCCGAATGTTTTCCATCAAATGTGGAGCTATTTTAAACCATACTGGACAACCATGTATGAGCATTGACCTGATTAGCGTCATGTAGCATATGACTGTGGCGGTTCCCTTGAACGCCACTAATCGTCTTCCCATTAACCATTTAAAAACTTCCACCTGTGTCACCCACCTAAAGTGTCTTCTAATCCATATTTTTTCTAATTCAATAGCACGAACCACAAGAGACATTTTCCTCACGGGCATCATGTGCTAGAAAGTAATTCGTCGGGTGTATGTTGCATCATCGGATTTCCTAGTAGGAAAGTATAACATGCGACATACACCAAGCAACCAACATTGTCCGAACCATATCACCAAGATATACTCTTACGCGTCAGCCGCACACGTGCTGTTTCATCTTTTCCTTTTCATACATGCCCACATCGGTCGGTCATCCGACCGACAAATACATTAAGGCATACGGCTAGCCGCCCAAGGAATTCGAGTTCTCATAAATGGAAATATACTATCGAGAATTCGACTACGTGGAGATGCCGCCAAGATGTGCACGATCAGCATAAATGCTTTACGCAGTCGCTGATCGTGTAAGCAACAAAATCTCTATGTCGAGATAATGGCACCAGCTATAACCATGCCAGCTAATGTTCCCCTCAGGGAATTATTGTATCCACGGTCCGCTTGCTCATACACAGCATGAGAGCGCGAAGTAACCGCACCTGTGTGTGTGCACATCCTTTCGGTGATTATCTTCTAAGATCATCCCTTATATGGACATCGGGACGATGGATGAAAATGTTGGTGTTCTGTTGCTTCGGTCGATATCTTTAATCGCGATACGGATTCCGTGGAGGCAAGTCGTGCCTCCACGGTTAACAAATAATATAGTAGTCGAGTCGAGTATCAGCTAGTGTACGTTGATTAAAAGGGTACTCCTTCATTTAAATTCACCAGGTTAAAGCCGCAACGGATCGTTTTTGTATTCTCCAATATTTTAACTCCAACCTTCAAATCTACAACAAACATTAACCATCTCCCTCAATTACATCACCCCACATACATTTTCCCAAAATTGCTTCGGTCAATTCTCTACTTAATTCATATTCCCTCCTTGCGACCAAGCAATCCCAATTTCCCCGAAATGCATATGTCATAATAAAAGGCATATTCGAATCTACAACGGACATTAACCATCGACACCAACTTTACCAAGCCGCATACATTTCCCCGAAATTACTTCGCTTAATATCTTACCCAAACGATATTCCTTGCTTACACCCAAGCAATTCCAATTTCCCGGTTTTCACAACCAACGAATCCGACTCAGCTTGTACGGCAAGGATTCGCTGGAACTGAATTCTTATGCGAGCATAGCAACTCTTCCCGAAATTCCTCGGAAGTGACAGTAAGTTTATTTCTGCTATGAAATTTTTTCCATTTCATGAGTCAGTCGCTAGCCAACCGCCACCGGGGCCACAACACAAAAGTCACTATCCAACCGCCATCAAGCGCGCATCTCCCCTCTTATCATCCGCCAGCGAGTCGAGCTCCAACCGCCGAGCCACACACACACGGTCAGTCGGGTCCCAACCGCTCAGTGCTGCTAAAATAATTCGGATGAAAGTTTTAATCTACGCGAGGCAAAACGGAGCGAGTGCTTTCCCAGGGTTGTAGCGAAATAAATAACGAATGCTTTCGGAAAATTGTAACGGAATAAATAATAGTATTTGCAAATAAACAAGACGTGGACCAAAATAGTGATTCGCTGGATTAAAAATAAACAGGGACGATCGCCTTCGCACGAGTTAACACCCAAAACCCTATTTATCTATATTGAGTCAATCCACAATATACAATACAATCTACATTACGGATGACTCAACATACAATCTACATTACGGATACATTTATTATCTATAAAATACTCATTAGCATTTCTTTATCTTCACTAGCATCCTTATCAACCGAAAATGTATAAAAACGAAATATTCACAACTAGAATGGCAATTACTCTAAGTCACGACCATAGGTTCGGACATTGTTTTCAGAAGTCTTTTTGTAAATATAGTCATATAAGTGAAGGAAAAAATAAAGACACCGTCAAGCAAGAATTAAACCTCTTCTTGACAAAGAAAAAATATTTTTTTCCTTTCTGTGGCGACAGAGAGAATAACTCACGCGAGGCATTCGGATGTGTGGTCTTCGAATCCTCCGAACCTTTATCAAATAGAAACTGTAAAATACTTTAAGACAATATATACAAAGTGACGAATTTCGTTAAAAAAACTTAACAATAAAACGAAAAGGTTTACAACAAACAAGCCGCAAGCTTTTCATTTCTGCTCTTTCTTGGTGAACGATTATCGACGGAACGGGCGACTACTCTTCTGTGAAATCCCGGTGAACAACCTTCAGCGACTTAGATGGTGGGAGTTTGGTGAACCCCCCACAGCTCTATTACCGCCGTGAATGCACAGTGGTCACTGTCGTAGTCAATTGTCCGTAAACAGTTTGTGTTTCGTCAGTTGGTGTTAAGTAGTCTCAGTCGTGAGTCAATAAACAAGATATATAAGAACGATCCACCTCTAGGGAACGATGGATATTACGTAGCTAGAAGGTCAGTACTGTATTCTATATGATACCTGCGGCGTTATGGGTATTGTTGTTGTTCGAATTGCCTCTGTTTTTTGTTTTTGGCGAGTCACACTTCTTGACATTAATTCTCGGAATTTCGGACATCCTTGATAATTAGCGGGACACATTGCACACTTTAGAAGAGCTTTGTCTTCTACCCTTTCTTACCCCAGTGGGCATTCTTCTGCCTTATGGTCCTGTCCGGATTTTACGCAACGATGTTGAATTTCACAGTTCGCCGGTGCGTGACCAAACCCTTGGTAGCGGACACATCACAAAATGTCTCTGCCTTTTTTTAATTTGTCCCATGTGACAATTTGATGATGCAGGACTGTGATTTTCCTTAGACCACCAATTTTGCTGCTCGGTGATAATTGGACCAAAAGGAAGGGTATCTTGCGGTGTTCTCTTCTTGCCTTGGCTGTGGTGAATTGTTTTACTGTGGTGAACTCGAGATCTTCATGCTTTAGCTTATGAACCATTTCGAGCAGAGCCTCCGGTTCCGTTTCAGGGTCGACGCCCGTTAATAGCATAGTTACGCTCTTTGTTTGATTCGGCGTGAATGAGTAAAATTCCGCGGTGGCTCTTTTTTAAACCTCTTTAATTTTATCGTGATCTGCCACAGCATAGATTTGAATGGCATTCCTGTTATCTGCCAGTCTTTTAATTACAAAATTGTTTCCTACAGCTAGCTTACACAAACTTACCAATTCCTTACACTCAATATCGATGGTGTTGATTGGTGGCATCTTTATTTTTCTGTTGTTATTGTTGATTTGCTGCTGTTGTGCTGCTTGCTGTTCCTGTGGGCGATTTTGTGTTGGTAGTTGCTGTTGATGTTGGTGTTGATGTTGATGTGGATGTTAATGTTTTTGTTGATGTTGATGTTGATATTGTTGCTGTTGGCCGACTTTAGGCTTCGGCTTTTGTTGTTGTTGGGTGGTTTCTTGCTGTTCGAGCACCGCTGTCGTCTAGCCTTGCCCCTGCGGCCACAAGTTCTCGCCGCCAATTCGCTGATATCCATTTCTTCATTCTCAGACTCTGAGGATGCAAGAGACGCGAATGTATTATTTGCCTCGTACATGTTAAAGCTGGATGGGGGAGGGGATCTCGCTGTCCTCCTCCATTTGCTGCTTTTCCTCTATCGTTATTTTTTTGGGAGCACCTTTCCTTTTGTTTGTTGTTGTGTGTTTTTCTTCGTCCGTGTTCAAGGCGATTCTTTCCGGGTTGTTTCATTTAAAATAAACAAAGGCGACCTGCTATCTCTGTACCAACGCTGACGCAATTCAGTTTTCTCCGTCACCTGCACTCGAACTTGCCTAGCGCCGACTCAGAGTCAGTGACCTTACACCCGCGTTAAATGATAATTTGAAAATTGATTGCTTAACGAGCAATTCGTTGTTAGTTTAATCTTCACGCTTGCGATCGAGGTGATATATTTTAATTCGTTTATTTTATTATTCCACGGAAGTGATTTTTTATTCACTTTATTTTGATTTTGTTTTATACACTGTGTCTTTATCCACTTCGTTTCAGTCGTTGAATTTTCACTTTGTTATTTGTTTTGTTTATTTGTTTTTGGTGACCTTTGTTTTAGCTGTCACTACACCTCATGTTACTGTTTTTTCTCTTCGGGGCTTCGTTCTTTCTTATTTGATTATATTCATATATACAATATTAATTTTGTTTTGACTGTTTTTATCACTGGAAATAATTTATAAATAGTTTTTATAGTTCGAACACTCGCGATTCATAAGAGCAACTTTTTAATTTAACTCAATCGCCGATTGAAAACACGTCCGCACTCGGTCACTGTGTATGGCAACTTCGTGCTATTATTCCTCGGTATATTTGTGGTCCTGAAGACCATTCGACCACCCATTTCGGCTCATCTCCTGACGGGACGCACATCGTTCCGGTACAGAGCAGCAAGGCTGTGGAACTCCTTCCCCCTGCGGTTGTTTCCGCTCCGTTAGGCCCTGCCGCTGTTCAAGAGAAACTCAATCAGTTATTTAGTACCACCGCAGGGCGCCGTCTCGGCGTTATAGGTTTACCTCCCCTGAGGGAAGCGTATTTAAAAAAATCAAATTCTGCGAAGTTTCGTAGACTGATTGTCAGACACAAGTGCCGGAAATCACCGTGTGCTGTTATTTAGAACCTGCACGAGATGATATTTTTATTGCATCACTGAGATAATTTAATGTTTTATGTTCCTGTAACTTTTATCAGACCATCGCCTTATACAAGATTTTTTAAAAGCCTTTTGCAATTTCCTTGCTGCCAAACTTGTGTTATCTAAAAAGGTACGCAACTTTTTAAGTAACATATTAAGAAATATATGAGATAGCGCTGTACACAATACCCTAACAATTTGGTAGAGAATAGTCACACAAATAATTAAGATAATTCCATTAACTATTTTTAACAGACGTGATTTCAACTCTACCAGCATTTCTTTGTCTCTGGAGACCATATTTCCTTCGCCTATTAAGCTCCGACCGGAATTAGTGCACGGAAGCAGAACATTCAATTACGTATTTAACTTGGAATCATGAGATTGTCCTTATAGTGGAAGAGTATGATACAACTGTGTGGGGTGAACTCAATAAGTTACTTAGTCGTTCCGTGTGGCCGAAGGAATTATCTTGTACACCGTGGATAATGTCAAGTAGCAAAACGGCGGTAAAAGGAATATAAACTCAAAATTAGTGGCAACAGCTATTTGGTCACATATTCATATTATGTGATCATTTTAGTTTAAAGTTATTTATTAATTATTTTTAGGTAAACATCGCAAGTAGATAACTAATATTTGGGAACTAAAATTGAAGACATGATTATAAATTAAACTAAATTACGACACACAACAACAATTACTAAAAGGTGTACGGGTGTGAAGTGAGCGTCAAGATGCAAATGTATCGATAGGGAACGTTTGTTGTGAACGAGCCCTCATATATTTTTTTATTTGGTTGCTATGACAAACATATTTAGTATGCATCAAGTCATTCTAAAAACACCATTTTTTTTTTTAATCCTCTTAAAAATGTCGAATTTTGTACCAGAAAATGATGATTTGCGGAAAGCATTAATTTTTTGTTTTCATTTGAGGAAAAGTGCTGCAGAGTCGCATCGAATGCTTGTCGAGGCTTATGGCTTATCATGCTCTATCGGAAGCAACATGCAAAAAATGGTTGAAGCGGTTCAGAGATAATGATTTTGATGTGCGAAATGAAGAACGTGGAAGAGCACCAAAAAAGTTTGAATACGCCGAATTGCAAGCAATATTGGATCGAGATGACACTTTAAGTCAAAAAGAATAGCACAAATGTTAGATATTGCACAACAAACAATTTCTGGCCGTTTAAAAACGATGGGAAAGATCCAAAAGTGTGGAAAATGGGTGCCACAAGAATTCAATGACAGGCAGATGGAAAAGCAAAACACCGCATGTGAAACGTTGCTTCTACGCCACGAAAGGAAGTCAGTATGTGGCGGTTCCCTTGAACGCCACCAATCATCTTCCCATTACCTATGTAAAAACTCTCATCTAGGGCATACAAAAAGCATAAAAAACAAGTATTGTAGTAGTTCCATTGAACGATACTACTTACCTTACAGCTATGATAAAGAAATAGTTTCCTAAAACACATAAAAAAACGTGTACTTACCGTCCATAGTTGTACCAATAATTTTAGAAATACTTTGAATCAATAATTCTAGCTGAGATAAAATTTCATCAGCAACAAGTATTAATTTCCCTGATAGCAATTTGGTGGCACCATCTAGCAACCAACATCGTCGGAACAATATCCATGAGATATCCCTTACGCGCCAGCCGTACACATGCAGGAAATTTTTTATCCTTCCCTTTTGCATCATGCCTACATCGATCGGTCATCTGACCGACAAATACATAAAGGCATGTGGCTGATTACCCAGGCAAGTCGAGTACCCTAAATGGTAAACCTCCATTGAGAATTCGACTACGTGGAGATACCATCAACATGTGCACGATCAGCAATAATACTTGACGCAGTCGTTGATCGTGCAAACATTTCAACCCCTTGTCGAGATATTTTGCACCAGCTGCAACCATGTAGATTTGATCGATCCAATGTCCGCATACTTGTGGAGAAACACGATGAGCAGCAGAGGCAATCATCGTGTGTGTGTTTCACCCCTTTCTTGTTGGACAAAATGCTAAAGAGAATCTTACCTTATATAGTCATCGAGGCGATGAATGGAATTTTTGGTAATTCTGTCGCTTCGGTGGCAGTGGTACTCGCGTTATGGATTCCGTGGAGGCAAGTCGGGCCCCCACGTTAAATAAAAGCGAAAAACGGATTGTGTAAACTTAAATCCTGTATTGGATGTACACGGGTCGCGGATAAAGTAAACAAACAAGTGTAGAGTCTGGTTCTGGTAGTCAAATCGATCGGTCGTGCCGTTAAAGTTAAAATAATAAATGATTTTAATAAATTGTCGTTTAAATATTTGGTGCTCAGTGTTAGAATCAAATCAAACCGTTTTAGAATTGAATCCAAATAAGTGACATTTTAAATCCGTTTTAATTTATATTAACTGTACACTGTTTTAGAATTAAATCCACATAAGTGACATTTGAATCCATTTTAATTTACATTAACTGTACACTGTTTTAGAATCAAATCCAAATAAGTGACATTTTAATCCGTTTTAGTTTTATTAACTGCACACTGTTTTAGAATAACAATAAGTCGTTTGATTTGTGTGTGTTTAAGTTTTCTTTAAGAACAATAAAGAGATATTGCTTAATTTTGTATCGTGAGTTTCGCTCCATTTTGGTTGTCCATTACGAGTGGCAAAGTTGCGCAGTTCACGGACTGTGAACTTGGAGTCGGGAACAGTTTCGTGAAGAGGTCAAATACGATATACGAAATCCCCCCACAAGTATTGCATCGAATTGTGACGTGATGAAAAATGGATTTATTTAAAAAAAATCCTAAACGGAAAAAATCATGTGTATTTGGGGGTTCTTTTAAGCTTACCCGAAGAACCCCCATAATCGCAACCCATATTCGCAACTCATAATCACAACCCATATTCGTATCTCAATCATCAGCATACGTGAAACATTTCCTTTCTCAGGGACATTTAATGCATTCAACGCATTATCTGAAAATCCCTAAAAAGACTTCTTACAGCATTCACGAATTTAATGCGTTATTCAAATTCCCTGTAAAGAATTCTTCACCTCATACAATTCTTCGCATCATAAATCCCAAACCATTCGACACCCTTTGTCATCGTTAAAATGCTATGCCGGACAGCTTGTTTATACAGCTGCAATAAACCGACCCGCGATTCGTTTGTCCAATCGACAAACAATTACCGCATCCCAAGCATTATCATCGTAACCGAATCCTCTAGCATTTCCTAGTACAAACAAGAACTCGGTTCCTACTGCAGTCAGAGATGTCATAAACATTTAAAACCCATTAGCACCTTTTCCTAATGGCGATACGTCTATTAACAAAACTGCACCACTCATCCATGACTGTAATGATCCTTATTTGCTTTTAGCACCATTTCCCGGATCACTAGCGGTTTATTTATTCAGCTGCAATGCACATCTCATAATGCCTTTTGTCCATCTTCCCTTTTTTGTCAGCTTCGTTTCTTATGACCTCGTGCATGAGTAAAACAATTCATCTCGTTTATCCATTGTTTCACCGCATAGATGGGCCGCAAGATCTTCACGATCAACTACACGCACACCACCACAGGTCCTCACCAGCGAAATCCTTCTCCCTCGAGAGAAGGGCTTTCTCTCTCGACGAAACTAACCCCATTATCGAATGTATATCGCTGGGTCTTTTTCCATCACCCGACCGAGCCGGTCGGGTCTATAGCGTTTGAAATGATAGTGAAGAACGTGTGATTCGAACTGATGCTATGACAGTTAGAATCACCAAAAATTGAACCTAAGCGTTACCCATCAGGCTACTGGCCGTGTTTTGAATTTGATTTTTAAACACGACTTTACTCCACTGATGTGAATTGTTACGTTATCGCTATGGTATACGGCTCTCATGCATTTTCTTATTCGATTTTCGTTCGGTGTTCTTCACTATTTTGCTTGTGAATTGTGTGTGTATCTGTTAGAAACGCCACCCCACTCCCTCCTCAGTAACTTCGTTGCGATCAGCTTCGGTGCGAACGACGGAGAGAACGAGAGAACGTCGGAGCAGACGAGTGTGTCGGTACTCTATGGGGAAGTCATGATCGTGTGTGAAGTTCTGTTTTACTACGGGAAGTGTGTGTACAGATCACGTCGTAGTCACCAATTATTGCGTTTGAAACGATAGTGAAGAACGTGTAATTCGAACTGACGCTATGGCAGTTTGAATCACCAAAAAATTGAACCTAAGCGTTACCTATCAGGCTACTGGCCGTGTTTTGAATTTGATTTTTAAACTCGACTATAATCCACAGATGTGAATTGTTATGTTATCGCTATGGTATACGGCTCTGATGTATTTTCTTATTCGATTTTCGTTCGGTGTTCTTCACTATTTTGCTTGTGAATTGTGTATGTATCTGTTAGAGACGCCACAGGTCTCCACTCCGCTCCCGTAGCGCTGCGGGACGTGGATATAACCGGAGTCGAGTTCTATACACGGTGGATGC
This sequence comes from Microdon myrmicae, assembly GCA_963931805.1. Classification (NCBI taxonomy): domain Eukaryota; kingdom Metazoa; phylum Arthropoda; class Insecta; order Diptera; family Syrphidae; genus Microdon; species Microdon myrmicae. The sequence continues at coordinate 65,587,779 of OZ007502.1, forward strand.
GTTGTGTAAATCAAGTCTATATAATTCGAACAAAAGTAATTAATCAATTAACCAAAAAAAAGTAACTATCGTTTTTAATAAAGAAACCTAATAATGAATAAACAAAATAGTGCGTTTTATTGTTCCTGTGCTGTGTTCGCTCGGTTGCGAGGATAAAGCATTATTTTCTTTTTCTGGATTTTCAGTGAACGTTTTACGGAGGAACAATTAGTTGCGGGGACGGAGTAGAACCCTGCGCCCATGCCGGCGCCACGACTTCGCCCCCCACAGGTACATCCTGGAGAAGCGTCAACATCGACTGCAAAGACAGATCGGTTCGAAAAAAAAAAAACAATGCTCTGTGTTTGGTGAGACTAGAAGTGGGTGGTGTATCATGAACTTCTAAAACCTGGCGAAACTGTTGATGCGCAACGCTACCGACAACAAATGATCAATTTGAACCATGTATTGATCGAAAAACGACCAGAATGGGCCACAAGACACGGAAAGATAATTTTGTTGCATGATAATGCTCCGGGTCATACAGCAAAACCCGTCAAAGAAACAATAGAAGTTCTCAGCTGGGAAGTGTTACCCCACCCGCCGTATTCACCAGGCTTGGCTCCTTCCGGCTTCCATTTGTTTTCATCGATGGGACACGCTGGCTGAGCAGCATTTCTATTCCTACGAAGAAGTCGAAAATTAGGTCTCCGAATGGTTTGCCTCAAAAGACGACAGGTTTTATTGGCGTGGTATCCACAAATTGCCAGAAAGGTGGGCGAAATGTGTAGAAAGTAATGGCCAATACTTCGAATAAAATGTTTTTTTACTTTCCCATTTAAAATTAGTGTTTTATTTTTTAAAAAACGCTCATTTCATACCGGTTCACCTGGTATATGATGTGATCAATATCTGTGTTGCGTTGGTGGGGTAGATGCATTGGCAGAATGCTTACTTCATCTCGGAATCAGGAGTTCAGTTAGAGAAAAAAAAAACGCATCAGAAGACAAAATCATCATAAATCAGGCATTTATAGAACCTTGTTTAGAATCTGATTGTACCAGGGTTCCCATATATTATATTAATTTTCCCTTTCCTTTTGTTACTATTTATTCAGTTTTCCTCGCAGGACTCTGGTTTTTCTCCTTTTAATTCTCATCCTACTTCCATACGTTAATAAAAAAAAAGAACAATTTTGCATGCACAATCATTCAATATAATTAAGGATAGTTTATTTTCGTCTTTCCTAAAATTGGTAAAAAGCTGTAAATCCCTTGATATCATTTCATTCATCATCACAATTCATGTCGCTGTTGTAAGTCATTGAAATTCAAGTGTCTTAACGAATTGCATGCGTGACTAGTTTAATTAATACTCTGCCAAACTTCGCCAGTTTGCCTAAAGGGCACCCACAATCTAGCGCAAAGGGGGTTATTAATTTTACTTGAGGCACTGGATAAAGTTTAAATACATTTTAGTATTAACCAGGCTCCACTAGGATCAACATTTAGCGGTATCAAAAGATAAACATGTCTACCTTCCCGTCTTACGATATTTATTCCATCAAAGATAGTCGACGGAGTTCAGATTTGATGTAGAGCGTGCTTCGCCTCGGTTGAAACTTTGCGGTGGAAGGCGATGGTGATGTATGTAGTCCTCCTGTTTTCGAAACTCTAAAATCTGGTCTTCTAAGTGTGATGAATTATTGGATGCATAGAGTTTGAAATGCCCAAAAGATTCGTTGAATAATGAATGACAAAAGACGGCTGCCAACGTGTAACTATTCTGACAAAATTAAGGAACCTTTTGGATCCTCGAAAATGAGTAGTCACTTTTAGAGGTAATAAAATAATATCATCATTATAAAATGGTGACAAAATTTTAAGACAAGTGTTATGTTTTCTTTTTTTTTTTTTTTTTTTTTTATTAGACTCGGGAGAGGCGAACTTATAGCGTCGAGTGGGCGCCCCGAGATGCCATCAAATAACTGTTGCAGTTATTTTTGAACAGTGGCAGGTTGTAGCACTCCGGAGTTCCACAGCTTCCCCGCTCTGTAACGGAACGAGTTCTGATGCAGAGATGTTCGCGCCGTCGGGAGATGAACCACAAACGGGTGCGATTCGTCGGATTGTCTTGTGGAGCGCATATAAGCCGAATTGCGTGGAACAATACCAAGAATCTCCGAAGAACAGCACCCGTGATAATATCTGTAAAACAAGCGGAGGTCAGTTACGCGCCTTTGATTGGATAGCGACTGTAGTCCCGATGTCAGTGCCGAGTCCCCGATCAGGCGGATCGCTCGTCTCTGTATGCTCTCAAGTAGGTCGAGGGTATGTTTAGGAGCCGAGCTCCGAACATGAGAGCAATATTCGAGCGCGGGTCTAATTTGGGATTTATATAGGAGAAGAAGTTGGGCCGGAGTAAAATATTTCTTGGCTCTAAAAAGATAGCTCAGTTTTCCTGAGGCTGACCTGGCGATACTCGACACGTGTCTATGCCATGATACATTCCCACAGACCGTGACGCCGTGCAATTTCAAACTTTCCCCAGCCTCGAGGGCCCGTCCATTCATCATCAGCTGTGGAACCTATGATCCATTTTTCTTTGTGAATGTTGTATATTGTGTCTTCGCTGCATTGAAGTCGACGAGATTGGCCCTTACCCACTGCAGGACCCTATCTAGGTCCTGATTTAGAGAGTCAATCTGTCTGCACCAATCGACCGAACACTCGAAAAGGAGGGAACAAGCGTACTATCACCCGCAAAACTGAACACTTTGTTATCCGTTGTCTCTATCAAATCATTTATATGAAGCAAGAACAAGGTTGGAGCCAAAAAAAAAACCTTGGGGCACCCCCGAATTAACAGGATACAGATCCGAACACTCGCCGTCCACAACAACCCGGATCGATCGATTCTCGAGGAAGGCCCTCGTCCAGTCGCAAAGCTGTTGGGAAAGTCCATATGAACGAAGTTTGCTCAGCAATGCCCTGTGCCAGACGCGGTCAAAAGCCTTGGAGATATCCAATGCGACCGCCCTTGATTCACCATGCCGTTCAATCGCAGATGTCCATATATCAATTATAAGTGTCAAAAGGTCTCCTGTGGACCGCCCGCCACGGAATCCGTATTGACGATCATTCAGGAGTCCGTTGCACTCCAAATAAACTAACTCTGTATTGATGAATTTTTCCATTACCTTAGATAAAATAGACAGTAATGCTATCGGACGGTAATTTTGTGTGAGACACTTTTTTCCCGTCTTTGGGGTTGACTGAACTCGAGCGATTTTCCAGCAGGCAGGAAAGGTCCTCCGTGCATAAGATAAGCGGAAGAGTCTGCCAAGAACCGGCGATAGCTCTGGAGCACAGTTCCTAAGGATTATTGCTGGTATTCCGTCCGGGCCGGTTGCCTTCCTACAATCCAGTTCACGTAGAATGCGTTGAATAGTGCGCGGACGAAACCTCACATCCCGCATGGAAGACTGTACCGGCGAGATCACAGGTGGCTCCAAAAGGACGGGATCGAGGTTTGAATTCGTCGAAAATAAATTCGCGAACACATTAGCTTTATCCTTTGGATTCGTGACTAACGTCCCGCTGTCTGCCACCCACGGAGGGAAAGAGGAGATTCGAAGTTACCGCTGACAGCTTTTGCCATTGACCAGAAGGAGCGCGAACCAGTTGGGCACCGAAGGAGCTTATTGATCACTCTGTCGTTGTGAGGCTTCTTCGCGGTATCAATCGCCTGGTTGCACGCGTTTCTGATTCTAACAAAATTCGTTCTGTTAACATCGGTGGGATTGGAGCGCCATTGCTTAAAAGCTCTATTTTTTGCCGCTGTAATTTGTTCGCATTTTCTATCAAACCAAGCTTTATCAGACGAACTTCGTTTGATGGAATGCGGAATATACATCTCCATCCCGAAAAGAATATTGTCTGATGCCGACTCCGCGCAAGCGTTAACATCGGAGTTTCCGAAGCACACCTCGGGCCATGGAAAGGATGCGAAGAAATCTCGCAAATCTTCCCAGTTAGCGGCCATACTTCCATACATGGCGAAGCTGCCTAGGCCGGTTATTCGCTTGATATGCAAGTGCTTGCGCGACAGATACCAAGCAGTGATCTGAGTTTCCCAGTGGCGCAGAAACCTCTATGGTATAAATACTCGGTTCAGATGTCAAAAACAGATCCAGGGTGTTCGCATAATCGCCTCGGGCATCCGGCACTCGCGTTGGCTCCCCCACGAGTTGGGTCAAGTTGTGGCTTACAGCAAACATCTCTACCAGCCTCCCAGCCTCGTCGGTTCTGTTAGAATGTAACAGCCAGCCGGAATTGTGCACATTAAAATCACCAAGGACAACAATTTCAGAAGCTGGGTAGTTGATCTGTATCCAGTCGACGGTATATGAAAGATGTTCGAAAAATGTCGCCGGTCGATCGTCATTCGGGGAGCGGTAAAGACAACAAAGAAATTTAACGGAATTTCTCAGCACGACCCTCAACCATGTGATGTCCATATTATTGGGTTCCAACGCCTCCATCCTCTGGCAAGCTAGATTGGACCGCGCAAAGACGCACACTCCGCCTTTAAAACGGAATCTCGAATGTAAGTCGTATCCTGAGCAACGAAGATATGTTGCATCATTTGACGAATCGACCTGGGTCTCCGTTAGGGCAAGGATATCAGGTTTCGTTGTTTGAAAATATTGGTGGATGGCGTTTACATTCCTGTTGGTGAAACCGATGCCACTGATGTTACAAAAAGCCGTCATCAGTCGAGTGTGGGCAGAGCCTCGAGTGCGAGTCCGGTTATGCGATGACGAACCTCTTACAGTTCCATTATTTATCATAATATCTGCCTGATGTTTCCCCTGACATATTCCCCCCCCTCGGAGATCCGAATGGGTGACTAGTTTACCTACGGAATTCTTTATATCAAAAGGTATCATGACTTATCCCCGTGTCAGTCCGTGCCATCAGCCACACATACGAAACACCGTCGAAGATTTCTCTCGGCGATATCGCGGAATGTACAGCGTGACGGGGTGGTATCTCACCTTGGGACCGACTACCGCCTAACTAACCTTTTCTCGAACCGGTCCATCAGCCAAGCTCCGAAAGATGGCCAGGGATTTCTCCCGACCATTTCACGGAGCCTAAAGCTTGATGGGGTGGTATTTCACCGGGCGCACAGGGCGTTGGGACCCCGGCTACAACTCGGCGTGTGTTGAAAAACTGTTTACAAAAGCTTACCCGTATTTTGTATAACATCAAAGAGTGCTACTGTAGGGGAGAATTGTCTTTGCGTCGGCATGGACGCGGATTCTACCACCCACCCACTACTTCCACTAAATGTTCCGCCGATTAATAAACTGAAAATTGTCAAAGGGACAACGCAAGAGTCACTGAACATCCGCACAACGATCACCAGGCGAACAATACAAAAAATTAAAACACACTGGATTAACGTTCGTATGATTATTTTATTGAAATGGGGTTCATTTTAATTTGTTTTACAATAGCACTACGGGGAGGTGACTATGCGGAGTTAATAAAAACACAATTCGCTTTGGATTATAATCAAACACAGACTTGCTTTAAATTATTATTAAATACAACACTCGCCAAGACTCGGGGAATGTTTTATTACGCTTCTCCGCTGCTGACGGAGAGCGGGAGTGCTGCGACCAGCGTGGTCGAAGGATGGAATAAGACTCAACGATATTCAATCGTTGTTAAAAGAAATTCAGCTGGGAAATTGGTTCTCTTAAATTAAGGGTGCATTTCCTGTTCCGGCTCCTCGATAGTATAGTGGTTAGTATACCCGCCTGTCACGCGGGAGACCGGGGTTCGATTCCCAGTCGGGGAGCCTCTGGCGCAAGACTAATGACCTTGCCCGGAAAAAACAAATCATTATGGAAAATTTAACAAGCCTCAGGACTTGCTAAATAAGGCCAAGACTGGCTCCTGGTTGTAGTGCCGGTGATGATGATTTCCTGTTCCAAGAGAGACGCAAAGTCTCTCTTTTGAGTAACCAAACCGATCTCATAGAGGAGATCTTCGCGATACACAAGTGTGTGTACGTCGGTTCTTTTCATGGCTCAACGCTATGATGAATAACCTGAAACACAAAGCAAGGGAAAGGATCGTAGAGATGTTTGTTTATGTGAGAAGGTTACTGGGAAACGGATCCAGAACTATGTAGGATAAAAGAGATTTATGACCTGCGTCTATGCTGCGGTGCGGTAGCGTAGGTAAATGTATCGTCACTAGGAAGAGGCGCTAATGGTTTTTCCATTTACACAATGGGGAATGTGTTAATGGCATCGCTAGTAAGGGTAGGTATTGAGTTCCTATTTGCATTTGAATATGCTGTATGATTAAATTGATGCAAGAGACGCGGAATGCGTATTTACTTTGGTTTGGTTAGGGTGTAAGTCGCCAGCCAATGTGTATATAGGGAACATTGTTGTACACATGGCGCGGCTGGGAAAAATAGACGGCGCAGTATTTATGATCCCTGTCATGAAGGTTACAATGTATGTAAATCTAATTATTTTGTTTTCCGGAATTCATCTAAGGAAATTTGACTGGCGACATAGATGCCAAAATTGATTGGAAATTCCTGGTAAGCTAATAAAGAAATCTTAAGGAGCAGTGGTATGCGAAGAGAATGCATGAAGGTAAGTTTTCTTTACAGGGACTTAAAGATCATAGATTTGATCTCTTAAATGCGTGCAGCATTTTTAGGTGCCGAATGCGAATGCATTGGCGAGGACTTGAGCGTCTTGGGTAATGATTATGGGGATTTTTCAGGAAGGTAAACCGTGGGATTTGGCGGAACCGCCACACTACACTTGCCATAATTTTCTATTGATATTGTTATAAAATAACATTTTCTTTTGCTGTAGTTCCTTAAAATATAAATTAAAAACTTTTGAATCCCTTTATTATTTTTGTTAATGAATTTTTGCCTTCTCTGTGTCATCTGTCATACTTTCGCATATTTATGTGAAAAGGGTTTCTCCCCCTAAACTTCCGAAAACATTGAAAACCCCACTCAGAATTGATTGAACATCATCTGAATTATCGCAGGACGTTGCCGAAAAGATAATTTGTTGGCAGTAAAATTAATTGATTGAATGAGTAAGTCGGGCATCAATATTTTATGGCACCCTTCCAAAGGTGGATGTTTCTGGATGTTCACTCCACTATAAATAATCCGTATAATGTTGGGAAGATGGACTTGGAACAATGGCAATCTGAATACACGACTCAAGTTCTGGTATAACAATGTCGTAATCTGTTACCTTACGTGAAATTAAGATCTCCTCGTTTTCTCTTCCAGTTTTTATCGTCAATTTTACATGCCATTTCTATAGACCACGGCACCAACAATACAAATTGACCATTAAGCTCAGATGTATTAAGGTCCAATGCGAAAAGTAAGGACACAATAAATTACCAACGACAAATCCAGTTATTATCATTTTATTAGCGAATGAATCATAGGTGTTAACGTGCTCAGCGCGTTTGTTGTCGATAACGATGGTGAAGCTAACCGCCCATGAAAAATGGCATCGCATACCCATCGCTATTGAAATGAGAAATTATAGCTTTGGATGTAAGAGATGTAATAAAGCAAAATGCCCCAATTTACGAGTGAAAAAGGAGAATTGCTATACAGGAATGGGGTGGTCGTCACCAGATTGAGTGAAGTGCCGCATTTTGATTTTCTAACAGACGTTTTTCAAAATGTAGGTAAAATGAAATATGCGCCATTAGATAAGACAAATGTGTATTTCTCGAGCGTATGGGTTTGGGAGTTTGTGTTGGGTTTCGTTTTATTGTACTAAGAACTGACAGCATAGATTTTTTAAATTTAAAACAAAAAATTTTAATTATTGAAATATTGTTGTTTTCTCTCAGCGATATTCTGCAATTTATGGCTGAATTTTATTATTTATTTATTGTTGTATTTCACCTGACATTAGTGGGTCGTACAGTCTCTGGTTAACTATAAGGCTACTCTTTACATGAAAATGTTATAGGAGTAAATAAACAACTTAATAGGAGTTTTCGATGCCCTGAAATTTCATTGTTCAGTATGGAGGAACAATTAGGCAGAAAACTGAAAAATAAAATTGGTTGGCTGAGCAGGCAGCACCTTCTCCCTGATGCAGCTGGGATGAAGAAAAATGGATGGTGTTCGTTTAAAATTCATCATTAGTGTGAACCAATGGGGAGTCCTCATTAACATGTGTCCCGCATAAATACGGGCATCATTTTGTGTCATCGCGGAGGAAAATAAGTTTGTCATGGCTTTGATAATAATCTGAGCAATTTCTTGACACAAATTCCATTCCAATGTTATACATTGTTAGTGAACGTGGATAGTATTGATTATTTCACCAAGTTGCAAGAGTTCATAGTTAACGATGCCATCTTGATCCCTCCAAACGCACAGTACATCTTCCGTCCTAAGCCATTTGGTTTTGTGGGCATACGTTGATGGTTGGCCGCGATCAACCCATGTTATTTTGCGTAAGAGGCTATCGAAATATATTTTTCCATCGGCAGTCAAAATCCGGAACGGCATTTTTTTGTTTGATATCCTATAGTTCGCATCTGTTTTTGGCTTTCCTTCATCTGCCTTTCGTTCAATCCATGCTGCTCATATTTTTTTATGGCGGGTAGTGTGTGGACATGGGTGCTCGAATAACATCTGTTGGGGACGTAAGTAGGGTAGGCCAGCACGGGCACGGGTTCATTAAATATCCCACCGTTTGTTCCTACGAACACACGTTCACAAACAAATATCCATGAATCAACGTCAGCAAAACAGGCACCAGAGTGTTGTCCACACCGAACAATCGGCACCATAAGAAATGAAACCATTAGTAGATTTATTAATTTGCTTTAGTTCCATTGATTTATTTTCACAGATCGTTTGCGATCAGATCTTATTCTGATATATACATATCTATATTTTTACAATTAGTCACTACTCAGTTTTATTATTCATGTTTGACCTCAAAATGATTCCAAATTCACAGCACTGTATTTGATTGGAATTTGGACTGTCCTTTTGTTTACTCCGAGCCGAATAAAATTAAGTTGGCCGTCCGGCATTTACTTTATATAATTAAGTAGCACAGCACAAGCAGTTGTAATGCACGAAGAAAGGAAACCATCGACCCGAATGACGAAATTTATGATTATTGTTCACTCGACTCGCGTGACGTGTTCGCTCTCAACATGGGATGGAAACTCACTCACTGTGTCCGCACACCACGGTGGTTAATAAACGACTCGGCGCGTGTGGACCGGGTGGCGGTTGTATAGCGACTTATTAGTCCGGCCGCGGTGGCTGTTGGATATCGACTGACCGGCGGTAACGACGGAGCGATGTGCGCTCGACGGTGGTTGTGACTCGACTGACTAATGAATGGAAAGAATCTATTCATCGCGTCGTGGCGGTTGAGTCATAGCTGAAATAAACTCACTGCCACTTACTAGGAATTTCGAGAAGAGTTGCTATGCCTGTATAGGGAATTGGGTTTCGGAGAATGGTTGCCGTATAGGCCGTTAAATTCCTCTGGCGCTATGTATACGAGGAATTGGTATTGGGTAGGATGGGAGCCGAAATGATTTTCAGGGAACTAAATGTGTCTTGGTTGCAAGCGAGGAAATAGTTTAGGCAGGAAGTGGGCCGGAATGATTTTCGGGAGAAATTAGAATTGCTTGGTTGCAAGCAAGGAATATCATTTAGATAAGATATTAACCGAAGCAATTTCGGGGAAATGTATGCGGCTCGGTATAGTTGGTGGTGATGATTAATGTTCCGTTGTAGGTTTGAATATTCGTTTTATTACAGCATATGCATTACGGAGAAATTAAGATTGCTTGGCTAATAACCTTGCCCGTAAAAATAAATTATTATGGAAAATTTAACAAGCCTCGACACTTGCTAAATAAGGCCAAGACCGGATCCCGGTTGTAGTGCCGATGATGATGATGAAGATTGCTTGGTCGCAAGGAAGGAATTTAACTTAAGTAAAGAATTGACCGAAGCAATTTTGGGAAAATGTATACGGGGATGATTTAGAATGTATTCTGTTGAATTGAATTCTGTTACGGGTTTTGGAGTGTGTTTAATTGCAAAGTTTGGAATGTATGCTATTGCGGGTTTTGCATGGGGAGTTGGGTTAAGGTCACGCGCTGTTAGCGGTCAAGATTGGTTAGAATTGCGGGTTGGTTCTCCATGTGGTGTAGAGAACCCCCACATGTCCAATTGCTCGGCAAGAGTTTGCCGCAATTGCGTATTGTCCTCGTCCAAAATAATCTGTAGTTGATGGTCCTCATCTTTCCTGGGCCGATTTTCAGGTTCTTTGAAGCCCACGTCAAAAAATTGCATCTCTGATTCGACGAAGCCAAACTCTACACGTTGTTTCTGATAAGGCACCGTGGCCTTAGACCATCATAAGCATTCAATGGAATTCGATAGACCATTTCTGCAAATTGCAGTAGAAGAGCGGAACTTACCGCATGTTTTCTGGGCAAAACAGAGACATAATGACCAAAGGATAAATGTAAGTCGTTGTATAAAATTACTGACAATGTGCACTGATTATTGTTGACAGGTGTCCAATAAAAGTATCGCGTTACCTAATATGCTCACTAACGCCATATATGAGCAAACGATGAATTTAAACGTACACATTAAAGTTTACGGAATTTTAAAAATGGTATTAGGCAGATAACGTCTATTATTGTTGTAGTGATCCAAGGTCACTACTTTCACCCACATCCTAATGAGCGTCAACGTAATTAGCTTTCCCAAATCCCCAACGGATGCGTCATAGTACAAACCTTATGTTCAACTTATGCGTTGGGCAATTCCCTGGAATGATAGCATCATGAAACGTATTTCTATGTATCTTCAAATGCTTTTCATGCTCAACCAAAATTCCAATCATATTCCCCAAGTAATTCGTATGCGCGACAAATTAAACCGAAAATACATTTGTCGCATATTGATTCAATTCCCATTAATCTTAACATCACCAAATGCCTAATTCCAAATGCATCTCATGATTTTACCTTCGAGGAATTTGTTCAACCAAATTCCTATTCACTTCCTAGAATCCCATTCCAATTGAAGCACACACAAAATCTTGTTTGTGATTCTTGGAATTTTTATGTACAATTTCTAAGCATATCTCTGTAGATGGAGAGTATAAACGGACGGCACATTTTGGATTCGAGGCACGATTCAGCAACTGCACAATATTTTTAAGTGGAACAACAAAGTTGACACCAAAGTTAAGCTTCTCTGCTATAAGCAGCTAATACGATCTGGAATATCGTACGCCTGGCCAATATCATCCACATCTTCGGCCCAAATCGAAAGACTTCGAGTTTTCGAAAGAAAACTCCTCAGAAGTTCCACCAACCACTCTAGAAGGCCTGACGGTCGGCATTAGCCGAACTCTCACCATTACGAAGGTGCCTCCATTATCCCTATCGACGAGTACTTGCTGCAATTAGCATATAAGTACCACCTAAAGTATTCAGCCCAGCGAGAACCCACTTGTACGGGAGTCTTGCGTTCTTGACCCTTCTCTCTCTCGATCTCTTCGGATCAGACCACCATAGTTTCTTCTTCAGTACAAAACTGAAGAAAGCACCCATCCCAACAACATTATCCTCTATAATAGAGAATTCCTGGACCCTCCCAACCCATAGGGTCTACTGCTGACCAACACAAACATGCACGCACAGTGCAAGACAGCACAAGCACACACACATACATACACACACACACACACACACCGACCAAAGCGCAGATTATCAGATGCCAAAGACGTGATCTGCGTTTACTACCGCACTCAAGACCTGTGGGGGGCGAGATCGCGGCGCCATCACGGGCGAGAGTTCTACCTCGTCCCCACCAAACACTAAAGGGTCCGCCGAATACAAAAGGACTGTGTCCGCCGCAAAACGATCGCCATAGCAGTGAAGAAAACATCAAACACCGGAGAAAGGAAACACACTAGAACACGGTTTTTATTGTTAATTGTTGTTTATTGGTGGTGATTTAACGCTTACATTTTGTTATATTTTTACGTAAAAATATTAAGTTAACTTTAGTCTGGTTTGGTTATTGTTTAAATGTTCTATTCTATTGTTACTGAACACTCGACACAAAAACTTCACTTATTACATTAAACGCGCAGACGACTCGCAGGACTTGAACTCGCTTTTTGGTGTTGACACACCGTACCGGCGCCGATACGGTGGATGGCAGGCGACCCGACCGCCTTGCTGGTTGAATTACGACTCAGCGATATCTTGCTCGTGCAGAGCTCACCCGCTAACTGTGATCATGGTGGTATGGGTGCATGGTTCTTTCATCGATGAGAACGAACCTAGAACAAAGAAACGGCATAAAGTGCATTCATGGGGTACGATTTTGGTAAAGCAAATAAAACCGAACTCGTCGGATGCTAATGGGATCTTTGTTGGAAATGTGCGTCGCGGCTAAACAAAGAGACGACGATGTGATGTGGAAATGTGCTAATGGGTTTTAGCTAGGTTACTGGGAAATGGTGTTTATGGCATCACTAATAAGGGTAGGTATTGAATTCCTATTTGCATTTGTTTATGCTGTAGGATTTAATTGATGCCAGGAGATGGGGAATGCGTATTTGCTTTGGTCCCTTAGGTGTAAGTCGCCAGCCAATGTGTATGTAGGGAACATTGTTGTACACATGCCGCGGCTGGGAAAATAGACGGCGCAGTATTTATGGTCCCTGTCATGACGGTTACATTGTATGCAAACCGAATCATTTTGTTTATAGGAATTTGTCTGGTACCGAAGGTGCCGAATTAGTTTGGAATTCCAGATAAGTAAAGCAGATTCAATAATTATAAGAAATAAACGGTTGAGATTGCAGATTCAATTTATAATAAATAGGAAAATAAGCGAGTTTTACCGCGTTTTTCATCATCTCCTTTCGTTGGTCGTGTTTTCACCTTTCGCTGATTAGGGATTTGTACTGGGCAAGACTCCAACGCCCGTTCGTCCAGAGCAGAGTCCAGCTCTGGAGGTACAATCCAACAATTTGAAAATCATCGTTGGCCGGCTAGTCGCGGATATACAGTTCGCTAAAGGAGAAACTGGGGCGTCGTCCTCTTTTTACTTTCTTTTCAGCAACAATAGGCATCCTCACGAGCCTAGAGCAGGATGAAACAAAATGGAACATTTTTGGAATCATCCAAGAAACGGTATTTGGGACAAATAACGGACGTCATGATCGGGGAAGACAGCCTCGTAAGATTGGCTGAAGTAACATACCGTTCAATAAGTCCTGAGATTAACTCAGAGATGGCGTCGGTAATGAAAAATATTTTTGAGTTTTAGGAAATACTATACGATATACGTCGACATTTATAACAATCGCACCATAACATACTGAGCTATAGTGATTTAAGTAACGGTATTTTTACAATATTAAAAACAACGGAAGAACGCTTTGGACGGCTTTCACCGACTTTTCTCTAATCACCTGAACATTACCCATGGCCTAAGCCCCCTTAAAGGTGAGGCAAGAAGGGCAGGTTCCTGAAGCGCACACGTAGAGAATCCAGACGCGATCAAACCCCCAAAACGAATAGAAAACTATTTTATTTTGAACTAATACAACCAGTTTAACGTGGGGAGGACATTACTATTAATATCGACTAGAATATTAACAATATTAACTACCATGAATCGATTAACAAAGGATGCATGACATCATACTCGTTAGCAGGTAGGACATGCTGCACTCGCATCGATTTTTCGTGAACAATGTTGTCGGTCGGTGGAAATTTAGCACATTCTCATGTCCCCAATGGCAAAGAGATGCCCTTGTGAATTTATTACTGTGTGATATAGTGGAAACGGTGCCGTGGCCGAGTTAGTGAGGACATGAGCTTTTGAATTCCTATAGACCATTAAGTAGAATAGATAGAATATAGATGTACGATGAGTAAAATCGGTGGATCATGTTCATTGACTAACCGTGTTGGTTCATTATAAGTTAAGTTAGATTAATCAACTCGGTGAAAAAAGAAGACGCCTTGAAGAGGTAACACTGAGAATGTTTTAGTTTCTTATTCTTACCAAGATAATTTTCCCATCAAACAATGAAACATCAACTAGTTTGAAAAGATATTTTACAGTAGAATCAAGGCCATGTTCGACAAAATCAGCTACATTCAACGCGTATGCCACAAGTACATTATTGGTGCGTTTTTTTAATAGAATATTTTTCAGATAGTCCATACTACAGAGGAAAGTTTGTCTGCCGTTGGTTGAATTCACATATAAAATCTCACTTGACGTTCGCTGCAACAAAATGCGAGTATGTTGTGAAAAGCATACTATATCGTTCTAGTTAAGTCTCCGATTTTTAATAGCAGTTCAACTTTTTCTTTTATCGCTCACGCTCATAAAATGAAATAGGTATTTGTTTGTCCGATCGGTTCCGAAGTTTTTCAATCAAATAACAACATTCAGTATTAATATTTAAACCAATTCGAAAGCACTTCAATTTCTAAAGCCAATTGGTTGTGGGATCGCATCTTTAGATATCCACACGCAGTCAAATACATTTTTAGGTACAACCACTTGAATTGAGTGCAATATTCGGCGTGCAACGGAGGTACGTTTTCAAACTGTTTCAATTGGAACCAAGTTTTTGCGTGAATTTCAGAACAATTTTTAATAAAATTTGATTAGATACTCGGGCAGTCATGTGTTATCTCGTTGGGCATCCAATCAACGGATTAATAAATATGTATACGAGTATATTGATTTTTAAACCAGACAACACGATATGTAGTAGATTGGTATAAAATGGTGTCTAAATGTATATATCTATAGAGAGCTGATTTCGTTCTTTTATTTTTGTATTTCACATTTCGCAGGCAATGCTAACTTACATAATAATATTACATGTGTTCATGAGAAAATCGCGCTGTAAGAATGGCTTCTTATTACTTATTAAATAATCACATTCCTAAGAGACTGAAAATTTAAGTACCTCATTGGGATTTAATATTTGCACAAAGATTCCTTGGCATACTGCTTTTTTAACCTTTACAGTCAATGGTAGTTTGAATACTGAATTATCTGGCAGGGATTACGTCGAATCAAATATTTGATATACTGCAGATGGTGTGAAGGGTCTTTGCATGGAATATAGCCACCTGTCTAATCTTTCCACATTATAAACATGGACGCACAAAATAAGAAAGAAAACGAAAAAAAACCAACTGCTGATTCAAAACCCTTATATTGTTAGAGAATAGCACGCAATGCCATATTATACTTTCAGACGTTTTTCTGTGGCGTGTGGATTGTTTAACCATTTGTTGAACAGATTTCATTCTTGTTAATATTAAAGCATGCTTTAGGATTTTTTTTCTGTTAAAATTCTACGTTTCCCAGACAACATTTTGTAAGCTGATTTTATATTCAAACGAACCATTCAGTAATGAATGCCAAGTACATACCAGGATAAAAATTGTAGTAGACCCTTCCTGAAACGGTCGTTAGCTTTTTTATTTGTATTTGCGATTGCTCATATCACAAACGATTGTAGTTTTTATTTTGATAATATGCTTTGCTTACTTTTATTTCTGCCCTATTTGTTGTACATATTTTGTTGAAGTTGATAGTTTTTACATAGAAAATATGATTTCCCTTTATTGTACGTTCATTCAATAGTTATTTCCTTCCCCACAGTCTTTCATAGTTTGCTGACAGGTCCCACCTACTTCAACGCAGCTGTTGAGGACATCCAAAAACACGGCCAACAAAAGCACGACTACATTTGACCGTTGACCATCCCAAACACTGTTCAGCGGTTCTTTGAACAAAACACACGCCCTATAAGACTGATTTCCCACAATAATTCATGTTTTTATATACACTTTTCCATAACTACTAGTCGAATAATTTCAACTGTAAGATTTCCAAAACTTCGGTTTGATTTTCTTCAAGTTTACCAGTATTTTGAATAGTAATATGATGACAATGACATTATTTTAACGTTACCCTTGTTCTTCAGTTTTAAGGCCACGCATAGCATAGACCGAGAGACCTACTCGTTGGAGCTTCAAATTAAAAAATGCATTATTCAGTAAATTCAATTTGTTAGTCTTTACGCCTAATAACGAAGTATGCCTGGCACTCAGAAACGGGAAAGGAATTACGTTACGACAGGTGCGCTGCACCTGGCGGACACACAAGCAAATGGCGCACCATGTACAACATGCAAATTTTATGGAAATTGTTTGTTGATCGTTTGGCTGTTAATATCTTGAGCTATTGTGTCTGTTTCCAACTTTGGGGAAGTTTGACGTTCTTCTCGCTTTCATTCTTCCTTTTTTTATTTTGCACTTTCTCCTTTTTATTCTTCACCTTTTTTTCGAGCTTATTGAATTATTTTCTGTGCTTGTGGGGTAGAATAGAATTTTATTTCGGACGCAGATTTTCAGCATGAAATTTGAATACCAGGATACTAAGGTTGGGATTCTTACAAAAGTAACTGGGCTTCAAGAAACTGGCGATGGCGGTTGGCCCTAATTTGAGACTTGTTTCATAGAACAGGCATTCAAATACGATTGCGTATATTTGGGATGCCCCTTAAGAGGAGCTAGGATTAAGTAATTTGGCCTATTCAAGATGTTGACCATTTTTCTTATTGTGGTTGTAATGTGCTTAGTAAAGGGCTGTTTGCAAAAGGTGTTTTATTAGAATACATTGATTTAAATTTATTCAAAAACAAGGATTATTAAAAAAAAGGTGTTTCCCAGGTAATGAAAATCAAATCAGTAATAATAAAGAGGGTTTTCTGGGCTTATAATCCATACAAAATACTTAGACTTTTGCGATAAGAGGTAAACGTGACGTTCAAATCTATTACCAAAATGCAGTTAGGAAATATTTGTCGTACATTTTGATTACAATATAGACAATTACATTATGAACTTCTTTGAGCGATGATTTGTCTTTTTCATTCTATGTCGTAATGTAGTGCTCCATGAAACCCTATTTTCCGCCCAAATTCCCTTTTCCCCCATATCATCCATCCACATCCTCAAATTGAATCCAATGTCAAACAAATTGATCCAAAGGTTCAATTATCGCATGGATTCAATTCCATCAAACGAAACCCTAAATAAAATGAAATCTGCAAACCAGATGCTCATAGACGCATTGTTTTGTTCCAACGCCGTGCTTCCTCGTCACGACCGAGGGAAGAGCGTGGAATTTATTTTAAACAACTTCTTAATATTGAAATAAAACTAAACGGTTCTTTTTATACCGAATACAAGACGTCCGCACACGTCTGTGTTTATTTTATATTTTTCATTCTTTAATTTCAAACACAAAACACACCCTTCCTTGTTGGAAGTCTAATTATTATTTTCTATTAAAACATTCTTTAACACAACCTTCCTTGTTGGAAGTACGATTATATCTTCAATTCTTTAATACAAACTTCCTTGTTGGAAGTGCGATTCTAACTCTTTAAATTCTTTAATACAACCTTCCTTGTTGGAAGTATGATTCTATCTGATTGTTATTTCTGATTTGGTATGAACGAAATCAATCAGTTGCCCCTAGTTACCTAATGGGGGTGATTCATTATTTTTCGTTAACTGAAACTATTGCAAACTATCGCAGCTGCTCAGGTATTTTTGGGATAACGGTAATTGTATGAACTATTGTTATAAAATGGATAGCTTGAAATTTGGTATGTGTATGTTATGTTATGATATGCAAATTTGAGTATTGGGGATGATGACTGTATTTCTAATGTATAATTGAATTGATTAGTATGTAAATGCAGGAACTATGGAAATTGAATTGATATGCAAATGTGTTTAAAGAAAAAGGATATTAAAGGATATAGTTATTATATAAATTGTATTAATTTATATTATGGGATTTGGTTAAATGGGTAAGTAAGGATTGAGGTAAGGATTTAGGGAAGACGGTAGAGCTGCGAGCACTACAGCATCATTAAAAAATACTCTTATTGCACACAGTAAATTTAATTAATGGAAACCCGGAAAAGTACTTTGAATGAAAAAACACAAAAGATTGTCTACGGCTCACAAGACTTAAAAAAAATGGTTCCAAATTTAGGAGCCGTGCTCCTATAGTTAGTGAATATCAGATAAGGTATAATTGCCTTGAAGGACTTATTACATTTTTTTTATACTTAGCACAAAAAAAGAAATAAATTATAAAACTTAACCTTCTTAAAAAAAAACAATATGTGTGAGAACACATGTGCTGTCCTTGTTTCACAAAAATTATAAAAAGGATATCAATATCGGTTTTCCAACAAAAACTAATTCATCATTTTATAAATTACTTTGTTAGAGAACAAAAAGTTTCCTGAAAGCGGGAGGAATTGAAAGTATTGACAACTACGCTGAATGTAAAATAACTCACGTGTTCAACGTTAAAATTTTAATAAAATAGTTAACATTGAAATTTGGGGATGAGGACAGTTCACGCAATAGTAAAGCCTATAAAGAAGACATATACTAAATTTGAAGTAAATCGGTTCAGTAGAACTTGAAAAATCGTGGGTATTGTTTTAAAAAAGATCCCCCACTTCATCATCATCATCATCGGCACTACAACCGGGAACCGGTCTTGGCCTTATTTAGCAAGTCCTAAGGCTTGTTAAATTTTCCATAATGATTTATTTTTTCTGGGCAAGGTCATTAGTCTTGCGCCAGAGGCTCCCCGACAGGAATCGAACCCCGGTCTCCCGGGTGACAGACGGGTATACTAACCACTATACTATCGAGGAGCCCCCACTTCATCAGCTGCTAACTTTTTGAATTTTGAATTTTTTACTTTCAATTTTTTTTACTGTATTCTCGAAATATTAATGAACATCCTAGAAAAAAATGAATAGTAAAAATATTGATTGCTTTATTTTACAGCACTTCAAAAATTGCGTTAAATTCGTGCGTCTAGACCAAAATACCCCCTTAATGCAACTTATTGTCTTAAATGTATTACAGTATTAGTGTCACTTATTGCTTAGAACATTAGCAGTTGGATTTCGAACAAAACATATCAATTGTATTATTTCAGCACAACGTTTTTACTCCTTCGTTTTTCTGGCACTGCGTTGATTCCGTGTTAGAAACTAGAAATGAACGATTTTTTTCTTTACGGGAAATTGGCTTTACTGACTCTTTAAAACGACCAAAACAAAAACTAAACTGATTCACGACTCGCATTCACTAAGCCATGTATGCACCACGGTGGTGGAATATCGACTCACCTGTCGATTCTAAGATGCACACAAACAAGAGGAGGGCCTGCACATGGGGAAGAACAGTATTTCATATATCGGCTGCTGTCGAATAAGGAAAAACGACAACAAAAACTGACTAACGATATTTGAATTCAAATAGGTCAGCTGTGCAAATAGATGGTCGCTCGTATAGCGGCCGAAAAAGGTTGGTATGTTTAAACTAGCGATTCGTTGATGCAGAATTAGGTTTCTGAGTATTTTATCAACAGAAATGCTATTTCGGGGTTCAAACGCTAAGATACGCGTTTGTTTGCCTTAGCTATTGGTACGAGCGTTGTTTAGGAGAACGATACCGTGGGACGTGATCTGGTGATCAGGGTGATTACACAATGACGGTTGTGTATTTATCCACGTCAATTGTACATTGCATCCATAGCGAGTCAAGGATCGAATTCCAGTGTGAATATTTACACCGGCAAAGAATTCGGCGCTTGGCAGTTACGCGCGAGTTGCGCTATGCTTTGTATTAGTGAACAAAACATGGGACGTGACCATTGCTAGATTGTTTAGGAAAAACAAACTGTGATCACGTCCAATTCGATGCTAGTTTATCGCTTATGCAACTGATCAGGGATAATCGGCTGCAGCTGTATAAGCAAGCGATTTGACATGGCGTGTCTTTTGGACCAACGGATTGTTGGAACAAGAACACTCGGGAGGATTGGCCTGTATTTAATGGGCATGTGGTCGCCCATAGTAACCGATCGGTTCATGACACATGAACCGAGATGGTTTAATTGATGCTATTTATTTGATGCCATGGCAAGATGGTAATGTTTCAGGTATGCAATTGTTGAGTAGAGCTGTGTCCTGCTCGTATACAGGTAAGCTACTTATGGTTGGTGCAGGTATTTGCAGGTTGGGGACGGGGAGTTGGATTAGGACGGTGGGTGGTTCTTCGGGGATGCTTAAAGAGCCCCCACATTCTTACATGACCAGAGAGTGTGACAAAACATTTTACACTCTCCCACACTTCTAGGCATCTGTGAAAAATATAGAAAACTCCGACATCTCATCCGTTTCTTCGAGTATATTCGATGAAAGACAAGTTGCCACCACAACAAGGAAAGCGAATCTACTTGCTGCACAATTTGCAGCCAACTAAGCGCCGGCTGACACCATATCAGTTCCGCCTCAACTTGAGCATAAGCAGCACATTATGAGCCAGATCCACGCGTACTGTTGGCTGAGCACGCAAGGTACTGAACGCAAACAAATCCGTTGGTCTGAATAGCATCACCCAATTCTCTCAAAGAGATGTTCTTCTTCAATCGCTAAACTGCTGCGGAATCTGTTCCATTTCTCATACTCTATTGACCGTTTCCATATGTGTTGGGTTTGTACCACATGAAATGTCTGATTTTCGCTCAGTCGAAAATAAGAAGTTCTCAAGTGAACATTTGTGCCAGAACGTTACATTTTCTTCTTTTTATAAAGTAAAGTCGTACGTGTGGTTGACGTGTGAGAATTTTAGGGTTCGTTACAGGTACAATTTTTTTTCTAGGAATTGTTTACCATGCCGTCGGCAGTTCAAATTCGAACCCACTTCCTTTATGAATTTAAAATGGGACATAATGCGTCATTGGGAATGAAAAACATTAATGACGTATTTGAGAATGTAGCGGGAAACGAACGCACTATACGACGTTGGTTTTGAAAGTTCCATTCGGGGGATTTCACCCCCGAACAAGAACCACGTGGGGACCCGGAAACGTTAGTTATGGACGATGTTTCAAAAGCAACGCTGGATGGTGACCCAACTCAATCGGTGTGGGAGATTGTACAAAGCATGAGCGTATCCCCAATGACAATAAGTCGACACCTATCTCTCATAGGGAAGGTAAAGAAACTCGATAAATGGGTTCTGTTATATAATTAATTTCGGTTAATTAGCCCCCCCCCCCCCCCCCCCCAAATCCATAAAATCCTGGCATATGCAAATCCTTCCTCAATATCAAAACATCACTGTAACAGTACAATAGAATATTCCCACCATGCAATAGACAAATATTTAAAATAAAATAACACCCCTAAAAATACATGATCCCAATCCCAGTAGATAATATTAGGTTCGACCTAAGAGTCCCAAATATTATACACTGAACGCAACAACAGTCCCCCTAATTTCGTTTAGTCATAATGACAACAATTCCGGCATTGAAAGGGAACGAAACAAACAAGGATATGCATGAAGATACAACAGGATCTGGTCTCTTGTTAGGTACGCGGCGAGCGAGTGTGGTTGTCGCTGAAAACAATATTTAAATTAGCTCGAGCTCTTGAAATTCAAACGTGGCGCGAGGCGGTTCGTTCGCAAATTTGTTGCAAATGTCTTTTTGAAAACTATTTAAAATAAAATAAATCTGAATTAAATGAACAAATTTGCGAACGAACCGCCTCGCGCCACGTTTGAATGTCAAGAGCCCGAGCTAATTTAAATATTGTCTATTGTATTGTTAAAGTGATGTTTTGGTATTGGGGAAGGATATGCATATGCCAGGATTTTATGTATTTTATGGGGGGGTGCTAATTAACCGATATTAATTATATAATAGTACCCCATGAACTGAACGAATCCCGAAAACTAAGGCCCCTAGAAATCTGCACATGGCTTAGATTAAGAAACCAAACTGAACCGTTTTTGCACCGGATAGTTTCCTGGGATGAAAAGTGGATTGTGTATCATAACCGTAAAAGAGTAGGGAAGTGGTTGGACACAGGTAAAAAACCAAAACACACCCCAAGCCCGATCTTCACCCAGAAAAGGTTATGGTGACAATTTGGTGGACATCGAAAGGACCAATCCACTATTCATTTCTTCAACCAGGACAAATGATAACCGCTACCAAATATTGTGAGGAAATCGACATATTGCATTCCAAATTGGCTGAAAAGCAACCTTTTCCACGACAATGCTAGACCCCAATTCTTCCGCATTCACCGTATTCTCCTGAGATTTCCCAAACGGGCTACCATCTTTTCCACAACCTGGATTTATTTTGGCGGCAGAAGGTCGTCCGGAACCGAGCAGCGGTCATAAAAGCCTTTGCATTTCATTGCCTCAAAAAGTCAGCACTTCTACGAAAAAGGAATATGTGACAGTGTATCACGTTGGAAGAATGTCATAGATGCCAACGGACCCTTATGTAAAATTATAGTATTACAGTTTGTGCCCTTACTTTAAGTGGTTGGGTGGGTCCGCTCGGGCTGTTTTCTATGGTTAGAGGCCGGTTGGATTTTGCCGACCGCTGGTGTGGGCGTGACGAGTCCAGTTGACAGGTTAAGGGGTTCCGGCGAAGTCGGTGTATGGGGAGAGTGCGCACCTTTCTTCCTCTTCAGCCTTCGGGATGGGCCACACTGTCGACGAGTGCTCCTTGAGGTTGAGGTGATGGTCGCCCTACGTAGCGATGATGCCAACAGCCTTGGTCGTCTTCGTGGAGCGAGTCAACAGATATGACTGCTCAATGGGTGAAGGTACCCACAGTAATCCAAAAAATCACAATAAACAAAAAGGCAACTTTATATTTTCTAACAGGCTGCTTTTAAAGATTTAATTTCTGTGGGAATTATTTTACTTTGTTCGGCCAAACTTCGGCTTTATGGATTTCGAATGATTTCGAATCCAAAATGCGCCATCCTTTTATACTCTGCATCTGCAGAGATTTGTTAAATGTTATACATAAACATTCCAAGAAGCACAAGCAATATTTGTGTGTGCTTCAATTGGAATGGGGTTTCAGGAAGGGTATGGGCAAGTGTTTGAACAAATTCCCGGAAGGTAAAATCATACAATGCATTTAGAATTAGCCATTTTATGATGTTAGGGTTAATGGGAATTGAATCAATGTGCGACAAATGGATTTTTGGTTTAAGTTGTTGCTCATATGATTCATTTAGGGAAGCTGATTGGGATTGTGGATAATAATGGGGTTTGGATGGGAGTAGTGATTTAGAATCACTACACTATTTTGATAGAATAAAAATGTATGGAAAAATAATATTGGTTTATAAATTTTTACTATAAAATCGGACATTTAATATGGTACAATCCAATAGATGAAAGTGAGCAAACATCCAACCAATTCTCAAAAGGGGCGACATATCAACCCTCTCTTCTTATAGTCCTATACCACTAAACTCTATTATCTCGAAACTAATGGAATCACTAGTTAACCGTCAACATTTGAAATATCTGAAATCAAACGAGCTCCAATAAAGCTTACGTAGCAACGGGTCTACAGGAGATTTGATGGCGTATCTTCTGGAAAAGTGAAGCCATTCAATCCACTAATTCGGTTAACGCCAGTTTGTTGAATTGGGGTTTTCAAAAGGGTCCGATAGAGTTTGGCATCCAGCCCTTGTCTCGAAATTATGAAGCTGACAATTGATTGATCCGATTTAGAAAGACTACTTTTCCGGTCGTTCAATCCAAGTGGTTCTTGATGGTGTCAAATCTGCCCCCGATCCAATTAATGCAGATGTTCCCCAGAGTTCTGCACTTTCACCCACTATCTTTCTCATCTTAATAAATGATCTCTTGTCCATTACCCACAACCCAATTCGTTTGCTGATGATAGCACGTTTAATTTCTTTCAGTCATACGAACATTCCTGGCCATACTCCTCGAGCATCATTACCAATCAGCAGGTTATATTGAATACATTGAATGTGGACATCAACATGATACGTAGTAGTGTGCAAGCATTTAGAGAAATATCATTATTACTACTATCAACGACTTAATTCGTTGCTAAGTTGATGAAATAGGATACACAGTTCCGATTTCGTTAACCTGTTGCACCGACTACATAAAGTTACTTCCTTTACTTCCTGGATAAAAGTTGCAACTTGGGGTACTAAATCCGGAGTGAAAGTATGGTTAATATAAGTTCTCCATAGTTGACAGGCAATTGGACACAAATAGCAACAGGTTGAATTCTGTGCGAGCATCAGCTTGTCAGAAGCAGGAAACTAATTGGGCATTGGTACGGATTCTTCTAATGTTGGTCAGGTATAGTTTAGCAGAAGCAAAAGGATTTGAGGATTGAACTATTCCGCTTTAATTCAGAATGATATTTAATGTTGGAGCAAGTTGTGCTCTAAGTTGTTACCGCAGGAGGAAGTTCAAATACTAATAGACGTCATCACCAGCACTACAGTTGTTGGGCAAACATTTCTTATTTTATTTTACGCCTCCAGCAGGTATGAAGCAGTTGGTGTACTCTAGATTTGCCACTTATTAAATTGTATGACTTCCTCTATTGTTTTTGTTGATAGTATGTAAAGTGACTCTTTTTGAAATTTGAAAGTAGCCGTCGTATAAAGTTTATCATTAGTTGGAATATCTTCGAATCATGGCGGTTCTGCATCCTTTCCTTCTAAAAAATCAATAAATTACTTGCATGTTTTTGTTCGGCTATACGTTCACACCCCAGATTTGTATTAGGGATGGAAGTAGCTCGGAAGTTTTGTTGATCACAAATCTATCTGAGCTGGCAGAGAACTTATTATGCATACACATACCAAAGACAAACTTCTGATCAGATTCGCCTGAATCACATTCGAAGCGAAGATAGTTTAGTCGATGCATTTTTCAAGAGGCCAATCACCACAAGATTTTCCACATTATCATCATGAAATATGCACTTTGAAAACGTTGGCACAAGGAGTATATAAATGGTCTAAACATTAGAAACAAATGGTACCTCGGAAAAGGTGAGATTACCATGTTGAGGAGAATCATTTTTATATATGACTCTACTTCTCTCGCGCGTGATTTTAGCGCAGGCTGATGCTTTGGCCACAAGTTGATTGGATTATTTAAGCCAGAGGTCATTTCAGCATATGACCTGTTGGCCGCAACGAAATTGTTGTAAGAGCGAGCTTCCATTCGTTTTTGTTCTTCGATCACAAGCTTTCGCTTATCCATTTTACCCTTGAGGGCTTGAAATTTGGGGTATCCTCTAAAATTAGCACTATGACCTGAATTTCTACATAGCACACAGCCTGGTTTGCTTTCATCTGATAATTTTACTTTTCCAAGTCGACATTCCCAAGTGTTATGAATGTTTAGACACTTGACGCATCTGAACTGCAAATTTCAGTTCGATGCAACATAGGAAAATCGTGGACAACGCATGCATTGGAACACACATTTGGATTTATGGATTTTTTCCCAACTTACCATTTGATAGTTAAGATGTTTTATGTGTCTCAGCCCATCAATTTCGCTATCAGGGCTTAGGCAAACTATGAAAAAGGACAACTTACGATTGATTTTTGTTGAAAATGAGGTGGAAATTGGCCTTACAGAAATGAATTTTAAACTGTCAGTTTCGACATTTTATGTTCCTCGAGGATTTCCTCGGTGAAAATTCTGGATCTACTCTTTTGAGAAACATGGAGGTTGTTTTCTCCGATTTAGCTGTGTACGTAAAGTACTTGCTTTCTGTTCTTTCTAAAACTGATTTGTACTCATGATAGTCGTCTGTCGCTTGCTACGCTATATTTATCATAGCTAATTCTTTTAATTTTAAAACTAACGTAGGTCAACTTACCTAATTGTATTATGTCATTAACTTCAGTGACGACAATTGGTGGTACCCTCACTTTCTCCTGATTCTGGTTACGGGGGTAAATCAAATATATACGGTAATTTCTATTTTTATGCATTTATTGAATAACGTTACACAGTACCTATACTATCAACATTTTTTCAATACAGTCTCCTCAGTGATCTACACACTTTTGCCACCTACGAGTATTTGGAAACTTTAGTAACCCTTGTTCGTAGATAGATTTAGGGCGAACTGTTAGTCAATTGCGCAGGTGCTCCTCGATTTCTTCATCACTTTCGATTTTTTTCCTCCAAGTGATTCCCTCAGGGGTGCAAACAAAAAACAGACACAGGGAGATGAGTCTGGGCTATAAGGAGGGTGTTCGGGGGTTTCACATCTGTAGCTATCCTAAATCCCCAATATCATCAAATAATCCCATAACGCAAATCCCAATTTCATATTGAATCAATGAGCGATAGATTAAACCAAAAGTCAATTTGTCGCACATTGATTCAATTCCACATAATATACCCAAATCCCATATTGAGTCACATGTACGACGAATTTAACCAAAAGTTAATTCATCATACATTGACTCAATTCCCAAAACCTTGACATCATGAAATTCTAAATTCAAAACGCATTTCATGATTGACCTTCCCAGAATCTATCCAACAAAATCCTCAAACAATTCCCAGAACAAAATTCCAATCAGAGCACGCCAAGTCTTGCGTGTGCTTCTTGCAATTTTGACATTAAAATAGTTGACAAAAGTCAACTATAAAAACTATAAAAGGGCAGTGCTTTTCAATTTCGGGATCAGTAGAAGCACAGCGGCCGAACCGCTGGCTGTTCAGTAATCAGTATAATTTCGAAGGCCGAATCGCTGGCCGATTGTCAGTAAAACACATTACCCTTGTACTTTCATAAAATAGAAAAGAATACAATCGCCTGAAATTATTTTAACTCCATTTTTTCACTTTTTCACTTATCACTATCGACACTCCGGGCTCTTCTCCCGCCGTTTTGGGAAAGCACGGCACGGAGTACTACACATCCCATCTCTTCCAATGTATCTTTCGTCAAGGATGCGGCGTGGGGGCTGGAGTTGTCATGAAGAATGATGACATCTCGAATGGACATACCTCGTCTTTTGTTTCGACATGCTAGTTCTGTTGAGATTTTTCCAACAGTTAAGCGGCGATCACTTTCAATAATCTCTCGAACGGCACGGATGTTGTCATCTGTACGACTTGTTCTTGAGCATCGAACACTACTTTCGTTTTCGATACGTTCTTACCCACTTTTAATCTCTCTGGCCCACGTATATATACATGATTCTGAGACAGTGTTTCATCACCAAACTGTGCTTTCAATCGCGAAAAAATTTCCGAGGATTTTAATGCATTTTTTTTGTTAAAAAATGCCCACTATATTATTATACTATTTATTGGCCTGTAGGAACCCGGAAGTTCAAGACCTCACTGACTCGGCTCCGCCATTGTTCCCCGTTCTGTGCGCTCTCCTTTCGCGCTTGACCAGGCGATCCGATTTCCTCAAGGTCAAACCTAACATTGTCCTCCCATCTCCGTCGCGGCCGCTCTGTCGGTCTCTTTCCAGTTGGTTTATCGTCAAGAATTCTATGCACGGTCCTATCGTTGCCCATTCGCGCTACGTATCCGGCTCATCTTAATTTTCGCGACTTGATTACTCTCACTATTGTTAAAAAAGGCCTACGCAGGTTAATTTCATTGCATACAAAAAAGCGAATGCACTATTTTGTAGGAAGATGAAAGAAAGCAAAGTAAAAAGCTTCCTTCAGTTCACTTCCGCAATCAATCCAACATCCTCCACAACCACAATATGACATAAAATATGTAGCTTAAGTGGTAATCACAATCCGACAATTATCTCATTCCTTAATTCCGAAAATAATACAATCTTATACCCAGTGCAAATAAGCCAACTCTTCGCCAAAACCTGGTCGCAATTCTCAGACAACAATAATTTTCACCCCGAATTCAATCGCAAAAAAAATTGAATCCTTTCACAATCCACTATATCTGCAGCTCTGTGCATTGAACAACCCATCTCATTTATCGAACTCGAGTCAGCACTTAGTGTAACTAAGCGCAAAACTCCAGGGAGAGATCGAATATCCTACCCTATGTTGAAAGAACTTTCTCATTATTCAAAACAAAGAATTATAACGTTATACAATAAAATACTTGAAACATCACACATCCCACAAATGTGGAAAACCGCGGTCCTAATACCTATTCCCAAACCGAACAAAGATAAAGATACGTTGGGAGGCTACCGCCCCATATCCTTAATTCCTTGTCCCGCAAAGGTAGTAGAAAAAATCGTAGCCAAACGTCTACTCTGATTTATGGAAACAAAGAAATTGACATCCATCAACCAAGTAGCTTTCAAATCCAACAGAGGTTGCACAGACGCCTTACTCCACATTGACCACTACACCTCAAAGGCAATATCCGCCAAAAATCACGTCACAATACTCTCTCTTGATTTTGAGAAAGCATTCGACAGAATAGCCACTCACACCGTACTTAACAAATTGTTAAAATGGAGAATTGGCAACAATATATATAGATACGTTAAATCACTTCTAAACAATAGAAAATTCCAATATAAAGCCAACCACGTTTACTCCAATACATTCCTATTTCATCATCATCATCAGCACTACAACCGGGATTCGGCCTTGGCCTTATTTAACAAATCTCTCCACCGGTCCCGATTTCGAGCGGATGTCATCCGGTTTGGCAGTTCCAGGCTCTGAGCGTCCTGGTCTACAATATCCCTCCTTCGCACACAAGGTCTGCAGCGCTGTCTCCTTCCATACATCCTGCCACAAAGGACTTTCCGGGTAGGCTCCTCTTCGCTCATTCGAACTAGGTGTCCCGCCCACCGGAGTCTACCGAGCTTGATCTTTCTTACAACATTAGCTTCAAGATAGATTGCGTACAACTCCTGGTTGTAGCGTCTCCGGAATCGTCCATTCATACATTCCCATTACACAACGGAATCCGTCAAGGATCCCCATTGTCAGTTGTACTATTTATGATCGTCTTTGACGACATAAGTACAATAATACACAAACAGAAACATCTAGATCATTGCATTTACGCCGACGATATATACATCTTAAGTAAATCCAGTGATCTAACTTTCTGCAAAAACATTTTTAACTGAAACATTGAAAGATATCTTAGAATGGTCAAATTCCTCAGGGTCAGACTCTCAGTAGATAAATGCATATTATTTCAGGAGTGCCGACGACGACTTTGTCTCCAAACACACCACAACATAAACAACAAAACAATCCAGAATGTCCCCAACCCCAAAATCTTAGAATAATATTTAATAATAAGTATACCTGGAAACAACATTGCTCAGAACTCAAAGTATCATTAGCAGCGAGGCTCAATATTATTAAATACTTAGGCAACACGAAAAGTAATGCACACATTAACAGTCTATGTAAAATTACTAAAGCTCTCATTTTAAGTAAAATAAACTACGGGATCTATATCTATGGCAATAGTCCAAAAACTTCTCCAAATATAATAAAACCCACCTATCACCAAGCCGCTAGAAGAAGCACCTTTGCATTGACAATAACACCAATAAAAAATATACCGGCTGAAGCTGGGTTGCCAACAATCGAGGATCGGATGGAAATCATATCATTAAAACTAATAGCTAAATTAGCATTTTCGCGAAATTCCATAATCGACCAAGACATCAAACTAACAATAGGATACAAAAACACCAACTGAATCTCATCTGCAATCAGCCGCATTTTAGATAAAGCCAAGCAATTGGAATTGGATATTAAACAAACTTTCAAATACTCCGCAACCTACCCGCCATGGCTTCTAAATTATAATAATATCATAACAACATTCTCAACATTTAAAAAACCAAACACAAACAAGGAAATATACTGTACACTATTCTGGTCAGTCGCCTCAAAGTATAAATCCAACGGATGGCGCTTTCTGTACACAGTGGATCCAAAACAACCAACTATACATCCTTTGAGGTCACAGTAAAGGAAAATCGAAGAAAAAAAGAAGGTGCAGTAAAGTAAATCGGATTGTTACCCGAATTTGCTCCATTTTCACGACGGAAGTCATCGCGATCTTACAAGCCGTAACATTCGCCACCAACCACAGAAAAAAATATGTCATCTACACCGACAGCCTGTCGATACTTATCTCAATAAGAAACATGAACAACACTTATGATATTGTGGCGGTTTCTTCCAACGCTACTATTTATCTCTTCGCTTATATTTCGGAAATATCCCAAAAGCCTACAAAAAACCCTATACTACAAGTATTTTGGCAGGTATAGCTGAGCGGCATTGCTTACCTGGAAAAGAGGCATATCAATTTTCCATTCACTGCAATTACCCGCAGACATTTCTACTCTTACGTGTTTTCCCCACAAGATGCATGCAATGCATCTTCGAAAATTCCCTGAAAGAGAAATCTCATTCATGTATTACGGCGTCATTATACGGCGCCAACGATATTTATCCCAAGCATGATTTCCACCAAGCGCACCATCTTCTTGTGTAGAAAAACTGTCGCATCACTAAACAACCGATGCAACCTGAAATAAATTTGGGCGCGCATATCTCCTGTCTGATACCACTGCACACGTGCAGGAGATATTCTCTCTCTTCTGTTTTACAGCGAGCATCTCGGTCGCTAAACCAACACACAGGCATGGTGTGAACCATGCCTAGCTGCCCCAAGATAACCAAACCAACATAGCAACATCAAAAACGCTGCACCGGTTGCCAACGAGTGGTGCACGATCAGCATAAATGCTGTACGCAGTTGCTGATCGTGTAAACACAAAATATCTACGTCGAGATATTTGCACCAGCTGCAACCATGCCAGCTAATGTTCCCCTTGTGGATTCGGTGACCCACGGTCCGTATACTCGTGGGCACATGCCGTGAGCAGCAGAAGCGATCATCGTGTGTGTGTTTCACCCCTTTTTGATGGACCAATGCAAGGAAAATCACCCCTTGTCGGGCACCGACAATATGAAATTTGCTGTGCTGTCGTCTTCGGTGAATGAATAATCAATCACTATACGGATTCCGTGGAGGCCAGTCGTGCCTCCACGTTAAATAATTTGAGTCCCGGAGTGTTTCGGTTAACATAAAAATTAAATCAGTTTAGTTGTTGGAAATTAAATTCTTTAAAGTAAAGTCAGTTTATTTGGTTGCAATTCAACACTGTACATTTGTTGAAATGAAATCCGTATAAAATTAAACACTGCAAATTTGTTGAAAGTAAGTCCGTGTAAAATTAAACCCCGTACACGCAGTGTAAAACAAGTGCGCATCCTTCTTAACTTCAATTTCGATGGACAGTAAAATTAAAGTTAAAACCTTGTGAAATTAAATCCGGAACTTTACGAGAAAAATAAGTTTTTTTAATCAGTTTATTTGTTTCTATCGGCACTTGAAAGCAAGCCTTTAAGTTAGGTAAAGTAAGTTATGTCATTTGTTGACAGATATACTACCAATGAAGAACCATTGACTTTGAATGGCAATTGCATTTTAATTGGCGAAAAAAAATTGCATTATTTTGAGGCAATTACGGAGCGTGCCAGTGGATAACAACAGTGCGACGTAGTAGGCGTTGCAATCCAAACAATTCGTTGGGAAACTTGGTGAACCTGTGCCCTTGAGGCACCAGTCCCACGAGTACTGGAACCCACAATATCATTTCCAGTATTTGGAATAATATCATTAAATACTGCAATAAAAATAAACTAATGTGGACTCCTAGTTACGTCGCCATCAGGGGTACCGAAAATGCAGACGCCGCAGCCAACTCAGCCAAAAGAGCTCCAGTACATAAATTCAAATTATACACAAGAGCCGATCTACTGTCAACTATCAGCAATCACAAAAAACTGATAAACCAAACAAACTGTGATACTCACATGCCTATAAAATGGTAAACCCATGTAAAGCTCACCCTTCTTACCCAACTAACTTGACCAAATCAAATATCACAAACCTTGTGAGGCTACGATTAGGCCATACAGCTGCTACCCACCTCCACCGCGCTACAGCCCCAATCTGCCCAAAATACAACACTACGCTCACAATCACTCAAATTTTGAAAGACTGTCCTCACCGAAAACCCTTGAAAGATAAACTATTTCGTAATACAGATATTTATACAATTCTAGCAGATCCCACTACCGACAACATAGAAATTGTAAGTAATGTATAAAATATTTTGTTATCTCTCGGGGGATATTCCTCCGAGGTTATCGATTGTTATATTGGTATATTACCTGCTAGTTTTCTCCAACGGTGCTGTTCTCCTGGTTTTGTTTGAGTTGTCGCCGCTGGTGTTCTCCTGGGGATTCGTGGCTCGACCTGTTAGTCTTCCTCGATGTAGCTCTTCTGGCTTCCCTTTATAGATGTTTTCGAAATAATACACTAACTTCCCTTTTATTTGTACATTCAAACTTTATTGTTTGTGACAATTGCTTGGAAACACCTTACGTTTACTTCACTGACAATTCTATTTTATTATATTTATTACTGTACTTCACTACAATTCTGTTCATATCAATTCTAGATTCATTCCTACTCTAATTTAATCGAAGCAAAGGGTCCGCTGTTCCAATTCAAGGTTGCAACCCTTTGCTTGATTGATTAGTTCTTCTTCAGTCCGCTTGCAACCACTTTTTATATATCCAAATTATGGGCATAGAAGTACAAACGATGCGTTTACCTCATCCTGGACTTCGAACCAAAAGGTATGACTCATATTGAGTACAATCGCCTAGCACGAGTCATTCGTATTTCTAAATTATCATGATCGCTTAATTGCCCTGCTTAAGGTGCAGCGGCATTGGCTTAAGCAATTACTTAATTGATTGCTGCATTTACCGAACCAATTAAAGTACGCTGCTCTTTGTTCTAACTCTTGTGCCGCTCGATCTATTTCGTCGCTGCTTCTGTTCTTTCGCGGATCTCAGCATTTGATCGACGCTCAATTAAATCGTCGCCAACCGCTTTTGAAGATGTCGACCGTGTCAAATATATTATATGACACTTGTTTTCGGGCATGGAACAAAAAATACAATCGAAACATGAAACCATGTGAGTGCCGGTTGTCGAACTTGTTTCGAATACGGAGCAAGAAGAATGCAGTAGGTTTGTGGCCTTGAGATTATGAATGGAAGCGATGAACATGTAGCTTGGAGAGGCGCGTATGCGTCGTATGTAGTACTTGAATGAATATCGCAACGTATGCGATATTAACATTAATTGCCCGTGGAAAGAGGCGTCAATTAATTATTTGGGAAGTGCTTTGTGTGCAATATGAATATCATTTGTGGGCAGAGGATGATTCTAATTGAGGAGGGTTGTGCAGGGAGGTGTAACACCTGGATCGGTACAAGCAACTGCACAACATATTGAAGTGGAGCAATAAAGTTCACACCAAAGTTAAATTTCTCTGCTATAAGCGGCTAATCCGATCTGGAATATCGTAATCCTTTCCCATATGATCTTGTATATCTTCGGCCCAAATGGAAAGACTTCGAGATTTCAAAAGAAAACTCCTCAGAAGATGGATCAACTCCTCTAGGGGACCTGATTGTCGCCATTGGCCCGACTATCACATATTTGAGGATGCCTCCATTACCCCTTTCGACGAGCACTTGCTACAGTTAGCATACAAGTACCTCAAAAGCATTCAGAACACCGAGAACCTACTTGTACGGGAGTCATGTGTTCTTGACCCTTCTCTCCTTCGATATCTTCGAATACGACCTCCACAATACTTCCTTCGGCACAGAATTGAAGAGAGCCCCCTTCCCAATAACAAACTCCTCTATAATAACAATTTCTGGATCCATTCCCTAGGGTCTACTGTTGAGATACTATAGACACACACTGCACGACATAGCACAAATGCACACCCATATACACCAACCAAAGCACAGATTATCAGACTGGTTTTGTATGTTTTCATTCCCACCATCTCTTCAACCAACTATTTACATACTACTTAAACTGATCCTGCAGACACGATCCGTAGATACCTCCCTTTTCCTCTTTCAGATATCACGTAACCGAGCCTAACACTCCCCCGAATGTGTGTGATTCTGGCTACAGCGCAAGTAATCCACAAGCCATAGACACATTTATCCTTGCATCGATTAAAAACACACATATCGAAGAATCAAGAGCGGGCACAACTTCACGACCGCAGCTGTAGTGTATCCATTAAAACAGAAACACATTTCCCATAATATACACCGTACAATTAGATCATAATTTTGAAATAAAATACAGGACAGCACACGCCAAAGCAAGGACAAAAAGTATGTCATGACAACACTCATTTCCCAGATGTTCCGATGAATGTGTGTCATGTATGGCATACGGTATCACAGTGCATGACACTCATTTATTAACGTATCATCTGAGAGGTGAGTCTATGTGGATTGGCCATACAATGTGCAATAAATACTTGAAATGACGAACATAGTTTTCAGGTCAGGATTTGGACAGTCAAATATGATGGCATGTGAACTACTTGATATTGGTATGCATCGGAAACGTTTATGGGAGAAATAGTATTTAAGGACAGAATTTTTGAGGAATAAATCAAATTCAATCAGACCATAATCTGCATTGCTTCTCATATCTATTTTTGGCAGAAACCTATGACATTCGTGCCCGCCCATCGATTTCACTCTTGTTGACTTTTAGCAGACACCTATGACATTCGTCATCTCATCATCATCATCGGCACTACAACCTACATCTGCACTACAACCGGTCTTGGCCTTATTTAGCAAGTCTCTCCACCGGTATCCGGTCCTTATCCCAGACTTGTTAAATTTTCCATAATTATTTGTTTTTCCACGCCAAGTTATTAGCCTTGCGCCAGCATTTCTCAGGATGTCGCTGCATGCGTTGGTTCACTACTTTGCGGGTGCCAAACTAGCTATCCAGGGGTGTCACGTGGAGACTGCATATCAACTTAGATTGAACAGGCACAAAGATCGTTTTGGCCTTCGCCGGGTTGAAAGCAGAGATTCTACCCTGTATGTTCTCTCCCATCCCCCTATGACATTTGGGCCCTCCCTTATTTGTTAAGCGAAGGATCTCACCTTAGGACTTTCCAGCCCTGCTAGAAGCAATTGGATTCGGCTCACAGCGTCTTAATTACTCTGACTCTTTTCTTACTCTACATCTAAACAACTTCTATCAACGTTCGTGCCACATTTACTCTACAGGAGTGAGTTGCATGAAATCTTACAAAAGTCGCAAAGACGATAAAAAATTTACTAAATGATAATAAGTAATGTCATGTTGTTCAATTTCTGTCGACATATTGTATTTTTTCTATTACGGTAGCTTGAATATTCTAAAGCAAATTAAATTAATATATATGTTTTAAACTTTTGTTGGCGCATCCGTTATCGTCTCTCATTTTCAGTAATTTATGGATACTAGCCCACAGGAAAATATATTTCAAAATAGAAATGCTTTCGTCTACAGTCAAACATAAGCAACGTTAATGTGGTATTAAGATTCTTTCTCTTGTTTATGATAATCCGATCCAAGAGAGGAGATTGCAAATCCGTTCAAAAGAAATTGCCAGTACCACAGAGCTGAGTAAGAAAAATTAACAATTATTAACAACTTTCTGTATATCTATATCATTATAAGATAACATAATAAGATACATACATACAACTTGACAAAGAACCTCAGTCTATTCAAATTGCGCATTGCATAAAAGACAAACAACTTGCCTGATTTAATTATCAGTTGTTTCGTATGCAGATACCGTGATATAAAATAACAGTACTTCTATAGTGGTGGTCTCTTTGTGTGTGATAATTGATAAACCTTTACTAAAAACATCCCCTATCGTATCCAGCATTAAAATTGTAGTTGCGCTGCATTGGGAAAATCTTAATTTGAAATAATTAAATTAATCAATGTGGCGTTGTTTCCAATATGTGTTGGCAAACAACAAATAAATAATAGAGATTCGCATTTTAATTTTAAGTAATCACTGCCAGGCATTGTTTATCAGATGACTGGATTGTTTGTTCAGCTTTCGCTACATGCTCTTGTTATATGTATCAGTGTATAACTACATTATATATTGATAGGGGTTTAGCGTTTGACTACCTTTCGGAAGGTTGTGATTTAAGAATCCAACTTTTTCCAGTTTATTTGTTATTTTCTTTGTTTTCCATCAACTAACAGCCTTGTGATTGCATATCTAAATAAATAAGGTATCAACCGAAACAATATGGTAATCTATCAGAGCATGATTACAATTCGAGATTCGTGCAAATGCAGCTAAACGAGTTTTACGAACTACTTACTTTATGGAATAAAAATAATTAATATATAACTCATGTAAGTATCCAATGATTCAGATGATTTTCCTTAATCAAAATGTCAAAAGGAGTTTTTCCTTTTCGTTTTTAACGATGTTTCAAAATTAGTTGGCGTAATTTAAAAAAAAAATGGAAGTGCAACTGAAATTAACCAAAGCTTATTCTCTCTCCAGAATTATTCAGAATTTGCTTTAAAAGAATTTTAAAATGAAAATTACATCGTCTTAGTTCAAAAGTAAACAAAATGTGTCACAATTAAATAACCTTTAGTTTTTTTCCATTTCAGACAACAGCGTTTTGCATTTTGGTCCGCCATTAATATATTATCATCATCATCATCGGCACTACAAACGGGATCCGGTCTTGACCTTATTTAACAAATCTCTCCACCGGTCCCGATTTCGAGCCGATGTCATCCAGTTTGGCACTCCCAGGCTCTGGGCGTCCTGGTCTACGCCATCCCTCCATCGCAGACAAGGTCTGCCGCGCTGTCTCCTTCCTTACATCCTGCCACAAAGGACTTTCCTGGCAGGTTCCTCTTCGCTCATTCGAGCTAGGTGTCCCGCCCACCGGAGTCTAACGAGCTTGATTTTTCTTACAACATTAGCTTCAAGGTAGATTGTGTACAACTTATGGTTGTAGCGTCTCCGGAATCGTCCTCCCTCACATATGGGGCCAACAATTCTCCTTAAGACCTTCCTCTGGAACGCGACTAAGAGTTCAGAATGCCTTTTATTGAACACCCAGGTCTCGAATCCATACATGAGTACTGGTAAGACCATGGTCTTGTACAGTAGTAGCTTGGATGTTCTGGGATTTAAAGAGCCTGGATAGACCATAGTAGACTTTGTTGGATTTAATCAGCCATTCGCGTATTTCTTCTTCCATATTGTTATCGGCTGATACTATTGACCCAAGGTAGTTAAAGGAGTGCACTACTTCAAATTCGTGCTCCACTACCCTGATAGTTTGACCAACGTTAGGTCTTCTCTTCGCAGAAGTTGCCACCATGTACTTAGTTTTCCCCTCATTAATGTGCAGTCCCAGTTTTTGTGCCGCCTGCTCGATCTGTGTGAAGGATTCCTGTACCGCCGATTCGGTTCTACCGATGATGTCAATGTCATCTGCGTAGGCAAGTATCTGACTGGACATCGTGACAAAAGTCCCTCTTGTTGTAACGCCAAAGTCACGGATTGCTTTCTGCAACGCCAGGTTGAAGAGGATGCAGGCCCGGAATTCGCCATGATAGTGATATCGCCAATGCCCCAGAGCGCATGCGTTTTAGCACGGCGATTAGTGAAAGAGATAAATCAGACATCGAACATCTCCCAAATGGTGGTGGCTTCTCAACGAGGAGATTACTTCACTTCCTCAGATATAGTATGCCTCTCAAGAGCAACGCTCTCCTTCCTCTTGTGCCCCCTCCCCCTGTCCTGCTTTCCCCATTACTTTTTTGTAGCTATTCTATTTTATTTTTTATTTCTTATTTTAT
Source organism: Microdon myrmicae (assembly GCA_963931805.1). Classification (NCBI taxonomy): domain Eukaryota; kingdom Metazoa; phylum Arthropoda; class Insecta; order Diptera; family Syrphidae; genus Microdon; species Microdon myrmicae. The sequence goes on from OZ007502.1 coordinate 65,625,662, forward strand.
TTTTCATTCGTTTTGTTTTGAAGTTTTTGTTTGTTTGAAAAAAAAAAATGTAATAATGTATACATATAGATGTAAACGGGGAGTCCCTCTAATATATGACCTATTTCATATATATATATATATATATATATATATATATATATATATATATATATATATATATATATACATATATATATATATATATATATATATATATCTATAAGAAACAAAAAAAAAGATGTACGCCGAAAGGCATATATAAAAATCAAGTAGTAATGTGTAATTTAGAGAGCTCGCATAGAGCCAATAAGTTAATTTAAGTACTGTGATTGTAGAAAAGGGTTTAACATTTACCCCTAATATTATACATGTAAAAAGAATTAGGAAAATAAATGTGGTTTAAAAACTAAAAAAAAAAAAAGAAGCAGCCAGGCCCCACCGTCCCTTTGTCGGAGGCCATTATAAATGTTTATTGGTTTGGACAGCAGTTCCGCTATTTTTACTTGACTAGTTACGTTGGTCATGGTTAACCTACAAAGTCGTATCAATTTGTTTGGAATGCCGAATTTTCTCATGGCATTATATGGTTCTACCCTGGCTATGCTGTCGTAGGCGGCCTTAAAGTCTATAAATAGATGATATAATGGAATATTAAATTCCTGACATTTTTCCATCGCCTGCCTAAGGGTGAATATCTGATCAATCGCTGATTTGCCTAGAATGAAGTCACACTGATATTGACCAATGATGACTTTAGTGTATGGGGCTATCCGATTTTGTAGGATAGTGAAGAGTATCTTATAGGCGGTACTCAGCAATGTTGTACCCCTATAGTTGCTTCACAGTGTGATATCTCCCTTCTTATGTATGTGGCAAATTATACCACGACGCCAATCGTCGGCATCTCCTCTTGCTCCCATACGTGCACCACAATCTCATGAACTGCCTGATGTAACGCTGCCCCTTGTTGTATTCCAGAATACTACCCTTATTAAATTTAACACTCAATCTCCTAACACATCCTTAAAAACTTCACTTAACATATATTACATTCTCACTTAATACATACCTTTCATAAACATTCACAATATTACCAGTTACAGCACACTTAATAACCTGCACCTTTTTATTTATTGAAAACATAGCAACTTGGATTTTCGTTCGAATTGAATGTGAAAAGTCAAAAAGAAAAAATAGAAAAGAAAAAATATTCAGTTCAAAAAGTTCGTTTGAGAGAAAAAATATTCAGTTCATAAAGTTATGTGTTTCGGGGAATAATCTCTCAAGAAAAGTAAATAATAAAAAGCAGTATTACTAGATACAAAAGAACAAGAACATCTAGAAGAAATTCAAATAAGAAGAAATTAAACAATAAATACAAATTAACTTAATAATGACAAATAAAGTTAAAAATAAATTAAACAAGACGAATCTGTAAATGAGTGTTTATAAAAGGTCCAAAGGAAATTAAAATGGATAAAAAATAAAGAAATAAACAAAAAAGAAGAAAAGGAATAATAATAAGTCCACGCTCTTCCCTCATACCGAGGAAGCACGGCGTCCGGACTTCAACACCCTCCTTGTTTGATCATCTCAGCTGGTATGCCATCAGCTGCAGGGGCTTTATTTGATTTGAGCTGTCTAATGGCTTGTAATGTTTCCTCAATGCTTGGTGACGGCAGCATTTGGTCTTGATTCTGCATTCGTGGGGCCTCCAATTCTTCTGTGAGGTGACTATTTAGCAATTTATTGAAGTGCACTTCCCATCGCTTCAGAATGCCTTCAGGATCGGTGATCAGATTACGCTCTTTATCTTTGCAGTAAGTGCAGCGTGGTGTGTAGCGCGTCATACTGCGGATTATTTGCTAGAACTTCCGCGCCTGGTGCGGACCTCGCTCTCTACTTTTCTCTATTTCACAGACAAGGTTTTTTTCCCAGGCACTTTTCTTTTGCCTGTGAAATCTTTTTTCAAATCTTCTGAGCTCTTTGTATTTCTGCTCGCGCACCCGCGTCGTATGAGACTGTTGCATTGACCGATATGCAGCATTCTTACGTTCAGTCGCTAGTTTGCACTCATCATCAAACCAGTCGTTCCGATCTCTACGACTACTGCCTAAGATGGAGTTGGCAGTACTAATGACAGTATTCTTAAGGCGTGTCCATTTCTCTTCTACCCCCGGCATTCTGGCCCCAGGACTTACTCTCTCTCCGTCAGGCTGTTCGAGGGCGAGTCTTGACGCATCACCAAAGGTGTTACTGGTATTCTCATTGTGTAAGGCAGCCGTGTTGATTCGAACCTGATCCGCGGATGCAATACGTCTCCGTAAGGCAATCCGCGCTCGGAAAACTGTACCAACAAGACAGTGATCCGAGTCAACGTTGGCACCTCGGTACTTTCGTACCGTCATCAGGCTCGAGGAGTGGCAGCGATCTATCAACACGTGGTCAATTTGGTTGCGAGTGGCTACATCAGGCGATACCCAGGTGGCTTTGTGGATATCTTTACGCGGAAACATGGTACTCGCAACAACCAAGTTTTTCGATGCTGCCAGTTCGTTAACTCGTAGTCCATTGTTATTAGTCTTCTCAAGCAAATTATGGGAACCTGTGTAGTGCCTGAAAACCAGCTCCCGACCTATTTTTGCATTCAAATCCCCAAGAACGATTTTCAGATCGTATCTTGGGCAGTCATTGAGCGCCCATTCGACGTTCTCGTAGTATTCTTCTTTTTCGTCGTCAGGGGACTCCTCTGTAGGTCCGTGAACGTTTATGAGGCTTATGTTCTTAAACTTGCCTCGCATGCGAAGAGTGCATAGCCTTTCATTTATTGCATTAAAGCCGATGATGGCAGGCTTCAGTTTTTGGCTGACTTGAAAGCCTACCCCGAGCACATGGTGTTTTGCATGACAGCTGTAATAAATATCATACTCCTTTCTTTGAATAACACTACACCCCGTCCATCTTATTTCTTGTAATGTTGTTATGTCAACCTTATATTCGGACAGGGCATCGGCTAGCTGCTGTGCAGCTCGAGCTCTGTATAGTGAGTGGACGTTCCATGTAAAAATTCTTAAATCGTTTAGCCATTTTCGTTTCCGTGGTCGTCGTCGTGTATCCGGTCCATGTCCGAGGCTTGTGAAATTTGCCATAATAATTCATTTTTACTGGCCTGGTTATTAGCCTTGCGCCAACCCTTCTCAGGAAGTCGCTGCATGCATTGGTTCACTACTTGGCGGGTGCGCGTGGAGACTGCATGTCAACTTGGATTGAACAGGGACAGGGATCGTTCTGGCCTTCGCCGGGTTGAAAGCAATCAATAACTTTGCCCTATATGTTCGCACCCATCCCCCCTTGATATATTATAGTGTCCCTATAATAAACATAAGCCTAGTTATATCTTTCGTTTTCGAATTATTTCTTGTCTATATAAAGTTAAACCAAAATCAAAGAGTTTTGGCACTCAACCGAAAGTAGTAGCTATTGATCTATGGGATTTCAGGCTCGAGGTTCTCATAAAAAGAAGGCTCGATTTCCATTTGTAGTTTAAAGATTAACAAGTATATATTGACTACATTTACAAAAGGAATATGATTTCCAAATTTCTGAGAGAATATGCCTGATTTCGTAAATCCAATTCGTTACCAATATCCCATTCAAACCTGATAGAGTAATCAACTGCACCTATCGGTCTATTCGGTAAGTTTACCGTGGAATCCCCAAGTCAACAAAAGAAACCCACTCAAGTCCTTACGTCTGCCTGTATGGGAGTACTACAAAAAATCCATCCATTCCCTCAGGACTCTTTTCATAGCAAAATTCTGTGCTTCCTACATAACAGATCTGAAATGATTAATTATCTTGAGTAGGGTTGCGTGTAGAAAATGGTCTACGCCTTATGCTCCAATAGATACTCAGAAAAGCATAGCTTATGTGGGGGTATTATCCATAGCGGTTGCTTTTAATTGGAGACCACGCAATATTGTCTCTGCATGAATCAATATACGAGTACATAAATATGCACCCAAAGAGGACCAATGTTTGGATTAAATTGGAGACCCAATCACATTTCAAAGCTGGTTTTGTCATCAAAGTAATACTGCTAATAATGTTCGTCCACAATTTGGTCCATTGCCTCAATTCGGAGTTTACCTATTCGCGACTGCAACGTCACGTTCACAAGGACATCATTTGCTATTATATCAAGTAGATCAAACCTAATTTGGATAGACATTAAACACCGTCCATGGTCTATCAAATTCTATAGATATGTTATTCAACCACACATTGAACTCATTATTGCGTGCGATTTTAATGTACGTAATTTCTAATGATGTCATCAATCTGGAGAGACAATCCCCGAAACTATTCCGAGAGGTCAGTATTTCAGCTAAGCTCTTAAATGAGTATTGTCATTTTATTGAAACAAACATGGTAATAGATTCTAGCCTATTCATATTTTTTATAAACAGAAAAAACCAATATAATTTATTCAGCTCTATTAATTATTAGTTGATAAAAATCAATTTAAATCTTATATATTTTCTTGTTTTTTTTATTTTTTTTTTAATAAGATATTTTATAAGTTTAAAATTATTTAAAATTCTTCGCTCGCTAGAGATGATCATATTTTATTTTCTTATTTTGTAATCTATATGGCCCGTAGTACGCGATGCGCGCCACAGCCTACCTGCTGTGAACGACAAGTGATGTTTGTAGTTTTGTTTTTTGCTATGGAACATAAAGCTCTTGGGGGGGTGGGAGCGAAATCACTGATTGCTTTTAAGTTCATGGTGAAGGCCAGGACGATCCTTATCCCTGTTCAATTCAAGTTGACATGCAGTCTCCACGCGACACTCCCGGATAGCTACTTTGGCACCCGCCAAGTAGTGAATCAATGCATTCAGCGACATCCTGAGATAGGTTGGCGCAAGGCTAATAACCTTGCCCGGAAAAACAAATTATTATGGACAATTTAAAAAGTTTCGGATAAGGACCTGATACCGGTGGAGAGACTTGCTAAATAAGGCCAAGACAGGATCCTGGTTGTAGTGCCGATAATGATGATGATCTTGATGATGATGGTACAATTATGTATTTATAAACGTACACGCCCCAGCAGAATTTACCGACGAAGAAACGACATTCTACGAGACCCTAGAGAAAGTATTTGATGGTCTCGTCATATGATGTTAAAATCCTCCTCGGAATGGAATTCGAATTATCATATTCGCAGCGCCAAAAGATCTGGTAGTGAAAAATACGATATTCAAGGACAAGCAAATAAAACAAGCCATATGGATATCACCCGACGGCGTAACGCGTAACCGAATAGACTACTTCCTCGTAGACAAAAGACACTCCTTGCATGCGAGGCAAGTTTAAAAACATAAACCTCATAAACGTTCACTGACCTATAGCGTTTGCGATGATAGTGAAGAACGTGTGATTCGATCTGACGCTATGACACTTAGAATCACCAAAAATTGAACCAAAGCGCAACCCATCGCATCGGCCACCGCCGTGTGTACAAACTTGATTTCTAAACTCAAGTACATTCAACTGATGTGGAATTGTTATGTTATCGTTATGGTATACGGCTCTGGTGCATTTTCTTAGTCGGTTTTCGTTGGTTGTTTTTCACTATTTCCTTGTGTATTGTGTGTGTATATGTTAGAAACGCTACCCCACTCCCTCCTCAATAACTTTGTTACGGTCAACTTCGTGTGCGAACGACGGAGCGAAGAGCAAGCGAACGAGAGAACATCGGAGCAGACGAGTGTGCCGCTGCTCTATGCAGAAGTCGTGATCGTGTCGTGAAGTTCTGTTTACTATCGGAAAGTGTGTGCTGTGTGTACAGATCACGTCGGGGTCACCAATTATAGCGTTTGCGATGATAGTGAAGAACGCGTGATTCGAACTGACGCTATGACACTTACAATCACCAAAAATTGAACCAATGCTTAACACATCAGGCTACTGCCACGTGTACGAATTCGATTTTTAAACTCAAGTACATTCAACTGATGTGCAATTGCTATGTTATCGCTATGGTATACGGCTCTGATGAATTTTCTTATTCGATTTTCGTTCGGTGTTCTTCACTATTTGCTTGTGTATTGTGTGTGTATCTGTTAGAAACGCCACAGACCTACAGAGGAGTCCCCCGACGACGAAGAAAAATAATACTACGAGAATGTCGAACGGGCCCTCAATGCCTGCCCAAGATACGATATGAAAACCGTTCTTGGTGACTTCAATGCCAAAATAGGTCGGCAGCCGGTTTTCTGGCACTACGCAGGTTCCCATCGTTTGCATGAGAACACAAATGACAATGGACTACAAGTCATCGAACTGGCAGCATCAAAAAGCCTGGTAGTTGCAAGTACCAGGTTTCCGCGTAAAGATATCCACAAAGCCACCTGGGTTTCACCTGATGGAGCCACTCTCAACCAAATGCACACCTTTGGTCATACGCTAAGACTCGCCCTCGAAGAGCTTGACGGAGGGAGAGTAAGTCCTGGGGCCAGAATGCCGCGCGTAGAAGAGAAATGGAGACGACTTAAGAATACTGTCATTAGTACTGCCAACTCCATCTTAGGCAGTAGTCGTAGCGATCGGGGCGACTAGTTTGATGATGAGTGCAAACTAACGACTAAACGTAAGAATGCTGCATACCGGGCAATGCAACAGTCTCATTGGTCGCGGATACCCAAGCAGAAATACAAAGAGTTCAGGATATCTGAAAAAAAGACTTCACAGGCAAAAGAAAAGTGCCTGGGAAAAAAAAACCTTGTCTGTGAAATAGAGAAAAGTAGAGAGCAAGGTCCGCAACATGCGCGAAAGTTCTACCAAATAATCCGCAGTATGACGCGGTATACACCACACTGCACTTACTGCAAGGATAAAGAGCGTAATCTGATCACCGATCCTGAAGGCATTCTGGAGCGACTTCTGGAGTGCACTTCAATAAATTGCTAAATGGTCAGCTCACAGAACAATTGGAGGCTCCACTAATGCAAAGTCAAGACCAATTGCTGCCGTCACGAAGCTTGAGGACAAATTAAAAGCCATTAGTCTGTTCAAATCAAATAAAGTCCCCGGAGCTGATGTCATACCAGCAGAGCTGATCAAACAAGGAGGGACATCGTTACATCTCGCAATTCAAGTGATCTCGGTGCACGTATGGGAGCAAGAGGAGATGTCGGAAGATTGGCGTCGTGGTATAATTTGCCCCATACATAAGAACTGATATATCACAGTTTGCAGCAACTACAGATGTATAACATTGCTGAGTACCGTCTATAAGATACTCTCCTCTATACTACAAGATCGAATAGTCCCATACGCTAAAGCTATCATTGGTCAATATCAGTGTGCCTTTATCCTAGGCAAATCAGCGATTGATCAGATATTCACCTTTAGGCAGGCGATGGAAAAATGTCTGGAATTTAAGATTCCACTATGTCATCTGTTTATAGACTTCAAGGCCGCCTACGACAGCACAGCCAGGGTAGAACTATATAATGCCATAAGAGAGTTCGGCATTCCAAATAAATTGATACGACTTTGTAGGTTGACCATGACCAACGTAACTAGTCAAGTAAAAGAGCGGGATTGCTGTCCAAACCAATAAAAATCTTTAATGGACTCCGACAGGGGACGGTCTGGGCTGCCTCCTCTTCAACCTGGCATTGGAGAAAGCAATCCGTGACTCTGGCGTTACAACTAGAGGGACTATTATCATCAAGTCTAGACAGATACTTGCCTACGCAGATGTCATCGGCACTTCAACCGGGACCCGGTCTTGGCCTTACTTAGCAACTCTCTCCACTGGTCCCGATTTCGAGCCGATGTCACCCAGTTTGGCACTCCCCGGCTCTGGGCATCCTGGTCTACGCCATCCCTTCATCGCAGACGAGGTCTGCCGCACTGTCGTCTTCCATACATTCGTTATAGGTACTTGTAGTATAATAATATTTCTTTATTTCATGAGCTTCATTAAAATAAAATAAAAAAACTCAGTTTATATAACGGATATTACTAGACACGATTTTTATATGATTAGTTCAAGATAAAATTCATCATATAAAAGAGTCCGAAAATTTCCTTCATTCCTTCTACATATATCGACGCATATAATGTAATATAAAAAAGGAGGTGCGTAAAAAGTGTAATAGAAAGGTGAGGTGGCTGCGGCAAATTCTTATATAACGAAGGGTCGTGGCTGCCCCAAATTTTTTACATAAAGCCGAGGGTGCAAGTGTGTTTATATTTTGTTATATATTTTGTAAATAGGCAGTTGCAACAATTTGTTATAATTTGATTTAATGTTACCGGTGTACCTTCCACGGTGGCTGTGTTTTTTCTACGCTTCTAGTTGTTTCCCGTGCCTTGTACCTCCGCCGATCCTCGATGGTTTTTTCTACAGCGGCTGCTGTTCTTGTAAGAAGCTCCCGGATACGATGAACCAACCAATATGTGTCTATGGGTGAATTAGCTCCTTGTTGTCTTGTTCGTTTTATTTGATGTGTTTATTTGATTTAATAAAGAATTTTGCATTTCTTTTAGCACTATACCACAATTTAAAGGACGATTCAAAATACAGTCATTTTCAGAGTTTATTTTATTAAATAATTTAATAACCTTATTCCCACTTGTTGGAGTTATTTTAGTTTTAAGGAATCTTGAGTTTCTTTTGGCACAATACTTTTCAGAGAATTTACAGGGTATTTAGACTACTTCGATTACACTGAGTTTGTTACGGCCACAACCGCCCAGCCCATAAAACTTACCTATTTGGAGGCAGTCTCCACCGCTAGCGGCGATACACGCCAAGAACATCCACTTAAAGGATGTGACGTTAACTAAGCCAAAAAACAGGCAGCATATATTGAACTGCACGTTCGCCTAAAACAAACAAAGCATTACCCCATACACCCACTCGTCCCGCATAAATTGATAGCAAGCAAATCAAGCTAAAACGTGCAATTTGCGCTAATCAATTAAATGCCAAGTAAATTGAGCTGAACGCTAAATTTACTCACATAAAAGCTGAAAGATAATCATTGAACCAAGAATTCACCCAACAAAAACTCCTAAAAGGCAAATGTGCGGACCAGATGCCGTCGTCCGAACCGAAATCGATGGGAATCATAAAAAAATGCACACCAGCAATTTTTATGACCCCTTCAGAAAAATGGTTACTTAAAACCATTAAGACAACCAGCGCCAGTTTTCGTTCTAACCAAATTAAGATAGAACAAACGAAAAGGCAATAAAGCAAAATAAACATGCGCCTCGGCACCATTGATCCTCCTTCATGAGTTTCCCACGGGAAAAATTCATTAGGCAAAAGAAAAACAATAGGCGAAATAAACGCGCTATTGATTTTTCCTTGAGTTTAACACAAAAAAAAGGGGGACCAGGCAAAAGGGAAAGATCCTTTGATCTCGTGAAAGAAACCAGGTTTCACACCTAGGAAAAAGTACAATGGAAAACGAACAACGATAGTGGGATGAGAGTTGTTGTTCGGGCCATTGTTGAAAACGAGGCTGGTTTTGGGATCAAGTCCAAAAAAGGACAATGGAGTTGGTTTACGAATCTCGATCGAGACGGGAGATTTTTGGGAGTTGTGTTTCGGGTCAAGTCCAGAACGGACGTAAGTTTGGTTTCTTGAGTTGGTTTTTGGAAAATTAAAGAAGTTGTCGGAGTTTGAAAAGGAGTGACTTAACTGCGGTAGATGCTTACGTTACGTTTTGAAAGAGTGATTTAAAAGATATTTAAAAGGAATCATTATTAAACGTTACTGCCTGAACTCTGCTATATATGTTAAATAGCGAAAATAAAGTTTATATAAACAATGATTACATAACTATCTAAATTGTAAGACCGGACCTGTTTAATTTCCATTGACTAATAAATGTAAAGTGCATGGTGAACCGAAAGACTTGTGTGTGTCAACCAAAACATGAAATTAGATGATTAAAATTCAGTTAAAGAAAATACAAGGTGTGTTTTATTTAAAGTGTGTGTGGTTTTTGAAAGGAGTGAAAGAAATCAGCATTACAAGTCCATCGTATTGAGTTTTCGATATTCCGACACAATTAAATATAAATTTTGTTAAAATGCTCAGATTTCAATATATTCAATCAAGTTTACAGTTTATTTAGACTACTTTGGTACTTTGGACACTTACTGTTAACAACAAAAAACGCCATTCTCTCCCGTCACCTACCTGGTTCCCTGGTGCCGTTGTCTCGGCAAGAAATTCGGCTACGATCAACTCCGCCGTCGTCGCCGAATAGAGCTTATACACCGGATATGTTAATTGGTTATAACTTCTTATACCATTTTTTGGATGTTTAAAAGCGTTTAAATTAAAACGTTTAATTTATATTGAAAAGGATTTTATTTAAAATATATATATACATATATATATATATATATATATATATATATATATATATATATATATATATATATATATATTTATATATACATATATATATGTATATGTATATGTGTTTTTTTTCGGTAGGAAGGTGGAAATCTTCAAAAGATACCTCTGGACCGATCCAGAGGTATGTTGGGTTTTTACCGACTAAAACCACCTCCCGCCAGGCTCATATTCCCATGGGGCATTGAAAATCGGCGTGTGATGCACGAAGAGTCATTACATCCAGTCAAAGCCACTGTGTGGTGCAGCGTTCATGGGGGAGGAGTGATTGGACCGTATTCTTTTGAGGACGCCATCGGCAATACGGGCAAAGTTGCTGGCGAACGCTACAGGGCCATGATAAACGACTTCTTACTGCCGGAATTGGATGAACGGGGATTGGTGAATATGTGCTTTCAACAAGACGGTGCAACCGCACACACAGCACGAGCCACAATGGATAGTATGAAGGAAGCGCTTCCTGGTCGCGTAGTTTCCCGCTTTGGCGATTTGGCATGGCCAGCAAGATCGCCCGATTTAACCATCCCCGACTTCTTTGTTTGGGGCTAATTAAAGCCGCGGGTTTATGCCAACAACCCTCAGACAATCGCACTTAAGGAGAATATTCGACAGCAATGCGAACAGTTATCACCGGAAATCTTGCGAAAAATCATGGAAAATGCGAAAACGGGTACAAATGTTTATCAACACTGGCGGCAGCCACTTGACGGATATCATCTGTTCCACTTAACAGTAAAAATTATGAAGGTCCAAATAAAGATTTCCATCACTCAAAATCTTTTTTTTTTTATTTAGTACAGAAGTAATTCAAAAACAATATTGGGTGATTAATTTCGCGCCACCTTGTATATATAATGATATTGACTGAATACATCTTTCTGGACGATTTTAACCCAGTTCTTTTCAATTACTGAACTAAGTAGATTAAACGTTGAATTCATTTCTTTTCTTTTGAAAAACAATTGTTTCTTTGATTCATACACTTGAACATTTTCTCATCTTCAGTCGTAAACTAAACGTCGCAATCTCCAAACTTTGCGGAAACTCCTGTCGCGTTTTGAAATGAATTTCAACATAAATATTTTGGAAATACGTAGGCAACAGTGAACGTTTCGGTACTATTTAAATGATTGCTATGCGAGTCTTTGTAATCAGGGGTATTTTCAGTAAAGGGTTTTTAAACCTGGAGTAGGATTTTATGGAACAGGGTGCCACCAAAGATTGTTGTATCAGCGGTCATCTAAAATGTCGCCGAAGTTCACATACTGTAGTATTCCAGAATACTACCCCTATTATCTTTAACACTGAATCTCCTTACATATCTAACATCTCTTTTAATACATACCATAAATAAACCTACACAATATTATATCAAGCCAGTTACAGTTACAGTACATTTCATAACATGCCCCTTTTAATAACTCGCCCCTTTTTATTTCAAAACAGAGCACTTTGATTTTCGTTCAAATTTTATTCAATTTAAAACTCACAGAAACTAAAGGAATACTTTGAGAAAATTTGTTTTGTTCATATTATAATTTACAGTAAATTAGAACACAACGTTCCATAAGTAGAGAGAAATTCTAATTGTAAAATCAGTTTGAGTTGTGAGTTTGTAAAGTTGAGTTAAGAACCCCTAAGTCGATATAAATATATTACATATATTGATAATATATGAGTTTTAATATCATCTAAAACCCTTTAAGAGCTGTTGAATTTAATAAAGGGTTTTTCTTGTTAATGGCGCCTCAGCCAGTTGTAACTGGACTTTCACCAAAGGAAGGTCCGCCTGTTTTGCTGTTGTGGGGGTTGTTCCTCAGGAAGCGCGTTTTCTTGTCCCGAAAAGGACGTTGGATCTCTTTATTGATTGCTCCTGGAACAACACACTTCAGCAAGGGGTCGTTGCCGTGCTTCCTCTGACCCAGAGGGAAGAGCAACGTCCTGATTGTTCGTGGGACGTAACCTAGGGGATAGTGTCCTTATACCCTGCAACCTTAGTACCGGTTCCTGTACCGATTTCTTTGGAGTCGTCCTGGTATATATATAAAAAGAATCATCCAACGTTGGGTGCCAGCACAAAATTTCCAAAGTAGTGAAAGAAGTTTTTTTATTTTGGATTTAGTTTTATTGATTTAATTTGAAAATAACTGCTCTGTGACAGGAGGATCTAGATACTGCGGCCTCGAGATAAAAAAAAAAAAAAAAAAAAATGTGGCGAGGAGGCCGAATTTGACGAGACAGGACATATGTGTCCTTCATCTTGTCTCTGACTTCTGGTCATCTTGCGATAACCAGAATCACCCACATCCGTGAGGATATTGGGCTCGGTCTCGCGGCATCTGAAAAGAGAAGAAAAAAGGGGGGTATCCAAGGATAGTGTGGACAGTGTTAGTCCAAGTGTTCTCTAACTACTTTTATAGAGGGATGGTGGGAAAGAAATCTTACAAGACCGGTGGGTCTTAGGTGCGGTAGTAAACGCAGATCACGTCTTTGGCGTCTGATAATCTGCTCTTTGGTGGGTGTGTATGTTTGTGTTTGTGCCGTCTTGTACTGTGCGTTCGTGTGTTTGGTTTGTTAATTGTAGACCCTATGGGATGGGTCCAGGAATCCTCTATTATAGAGGGGAATGTTGTTGGGAAGGGTGCTTTCTTCAGTTTTGTACTGAAGAAGAAATTGTGGGGGTTTGATCCGAAGAGATCGAGAGAGAGAAGGGTCAAGAACGCATGCGGCCTCGAGATCGTTTTGCTATCCCTTTATAAAGGAAAACACTTCGAAAATTGTATCCCAAAGATACACATTTTCGTACAACAATCTCGATTTGTTGGGTATTTCGAGCGAGATGTTGTATTTACACAAGATAAGAATGAATTCTTACGAAACTATTACGCAGATGTGTGAATGTATCTGCTTTTGGTTTTTGTTTGTTTTCCTGAATGGAAAATTTTCAGATAGAGATAACGATCTCTGAATTTTGAATTTTCATGATGCCGTGGAGCAAATTTGAACAATAAACGAATATTAGATTCGTTTATTGTGAATTTTAATTTTAATTCGGATTTTTGATTAAACTTCGCCGTGGGGGCAAATGTTATGCGATAAACGAATGTTTGATTCGTTTATTGCGAATTTTGGATTATGTTTGGGTTTTTGTGGGTTTTGATGGGTTTTTTGGTTTTAGCTTAAAATAGCTAGGATTTGGATGTAGGAATGGGGGAAAAAGGTAGTAGGGCTTTTTGGAGCACTACACGCCTGGGACGCGGATCATAGTACGGGGAGAATTCTTAGGAACCAGAGCGAGTGACCTAGCTGGTTTAACTATTTGCGGATGTGACTGCCTTCTATCAGCAGAGTGGAAAAGTTCTAATAAGATTGTTGCGCGTACAGAAGTTCCTTAAAAGAAGTAAAAAAAAAATAAAAGGTCCCCGCTCTTCCCTCGAAAGAGGAAGCACGGCGCCGGACTATTACAATACGAAGGAATACCCAAAAGCCATAGAGGGCATTGTCTTTCTTATTTTTACTAAACACGCTTGTTCATTTCTAAGTCGTAGCACAACATCTTTTATTTGCATTCCGTTCAACGCATCCAATGTAATACAACGCATTCCCAAAGCAGACTACCGTTTTGATATTGACTCAAAGAATTATGACAGGTTCAACTCTTCCAGAGCGCTCGGCTCTATATACTATGTATTTTTGTAATGAATGCTTTTTCCGTCATTAAACCACTTTTACCTGTTCTATTCAACTGGGCATTCCTAAGTAGATGGAAGGCATTGAACACACCTGCAATTCTGATAATGCCCAAGCATTAATCCCTATTCCTAACAATAACTTCCATTCTATAGAAAAGTCTTAACTCTCAAGCCAATTGTCATCTCTTTCAATATTTGGAATTTCTCGGTGTGCTCTAACCGCAGCCAAGTCATACATAATCGAAAATATACTCATCCCATCGCTTATTTCGATAACTCATATTGTATTATATATCCTCATTGTCCTTACTCCTTTTCCATATTTGTCCTCTGATAGACTTAGCGTTTTAATGGCCAAGTTACTATCTTTTTGGTTGTTCAATGTGGGTCGTTAAGTCTGTGTCTTATAAAATGAAGGCTGGTGTTCCTCAGAAGTTCGTACTGTCACACGCTCGTTTTCTTATTTCTCTGCATAATCTGCCGGCATAACAGCTCGTTGAATTCTGCTTCGCTGATTTCGAAACGACAGCCGTGTCTATGGGAATTACATTTAGTGGGTCCAAATCACAAGATGAATAGAGAAAACGCTTTACTTTTTCCCAAATGACGTCAGTCAGACATTCCGCATTGGTCAAATGCCAATTATACTCTGGGAGTAGTACTTAAGTTTTCACCTGCAGTCAGAATTTGGGGGCACTTATGCGTTAGTCATCGGTCGTGGTTAACAAAAATTTCCGAACGTTTTAACAAACTACCACCGAGATTAATCGCCAATGGAAACGTTCATTTTATATTGAAGTATTGTACCAAAAAGTAACAAAGTTTGAGGAATGTACGTTGGTCTAATGGGGCTCTACTTAAGTTGTTCATGAAGTCTCCCGAAAATAACCTGTGTCAGAGTTTTCCTCATAAACCTTCGTGTATTTCCATTTTTTTTTATCGTATTTACATAAATAAGTGTTATCTATTAAAGTACAAAACAGCCAACTCAACGTGCAATAAAATCTTATTGGTAACACATGTTCAGATAAAATGATATGTTTCCGCCCTCTTTGCTATTCCGCACATATCTAGTCTTCTGCACCCAAGAAAATAAAATTCATACCTAATCTCAACTAAATAAGATACAGATACACTGTAGAGACTGCCACGAACAACCTTGCAAACAAAATGATTCCGAATCATTGCACCCGTATCCGCTCAACAGAATATCCTAGAAAGGATTCTCTCAAGGACGTTATCATCGGTGGCGACAGACATAAGCTCCTTGAAGAATTCGCCTCCCACACTTCAATACTGTACACATATTCTACGACTGCCTAAACGAAAGCATATCCTTGGTAGAATTGTCCTCTTTGACAGAGCTTGTCCGGTTTTAATGCTGTTTTGGTGATAGGTCTCGCCTGGAACTTGTAGGACACGAGCAGTTGTTTAATAACTGAAACATGGAAATATTCACATAACTCCAAGTGTCTTTTTCGCATCATTAACTGTTAAAGTCGAACTGTTTCTGGCCAGCTGATCTAATGACGGTCCTAATTTGTGCGCTGTAATTCACTGACGTCTTGCCGGGATGTCTCAAACAATTTATGGTAATTCCCGACGCAAGCGAAATGAAATACTCAAGTTGCTTTTTACGCCATTATCCTCTGGTGACTCCCTGACTGCCGTTTGCCAAAACTTTTCATATAACCCATAACACATAATTGGTTGAATAGTTCCAGTCAGTTTTTTCCTCATGAGCTTATGAACATGTTTTGAAGCGGGGGAAACTCTTTTCGACTAGTTAATTTTTGGAATGGATATCGTGAGGTCCTTTGGACTATTCTGCTATAAACTTTTTTGTTTAAAGCGTAGGAAAAAACTTACAATGGTTTTAATATGTAATGGATCTGATTTTATGTGCAATAGAAAAATAACTGTTAAAAGGACTGGAAAGTGTTCGAAGAATACAACAATAATAGAACGTGTAGCTATAAGATACTCGTATTTTCGTAAAACAAGGAGCGTCAGCAGGACTTATTTTGCAGAGACAACTGTGTTTCAACCATTTTTATATTTTACGCTTCGATTAATATTAAGTCTGCACCCTTTAAATGAGCTGGCCGAACTGTGTTAGATGCTTATAGAATGATCCAATTTGAGTTGCTGAAGCGAGCCATGCTCAAACAAACTGTCGGCACAAAATATTATATGAATACACAAGATGCTAAATGTTAGTTTAGAGTGATATATTTTACAATTACACATAAATGTTGTTGTGTTCAATTCTATAACTGGTGTATAGTTTGCTTAATTGTTCTAGATCTAACTATTGAAATAATGGAAACACTGAAAATCTGGTTTTAGTACCGCGTCGCCAAAGATTTTAATGTCATAAGGAAAAACGTGGCTGAAAGACGAATTTCATGATGTCTTGGACTAAACAAACTTTTTAGTATACTAATTAAGAAGACTGAAATTTCCACCACCAAAGACTTTGTATGGAAACGCGGGTTATATGTGACCATTAATGTCATGAATTTTTAAGATTAATATTATGACAAAATTTAGATGTTTATTATTGATTTCTGAAGCATCTTTTTTCAAAACAAATTTTGGACTGTCCAATTTCCCCCTCTAAGGGGAATAAAACATTTTGTTTTAACACAAACGCGCGCACAAAAGGGGATTTGGGGTACCCTTAAGAGTCAGAGCACAGTGCGAGCGGAAGGAGAGAAATTGGATAAGGAAAGGAGGTATCGATGTACATTGGTCTTAAATGCCCGGACATTACAACGAAGAGGAAACACATGATCAGGTAGAGCATTCCACATTCGTGTGGTTCGGCTAAAGAATGACTCTATATTTATTTGTCCACCTGAAGTTCACTTTCAACTGATGAACATTCTCATACTGATGGGTGTCGCGGGGAAAATGTCTGAGGAGGCGGAACATATTGAGCGCGTTCAGTTGAACAACGACCGTGATAATACCTATAGAAAAGAGATAGGTATGATACGTTGCACCTACGTTCTAACGACAGAATTGATCGACTCACAGCTGGGTCCCCAATAAATTTCACTGCCCGTTTTTGCATCCTGTCGAGCACATGTAGTGCAGTTTTGGATGCGCCTGACCAAATATGGGAGTTGAACTCCATTTTAGTACAAATATACGCCTTGTAAATAGAGGCCAGGTTGGATGGAATGAAGTATTTTTTACATCTCTTAAGGAACCCCACACATTTGGCCGCACTTTTCGTAGCTTCAAAACGGTGGTCGCTCCAATTAAGAGTCGAATTAATTCGGTTCGTCGATGCAACTGCCGTTCATCGACAGCGTATTTACTTTGGGGTTCGCCTTTGACGACAGGATACAGTACTGAGTTTTTAAGGCATCGAACTCTACTCGGTTAGATAATCCCCGCTGATATATCTTGTTCCGAACAGAATTCAGTGTATTAAGCATAACCTGCTTAATTGGTATTGACGTTCGAAGAGTTTGGTCGGGAATGTCCGTATGAGTATGAGAAACTCAATGTGCTATAATCAGCAAACGAGTGGATTGGGTTGTGGACAATGGACAAGAAACCATTTATAAAGTTTAGGAAGAGATTGAGTGAGAATACCGAAACCTAGGGAACACCTGCATTAATTTGATGGGAAGCAGACTTGACACCATCAAGAACCAGTTGGATTGAATGGCCAGAAAGATAGTCTGTAATCCATTGGATCAGGGAATTGTCCACTCCATATGAATGTAATTTTAATAAAAGGGCTGGATGCCAAACTCTGTCGAAAGCCTTCGAGATATCCAGTGCGACAATCTTGCTTTGCTCCGAAGTGAGCTGAATTTAAACGTAGCCATGAGAGCTTGGGATACGATGAACGTTCGGGACGTCCTAAAACTCCAACAACTGACGATAACATCGCTAAAGTTCACCAAATGGTGCTAGACGAATTTCGAATTAAAGTGAGAGGGATAGCAGAGGCTATGAAAATGTCCAAAGAACGTGTTTATCACATATTAAATCAAGATTTACACATGAGAAAGCTGTCCGCGCGTTGGGTGCCGCGCTTACTCACGTTAGACCAAAAACGTGTTCGAATTAATATTTCCAACGCTCTGTTGGTGCAGTTCAGGTGCAATAAATCCGAGTTTTGGCGCCGATTAATTACCTCCGATGAAACTTGGATACACCAGTATACGCCCGAAACAAAAATACAGTAAAAACAGTGGAGTGCAAAGAGGGAATCGGCTCCAAAAAGAAAGCACAAACTGTTTTTTTTTTCGGCTGGAAAAGTGATGGCGACTGTTTTTTTGGGATAGTCATGGAGTTATCTTAATCGATTACCTTCAAAAAGGAAAATTCATTACAGGAGTATACTATGCATCATTATGTTATGTATGTGTATAACAATATTATAATTTATTAGGGTAAATTAAAGTAAGAAAGGGGGACTTACTGTGAGTTATCTTGGATTTATGTTGTGGTTGATTGCGACAAGTTGCAGGGGGCGTTGAGGTGATGCTCCCCTGTTCAGCTTCAACTTATTCTATTAAATTCTGGTATTGAATGTATACGGTGATTTGATGAGTCTCTGTTGTTGCTCTGCCTTTTTTTAGTTCTTGAAGGAATATACTTTCTGTACTTAGTTCAGATAGACAGTTTAACAGATTGTATCGTCCGGCCTAGGATCCAACGTCTGACTTGATTGATTGTATACGTTTGTCTTCTGTGTAATAATTTCTCGCAGTCCAATGGATAACGGATGTGTACTGTGTGAGTTATCTTGTAATGCTCAGTTTACAATATGGAGCTTCCTTGAATCAATAACGTTCCGTTTTTCTTGTTTACAATATGGAGCTTCCTTGAATCAATAACGTTCCGTTTGTCTTAATAGTTTAACGGCGAAATGTCATTCCTCTATTTTTTCCCGTTGACGTGATCAATGTCAGTCCGTAACAATTACTTGACCAGCTGAAGGCAGAAATTACGGAAAAACTGCCACATTTGCAGAAAAAGATAATCCTGTTTCCACAAAATAACGCGCCATCTCACTCGTAAGCGGCTGCCATGGTGAAAATCCAAGAATTACGGTTTGAACTAGTTGACCATCCGCATTACTCACGAGATCTAGCCCCAAGCAACTTCGTTTTGTTCCCTAATCTAAAAGTTGCGCTCGGAGGACAGAGTACTTTGTGGACGGGTTAGAGATATGGGAGCATCGCTGGGAGAAGTGTGTAGAGTTAGAAGGAGACAATGTAGTAAAATAAAAATAAATTGTAAGAAAAAATGTCTTCTATCTTTGTTGGGTCGGACATTTTTCAGCCACCGTCGTATACATTTACACTTACTTAAAAATCTATTTTCAGGATGACTTGAAATTGGGGCCCGGTGAAATACCACCATTAAGGTATAGGCTTCGTGAAATGGTTGGGAGAAATCCTTGAGCATCTTTCGGAGTTTAGCTGATGGACCTGATCGAGAAAAAGTAGCATCTCAGGGCGCTAACTCAGCGCTATATAAACGCCTTTCTTGGGAGTAGTGTCGAGGTAAAGTATGAATGCCAACGTACGACACTAGTTTCACTAATTCCCCAACGATGTTTCGCCGAAAGAAATGTTCACCATTTAGGAAGAAAATATAAACGCACTGTGTAGTTTTGATATTAAAGTTTCTTTTATTTTTAAATGATATTTTGGCGGATGAACCCGTCTACAATTGGTGCAGTGTTCCGCCGAACACGGTTCGCAAGAAGAAGAGAGTCGCCAACGGCACGCCACAGCACACTAAATGAAACACGGAGCACTTGCTTTAAACTTTATTTATTGTTTTTTTGTTTGTAGTCAATTACACGTATCTTTAGTTTTTGCGAACCTCGACACACACGTAAGCCGATACACACGCTCGACCGTTCGCTCCTTTTACTGTGCCGCGTCCGATTAAACAAAGTCAACTCGCGAATTGAAATCAAACATTGGTAAATAAAACATAATTTTTAATGTTGCCGTCGGTGGCAGTTCGGAAGGATTCTTAATCCTCACGTCCTCGCAGCTTCCCGTCGACCTCTTCGCTGGGGTTCTCCCTGGTGCTCGATCTAGACTACCCGATATGGCTATCAAAATCAGACTGTCCTCTCCTTGACGATTCAAATCTCTCTCAGACGGATTGTATCTGTAACACTATCCAAAAATTTTCCTAGTTCCCCTGCTAACAGAATTTCCGGATTCCTGTTAGCAACATGTTACCGTATCCCCGGGGATATTTCATAGTTTTTTTTGAGAAAGGGAAAGTCATCCTGCATACATTCTTCGTTGAAATAGCATTTCCTTTTTCACGGTCTTCTGTTTGCACAGAACATCTGGCGCGAAGGCCGAGATGATTTTTCGGGCGTACAGCCCGTGGTTGTTTGCCTTTTGTAAACACAACCGAAATCCATTAGATCCTTCTAATGGGTGTGAACTTTTTACAAAGGAATCGTGGGACCGGAGTATTTCCTTTGTTGTCGTTGGATTTGTAAATCTTCCGAATTATCTTGTTGCGATAATTTCGGTTGTTTACAATTTTGGCCGCGGATAGGCGATATCCTTTCTTGCGTTTAGCTGCCAGCGTATGCATCCGTTGTTATTTATTTATCGAAAATGCAATTCCTGGTACATCGTGCAGATGCTTTGGATGGAAGATTTATGGCCTGTAATCTGGAATTGTTTTGCATACTATGAATGGATGCGTTGACTCGATGCTGAAAGTTTTTGAACGTTAAGTTCCTTGTTTTTTGATGTCGGTTTCGACATTGTTTCAGCTTCCTATGCCCTTGTTACAGGCCTGATTAATGAGCTTTGGGGACACGTGTCTGTGGGCAAGTGTACTGGATAAGGTAAGTCAGTTCCTTGAGGGTTTGGAACCTTACCTGGGCGGAATTGTGCGTTCGTAGGACGCTACAATATCCATATCGATAAGTGGTGAATGAGATTTATATTATTTGGATTTATTTTACTTGATGCTACTGCAACTATTGTGCCTGGCTGGGTTGTTGTTGTATTCCTTACTGCTTTGCACTTGATTCAAAATAATTAACGACACTGACGCAAATTTAGAATATTTGTGTTTCGATACAAAACAAGTTGGCGGCAACTAATTAATAGGTCAATTTAAAAGGACCGACTTGTATTTGTATTTACACATGGAGGGATCACGACACAATGTAACTATTGTATGTTAAAAGTACGATTTGGCCAATAATACACAAGGAACTAGAAACCTTTTGAGAGTACTGCGGCGAGTATGTTGGATGGCGTTTCAGATACTTGTGGCTGTGTGTCTGCCCGCGATGGTGATTGAGTATCGACTGATTGAATTAGGGATGAAATTCTGTATGCTATTTTTGCACAGCTAATAGCCAATCATCATTGCGCTCTTTTCATGACTCTTCTCATTTGCATGTCTCAGTGAGGTGAATAACACTCGTGCATCATTCGACAGTCGCTGGACATGCGAAGGATGAAAAGAACAAAAGAAATAGCGCAATAACTTCGGGGTTGGCTTAGCTTGTGCGTTGGTATCAAATGCAGTTTCTGAGAATAACCTACTGCTCTAGTGTTACGGCGGTGGTGATCTCAGACTGCATTGAACCGTATGGAGACAGAATTATGGAGGAGAGGAAATGTGACCGGTGCTATTCATCTGTGAAATGAGATCGTTGATCCCAAGCGAATGACAAGTCTGGGGAAAGTCAATAGGACCCGGCTGATGCTTGGGAAATAATCAGCGTGAGAACCAGACTCTAAGATGCAGAAATAACCCCAGCGGTTTTGCTATGATCCAACAGTGTCGTTTGGTTAGACTTGTTGTTGCTAACCGACATGATGTGATTTCCGATGGCTAGCAAAAATGGAGTTGCCGCACGAGGGTTGCCTCTTATGTTTCGGGATTTGGCAACCCTAGTGTTGCAATCCGGCAATTGACAGCTCTGTCGTAAAGTTGGACATTTTTGAGGTTATACGCACTCAGATCGTTTTGACATACGAGCGCTATTTGTGTTGTTTACAGTAACTTAAAAGATTCATCTCGGCCCAAAAATGGAATTAAATCGTCAACATTTTCGTGCGATTATTTTTTACTACTTTCGGCGTGGATTAATTCAGCAACAGTGCATGGATGAACTTAATTCAATTTTTGGCGATGAAGCTCCATCAAGGACCAGTGTTTATCGATGGTATGGTGAATTCAATCGTGGTCGTAGTTCACTCCAAGATGAATTTCGTGAAGGTCGTCCAAAATCAGTTGTTGTTCCGAAAACCATTGATGCTGTGCGCGAACTGATATTGGAAGATCGTCATGTGACCTATCGTGAGATTGAGACAACCTTCGGCGTTAGTGGGACCAGCATATATTTAATATTGCATAAACATTTGACTGTCAAAAAAATTTGTTCGCGTTGGACCCCACACAATTTGTCAATCGCCCAAAAAAAGGCTCGTGTTAATTGGTCGAAAGAAATGCTCAAAAAATACGGTCGCGGTGCTTCGAAACACGTCTATGATATCGTGACAGGTGATGAATCGTGGATTTACGCGTATGAGCCCGAAAGTAAACAGCAGTCGACTGTCTAGGTGTTTCAAGATGAGCCAAATCCAACAAAAGTTGTTCGCGCACCAAGCACTTTCAAGCAAATGGTCGCCTGTTTTTTCGGAAAAACTGGACATGTCGCAACCTTACTATAGCGTTTGAAATAATAGTGAAGAAGATCGTGTGATTCGAACTGACGCTATGACAGCTCGAATCACGAAAAAAATTTTACCTAAGCGTTACACACCAGGCTACTGACCGTGTTTAGAATTTGATTTCGAAACTCGAGTATATTCCACTGGTGTGAATTATTTTTATTTATCGCTTGGTATACGGTTCTGATATATTTTTCTTATTCGATTTTTTCGTTCGGTGTTCTTCACTATTTTTGCTTGTGAATTGTGTGTATCTGTTAGAATTGCTACACACTCCCGCCGCAGTAATTTTGTTACGATCAGATTCGTATGCGGACGACGGACGAACGAGAGAGAAACGAGAAAACGTCGGAGTCTGGGCTCTATGCGGAAGTCGTGACCGTGTGTGAAGTTCTGATTTATGCTGTATGTACAAGATCACGTCGGGGTCACCAATTACAGCGTTTGAAATAATAGTGAAGAAGATCGTGTGATTCGAACTGACGCTATGACAGCTCGAATCACGAAAAAAATTTTACCTAAGCGTTACACACCAGGCTACTGACCGTGTTTAGAATTTGATTTCGAAACTCGAGTATATTCCACTGGTGTGAATTATTTTTATTTATCGCTTGGTATACGGTTCTGATGTATTTTTCTTATTCGATTTTTTATTCGAATTTTTCTTATTCGATTTTTTCGTTCGGTGTTCTTCACTATTTTTGCTTGTGAATTGTGTGTATCTGTTAGAATCGCTACACACTCCCGCCGCAGTAATTTTGTTACGATCAGATTCGTATGCGGACGACGGACGAACGAGAGAGAAACGAGAAAACGTCGGAGTCTGGGCTCTATGCGGAAGTCGTGACCGTGTGTGAAGTTCTGCTTTATGCTGTATGTACAAGATCACGTCGGGGTCACCAATTATAGCGTTTGAAATAATAGTGAAGAAGATCGTGTGATTCGAACTGACGCTATGACAGCTCGAATCACGAAAAAAATTTTACCTAAGCGTTACACACCAGGCTACTGACCGTGTTTAGAATTTGATTTCGAAACTCGAGTATATTCCACTGGTGTGAATTATTTTTATTTATCGCTTGGTATACGGTTCTGATGTATTTTTCTTATTCGATTTTTTCGTTCGGTGTTCTTCACTATTTTTGCTTGTGAATTGTGTGTATCTGTTAGAATCGCTACAGTACCACTAGAACAACGCAGAACAGTCAATTCTGAGTGGTACACAACCATTTGTTTGCCAGTTGTCTTCCAAGAAATCAGGAAAACCAACCGCCGTAGACGAATCACTCTTCACCACGACAATGCGAGCTCTCACACATCGGCTGCGACAACTGCATTTTTGAGCACCCAAAACATCGATTTGATGGGTCATCCGCCGTATAGTCCTGACTTGGCACCGAATGACTTCTTTTTATTCCCGTACGTGTAAAAAACAAACTGAGAGGTCAACGTTTTTCGACACCTGAAGAAGCGGTTGCTGCATTCAGAATGCATGTGTTGGAGATACCTCAATCAGAGTGGCAAAAGTGCTTCGATAATTGGTTCAAACGCATGCAAAAGTGTATAGATCTTCATGGGGAATATTTTGAAAAACAATAAAGTGATTTTCAATGATCAATATTTGTTTTTGTTCTCTAAACCCGATATATAAAAGGCAACCCTCGTATAGCAAAAAGGTAGCTGAATTCAATTATGCATTAACTGCATAGGAGAATGAATTCACCTATGCGTCCATTTAGAAAACATGATTTTTCAGGCGAATAGCATGAACGGTGGAATCGGGAAAAAAAAAAATATATATATATATATACATATATATATATATATATTTTTTTTATATATATATATATATATATATATATATATATATATATATATATATGATCCCTCTACCATCAAATACTGTCGATTGATTTCTAAATTTGATACTGAATACCAACATATCAGTACATATTTCTTTTAGGCAAAACCGTTATTAAAACAACGACTGAGTCCCTGACGCCAAAAATCGTTTAAAGCTTTTCAAACAATACGTACGTTAAAAAAAGAACTATATTTTTAATAAGTACATGAAATAAAAATGTCTGCGGTTAAAATCTTTACGATATCACTCTATTACGTACAACATTATTATCCTAGACCAATGTTTCAATGTTTCAATAACATCCGCCACGCATTTGTGGGCACAAGGACGTTTTTCGTGGAAAACCCCTAAAACTTGCACCTCTGACTAGGATCCTTAAAGTTTTAACGATATCTGCATAAAATTGCTCATTACCTTCCACATTCACGAAAAGGGTCTGACTCCGGCCAGCATGCGTTATAATCTCAACAACTAAATTAAAACCAACTTACCCACAACAGTGAGCTCATGGCAAGTCTCCCTGGGACGGATGCATTTCTAAACCAATTAAGGCGCTCATTTAATTATGATTCCTTACATTGAGCGTTAATTGTTCGTAAGGATTTCGTTCGCTTGCACTAATGCCCTAAGCGATGTTGTGTTCTAGTTTCCAAGTCCTGGATAGCATTAGTAGATACCCGGAAAAGGAGTTATAAAACAAGTGAATTAACTTAATATGCATAACAACTACATTCCCCTAGATTCGATAGCACATAGGAACTGCAGGCTTATACATTTATAGTCTTCATACCGAACACTATTTAATTAAATTGCATGTAGTTTGGGTAAATAAAACATTATCGTTAGTTGGGAATTGTGTAACATGCCCTCATATAATGTCACCCTGTTCTTGTTGAATACCAGAGCAATACAATGGCACCATGGCCCATTTAAGGATATAAAGCACTTCTATTTCTATTGGGAACAATCAACCGTATGATCTGGTAATATTTTATGTAAATCATGAGTAAAAGATTATCGTATGCAATAAATTACGTGTGTAGGATGAACACTATTTGCATTGAAGTGAATTTTGTTGAACAAATTGAGAGCTTAGGTTTCCTTTTCTAGTGTGATCCTTTTATAGTTATACGGCATTGTTGAGCATTATTTTCTTTGGTCTGTATTGACTATACTCAGAATATAATATACAGGCTGATCCAATTACTTCTTCCGGCCTTTCCTTAATTTAACAGCATTTAACACAAACAGGTATTTTTTGATATTCAATGAGGAAAACCTCTCAGAAAAGTGAGTTGGTTGAAAATGTTGTGGTAATTTTTAATTAGTTGCCCGATTAACGATATCAATAACAGCAAATTATAACAATAGGTTCATAACGTAACATTGCAAACATATAAGCGGGACTAAATGTTATGACTTCCGCGGGCAATTGGGTGTGATGCTCTGCACATTTACAGTAGGACTTTAGACCAAGTCATTCACTCTGCATATGTAATGTTCCAAAATAACAGAAGACAGTTTATATACCTATGATCTCCCAATGGTGTTCGGTTAATTGAGTCCATCTCCCGAAACTGGAATTGAATGTTTTTGTACTTCAGAACAATAGGTCTTAACAAATTTATTTATGTGGTCCTGTGGGTAGTCTGTGTCTTCTTTCCACTACCCGACACCTAATTATGTGCCACGCAGACACCTGTTCACTAGCTTCCTGAGATAATAGTCGCTGGTCACGACGCCGAACATAAATTTGAGGTTGATCTCCGAACGCCGTTCTTAAAATAAATAAACAAACAACTCGCTTTCTCCTTAGCTTTATTCGGTCGTAAAATAAATCACAATCCAACTTTTTACTAAATAAAATGTAAGCTTCGTTTACAGATAACATATGAAATTAGTTCGCTGTTCGGCAACACTTTGGATATTTACAAATTAATATGTTGTACACAGAAGGTTGAATATAAATGTACCTTAGCGAGACGCAACCCGATACTCTTTACTCTCCCTCTCTTTATAGTGCCACCGTACACTATGACTATTAAATCCAGACTCCTCTATTGGTTTATTTAACGTGGAGGCACGACTTGCCTCCACGGAATCCAGAACGCGATTAATTCATTTCGAAAGATAATTTCCTCTTTGGCTTGTCGACACAAGGGGATGATTCTCCTTGCATCGGTCCCAGCACAAGGGCGCGAAACACACACACGATGATCGCTTCTGCTGCTCATCGTGTGTGCCCACAAGTATGCGGACAGTGGATTAACCGAATCCACAAGGGGAACCTTAGCTGGCAGGGTTGCAGCTGGAGCTAATATCTCGACGAATATTTTGTGTTTACACGATCAGCGACTGCGTAAAGCATTTATGCTGATCGTGCATATCTTGTTAGCATCTCCTCTCAGTCGAATTCTTGATGAAAATTTACCATCCAAGGAGAACTCGACTTCCGCCGTCAGCCGTATTTGACGATCGGATGACCGATCGATGTAGGCATGTATGCAAAAGGAAAAGATAAAACATCTCCTGCATGTGTGCGGCTAGCGCGTAAGAGTATATCTCATTGATGAAGATGATGGGAAGGCAAATAGTGATGGGAAGGCAAAGAGTGGCGTTCAATGGAACCGCCACAGTCCTGATATTCTGCCTTACAGAAATGAACAACTCTGATGAACGAGCTGATTTTTCATTGCCAAGAATCTCCCCTTCTAAGAAGATTAACCCATAATAAAATAATAATTTATTATTATTAAGCAATATCATTAAATGAGTATATGGATATGATGAACCCGTAATTATGTTTAGCTTCCTCCCTCTCTAATGTTAACTTATGTCTCTAAAGTTGTAGTGTATACTTCTTTTAGTAATCACTGTGATGTCATCCGAACAGCAGAAAAAATTTGACCTCATAGTCGATATACTGCAAATAAACCGGCGGTAATTTCTACGGGGGGTTGTGTGGGTGTTTGCACTTTCGAGTACAATCGTCACTTCACCTACATGGATGGGCTAAAAAGTTTTCGACTCCGACGTGAAGATAGCAGCACTCGTCAATAAAAGCTAGTAAATGTAATTGTGCATGTTTTGACATTTACTCACCAAAATTTCGCCAGTTTGAAGGCGTAGTTTCTATTTGACGGCCGTTTGAGTTAGTCGATGTGAGTGTTTTTGCGAAAATGAACAAAATTGAGTATCGAGCTGTCATTAAATTTTTGTTTTTGAAAGGCAACACGCAAACGCAAATCAAAGATGAGTTGGACCCTGTGTTTTGGGGCTCTGCACCTTCATTTACCATAGTGGAATTTTGGACAGCTGAATTTAAACGTGGCCGGGAGAGCTTGGGAGATGATGAACGTTCGGGACAAAAAAAAAAACTGCAACAACTGACGGTAACATCGCTAAAGTACACCAAATGGTGCTAGACGACCGCCGAATTAAAGTCAGAGAGATAGCAGAGGCTATGAAATTGTCCAAAGAACGTGTCTCTCACATACTAAATCAAGATTTAGGCATGAGAAAGCGAAGGGCCTCTTTACAATGTCGGTGATTACCATGGGAATACGTAGGTTTGGGGAAGACTTCATGGTTTGACATTCCTTGCAATTTTTAATGTGGATTTTAATGTCGCGCATCATGTTGATCCACCAAAAGTTCCTGCGAATTTTGTTGTATGTTTTTATCACTCCTTGGTGTCCACCCAAAGGAGAATCATGGTAATCCCTCAGCAATAACTGGATTTTCTCAGGTTTTGTTATCTCCATTCCTTTTTCCGTGCAGGAAGGAATGGGATTCTCTGGGAAAGAAGACTCTTCATCTTTTTGACTTCCCTGGGTTCCTTCGCTTTCCCTCAGCTTCTTTGCTTGGGCGCGTGTTACTACATTCCATCTTTGTAGTGTGGGAGTCTCATCACAACCTTGCTGGATGCGACTCAAGATATCCGCATTGGTGTTTATTTACCGGGTTTGTACTCGATTTGGTAATCAAACTCCGTAACTTGTGATGGAATTTAGTTAAACGTGATGTGGGATCTTTCACGTTAAAAACACCCTTTAGTGGCTTATGATCCGCATAAACGGTGAATCTTCGCCCCTGTAAATAAAAGCGAAAATGTTTAGCCGCCCACACAATGGCTAATAACTCCCTCTCGATGGTGGAGTAATTTTTTTTCCGCCTTATTCAAGGTTCGACGTGGATAAGCTGTAGGCTGGGCTTTGCCTATTTCCCCTTGCGATAGCACGGCACCTAGTGTTTCACTGCTCGCATCCGTTGTCAGATTAAAAGGTTTGGTGAAATCTGGATAGATTAAAATTGGCGGCGAAAGCAATAATCCTTTTATTTTATCAAATGCATGTTGGCATTTGCTTGACCAGGTGAATATAATGTCCTCCCTTAACAAGTTCGTTAAGGGGCGCACTATCCTCGAAAAATTTGAAACAAATTTCCGATAATAGTTCGCCAAGCCTAGAAATGATTGGACGTTCTTTACCGTCTTGGGAATGGGGAAATCTCTGACACTAGTTGTCGTGTCGGGATTGGCATTGCCCCTTTTTCAGAACAAACATGTCCTAGGTAACCTACTTCTTTCTGTAGCAACCTGCATTTCTCTGGTTGCAATTTGAGATTGTGATATCTCAATTATTCGAATACTCTCCGGAGTTTGTCATTATGGTTCTCGAGGTTCTTCCCATAGATGATAATGTCGTCCAGATAGACAAACCATTCCATACCTTGCAACCCAGTTAGGGCATGGTTCATTAGTCTCTGGAACGTAGCCGGGGCTCCCTTTAGCCCGAATGGCATAAGTGTGAACTCATAATGCCCATAAGTAGGGCTGAAGGCCGTCTTATCGCGATATTTCTGATCGACTAAGACTTGGTGGTAGCCACTGGCTACATCAAGCGTGGAAAATTAGTGTGAGTGACCGAACTGGTTCAAAATGTCCTCTATTCTAGGGAGAGGATACGCATCTCCGATGGTTTTGTCATTCAGTTTCCTGAAATCGACTACAACTCTCTATCGGGCTTTTCCATTGGGGCCCGTTTTGTTGGGAAATACCAGAAGGGGTGAGTTCCACGGACTTTTGCTAGGTTGAATGATATCATTCTCTAGCATTTCCCGAACTTGCTCGTTTATTACCTGTTTCTTGCACTCGGTATGGTCTTTGATCTATAGGCGCTTGGTCCTGTACCAAAGACAATTCATGCGTTATCGCATTTGTATACGTCAGGTAGTCGCCTTTTAGGTGGAAAATGTCATTAAACTCCTCACATATTTCCACTATCGATTGACACTGTTGAAGACTTAGGTTTTTCCCTAAGTGAAGTTCCTCGTGTAATTGTGCCAACATCGAATCTTTTATTGATCCTTGAGGCAACTCACCTTCCGAGAAAAGGTGTCTAACAAACTGGAGGTGTTCTACCTCCGAAGGGTTTATCTCGGATACGGGATGACTTGATTTATCATCCAAGTTAATTCCCGATGACGTCTTAACTCGCTTACCGGTATGTATATTCTCCCGGTTTTCCAAAGGAAAGGCTTTTTCAAAATACAATTTGGGAGTAAAATCCTTGATTGTACTTTTCTAGGTATCAAGATTACCTCCTACCGGATTTTTATTGGGAGCCCAATTATCTTTCTTGAGTGCCCTGGTACAATGACCGGTCTACTCACAAAGATATCTACTTCCGAAGGGTTTGTTGGTAAGCGTTCTACCGAAGCTTCTCCATCTGTGTCACCTTCTGGCTTTTGGGGTTTTGCCTTATTGTTTGGGTAACTGTTACCTGGCAGTTTACCCCCTTCATGGGTAGGGTTTTCGGGTATTTACCGTTCGGCTGCCTTTTGTCGAAGCCTTCATGTGCATTTATTTGCAAATTCAACGGAAAAGTTTTCACGATTATTGATTGTTTGGGGGAATTCCCAACAACCTCCTGGTCCATTAACTTTACAATTATCTGACAGAGAGTCGTTACCCAACAAGCCGTCTTCTGACAACCCTGGCAAGGAGTCTACGGCTTGGAAGCTACAGGGGATTTCTTGATGTAGTTTGAACTTCCCCCGTATACACCCCCTAGACTTTCCCTTGCCAAAAAGTGTTTGGAGGATTGTTGCCTTCTGGGCATCCAGTACATTTTTTTTTGGTGGAGTGCTTTTGTTTTTAAAAGGCTGATCTCAGCGCCTGTGTCTACAATTAGGCTCGTAGTTGGTTTACGGCCAATGTCCAATGGGAGGTGGACAACTGCGACTTCTGTCGGCGAAAACTGAGACCAGCGTTGACTAGGTTGCGAGTTTAATTCGGTCGAGTTACGGGTGTCCGACCCGACCGTTTGGCGAATCCCGACTTCTTCCCCGTAGCTTTTTGTCTACCATGTGCCACCTTTTGTTTTGGTCGACTGCTATTTTGGGTTTTATTATTAGGGCCCGTTTTCTCGACGCTGTCACTTCGGTCGGTGCTCTGTCCTGTGCCTATGGTGCCTTTGTCGACTCTTCCTGCCTTTTGGGTTTTGTTTTTTATTATTTGTTTCTTGAGTTGAACCATTTGTTGCCTCGCTCCATTCGAGGTTAACCGTGCAGGTTGGTAGGTTTTTACGGCGACGTTCAGGTCTAGCCGTTGCAGTGTGCGTACTAGTTGGAGTTGTATGGGTTTTTTTCCCAATTTACCTTGTAGCGTCACTGCTCTCACTTTGTGGCCGTTCCGGCCACAATACTCACAGAAATATCGAACGCTGTACACTCTTCGATTCGATGTCGCTGGTGGTTGTTTGGGCGTATGGGGTTATACCTGTCCCTTATTTGTTTGTTTCGGGGACTCCCTCTGCTCATTTTGTGGCCTTTGTGCTGCTGGTGTGGGGTTGCGGGACGTTGGTGGTGCACATTGCACCCGGCATTTTCCTACCTCATTCCTGTACCTCTGACATGAGGTGCATATGGGCATATTTCGTCGGGCGATGAATTCATCGCGCAGGTGCCCCATTTTATGGCAAAAACGTGCAATTATCGGGTGTAGTTGTGCGTTCTGGACCTGGATGGGCGTGGCATGGTGACAATAACCACCACCGCCCTATTGGTATACGTATACTGGTACTCCAGGTCCTTCGGGCCTTGTCCCGCTTAGTCGTTTTAAAATAGTGTCGTGATGCATGTGACGGTTCGAAAGACCTGAATGGGTTTCGCGCATGTTGGGGGCAGCTAACAGCGTGGGGTCGACCTGTAAAGGCTCGAGTAGTGTCGGTCGACCTACTATAATATTTCCCATCTGCCCGAGGCTCGTCGTTCGTAGGTTGACGTTGCCTACTGAAAGACTCCTGCGATTCTGCTATATATTCCCCATAGGTCTGTTCCGGTTATTTCTTCTTTCATATTCTATTTGTGACAAGTACTCTGGACGGCTATAAACGTATCGTCCACTCACAGGGTGGTCCTCTATATAGTCAACTCCCTGTGAGTGGCGATTGGGATCCGCCTTGTTGGGTACCGTCTACTGGGCATAGGACGGTCAAAGTCACTTTGTCGATTCACAGGATGGTTGTCTATATTGACTTCTACCTGTAAATGACGAGGCGGGCTACGCCATATGATGCTTCGTCTACTGGGCACAGGACGGTCAAAATCATGTTGACTACGAGGGTTGCCTTTTTTATTTCGGGATTAGAGAACAAAAACAAATATTGATCATCGAAAATCACTTCATTGTTTTTCAAAATATTCCCCATGAAGATCTATACACTTTTTCATGCGTTTGAACCAATTGTCGAAGCACTTTTGCCACTCTGATTGAGGTATCTCCAACACATGCATTCTGAATGCAGCAACCGCTTCTTCAGGTGTCGAAAAACGTTGACCTCTCAGTTTGTTTTTTTACGTACGGGAATAAAAAGAAGTCATTCGGTGCCAAGTCAGGACTATACGGCGGATGACCCATCAAATCGATGTTTTGGGTGCTCAAAAATGCAGTTGTCGCAGCCGATGTGTGAGAGCTCGCATTGTCGTGGTGAAGAGTGATTCGTCTTCGGCGGTTGGTTTTCCTGATTTCTTGAAAGACAACTGGCAAACAAATGGTTGTGTACCACTCAGAATTGACTGTTCTGCGTTGTTCTAGTGGTACGGTTGCGACATGTCCAGTTTTTCCGAAAAAACAGGCGACCATTTGCTTGGAAGTGCTTCGTGCGCGAACAACTTTTGTTGGATTTGGCTCATCTTGAAACACCCAGACAGTCGACTGCTGTTTACTTTCGGGCTCATACGCGTAAATCCACGATTCATCACCTGTCACGATGTCATAGACGTGTTTCGAAGCACCGCGACCGTATTTTTTGAGCATTTCTTTCGACCAATTGACACGAGCCTTTTTTTGGGCGATTGACAAATTGTGTGGGATCAAACGCGAACAAATTTTTTTGACAGTCAAATGTTTATGGAATATTGAATGTATGCTGGTCCCACTAACGCCTAAGGTTGTCTCAATCTCACGATAGGTCACATGACGATCTTCCAATATCAGTTCGCGCACAGCATCAATGGTTTGCGGAACAACAACTGATTTTGGACGACCTTCACGAAATTCATCTTGGAGTGAACTACGACCACGATTGAATTCACCATACCATCGATAAACACTGATCCTTGATGGAGCTTCATCGCAAAAAATTGAATTAAGTTCATCCATGCACTGTTGCTGAGTTAATCCACGCCGAAAGTTGTAAAAAATAATCGCACGAAAATGTTGACGATTTAATTCCATTTTTGGGCCGAGATGAATCTTTTAAGTTACTGTAAACAACACAAATAGCGCTCATATGTCAAAACGTTCTGAGTGCGTATAACCTCAAAAATGTCCAACTTTACGACAGAGCTGTCAATTGCCGGATTGCAACACTAGCGTTGCCAAATCCCGAAACATAAGAGGCGACCCTCGTATACACAGGGCGGTCATTTATATTTTCCTCTCCCTGTGAATAACGAGGCGGGCTACGCCATGTGATGCTTCGTCTACTGAGTACAGGATGGTCAAAATCATGTTGTCTATTCACAGGGTGGTCATCTATATTTTCCCCTCCCTGTGAATGACGAGGCAAGTTTCGCCCTGTGTGATCTGTTCTCTTGTCCCGTCTCATCAGACTCTCCATATTTTGCACCTCTGAAAAAGGGTTGGTGGTGTACATGTCTGGTGTTGTGTCCATGTTTGGGTAATATCCCTCGCTGAAAATTTTCTATCTACTGGGCGATGTTATGCTATCCACAGCCCTGGACATGTCCCCCATACCATGGGGATCCTTTTTCCTTCCAACTCCCCTTGTCTCGCCATTCTGAGAAGTTGTGACATAATGCCTTCGTGAGTTTCTTCCTTAATTCCCAGCAACTGGTTTCAGACGAGCTCTTCTCAAATTCCGCGCATCAGTACGGATTTCGCCTGGTTTTCAATTTGTGCGTCGAATGTGGCACTACTTGCCTTTCCGTGCGAGCGCGTGGCAGCTTCCTTGCAGAGCACCACAGCTTGTTTCACCCGGGAAACGAAATCTGTGACGCTTTCTGGTCGGAATTGTCGCAACTCTGAAAGTTGCTCATGCAGATCTTCGTATGAAGGCTGTGGTAACAACGCGTTGCGGAGTTGTTGTTCTCACTCACTGAATAATGCTGGGGTTGCCTCATTGCAGACCCAGAAGGCTTCTCCGCCTAGCCGCATGTGCAACCACTGCATGACCTTGTGGCGTTTCTACAAACCACACAACCCACTATAGGTGAGATATCGTCGTTCCACCAAGGAACATACTCACCTATGTCCATTACACGTGCCCACAGACACCGTGTCCCAAAAGTCCTTACTCCCACCTGAAACAAAAGGTAACATCTCAGACACCAACATTGAATTCAATAGCAAAAATCAATCGAACTAAACATTCAAAAGTCTCTAATATCTAATTCAACGCATCCACGCAGGGCATCCATCCAATGCACCCATTAAATGCAATTTTCGGTAAACAAACCGAACAACGAATATCGCCTCTTGTAGCTAATAGCAATTAGCATCTAAATTCCTGGCATCACCAAAAACTCTAAAGGCGCACTTGAGCAAACAAAGGGTAGCGATTCGCCCCCGACCAACAGTCCATGCAATCAGAAACATCTTAACGTAGATCTCACGCTAGATGTTTATGATTTGGAAATGCAAGTAGAAACCTATACCAACCCCATGGTTCCTTTGTTGCCCATCTGAAGCGCACAAGAACCGTTTTGTTTTAAGCCAGATGGGTAACACAAACAAATTACATGAAAAGATCGGAAAATGAGTGGCGGTACGCGCGATCTTTCAAACAAAGAAACAAGATTCAGATAAGAAGAAATGAGACTGATAATTATGATAGGAAATTTTCTTTTGCAGATAAAGGGATGGTAATTAGAATTGGAAATGAATGGGGAGAAACGGATAGAACAGTTAGAGAACCCCACCGAGGAGGTCGATCCGCGCTGCACACTTAATCGAATATTACGGATATATCAGCGCCGCGCCATTACATCAATTTTTGAACGGTCCGTAAGCGTAGGTTCGCGAGATAACTTGTATCCATGTGTGCCACTGTAATAGTGTCGATTTTTTTGTGTGCAAATTAACGCCTCCTTGTTTTGGTGTAGATGTGTTAAAACACCCAGTGACAGTCCAATTGTAATTTAAATAACTGAATGTAACTTTAAAAACAAAGGACAATAAAAAATAAAAAAAGTGAAATAAAAACAAAGTATTCGTGTGTTTTACTGGCAACAGCATTTGCTCTAGTGTGTTCTTCCTTGTGCGTGAACAGTATTCGGCGGAACACTCCGGCGACTAAAGACAGCATCCGCCAAAAACCTCTTCTCCTTTTTTCTCGGACAAACATCTGGGGGTCCTTTTACAGGTGTCTATGAATTTTTCCAGTTCCCTGGCGGCTGTAGGGCCCTGTTGACCCTTATATACTGGTACCGATGTTCGGAACAGTTCCAAATTTGGCTAATTCCCAGCCTGTCTATTGGTTTCTCTCTTCCCAGGTGTCCGGTCTTTCGATCGACGAGTTAATCTCTTCGTGCAACATCTCGTTGCGCGGAGGGGGCGGGGGGGGGGGGTTGTATTACCTTTCTTCTTGTTCTGCCTTGTTTTCATGAAATGCGCTTGGTAGAAACAGTACCTAACCTGCCCGCTTGTGGTAGTAAAGCCTAACTGAACGGTGGGTTGAAGAGACACTAAAATGTTTCCCTCCACTGAGATAAATTTCTTACTTTAAGGAGGTTTAGGCTTAAAAACTCGTAGTGCAAAATAATTAACTACCGCGTTAAGAGTGAACAATAAAAGCGGACACTGTACCAATCAAAAGTGATGACAAACCAGAGCAACCAGATACCTATTTTTAACTTGTGAGCCTTGACCAGACAACAGAGACACCAGCAAGAAAGAGTACCAATTATAATTAATACTGCCTAAGAAAAAGGCCAACTTTCTGAATTGGATGGGTGGAATGGACAAAAATAAAATCAGTGAATCTACGAAGCACCTATGTTGTACAATATTAGTATAAAAATAATTAATAAATCAATACATATTGTGTTAGTTTTAATTTTAAGACAAAAAAATATTTTTTTTTTTTTTGTATTGTAACAATCATCATCATCATCGGCACTACAACAGGGAACCGGTATTGGTCTTATTGAGCAAGCCCTGAGGCTTGTCAAATTTTCCATAATGATTTGTTTTTTCCGGGCAAGGTCATTAAGTCCTGCGAGAAAGGCTCCCCGACGAGGAATCGCACCCCGGTCTCCCGCGTGACAGGCATTTTAACAATAGTTGTTTTTATTATGGCAAGGAAACAAACATTAATGAAGATGATAACTTTAACTTCACATTTTAATTCTTTTTTCATTTGCATTTAAATTTGCATTTAGTTCCTTATGTCTTAAACTGTGGTCTTTATTTAAACTGTAACTGTTTTAACATTAACTATTTTTATTATGGCAAGGAAGCAAAAGTTGTTGGTATTAATGAAGATGATAATCTAACTACACATGTTAATTCTTTTTTAAACACATCACAAATAAACTAGTTTAAGTTTTCTTTTTTTTAAACTCAACACAAATAAATTAGTTTTGTTTTTCCTTTTTAAACACAACATAAATAAATTAATTCTATTTTTTTCTTTTTTTTTAACTCAACATAAATAAATTAGTTTTGTTTTCTTTTTGTGTTTCTCTATTTTGTGACCTCACGCGCACACACTTCCTTTTCAACTCGTTATTTTTCTTTTTTTAAATTCAAACCTAGCGGAGACCGAACCGCCTCGCTTCACACGCTTTGGATTGGAAGTGTTGCTGTTTCTATGTGTAAATAATATTTTGGGCCGATCGTACAGATTCCATAAATGCCTTTTCAGGTAGGCATTTGAATAAGTTTCGAATAACCGTGGGGAATTTTAAGTTCTTGTATGTTATTGCAACGGACATGTGACCAACAAAATATTAAATTATTGGGATAGGGATTGTAATGGTTTTTTTTTTTTCACTCACTGTAAATATCCCGTGAAATCAAACACATATCTTTATTTCTGCAACTTTATTTTAGTCAATATTGATTAACGTTGATATACATCTTATTTAGTCAAGCTTATTCTGTTTAACTGTAGGGTTTTAATATTAAGTCATAAATATATGCACTTTAGTTCGTCCAAGCGTATACTCTTAAACTTTTTTCATTTTGATATTCAGTTACAAATATATGTATTATATATAAATATATTAGTTCCTTATACCAAACCAAGCACTCCTGAACGCACCGTCCCGGTCGAAATTCCAAACACAACTCCCACCATCTCTAGTGGTCTTCTCATTTCCTTTTCTCTGGATCGAAATCTTTGTTTCCTCCGGCAGATAAAAGGATATCTCCCTTTTCCCGCCTGAACCACTTTGCGGTATATCAAACACCAAAGATAAATCAATAGTGCATCGTGTTAATGCACATTTCTGATTCCCTTTTTTTTGTGTTGTTAGCTACCTGGGTGAACGTGTAGTCCGTTTTATTGTGTATGTTGTTTTCTTTAACCGCATGGGCCAGAATCTTTTCTGTGGGAAATCGGTACAAAGAAAAGGATCAATAGGGCCTAGTTGAATGTGCAGTTCAGTATGGCGCCGGTTTATTTCTTCTAGGCGAATGGGCAAGGATGTTCCTTGTGGGAAGTGGTTTGGGTAAACAAACCTTTGAAAGATCATAAAATTGCAGAGGTGCAATTTAAGATTCTCAACAACTTTACTTGAAAGTTGGTCATCTGGTCCACAGATTTGGATCCAGGGGATTCTGCGTGTTGAACATATGGTTCGTTCTTTCACGTCTTGGATTCAACTTAAATTCAATATGGGCAAATTGAACGTGCAGTTCAATTTGTTTGATATTGAATTGATATCGCGATATTTCCTGTATGCGCGATTAATGATAGAGCTTAGCTTCAAAGAGGTGGGTTTTATGGGATGGGTGGTTGTGGCCGTAAAGGATTATGTATTTCTAGGGATGAACATGCTATTAAATATGTTTATTGTATGGTGGGAATATGCGGTTTTACATGGAAGGAGATATTTGATTTAGTGGAAGGATACAGACTGTTTTTTGTTTGCAAACGCATTTATTCACAAAGTCTTTTTTATATTTTACAATTTTAGTCTAAATGCTAAACCTATCTTAATAATTTTACTACATAATGTAATTTACTGGCTCTTCACAAGCACTCTAAATTATACAATATTATATGCTTAATTTATGCCTTTCAGCTTACATTTTCTTTTATTTATTCTTAATATAATACACATACATTATAAAAAAAATAAGCTATTATCCTAGAGGTCTACCTCTTCTTCTTTTCGAGGCATTATGACAAAAAAAAAATTAAGATTTTTTTTTTTTTTTTTTTTCTTTTTTTGTTGAGGATGCAAACATTTTAAAAACAAAACAATAAGTGCTTAAAGAAAACAAAACAGATAAAATAACAGAAGCTTACGGGAAGGAGGGCAAAGGAAAAGGAAGGGAGGAAGCTGCGCCAGAGCTGAATATTATATCTGAGGACGTGAAGTCCTTTCTTCGTTTTGGAGCCACCACCAGTTGGGGTTGGTTCGGTCTTTTATTGATTTATCTCTTTCACTGATCACCATACTGAATCGAAGTCGGTCTGGCCTATTAGAGCTATCGCTATTGTGGACAATCCGTTTATCCCTAGCACCACGGAAAGCGTGGTATATAATAGGTATTCCACCCTCATCTTGGATTAGACCTTTTCCGTCCAAGGAGAGGAACGCCTCTGGGGGAATAAACCCGTTCTGGAGGGTACTCTCCAGATACATGTCGTTCGGATAATATGCTCCCGCGATAAGATTATTTACACTGCACATTGCCCTTGCAATGTGGCCACGAATAATTTTTATAATGAAGTTGTCTATCCTAGTTAGTCCTGATTTATCATACAGGGTTTTATTAGGGTAAAATTTCTGGTATCGTGACTCTGGTGTTCTATTAAGTCCGAGGCAGGAACGCAAACACTGTCTCTCGAACACGCGAATCTTTTCCATGTAGAATGAGGATATATTGTACCATATTGGACAGCCATAGACCAACACTGGTCGGATGAATGCCGAATATGAAATTATTTTAACTTTTGGATTGAGAATGCTGCTTCGGAATAGACTTTTTGTGGCAACAAATGCGTTTCTTGCTGCAGAGAGAGTGACTGCTATATGCTTGTCAAAGTATAAATACTGATCAAGCCACATACCGAGATATCTGACTACAGTTTTCACTTGTAGTGGGAGATTATTATTCCCTACGATAGAGAAGTTTTTCCAATTGTACTTTGTATCCTGAGAGGCCCTGGAGAGAGGTGTTCTGAAAAGGATAGTCTCGGTTTTGTGGAAATTAATTTTTAGTTTCCAGTCATTACAAAAACGTTTTATTTTATTGAAGTCGTCCTGGAGAAGTCTATTGATGACATCTATTTTCTCTCCTGTTCTGTATACCACAATTTCGTCTGCGTATGCAATGGCATTGTTGAGCTTACCCACTAGATCTCTGGTGTAAATATTAAACAGAATTGGAGAATTCACCGCCCCTTGTTGTAAGCCGTTTGTAATTTTGAAGGTCTTGTTTGAGAAAATATCTCCGAATTTTACCACAAACTGCTTGTCCGT
Organism: Microdon myrmicae; assembly: GCA_963931805.1. Taxonomy (NCBI): domain Eukaryota; kingdom Metazoa; phylum Arthropoda; class Insecta; order Diptera; family Syrphidae; genus Microdon; species Microdon myrmicae. Next base: position 65,665,547 of record OZ007502.1, read on the forward strand.
TATCATTTCGTAAATGTTGTACAATAGATAATGAGGCATTCTCAGGTTTTCTAACTTATGAAGAAGTCCTTCTAACCACACGGTGTCGAAAGCCTTTTCAAAGTCAACTAGGCAGGCACCTGTGCATTGGCGCTTTGTCTTGTTCCATTGTATGTCGGAAACAAGCTTTGACGCGGCATGCAGCGTACTATGTCCCGCTTTAAAGCCAAACTGGTTGTTGGGGATGATTTCATTTTCATCAAACCAGTTCATCAGTGCTTTGTTTATGATCTTCTCGAAAACCTTGCTGATATTTGGCAGCAAGCTAATCGCGTGAAGGTTGGTTGGATTGGTCCTGTCTTTGCCTTTTTAGGGATGGGGCGGACTATTGCAGTTTTCCAGTGGGTTGGATAGTATGCCTTATTTAAGGCGTTGTTGAATAGCGTAGTGTAGATTTTTACTGCTTCAGGAGGCAAATGTTTTAAAACTACATTTGGGATGCTATCTATCCCAGAAGACTTTTTGCTTTTGATTGACTTAAGGATGTTCGTAAGTTCATCCTTACTCACAAACATATTCATATTCTGATTACTCCTGGGGGAGTCCGCTCTGTTATTTTCACTGTATGTGGTAAAACTACGGTTTTGGTTCCTCCAGGTACTAAGTTGATTTCTCAGTGAGCTGTAGGTCTGGAATGCGTTGTTTTCGAGGATCTGTGGGGGTATAAGGTGGATGTGCCGACGTACGGCACGTATTCCTTATATCTCCCATCGATCCGTGGGAAGAATTTGTTCGGGTAATCACGTCCGAAAAAAGTTGCTCGTAACCCCAGGTTTGTCATATAGCCATTCGTCTCTCAAAATGCGGCATCGATTTATGTTCACCTTTATTGAGGAATGTGTAATTGTAAACATTTATGGGACGCACGTCCACTTTCTGGTTGTACCGAATCCGATGCGCATATTGGACGACATCTCCTTCGAGTGGATAGATAAATAAACGATTGAAGTCTAATTCGAATAAGTGAGTTAAGACACCAAAGTAATCAATAAAAAAAGATAACAGATAGCACTGCCAGCAAGCGTTTTAATTTATTGAAAATATTCACTAGTGAGAACATTCCGATGCGGTCACACAACACATAACTCAGATAATATTTCTAATAATTACAATTACAACGTACTGGTTGAAACGACTTATTTCACAGTGTAGGATGTCCGCGGACGAGCGTGTGCATGAGCATGCACACGCGGTGGCAACTGGCGACACCACCTCCCTTGATTAAACACGTTAATCGACTGACTTGAAAAGGGAAGAAATTGGATACAACCAAAAGAGAACATACTTCTGCTCTCTCATTGCCACGTCTTTCGATGTGTGGTAGGTTACATCGGTAATCTGATGATCGAAGAGAGCGGGACAATAAGAGAACAGAAACATGCTGTACGATTTTGTTGGGGTGGATTTGGTTGTATGTGCATGAATCAATGTAGTTCTGAGCGGAACCCATTAACCTGATTCGGTAGTATGGTGGGTTCAGGGTACATTGATCCATACGAAGACAGAACTGAGAAAGAGAGGAGAATTAAGCTGATGATATTCACCCGCAAAACAGTGCAGAACATTGATCCCCAGCGAATGAAGTGTCTGGAGAAAAGCCGAAGTAACGCTAGGGAAATATTATCACGTGATTCAATCGAATGTGGTGATAAATTTCCCAAGCGGATCTGCAATGATGCAACAACTTCGTCCGGCTGGATTTGGTTGTCGCTAATCGACATGGACACGAGTTGCCGTATGGCAAAAAAGGTAAGCTAAACTCATTTATGCATTGTCTCCGTGGTACAATGAGTTTAGCTATGTGTCCTTGGTGGAAACATGCTTTGCAGGTGAACAGGTAAGTAGGGGGAAATGGGGTTGATTTGACGCGCTGAAAGGCGGTCGAAATTAGGTAGGAAATGTTGGTTGGAATTGTGGGTTGTTTCTCATGTAGAATAGAGAAACCCCCCACAGATCGTATTGGAGTGAGTGGATTCGTTCACTCTGTATACTGCTTCGAAACATGCACCAATTAAGTTCACTTTGTCTTGTGGGTCTTCGACTAATATTACTTCTTCGTTGGAGTTGATATGCTCCAGATTGAGTCCTGAGTTCAGCATTGCTTGACAATTCTCAGGAGTCCGTGGGACTCGTAAATATGGAATGTCATTGTGATCTTTCTTTCGAAAAGTTTTATTGATTTGTGGGAACATATTCGATCCGCTAGCTTGAATGGCTTGAATTTTGTTCGTCCACTCTTCATTTATACTTGAACGGTAATTATCACGGATCAATTTTTGGAGATTTTTGATTAGGGACTTAAGTGTTCTTATTTCCTGACTATTTGGGTCGCTGAACTGTCTATAAAGTCTTTTCAGCTTTGAGAGCATAATGCTCTTTTGCTTATACAAAGCGTCAATTGCTGATGTCCTATACTTATTAGTATAACCGTCGGTATGGGGAACTTTAGGTATGGAACGATTCATTGCATTGGTAATAATATCGTCCAATGTTGTTAAGTAATGATCGATTTCGTCGTTATGGAGGTTTCTAATAGTCGGTGGGTCTATGGCACTGTTACGAAGTTCTTTTTTTACTAATTAATCGAAGCGTGGCCAGTGAGCTTTTCGAAAATTGAAAGAGTCGATCTGGTCGAACTGCTCTAGTGAATATTGTTCATTTGGGACTTCAATTATGGCTCCAAATCCGTAGTGATCGCTATCGTAATCGATTGTGCGAAGACAGTTTCGCGTAGTTAGATCTGTGCCTGGCAAGTTTATTCGATCGTCTATCATAAGTAAATCCAGAAATGAATTTCCTTTAGGATAAGATGGTCTACTTGTGGCGTACAATTCTAATCTGCGCTCGATAGCATTCATTTGCCACCAATCATATAAAGCATTGCCCCTTGTGTTCGTGGTTAAGTTACCCCAAGCACTATGCTTGGCGTTGAAATCACCCGCTATTAGGAAATAGTTGTTTTCCGAATCTAATTTCAGGTGTCGAAATAGCATATCAATTTCATTGATAAATTGCTTACACTGGGTAGCTTGAGGGGCATAAATGGAGACCACATACAGGTGCTTTTGACTTCTCAACGGAATATCTATTATGCAGGCTTCCAGCACCTGAAATTTGTGTACTTCTGTACTATAAATTACCTTATGATAAGGACCTTTTTTAATTAAAACTGCAACCCCACCCCCTCGAGTAGAATGTGGCCTGTCACGTCTGATTATCTTATAGTTTTTATAGACAATTTTGTGCCTTTGGTTTAGCTTAGTTTCACTAGCCAAAAATACATCAGGGGATTCGACTTCAAGCATGTTGCCTAGATTATCTCTTCTGTCTATGTGTATTAGTGAATTTACGTTCACCGAAATAATTTTTAGTTTTAGTTCAGTTAGAGGGTCGAAGATTTTGATGGAAGGAGTTATTTGAAAACACAGCCGAACAGAGCATATCTATTCGGGCCATTTCTTCCGTCAGTATTTTTTGAAAATTAGCAAATTGTGTTTGCATGGCCGATATCATATTTAATATCTCAGGTTGCGCATCTACTGCTGGTATTCGCCCATTGGTATGTGAGGATTCCACTGGGACTCGTTGCATAGAATTGCCCGTGATTTGTGCATATGTTACACGCGGGGCAACGAAATTTTTATAAGAACGAGTTTTAATTTTTTTCTCTTCTGCCACTTGCTTTTGTTTTGATTCCCATTTCAACTTCATATGTCGAAATTTGGACAACCCCTAAAATTTGCCGTGTGTCCTGTATTTTTACATAGTACACATGACAGTGTTTCCCTATCCGGAAGCTGTTCCTCTCCCAGCGGACATTCGCCCATGCTATGGTCAGCGAGGCATTTTAAGCATCTGAATTTCATATTGCAGTTTGATGCAACGTGTCCAAGTCGTTGACAGCGCATACATTGCAGTACGCGCTCAGATTTTCTAATTTTTTCCCAACTTATAATTTGGTGGCTTAGACATTTTATATGTCTAAGCGCATCAACTTTACTATTAGGACTTAGAGATACAATGTAGAAAGGCAATTTGCGGTTGCACTTTCTAGAATTCGCAGTTGAAAACGGTTTCACACCTGTAAATTTTAAACTTGCTGTTTCAACCGTTTTTAATTCCTCGAGTATCTCCTCTGGGGAGAACGAAGGATCAACTCCTTTTAAGAGCATGGAAATTTATTTTTCTGATTTTGGGGTGTACGTGTAGTACTCGGTTTTTGCCCTTCCCAAAGCAGACTTTACTTTATTGTAACCTTCTAGGTCTTCGCACAAAATTCTAGTTTTTTCAGCACTAATTCTTTTTGTTTTAAAATCTTTACAAGTCAACTCACCCAACTTCATTAAATCTTTCGCTTCTATGTAACTGATGACAATTGGAGGTATTTTTTCCTTTTTTGGTTGCTGTTGTTGCTCGTCCTCGGCTGCCTTTGTCTGCTGCAGTTGTTTGTGATCCATTGTTTCGCTTATTTGTAGCGAATGTTGATGCTGCCGCTGGGGATTTGTTTTTTGCTCTCTTTTTGCTTCGGTTTCATTCCGTCTTTTGTTTCGCTCTTCCAGGGCTGCTCGTACTTGTTTGGAAAGTTCTTCGCGTTTTTTGATGAGATCAGCAATTAAGCTGTTTAGGTCATCGTCTTGTGGGGAGGAAGTATTGTGCCTGTCATGGGCACACGGTTCACTTCCTCCTCCATCCAATTGTCACTAATTAAGTTTGGCCGAATATCGCAGCAGGTACAGGAAACGCGCTTTAACAACGAAATGTGTCTAGTTGCGAATTTAATTTACCTTTAAATTTTGAAAATCAAACAGTTAATGAACTTTATTTTTATTGGATGTATTTTATCGAATGGCTTAATTTGATTCAATCTGAATAACTACTTGTTTTGTTATCTAATCGCCCAGCATCTTTTAAAAACCACAAAGTACTACACCACACTAACTTCTTCAAAGGAAAACACTCGACTCGGATAAAACTGGTTTCGCACCGTACCCGGCGGAGGTACGGTGAATGGCGAGCGACCCGACCGCCACGGAGATTGAATTACGACTCAAACGATATCCTCTCCACTAAGGATATCGTTTTTTACCTACCACCAGGGAAACGTAAAGTCTCTCATGGTGGTATAGGTGGGATCGTTGAGATCAATGCTATTCACACGTGCAGAGGAACAGCGAAACAGGCAAGGACAAAAGAAAAGGCGACCAAATGGTTCGCTCTTTAATGAGGGTCATGTTTATACAATGCCTCGTCGCTATTTTCGACGTTAGGAGAAAAAGGTGCTAAAAGCAAATTGGATGTTTATGGCATCTCTGGCTGCAATAGAAACCGGGTTCATATTTGCATTAGGAAATGCTGGAGAATTTGGTTTCAGCGTATATTGCGCTAATTATATGCAGCTGCTTGGGTTGTTTGTTGATAAGACAAACAAAAAAAGGTTGCCAGGCAATGTATATGAAAAGGTATATGGCGCGGCTGGGGAAAATAGACGGCGCGATATTTATGGTATTTGTCTGGTACCGACTTGGTTCAGAATACCAAATAAGCAAACAAAGAAATCTTATGAAAAATTGTATGCGAAGGGATGCATGAAGGTAAGTTTTCTTTATAGGGAATTTAGGGTTATAATAATTGGGTCTGTTTGATGCGTGAAGCATCTAAGATGCTAATGCGAATTGCATTAGCGAAAGCTGGTGCAGACCCGGGTTATGGTTATGGGGGTTTTTTTCAGGAAGGCGAGCCGTGGGATCTGGCGGAATCGCCACAGTCTCCTTCGGGCATGTTTGACTCCAGTATCTCCAATTCCTTAAATTTGTTCCCTGCTCCTGAGTAACAAGTATCCTTGGCACGTATATTTTCTTCTGTGACGGTTTTTTTCGTCACATTTGATTTTTGTCGTTCCATTGACAGGTTTGAGCGGACTTTATTTGCCACTGGGCTGTCATCTATAATTGACACTTCGTTATTCCTTTTGGTAATTTTTTTGATTGTTTTTGAATTAGCGACTACACATGAATGTGCCATTTTTAATTCGTCGCTCTTCGTCTTGCCCATTTGGGTTTCGAAACACATACACACTCGCCTTTTTTTGTTTTCTTTTTTCGCCCTGCAATGCCGGCCGAACTGCGAAAAACACAGTTTATTCACGAGTTCGCGCACACACGCACTCGATATTCTTTGTTTTAAAACTGCTCACCGTCTTACGATGTTTGTCGCTTGACGAACGACGAGCGACCCGAGGATGCAGACTGGTAAGGGTTTTAGGTGTGTTTTATGTGGGGTGATAATTAACTGCTGTTAATTATATAACAAATACCCACAAACCTAGCGCAAACCACGATGCAATCCTTTTTAAAAAACGAGTGCTTGTAGCGAACTTCAAAAAATCCCGAGCGAAAATCGCTCATACACGCCGTTTTATATCGGGACACAAACTTACCTCCACTTTTCCGTTTTATTACTTATTGAATTTTCTTTTCGATTCGCTCTAATAAAAAAAAACTATTCAATCGAGAAAATTTTGAGCAATGAACTGCCTTTGCGGAAGTGTTTCAAATTTGTTATTGGGTATATTTAATAAAAGTACCACAAAGTACAGATATATTGATTTTAATAAAAATACGGATGCATTCGATGAATATTTGATCATTTCTATCTAAGTCACATCACCGAAACGTGTCTAATGGGATGTATAGGGTTTCCCAATAGGGACTTGACAACTTTTTTTCGGTGGTAAATTTTTATAATTTGCAGACGTTGTTCGTTCGTGTACTTAACCATGATGAAAATGTTGAGTTTACTGAATAAATTGACGGTTCGATGATTCGTGAAAGGGTGCGTTCACAAATTAAATTCAAAGTTGTCAAGTCCGTATTGGAAAAGCCGATATAAAGTGTTTCTAGGGAAAATCGTTGGGTATTCAAACATCATGCAAACTTTCAAATTATTGTTGAATATATTTAACGTCTTCGTGGTAAAAATGTACCTGTCGAGAACGTGTTATCTATGATAAACATGGTGTGGACACAAAAGAAGGCACAGTTTCAGTTTTCGTGCTTAAGGCGACATTAATTATTAAGGCTAATATACGAAAATCTTACCAACAGTTTTACATACAATTAAAATTTTCACCTGCAACATTAAAAGAAATGTACGGGTGTGATAAATTATCAGAAAAACTAAACATGTTAAATTTAATTTTTCTAGTGAATGAATGAACTATTACAATAAAATCTCCTTTTTATGGCTTGTACCCAAAAGTTGGGAATAAAATCCATGTCCCGTTTTTTCGGTCGCAAAAAAATGGTAAGGTTATGTATAGAGGGAAAGTGGTATCTTCCATAAACTCTATGACGACAGGACCTAAGTTTATATTTAACCTACTCGACAAGATTCTAAATATGTATTCTTTTTCTGATATAGTCCCTATCTTTTTTGAGAACGACGTTGACAATCATATCCAATATCACGGTTGGTTTTTGTGGACTGCGAACTCCGCTTAATTGGCATTATAGTAAAAGTAAAAGAACTGCAAACAAGCCCATGATTTTATTTAGATTAGATTACAAACATTTCGGTTTCAATGATCTCGAGATAAGTCTTTTGTTTTTACAACAAAGGACTCGTATCCGCATTGCGTCCAGCTCCTGTAGAGCACTTATTTGTTTTTTTGTTTTTGGTCGGTGAATTATTATGAAAACCATACAAGTTACATACAACAAGCCTGCTGCAAAAGTTTTTGTTTGCTCTCCGTTGGATCAACGCCGAAGGACACCTAATCCTATGCCCACAATTCCCGTCCAAGCTGGTTCTCTGTATTTATTGATACATGAGATACATTTTTTATATAATTCTATATTGGTGTTCTATGGACAATCGACGGTGTTTGATTCTGTTGAAAACCACGGAAACTACTCGTGGGTAGATTTCCCTTTAAACACAAATGACCATAATGTGTACCTAATGTAATTTGGCTACGGCGTTATATGGCTTTATTCAATCTACTTTCGGTAATGAGTTGACACGACCGTATTTGACATGATGCATGTGATATGCACACGTTTGTCAGTTCATCGGTGACAAATAATACTCGATGGCAAGTTGGTAAACCGAACGGAAATCGATTTTTGATGCAAAAGGTGATGATAACTGCGTAACTGCGGTTTGGAAGTTCTATAAAACTAGAATAGTCACACATACATACCATGAGGCTTTTTCCATGTAGATGATATTTTGAAACTTCAAATTTAACCCTTTGAATTGAGAAAGCACGTATTGTGCTGGCAGTTAAGCATTTTAGTTATTGATTCGATTGCAAATAACATACACGGTCTATTTTTAGTATTTAAATATGCACTTGAAAAGCACTATCCTTCATAGATAAAGCCTTAAATTTAGTTGGCAACCCCCGATAGATTAGGAAAAACGGATGGGTTAGATCAAACAGCGCATATATTTGCGTGACCGAATTAGCGGTGGCAGCAGTAATCGCCAATGTACACTTCTTAAGGAGCTTACCTGAAATACTGTTAGAAATTAAGACCCAGTATCATCAGGTCAAATATAAGGCAAATTTTTATTGGATCAGAGATGGGTTTTCAAAAAGCGGCGGTACCTGATTTCAGGTTGTTGAGCCAAAGAGGACTTGTGATGACCTTAAATTGTTCCGCTTTTAAAACTGCTTGTGTGTTTTATGGAGTTATAAAACTGTGGAAAACTCTTTTTTTTTTTTTTTGATAGACTTCTCTCGGGAGAGGCGAACCTATAGCACGCCGTGGGCGCCCCGAGATGCCATCAAATAACTGTTGCAGTTCTTTTTGAACAGTTGCAGGTTGTAAGGCTCCGGGAACACTCGCGTCGGGAGGGAGTTCCACTGCTTCCCCGCTGTGTAGAGGAACGAGTTCTGATGCAGGGATGTTCGCGACGTCGGGAGATGAACCACAAACAGGTGCGATCCGTCGGATTTTCTTGTGGAGCGCATATAAGCCGAATTGCGTGGAACAATATCACGAATCTCCGAAGAACAGTACTCGTGATAATATCTGTAAAACAGACAGAGGTCGGCTACGCGCCTTCGATGTGATAGCGGCTGTAGTCCCGACGTCAGCGACGAGTCCCCGATCAGGCGGATCGCTCGTCTCTGTATGCTCTCAAGTAGGCCGAGGGTATGTTTAGGAGCCGAGCTCCAAACATGAGAGCAATATTCGAGCGCGGGTCTAATTTGGGATTTATATAGGAGAAGAAGTTGGGCCGGAGTAAAATATTTCTTGGCTCTAAAAAGATAGCTCAGTTTTCCTGAGCCTGACCTGGCGATACTCGACACGTGTTTATTCCATGATATATTCCCACAGACCGTGACGCAGAGCAATTTCAAACTTTCCCCAGCCTCGAGGGGCCGTCCATTCATCATGAGCTGTGGAGCCGATCATTCATTTTTCTTTGTGAATGTTGTATATTGTGTCTTCGCTGCATTGATGACGACGAGATTGGCCCTTCCCCACTGTAGGACCCTATCTAGATCCTGATTCAGAAAGTCAATCTGTCTACATCTCAGCTGATGCGACGCAGATGCACCAATCGGCCGAACACTCGAGAAGGAGGAAACAACCCTACTATCATCCGCAAAACTGAACACTTTGTCATTCGTTGTCTCCAACAAATCATTTATGTGAAGAAAGAACAAGGTTGGAGCCAAAATAGAACCCTGTGGCACCCCTGAATTAACAGGATACAGATCCGAACACTCGCCGTCCACAACAACCCGGATCGATCGATTCTCGAGGAAGCTCCTAGCCCAGTCGCAAAGCTGTTGGGAAAGTCCATATGAACGAAGTTTGCTCAGCAATGCCCTGTGCCAGGCGGACATTGGAGATATCCAATGCGACCGCCCTTGATTCACCATGACTTTCAATCGCAGATGCCCATATATCGGTTATAAGTGTCAAAAGGTCTCCCGTGGACCGCCTGCCACGGAATCCGCATTGGCGATCATTCAGAAGTCCGTTGCATTCCAAATACTTAACTAACTCTGTATTGATGACTTTTTCCATTACCTTAGGTAAAATAGACAGTAATGCTATCGGGCAGTAATTTTGTGGGAGACACTTTTTTCCCGTCTCTGGGATTGGCTGAACTCGAGCGATTTACCAGCAGGCAGGAATGGTCCTCCGTGCATAAGATAAGCGGAAGAGTCTGCCAAGAACCGGCGATAGTTCTGGAGCGCAGTTCTTAAGGACTATTGCTGATATTCCGTCCGGGCGGGTTGCCTTCCTACAATCCAGTTCACGTAGAATGCGTTGAATAGTGCGCGGACGAAATCTCACATCCCGCATCGAAGACCGCACCGGCGAGATCACAGGTGGCTCCAAAAGGCCGGGGTCGAAGTTTGAATTCGCGGAAAATATATTCGGGAACACATTAGCTTTGTCCTTTGAATTCGTGACTAACGTCCCGCTGTCTGTCACCAACGGAGGGAAAGAGGAGGATGCGAAGTTACCGTTGACAGCCCTTGCCATTGACCAGAATGGAGTAAGAAAAGAAGAACAAAATCACGCCAAACGATTAGAATTGCCTAGAAATTCGAATGGTGACGGTTTTGCTGTGGTTTTCGATAAAACTTTTGGCCTATTGGCCTCGGTTTCGTAATCGGTGGATGTTCGCGTAGACTTACCTGTGTCTATGTTTTGACGGATCACCAACCAAATTGCCAAAAACTAACAAAAGATCTGACTCCAGAGTATGAAGGCACCTTGTTGGGAAGAAGTATTGTGCCGAACACGGACACTCCGTTCATCTTCCTCCTCCATTATAAAAGATCCTCCAAGAAATTGTTCGCCGAGGAAAAGAACGAAACGCCGCCAGGTTTGTCCACAATTTTGAGTAAAACACCAGGGGAACAACGATTAAGGAAACACATTTAGAAACTGCCAGGCACTGCAGCCGGAATATTAAAACACTGATGATGTTGTTGAAGTAAATGTTCTTTTATTGGTTTAGATGTAACCAAGTATTTTGATGCATTTATTTTGCTATATTCGTCATTATCTTTAAAATTATGAAGGATAATTTGTAATTTTACAGATTGAAGTCTATGTGCGGCCGCGGTCTTCTGGTGATGCGGTCGGGAAGGATCCGTCCGCCCTGAATTGGTGACGACGGGAGTTCCGTCTCTGGAAGGTATCTGCCGATGGGATGCGGCCTTTGGCCGGTGAGGCCGCAACGTTGAGTCTGGTGCGGCTTCTTCCATGCCACCGTCCGCGGATCCAATGACAGGTGCGGACCCAGTGGCTTCTGGGCTGAGAGTGGTACCGCCTCTGCTGGATTACGGAGAGACGTGCGAGGGATCTCTGTATGCCGGGGGGGCGCCGCCCGCCTAGCGGGGAATTGCGCTCTTCTATCCCTATTGGGGAGGCTGCATGTGGTAGCGGTCGTATTTGATGATTTCGGCCATTGGCCGGAGTTTGGCCATCCGGTGTCTCAGTTAGGATGCCACTACTGGCAGTTGCGAGAAGACTACCGCTTGATGGAAGCCTCCCATCCGAGTTGTGCAGCGAATTATAATTGGCCGGGTCGATCGACATCACCGATACGGTGGTGAATGAGGAATGCGTTTGGCGTACTCCTAGGCCAGTTCCTGCTAAATGTTTCTGCTGCTGTAGTCGTTGCTGTTGCAATTGATGTTGCTGATGCGATTGGCGATTAACCGGACTCTGTGATTTGTCACGGTCACTGGGGAGATTGCTGGTTACTGTTTCTTGGACAGTTGATGGTGTCTTCATGAAATGCCTTGGTTCAGGGTGGACCAGTTCCTTTGGGTTGGAGTTCTAAATTCGCAACCCACGAGGAACGGCCATGTGTTTCGGTGGTCCGAACATCGGGACATGGGCTAATTTGATTTGTGGGCAGGCGGCACTCTGGTCGGCGGCCTGCTGGTCCATACTCACTGGGAGTGTGTGCGGTTCTCGTCTATAGGCTGTCGGACTGAGGACCGCTGATGTCACAGGGGACTGTCATGGGGCACCTGTGCCTTGGTCGGCATCGTTTGCCTTAATGGGGGAGACTGGGTCGAACGCGAACGAAGCCTCGCCTTGCTTGGCGGGTGTTTCTGCAGCAGGCTCTTTTCCTGGGCCAGGTGCCTCACAATTCTTGGCATCTTTATTAGCTAGTGCTGGTGCCTTCTTGCTGAAATAAGCCTTCGTGTGTGGTGTCGCTTTAGCGGCGAGGGGTGCTGCTGCAGTTTTAACTTCTTTCATTGCCCCTGGAACCTTCGTGATGTCCTTGGAGGCGTTAGTTGGAGGGCTTCGAACCGTTTTCTTCTCAACTGTTGCTCCTTTGGCTGTCTGGTTTTCCGCAGCACCTTCCTTGGCTGGACTTTCAGTGTCTGTCGTCATATCTTGGTTTGTCCGATAGCTTGTGGGTTCCGGGTACATCCTCCGTGATGGGGCTCGGGATGGGTGCATACGCATGCCAGGTGTGAACGGAGTTCCCGGCCACCAGGGTGGTTGCGACACAAATGGCGGCGAAAGTCTGGTCGGTTGAATGACGATATCTGTCGAAGTCTTGGTTGCGGTCGGACGGTCAGTGGTGAGGACGTTCCGTGTCTCATCAAACTTGGTGGCCTCTTCCAGATAGATCTTCTCGGCTTGACCGATAAAGCTGTCCACGAAGTAGCGATTGCCGCTGGTCATCTCTGGAGTGGCCAGGCGTTCTATCTCCTCATGGTTCTTTTGGATGTCCTTACATGTGATCTGGAGGTTGTGCTGGCGTATGTCCACCGAGAACAACGTTGACGGCCCTCTCTTCTCAAGGTTGAGAAAGGCACAGGACATCCGCTCCTGGGAAGCGAACTGGGCGCTGATTAACTGTTCCGCCAATGTAGCCTTTGTCGTCTTCGACTTCTCTTGCATTGGGGCCGACATCTCCTTGTAATTTAGATGTATCGATCTTGGAGACGGTTGATCTTTGCGTCTGGACGCTGCTGTTCCTCAACCTTGACGTCGGTCGGTCCTTAAGTATAGACCTTATAGTAGTCCGCGAACTTGGCGGCGATTGATCCGTATGTTTGGATCCTTTGCAGTGGCACAGCTAACTTGGCTGCGGTAACCGATCCACAGATCTGAATCCCAGACTACACCTCGACCTGGCAGTGGTAGCCGATCCACCGATCTGAACTTCAATTGCACCGCGAACTGGTCGCGGTGTGGTGGTAAGTAACTGCTGGGGGCAGTTTCGGTGGGGGGCACGGATTCGGTGGCGGTAATTTAATTGACAAATTGAAAATTCTCTTACCTGAGAACTGGTCGTTGATCCGTATGTCTGGATCCGGTAATTGTGCTGCGCTGGGGCTGCTTGGTCATGCACCACTAATCTGGCAGTAGGCTGGACCTTGGGGCTGCGAATTGGGCACCGATATCTTGTAAATGTAGTTGGTTACTGCGCCAATAATCTGACGGCAGTATTATGTCTCCCATGTGGGCAGCTCATGCTGCGCTCTGAACTGGCGGTCGGTCCTTAGGCTGGACCCTCTAGTATGCCGCGATTGACGGCAGTCGGTCCTTAGGCTGGACCTTGGGGCTGCGAACTGGACAGCGGTAAATGATCCACAGATGGATCCCTGGTGGTCAATGATTTTAGTAGAGAGAACTTCCCAAGCGATGACACCAAGAACAATGGAAGTCTCCCAGACCTTTTCCGTTGGGATGAATTAGCAACATGTTCTTTTACACAACACAACGTCTCTGTTTGCGCCGTGAACCTGGCAGTGGGGAACTACTCGTTGTTACGCCGTAAGCCTAACGGTGTCAATTTTGCTGTACTTCGGGACAGCTCTTTAGTTCCACTGCGAACGGGCAGCAGTGGATAGGATCCACAGACTGGATCCGGCTCGAAGGACCAATATTTGCGTACGCGTCGAACGCAACTTCCACCAACAACTGTATCTTGTTGGTGGGCCGGGGGATGACGTCAGGAGCAAGGATGTCTCCTGGCGTGCCGTGATGTTGGTTCCGTTGGCTGTAACAATTGCCAATTGAAAATGTGATTAGGACCAAATTGTTGATTCCAACAAGCGTTGAATACACGCGGTCAGGAACACGATGGTGTCTCCTGGCCAAAGAGAGTTGTGTGTCAGAGAAGCGCTGAACACACGCGTTTGGAACACTATGGTGTCACCTGGTGTTTAAATTCTCGATCGAATACGCCACCACTGCAATGGCGTCCGCAGTCTGATTCCTGAAACCAAATTGAGCTATTGAGCGAAAAAGTCAACTGAATACCTGCAGCAATTCCTGAAATCGTCGTTTCTCGGGACAAACGAACTCGTGGCTGATAGGTTTTTGATTATTTATTGTATTTATTTCTATTGATTACTATGATTTACACTGATGATTGAGTGGACATCCAACTGGACTGAGCAGTTAACGAAGAAGAAAGTTTGTTATTTTGTTATTGGTTGCTTGACAACCAAATTCGATTATGCCAGCTAATTGCTGACATTTGTTATAGTGTTGCCGAGGGCAGCATTCCATTGCGACTTCACTGGCTGCATCCAGTGAATCCGCAACAAAGTCGTAAATTAATCTAATTAGACAATGAAATCACGCGTACACGTCCGCTGTAATGAACCGACGACTTTGTATATCAAAACTGTTACTCACGCGACTCGCGGTTGACTTTCGCGTCTCCGTGTGCACCGGGGAGCGGGAGCGGCACGACCGTGGTGGTCGGCGGATGTAATTTGACTCTCCGAGGATAGAACTCTGACTTGATTTCCATCCTCGGTTAGGGTTAAGGAACAGAAGAGAGAGAGAAAATGTTTCTCCGAAGGGCGTGGCCACCAAGGAGATGCGATCTTTTGGTGCAGTGGTGTGTATGTGTGTTCGTACACATCACCGTGTTTATCGATGCATTTCAGCAAGGTTAAACAAAACCTACAGCTAGGGAAAAAGAACAAAGGAGAAGCGGCCTAATGCATCGGTCTGTGATTAGGGTCAGCTAAATAAATAAGCTGGAACTCATTAAATGGGAATTGCATTTAGGATACCACAAACGATGTGGATTGTTTATGGTATCGCCAGAAAACCTTTGATGGACAGCGTTCTTTTGTTTGCACATGGTGCGAGTTAGGGGATTAGTCTCAACGTCTATGGTGCTAATTACATGCAGCTGCGTTGGACTGTTTATCGTTGGTTAAAATGGTCGCCAGCCAATGTGTATGTAGGTAGTTTTTATTGTACACATGTTGAGGCTGGGATAAGCCAACTCAAGGGTAGGATTCCCTGATTATGCGGTTGTATTATATGTGAACCGATGAATTTTCTTTTAGGGAATTTATTATAAGTTAGGAAGGAATTCTTATATTTGTATGCGAAGAGATGCATGAATGGTAAGAATTCTCTTCTAGGGGCTTTTAGCTAAATAAACTTGATTAGTTTGATGCGTGAAGAACTTATAAGATTGGGTTGAAGTTATGGGGATTTTTCAGGTAAATGGGCCGTGGGGTTTGGCGGAACCGCCACGGTCTCATCCACATAAAAGGCATTTGTTGAACCTCTATCCGCATATGATCCCCATGCAGTAGTAAAGAAAGTAATATTGAAAGCATTTACTGGAAAGACGTACTAAACCGTGCGCCATTTACTTCATAAGAAACACATACTGAATACGAAACCACCACACCATTTAATGCACCTATGATGATTGTCTGGGGTTGTAATCTCGAATGTTCTACTTAGGACGCTTCTATTAAAAATATTGCTATGAAATGTCGGTGGAATATTAGCCTCTCGACTTAGTCTGTGTTCGAGATGCGACCGTTGTGATGAGGTCGCGTCCAGGAGAATAAAGCATCCAATGGGGAAGCGTCAGAAGAGGTGCGCCTAGAAATAAATGAAGAGGAAACAAAATATATCGGGTTTTCCAATAGGGATTTGATAACTTTAATATTAATCTGTGAACGCACCCTTTCACTAGTCATCGAATTGTCACTGTCAATTTATTTAGTAAACTCAACATATTCAATGTGGTCAAGTACACGAACAAACAACGTCTACAAATTATACAAATTTACTAGCGAAAAAAAGTTGTCAAGTACCTATTGGAAAACCCTATATGATTAGAGCAAGAGCAGGTGGGCCGCAGGCAAACACATAAACGTCAGAGGTAAGATATTTGAAAATGTTACAGAATTTAAATATCTGGGAACGACACTGACGGTCATTAAGGAAATGTCGAAGGAAAGTAATGTTACGGCTCCAACGCCGTGCTTCCTCTTTCAAGGGAAGAGCGTGGAGGTTATTATATTTATTTAATAATTTATTAAATAAAAGATCTCTTTTATTTTTAGATTTGTTTTATTTTATTTAAATATTTTATTTTTATTTTATCGAACTCAGCTATCTCAAGCTGAGCTCTCTTCTTTCTATTTTTTTTCATATAAATTTACTTATATAGAACATTTTGTTCTAACTGACTGTGGCGTATAAACTGAACAAAACAATCTAGAAGTCTCTGTGACTTAGAATTTTGAATAAACTTTGAACGAAAATCAAAGTGGCCATGTTTTGAAATGAAAAATGTGCTTGTTATGAAAAGGGGCATGTTTATGAAATGTGCTGTAAGTGACTGGATATAGAATATAGTGTCTGTTTATTTATGAAATGTGCTGTAAGTGACAGGATATAGAATATTGTGTCTGTTTATTTATGAATTGTATTAACTGAAAATGTAGGATATGTGAGGATGTAGTTTTAAGGGTTGTGTTTTTAAGGGTTGTGTTTGAAAGGACATGAGTTAGTGTTAAAGCGAATAAGGGTAGTATTCTGGAATACAACAGTAACAAAAACTACACTCCGGCAACGCTAGTTGGCACGCACTCAGTAAACTGCTA
This sequence comes from Microdon myrmicae, assembly GCA_963931805.1. NCBI lineage: Eukaryota > Metazoa > Arthropoda > Insecta > Diptera > Syrphidae > Microdon > Microdon myrmicae. The sequence goes on from OZ007502.1 coordinate 65,682,468, forward strand.
AAACTGCGGGTCTATAGAACCATAATTATGGTGATTGTTCTATACGGATACGAAACATGGGATCTCACAAAACGGGAAGAAAACGAATTCCGCGTATTTGAGAATAAAGTTTTAAGGAGTATCTTTGACGGGGAATATGATGAAGAGGCACCACAATGGAGGAAACTCCATAACCACGAATTGGCAGAGATTTACCGCAAACTTACAATAGTGAGAGTAATCAGGTCGCGGAGAAGAAGATGGCCGCACATGTGGCGAGAATGGGCAACAATAGGCCAGTACGTAGAATTCTTGACGGAAGACCAACGGGAAAGAGACCGGTAGGTCAGTCTGGATGGGGGTGGGGGGCGGGGTAAGGTTTCACCTTAAGGAGATCAGATCGGATGATCAAACGTCGAAGAAGAGTGCACAGGACAGGGAACGGTGGCGGAGTTGAGTCGGCGAGGTCATGAACCTCCGGATTCCTACAGGCCAATAAATAGTAGTGTGGCAACTCTAACAGATACACACAATTCACAAGCAAAAATAGTGAGAACACCGAACGAAAAATCGAATAAGAAAAATATATCAGAACCGTATACCAAGCGATAAATAAAAATAATTCACATCAGTGGAATATAGTCGAGTTTGGAAATCAAATTCTAAACACGGTCAGTTGCCTGATGAGTAACGCTTAGGTAACATTTTTTTCGTGATTCGAGCTGTCATAATGTCAGTTCGAATCACACGATCTTCTTCACTATTATTTCAAACGCTATAATTGGTGACTACGACGTGATCTGTACACGACGCAGCACACACACACTCCCCGTAGTAAACAGAACTTCACACACGCAATCATGACTTCTGCATAGAGCACCAAGGCACACTCGCTTGGCTTGCTCCGGCATTCTCTCGTTCTCTCGCTCGTCGCTCGCACCGAATCTGATCGTAACGAAGTTTCTGAAATTGAAAGAAGGAGCACGAAATAGAAAGAAGGAAGGTGAAATAGAAGAAGGAACAATAAAAAGAAGAAACACAAAATAGTCGGATGAAATACGACATAAAAAAAACAAGGGAGTTAAAAGGACAGAAAAAGCAAGGAGGAAACACAATATGGCTTATCTTATGCATACAAAAAAACAGCAAAAGTGAGGATGCACGATTAGATGGGATCACCTTCCGGCAATGGGCAGATAAGTTGCAAATTACTGATTATTTTTTATGAGCACGTAAAGGATGTTCGAATTAGAAGGAAGGATACGTAAATAGAGCTTAAGTTTGGAAAGATTTTTGACACTGTTTTTTTTTTTATTTGGTAAAATCAGTCTTTGGCAAATTCAACTATGGAAAGGAACGTTTCCCAAACTATATTTTCGCCCAGGTACGTATCTTTCCCCATAGTTTTCTGAATCCTTTAAATAGTTCGAAACTGTACGACTGCGGCTTAAAAATTTTGCTATTTTGTTGATAGACAATCCATCTTGGCCCATTTTTTTTAATGTTTTGGATCTCCGTTTGGTTTAACATCTTTCCAGAATCCATTTTTAACTTGTTTACTTCTAAGAATTGCTTAAATACGAGGACAGGTCAATAAGTCCTTAGAAAATCTAAGCGATGGAGCTCGTGGCTTCGCTAATGGTGTGGTTTTAGTAAGCATCATTCCTCATTAGGTATCTGTCAATTTTCAATTTGTTTCATGTTTCAATTTTGCATGAAAAATTGGGTATGAAAAAAATATCTGCGAGATGGGTGTCGCATGCGTCGCAACCCAGTTGAGTTTCTACGCTGATTAGTAAATGTAAATGAAACTCCACTGTGGCAACTCTAACAGATACACACAATTCACAAGCAAAAATAGTGAAGAACACCAAACCAAAAATCGAATAAGAAAAATACATCAAAACCGTATACCAAGCGATAAATAAAAATAATTCACATCAGTGGAATATAGTCGAGTTTGGAAATCAAATTCTAAACACGGTCAGTAGCCTGATGAGTAACGCTTAAGTAAAATTTTTTTCGTGATTCGAGCTGTCAAAGCGTCACTTCGAATCACACGATCTTCTTCACTATTATTTCAAACGCTATAGTAGCAGTAGTAAAAGTACATGAATAAGCAGCGTCCAAGAGTGGTGAGGAAAGGCGATAAGTAGGCAGCCTCCAAGAACAATGAATTGCGTCCAAGAGCTTGAGGAAAACCGATGAGTAGGCAACGTCCAAGAACGATGAGCTGCACCGAAGAGCGTAACCGATGGATTGGTGTAGAAGAGGGAGCCCGTTGAGCAAATTTGATTTGTGACGCTTAGGTGGCGTCCCTTTTTTCTTCGCGTAGTCAGCTGGCGAGTGACGGTTGGCACATGACAAGGAGACGTGAACGTACTAGATTTCTCCAGTACATTCATTTGTGAATCCGCAGCCACCTGACAGTTGATAAAATCGCAGAACTTTTGGCGAGTTGGCCACATAATTGCAGTTTATCGATACAGGTTGCTGCGATGTAAGTTACACGGAAACTCACTGGAAAGAACGCATGTTGTAAATGCGCGTAGCAGGTAATAGATGGAATAAAGCTCAGATACTCCAGCCCACTGCACCATAACCGATACCCCACAAGAACCAGCTTGTTCAACATATTACAGATCAGCCATCCTAACAGTCGTAAACTCCTCGAATGTCTGCTACTACCGACACCGTTTTGGCGTACACACGCAGTAATTCACGCAATTCTTCAATTGGACTCAATCATCTTCTGCTCGGTCGATCCCTTTTAAACTAAAATCGGCGACTGTTATCCAAGCACTAGTGGATGAGACGCACACATAACAGTCCCACACTTTAAGTCCTTCGTGATATCAATCATAATGCCGCGAGTTAATGCATCCTATCCATGTCATAAAATAATAATGAATCATGCCAAACTGCACCAGACACTACAATAGCACGCAGCATTTGCATGCTCACAAGATACATCTTAATCTACAAGATCCCACAGTTCTCAGCACACATGCTATCAGCAGACTGCAAACATTCATTCACAAATGATAATAGGAACCACCTCTTCGATCAGTACGCTACAAACATTTGTTCCCAGAAGATAAGGACAAGGCCCAGTCTATAGTCTAAGCTGGGACGAGGTGGACTTTCTCACCCACGATTAGAAGTTAAGCCATAAGTGTTCGCTAGTGTAAGAAAATAAAAATAAAATAATAATAATTTTTTTTTTTCACTACGTGATTGCATTTATTAATCCGCGCATACAATATCAACAATAATTTAAAACAAAACATATCCCCTTTAATCCAGGCAATCTGAAGACCTATCTATGTAAAATATAAAACATTAGTAACCCAGGACGATAATAGAGGTAAACTGATCAACAGAAATAAGAGTACAAATAAATCCGCCATTGGTAAGGCGGTAGAACTGACGCTGCCATAAGGGTTTCTGATGCCTTCTTATCTGGCCATCAACATCGCATCCTGTATATTACGTGTTCACGAATGAACTTCAATTCGTACGATTCGGCATTCTATCTGTTTTTGGCTTCCACCGATTTTCAGCTCTTCAGTCCTAGATTGAATTATCTACCGTACTCTTATGCAAAATGCGATCAAACATCACTATGGATTTTCACAGATGACTAGCGGCAGCATAGAAGCAAATTGAAACGTGTAAAACTGAGAGCTCATGCATAATCGCTTGATTCAATATGATAAAGAGGCGACCGTCCAGAAAGATTGTTCCATCCGATTGCATAAACTGAGGCAAATGACGAAGCCATCGAGAGCCTTCCGGTTGATGTTTACGAATTGACGTACATCGCTTGTTATATGTATTGATAGGACCGGTTTCTTTCCCTGTAATCCTTCCAAGATAATCGGATTGTGTGGAACAGTGTGCCCTTTATGAAATGGATATCTCAGGAAGTCGACCGTATTGAGCTTGATGCGCATCTGTAATAATTTCACAATCAATAGATATCCTGTCGATCGAATACTCACATTAAATGTTTGCAAGCTCATTTACTCTTCAATGAGAGAAATAGAATCAGCTATTTGATGGTAATTAATTCTTTGGATATTTATCTTTTTAGATGGCATATTGCGCCTCCCTCCAACTATTAGGGTTTTACGCGGGCACCCGGACGTGCTTTAACATCCATTGACGTATGAATATTCAGGGGAAATAATTCATGTTGTGCATTTGTGTGATGTTGAGTTGTTCAAACCGAACAAATCCATTACTAGGTGTCTCTGATGAGATTAAACCGAACACTCATGGAAAAAATACACACATTATTACTCCAGATAATCTTGCATGATCTACATGTGGTGGAAACTTACTTGAAAAGACCCGATTGTGAAGTTTTATCTCGCCCACACGTAATTGGGAAGTTTTTCACCACATACTGCTCGTTCTGACTATTACTAATTTGCATCAATGGCGTATGGTCAGTCTGTGCAGCATTTCACCTCATACTCCGAAAACTTGGTCAATTCGTGGATAGGAGTTATGATATCAAACCGTTCCCTTCAATAAAACCTATACTATTATACTACGGGAGACCGGGTATCGATTCCCCGTCGGGGAGCCCCTGGCGCAAGACTAATGACCTTGCCCAGAAAAAATAAATCATTATGGAAAATTTAACAAGCCTCAGGACTTGCTAAATAAGGCCAAGACCGGTTCCCGGTTGTAGTGCCGATGATGATGATGATGATTATACTACAACAGCAATTTATTTACCATTCATTTTGATAAATGTAATATATTTTCGGTACCACACTGTGGTACCGTGCAATACGACCCGAGTTCATCGTACCGACTGACGTTACGATTCTCACGGAACGTTGCGATGTACATGCGACGACGCTGGCAGTGAAAGATCGGCGTTTTGCAGATTACCAACGTGCTTCCAGCGATCCGTTGGTTCGTTCATCTGCCCACACTCGGTGCTCGGATCACGTTTCGCCTTTTCGATCATTTGCTTTCGTTCCATTATTCCTTTTTTTGTGTGTACATTTTCTTCTGTTTACTTTTTATATACGTAAGCAATTTAGTCTGATTTTTCCCTAGTCGTAGCTTGGTCTGGAATGACTTGTTATTAATATATATACGAGTACAAGCTGGAAGCACATGATTAGGCAGCTTAGTCTGGAATGACTTGTTATTATAATATATACGACCTGGAAGCACATGATTAGGCAAAGCATTTCACATCGGTGTTATTCGGCAGAAGAATGATAATATCGACTGGATGTTAGACCGCCAACGAGACAGCGCGTGCGTTTCTGCCTCTTGATGCAAACCATCGGATCAATTGTGCAATCCATTTAATCTTAAATATACACAAGATACCCAATTGCACTATCGGTTCGCGCGACAAGTCTTACTGTGGGATCCTAACCAAACAAACGGATCTCCACACACGCATCGTAGTGTTGTGAAAAGTGCGAGGATGTACACGCGAATGATCTGCAGTGCGGGAAAACCGTCTACGCATTCCATCCCTTGTGTCTCTTTTCCTTTTTTTCGCACCTCTGTTTGTGTCCTTGTGGCATCAATACTCTCGATTGATTTATAATCTTCAGAGAGTTTTCGGTGTCTGAGTGGCATAATGTTCACCTTGAAAGGATGTGACCTGGATTCCGGCACGGATCTAGTGGGGCACCAACTACCACTAACACCTGTAGTGGTTTCGCTTATCTATTGCTTGTCCCAACTTGCATCCTTTCCCGAGACGCTATTGGTTTTCTGTTTATAGGCATTTCAATTGAGGGGGAATTTCGTGTTAATTTGTGTAACATTCGCGGCTTGAGATGCAATTTCTCCTTTGTGTCTGCCCTCGTTTTTAACCAGAAACCACCTACCCTTGCACTTAGCGAAGCCCAGGTAATTGCTAATACAGATATTTCTGATTTTAATCTATCTGGATATAACTAAGTGCTTCTGTTCTTTCCACAGCGTGCTATAGCCACATACATACGAAATGGCATTGCCTATCAGCTTCTGCTACAATATGGGCCCTGCTCAAACCCATAATTTAATGTCTCTTTCCTAAAACTTCGCGTTCGTAAGCATATCATACATTACTGCTTTCTTTACAGAAGTCCAAACTTGGATAGACACGCATCCTTTAACAAATTTGATGCTCTGTCTGATTGTATCGATAGAATCTTGACCCTATATCCGCACACTGAAATGGTTATTGCGGGTGATTTTAAAGTGTATAACTCTCAGTGACTTCCTCACTTCGGACACACCTGAAGGTCAATATTTCTAGCTCTTTGCTGGTTCAAATAGTTTAACTCAACTTAACAATGAGCCAGCACGGGTACCAGACATATATGGTGTTTCCGCCAACACACTGGACCTGTTTTTCACCTCCCAACCCGACAAATACACAATTGAAGTTTCTTGGGCTCTTCAGACCACTGTGTCGTGTCAGCTAAATTTCTCTAACCAAGAGCAACGTTAATGAAAAAGCTCCCAAAAGAACAGTATGGTTCTACGAGAAAGCCAACTTGAAAGGTCTGAACGACTTTTTTGGGAGGTTCAATTGGTCATTATTTTTCCTCAGTAAGGATGTTGACTCTATAGCAGACACACCGACAGACACGATTCTACTTGACATTATAATTTTATTATTATTTTTATTTATTGGCCTGTAGGAACCCGGAAGTTCATGACCTCACCGACTCGACTCCGCCATCGTTCCCTGTCCTGTGCACTCTCCTTCCACGCCCGACCATCTGATCCGTTCTCCGCAAGATCAATCCTAACATTGTCCTCCCATCGCCGTCGCGGCCGTCCTGCCGGTCTCTTTCCCGTTGGCTTACCGTCAAGAATTCTATGCACGGTCCTACCGTTGCCCATTCGCGCTACATGTCCGGCCCATCTTAATCTCCGCGACTTGATTGCTCTCACTATTGTAGATTTGCGGTATAGCTCTTCCAATTCGTGGTTGTGAAGTTTCCTCCATTGTCCTGCCTCCTCGTCGTAATTGCCGACAAAGATACCCCTTAGGACTTTATTCTCGAATACGCGGAATTTGTTTTCTTCCCGTTTTGTGAGAGCCCATGTTTCGCATCCGTATAGAACAATCGGCATGATTAGCTTTATGTTACGTGATAGCAGTTTGGATTTCAGCAGTTTAATGACTGCGTGCCAACTAGCGTTGCCGGAGTGTAGTCTGTTGTTGATTTCCTTCGACATTTCATTACTGAGGTCCACCTGCTCTCGCCATAATCATGTATAGTGGCATGCGAACTTTTATTCCACACACAGAGTAGAGAGTATCAAACTCAAGAGAAATATGTGGTTCGATTCCGGGTGCAGAGAAGCCATTAAGGCCAAAGAGTTGAGCTTCCGCTTATATAAATCTAACAATACTGAGGAAAACCGGAAGAGATTTAAGAGAGCTAGAAATGGCTACAATGCGCATATTCAACGCGCCAAGTTCGTGCATGACCAGAGAGTGAGACAAAATATACTACACCTAGCCCTGTGAGTAGGGCGTTAGAATATACTCACAGCTAGGCCGGCTTGTAGTAAGAGGCGACTAAAGGCCGAGTGGTAGGCGGGGTCCCAACGCCCTGCGCCCGGTGAAATACCAGCCCATCAAGATTTAGGCTCCGTGAAGCGGCCGGGAGAAATCACTGGCCATCTTTCGGAGCTTGGCTGGTGGACGGGTTTGAGAAAAGGTTGGTTTAGGTGGTAGTCGGTCCCAAGGTGAGATACCACCCAATCGCACTGTATATTTCACGATATCGTCGAGAGAAATCTTCGACGGTGTTTCGGATCTGTGGCAGATAGCCCGGACTGACACGGAGATAAGTTATGATGGTACCTTCTGATATAAAGAATTCCGGAGGTAAACTAGGCTCCCATTCGGATCATCGAGGGTGGGGGGGGGGGGGGGTGGGGGGAATGACAAGGGGAACATCATGCAGATATCATGATAAATAACCGAGCTCTAAAAGGTTCGTCATCACATAACCGGGCTCGCTCTCGAGACTCTGCCCACGCTCGACTGGTAACAAGGGCATCGGTTTCACCAATACGAATGTAAACGCCGTCCACCAATATTTGCAAACAACGAAACCTGATATCCTTGCCCTAACTGAGACCCAGGTCGATTCGTCAACTGATGCGACATATTTTCGTTGCTCAGTATACGACTTATATTCGAGATTCCGTTTTAAGGGCGGAGTCTGCGTCTTCGCGCGGTCCAATCTGGCTTGCCAGAGGATGGAGGCGTTGGAACCCAATAATATGGACATCATATGGTTGAGGGTCGTGCTGAGGAATTCCATTAAATTTCTTTGTTGTCTTTACCGCTCCCCGAATGACGATCGACCGGCGACATTTTTCGAACATCTTTCACATACCGTCGACTGGATACAGATCAACCAGCCAGCTTCTGAAATTGTTGTCCTTGGCGATTTTAATGAGCACAATTCCGACTGGTTGTTACATTCTAACAGAACCGACGAGGCTGGGAGGTTGTGGAGATGTTTGCTGATCAATTCGACAGGGTGATCAATAAGCTCCTTAGGTGCCCAACTGGTTCGCGCTCCTTCTGGTCAATGGCAAAAGCTGTCAGCGGTAACTTCACAACCTCCTCTTTCCCTCAGCTGGTACCGGACAGCGGGTCGTTAGTCCCGAATTCGAAGGATAAAGCTAATGTGTTCGCGAATTTATTTTCCCCGAATTCAAAACTCGGTCCCGGTCTTTTGGAGCCACCTGTGATCGCGCCGGTACAGTCTTCCATGCGGGATGTGAGATTTCAGCTGCGCACTATTCAACGCATTCTACGTGAACTGGATTGTAGGAAGGCAGCCGGCCCGGACGGAATATCAGCAATAGTCCTTAAGAACTGTGCTCCAGAACTATCGCCGGTTCTTGGCAGACTCTTCCGCTTATTTTATGCACGGAGGACCTTTCCTGCCTGCTGGAAAATCGCTCGAGTTCAGCCAATCCCAAAGACGGGAAAAAAGCGTCTCCCACAAAATTACCGTCTGATAGCATTACTGGCTATTTTATCTAAGGTAATGGAAAAAGTCATCAATACAGAGTTAGTTAAGTATTTGGAGTGCAACGGACTTCTAAATGATCATCAATACGGATTCCGTGGCAGGCGGTCCACGGGAGACCTTTTGACACTTATAACCGATATATGGACATCTGCGATTGAACGGCATTGTGAGTCAAGGGTGGTCGCATTGGATATCTCCAAGGCTTTTGACCGCGTCTGGCACGGGGCATTGCTGAGCAAACTTCGTTCATATGGACTTTCCCAACAGCTTTGCGACTGGACGAGGAGCTTCCTCGAGAACTGATCGATCCGGGTTGTTGTGTACGGCGAGTGTTCGGATCTGTATCCTGTTAATACAGGAGTGCCACAGGGTTCTATTTTGGCTTCAACCTTGTTCTTGCTTCACACAAATGATTTATTGGAGACAACGTATAACAAAGTGTTCAGTTTTGCGGATGATAGTAGAGTTGTTTCCTCCTTTTCGAGTGATCGACCGATTGGTGCATCAGCATCGCATCAGCTGAGAGGTAGACAGATTGACTCTCTCAATCAGGATCTAAATAGGGTCCTGTAGTGGGGAAGGGCCAATCTCGTCGACTTCAATGCAGCGAAGACACAATATACAACATTCACAAAGAAAAGTGAATCATCGGTTCCACAGCTGATGATGAATGGACGGGCCCTCGGGGCTGGGGAAAGTTTGAAATTGCTCTGCGTCACGGTCTGTGGGAATGTAGCGTGGCATAAACACGTGTCGAGAATCGCCAGGTCAGCCTCAGGAAAACTGAACTATCTTTTTCGAGCCAGGAAATATTTTACTCCGGCCCAACTTCTTCTCCTGTACAAATCCCAAATTAGACCCGCGCTCGAATATTGCTCTCATGTTTGGAGCTCGGCTCCTAAACATACCCTCGACCTACTTGAGAGCATACAGCGACGAGCGATCCGCCTGATCGGGGACTCGGCACTGACATCGGGACTACTGTCGCTATCACATCAAAGGCGCGTAACTGACCTCTGCCTGTTTTACAGATATTATCACGGGTACTGTTCTTCGGGGATTCTTGGTATTGTTCCACACAATTCGGTCTATATGCGCTCCACAAGACAATCCGACGAATCGCACCCGTTTGTGGTTCATCTCCCGACGGCGCGAACATCCCTGCATCAGAACTCGTTCCGTTACAGAGCGAGGAAGCTGTGGAACTCCATTCGTACATTGCAACCGTTATTTGATGGCATCTCGGGGCGCCCACTAGGCGCTATAGGTTCGCCTCTCCCGAGAGAAGTGTGGCGGCTCTTGCGAACGCCACTACTTACTTGCTTACCTACCACCAGGTAACCCCCCCTTTTTATAAGCGTTCGGCTCCAATAAATCGTGTACTTACCTGCATTAGCATGTCTAATAACCACAATGTCTGCTGATACGAAAAGTGTATCAACAATAACAGGCATCCCGCCAAAATAGAAATGCTTAAAATATCTGATATCATGACATGAAGACCAAGCGCAACGTAGTTGCAACGGTATGAAACTCCATGTCATAAGCAAGCACGGGACACCTGCACTTCGATCTGGTAAAAACACCAACCAACGATTTTATATAGCAGAATAGGCATCGAACATATTTTGCGGTTGCCCAAGCCTGCGACTAATTCCAAGAATTACCAAGCAGGCGCGCAAAAACGCAACTACAACGCATGCCCTTAAAATGACACATCTCTAATTTAATACAAATACGAGAGATACAACGCATGCCCGTGTAACTGCATCAAGTCGTACGTATGAGCAATACGGGCGACCATTGATATGAATACCACAATGATCGAACCACACACAATAGCGCCCACCACTGTGCACATAACGAACAATGTACACACGGGCAGCGGTACAGTGTGGCGACCACATGGATGACTTGCAGGGCAGGGCGCAATGGTGTGATCACTTCCTTGGCCGTGTGAGATACACCACACTAAAGGAATTGATCTCTGTACCATTGGTACGAAGAGAAATGACTGCTGCCGTGTGGTGTGCGATAAACCAACCCCTATGTGCCGCAGCACAGAGCAGTTGATCACGAGTACGAAGAGCAATCGGTTGGATACGGTGGACAGGTCGACGCAAGTCAACTTAAAAAGCAGTAAACACAAAAATTAATACTTTGTGTATCATAAAAACATGTTGTAGAAATTCCGTGAACAAAATGGATTATAAGCGGTTGTGAGCTGTAAATTGCCCTTGTGAACTGAAAATCAGTAAACACAAAAATTAATACTTTGTGTATCACAAACATGTTGTAGAAATTCCGCGAACACAACATTAAATACGTCTTGTTCAATAACATAAGACTAGTGATAACTTCATTAAATACTTCTTGTTCAATAACATAAGATTAGTGTAACTTCATGAAATACTTCTTGTATAATAACATAAGACTAGTGTAACTTCATTAAATACGTCTTGTTTAATAACATAAGATTAGTGTAACTTCATTAAATACTTCTTGTATAAAAATATAAGACTTGTTAACATCAGTAAACACTTCTCGTGTAGCAAAATAAATATTTTCTTTAGTACTTTATTCGTAAAGTTTGTTTTTTTTGTGCACGAGCTACGGACGGACCCGGTGCAGTGTGGGGACGTCTTGAGGAACCCGTGTCGGGCCGACACACTGTCAAGACAAAATAGACAAATATACCCATACAAAAAATACTCCATAGAAGTCTAATAAAAAAAAAAAAAAAAAAAAAAAAAAAAAAAACCTATTAGAAGTTATACCGACCACAGCTACGATAATGTTGTCCAAGACATCTCCGAAAATCAGCCTGAAATCTAAAAATATTTGAATTAAAATTTTCTTAAAGATTACAATTAAAAAAAAAATGTTTCCTGTAAAAAAATAAAGCAAATGTGTCTTTTTAACTTTTCCAGCACATACAATCCACTAAGAAGCGGAGATACGTCCATAACTGCTAAGCTCCAGCAAAGTATTTATGCGATGTCCAAGTTTTTCAATCATAGAAACTGTTCATGTTTTCATATCAAAACCGAATGTACCAATTTTATTTCACCCAACTAAAAATAACATCGTCCAGTCGGACACTGATAGAGCAAACTGTCTCGCTGAACATTTCTGCAAAGTCCATAAGCAAAACGATACCCTCCCAGTAACAAATTTCCACGATACCGTGAACGATTACATTCCACGCTCACTGGAGCCATCCCTCACACCATTTATTACTGAATTCACCGAAACCAATAAAGCATCACACCCCGTAGGAATCGACACATTCCTAAGCCTTGAAGAACTATCCGAAGTCATTACTTCACGTAACAATAAAAAATCGACTGGCCTAGATGGAATCCCTAACCTCCTATTCAAAAGACTCCACCCAGGCAACTTGCTCCCGATTCTCGTTCTTCTCAACCACATAATAAACGCTTCACATTTCCCTAAAAGTTGGAAAACAGCGGTGATCGTCCCTATTAGCAAATCTGGGCCCTCCAAGTACCCGGATAACTTCCGTCCGATATCGCAGCTAAACTCGCTTAGCAAGATTCTTGAATGTAAAATCTACAAAACTCTTCTCTCATTTGCCAGGTATAACTCCCTCATTCCGAACTCTCAATTTGGCTTCCGCTCACAACACTCCACTTGTCATGCTCTCTTAAAACTGACACATGATGTGACGACCCACCTCCAAAACCAATCCCCAACGGTATGTGTCTCCCTAGACATAGCTAAAGCATTCGACTGTGTCTGGATCGCGGGACTGTTATACAAACTTCATTCAATGTATGGATTAAACATCCACTCCACAAAACTTCTCGCTTCTTACCTCTCTGATAGAAAGTTCATGGTGAAAATAAACTCAACTCTATCGACACCTTATAGCATAACCGCAGGAGTTCCTCAAGGATCCATCCTCGGCCCACTACTATACCTTCTTTATACATCAGACGCACCGCAGCCACTGTTACCCAATACAACAATGCTCAACTATGCCGACGACACCTTAATTTATTCAAGCAACAAGCTTGTCAAGGAGGCAAGAAACTGTATTAACAGATATCTCCCAATCCTGTCAGCCTACTTTACCAAGTGGAGAATTCAACTAAATCCAACCAAAACTCAGCTCATAGTTTTTAAAGGCAGAAACGCGAGTTGTACAAACAACACTATTCGCTGCCATAATAAAATCAGAATTAAAATAAATAACAATATAATTAAACCCTCCAAAACCTTAAAGTATCTAGGTATAACCTTTACCAACAATCTGTCATTCTCCGCCCACATTAAAAATACGATTCGTAAAGCCACAACCCAACTGAACCTCTGCAGAAAAGTCATGTACAAACCGAATGGTCTCTCTCCCAAAGTCAAATCACTTATCTACAAAAAAATAATCAGACCCACTCTCACATATGCATGCCCGATATGGTACCATATTACACCCGCCCAAATGGAGAAGCTACGCGTTTTCGAAAGGAAATGCTTCAGACTTATCACTGGCCTCAACCAACATCCTAACTCCCACAAATATTACAACAGTAGTTCGCTCTACTATGCCGCCAATATTGAACGTATAGATCGACGCTTCCTCGAGCTGTCCATCAAATTTATCGAAAGTCTTCCCAATAATCCCAATCCGATAATAAATGCGCTCACATCGACTCCGTCAGACAACCGAACTGCCTACCCGAACTGTCTCCACACCAGAACCCTCTTCACCTTTGGCAGGTTGGTCAACAACTCCAATGAGATTGTATACCACAATACTAAACTCTCACCTCACCAGTTTAAATATTGTAATATACAACCCTTCTCTAATATCTTGCGTTTCAACGACCAATCGGAAAGTGTTCCCCCAACCCATATCCCCGACTGATAGTACCCACCCTAACCCAAATCCTACCCATCGACCACTATACCTCCCGCCCCACCCTACTCCAACTTATTGTAATAATAATAGATTTAATAATTAGATAAGCTAGGCTAAGCTAAGTTAAGTTAAGTTAAGCAAATTAGTTATAGGTTAAGTAAATAATTATATCCTGGTTTTCTGACCTTTTCCAGGAAGCCCCACCTACTCCTATCTTGTCCACCCATGAAATATGTAACTTTATAATAATGTTTGAAAAATGTACTAGCAAGTATGTGTAAACGATTAAAGCTAAGATAATTATAAGTTATCTGTATTACTTATTGTAACAAATCATTTATGGTCAATAAATACAGAAATGTAAAAAAACAAAAAAAAAGCAATTTTATGAATGAATGAATCGGAAGTTTCACTTTTTGGCTCTCTTCAAGAGGGACGTCCAACGGCTGCTGCGGTATGTGACAAAGAATGATTCCAGAGGTACATACATGTTGAGTCCTAATCCGAGGTTGGTACTATTGAAAAAATTTGTTAAGAGTAGGCAGTGCATTTGGTTTAAAAAGAAAAGGGAAAACCAGGAAACCCCCACCGTTGGTGGGATGAGGTTGACCGCAGAGCAAAAACCGATATTGGATGGAATGGATTCTAGATCCGTCGTCTAGGCGACCTGACCTGACCTGAGAATCCTAGACTAGAAACCACTTGTAACACCAAATAAATAAATGTGAAAGAAAGAAGAGAGGCTTAGACCTTGTTTAGTTTCCTCCTTCTTTGTTTTTATACTTAGAACGCCGCTGTGTTAAATTTTAACTGAATTTTTATGATTTCCTCTGCTCATATAAAATTAAATAAAAGCGAACTTTTGAAAATGTACGTTGTGTTCAAACACTTCGCGTATCTTTTTTTAGTGAAAGCTATCTCAAGATTGTTGGCCAAAAAATTATAATAAATCAAAGACAAATGTGTGGGGTATAACCCCCACAAATGTGTAACCGTATATTTTTCTATTCTCAACCAACCTTTCTACGTGGATGTATCGGAATTAACTTCTATTGGGTGCAATAATTTTCTAAATCAACTGGTTTTGCCCAATTTATTTTTGAAAATACCCATTTTCCAAAACATTTATTAGAATCGTGGGCGTGGTATAGAAGGAAAAAGGTCTCTAAAACTAAGTAAAGGCCACGGACACATCTTCAATGTTTGACTAAACCAGTAGGACGAAATTGGATTCTTCTTATTTATATACCAGAAGTTAATTTGAATTTCATATGAATGTATCAAACGAATCCGATTGCCTATCGATAGAATGTGCTCCCAAAGCAGATAGTTGACACGATCCTTATCTGGATACGAATAAACTTCAATGTCAAAAGCGAGGGTTCAATTCCTGTGAGAACAATAACAATTTGAAATTCAAATGCAACCAAAAGTTATCGTTGGCATCGCTTCCATTCGGCTCGGCTGGCAATTTCGCCACGTGCGAGACGCCTCTTCTATGAACTCCGCTGAACTTCACAATTTATTAATTTTTAAAACTCTCGTTTGAAAGGTAACAACTTGATGTGTGGTGTTTGTTCAGGATCTCATGATGACTTTAGAAAACCGTTTGGAATATAGCATAGTTATTAGCACACGATTTCAGCACATCATCTCAACAAGTATAAAATGTGCAAATACAAATAACTTCATTTTGGAGGAGGGTAATATATTTCAGCCATGCTGTGTGTACTACCCTTGAAAGGATGTTTAAGGTACACATGAAATATGAATATGTTTTAAGTAGAAAATTTAATTTCAACTGGAACTCGGTGGCTTTAATGTGGCACATTTCCTTCTGTACCAACTTGTAGCAATAATTCGTCTGGGAGTCATGGGAACATTTTGTTTGTTATTATGTATTAACTTGGATGCCGTCAAATTTCCCATCCGCACGTAATTGATCACCGTAATCCTGTCAAGGAATATTATGAAAGAAAATGTTGCTGGGTACAAAATAAAAAGATTTATGTTCTCTACGCTTTCATAAGCACAAGCCCTCTGTACAAATGTCATAAATGTAATTTCTCCACCCTCGCAGAGCAGTGAAAGCAATAAGACGCACTGTCACAAGGAGTTCATGGCATCGTATGAGGCTGAGAGATATAATGAATGGCATTCCACCGTTGTCCTTTGGATTAGCACCCGAAAATATTTGTCTCATTAAACTCATTATGTCGTGCGATGATTAGGAAATGGGCGTTTTGTTCTTCGATAATTGATATAATATCGAACTAAATGGAGATTTAAGGGCGTGTGGACAAGAACTTCAGGGTATCTAATTATCTTTCATGATCCTACTAAGCAGAATTGGGTATTGCGATTTAATCACTTGCGATGGTATCTTGCTTAAAAACTGTGAAATTTGTACACATATTTTTGTAATATTGCTACTCGTATTATTATCCACTACACATCTGCACGAAAAAATGGGCTGAACAAAGTCTTGACAAAATGCGTGTAGCGTTGAGTCTCTAGGTAGAATAAACGCAATCTTGTGGGAAACTCTGAAGCCGTTTTGTACTTTATAGTGGGAATCTTTATGAGCATTTATGCCGATACTCAAAGGTAAATGGAACGTTGTGGCGTTTCTTTAGAACGCCACCAACCATCTTCCCATTACTCAGGTAAAAACCCCATCTAGGGCATGCTAAAGGCATAAAAACAGGTATTGTGGCAGTTCCATTAAACGCCACTACTTACCTTACGGCTATAACCAAGAAATAGTTTCCTGTAATACATAAAAAGCGTGTACTTACCTGCCTTAGTCGTACCTATAACATCAGTAAAACCTGTGAAACATTAATTCTCGCTGACATGAAATTCCAGCGGCAACAAATGCTATATCCCTAAAAGCAGTTTGGTCGCACTATCACGCAACCAATATGAACCCAACCAAATACATTGTACATGTCTCGGGTCGCATCCTCCGCACGTAAGCCCAATTTTGTTGCACCTTCTAGCAACCAATATTCATCATCATCGGCACTACAACCGGGAACCGGTCATGGCCTTATTTAGCAAGTCCTGAGGCTTGTTAAATTTTCCATAATGATTTATTTTGTCTGGGCAAGGTCATTAGTCTTGCGCCAGGGGCTCCCCGACGGGGAAACGAACCCCGGTCTCCCGGGTGACAGGCGGGTATACTAACCACTATACTATCGAGGAGCCCAACCAATATTGCCCGTACAATATTCATACGACATTCCCTTGCGCGCCAGCCGCACACCTGCAGGAAATGTTTATCTTTCCTTTGCATAGCATGCCCACATCGATCGGTCACCCGACCGACCAATACATGAGGGCATCCGACCGACCGCTCAAGCAAGTCGAGTTCGCAAAACGGAAATTTACCATAAGAATTCGACTACGAGGATATGCCAGCAAAATGTACACGATCACCTATAATGCTTTACGCAGTCGTTGATCGTGTAAACATTTCAACCCCTTTTTAATGAGATACTTGCAGCAGCTGCAATCATTTAGATTGGATCGATTCTATGTCTGCATGCTAGTGCACACACGCGATGAGCAGCAGAGGAAGTCATCGTGTGTGTGTTTCAACCCTTTTTAGTAGAACAGAATACAAAAGGGAATCTTACCTAATATGGTCATCGAAGCGATGAATGGTAATTCTGTCGCTTCGGTGGCGATACTTAATCGCGATACAGATTCCATGGAGGCGAGTCATGCCTCCACGTTAAATAAATTGAAGTCGTTGTTTAACTGCGCTGATGAGCGGACATAAAACTATACTGTGTTCCTTTAAAACATCCTTGTGCCAAGTTCATATTGATTATATTAAATTAATGTTAAATGACAGTGCCTACTCCAAAATAAAATATCCTTGCGCCAAGTTCAATTTGATTATATTAAATGAACGTAAAATGACAGTGCCTAGTGCAAGATAAAACATAAAACTATACTGTATCTTTTTCTTTCCAAATGTTATGTTAAAATTTTTATGTTTTGGACGTGTAATAAATAAGAAGTACTAGATTGATCTACTGTGTTTGCTTATCAGAGTTTTGAGACAGTGACGGTCTAGCTAGGTAATCTTAGTGAACCTGTACCCGGGGGCACCTTACTACGAGAAGAGACGATAAATATCCCACAACGTGGGCACACTGTTCAGAGACAGGGGAACTATCCAAACCGCGTGTGTTTGAAGGCCAACAGGTACCGACGAAGACGAAGACGCCGAAATCGGCCGACAAGATGATCGCATCTGGTTTCTGAATTGCACGCGGACTCATCTACATCGATTACTTGGAACGGGGAAAATCAATAACTGAAGATTTTTATCCGTTTTATTGCATAGATTGAGTGGAAAAATCAATAAAGAACATCCACATCTAAAAACCTTTCTCTAAGGATTTATTGAGTGACGTTCATACTTATTCTCTCGTCAAGAATTCACCCAGCACATACAATTTAGCAATCGATCACTTATTATGGCTATTATACCGATGCATGGGGAAGTAGTTGGGAGCGAATATAGGCAAATATTTAGGGAAACCAAGTACAGTATACAATATATAAAAGGTGAGTATTCGCCTACGTTTAGGTTACCCTCTACTTGTTATATGACATATGTTAGCGACGTCTCATTCCATGTCCAAGAGTGACGCCACTTCGACAATTTATGACTCGCTTCCTAGGAAGACGCACGGATCAACAATTAATGACTAATTTCCCGGGAAGACACTGCCGCACAATAGCAGCACACACAGTAGGGCAATGGCACACGAGGACTATTGTCGTGTGCAGGACGATATAAAAGTCGAACGATGTGACCCCTAGGTGAGTTCGATTCCACAGCTACTAGGGATGAGTAGGTTGCTTTTGCTGATAGGGATTAGTTGGGGATTTAAATACTGTTTAAAAATTTAGATTTATGGAATTATAAGATAAATTAACATAATATTAGAAAAGTATTTTGTAGTTTTTAGATCGAAGCTGGCTTCAATCCTATGTCTGTTTTTTAGGTACTCCAGAAAGCTTGTCCCTAGCAGTGGTAAGGGGTACTCAAAACCAATTCTTCTTCCTTAGAAATATAAGAGGCGTTTCCCCCGTGCATGTTAAGGGAGGTCTCGCGAAGTAGAGGAAAATAAATAGATACCATGGCGAATCGAAGCAGTGGCAAGCTAGAATCGGTGAATGGGTCTACAAGGAAGGTTTTCTGGACTTACATGTTTTCAGGTATCCTTGACTAACCAGCCACCTTTCTTTAATACAGTCTTTGACGGTTTGTACTATTCCATAACAGCACACATAATTATAAGTCCGGGTGTTCCACAGTGCGTTTGTGGGTAATTGTTTTATTGTGCCAAGACACGGGCACTCGGTTCACTAACTTACCCAATACTCGAAGTCAATTCACCGACACACCACGAATAGAAATGTTTCTCCTTCTCTGCAACGATGACGCCAATCAAAACACTGGAGGGTTTTAGTTTCTTAGCTTTTTTTATTTAACTTCAGGGGTTATTAACATCACCACTTTATGATACATTTTCAAAGTTATTAAACATCACCACTCTATGATACATTTCGTTCTAGTTTTCTAAAAAAAACGACCAGCAACGCGATTTACTTTTACACAATTTCAATTCGACACTTTAATTTGAAACGCACACGAAGTCTACGATAATGTTAAAGACGCGACAGTACTTCACATTGGTATTCGCCTGGGAACGAACTCGACTCCTTGAGATGTTAAATTTGACTTTGCTAGTTTCTGTTTCCGCCAACATCCACTAGCTGTGATCGTGATTGATTTCCCGGTCTAAGGGTAGCTAATCCGATCTTCTGCTGGGTGATATCCAATGGGCGATCGAATCGGGATTTAATGGGAGGATTTTCCGTATGACCGTACGGTCAAGTGTAATGCCCTTTCGCTCGAAATACCGACAACGAATGATCCTGCACTTGTTCAAACAAGGAACAAGCATAAGGGCTACAGGCATCGTTGTTGTAAATTATCGCAATGGTCGCCTGAGAACGAAATAGGTTTCTGCGTCCTAAGTAAACAGAAACGCTATTTCGAGGGACGTACATTAAATGCACTTTGTTTGGTTTAGCCGAATTGTTCTGGTGCACGATGGAGGATAGACATTTTGTTGACATTAAGTCAACAGAAACCTCACCGACGATGGCAAAGGACCAGGCTGGATGGCTGAATGTTTAGTTTGGGCAAGCATCGTAGGGCCTATGATTATTTATCTTAGGAAACTATACTTGAGACATGACCAGGGTACGATTGTTTAAGTATCAATCATGTTCATATCTAGTTCTACGATCGGTTGGTAGCCGATAATGGGAACTGATTGCAGCTATTGCAAACCTAAGGATATGGGGGCAATATTTAATTAACGAATGGTATGGGAACTATCGGCTGCAGGTGTGTCAACAAGTACGCTGGTTGGCGTGTCTTCTTGACCAACGGATTGTTGTTTGGACGATCGTCCGATGGTTCAGCAGATAAGGCGAGGATGAACATGTCATGCACGTGTATGAGAAAGTGCTTCTCAGCAATCCGTATTGACATGTTCGGGAATTAATGTCGGTTTCATGAAGAGGTAACCGAATTAGATTTGAGGGACATGATGCGTTGGATGCAAGTATGCCTCGGGGTGAAAGTTTGATGCCACGGCAAGATGGTAATCTTGCCGTGGGCTTATGTTTTCAGGTGGAAGGTGATGCAGAGTAGCTTACGCTGTGATAGTGTGTGTGAAGTGCGTTATAAGCAATTTCCTGCCATCAAATTTTGCGTAAAGCTAGGCGAAAGCAGTAGTCTAACGTATGAGAAGTTCGATAACCATGACACAAGCTTTTTTTTTTTAGTATATCGAGAAGAAACGGAAAAAGAAGCCCATACAAGAAGACCTTCAACATCAATAACGAATGAGAAACTAAGAAGAATCAAATGTTTTGTGAAGTCAGATCGTCGATTGACAGTGAAAATCATCAGTCGTGAGCTAAATTAGCATCCATCAATTTTTAATAGGGGATTTGAACATGCGAAAAGTCTGAGTAAAGATGATACCAAACGGCTCAGCAGAAGAGCAATCTAATTGGTGGTTGGTTTGGTTTGCCACTTTCAGCAGACAGAGATCAGTCGTGTTATCACTGATGACGAATCCTGGATTTTTGAATGTTTGTATTACGATCCCGTGGGTGTGGGAAAACAATAAAGAAGTCATGGGAGGGGGTGACACACAGCAAGAATGAGAAAATCAAATCAATGCCTTTTTTGATACTCAAGGGATCGCCCATTTTAGAACAGTTGTCGTTAAAATAATTTTATACAGAAGTCCTTGAAAGACTCAACACTCAGGAAAAGAGGAGCATCCGACCAAGTGAGCATTTCGAATACTACGAAGACTGTAAATAACGCCTCGGTAGTTGATTAACTGCGGAGCGGAACTATTAACTGAATGGAACAGTCATAATGCAAACAAAAGCTCATAGCTACAAAAACAAAAATCAGTCTCATTACTTTTCAAACGCGCGGGAGGAGAATATCAAATTCGTTAAAAATACGTTTTTATTTTAATTTAAGATTCTGTACTGAATAAAACAATAGGTGATTGTATCGAAACAAGGTCCATGTTCTGGAGTGTGCTGAAAAGCATTGTAGAACACTCGATGGGGTTAGAGCAGATGCTGTAAGTTATAACCAGACAGATTAAAATCCGAAATATGCAGATTAGTTATTACCGGGGTTTCGCTTAGTGCAAGAGTTTGCCGCGAATGTTGCAGTTGGCAACGCGAAAATCTCATGTTGTTGCAACAGCCTATCACAAAAATCCGATACCGTCACTGGATAGAACGCGAAGTGAGATTCACAATGAATAGGATAAAAGCATTGTTACAGGCGGTATTGTGTTATAGCAACTGCCTCATTTAATGCCTGCACAACCTCAAATCACAGCCTCTCCGCAACGAATAATAAACAACTCTCATACAACAAGCCCACAAACGATAAGTATTCTTTCGTAAAGAATTATGCTTGTGGACTGCAACCGGGGTGAGAAAAAACAGAACTGATATCAGGGAGACAGATGAGAAATTTTGCACCCATGAATTGATGGTTAATACACCCGATCCCAGTTATAGAGGCGAAGAAGGTATTTAGTAAACTACGTTCAACTGTGGTTGTCTATTCCTGGGGTTTAGGTTTTCTACGGGCCAAATTTGAAGATGGCATTATATAGAAAAACAAGAATTTTTACCTGCGAATTGAAACCCTGATATAATTTCCTGTTGGATTCCATCCTCCGATAAACAAATTGTTAACAGAAAACGAATTAAAAAACACTTCGGTTGATACAATAGGTTTTCGGTGTACCTATATATTTTTATTATCGCCTTTCAGGGAGCCGGAAATGTTTCATAAGCAAAAAAAAAAAAAAAAAAATAGGTACATTTCGTTCCATTTATACAAATTAAATATTGTGTTCGCCTGAAGCTTCTCCGTTCCTGGAACTTATTTATTTGACCACAATGAATGTGAAACAAATTAATTGACCCCGGTTGGCGCAAAAGAATACTGCGATTCGGTCTCATCACAATAGCGTTACCTATCTGCTATTCGTTAAACGTTTTCGTGGTATGAAATCCTCTCCAAAACACTTTAACAAAGAAGCCGACTTCATGGTACTATTTAAATCCCCAAATGAATGAATAACAATCTGCTTGGGACTTGAAGATCGCATATCAGAGGTGTAAAATTTAATTTATTCAGCCGATGCCCTCCAGCTGAACCCGCCTACAGTCTGAGAAAACGCCCACAGGGTTAATTATGTTCTATAAACTGTTAAATCCGTTTCAATTAACAAGGAGTTGTGGAGTATTTGAGTGTGTTCAAGCCATTATACGGTTAATTATTTACATAATGGAGTGTGACATACTCGAGCACTTTTTCACCTTTTTTCTACTTTAAAGTGATGCCAAATCCAGTCTCCTCGAGCCGTTGAAACAATCATACATACAAAACACCCAGGCGAAGCCCAAAATTATCTAGTATTGACATGCTTACGAAACAAATCACATTTTGCGAAAAAGGACTTCAGGATTGCTAAAAACAACATGAAAAGTTTGAAAATAAAATTTGTATGCGATAAAAGTGAGGAATCAATCATTTTTAGGGCTTCGGCGAAGCCAACTCACTGATGTTGGATGTAGCCTCACAGATAGAAGGTTTCACCGACTTCAAGTTGATTTTCACTTTAATCCTGTAAAATTGAAATTCTATTTTCGCAGTTCTTTCTCTCGCTGCACTAAAGCCACAAGCGAAGCATCTTATTGAAACCATTAAAACTCACATGCGAGACGACAGGTGGATAAAACTCACCCATCACCTTGGCAAAGTTTGAACTGTACTGATTCGTGAGCAGGAAAATACACACAAAGACCTTACCCTACCTTATATATTTCTTCGTGACAGAAGTTGTAAGCCCGGGGCGTTCGTGTGTCTTGTTTTTTTCTCAGTTTTCGAGAGCATTTTGAAGTGAAGTGAATTGTTGGAAGGCAACAAGGAACTTGTTGAGGCCAGAAACGTATATGTAATCTGGTTCAGTAAAAACATGGCGGGTTACGTTAAACATTCACTACCCCAAAAACATAAAAAAGGGACAAAGCTCTACCAAACATAAGTTCGAAAACTGAGTTAAATGAATTAGAAGTGGATGAAAGGAAAACAAAAATAAAATATTTGTCAGGTGTTAACTAATGCATTATGCTCTTAGACCGAAGTGCAGTGTACGAAGATTCAACACTCATTCGGCATTTTATTTCGTATTCAAATCTGATGATTTGAGTTTGTCTGTAATGCGAGGAGCTCAGCTGTAAGTTATGTTAATAAAATCAAGAGAATAATAATGTTGTAAGAAAACTTAAAATTATTTGCTCGAACGGCGGACATTTTTGTTTTTTCTTTTTCGGTAAACAGACGGGCGCAGAATGGAAACTTTTAGGTACTTTTAAAAGTCGGAGCGCAAAGCAATCGAAAGAAAAGGAAAGAGGTTAAGAAAAAGGTATCGATGTATACTCCTCCTACAATCCAATATGCAGTGAATCACATGTTCAAGGGACCATCCCATATTTGTGGCGTTCGGAACAAGAACGATTACGTTTAGACACCTATACGTTTGACTAGCTGGACATAAGACGCAGGCAGTTTTAATAAGCAGCCGCAAGAAAGTTGAACACCTTGATTTGGAAATAGAAGGACAAATAATCAGATCCAGTCCCTATATTAAATATCTTGGTGTTATACTCGACAACAGGTTGAGCTTCAAGGAACACCTGAGGATAACGAGTGAAAAAACGGCAAGGGTATGCAAAGTTTTGGCGAGAATGCTACCCAATGTTGGAGGACCCCGGCCCCACAAAAAAAGAAACTCATAACCAGTGTCAACACCTCCACTATAATGTATGCAGCTCACATATGGGCAGGAGCCGCACAATATAAGTCATAACTACATGAGGGGAGTGAACTCAGCGCATAGACTAGCTTCACTAAGAGTATGTTGTGCATTTCGAACGGTATCCGAAGATGCCATAAATGTTTTGGCCGGGAGAACACCACTTGACATTGCAGCTAAAGAAAACGCTGCATTGCATAAGGTCTCCCAAGAGAATCGTTGGAGAATGCGGATACAATTAGAGCTCTCAAGCCTAAGAGAATGGCAACGAAGGTGGGATTCTTCCACCAAAGTAAGATGGACCCACATCATGATACCTGATATAGAAACATGGGTGAAAAGAAAGCATGGCTTACTACTTGACGCAGCTATACTTGCACAAGTATAAGCATGTGAATCATCCATACTGCTTGTATTGCGAAGGCAAAATAGAGAATGCGGAACACGTACTCACAGATTGCGTGAGATTCGAGACCGCACGAACGATTTTGGAGAGACACACGAGACGGACAGTTACTCCGGCTGGAGTAATAGAATACATGCTTAGTTCAAAACAGGCATGGTCCGTAAGCAGTGGTATTCTTTGTGAAATGATGCAGCAGTTGCGACGTGACGAGCGGAGTAACAGGTAAACTCCGTCCCGCCCCGCGATGGAATATCTAAAAGAAAGTTCCGCGGGGATCAACGGGAATGAGGCTGGAGGGCGGTGGTTTTAGTCGGTAAAAACCCGGCATGTCCCTGGACCGGTCTAGAGGTATCTTTTAAAGATGTCCACCTTCCTACCGAAACCAAAAAAAAAAAAAAAAAAAAAAAAAAAAACAAACCTATACGTTTGAAACTGACTTAAAACATGAAGACTCTGATCTTCGTCCATAGCGGGCAATTTTTTGGAAATGTGAAATGCATTTGTGGGGGTTCTCTACACCACATGGAGAACCAACCCACAATGCCAACCAATCTCGACCGCTAACAGCGCGTCACCCTACCCTAACCTGTAAACATGCAAAACAAATCCCAATCTGCAAGCGCATCCAACCCGAACTTGCAAGTATTCATCTCCCAATCTGCAATAAAAGGCATTTCCCAAAACTCCCAACAGAATACAATTCAATAGAATATATTCTAAATCATCTCTTACATCACCCCACATATAATATTTCCCAAAATTGCTTCGGTGAATTCCTTACTGAATCCATATTCCCTCTTTGCGACCAAGCAATCCTAATTTCCCCGCAATTCATATGCTGTAACGAAACGCATATTCAAATATATAACGGAACATCAACCATCGCCACCAACTATACTAAGCCGCGTACATTTCCCCGAAATTACTTCGGTTAATATTTTACCTAAATGATACTCCTTGCTTGCACCCAAGCAATTCCAATTTTCCCCCAAAACCACTTCGGTTCATTTCCTCCTTAAATTATACTTCTCGCTTGTGACCAAGCGGCAGCCAATTTTCCACGAAACGATCACAACAACCAAGGCCCTTGATCATACTTGGCTATCCCGCCAAACCAATTTCCCAGTATACACAACCAACGAATGTAACTCAGCTTAAACGACCAGGATTCGCTGGAACTGAATTCCTATGCAAGCATAGTAATTCTACTTGAAATTAGAATAGATTCTTTCCTTCATTAATCAATCATCATTCTGCCATCGACGCGCGCATATCGGCTTAACAGTCAGCCCCCCGTAACGTGCACTCGGGGGGTGCAAACCCCCGAGCATACAATAAGTGTCTATCGCGTCTCAGTCGGGCGGGATCGGGCCGGACAAACCAAACAACTTATGAAAAACCCTAATTTTATTCAAAAATCGGTATTCGGTACAATCGTGTCGGTTGAGTGCTTGTCAGTGGAATGTATAACTCATGTGGTGGTTCAGACCCTTGCCACCATCAATAGCGGGGAAAACGAAAGAAGGACACAATAAAACGACCGTAATCCTGGATATTAATGAAATTAAAGATCCCCTTGAGCAGCCACCGGTTATTGTAGGCAGTGCAAACAAAGACGTTTTAGTGTAATAAACAAACAAAAGTGACCCCGTATATGGTATGAGTGCGTTTTATTTCTCGGCCCGTCACCTGTCCATTTTGCTCGCTTCTTGTGGATGTGCCGTCGGCGGAATGACTCGATGGGGATCCAGGTGAAACGGTGCCATACGTTGGCACACCTACCTGTCACCTCCACACATTCACAACGACAAAATCAGCATGTTCTAAACCTCCTTGATGCCTTGATGTTAGACACAGAGGTCATCTGGTCGTGCTGAAGGCGGCGGATGTGGCGGATTTAGAGGAGTCGCTATCGCGGTGATGGTGATGAACAGCAACAACAACAGCGCCAATTTGGGGTGCAGAATTTCGTAGGCAATAATTATCAGAACTCGAATCAGTGCAATAATTATCAGCAGTCTAACCAAAGGCAATAGTTATCACTCGTCATATCAAGGCATCCATTGGATGTCTGGAAGCGACCGCGTTCAAGGCTCTGAGTGGCAAAAACAAAGATGTTGCGGTTTCACTGGATGCAGGAAGACGTATTACTTACGCTATTCCTAATTACCTTGCACAATTGGACATAAACTAGTTGGATACTTGTCTGTGGCTGGTTTTGTCATTTTGCACCTTATTCGCTGTCTTAATCATATTAACTTTATAATTGCAATTATCTTTAAAATGCATTAAGTGTTGATGGGTACGATACATGTCACCTAAACGCAAACAGGGATTGGACTGGAAAGTCCTCTGTCGAAAAATGTATGAGATCAGTGCAGAACTGATCCTCGATTATCCAGGTGAAACGGTGCCATACATTGGCATTGATCTAACGCAGCATAATAGCTAAACTTGGTGCGAAGGACTTACGTCCGGAACCAGGCTGGAAGAACGAGTATTAAATATGAGCAGATCATGCTCATATTTTATACGCCAAATAAGTAAGCTGTTCTTTTATTAAAATCGATCTAAATTAGAACTTTAAAATTGATCTACTCAATAAAGGAGGTATACGAGATTCATGCCTCCGGCATGGATTTTGACTTGAATTATATGTACATTTGGTCAAAGGTCTAGCCGCAATTCCTTAATAAAACAAGAAATTTGATATAGTAACCAAAATATATTTTATCGCCTTCAAAGTAAGGCCCTTCCGAGGCAATACACGTATGCCAACGCTTAATCCAATCATCTATACACATTTTATAGACCGCGGTCGGGATCGACTTTAGCTCCTTCTTCAATTTTTTTTTCTTTTTTACCTCCAACCATCTCGAAACGTGTTCCTCGAAGTGGTTATTTGAAAACAGGAAAAAGTCACGGGAGGCCATATCTCATGAATACAGTGTTTATTCCATTGTATTATTTGAGTTTTTGATCAAACTCGCTGACAATGATAACTTTGAAAGATGGTGTATGTATTATGGTGGCCTTTTTTTATGAACACTCTCTCGCAAACGCTTCCTAACACTTAAGTAGTGTGCCTTATTCACTGTTTGACCTTACAGGAGGAATTTATAGTGCACCACACCACGATTATCGAAGAATACATTAAAAATGACTTTCATTTTTGATCGACTTCATGGTGTTTTTTTCAGATTCGGCTTATTTTAGTGGCATAATTTGGATTATTCTTGATTTGTTTGCACATCATACTCGTAGACCCACGTCTCGTTATCAGTCGTGATACCTCGCAGGAATATAGAGTCACGGGGGACTCGAGAAAGCATGTTTCCAACTGTTTTTACAAAAAAATTCAGCTCTATTGGAACAAGCGTTGCTGTGGCGCATTTTTACATATAGAGCTCATATGACACATTAAAAACAACATTTCCCACCATAAACAACATTTCCTACATTTGAAACAAATTTTCATTCAACATAATTTTTTTTTCTTCCCAAACATTCTTCCTTTAAGATATAATTCCATTCCAAAAAGTTTTCAGGGCCAAAAATTCATTTTCGTACGAAATGTACATGCTATTCGGTCATGAATAATCGCAACTTCCATGGAAAATATACATACGTATACTTTCCAACTGGCTCCTCGATAGTATGGTGGTTAGTATACCAGCCTGTTTACACACAACCCCATTTCCCAGCAAATTTACCGTTTTGTTCTTCTAGCTCACGTACACATTGAATGTTTTTTTTTTGTTGGTATTAGCGATAATCAAAGAAAAATATTCAATGAGCAATAAAACGAAAAAGTATGGGTAAATTTGCCTCCGCATATAAAAGGACGCGAATAGACATTGACTAGCCTCTCTTGTTTTTTTGAAGAGATTCGGCTCTTTAATTTTTAAAATTCGTCGTGCGACGCAGTCTATGGTGCCTATTTAAATATAATTGGCACTCGAATTAATTCGGCTCTTAATTGGGACGACCACATATTTGTAGTTGCGAAAAGTGCGGCCAAATTATTAGGGTTCCCTAAGAATCTCTCAAGCTCTCATGGCCACGTTTAAATCCAGCTGCCCAAAATTTCACTGTGGTAAATGATGGTGCAGAGTCCCCATACACAGAGTCCAACTCACCTTTGATTTGCGTAGACGTATTGCCTTTCAAAAACAATACTAGATACTCAAGTTTGCCCATTTTCACAAAAACACTTATATATATCATCATCATCATCAGCACTACAACCCGGAACCGGTCTTGGCCATATTTAGCAAGTCCTGCGGCTTGTTAAATTTTCCATAATGATTTGTTTTTTCCGGGCAAGGTCATTAGTCTTGCGCCAGAGGCTCCCCGACGGGGAATCGAACCCCGGTCTCCCGCGTAACAGGCGGTATATATATATATAAGAGACCTTCCTCTTTTATATCTCTTAAATTAATTTTATTGTTTAAACTTTTTTAAAAGTTTTAATTTTTTTTCCTGTTTTTTGACCGAACACACAAGCATTTTAGAACCAGATCGATACCTCCTGTCCTTATCCAGTTTCCCTCTTTTCGCTCGCACTGTGCTCGGGACTTTTAAGGGTACCTCAATATCCCCTTTTGTCCTGGTTACCTTAGGTTAAGCTTAGTTAAGATAGTTCTTAAGCTCTTTATTTTGTAAGTTGTATATACTTTAGTTGCAGGCACTTGTGTTGCTTGAATTAAGCCAATAAATGGGTAGCCCCACTAAACTTGTCTGCGTCTTAGTGTAGAAAAAACCATGAACTTTCATATTTGTAAAACCCATGTCAGCGTGCGATATTTAATAAAGAACACACCATTGCAGTGGCCCAGGATATTGGGAAGGCTTTTGACAGGACGTGGGTCGAATGCTGCCTGATATCATCTACCAATTTGTTTGAAACATCTTAAACAAAAAGTTATCTCGAATTTCCCACGCCTAAGCAGTTGTAACACAAGACTCCATTCTAGTCCCCGTCATATCAACCCCAGATGTCCCCCACCGAGTGGACAGGAGAGTAGATGCAATATGCTATACGGATAGCGTTCTGGTGTTCATGTCATCTACAAGCTCTACTCTCTCCGCAAACTTCTCTATCAAAGAGTTATTTCGGCTTAGAATATCATACACTTTTCCAACGTAGTCTTCCATATCTTCGGTTCATTGTAAAAAATCACAGGTATTCGAAAAAGATCTGTGGGGGGTTTCTCTATTCTACATGAGAAACAACCCACAATTCCAACCAACATTTCCACCTAATTTCGACCGCTTTCAGCGCGTCATACTTACCAATTTCCTTTATATGTATTCCCCTGTAAAACATTTCAAACGGACGTATAGCTAAACTCATCATCCTTTGCAGATAATGCATAATTGAGTTTAGCTACATAAATGTCATACGGCAACTCCATTCTTGCTAACCATGAGTTTCCCATCGGAAATCTTATAATGTCGGTTAGCAACAACAAGTCTAAAAGAACGACGCTGTTGCATCATAGCAAAATCGCTGGGGTTATTTCAGCGTCTTAGAGTCTGGTTCTCACGCGAATTATTTCCCAAACATCAGCGGCGTCCTATCGACTTTCCCTCAGATCACCCATTCGCTTGGGATCAATGATCTCTCTTTGCAGGGGCGTAACATCCGCTAGGGTTCCCTCTCATTCGTATTTCTTTCCACGGTTCAATGCGCTCTAACTACACCATAGCCGTACCACTGGGTCAGTAGGTCGTGTCAGTAGCTGCATCTGATACCAACACACACAACCAAAGCTACCCCGAGATCACAGCATATCATGTTTTCTGTTCTCTCATTCTTCATGTCCGTCAATTACCATATTAACAAAAGTTACTCATACTTTGACTGGTGTGAGGTTGAGAGAGCAGAGGCGTGGTCTCTTTTGGTTGTCCTGTGTGTAGAAAGAAATATGAATTTCAACCCTAATTCACACCAGTCGCTATTTGTATCTGAACCTGGTTGTATCTGCGGATGAGAGAGTTCGTTGAGTTCACGGAACAAAAGCCCAAGGAGTCGTTCGATAGAGTTGGTGCAGACGTAAAGTTCTTTAGTTCTCGAGGCCTGTTTTGACGGTTCACCTATATTCACGATTTGCGTACGACCGACCAGCTGAACAGTCTGGCGTTCCCGTCGCGTACTGCATTCCCTGCTTGACAGAAGTGAAATAGTAAATCATAGATATTCTGATTAATCCAATGGGGCTGTGATTGATGTTTATTTTAATTACATTACATTTGTTTTATTAATTAATTAATTACATTAATTAAGTTCAATCGATATTGTGCCATTCACCAATAAATAAATGCGGATAGTATAAATCAAATCAACACAGTGCAGCATTAATTATTTCATCTCGTGGACTTCCTGAGGGTCATTTTCGTCGGAGCAACATCGTTGGGGAGTGAGTGAATACTTGCCGTACGTCGGCATCCGTATCTTTACCCCCCACAGATCTCCTCAGGGGAGGCCTCAACTATTCTAGGAAGACTGATAGTCGTTAGTTTCACCTATATGAGTGTGCTTCCATACTCCAATCGATGAGTACTTCCCACAATTACTACGCAAGCATCCCGAGAACATTCAGAACAGCGACAACTTACTTGTGCGAGAATCGTATGTTCTAGATACTTCTCCTTTTAACTACAACACTGTATAACTACATGTATTCTGTATTACACCTTCAGTCTGGGAAGCCATTTCCTAAGCCAACTAGTGGTGGAGGTTAAATCATGAAGTTCACTTTGCTAAAAAAATTTACCTTAAGCCGCCATCGTGCATAACAAAATCATATGAAAAAACTTAACATAAAAATATTGCACTATTCCACACTTAAACACAAGTAACTTACCACACACACATCAACACACTTGTTTTATTAATTTGATTTTATTTTTATTTGTACTGATTAAAGCTCTTTATTGTAACTAAAGTATTAAACCTTTATTTTAAATTGGTATTATAGCAAAATAAAAACCCTTTGAAATCTGGGACGGACTAAAACAGGGCGATGGTCTCTCACCATGTCTTTTTAACCTTGTCCTCGAGTATGTCATCAGAAAGGTGCAAGACGACAACATGGCCGGATCATCCCTGAACGGGGTCACACAAGTGGTCTCATATGCGGATGACATCGCCGTTTAGGGCGATAATCTAGAAACTGTAAGTAAAAACTGTGAAATCATCATGCAAGCGGCAGAAGAGGTGGGCCTAGAAATAAATGAAGACAAAACGAAATACATGATTATGGCGAGAGCAGGTGGACCTCAGTAACGAAATGTCGAAGGAAATTAACAAAAGACTACACTCCGGCAACGCTAGTTGGCATGCAGTCAGTAAACTGCTGAAATCCAAACTGCTATCACGTAATATAAAGCTCCGTGTTTATAGAACCATAATCATGCCGATTGTTCTATACGGATGAAGTATAGTCTTCAACATCAACATCAACATCAACATCAACAGGAACAACAACAGCAACAGCAACAGCAACAGCAACAGCAACAGCAACAGCAACAGCAACAGCAACAGCCACAGCAACAGCAACAGAAACAGAAACAGTAACAGCAAACTACAAACACAACATCGCCCACAGCAACCGCAAGCAGCACAATAGCAGCAGATCAACAAAAAAATAAAGATGGCACTATCCCCCGTTTTGACTGTATTTTGTTTCGAACGTATAATGGTGTATCGAAGTTTCATCGACAGTAATTAATCGGCACCAAAACTCGGAGTTATTGCACCTAAACTGCGCCAACAGAGCATTCGAACACGTTTTTGGTCGAACATGAGTAAATGCCCGGAGGACCTTTCCTGCCTGCTGGAAAATCGCTCGAGTTCAGCCAATCCCAAAGACGGGAAAAAAGTGTCTCCCACAAAATTACCGTCCGATAGCATTACTGTCTATTTTATCTAAGGTAATGGAAAAAGTCATCAATACAGAATTGGTTAAGTATTTGGAGTGCAACGGACTTCTGAATGACCGTCAATACAGATTCCGTGGCAGGCGGTCCACAGGAGACCTTTTGACACTTATAACCGATATATGGACATCTGCGATTGGAGGGCATGGTGAGTCAAGGGCGGTCGCATTGGATATCTCCAAGGCTTTTGACCGCGTCTGACACGGGGCATTGCTGAGCAAACTTCGTTCATATGGACTTTCCCAACAGCTTTGCGACTGGACGAAAAGCTTCCTTGAGAATCGATCGATCCGGGTTGTTGTGGACGGCGAGTGTTCGGATCTGTATCCTGTTAATTCGGGGGTGCCCCAAGGCTCTATTTTGGCTCCAACCTTGTTCTTGCTTCACATAAATGATTTATTGGAGACAACGGATAACAAAGTGTTCAGTTTTGCCGATGATAGTACGCCTGTTTCTTTTTTTTTCCAGTGATCGGCCGATTAGTGCATCAACGTCGCACCAGCTGAAATGTAGACAGATTGACTCTCTGAATCAGGATCTGGATAAAGTCCTGCAGTGGGGAAGGGCCAATCTTGTCGACTTCAACGCAACGAAGACCCAGTATACAACATTCACAAAGAAAACTGGATCATCGGTTCCACAGCTGATGATGAGTTGCCGGGGCCTCGAGGCTGGGGAAAGTTTGAAATTGCTCGGCGTCACGGTCTGTGGGAATGTATCATGGCATAAACACGTGTCGAGTATCGCCAGGTCAGCCTCAGGAAAACTGAGTTATCTTTTTAGAGCCAAGAAATATTTTACCCTGACCCAACTTCTTCTTCTATATAAATCCTAAATTAGACCCGCGCTCGAATATTGCTCTCATGTTTGGAGCTCGGCTCCTAAACATACCCTCGAACTACTTGAGAGCGTACAGAGATGAGCGATCCGCCTGATCGGGGATTCGGCGCTGACGTCGGGACTACAGTCGCTATCACATCGAAGGCGCGTAGCTGACCTCTGTCTGTTTTACAGATATTATCACGGGTACTGTTCTTCGGAGATTCTTGGCATTGTTCCACGCAATTCGGTTTATATGCGCTCCACAAGACAATCCCACGGATCGCACCCGTTTGTGGTTCATCTCCCGACGGCGCGAACATCCCTGTATCAGAACTCGTTCCGTTACAGAGCGGGGAAGCTCTGGAACTGCCTTCCCACGCGAGTGTTCCCGGAGCGTTACAACCTGCAACTGTTCAAAAAGAACTGCAACAGTTATTTGATGGCATCTCGGGGCGCCCACTCGACGCTATAGGTTCGCCTCTCCCGAGAGAAGTCTAATAAAAAAAAAAAAAACGCGGCACCCAACGCGCGGGCACCTTTCTCACACCTAAATTTTGATTTAATATGTAACAAACACGTTCTTTGGACATTTTCATAGCCTCTGCTATCTCTCTCACTCTAATTCGGTGGTCGTCTAGCATCATTTGGTGAACTTTAGCGATGCTATCGTCAGTTGTTGCAGTTTTTGGACGTCCCGCATGTTCTTCGTCTCCCAAGCTCTCACGGCTACGTTTAAATTCGGCTGCCCAAAATTTCGCTGTGGTAAATGATGGCGCAGAGTCCAACTCATCTTTGATTTGCGTATGAGTATTGCCCTTCAAAAACAAAAATTTAATGACAGCTCTATACTCAGTTTTGTCCTTTTTCACAAAAACACTCACATCGACTCACTCAAACGACTGGCTGACTGAAATTATTGTGAGTAACGGTCAAAGATGCACAACTACATTCACTAGCTTTTATTGACGAATGCTGCTATCTTCACGTTGAGGTCGGAAAACTTTTCAATCCACCCTCGTAATGATTAAATGGGTTAATTATTTTTCCTTTTCACAGGCTATTTACTTATTACTATCTCTTTGTAACAAAATTCCAGTACGAGGTGCTAAAAACAATGCCACAGGATATTTATAGCAATTAGAAATGATTTTACGTAACTATGTAAGAATATGCTCAGATGTACATTATCTAATAAATAAAAATTTTAGCGAGTAAGTGATATTTTACTGAAGGACCAGCGTGTACTTCCACGAAATTCATTCCACCGCAATACATAAAAAGAAGAAAGGAGATTGAACGTTTTTACTCAAAACGAATCCATTAATCTGTACTTGAAAAAAAGAATTCAATCACAGGAATCTACGGATCACTGCACACTGGGACCATTCTTCATGAATCTGCTTTGGCAGGAATGTTCTCCTTAATCCGCCACTAACTGTAAGCGAACATCGAACCTTAACTTTTTGCAGCCTTGCGCTCCAACCAATCTATCCTTCTTTTATCTTCTTATCGAACAGCACAAATTCCCTAGGGAAGATATCCAATTTGTGGCAGCTCGTCGCGGTTGAAAATGTTAAAAGAAATTGATTTCCTTTTCCAAACCGGACGTCAGTCACAAGACAGGATAATAATTCAATGCGATACTGTAATAATCAATTGGTGCTATTTAAACGTGTCCAATGTGCATAAAAGCCCGTAAATCATACCAAATTAAATGGTTGAAGGGATAAAAACCAAACGAAACAGGAGAAATGGCATAAGCGCCTGTTTGGTCGAATAGACGCACAAATCCTTTAACCCCAATATCAGATATCACCATTATCATAAAATATTTTATATGAAATATTACACAACTCGTAGCTCGAATGTTTAGAAATACCAAACAAAATAATAAAAATGTCACCAGCTTAAATACTGTACGATAGACAGGATGATGAATGCAGTTAGTGCTAATGTGCTGCTGATTTATTGTACATATTTCTATTACTTTCATCATTGTATTATCCATCAAAAGCCGAACACAATTGCATGTTCACCATTACCATCCTCATTACAATGCAGCTCTGTTTAATAAGTTATAAATTAAACCTTTAATTCATGATCTTAGGACATGAAGACGTAAAACCAGTGTAGCGGTCTAAAATATAATGGGTTTCTCTGATTATTTTGTTGATAGAAAATAAGGTGTGACGATGAACTTACTAAAAGATGTTACCAAATATGTTTGGCAGTGGACAAAGAAGTGTATATATTAAAGAATAATATAAAGTGGAAGTGCTGGAACCAATTTCGAGAATTGCATAGAATTAGAGGTGACATGTGGTGGCAAATTGAAACAGAAAAATTTAAAGAGATTACTTTAGCGTACGTAACTACAGGTGCGTTGTGCGGGTTCTCTATACCACACGGAGAACCAACCCACAATCCCAACCAATCTTGACCGCTAATAGCGCGTCACCGTAACCCCAATCCGTAATCCATCCGCAAACATGCAAAGAACACATCCCAATATGCAACAGCATCCGTCCCCAAATCTGGAATTGCATACATCCCCAAACTTACCAAGAATCCATTCCCCAAGCTGTAATAAATGCATATTCAATCTACAACGGAATATTAATCATCTCCATCAACTACACCGAGCCGCATACATTTTTCTAAAAACCGCTGCTGTTAATTTCCTATTCAAATCATATCTCCTGCTCGCAACCAAGCAGTTCTAATTTCCATCGAAAATCATTCCGGCTCACTTCCTGCTTAAACTATTTCCTCGCTTGTAACCAAGCAACATTTAATTTCCCCGAAAATCATTTCGGCTCCCATCCTACCCAATACCAATTTCCCTTACTGGCAAGTCACCAGCACGATGCGTTGCATTTCCGCGAAACAACCATCGCAACGACCAAGACCCACATTCTTTTGTCTAACCGACAATTCATGCCCATACTTGGTCGGATTTCCAAACAAATTTCCTCGTATACATAGCACCAGAGAAATGTAAGTCAGCCTATACGGCAATGATTCTCCGGAACTAAATTCCCTATGCAAGCATAGCAACCCTTTTTAAAGTTCCTAGTAAATGGTAGTGGGTTAATTTAGCTATAACTCCACTGCCACGACGCGATGCACTTTTTCTCGCTTGTAGTGAGTCAGTCGCTATTCATCCGCCAAACCGTGCACCTTAGCTAATCAGCCGAAATTTTACCGCCACCAGAGCTGGTCAATAGAGTCTAATGCCAACCACCGAGTAACCAAGACGAGGTCGAGTGTCGCGATAGCCGGGCGAAGTTGGCACTTGGAAATTCACTCCCGTTCCGAAAGTAGTGTCCCCCGTTGATTTATACCGCCGCGTCAATCGCGCTGAATCCTTTTAGTAGGCTGACGCGATCAAAAGCAAATCGGTTGCGACAATAAACGTAAACATAAAAATAGGAAGGAACAATAGACAAGCCAGTGTTATTTTGATTGAAGAATGAATAAAAATAAATAGGAACAATAGACAAGGCGGTGTTATCTTGATTGAAGAACGCATGAAATAAAAAGGAACAAAGCCAGTGTTATTTCGATTCAAAAAATACATAAAAATAAAAGGGGTGATTAAGCAACTGTGGGGGTAGAAAGTATTGTTGCCAACGTATGGCACGGCTTCACTTTAATCCCGACACCTGATACGAAAATTGTCACCAGGTAATCCAAGAGAAGAGATGAAATAATTAACGCACTGGGGTTGTTTGTGGTTATAGCTTTTAATTTGTTCTTGATTATTAATTATTAATTTTTCATATAATTCCTGTACAAGATGTGACACTGGCTTTATTCTATTGTACGACCGCAATAATTAAAACAGACTTTACTTGAATCCGCGTTTGAAATCCGACACATGCACCGGTGGATGAAAAATGACACGATTACAAATAGGTGAAATTAATATTAGGCCTGAGCGGCGTGACCTCCTATGGCAGTGATTGGTAAGTGACTGATGTATTAAGGGTGTAATTCTGTATTTCACTTTACACACAGGCAACCAAACGAGAACACGCCTATGCCCTCTCAGCTTCGCTCGTTGAAGTGTGGTAACTTCAGTCAATTGGGTAATTGACGGACATGGAGAATGAGAGAACAGAAACATGATGTGCTGTGATCTCGGAGTAGCTTTGGTTGTGTGTGTTGGTCTCAAATGCGGCTACTGACATGACCTAATGACCCAGTGGTACGGCTATGGTGTATTCAGAGCACATTGAACCATGCAAAGACAGAATTTCAGAGGAGAGGAAAACCTAGCTGATGTTATTCACCTACAAAAAGAGATCATTGATCCCAAGCGAATGGGTGATCTGGGTAAAGTCAATAGGACGGCGCGTCGGGTGGGGATATAATACCATGGGAAAAACTCTGTGAAATGTTGGTAAATACCCAAGCCAATGGATGATGATGCAACCGCGTCGCTTGGTTTGACTTGGTTGTTGCTAACCAATACGAATGGAATTTCCGATGGAAATCCCATGGTTAGACCAATAGTGTTGGCGTATGGCGAAGATAGTAGCTAAACTCAATTATGCATTATCTGCATAGGATAATGAGTTTAGCTATGCGTCCTTAGGGAAATTATGTATTTCAGGTGAATAACTTATAAGGGAAGTGGGTAGGTATGACGCGCTGAAAGCGGTCGAAATAAGGTGGAAATTGTGGTTGGAATTGTGGGTTGGTTCTCCATGTAATATAGAGAACCCCCACACAATCAGGCATCATCAGCGTTTTTATTTTTTACTCTTCAGTGGTGCGCAGTTCTGTGATCTGGAGTGTGGAGTATGTGTGAACCTGTTGCCGTGCCGGCACCACGACATATAACCCCCACAACGTTACTACTGCTACCGAAATAAGGATATATGGAATCTTAATTTTTTAATGAATTGAACAAAAGAGTTCAAAGTTCTACTATAAAAGTAGACAATTATTTCTTTAAAAAAATACAAAAATGTGTAACTTATATTTCCATGAACGCCTCACTATTTTTATGAAAATGGGCAATTAATTATTAATAACACACATTCAAAAATTTGCAACTTACATCTCTGTAAATGGCAAACAACATTTATAATACTTAAATTGTCTGCATATGTGTGACTGTGGATATCTTAAACTTATCTTTTGATTATCTAACGTTGTTTTGGACGTATTATTATATTTGGACCGTACTCTTGATGCTTCTCATCCATGTGTAACATCCCGGTTATTACATATCTATAGAGATCCATCACGTCTTACCGAAGTGTGATCTCTACTGAGATGTTTAACATTCCTGTACATACCTAACATCTCTATGGATGCGACGTCTTTGTTAATAATAATCCTGTGAATCTCTAACATCTCTGTAATTCTATATAATTCCTTAATACATCGAATATCTCTTGTAGCCGTAAAATTAAACTAGATAGCGTACATAAGGATTTTCCCAATAAGGATGTAAGGGTCTTAAACGTTATGGCGGTACTTAAAATGGTATAAATATGAGAAGTTGTAATTTTTCTTTAGCATAGCTTGGCTTTAAAATAGTGGTACTTTCAAAAAAAGTTAGCTTTTATCTCAAATAGTTTGCATACACTTTTAGAAACAAGTCGTACTTAGTAGGAAACCCCACATAATGTCCCAATCGGGAAATACCATATCTTGATGCATAACGTCTTATTGAATGTTTAACAGCTCTCTAGATGTCCAAAACTGGACATGTGGATATCTAACATCTCTATAAATGCCGAACGTAGTTGTGAATGTAAAACATCCCTGTTTATTTATAACCGACATGCGGATGTGTACATCCCCATGGATGTCGTATCCGCTGGGGATGTCTTACATATCTGTAATTGTGTAAATTATGTACTTGTGGATATGGCACATCTCCTGCCCAACATCCTTGATGTTGTCTAGCATTCCTCCAAATACCCAAAATACTAAGCTCTGGATGACTAACACTTCAATGTGAATATCATACGTCGTTACGAATGTTTTCTGTTTCGTCAAAGTCCCACATTCACCTGGATATCGAATCTTTCTGTAGATATCTAACGTCTCTATAGACGCCTAATATTATTGTAAATGTTTAGCACATTTGATCCAACCTCCCTACTCGGTGTTTTAGATTCCTGGAACAATCCAATCCCATTTGGATAAGTAACATCCCCGAGGAAGTCTAACTGCTCATTAAATCTTGTAATTGTATCTGGATGTCACATTCCCCATGGATGTGTAACATCTTTTGGTATGTGGATTATGACAAGCACACATACATAGATAGGCTACTTATTTTCTACTTTTTATTTCATCATTTTTATGTTATATTTTGTGAAAAATGCAAAATAGTCCAGACGTTAGAAAACTATATAGCGTTTTTGAAATAGCGAAGAATTTGATTTGAACCCACGCTTTGATAAAGTTAGAACCACAATGCGATGGATGAAACTACTGCCGCATATACATAGGGCTGAAAACTTTCCGACCTAACAAAGATACATGACATATTTTCTTAAAATGTTTGTTTTATTTTTCTAGATAGTCTCCTTGTAACTCTACACACTTCTCCCAGCGAAGCTCCCACCTCTCTAGCCCGCCTAAATAATACTCGGCGTTTTTCTCTGCAAAATAACTGTTCAGGAAGGTGATTGCCTCCTCATTTGAGGAAAATCTCTATCCTCCGAGCGCAATTTTTAGATTAGGGAACGAAAAGAAGTCGCTTGGGGTTAGATCTCGTGAGTAAGGTCGGTGCTCAAGCAGTTCAAACCGTAATTCGTGAATTTTCGCCATGGCAACCGCTGATGTGTGAGACCGCGTTTTTGGTCTAACGTGAGCGAACGTGGCACTGAATGCGCACACAGCTTTCTCATGCCTAAATCTTGATTTAATAGGTCACAAGCACGTTCTTTGGACATTTTCATAGCCTCTGCTATCTCTCTCACTTTAATTCGGCGGTCGTCTAGCACCATTTGGTAAAGTTCAGCGATGCTATCCTCAGTTTTTGCCGTTTTTGGACGTCCCGAACGTTCATCGTCTCCCAAGCTCTCACGCCCACGTTTAAATTCGACTGCCCGAAATGTCGCTGTGGTAAATTATGGTGCAGAGTCCCCATACAGAGAGTTCGGCTCATCTTTGATTTGCGTATGCGTATTGCCCTTCAAAAACAAAAATTTAATGACAGCTCGATACGCAATTTTGTCCATGGTGAGTAACTGCCAAAAGGTGCACAACTACATTCACTAGCTTTTATTGACGAGTGCTGCTATCTTCACGTCGAGGTGAGAAACTTTTCAGTCCGTCCTCGTACATGATAATGTTTCAACTCCATACTTATGCGGTATCATCATCATCATCATCATCATCGGCACTGCAATCGGGAACCGGTCTTGGCCTAATTTAACAAATCTCTCCACCGGTCCCGATTTCGAGGCGATGTCATCCAGTTTGGCACTCCCAGGCCCTGGGCGTCCTGGTCTACGCCATCCCTCCACCGCAGACAAGGTCTGCCGCGCTGTCTCCTTCCATACATCCTGCCACAAAGGCCTTTCCGGGCAGGTTTCTCTTCGCTCATTCGAGCTAGGCGTCCCGCCCACCGGAGTTTAACGAGCTTGATTTTTCTTACAACATTAGCTTCAAGGTAGATTGCGTACAACTCATGGTTGTAGCGTTTCCGGAATCGTCCTCCCTCACATACGGGTGCCAACAATTCTCCTTAAGTCCTTCCTCTCGAACGCGGCTAAGAGTTCAGAATGCCTTTTATTGACCACCCAGGTCTCGGATCCATACATGAGTACTGGTAAGACCATGGTCTTGTACAGTAGTAGCTTGGATGTTCTGGATAAATTTCAGGATTTAAAGAGCCTTGATAGACCATAGAAGACTTTGTTGGATTTAATCAGCCGTTCGCGTATTTCTTCTTCCATATAGGTATCGGCTGATACTATTGACCCAAGGTAGTTAAAGGATTGCACTACTTCAAATTCGTGCTCTACTACCCTGATAGTTTGACCAACGTTAGATCTTCTCTTCGGAGAAGTTGCCACCATGTACTTAGTTTTCCCCTCATTAATGTGCAGTCCGAGTTTTTGTGCCGCCTGCTCGATCTGGGTGAAGGATTCCTGTACCGTCGATTCGGTTCTACCGATGATGTCAATGTCATCTGCGTAAGCAAGTATCTGGCTGGACATGATGACAAAAGTCCCTCTTGTTGTAACGCCAAAGTCGCGGATTGCTTTCTGCAACGCCAGGTTGAAGAGGAGGCAGGCCAGACCGTCCCCCTGTCGGAGTCCATTAAAGATGTTTATTGGTTTGGACAGCAATCCCACTATTTTTACATGACTAGTTACGTTGGTCATGGTCAACCTACAAAGTCGTATAAATTTGTTTGGAAAGCCGAATTCTCTCATGGCGTTATGTAGTTCTACCCGGGCTATGCTGTCGTAGGCGGCCTTAAAGTCTATAAACAGATGATATAATGGAATCTTAAATTCCAGACATTTTTCCATCGCCTGCCTAAGGGTGAATATCTGATCAATTGCTGATTTGCCTGGGATGAAACCACACTGATATTGACCAACGATGGCTTTAGCGTATGGGGCTATCCGATATTGTAGGATAGTGGAGAGTATCTTATAGACGGTACGCATATCCTCTTGCTCCCATACGTGCACCACGATTTCATTAATTGCGTGATGTAACACTGTCCCTCCTTGTTTGATCAGCTC
Organism: Microdon myrmicae; assembly: GCA_963931805.1. Lineage (NCBI taxonomy): Eukaryota > Metazoa > Arthropoda > Insecta > Diptera > Syrphidae > Microdon > Microdon myrmicae. The sequence continues at coordinate 65,724,743 of OZ007502.1, forward strand.
AGCTGGTATGCCATCAGCTCCAGGGGTTTTATTTGATTTGAGCTGTCTAATGGCTTTTAATGTTTCCTCAATGCTTGGTGACGGCCGCATTTGGTCTTGATCTTGCATTGGGGGAACTTCCGCGCCTGGTGCGGACCTCGCTCTCTACTTTTCTCTATTTCACAGACAAGGTTTTTTTTCCCAGGCATTTTTCTTTTGTCTGTGAAGTCTTTTTTCAAATCTTCTGAGCTCTTTGTATTTCTCTTAGCGCACCCGTGTCCTGTGAGACTGCTGCATTGCCCGGTATGCAGCATTCTTACGTTCAGTCGCTAGTTTGCACTCATCATCAAACCAGTCGCTCCGATCTCTACGACTACTGCCTAAGATGGAGTTGGCAATACTAATGACAGTATTCTTAAGGCGTGTCCATTTCTCTTCTACTCCCGGCATTCTGGCCCCAGGACTTACTCTCCCTCCGTCAAGCTCTTCGAGGGCGAGTCTTAACGCATGACCAAAGGTGTTATTGGTATTCTCATTGCGTAAGGCAGCCATGTTGATTCGAACCTGATCCACGGATGCAATACGTCTCCGTAAGGCAATCCGCGCTCGGAAAACTGTTCCAACAAGATAGTAGTCCGAGTCGACATTGGCACCTCGGTACGTTTGTATCGTCATCAGGCTCGAGGAGTAGCGGCGATCTATCAACACGTGGTCAATTTGGTTGCGAGTGGCTTTATCGGGTGATACCCAGGTGGCTTTGTGGATATCTTTACGCGGAAACATGGCACTCGCAACGACCATGTTCTCTGTTGCTGCCAGTTCGATGTAGTCCATTGTCATTAGTGTTCTCATGCAAACTATGGGAACCTGTGTAGTGCCTGAAAACCGGCTCCCGGCCAAGTTTTGCATTCAAATCACCAAGAACGATTTTCACATCGTATTTTGGGCAGGCATTGAGGGCCTGTTTGACGTTCTCGTAGAATTCTTCTTTTTCGTCGTCAGGGGACTCCTCTGTAGGTCCGTGAACGTTTATGGGGCTTATGTTCTTAAACTTACCTCACACGCGAGGAGTGCATAGCCTTTCATTTATTGCATTAAAGCCGATGATGGCAGGCTTCAGTTTTTGGCTGACCAGAAAGCCTACCCTGAGCACATGGTGTTTTGCATGACAGCTGTAATAAATGTCATACTCGTTTCTTTGAATAACATCACTCCCCGTCCATCTTGTAATGCTGTAATATCAGCCTTATATTGGGACAGGGCATCGGCTAGCTGCTGTGCAGCTCGAGATCTGTATAGTGAGCGGACGTTCCATGTAAAAATTCTTAAATCGTTTAGCCATTTTCATTTCCGTGGTCGTCGTCGTGTATCCGGTCCATATCCGAGGCTTGTGAAATTTGCCATAATAATTCATTTTTACTGGCCTGGTTATTAGCCTTGCGCCAACCCTTCTCAGGATGTCGCTGCATGCATTGGTTCACTACTTGGCGGGTGCCAAAGTAGCTATCCAGTGGTGCTACTTTGTAGAGACTGCATGTCAACTTGGATTGAACAAGGACAAGGATCGTTCTGGCCTTCGCCGGGTTGAAAGCAATCAGTAACTTTGCCCTGTATGTTCGCACCCATCCCCCATATGCTGTATGATTACTACGCAAATTCTGTTGTGTACGACACTGATGACTTTTTTTCGATTCGTTGTGTTCTTCTCTACGGTTGTGTGTATTTTATCAGTTGGAGTCGCCACAATACCAATCTTATAATTAATACCATTATGATAGTCACTATTCGTGATATTCGCGAACTAATAGAATTCAAATAAGGGACTCTGAGAGGTGTCCGTTTACTGTTAAATTAACCCACAAGTTCAACCTTCGGCGTGTCATTCCTCTTCCAAGAATGACACACTCGTGAGAGGAAAGCTTTGTTACGTAGTAACCCCTTTGTCCCGCTGCTAAACGAAAGCATGAAACATGCGATTGATATTTTTTTGAATTAAATATATAACATGTAAAACACGTTTTTAAACATACAAAATAAAAAAAAAGCATGAAACGTTTTTCCCCAATGTGCTTGCCTTTTTAACCCTCTTCTTTTTCTTCCATTTGTACTGTGAATTGATATTTAAAGCAGACATGTCGTGGCTTCTATGCATGGGTATTATAAAAAATAAAAAATAAAAATAAAGGTGGACTGCCTAAAAGCCTTGTATCACATCAATGTGCGATGGTGAACCAATTCGATAGCAATGAACATGGTTATGTTACGTGTACTTCAGCACGTTTGTTAGCTTATACAAATCCAAATTGTAGAGCGTTGTTGATACTTGTATTACTTTCGCATGAAACAAATTTCCAAATACATTTACTTGACTTTACTAAGCAAATTTATTTAATTGGTTCAAAAAAAGTATAGCCACCGCGAAAAATGAATCAAATTGCTGAATCGGAAATGGCTAACTAGAAATTAGATAAAGTCAGGAACTTTTTGTTACAGATCGATGGCAAAAATTCAAATTCAAAAACACACGCCATCAGTTTGAATTCCGTCCACACGTAATTTCGATCCAATGCTTTTGCTCAATATTCGATATTTATTCAATTCACCGAATCCTTATTCCCGAGATTGCTGACCAACCATTTTTTGCGAGCTGAATTGAATTGAAAGCGTTTCTTTTTCAAACCGCAACATACGTCAATTATTTTTTTCATTTGTAGCCCTTCACCACAGCAGAATCAATTTAACTGGCTGCAAAACCAACAAAGATGCTGCTCATGCTGTTCACAGAGGTCATTTAATATCCCTTCTCAACAGTTGTGTATTCCATCAAATAAATGGCAAAAACTTTTCTGTATGCGGACAATTTGATGATAAAAAGAAAGCAGTTTGTTCATACAAAAATTATCTTACACAATGCGGCTCGTAACTTGTGCTTATAAACATCCGCATGCCTGTAAAACAGGAAACAATACCAGTATCCTTTTTGATTCATGAAAGTATACTTTCCTTATTGTACGTGGAAACATTCCGAACTACTGTTTGTTGTATTCTGATTTATTAGTTTTGATTGTACTACAGGGGGGGCTGTGGACAAGGATAACTACATCCTGTGAATGCTCAATAGAAGCAGGAACTTTCAACCTCACCACAAAGGAGTTTCACAAAAGGAGGTAAACCACAAGAGTTCAGAACGACCAGCTTTGAAAATGTTTTTGCTGCTTAGTCATAAATTAAAATTGATACTACGCTGTAAAGGATACTGCTTAACAGGTGTATCTCATGACAATATCGAAATATCTGTGTAAGGGATGATCGAAAGAAGCATCTGGACTGAGGATGAAACCAGCCTAGAAAATATCATAAAAATAACGTTTCTTTCTGAAGACGACCGGTATATACATCTGTGTCTAAAAATCGGATCATACTTTATTTATTTTTCATTCGATAGGCAACGTGAATGATTGGAAAACGTAATCCAAGGATTTATGTGTTTCAGGTGGAATCAACGTTTAATGTTAATCCTTGATTTAATAAAATGAAATAAGGAAACATCTTCGTGTGATGTTTGCTCAAATGGGAGTTTTCTATATAAATGGCATGTATTAAAGAAAGGAAAGCATTTCGTTAAAAAAAAGGATATATGCGGAATCTACTGTTGAAATATTAGCATTTTAGCTAAATACGACCACACAAAAGTGCACAATAATAACACTAAATGCGATTTATGCTTTTCAGCCGATGAAATTGCTTTTTTCCATATTACTTATATTTATGGCCTAACAATATCAAAACAAATATTTATCATCGCGATCGGATTTACTGTTTCCCAAAATATTCTCCATGAACATTGTGGGGTTTTTCAGGGCCCGAGAAACCACGCATCACTTTGGCCCTATATCCCACTACCAATATCTGCAAACAACTTACCCGCATGAGAGCATTCCCCACCTGAAAACATAAACCCACCGCAAAGACTACTACCTTGCCGTGGCAACAAAAACTTTCATCCGAACATGGCTGAGAAGCATTTTTCCTAAAACATATTCGTGTCCCCTGATCGGCACCCATGACCATTCCCAACCATTAGGAAAACTTCCACAGTCCCCTTATCGGCATTCATGTCAATCATGCTCTCAGAAATCTTCCTGTGTTTGCTTTTCCCAAGCAATCACCAATCACCCGATCACGTCAGGCAAATCAATGCCTATATAGCTGCAACCAATTACCTCGAATCGGCTGCATAGGCAATCCTAATGCATTTGCATTTACCTGTACTAATTAAGCCGCATCTTAGCGCTTGCCCATTTAGATCCCATTCCGGTATATACAATATACCCTCTATCGTAAGATAGAAATGTTTCCGATCTATGCTTAGCCAGCTGCAGGTTTTTCTTTCTTTCCTTTCTTCAACGTACATTCATGTCTATTGGGATTGTTTGTCTGCAGCGAGAGTTTCTGTTATCGGTCGCCAACCATCCGCGGACCTAGGAAACTTCATGTCAATCAACTAAACGTTGATTTAAGGTTGCTCATATGTGCTAGCGGATCTTCGGTGCGTTTTCACACCAGAAGGGTCCGTCGCCGGCAAGCGTTACACAAATTAATTGTGTACACAGCTGCCGACCCATCCAATGTCGGCGAACTCAAACAATCCGCATCCCCGTCGTCAATCATGGGAAATAGAGTTTCTGTTGACATTAGATCGCAGAGACCTTTTCACCAGCTAATGATCATTATGATGGGATGCAATAACGACGCCCGCATCCATCTATGTTCGTCCGTTGCTGATCTTATGTAGCGCATACACATACATGGAAAATTCACCCCATGTTATTCAACCCAACCACGATTGACTGCCTCGAGTTGATCGTGTAGCTCATCCCCTTTTGAGGCTATGCGTGACCGGTTCCCTCGTATGTAGACGAATGGAAGATTAGTCAGATTTGATACGCCAAAGTGGTCGCGAACATTGAAGTAGGAGTTCTGTGCCGTGGAGATTTTTAACCGCGAATTTATTTCTTTTTTACTCGATCTCTGCCTGCGTAATAGTTTATAGATAAGTTCAATTTTGAAGAGTGTCGCCCTCACCAGTTATTAGTGACATTTGAAACGTGCAAGGCTCTAATTGTGTTTGTCCGGGATTAACTATACTTGTGTGATCGAATTTTGGTGTTCCAGCGATCCTGCGGACTAAGCTTACTAACCACTAGAAGCGTCTAAATGAAGAACTGTGCTGTGGCACGTTAAATGTGATATTTGTTAGTTCTCTCCGTTTGTTCTGTCTAATCAAAAGTGCGTTTCATGTTATCCGAAATAATATAAAGCTTATACCTATCCTATGTGAATCCGCGTTAAAATAATAATTTGTCAATAGCCCAGAAACAATAAATAAACATTCAACTATCAAGTCATCGTGTTTTCTTTGTGTTATTTGGAGTTTAGATTTTTAAGTGTACCGGTCGCAGGAACCGAGTGCTGAACCAGGGTTCACCAACCTGATTTTGTTTTGGGCTACAAGTGCCTTCTTCCATGAACTACGTGGGTGTTTTTTTTATAGATCATGCATTCCCGTCAATGCCACCGTAATTAACAACCCACAACATTACCATACTTTCCCTTGCGTTTGAACTAATTTCCGATGAACTCCGATTGACGAACCTCCAATATACGCATCCGCCGCTTGTTCTGTGTGTCAAAAACCATTACCCATGTAGTTAATTTTTGATGTGCGGAAGTTTTTTTTTTTTTTTTTAGTTTTTAAACCACATTTGTTTACCTAATGCTTTTTACATGTATAATATTAGGGTAAATGTTAAACCCTTTTCTACAATCACAGTCCTTAAATTAACTTACTGGCTCTATGCGAGCTCTCTAAATTACACATTACAACTTGATTTTTATATATGCCTTTCGGCGTACATCTTTTTTTTTTGTGTTTCTTATATATATAAACGTTTCTTATATATATCGAGCGCAGATTAGCTGGATTGCTCTTATCCTTACCCCTTTTGAGGATAGGGTGGACTACTGCAGTCTTCCAATGGGTTGGATAGTGTGCATTGTTTAGAGCGTTGTTAAACAAAGTCGTGTATATGTTCACTGCTTCGCGAGGCAACTGCCTTAGAACCACATTTGGAATGCTGTCTATTCCAGATGATATCTTATTTTTTATTGAGCTAAGTATGTTTCTAAGTTCATCCTTGCGCACAAACATATTTGTATTTTCATTTCTGACGGGAGAATCCGCTCTATTATTTTCGCCGAATGTGATCAAACTATGGTTTTCGGATCGCCAGTTGTGCTTTCAATTTCTGTGTTAGCGTGAACTGATTCGTTAACTCTGTACACTGCTTCGAAACAAGCTCCAATTGAAATCGCTTTCTTTTGCGGATCTTCGACTACTATTACTTCATCATTGGAGTTGATGTGCTCTAAGGTGAGTCCTGCGTTCAGCATTATCTGACAATTCTCGGGAGTCCGTGGAATTCGGAGACAGGGAATATCATTATGATCTTTTCTTCGACATATTTTCTTGATTTGTGAAAACATGTTCGGTCCGTTCGCTTGAACAGCTCGAATTCTGTTGCTCCACTCGTCATTTTATACTGCTCGGTAATTATACCGGATCAGTTTTTGAAGATTTTTAATCAAGGACTTGATTGTTTTGATTTCATTGCTATTTGGGTCACTGAACTGCCTATAGCACAATTTCAGCTTTGAGAGCAGGGTGCTCTTTTGCCTATACAAAGCATCGATAGTTGCATTTCTGTATCGGTGGGTACACCCATCCATATGAGCTACTTTGGGGATGGAACGATTCATTGTGTTAGTAACAATATCGTTCATAGTTAGGAGGTAATGATCGATTTCATCGTTACGGATGTTTCTATTAGTCGGTGGTTCTATGCCACTGTTGCGTATTTCTCTTTTTACTATGCGATTGAAACGAGACTAATGTGCTTTTCGGAAATCGAAAGAGTGTACCTGGTCGTACTGCTCAAGTAGATGGTACTCATTTGGCACGTGTATTATGGCTCCAATTCCGTAATGATCGCTATCGTACTCAATTGTGCGAAGACAATTTCGAGTAGTTACCTCGGTATCTGGTAACTGAATTCGATCATCTGTCATAAGAAAATCCAGGAAGGAGTTACCTCTTGGATAAGACGGCGTACTTGTAGCGTACAATTCTAGTTTATGCTCGATTGCATTTGTTTGCCACCAATCAAACGAGACATTGCCTCTGGTGTTCGAGGTCAGATTGCCCCAGGCACTGTGCTTGGCGTTACAATCACCTGCCATTAAAAAGTAATTGTTTTCCGAATCTAACTTGAGACTTCGGAAAAGCGTATCGATTTCACTGATAAATTGGGTACCTTGAACAGATTCAGGAGCGTAAGCAGCAACTATATATAGATGCCTTTGACTTTTTAGAGGAATATCTATAATGCATGCCTCTAGACCTAGTGGTGGAGACGTTTCGTAACTAAGATAGCGACCCCACCCCCCCGAGTAGAGTGTGGTCGATCTCGTCTAATTATGTTATAATTTTTGTAGCCCATTTTGTGCCTTTGGTTTAGCTTAGTTTCGCCAGCCAAGAGCACATCTGGGCATTCGGCTTGGAGCAGATTGCCTAAATTATCCCTTCTTTCGATGTGGATTAGTGAATTTACTTTCACAGCTATAATTTTTAGGTTTAGTTCAGACGGAGGGATGAAGATTTTGATGTGGAGAGTTATTTGAGAACAGGGTTGACTAGAGAGTATCTACTCGTGCTCTTTGTTCAGTTAGTGTTGTTTGAAATTCGGCAAATTGTCCTTGCATGGTTAATAACATTGTTATTATTTCTGAATGCGCCTCTGGCGCAGGCATTCTGCCATTACTATATGTATGTTCCATGGATGCGGGTTGCTTAGGAGCACCGGCCATTTGTGCCTATGACACACAAGGAGCCACGAAATTGTTGTAAGAACGAGTTTTCATTTTTTTCTCTTTTTCAACTTGTTTCTTTTTGGATTCCAATTTTAATTTCATTATTTGAAATTTAGGACATCCTCTAAAATTTGCAGTGTGACCTGTATTTTTACAGAGGACACAGGACAGTGTTTTCCCATCTGGAAGCTGTTCCTTGCCCAAGGGTCATTCACCAATGATATGGTCGGAGAGGTACTTACGCACCTGAATTGCATGTGGCAGTTTGATGCCGCGTGCCCGAAGCGCTGACAACGCATACACTGCAATACGCGATCGATTTTTCTTATTTTTTCCCAACTTATTGTTTGGTGGTTGAGGTGCTTGATGTATCGGAGAGCATCAACTTTACTGTTGGGACTCAGTGATACAATAAAGAAAGGCAATTTGTAATTGCGTTTTCTGGAGTTGGCGGTAGAGAAGGGTTTCACACCTATAAATTTTAAATTGTCGATTTCGACATTTTTTAATTCCTCGAATACCTCCTCAGGGGAAAAACATGGGTCAACTCCTTTTAGGAGCATGGAGATTATTTTCTCCGATTTCGGGGTGTACGTGTCCTACCCAAAGCAGTCATTACTTTGCGATATCCTTCAATATCATCGCACATTAATTTTATTTTATTATTATTATTATTATTTATTGGCCTGTAAGAACCCGGAAGTTCATGACCTCACCGACTCGGCTTCGCCATCGTTCCCTGTCCTGGGCACTCTCCTTCCACGCTTGACCATTCGATCCGATCTCCTCAAGGTCAAACTTAACATTGTGCTCCCATCTCCGTCGCGGCCGTCCTACCGGTATCTTTCCCGTTGGTCTACCGTCAAGAATTCTATGCACGGTGCTATCGTTCCCCATTCGCGCCACGTGTCCGGCCCATCTTAATCTTCGCGACTTGATTACTCTCACTATTGTAGGTTTGCGATATAGTGGAAGAGCTAGATATAGCTCTTCCAATTCGTGGTTATGGAGTCTCCTCCATTGTCCTGCCTCCTCGTCATATTTACCTCCAAAGATGCCCCTCAAAACTTTATTCTCGAATACGCGGAATTTGTTTTCTTCCCGTTTTGTGAGGGCCCATGTTTCGCATCCATATAGAACAATCGGCATGATTATGGTTCTATAGACACGGATCTTTATGTTACGTGATAGCAGTCTGGATTTCAGCAGTTTACTGACTGCATGCCAACTCGCGCTGCCGGAATGCAGCCTCTTGTTAATTTCCTTCGACATTTCATTACTGGCCGTCAGTATCGTTCCCAGATATTTAAATTCTTCAACTTTTTCAAATATCTTACCTCTGACGTTTATATGTGTTCCGCGAGGTCCACCTGCTCTCGCCGTAATCATGTATTTTGTTTTGTCTTCATTTATTTCTAGGCCCACCTCTTCTGCCGCTTGCATGATGATTTCACAGTTTTTACTAACAGTCTCCGCATATGCGAGCACTGGTGTGACCCCGTTCAGGGATGATCCAGCCATGTTGTCGTCTTGTACCTTTCTGATGACATACCCGAGCACAAGGTTAAAGAGACACGGTGATAGACCATCTCCCTGCTTTAGTCCGTCCCGGATTTCGAATGGTTCTGAGAGGTGGTTTTCTATTCTGACTCGCCCTTTGTTTTCGTTCATGCAAATTTGTATGAGGGCGGCATATTTTTTTGGGACTCCCAGCTCAACTAGAATATGGTAGAGTCTCTGCCTTGCGACTGAGTCGTTGGCTTTTTTGAAGTCAACGAACAGTTGGTGAACCGTCTCTCCGTACTCCCACTTCTTTTCCAGCAGTTGTCTTATTGTGAACATTTGGTCGCTTGTTGACCGGTTCCTACGGAATCCACATTGGTAGTCTCCCAGTATCTCTTCTGCGTACGGTGTGATTCTCGCCAGAATGACATTTGTTAATATTATGTATGCGGTTGGGAGCAATGATATTCCTCTGTAGTTTTCGCAGTCAGATATGTCGCCTTTTTTGAAAATGGGGATGACTATTGAGGTTTTCCATTCTTCCGGAGTGACTTCCTTATCCCATATTGTTTGGATGAGCTGGTGGATCTTTCGAGCGGTTGCCTCTCCTCCATGCTTCACAAGCTCTGCCGGTATGCAGTCGACTCCGGGAGCCTTGTTGTTTTTCAATCGCTTTATTGCGTCTACAACTTCGTTGAGAGACGGCTCTAGGACCTGAGGGTCGGCTGTATGTACGCTTGGTGCATTTATCTGTGGTTGATGGGTGCGTACATTGAGCAGATTTTCAAAGTACTGCTTCCATCTTGTCACGACATGGTTTGTTTCTGTGACCAGACAGCCCTTTGCGTCTCGAATTATTTTGGCTCTTCCTCGGTAGCCATTTATAACTGAATTTATGTCGACATACATATCTCTTTTATTTTAGAGTTATTAATTTTTTTCGTTTTGAAATTTTTGCAAGTTAGCTCACCTAATTTTATAACGTCCTTTGTTTCCATGGACGTAAGTATTATAGGCGGCGCCTTTTCCTTTTTGTTGGTTACGATCTGCTGGTTCTTTTGCTGATTCTGCATCTCCTTTGTTTGCTGACTTTTGTTTGCTTCCTGATGTTGTTGTTCCTGATTTTTCCGTTGTGCTGTTGTATTTTCTTGGCTTTGTTGTTGCTGCACCAGGTCATTTAATTTGAGGATTGCTTCTCTTTGTTTATTGAGTTCCTCTTTTTTTGTGTCGATATTCGCAAGGAGTTTTTCTAGTTCCTCCGGATCTGTTGCAGTACCTGTGATATTGTTGTCTTCATCAGCAGGTAATTCGATTTCACTTGGGTCAAGGTCATGTGTATTCATTTTTCTTTCCTTTTGCATTTTTTTCGCCATCCGTATTTGGCTTGTGCCGCTTTGTTATAACACTCGGCTGTCGCTCGAGTCGGCTCCGTGTCATCTTTTTCAGGTCTGCTTGGCCCCTTTTCATGAAAGGCAACAAGCTCTTTAGCACTTTGTTTGTTTCCACATATTTTTTTTTAAACAACCGCTCCCAGTTGCGGCCAAACTGTGTAATCCACACTTGCACACTTACACTCGCCCGACGAATTTATTTATTTTTTTTCTTTTCTTTTGCTTTCTCCTGTTGCCAGATATACGTATTTTCTCTTTGACGTGCCAGTGACGAATGTGATGTGCGGAAGTATGTGGCAAATTACGACTAAACGGCGGATGACCCATCAATTCGATTTTTTCGGTCCTAACATAGGCACTGATTTGAGGGGAGGTGTGATACATCATCAGCGGTTGGTTTTTGTTATTTCTTCGAAGATTTCTGACTAACAATGCTTGTGTACCATCCAGAACTGACCGTTTTAGGTTGCTCTAATACAACAGTGTTCGGAAATCCAAAGGAAATAAGCAACCAATTGTTTCGATGTGCTAGTGCCGCGAACATATTTTGTTGTATTTCGCTCGCCTTGGAAGAGCCCTACGGTCGATTTCTGTTTTGTTTCTCATATAAATAGATCGTCACTTGTGCAGTTGTTATACATACAATTGTATGTTTTCAACGTTTTTTTGCACCGAACAACACGAGCCTTTTTTGAGCAAAGTAAAAATACTGACCAAGCCAGATACCAAGGTATACGAGTATAACTACCGTTTTTACTTGTAGGGGAATATTATTACTCCCAACAATGAAAAATGTTTTCCAATTCTGTTCTGTATCCCTCGGTATCCTGAACAAGAACGTTCTGAAAAGTACAGTTTTAGATTTCGAAAGTTGATCTTTAATTTCCAGTCGTCACAAAAAAGTTTGATTCTAATGAAGTCCTCTTGCAGAAGTCTGTTGACGACTTCAATCTTTTCTCCAGATCTGTACACCACAATGTTGTCGACGTATGCAGTGGCATGGTTGAGAGAACGCACTATATAACTAGTATAAATGTTAAATAGACTGCTCCTTGCTGTAAGCCGTTTTTGATGCAAAAGGTCTTGTCGGAGATTATATCTCCACATTTCACCACAAATTGTTTATCGATTATCATATCGTAAATAATTTATAACAAATATTCGGGCATACCCATATTGTGCAGCCGTACAAGATCTCCTTTGCCGATGTGGTTCTCATCAATGAGCCGTACAGGATGCCTGGCACTGGTACAATTACATGGGAAGAAGACGGCAGCGGAACAGCGACCATCTGGATAATTGCAAAATCACCCATGGAATGCAGACGTGTCCAGAGGAATTCATTTCTACTGTTGTTACGCTCCGCCAAGGGGAGAAATAGAGTATTTCAATAATTTTTTGGACAGGGTAACACAAGAAGCTAGAGATAAGAACCCCTTTTATAGTTGCTGAAGATTTCACCGCTTTGGCAGTATGATGGGGAAGCACAAGGACCAACAGTAGAGGCCAGGCATTACACGAAGTCTTCGCAGTCCTAGATGTGATATTACTTAATGGTGGTGTTGATGACACCTTCATGAACGAGAGAGGCCGGTCCAAAATCGACATCACATTTGCCAGCTGCATGTTGGGAAGAAGTATGGAGAGGCGAGTTTTGGACACATACACCCATAGTGACCACCAAGCCGTGATGTACGAAATATCACCACACAGGCGATTCATCACTGGCAAATTGGCGAAGAACGCCCAGAAAAAAGAGTAGAAAGAGAAGGACCTTGATGCAGAACTGCTTGATTATATACTGGAAGACCAAATCGAACAGTTTGACCCAGAAGCTGATACGAAGAGGCGGGTTGGAAAAGTCATGTAGTGGCAAACTACCGCATGTGATGCTTCTATGCAACAAAGACAACCAGCAGCAGCTATCAAACCAGTGTATTGGTAGAACCCAGAAATCGCCCATGTGCGATCGGAGTGCAACAGGTTACGACACTTGCAACAAAGCACAAGAAACCGTAACACATACCCACAGTTGCATGCGGAATTCGTCAACAGACGGAAGGAGTTGTGGAATGTAATCCGGAAAAGTAAATATGATGCATTCTGCTCCCTAAGGGATGAATTAAATAACAACCCATGAGGCAGCGCTTACAGGATAGTCATGAGAAGACTACACAACAGTAGTCAAATGCAAAGAAAATGAAAGTGACATGGTCACAATCGTTGCTGTCCTCTTCTCAGTATGATGAGGTGTTGAGAGTGCAAGAGGACTGGAGTATCACTGAAGGAGGGATATCTCCCGTGACCACCGAAGAGGTGCTCTTGGTTGCAAGAATTGTTGAAAAAAATAAGACCCCGGGACTGGATGATATTCCTAACGCTCTAGTGATAGTCTATAGGGCGATAATCTAAAAACTGTAAGAAAAAACAATGAAATCATCACGCAAGCGGCAGAAGAAAAGTCTAGAAATAAGTAAAAACAAAACAAGATATTTGTTTATGGCGAGACCAAGTGGGCCTCGGGCAACACACATAAACGTCAGAGGCAAGAAATTTGAAAAAGGTGAAAAGTTTAAATATTTGGGAGCAATACTGGCGGCCAGTAACCATATGTCGAAGGAAATTAACAAAAGACTGCATTCCGGCAATGCTAGTTAGTGCACAGTCCAAACGGTTATCACCCAATATAAATATCCATCGATGTGGAACCATAATCATGCCGAATGTTCTATACGGATGCGAAACATGGGCTCTCACAAAACGGGAAGAAAACAAATTCCGCGTTTTTGAGAATAAAACTTCATTCAGAAGCATCTTTGGTGGTAAATAATTTGACGAGATATTATGGAAAAAACTCCATAACAAGGAATCGGAAGAGCTTTACCGCAAACCTACAATAGTGAGAGTAATCAGGTCGCGAAGACTAAGATGGGCCGGATATGTGGCGAAAATGAGCGACGAAAGGACCGTGCGTTTGTTTTTTTTTTGACGAAAGACTATCGCGTTTGCGATGATAGTGAAGAACGTGTGATTCGAACTGACGCTATGAGAGTTAGGATCACTAAAAATGTAACCAATGCTAAACACTTCCGTTACGGCTCCAACGCCGTGCTTCCTCTTTCGAGGGAAGAGCGTGGAGATTATTATAATAATTAAAGAATTTCTTTATTAATAATTATTATTTGTTTTATTTTTATTTTATTGAACTCAGCTATCTCAAGCTGAGCTCTCTTCTTTCTATTTTTTTCATATAAATTTACTTGTTTATATAGAACATTTTGTTCTAACTGACTGTGGCGTATAAACTGAACAAAACAATCTAGAAGTCTCTGTGACTTAGAATTTTGAATAAACTTTGAACGAAAATCAAAGTGGCCATGTTTTGAAATGAAAAATGTGCTTGTTATGAAAAGGGGCATATTTATGAAATGTGCTGTAAGTGACTGGATATAGAATATTGTGTCTGTTTATTTATGAAATGTGCTGTAAGTGACTGGATATAGAATATTCTGTCTGTTTATTTATGAATTGTATTAACTGAGAATGTAAGATATGTGAGGATGTAGTTTTAAGGATTGTGTTTGAAAGGACATGAGTTAGTGTTAAAGCGAATAAGGGTAGTATTCTGGAATACAACACTTCAGGCTACTGCCGCGTGTACGAATTCGATTTCTAAACTCAAGCACACTCAACTGATGTGGAATTGTTATGTTATAGCTATGGTTTACGGCTATGATACACTTTCTTATTCGATTTTCGTTCGGTGTTCTTCACTATTTGCTTGTGTATTATGTGTGTATCTGTTATAAACGGCACACTACTCCCCCCTCAGTAACTTTGTTACGATCAACTTCGTGTGCGAACGACGGAGCGAGGAACGAGCGAGCGAGAGAACGTCGGAACAGGCGAGTGTGACGGTGCTCTATGTGGAAGCCGTGAATGTAGTCGTAAAGTTCAGTTTACTATGGCAAAGTATATGTGTGTATACACAGATCACGTCACCAATTATCGCGTTTGCGACGACAGTGAAGGACAGTGAAGAACATGTGATTCGAACTGACGCTATGAGAGTTAGAATCACTGAAAATGTAAACAACGCCCAACACATCAGGCCACTGCCGCGTGTACGAATTCTATTTCTAAACTCAAGTACACTCAACTGATGTGGAATTATTATGTTATCGCTATGGTATACTGCTATGATACATTTTCTTACTCGATTTTCGTTCGGTGTTCTTCACTATTTGCTTGTGTATTGTGTGTGTATCTGTTAGAATCGCCACAAGACCAACGGGAAAGGGACCGGTAGGACGGCCGTGGCGGGGGTGGGAGGACAATGTAAAGCTTGACCTTGAGGAGATAGGATTAGATGGTCAAGCGTGGAAGGAGAGCGCACAGGACGCTGAGTGATGGCGCAGCCTCAGTGGGCCATGAACTTCCAGGTTCCTATAGGCCAATAAATAGTAATAGTGGGATACGACCACAGCAGTACCTGATCAATAATCTCTTCAGATTACGTTAATACACCCCGTCGCGGGTATCTTACACTTATTAGTTATCTATTCGTGACATAAGTTCTGTGTACGTGCATTCGAGTACAGTACATGAAAATTACATGGGCGAACAAATTTTCCATTCATTTCCCTTGCACCTATTTTTTTCGTACCTCTATTGCTCCTTATAACCATAAATTGTTTATCAATAGTGTCTCCGTGACTCGTGTCTCTGACTCTTGTCAGATTATGAATATTCATTAGTAAACTGCGAGAAACAAAGTGAGGTCAATCATTTACAATGTTCATTAAGTTTCGATAGCGTCGGGTTCTTTGGGTATAACGTTGTTTGTTGGGTATAAGTCAGTTGGCTTCAGGTACTCAATCTTGTAGGTTGTTACGTTGTGCATTATTGCCAATAAATTCATTCCAACATTTTCAAATCATCAAATCTAACATTTTATTGTGCTGTATTGCCTAAAAATGAATTTTACCAGTTCCTTATTAGCTCCAATAGTGAAACTAATAAAACAGTTAATACCCACAACAAAGAGAATAAATGAAATTTTATTTTTTTATACTGCCGATTGGGAAATATCTGCTTTTACATGTAGTTTCAGTAATACTAAGTGATGTGAGATTCCGAAAACTAATTAACAACCGTAGTTCTCTAAATATTGAAATACCAAAGTTAATTATATTCCCGCATCCAACTGCAGTTTAGGAACTGGAACTAACTCACCAAAGTGACCGTCAGTCGATGTAAATTCGTGTTCGGCGGTAATCGCCGAAACAGCAGGAAGTATACATTGCGAAAGTAACGTAATATTGGTTAGAGTGGCAATGCCCTGTGCCAGACGCTACATACTGCCCGGAAGATAATTTACTAATGGGAAGTCCCGGCCCAAATAGAGATAGACAAGGTCAGCCGATGGGTCCATAATTTGTCCTTTTTTGCAGGAGAATTAAACAAAGATTAAAAATATGGTATACCTTGTGTTCCTGTGATAGTATCCCCATACCGTGTATGTAAATGCAATTTATTGCTACTCATAATCCACATTAAAAACAAATAAAGCAATGTCAACTAAAGTGCTACACAACTAAAGCGCCATACTCAAAAAACCTGGTTGTATAACCGACAATGACCAACATACGCTACCTACATCAATCCAACCAGTTGCTAAATATCACAGTGTCGAACCGTTGGTTCAAAGCTTCTCGAAATTCCTCTGAACGACAGGACAAATATTCTCAAAACACCGCACTGGGTAAAAGTCGACCAGTTAAGCCGAATAAATCTCCCGAGAGGAAACACGTCAAAATGAAAACGTTTCAGAGTTAGTTAGAGTCAGAGTTTCGGAAGGAATGTACAATACCTACAAGTGCACCTCCTAAGCTGTTTGGGTGCTCCGAGTAAACTTTTCCCTGATTTCTCCTGAAATGTGCACTTTTGGAAATATGCACACAATGTCTCATGGCGCACGTAGTCACCGAAGCAAAACGTAAATATTAGAGTTACACAACATCAGTGGAACATTCATAGAAATTAGGACGGTAAGGCGAGTGTCAAAAAGAAGTAAAACACTATTTGTATGTTGAACATGGTTTTTGATGTCATGCGGCGTACAACTTCTTCCTCGTTCCGTGGAGGACGTTGATGCATTTCATGTTATATGTTGATGCCAGGTATTTGCCTTTCAGTGAAAATTCCCGTCAGTAATCCAGTAAATCCCAGACGGGGATGTAAACTCGCCCATCACTTTATGCACGTAGTCATCACAATCATCACAATGTGGACCTGACAGTATCCTGAAAGCAGAGGTGATTGAAGAATTTTTGATAGCAATTTTGAAGACACGTTTGAGTTTGACATGAGATTGGTCCTGGGGGTGTTTTCTTTTTGTGTTCTATATACGCTGGGTTGTAAAATCAAAATTGTTCGTAAATTAACTTTAGAGGACGATTGTCGAGGGATGACTTTATAGATAATGGCCGCTTATTTGGGGATACGGTATTGCACACTTGGCGAACGGTCTACCTTAGAAATTAATATGTTTTTGTCGTCTTTAGTTCAGCCTTCCTCGTCTTCGAATGCCTTCATGATGAGGTTAGGTTGCCGGAACTATTTGCTGCCTGGCTATTATTTAATTGTCCAATCAGCCATTGGTGGTCAGAAAGTTGGGATTTACACATCCAAATTCGCCTATTCGATTCAATTTTGTATGAAACACATAATATTACAGCAACGGGATGTTATGGCTGGGTACGCACACGATTCTCCTAATTTATATAATAATCACTCAACCATGTTAGTGTCAAGTGAGCATTCATAAGCTACGTGTACTGACAGTTTGTTTTTATTTATATATGGAGTGTTTTTTGTGTTCCGGGCCATTTTTTCTGCGATTTCGGTCATGATACCTATCGGGTAGAATGTGACAGTCGTAGGCGGCGATAAATAACTTATCGTGGAGCGCATAACGTTTTAAAATTATTAAAATATTTCATTTAAACCATTGTTTGCTATGTTTGTCTAAATAATTATGAGTGGTGAAGCATATTTCAACTTGGTTGGCTTCATTATTCAAAATAATAGCCGCACACATTACTACTGTAGGGGTTCTCTATACCACATGGAGAACCAACCCACAATGCCAACCAATCTTGACCGCTAACAGCGCGTCACCTCAACCCAACTCCCCATTCAAAACTTGCAATACACACATTCGCAACCATGCAAAACCTGCAAGCGCATCTATCCCGAACTTGCAAGAATCCTTCTCCCTTGTTTCCATCACGAGAGAAACACTTTCTCTCTCGAGGAAACTCACCCCATTAGCGAATGTATATCGCTAAGTCGTATTCCTACCACCGATCCGGACGGTTCGTCTTCCGCTCCGCGTATCGCCGGGGATGCGTAAATGTCGTGTATCTAATAGTTCGGTTAATCAGTAATCTAATTAAATGCAGTAAGATTTGTTGCGAATAAAAATAACCTTTTTAACATATACAAAGTCGTGCGATTTTCATCCGCCGAGCGTACATCGCTCTCCCGGTTCAAAGTCAAAGTCCAATCACCACTGCGGATGGTCGCATCGCGCGACGAGTCGAGAGTCTAGTTCTTCTCTGCCTGGGTCTAGAGGTGACGTTCATTATTATAAGAAACCATGTGCGCGAGAATGTACCGTTTTCTAACATAGAATCAGTATTGTGTCGGCAAAACAGAAAGATTGTTAACGTTGTGACGAAGTGAGGCGCTTGGTTCGGGACTATCAGAATGTCAGAGGACTTCGCTCCAAAACCCAGTCGATTTTACACAATACCCACTCCTTCCCATATGATATATACGCCCTGACCGATACCAACCTCACCCCCAGTATCAACAGCCTAGAGCTGTTCCCCCCTCCCTCGCAGTTTTTCGTGACGACGATGTCCATCATTCCTTGCCTGACACCCCCTGCCGAGGCGTCCTGCTTGCCGTCCAAAACGGACTAACATCTTCTCTTATCACCTTCTCTTCTTCACCCTACCTCGACTATGTCGCTATAAAAGTTGAACACTGCCTAAAGTCCTTGTACATCATTTGCTTCTACATTCCACCTTCGCAAGGTACTGAGGCATACGAACTCGCTATCGCTGCAATCGACTGCTTAACGGAACTGAGTTCTTCCCAAGACGATATTGTAGTCCTGGACGATTTCAACCTCCCCCATCTCCAATGGTCGCTGTCTGACGATGAGTCCCACTATATCTCTAGCCCCTCTACTACCAAGGAGTGTCTCTTAATAGACAACCTCACCGACTCTAGCCTTTACTAAGTCAGCAATATCCTAAATCATCTGGGCAGACAACTCGACCTTGTGTTCAGGACAAACCCCTGTAACTCCTCGGTTATCCCTAGTCCCCACATCCTCTCAACTATTGACAACCACCACCCCCCACTTCTCTTACCCTTATACCGTGACTACTCAGCCCACAGCACACCCACTCCCCTCCCCTACCAATACTGTTTCAATTTCCGAAAAGCCAATTTCGGGCTCATAACTGAGTATCTCAGCAATACCACGCCTCGCTTAAATGATATTAGTGCAGAGGTCGCCACAGCCTCGCTCTACACACAACGCCATATCCCTATTTGTCCCATATTCCCATAACAGGTTATCATTCTCATCGCCCCCTTGGTATAACCGCAGACTCCGCACACTTCGTAACAAGATGAATAAGTTATGGAATACTTTCTTAAATACGCGTTCTCCTGTGGACTAGTCCAACTATGTCGGTTACTTTTACCAAGCTTTATAGCTCCCTTTACCACAATTACCTTGCCAAAGCCCAACATAAAATACATATTAGGCAGTTTACCTTTTTTAGGGGCTTTTCCAAACCTCTTCCCCACGGTCATTCCTGAAAGCATAATTCATGGCAAGATCTTGCCATGACATCAATTCAGCATCAACCGAGCTTCCGCGACCGAACAATGGATGGCACATATCCACCAACACATGCTAATCTTTCCGTGTGTTATCTTTGTACCCATCCATTGTCCTAGCAGTCATTTCGGGTTACTTGCACATCTGCAAGCCAGATTTTCAACGGCATGTACTATGATCTATCTTTCCTAAAGTAGAGAAGATCAAATTAAACATTGGCCTTTCAGACGCGCATATTTTCTTGGATATCAGCATGACCGATTTTATGATCCGTTGCCGTTTCTTGAAACGATCACCAGCATCGGTCATGACCACCAATATTTACATAAGCAACGAGTAGCCACGATTCTCACGCTGGCTATCGAAGCTGTTTTCGTTTACACAAAGTAAACACCCAAGCGGATACTTTCGCCTGACAGTACCCACAACGGCATTAACATATCCCTAAAACAACATGCATCGAATCATACATGACCGAAATATGTTTATTTTAAACGATCTAGTAACGGCCATACCCAATGTTTGATTCATTATCCCAAAATAGATTCCTGCCTTCGGCAATGGTTTTATTGACTCACGTCAATCAAAGAATCTATCCCTTGCGGATGGCGGCAGCTTATCTTGCCCATACATGTAGCAGCAGATTTGACCTGCAATATGAGTTTTTCCTGTTTCCCTTTCTTTTATGACCTTCACCACTGGCTGCCCTTCGGCGGCGAATCCCTTAGGTTCGTTTTTGTTGGATGTCTGTAAAGAGACAGTGTCTTGGAACTCGTGTGTGTAGAACGGAGACAGTTGGATCAGTGACAATTTTAGCTGCAGACGTCGGTGGAGTTTTTATGCAACCCGCATCCTTGCTGATGCCACCGTAAAAACCACCACAACCACAAATCTTTCTACCACTTTATCAACTATAAACGGAAATCAGATGCCTATCCCAACTCTCTTTTCTACGACTCAGCTACTTCATCTGACTCCCAAACCATAGCCAATCTTTTCGCGTCCTTCTTCAAACTTTCCTTTACGGACGACTCGTTCAAGCCTAACCCCTCTTACTTTACTGGCACGTCGGAATTCTCCCTTGGCCCACTCATCCCTCTACACATTCAACAACACCAAGTTAAAGAAAAACTTGAACAACTGAAAGACGATTTCAGTCCCGGCCCAGACGGACTCCCTGCTATCTTCTTAAAAAAATGCTCCTCTTCTCTCTCTCTCTCTCCCGCTCGCGTCAGTCTTCAATCTATCCCTTGCACAAGGTCTATTTCCCGACATTTGGAAATCCTCCTACATAACCCCCATACATAAAAAGGGACCAAAAAACAATATATCCAATTATCGTCCCATTGCTTTCGCACATTCCTAAACTGTTCGAAGGCCTTCTATACGAAGCGTTATGTTTTCGCTGCACTCCCACCATCTCTCCTAACCAGCACGAATCTTATCCGGCAGGTCCACTACTACCAACCTTGTCGAATTTACATCCCACACACTACTTGCCCTAGCAAACGGCGATGAGGTTGATGTAGCCACTACCGACTTCAGCAAGGCCTTCGACAAGATTTCCCATAACCTCATTCTCTTTAAATTATCTTCCCTCGGTTTTGAACCGCTGTTGATTAAGTGGATCTCATCCTACCTTAACTCTCGAACCTGTCGAGTGCGATTTAGATCCACCCTCTACGATCCTTTCTCTCCAACCTCAGGTGTCCCCCAGGGCAGTCATCTCGGCCCCCTACTATTTATCCTTACCATAAACGACATAGGTTCGAGCATCAATCACTCCCTCATCTCGGTTTACGCGGATGATACCAAAATCTTCAAGACAATCCGCTCTCCCCTTGACTCCTCACTTCTCCAATCGGATCTTGACAGCTTTTCGACATGGTGCCAAAATAACTGCCTAGATTTGAATATCGCCAAATGTCACACAATCACCTTCTCTCGGAAACGCTCCCCCTCCCAGCCACGTTCCTATCTCTTGCTAGGCCAACCGATAGCATCGGTTGAGTCAATCTGCGTCCTATGTGACAAGGAACTTAGATTTACCGCACATATCGATAACACAATCCTAAAAGCCAACGCCGCCCTCGGCTTTGTAAAACGCTGGTCGAAGGAATTCCTAAACCCCTACGTCACCCGATCCCTCTACACAACTTTTGTCCGGCCACTACTCGAATATGCCAGTCGGGTCTGGTCCACGTATCAACAGTCTCACATTCGTAGGATCGAGGACGTTCAACGTCGTTTTTTGCGCTTCGCCCTCCGTGGACTGAACTGGGAAAACCCACTCATTCTCCCACCATACACAGACCGGCTCCTTCTAATCAATCTTAACACGCTTGAAGAGCGCAGAATCCATGCGGACATCATCTTTATCCATCGCCTTCTGTCAGGTTCAATCAATTGCCCATGCTTGCTCTCCTCTTTATCATTTTATACAAACCCCCGTAATGTGCGGAACCCTCGTCTGTTTTACGTGCCCACTCATCACACGTCTTACGGCGTTAACGAGCCCATCTCGCGTATGCTACGACATGCCAACTCTTTCCCCACCTCCTTTGATTTCAACCTCTCCACTCCTGCCCTCAAACGACGTCTCAGAATAAACCCGTCCTAACCCTACCCTCCTCAATTTCAAATCTCTCCCCCAGCTCTCCAGCACCGCCCCTTACCACTGTGTAGACGTACCCCTCACTGTCACACCCCAAGCCCTCTTCTCCTTCCGTGTTTTCTTTTTTTTTCTTCTTTTGTTTTTTTAATTATATATATATATTTTTTTTTATTTTTATTTACTTTTTTTTCTTTTTTAACTACTCGTACTACTTTAGTTTTTAAGTTAGTCTGTAAGTTGTTATATTATATTAGCTTAAGTTGCTTGGATTAAGCCTAAATAAATAAATTCATTTTCCCAAATTCATTTTCTACGGATGTCGATTCCACCTTCGGACGGATCATGCCGCTCTGAAACGGTTGTTAAATTTTAAGAATTCGGAACCGCTATCCCAATCACTGCATACAAATCCCCGTAATGCGCGGAACCTTCGTCTGTTTTACGTGCCCGCTCATCACACTTCTTACGGCGTTAACGAGCCCATCTCGCGTATGCTACGACATGCCAACTTTTTCCCCACCTCCTTCGAGTTCAACCTCTCCACTCCTGCCCTCAAACGACGTCTCAGAAGAAACCCGTTCTCACCCCACCCCACCACAATTTAAACCTTTCCCCCTAGATCTCCAACCCTGCCCCATACCAGTACGTGGACGTGCCCTTCATTGTCATTGTCTCAGAAAAGCCGTATTTGCCTCCCCCACATACACTTGACCTTCCCTAGCCTCCCACCCCCACCCCCCCCCCCCCCCCCCCCCCACCTTTCGCTCAGTCTTTTTCACCTCCTGGTTTTTCTCTTTTCTTTTTTATTCTCCTTCTCACTATAGATTTAAGATAGTCTTTAAGGTTCTTTTTATATTAATTAATTTTAAGTTTATTGATTAAATTTTCTGCCCTCACTAAACTAAACTAAAAACTAAACTAAGTAAAAGGTAGGAGATAAATAAAATAAATGAAGGCGATGCATGACTGAACGGTTTAAAAGGGAAAAATAATAACAAACAAAACAAGCAAACACGAACTATTTGATATGTTTAGTACTGTTTGTAGCTCCCAATTAAAAAAATACAATAGACACAAAGAAAACAGAAGCTAATTTGTATACGTTAAGAGATCGATAGTGAAACGACAAATAGCAAAAACTCAGTGTAAAAATCGATCAAATAAAGAAAGCTTTATACAACAGAACTTCCCCCCGTGGCTTTTATTTATCGCTCTTTCCTGGCGCGCGGATTTCGGAGGCCAATTGTTGTGAAGGACTCGTTGGTGGGTGATAGGAACCCGTGCCATACGCCGACACACCAATCTAAACCCCCACACTGGTGACCCCTTGTTAGACAGTGAACTTGCCACCTTCTGAACAGTCAGTGACAATCCCTCGGAACTGAGTGGAAGCAGTGATAAACCCCTAAAATTCAAAAATTAAAAAATTCCAATCTAATCAACGTTACAGCGACGCAGCGCAGCCACCCCAGCATCATCGGACCAGGAAGGGTGTGATCAACATCACCAAACAACTCAACAGGAACCCCTCGTTTTTGTAAGTCTGTGGCGGTGCCGCCAAACCCCACGGTTCACTTACCTAAAACCCCCATAACTGCCATCCAATTTCCTAACTTCACTAATACAATCGCATTAGTACCTGAAAATGCTTCACGCATCATATAGATCAAGTCAAGGATCTTAAAGTCTCTGTCAAAGAAAACTTACCTTTGATGCCTGCTCTTCGCATATAATTTCCCGTAAGAATCCTTTCTTTACCTTATCAGGCAGAACTCCCATTATTACCACCCAATCTACATCAGTTTCCGCTAATGCAACAGCATTAGCACCTGCAAATGCTGCACGCATTAAGCTTACCGAATATATTTATATTCAAGCTTCTGCAAAAGAATTCTTACCTGCAAGCATAAAATCCCCTATAAGAGTTCTTTATCTTATCCTAAATTACCTGAAAGGAAATTCATCGGTTCATATATAATACAACCGTATAATCAGGAAACCTTACCCTTGAGTTGGTTTATCCCAGCTTCATCATGTGCATCATAAATCACCAGACAAACACATTGGCTGGCGACCTACACCCAAGGGACTAAAACAAATACACACATCTCTTGGCACCAATTAAATCCTACAGCATAAGCAAATGCAAATAGGAATTCAATACTTACCCTTACCAGTGATGCCATAAACACCATTTCCTGGTAATCTAGCCAAAACCTATTAATACCATTTTTTCATTGCGCCGCGTCTATTTATTTAGCCTCGACGCACATCTCAAACAAAGATGCAACTAGCATCCGACGAGTTTCGGTTTTGTTTGTTTTACCAGACTCGCATCCCATGAATGCACCTCTTCCTTTCTTTGTTTAGATTCCTTCCCATGGTTTTGATCCATAAAAGAACCAGTTTACACACATATATGTGTAGTGTGGCGATCTTCCGTATGAGATCTGTTGGTTACCCCAAAGAGAGACTTTGCGTCTCTCTTGGAACAGGAAATACATTTAAGAGAGCCAGCTTCACTGACCGAATTCCCTAGTCAGCGAATTTATATCGCCAAGTCCTTTTCCATCTGCCGACGACAACAGTCATGCGGACTTCCGCTCCCGTTCCGCGGACGGGAGCGATAGTAACGAGTCTAGTGTGAAGTACCAGGAGACCAGTGTACGGAATTAAATAGTGAATGCCTTTCACCAAATAATTAAGACAGTGTTCCAGTTTTCGCTCGTGAAGTGAATAAAAAATTTGATAACAACTGCGTGCTTTTTATTTTTGTTTGTCCGGTGTTTGTGCTTTTCCGCTCGATGTTCGACTTGTTGCCTTTACACCGGAATTTATAGTGACGATGGCGGAAGGAAGTGAATCAGCGTCGTGCGCCGGCGCACCATACTTCCCCGCCACAAGTCCTTCAATTAATTATTTGGTTTAGTTGTGCAACTGTGTCCAACTTAATTAAGTGTGCATCAAATAAACCCAAATACCGAAATTAGTGTGTAACGCAAAGTTTCTTAGTCTGGCAAACCATCCGCTATTAATAAGACAATGAAATCGAAAAATTTTGAATACTGAAACATAAGTTCTTCTTGTAATTTATCCAATACATAACAAATAAACATAAATTTGTCAATTAATGCGTTGCACCGTTTTACAGTAAAACAAGACCAAATTATAATATACAACCAAATACAGTAATTAAACTAAAATAAATAACAACACACTTGCAACCACCAATCACTTCCGAGAAGAAATTGTGTAGGCAACCGTCACCTACTTAAATAATAAAAGATTAAGAGAAGGGTAAAACTAGAAAAATTACACTTAAAGGCAAACAATTAACATTTACAAAAAAAAAAAAAAAAAAAAAAATTAAAATCCAAATCAAACTAAGAAGGAAATTCCTCAGACAAAAACTATATCTGTATTTCTATATAACTTTTTACAACCCTTTATACAAATCAAATTGAAATAGCTCGAAACCGTCCTATTAAAACTAGATATAATTTAAATTACTACAATTATTTTGATTCCTAAATTTTGTAAACGGTTATCGATTGGAAGGGTGTTTTCGCTAAACCTGTAACGAATTTCCTTAAGACACACAATCACAGCAAGAAAACTCAAACCCCGTTCCGCTCATATGTAATTGCATTTTTTTTTAATATAACAGCAATCATCTCAGGCATAAAAAACACGTTGCCTTCCCTTTTTTTTTTCTTTACGTTTCTTGAACTCAAATTTAAACCCTTCCATACTAACTTAATCCAATACATTAAAACAGTAAATTTATGCTATTATAACAAGAAACTAAAAACTATTGTAAGCCCCCTTCCGGGCCCAAACCAACAACAACATTACGGTTAAACCATACTTTAAAATGACCATGTCATAACAATAACAAGGCGGCGAAAACCAAAATTATTAAAACTAAACTAGGCGAAAGAACCTTATTAAAATTATAAACTATCGTGAACCCCTTCTGGGTACAATCTGTGTAAAACACCTTATTTACAGCACTCGCGACACTACTCGACTCCTTCGACGACACTGAATCTTGCCCGACACTCTCGCGGCTCCCCTCGACTCT
Organism: Microdon myrmicae; assembly: GCA_963931805.1. NCBI lineage: Eukaryota > Metazoa > Arthropoda > Insecta > Diptera > Syrphidae > Microdon > Microdon myrmicae. Next base: position 65,751,169 of record OZ007502.1, read on the forward strand.
CCACGCCGCCTTCGCCCCTTTGCTACTCACGCAGACACGACTCGACTCTTTCCAACCTTCTCAACTCCGGCTCCCCTTTAGACCGCGGTACCAGGGTGCCCACTACATGAGCCGGTACCACACAGCTGGGACAGCCGCGATCCGATTCCCCCGCGTTCCAGGACGCTTCCAGCGTCGAACCCAGTCTCTACCCCCCCCCCCCCCCCAATATCAAGTTCCCTCCCTTCTACGAAGAGGACGTAGAGCAATGGTTTGCCTTAGCAGACCGCATCTTCCGGGTCGCCAACATGCACGACGAGGAACTGCGTGCAGTTAAGCTAACGAACGCATGTTGCACACATCATTAGGTCAACCGACCCCAACCCCTACAGCAACACGTGGGACACCGTCCCAGTAGTCGACAACACCGCTTGGCAAGCGAGACCAACCTTTCGGGAATGAAACCGTCCCTATTCCTGGCCCATGTACGCTCAATAGCGGGGACCAGGATCTCGGATGATTTCGTCAGGCCTCATTTCCTGAGACGCTTCCCACAGCACCCCCGCGCGGTACTAATAGCCCAGCGCAACCAGAGCTTGGGCTACCTATCTAAACTCGCTGACGCGATTATGGAAAACTCTGACCAACAGTCTTAACCCCTCGCATACCAAGTAGCGGCAATTAATCAGCACGCCCCTCCGCCTACACGGCACCCTTCAGTTCCCCCGGCAGCACCCAGGATTCCCCGGGCAACGCCATCCTCGCAGCCACCCACACACTCCAGAAGGCCCGCCTCCCCAGCGGACCCAAGACAGCAGGCCCAGCGAGTCACCCACAGACCACTCCCCTGCACACGTGTCTACATCCGACCTCCACGCGTTACAGGCCTCACTCCGTCGCGAACTAAACCAAATTCGCGCGGAGGTACGAAGCGCCCATCGAACCGCTCACACCCAACGGGTAGGTCGACCCTCGCTCCTTCAGAACACCACACCAGTGGATCGACCCATGAGGCATCAAGGCGCTCGTGGGTTGTACTCGATGACCGCACGCATCGCGTGCAGTTTCTGCCATAGAATATGCCGCTTGTACGACGAGTGCCTAAAAAGGCGAAACACGCCTTTCTGTCGGGAATACCGGCAGTATGGCCACGACATTGTAGAATGCCGTGCGCACCATACCCCCCTCCCACAGAATAGTACACCGCACCAGCAGAGGCAGTCCCACAGGAAAGTGTAGCGTTCTACGAACGCACAATTCCGCGCAGGTAAGGTTCCTACCTTCAAGGAACTTACTTACCTTACCTGTCTGTTTGTATTTCACACCCATTAGAAAGATCTAATGGATTTCGGGTGCATTGACAAAAGTCAAACAAAACCCATGAACCATGCATCCATGCAAATTGCAGGATATCTTTCGGCCTTCGCGCCAGATGTGTTATGTAAATAACGCGGCATACAATCGACAACCGTCGAACTGAATTTCGACCACCACCACGGATGGTGATAATGATGTTCGATGATGAGCGAGTTTCTTCTTTCAGGAATGAAAAATCACCCCTGGGACGTGATAACATGCTGCTAACAGAAATTCGGAAGTTCTGTTAGCAGAGCAATTAGGGAAATTTTTCCGTGTAGATACAGATACCAGTTTGGAATCTGGATATCTGTGTGGGCAGACAAGCAGTCTAATTCTGATCGTCAACGAGACGACAGAGTCTACTTCGAGTACCTTAACGACGAGGTTGAGACCGAACACGATTAAAGGAAAAGGGAGTCGTTGTCGTGTATCGCGAGTAACGTGTGCGAAGAAAGGACGAGAGTAATACGTGTCATCGAGTTAATTAAGCGCGGTATTAAACGAACAACAGTTTATGTGTTAATAACGAAACAGTTTTTAATAAAGTTTAAATAAGGGTTGTAAATAACCCTCCGGGAAACAAAGTTTGCGTTTCATTTGTGTCAAATCCGCTCCGGTGCTGTTTTGTTTTTCGGTGAACAGTGTTCGGCGGAACACCCATTCAGACATTCCACAAATCCGGGAAAAAAGCACACCCGGGACCACACCAACCCTCTGCCTCCCCAAACCCAACTCTATCAACCATCCGAATGGCTAGCGGCCAAATCGGCCGTACGGACCACACGTGGGACAAATGCGGAAAAAGGGTAAGGGAAACAAAGACCAATAATTCCGCAGTAACGCCCACCCCAACACCAACCCGCAAGGCCAAGACTCCACGTCAACGCCAACGACCAGGAAACGGCACTCCTACCAAGGGCGGAAAACAACTCGCCATACCACCGTATGGACGGAAAATTCCGACCCTCAAACCGAATCTCCTCCACCCCGCACACGGCACCCTGCCCCTGCGAAGAAGAATAAACTCTGGCCTCCAAGCTCCACCATCCCACACACGTAACTTCGTCACGGCAAATACGAGCGAGGTACTGACAAGCCACCACCTACTCGGCCATCATACCTGTTGGTCAATGCAGACCACAACAGACCACTGGGTCATACCGCAACCCCCTTTCCCCTGCCGGCAACACACGCGACACCAACAACCAGGTCGACTCCCAACGACGACCCAAGCCCAGCCACAACCCAGGAACGCGTCAACACAACAGTCCCAATTCCTGCCACCTTGCCTTCAGCGAGAAACCAAACCCACCAGACCCGTAGCTACCTAACTCGCCGACCTACCCCTGCCGCCCTACTTTTATTTCGTGACTACGTCACTGCGGGGAGTACTGTGCGGTTCTCTATACCAACCCACAATGCCAACCAATCTTGACCGCTAACAGCGCGTCACCTCAACCCAACTCCCCATTCAAAACCTGCAATACACACGTTCGCACCAATGCAAAACCTGCAAGCGCATCCATCCCGAACTTGCAAGAATTCTTCTCCCTTGTTTTCACCACGAGAGAAACACTTTCTCTCGAGGAAACTCACCCCATTAGCGAATGTATATCGCTAAGTCGTATTCCAAACACCGATCCGGACGGTTCGTCTTCCGCTCCCCGTATCGCCGGGGATGCGTAAATATCGTGTGTCTAATAGTTCGGTTAATCAGTAATCTAATTAAATGCAGTAAGATTTGTTGCGAATAAAAAGAACCTTTTTAAAACATACAAAGTCGTGCGATTTTCATCCCCCGAGCGTTATACCCATCGTGACCATTGTAAACTAAATATATGTGCATAGATAAAAGTGAAATAAAAGAACATTTGGTTACAGAAGTCCCACAGAGTGTTTTATTTCTAGGACTTACTGCGTTGATTTCTTTGGTCTGGGAACATTTTGCTGCGGTGTTCAGTGCGTGACAATTTTCCAGTTTATTAATGGGTGGAACTTTATAATAAACGGGGAGTGGGACGAAGTAGAACTCGCACCCATGCCGATGGCACGACTTCGTACCTCCACACTACTCTCTCGTATCCCCCATAATGACCATATTTCTCTTGTGTTGCTAGAGGCAATGCTGAAACAGCCAATAGTGACCGATATCGCCATTATTGGAAAACTTTCTTGCAGACGAATTGGATCAAGAAGTCCTATAGAATATTTGGTTCCTGAAAGGTGGTACAACAACTCACTTGGATCGTGCTACGATGCAATTTTTGCGAGAAAATATTCCCAGCCAAATTATATCAAAACGGGTTGATAATGACTGGCTCCCTCGGTCCCCTGTTTTGGGTCCGTCTCGAAGGCGTGGAGCATCAAACCTGCCGCAATCTTATTGCCTACCGACAACATTCGAAATAAAGTTGCTAAAATAACTGCAAAAGTACGCGAAAAATATGCTTAAAGGGGCTCACTTTTGCCCTGAGGCAGCCACTTCACTAACATCACATCTTTCATAATGTCAAAAGTAAAATACAATGTATTAAACTCCACTTAAAAGTTATTAAAATTAAACATCAACCTCGAACATAAAAAGCACCCTGTATTCAATGAGTGAACTTATCGGTGTGTAATTAAATTCAAATTTAATAAATTATAAATGCGTTTGTTGAATGTACGACCACAGGGAAACTCGTCGACGCAGGACGAATCATTTGAATTTCATCCAGATTGCTTGTGTGCAAATGATTCTGCTTTCGTGGTGTCAGTGTGGTAAATACGTTCGTTGTTTTTTTGTTGCTTTTGTTCTGCCGTGTGCAGATTCATGTTAGTTTCTTTGGTTTATTTGTCCATTGATTATATCTCGTGTGTTCAATAAATAATTACCGTTTATGTTTGAGCTACTTTCCTCTCGAGGGCTCGTTACTCAATATAGTTAATTCCCACCTAATAGAAGTGATTAAGGACACTGTCAACTAGTTCAGGTACATCCTTGTAGCGGTGATCCTTCATAATATCAAGTGTAAATTAAAAGGGAATGTACTATTAATTTGTTGCTGTTGTAGTCGTGCAATTCTACAATTAAATGATATTAGTCTCAACCGACACACACAATTCTTTATTATAACAATGTATGTGTCTGCTGCCGAGGAACGTACGACATGAACATTGGATAACGAAACAATTTATTAATTTAATGAGATGGTTAAGATCATTGTTATTTATCGAAAGAAACGAATTTAATCGAATCACTACCGTCGATGTCATTCCCAAGCATATCTGTCAAGATAAATCACAATGCGAGACTAATATGGCAGAAGGTGTCGAAGAAACTGAGAGCAACAATCACCATAGCAAAGCAGATACACCAACTATGCTAGGAACCTTGATACCCTGTGAAGCAGCAATATCAGCATCATTTGTCGGTATCAGACGTGAATTCGAAACATAAACTCAAACACAACTTAGTAGCTCCAAATTCTGGTGGGGGTATTCAAGCATTTTCGCTATTACCAACACCGTCTCCATCTTCGCCACCTTCGTAGTTAACGCCCGCCACAATCGTGATTAATTCTATATCAGCTGCCAAACTCCCAATGGCCAATTTGTCATCTGCGTCCTCAACATCCTCAATATCATCATCGATATCCTCGTTGTCTTCCTCATCATCGTCATCAGCATCGTCACCAAACTCATCATCGTCGCCAAACCCATCATCGTCTTCTGCTTCAGCATCGTCTGCAGCTACTACATCAGCTACTGTAGCTGTTTCGTCAGTTGGTGATATTAGTATAGACAAATCGCCATCACAGTACCAATCGGCGTCATCACCACCAGTTGGGATCATCTCCAGTCATATGCATTCTTCTCATTTACAACAGCACCAGCAACAACAACAGTCAAGGCAACAACAGGCGCAGAGTTAACCACGGCTTCAGTATCATTCGATCAATATTAAATCTGAGTGATGAGTTGTCACTGGATACATTCTCTCCAGCATAGTTTCTATTGGAAAATGAACCATGACGCCATAGCCACCAGCCACTATCCACGAGGCCACGCCTGCATCAGAAGAAACTTCGGTGTAGATTTTCGGTGACCCTCTCCACATGCACTACATTCTTGTTTGTATTGTTCCAGGTAATCGGTTGGGCGAGGTATCATCCCTACAACGTCCTCCTCTCTTTACTTCAATATTTAGTGATCTTCCATCGTCCTATCACCACCGATTACGACCAGTCGTCCTCGGATCAGCTCTCGCCCTGACTTATATCAGGACGACTATCTAACTTCGGCTGTGATTGTAGCAGCTAACGCCAATATTGTGACCTCAAATGCGGACCCGAAGGAGCGCCCGTGCGCCATCGTGGTAGGTGTTCACTCCGATACAGGCGGTTGACAGTAAGTCAACCTTTATACAATTCGTGATGGCGGCTTGAGGCAGAAAGATCTCTGACTTCTGCTCGGTCGGTTGTCCTTAGTCTTCGCTTATACCAACCTGTCAGCGTCGGCCTCGTAGTCTCCTCTCGTAACCACCCTCGTTGCTGGCATCTGCCCTCGACGTTTCTCGACCCGAGGTCGCTACTATCTCTCTGTGTCTTTTCGTCCCGATCGACCCTGTCAGGTTACAAAATCAGGGCTCGACTGACCCTTTCAGGTTTCGATCTCGGTGAGATGACACCTCGATCTGTTGCTGGCCAGCATATAATTATTCGCAACACAGAGCTCTTCATCACATATAGTTCGAGGCAGCGACGTTGGGCCCGTCCATCCGTTCTCTCTTTCAGGTTACAGTCGACGCAACAGCAAATTTTGCTCGATAGATGTGTCCCTTTGTACATGAGATGCTCATATATGTAACAGCGTTTTTGTACTATATATGTGTTTTTCTAATCGAATGAGAACCTCGCGGCTTAACAGCGCCTACGACCGGTAATTACTCGCAATTGTAGTAGCGTCACTTGGGGGTATATTATTTTTGTTCTTTATGAACCAGATCTCTTCATAGATCCCCTAAGTTCGTCCGTTGCGGTCGTCACCGTGCTTCCGGAGTGAACCTGTGGCGGTTCCGCCAAACCCCACTGCCTACTTACCTGAAGAACCCCCATCCCTATAACCCAATCTGCATAAGTTTTTGCTAATGCAATCGCATTAAGCACCTGTAAATGCTTCACGCATCAAATAGATCAAATTTATAATCTAAAAGTCTTTAGTCCTCGCTTAATTTACGTCTTTCTTGGAATAGGAAAATGCACCCCCTAATTAAGAGAGCCAGTTTCACTGGCCGAATTTCTTTTGATAGCAATTGAATATCCCGGAGTCGTTTACCATCTTCCGACGAGCCGGTCGGCCTGTCTCCCGCTCTCTGTCGCGCGGCGGAGAAGCGTAAATACCCCGGAGTCGAGTAATTAGTGAGTCAAAAATAATTGCGGTACAAGTCGAGCTTGAATCGTGTTGTTCTACGGTGCAGTCTACTTTTCAAATATAAAGGCATTATGTTAAAATAAATCGGCGCAAGGCTAATAACCTTGCCCGTAAAAATAAATTATTATGGAAAATTTAACAAGCCTCGACACTTGCTAAATAAGGCCAAGGCCGGATCCCGGTTGTAGTGCCGATGATGATGATGATGATGTTAAAATAAATACTCACAGTTTAAGTTTTGATTAAAGAACAAAGTGTAAAACTATAACATAAGTGAAACATTAATAAAAGACCAGTGAACCGAGTGCCCATGCTTGGTACAATACTTTCCACCACACAAACCGGGTAGAGTAGCGACCGATCGTTGTTTGGAAAATAGTGTTCTTGCAACCCAGCGGCTTCTGTCGGCTTCCGTGGGACAGGTGATGCCCAGTAACATCCTTTTCGTACATAACACTCTATAGGTGTAGGTCGGAAGCTTACCCCTGAAGAACTCGCGCAAGAACTTTGTCAAAATCTTACTCTAGTTCGTATTATATATCAATATAAAATATCGTATGACGCTTTTTAGGAGATAGTATGAATTGGTACTTTCGGCAAAGAGATTTGCTGATGAGCAGCTGATAAAGTTAAACGTATTTAGTAACATGCACAGCTCGTCCATCATTCGTTTCTCGACTGTGTGGTGGTGTGTTATTTCTCTTTGGCAGTAGTATCAAGTGCTGAAATTTCCATGTACAAGGAAATCTTTCATCATATAAGTACTTCTGGATTGTAGATTTAGGTATTCTCAGTTTGGTCTTAGAGCAGGTTCATTTCTCTTTGGCAGTAGTAGCATGCACAAGGAAATCTTTCATCTTGTAAGTATAATGTCGCGCAAAATTAATCACCCAATTTGGTTTTTGAATTACTTTTTTACTAAATAAAAAAAAAACGGTTTTGAATGGTGGAAATCTGTATTTGGACTTTTATAATTTCTTCTGTTAAGTGGGAAAGATGATATCCGTCAAGTGGCTGCCGCCAGTGTTGATACACATTTGTACCCGTTTTATCCCTATCGCATTTTCCATGACTTTCCGCAAGATTTGCGGTGATAACTCTTCGCATTACTGTCGAATATTCTCCTTAGGGGCTGCGATTGTCTAAGGCTTGTTGGCATAAACCCGCGACTTCAAGTAGCCCCAACGATAGAATTCTGGGATGGTTAAATTGGGCGATCTAACTGGCCATGCCAAATCGCCAAAACGGGAGATTACGGGACCAGGAAACGCTTTCTTCACAAGATCCATCGTGGCTCATGCTGTATGTGTGGTTGCACCGTCTTGTTGAAACCACATGTTCACCAAGCCCCGCTCATCCAATTCCGGCAGTAAGAAGTCGTTTATTATGGCCCTATAGCATTCACCAATAACAGTGACCGTATTTCCGACGGCGTCCTCAAAAAAATACGGCCCATTCACTCCTGCCGCGTGAACTCTGCACCACACAGTGGCTTTGAGTGGATGTAAAGGCTCTTCGTGCATCAAACGGGGATTTCAATGTCCCAGAAATGAAGATTTGGCTTATTGACGTAACCGCTTAAGTGGAAATGCGCCACGTCGCTCATGATGGTTTTCGACACAAAGTTTGTGGCGGTTCTTTAGTGCATTCCCAAAGAACCACTCGTCCTCTTTAAATTAACCACCTTCCTCTTCCCATACAAAGCCATTGTACGTACCTGCAATTTTCGGCAGCGTAAGCTACCAGCAGCACTTTCCATACCTAAAAGAAAACCTACCCGACGACATGCATACATTCTGAACTTTTCTGGTTCATACTCCATGAACCAGTTCATCTCCTATCGGCTCAGTTTGTCTTCAATTACCGATAAACAAACGCTGGCCAGCGTATTGCGGACACAGCTGCCATCGATATACCTACTTAATCGTATATCTTATCCTACCCTAAGGTCCGCTTTAGTGCGACCAATTCCCTAACCTTTACCCATCCATGCAATTGATTTGAGCATGAACGTGATCGTTTTTTTACTCACGTTCATGTCCCATGAATACCCATCATCCAACCCGAACAAACAACCATAACCACCGTCGCCGAGTTTTCTGTAGACGTAACGTCCAGGACCAATTTCCCCCATTCTGATTCAGGGCCATTTGGCAAGAGCAAACAGATTCCCAATCTCTGGTCGAGCTGTTGACACCAGTAGATATTGCCTACATCGGTATTTCCAAGGAATCTTAGGCAAATACAATGACGACCCCTTTTTAACATAGGCACATCATGTATATCATGCGTGTCACCATTTGACCTGCGAAATAGCGTTTTTGTTTACTTTGAAAAAAAGATCTATTCCGTTCCTTGGCATACATCATCAACGATGTATGGGTACATCGCCGCAGCCCCTGATGATCGCGCATTTGTGTAATCAGGTGTCCGCCGATCATCGTTTTAATCGCAGGGCATCGATCTACACAGTCAAGTGGATCCGTTGCTCCTCCCCTATCGATGCAATTCGCGGCCATTGAATCTGATGGATGTGAGTTGCGTCGAAGAGTCAGATTTTATCATCAGTCGGGCGCGAACCTATTCTCTTTTCAAGTGCGAGTTATTTGGTCGCAGTTGTAAAATATAGAAGTGAGTCTTGAGGGTTGTCACCACTGGAGGTTTTTAATCGTGCGCTTACCGCCAATCGGTCGTTCGGTAATTAATGTTCCTACCCGAGTGTCGGCAAAAAATCAGTATTGCAATAGCTGTGTCTGGAGAAAATCTAGTTCGTTACCTGTTCTCGTGAAATTTGTGTTAAGGCGATGTCTGGTATATCTTTGTGTGACTATTTGTGTTTGTTTTCTTTTTCGGTGTACAAAGATTTGATATTTAAAAAAATTCATAATTTTCAAAGCTGTGGATCATGTCTAGTTAACAAAAGAGTTCTTATAATTTGGACTAAACAATTAAACAGCAACGTGTTACACGATAAACAAAGCAATAAAAACATTAACATCAAAATCACTCTGTGTCTTTTATTTTCCATTTCGACTGGTGCTTGTTAGTTTGTTTCGGGAAGACGATTTTTGCCCAGACATTGTTGGCGGTGAAGTGAAACAGCGCCCCTGCCTTGGCATTCTAACTTCAACCGCTACAAGTCGTCCTCTTCGTTCTTAAGATTAAGGATTGACAGCAATTCACACGCGACTGACGGTCAACAAGCGTTAACTGATGCACTGTTTGCACTTGTGTGGGAGCATGTGTAAGTCTTTCACAAAAATTCGCTGTAGGGTCCGTCAGGTGATGCCCAATTGCGTGACCCGTCGTCTAGTTGATGTTTCTTCGTCCGCAGTGACATCGGCTGCCATAGCCGCGATATTTTCGGTCGAACGACCAGTCCGATGGCGGACACGCCCTGCATGGTCTCCTGTGCTTCCAGTCGCTTCAAGTCGAGTAGCTAACTGCCGGAATGTTTGCCCAGTTGGCGCGACACGATTAGGACATTGACGTCGAAAGTCACGCTGCGCTAACACCACCGACCGGTTACTGGCCAAAAAAATCGACACAATTATTTCACGCTCTTGCGGAGTATAGCGCTCCATTTCTTGTCTGTTTGTATACTGCAGCTGTCTAGTTCACAAATATTAAATATGATTGACGTACGACGCCATTTGCAAAAATTATAACATCCTCCGATAGGGTGATTAATTTTGCGCCACCTTGTACTTCTGGATTGTAGATTTTGGAATTACCAGTCTAGGTTTTAGAGCAGGATTGACTGCTTTCTTTAGAATGTTGTCGCACCCAGACGGCCTCTAATTACGTATTTTGTGGCATGCTCTCTATATATCCTTTAGCCTCACTCTTGGGATGATTCAGATTCCAAGGCAAATGGTCAGGTTCTACACTGTTTAATTAGTTGCCTAAAAAAAGAGTTGCATGTTGTCTTATGTGTTTTCAGACTACGCTAACATTCTTTTGGTGGTATGCCAAGAGTTCGTATTCGCTTTTACATACATTTTTTTGAAACGTCTTTCTTTGTTGTATTATTGTACAAGTTATTGTACACCTTAGTTTGTGCTTTAGCAGTGGCAGTTTATCAACGTGCTCTTGGAAATCGGCTTTTCCTCTTAACTTCTTCATTTTGTCCGCCGATTGTATTCTTATTGACCAACTCCCATCTCTCAGTATTGCATCACATCCTATATTTACAAGGATGTGGTCATTTGACTTATAAATAAGTGGAGCTTTGTATCCTTATCCTAGGATTTCCAATATAATAGGACCTTGAATAATTTGGGCTCTAACCCATACGGCCCAATAGATTTTAGTTTTGACACTTTCCTGGTATTTTCAAACATTTCGAATATGTTGTGTAATCAACTCCTAATAATTTTCCTATGTCAGATAATGTCTAACATTGGTATCGCGATCTGATGGAAACGCGAGGACTTATTCAAGGATGGAATGATATAATTTAATGAACGTGGAAGAGGGATAATAATTCACTCAAAAATTAGAAAAATTTCGAAATACTCCGTTTTATGGCACATAAAAAACCTATGAACTTGAACCAAACCATAAGACGGTTGCTATTTACAAGTGTGAGCGAAATGAAATTATTTGGAAGAGATCTTAGATCCACAAGCAAATAGAAAAACAGAATAAATAAAAAACCAGATTCTGAACAATGAAAGCCTTTTCCACTTTCTTGATTCTATTGTTAAATTATTTCAAATAAATGACACATAACTATTAAGCAACACCATTAATTGAAAAGCGCCACCATAAGCACAAATCCTGGGTATACCAAATCAAAATAGTTTCATTTATATGCTAAATGGCAACAACAAATAGACCCGTTGAAGGGTGGAGTAAGGATATTTATGAAACATTCGGAATGGCATCCCTTTACAAGGGAGAGACTTGCTTCACCATCTCGTATTGAGAACATGTACCAACTGTCGTCGATCTGGAGTTAAACTCGTCCAGTCGCGTGCTTGCGTAGTTTAGCATTACTTATGTTAATAATAAGACAATCTTAGTCGTTCAGAGCAGCCCAGTTTTGTGTGATACTTTTCCGGGTAACAATTTAACTCCAGAAAAGAAATTTCCCCTGGGTGTAGTTCTGATAATTGAAGTACGTTCGCCTTGATCCGACACGCCAACCTCGTTCCAGTCAAGGAATCGCTCCTATTTTTCGTCGTTTCATTCTACATAAGCTTTTAATTCAGAGGTGCGTAATTGGGTATCTTTTACCAACCCTACAGTAACAGAATTTTGTATTCGTATCTTAACTACATCGAGGATGTGATGAAGCTGTAAGCTTTTGTGAAAAAAAAAACTGGAACTGAGATTGTACTGATACGATGACTTTGAGAGAAGCGGCGACAAAAATTAAATACATTAAAATTAAAAACCCTCTTTTCGTTGGTTAGGCAGTGTGGGGGACTAAACATATGGCAACTAACGGATTGGGAATTTTTAATGGAGCAGAGAGACCTTTTAGAATTTGTGAAGAAGAGATATAACATACGATGAATTAATTCGCGGAAGTAATCTGTGCCACGTTTGTGGTGATCTGGTGCAAATATGCTTACTTCATATTTTTAAGATTCTTTAAAGTACAAAAATGTATGCGATAGTTAGTTGTTGAATAACGATACTGTACCCTACGATAGAGTAGAAGGTAATGCAATCGACAGAGACAGGAATCTTCCTTTCCAGGAATTGGTTGAGTGCGATAGTTGCTGACCTTCATCTATTTCGCAATAGGTCTTTGGTAAACGACAGATGAAAGAACTTTCGCAAAGGCTTATGGAGAAAAAGATAGCACTCTGTTCCGACTCTAGAACCCCTCACCTAAGGTTAATAAGTAACAAATGCTTTTCATCATAAAAGTACTAACTCCTCATGTTGTCTTCTCCTGTGCGGCAATCTCCTAATATGGCAACTAATGGATCGGGAATTCAGCTGGTCAATAGAAGCGAATGTTGAGTCGAGCGAACTTTTGTTCAGTAGCCGAATGCTTTATCACCACAAGGCTCGTATCCAGGAAACCCCAAAAGAGAAATAGTAATTACTATAAAATGCATGAAGGCGGTATACCGGTGTAGAGGCTTCAAATAATCGGTTTTTTTGTTGTCTTAGTCAACAGTACACCACTTGTAGAATATGCTCCCTTAGCCCCGTGTGAATTTGTATCTTACGCGTCAAATTGAACGCGAAAAGTACGCATGCCCGAGCGCACTGTACAGTAAAATTGGAGAGGAAACCGCTTTAAAGGCATTTTTCTAAAATCCATCTTTTTGAAACGCGTGTGCATGATAACTCATAATTTTACTTCATAATGGATTCATATGATTTTTTTTTAAATGAAAGGCTAGGTTATTTGCCACTTGAGGAATATAATTAAAATTTTGTTTACAAAAAGTTATAAACAAAAATAAGTTGAAATTGTTCGCAAAAAATATTACTTTCTTCAGTCAGGATTTTTAATTAAAAAGATGTTTAATTTTTTTTTTTTTTTTTTATTACACTTCTCTCGGGAGAGGCGAACCTATAGCGCCGAGTGGACGCCCCGAGATGCCATCAAATAAATGTTGCAGTTCTTTTTGAACAGCTGCAGATTGTAACGCTCCGTGAACACTAGCGTGGGAAGGGCGTTCCACAGCTTCCCCGCTCTGTAACGGAACGAGTTCTGATGCAGGGATGTTCGTGCCGTCGTGAGATGAACCACAAATGGGTGCGATCCGTCGGATTGTCTTGTGGAGCGCATATAAGCTGAATTACGTGTAACAATACCAAAATCTCCGAAGAACAGCACCCCTGATAATATCTGTAAAACAGACAGAGGTCGGCTATACGCCTTCGATGTGATGGTGACTGTAGTCCCGACGCCAGCGCCGAGTCCCCGATCAGGCGGATCGCTCGTCTGTGTATGCTCTCAAGTAGGTCGAGAGTATGTTTAGAAGCCGAGCTCCAAACATGAGAGCAATATTCGAGCGCGGGTCTAATTTGGGATTTATATAGGAGAAGAGGGGCTCCTCGATAGTATAGTGATTAGTATACCCGCCTGTCACGCGGGAGACCGGGGTTCGATTCCCCGTCGGGGAGCCTCTGGCGCAAGGCTAATGACCTTGCCCGGAAAATAAAAATCATTATGGAAAATTTAACAAGTCTCAGGACTTGCTAAATGATACTCCCGGTTGTAGTGCCGATGATGATGATGATGATAGGAGAAAAAGTTGGGCCGAAGTAATATATTTCTTGGCTCTAAGAAGATAGCTCAGTTTTCCTGAGGCTGACTCGACACGTGTTTATGCCATGATACATTCCAACAGACCGTGACGCAGAGCAATTTCAAGCTTTCCACAGCTTCGAGGGCCCGGCCATTCATCATCAGCTGTGGAACCGATGATCCACTTTTCTTTGTGAATGTTGTATATTGTGACTTCGCTGCATTGAAGTCGACGAGATTGGCCCTTCCCCACTGCAGGACCGCATCCAGATCCCGATTCAGAGAGTCAATCTGTCTATATCTCAGTTGATGCGACGCAGATGCACCAATCGGACAAACACTCGAAAAGGAGGAAACAAGCGTACTATCATCCGCAAAACTGGACACTTTGTTATCCGTTGTCTCCAACAAATCATTTATGTGGAGCAAGAACAGGGTTGGAGCCAAAATAGAACCCTGTGGCACCCCCAAATTAACAGGATACAGATCCGAACACTCGCCGTCCACAAGAACCCGGATCGATCGATTCTCGGGGAAGCTCCTAGCCCAGTCGCAAAGCTGTTGGGAAAGTCCATCTGAACGAAGTTTGCTCAGCAAGTCCTCGTGTCAGACGCGGTCAAAAGCCTTAGAGATATCAAATGCGACCGCCCATGACTGCGTTCAATCGCAGATCTACATATATCGGTTATAAGTGTCAAAAGGTCTCCCGTGGACCGCCTGGAACGGAATCCATATTGACGATCATTTAGAAGTCCGTTGCACTCCAAATACTTAACTAACTCTGTATTGATGACTTTTTTCATTACCTTAGATAAAATAGACAGTAATGCTATCGGATGGTAATTTTGTGGGAGACACTTTTTCCCGTCTTTGGGATTGGCTGAACTCGAGCGATTTTCCAGCAGGCAGGAAAGGTCCACCGTGTATAAGATAAGCGGAAGAGCCTGCTAAGAACCGGCGATAGTTCTGAAGCACAGTTCTTAAGGACTATTGCCGGTATTCCGTCCGGGCCGGCTGCCTTCCTACAATCCAGTTCACGTAGAATGCGTTGAATAGTGCGCGGACGAAATCTCATATCCCGCATCGAAGACCGTACCGGCGAGATCACAGGTGGCTCCAAAAGGCCGGGATCGAGGTTTGGTTTCGCGGAAAATAAATTAGCGAACACATTTGCTTTATCGTTTGAATTCGTGATTAACGTCCAGCTGTCTGTCACCAACGGAGGGAAAGAGGAGGTTGTGAAGTTACCGCTAACGGCTTTTGCCATTGACCAGAAGGAGCGCGAACCAGTTAGGCACCGAAGGAGCTTATTGATCACCCTGTCGTTGTGACGCTTCTTCGCGGTATCAATGGCCTAGTTGCACGCGTTTCTGATTCTAACAAAATTCGTTCTGTTAACATCGGTGGGATTGGAGCGCCATTGCTTAAAACCTCTGTTTTTTGCCGCTGTAATCAGCTCGCATTTTTTATCAAACCAAGGTTTATCAGACGAACTTCGTTTGATGGAATGCGGAATATACATCTCCATCCCCAGAATAATAATCTGTGATACCGACTCCGCGCAAGCGTTAACATCGGAGCTTCCGAAGCACACCTCGGACCGTGGAAAGGATGCGAAGAAATATCGCAAATCGTCCCGATTAGCAGCCCCATACTTCCATACATGGCGAAGCTGCCTAGGCCGATTATTCGCTTGATATGCAAGTGCTTGCGCGACAGATACCAAGCACTGATCTGAGTTTCCCAGTGGCGCAGAAACCTCTACGGTATAAATACTCGGTTCGGATGCCAAAAATACATCCAGGGTGTTCGCATAATCACCTCGGGCATTCGGCATTCGCGTTGGCTCCCCCACGAGTTGAGTCAAGTTGTGGGTTACAACAAACATCTCCGCCAGCCTCCCAGCCTCGTCGGTTCTGTTAGAATGTAACAACCAGCCGGAATTCTGCACATTTAAATCGCCAAGGACAACAATTTCAGAAGTTGGGTGGTTGATCTGTATCCAGTCGATGGTATGTGAAAGATGTTCGGAAAATGTCGCTGGTCGATCGTCATTCGGGGAGCGGTAAAGACAACAAAGAAATTTAATGGAATTCCTCAGCACGACCCTCAACCATATGATGTCCATATTATTGGGTTCCAACGCCTCCATCCTCTGGCAAGCCAGATTGGACCTCGCGAAGACGCAGACTCCGCCCTTAAAACGGAATCTCGAATATAAGTCGTATACTGAGCAACGAAAATATGTCGCATCAGTTGACGAATCGACCTGGGTCTCAGTTAGGGCAAGGATATCAGGTTTCGTTGTTTGCAAATATTGGTGGACGGCGTTTACATTCGTATTGGTGAAACCGATGCCTCTGATGTTACAAAATGCCGTTACCAGTCGAGCGCGGGCAGAGCCTCGAGAGCAAGCCCGGTTGTGCGATGACGAACCTCTTAAAGTTCCATTATTTATCATGATATCAGCATGATGTTCCCCTTGACATAGTCCCCCTGGAGATCCGAATGGGAGACTAGTTTACCTCCGGAATTCTTTATATCGGAAGGTACCATCATGACTTATCATCGTGCCAGTCCGGGTCATCAGCCAGACATCCTAAACACCGTCAAAGATTTCTCCCGGCGATATCGCGGAATGTACAGCGTGACGGGGTGGTATTTCACCTTGGGACCGACTACTACCTAACCAAGCTTTTCCGAACCGGTCCATCAGCCAATCTTCGAAAGATGGCCAGGGATTTCTCCCGACCATTTCACGGAGCCTAAAGGTTGGTGGGGTGGTATTTCATCGGGCGCACAGGGCGTTGGGACCCCGGCTACCACTCGGCCTTATGTCGCCTTTTACGAAGAGCCGGCCTAGCTGTGAATATATTCTAACGCCCTAGTCACAGGGCTATAATACTTTAAATACTCATCACTTGACTACATTCATAAACTAAATAAAACCATCTTCTTTATTTGTTACGAATCCTCCAACGAGGAGCCACACCGCACACCGTAAAACAAATTTTTTGGGCGCTGATGTCTTTTATTTATAACTTGCTTGGTTGTCAATAAAATTTAATGCAAAAAACCATTTCAACACTTCGATAAGTGCTCAAATTTCCAAATATATATACCAAATAGCTTTTTCTAAAAAAAATCGGCAAAATCGGCTTTTTTGGCCTTCTACACCAGGATATCCGCTTAATTAAACGCAAATATTGCGATCCTCATTAGATTGACGCGCGGCCCAACTTTCTTTACCTCGCGAATCCGCTTATAGACCTGTGGCGATTCCGCCAAACCCCACGGTTCGCTTTCCTGAGAAACCCCCATAACTTCCACCCAAACTCATAATTTCACTAATGCAATCGCATTAGCTTCTTAAATGCTTCACGCATTAAATAGATGAGATCTTTAACCTAAAAGTCCCTGTAAAAGAAAACTTACCTTTCATGCATGTCTTCGTAAGATTTCTTGCTTACATTATCAGGAATCCCAAACCAATTTGGCACATATACATGTGTACTGTGAGATCCGGTTATCACCGCCGTAAAAGCGAATGCACCCAAATTTCCCTTGGACAACGAATGAATATCGTGGAGTCTTATTACATCCGTCGACCACAACGGTCGTTGCCGCTCCCGCTCCTAGTCGCGCACCGAGGACGCGAAAATTACCTGGAGTCGTGTGTGTAGTAGTTTAAAATTAATTAAAATCAAGTCCGTACCGTGTGTGTTTAAATTTAACCGAATAATAGAAAACATTAATTATAACAAACCCGTGCTCAGTGGTTTTTTTTATTAATAGAATTATCCTTTCACAATTTTTAAAGAAAATAAAACGGATTAAACAGTATAGCAGTGTGTTTTACTTCCTGTGTTCGTGTTTCGGAGTTTCGTTTGTGTTTCTCTCCCTGTGCGTACTTTTCATCCTTCCGCGTCTGTGGACAATTTTGGTGCTGCGATATTCGGTGGAACATTTAGTGACGATTCGGTTTGGCGGGACCTTATCCGAACTGTAGTGACTTCAGTGAGGGCGAAGTAGAACCTACGGCCCGTGTTTGGTACAATACTTCGTCCCCCACAGACCTGCACTAAACTTCCATTAAGGATAATTAAGATGTGATTCCTCTATCTTGGGGCGCTGCCTGGATCTTATTTTCCAAAGAAACGATCAGATCAGATAGGTATCCCCATATACGAGGGTTGCCTCTTATGTTTTGGGATTTGGCAACCCTAGTGTTGCAATCCGGCAATTGACAGCTCTGTCGTAAAGTTGGACATTTTTGAGGTTATATGAGGGTTGCCTCCTATGTTTCGGGATTTGGCAACCCTAGTGTTGCAATCCGCCAATTGGCAGTTCTGTCGTAAAGTTGGACATTTTTGAGGTTATACGCACTCAGAACGTTTTGACATACGAGCGCTATTTGTGTTGTTTACAGTAACTTAAAAGATTCATCTCGGCCCAAAAATAGAATTAAATCGTCAACATTTTCGTGCGATTATTTTTTACAACTTTCGGCGTGGATTAACTCAGCAACAGTGCATGGATAGACTTAATTCAATTTTTGGCGATGAAGCTCCATCAAGGACCAGTGTTTATCGATGGTATGGTGAATTCAATCGTGGTCGTAGTTCACTCCAAGATGAATTTCGTGAAGGTCGTCCAAAATCAGTTGTTGTTCCGAAAACCATTGATGCTGTACGCGAACTGATATTGGAAGATCGTCATGTGACCTATCGTGAGATTGAGACAACCTTAGGCGTTAGTGGGACCAGCATACATTCAATATTGTATAAACATTTGACTGTCAAAAAAATTTGTTCGCGTCGGATCCCGCACAATTTGTCAATCGCCCAAAAAAAGGCTCGTGTCAATTGGTCGAAAGAAATGCTCAAAAAATACGGTCGCGGTGCTTCGAAACACGTCTGTGACATCGTGACAGGTGATGAATCGTGGATTTACGCGTATGAGCACGAAAGTGAACAGCAGTCGACTGTCTGGGTGTTTCAAGATGAGCCAAATCCACCAAAAGTTGTTCGCGCACGAAGCACTTCCATGGCAAATGGTCGCCTGTTTTTTCGGAAAAACTGGAAATGTCGCAACCGTACCACTAGAACAACGCAGAAAAGCCAATTCTGAGTGGTATACAACTATTTGTTTGCCAGTTCTCTTCCAAGAAATCAGGAAAACCAACCGCCGAAGACGGATCACTCTTCACCACGACAATGCGAGCTCTCACACATCGGCTGCGACAACTGCATTTTTGAGCTCCCAAAACATCGATTTGATGGGTCATCCGCCGTATAGTCCTGACTTGGCACCGAATGACTTCTTTTTATTCCCGTGCGTAAAAAACAAACTGAGAGGTCAACGTTTTTCGACACCTGAAGAAGCGGTTGCTGCATTCAGAATGCATGTGTTGGAGATACCTCAATCAGAGTGGCAAAAGTGCTTCGACAATTGGTTCAAACGCATGCAAAAGTGTATAGATCTTCGTGGGGAATATTTTGAAAAACAATAAAGTGATTTGCGATGATCAATATTTGTTTTTGTTCTCTAATCCCGAAATATAAAAGGCAACCCTCGTATCAACCAACACAATGAGAGCGAAAAACAAATCCACGCCCAATGGAAGTTCATAAATCACGTAATGAATTTTATCTCCAGAACACCATAAAAGGTATAAGAAAATAGTGAAATATCTTTATCGCATCTTCGGCTACATAGCCAACGACTTTGTGATTGTATCAGCAGCTATCAGCGATTGCGGATAGAATGCCCAGGATGGCAAATTTGTACCTCACTCGCCAACAAAAGTCGACGAGTACGACGACGGCAACAGAAAGATTATTGGATAAGTCATAAGTCAACTGGTCAAGAGACTCTGTGGAATATAAAACAAGCTGTAATGATCGTGGCATGGTGGCACTGTAGGCCACATTTTCATAAGATGGACGATCTAAATTTATGCAAGGGCAAAATAGATTAACTCATTCAAGGTAGTCCCTTCGAAGCATAGTTTGCGTGAGACTGTAATCCAACCGTTCACACATTATTATAGGACTTCGCAATAGGCTCGTTTACCTATGGACTAGCGATGATAATAGCAATGAAAATGGGCAAATAATTTACAAATTTCCTAACAGATGGTTCTTACTCTTCGTACTCAACACAATGCACAGTAGTATCAGCTCCTTCATTTAGTTCATAGTACTCGTGCGATGCTCACTTCCAGTATAGCACGATATCAATCGAGATTTACGAGTACAGTCTCCTACTTTCAATATCAATGATTCCTCAGAGCACATTTCGAATCCAGGGTGCATCTCCTGGGGCATGTTGTTGCGATGTACCATCTTTCGGAGATATACCTGCAAACGCACTCACGAGCAGCATATTAATGCAAATAAGTCCAGGGCAAAGGATGCAGACGAGTACATAACAGGTATTCAAGTGGTAAAGCAAAGTCAAGTAGGAAGGATTATACAGAGTGAAACACTGACACGTCAAGTGAGTGAGTTCTCTGCGAGAAAGAATCTTTTCATTCTGATGATGTGGTTGTGGAACTGGGTTCCTTATTTTTTTCATTCGACTAAATTCCTTTCAGCGGCATGCCATTTAGAAGAGCTGGAGTTGTGGTTACGAAATCTTCTCACGTTCCACGGGACACTTACACGAAAGGTATTCAAAGTCTGACCCTGAGGATTTGTGAAGATATGCAATTTAGGATTTGCATTAAGCTCAAAGTCAATGCGTCCTACGGAAATGACTTATTTGTGTACGTGCCTTATGTCAAGAGTCAAGATGTTGCAAATAGCTTGGCTTTAGAACTATATTAAAGACAAATAGACTCCATGTGGGTGGAATTGTGAGTTTTAACTAAAGCTATAAATAAATAGGAACTATAAAATGAATTAGAGTTCGCCCAATAAGTTCTACATAATGTTAAGAAAACGGGTTTCTAATCCAAATGGCAATGAATTTTAATGTGGGATGTCGATTACAAAGTATATAGTTGAGATATTTAATTATAAGGGCAGTAATATGCCTTACGGAATTTATGAGCAAGAGCAAAAAAAAAAAAAAAAAAAACCGGGACTAATTAATGATGGATAATAATGTTTAACATAATTTTTGTATATTTTACCATATTCAATTTCTTTTCCTTTACAAGTCTCAACTTAGACCCTTGTAGCGGTTCTTTAATACATTCCCAAAGAACCGCCCATCCTCTTAAATGAACCACCTTCCAAACCCACCATACCTACCTGCAATTTTGGGCAGCGTAAGCTACACTTCATTCTCTTTCACCTGAAAGTTAAACCTCATTAAGGCATGCATCACATTGAATTTTCTGTTTATGACCCGTACCATATCTCCATCAGCTCGGCTTGTCAGCAATTATAAAAGGTAAATACTAGCTGGCCAGCGTAATTGTTGACATAGCCGTAGCCGATGGTTTCTTGCTACGGTTCATATCCATTTATTGCCCCAGTCCCAAGGTTCGCAACACTTGCGACCAATTTCCTTTGTCGGTTATCTACCGATCATGGGATTTGGGCACTAGTATGATTGACGTTAGACAACCATACCCCAGATAATGCCGAACGATGCTCCGGCCTGTAAAACAAACAAAAGCTACCATAGCCTAGGCCATAGGCGACCAAACCATCAGTTTGCTTACCGCCACGAAAAATCTATAGCCTACAATGGCATTACCCATGAACGCCTAAGTAAACACGATGTGCAGACCATCGTGACCCTTGAAATAGCGTTTTTGTGTATCTTGAAGCAAAAACCTATTCCGTTCTCAGGCGCAGGTCATCTAAGATTTATGACCCTCGAAATAGCGTTTCTGTTTATTTAAGACACAACCTATTTCTTCCTTCGGCGATTTTTCACCATCGCTTATCTCAACGACGCCTGCAGCTCCCAATACCAATCCATTACACCAGCCCATGTTTATTTAGGACACAGGAACCTATTTCTCCCTTCGGCGACTACGCTACCGCGTACCTCATATTGCCTGCTATTCATTCCATGTGTATTCAGGTCTTTTTCGTCGTTGCCGATATCCAGGCTGAAGGGCAACGTACTTGTGCTATACGCACACATACACAATCCTCCCCTATTGATGAAATTCGCGGGCATCGAACTGATATATGTAAATTACATCGGAGTCAGATATCATCGCCACGAGAGTGCACACGCACTATACGCGCCTATTCAGGTTTTCCACAATATACAAAGTCGAGTTTGTTATCGAGTACACCTTTTAGCCCGGTGCGAGTATCTTTGTTTTTTTTTTTTTGGTGCGAGTCGTTAAATATAACTTCCTATCACCAGCAAGTGTTAAGATCAGATAGGCTAAATGTACCGCGGGTTAATGTAAAAACATATCGGTTGTTATGATTAACGGAACTAATAAAGAATGTTTCAAATATTTAATAAGGAAACTCGTGCGTTTTATTTCCCCGGTAATCGTTGTGAAGGATTAATCCAGTGTGTTTGGTTTTGCTCCTTTTCCTCGCGGAACAATTTAGTGCACCGTCTATCGCTGTGGGGTATTTCGCTTAACCTGCGTCCGTGCTGACGCTCCTGGTAAATACCACCCACACCCTCACTCCAACATTATTCATATATTCGGAATTCTACGGAGTACGAGCGCAAAATAGTTTTTGTATTGTGCCGGCGTTCAAAACTAAAATTGGTGGAGGTGTGATTGAGAGAAACGATTTAAAATCAAATATGGTGGACATTTTAGGAAGTGCGTGTAGGGAATGTAGAGAAGGTGGAGATTTCGCATATTTCGAGGGTTTGTATTAAGAAGACACTAATTGTGGTGGTGGGCGCAGTCGATCGAGTCGGAGAGGAGCTGATGAATGTACAGAATCCCGGCTATTACCGTACCCTTCTCAAACAATTAATGTAAGGGGGCGGGATCAAAGGGTTTTCCCATCCCACACCACGGAGAGTGAATTGTAAGAAACCACGTTTGATTCGGTGGGTATGGATCTGCGGGGGTTCTCTACACCACATGGAGAACCAACCCACAATTCTAACCAACCTTGACCGCTAACAGCGCGTCACTTTAACTCAACTCCCCATGCAAAATCCGCAATAGCATACATTCCAAACCTTGTAGTAAAACACACTCCAAAACTCCCAACAGAATACATTCTAAATCATCCCCGCATTTATTTCCCGAAAATTGCTTCGGTCAATTCTTTACTTAATTCGTATTCCCTCCTTGGGACTAAGCAATCTTAATTTCGCCGAAATTCGTACGTTGTAATAAAACGCTTATTCAAACCTACAACGGAACATTAACCATCACCACCAACTATACTGAGCCACATACATTTCCACGAAATTACTTCGGTTAACATCTTATCTAAACGATATTCCTTGCTTGCACCCAAGTAATTCCAATTTCCCCCGAAAACCACTTCGGTTCATTTCCTCCTTAAATTATACTGCTCGTCTGCAACAAGCGACAGCTAATTTTCCAAGAAACAATCACAGCGATCAAGACCCTTGATCGTACTTGGCTATGCCAATTTCCCGGTACACACAACGAACGACCCCAACTCAGCTTATACGGCGAGGATTCGCTGGAACTGAATTCCTAAGCAAGCATAGCAACTCTTTCTGAAATTCCTCGTAAGTGGCAGTGAGTTTATTTTAGCTATGACTCAACTGCCACGACGCGACGAACCGTTTCCTTCCAATAATTAGTCAGTCGAGTAATAACCACCGCAGAGGACAAACGTCCCTTCATACTCCCCAGCCCGCATTTCTGAATAGTCGAGATCCATCCGCCAAACGGTGCACGACCACCGGAGTCACACCGAGTCGCTTTACAACCACTACCTGGTCAAGGGTCGAGCCAATCACGAGTCGTATCAAGTCTCCGCGCGAGATGGAAGTTCCCCTTAAGTCGTTAATACAGCATGAAGCTCCTACTCAACTTGCGTCAAGTAGAATCTTCATTCGGGCCGTCGGCTTCCTATTTTCGCGCTTTTCCACTGCTTGTGCTGTGCTGTTTAATTAATGCCAAGTTTATTGACGAGATTAAGAAAGCGGAGGTTCCAGTAAAACAATTGACATATTAAGTGCGGCCCCCAGAGTGCACCGGTGTACGCGCCGATACCGGATATTCGAGACGCAATTGTTGTTCACGCTTGGTATTATTTGTGTATGGAAATTTTCCCTGCCTGGTGAGCAGAACATAATATTGTTTGTGATTTTAATAATAAAAGCTAGAGCAACTTGGCGGACTTTGTAAAAATTAATAAGTTGAAATAAAGAGGACGCTAACAGACAAAATAAAAAAAAAACCAGTGTGTTTTAATTACCCTCTCCTTTCTTTGGTGAACGCTTTCTCCCCTCGCAATTTTTTGGTGGGTGATAGCGCCCTGTACCGTACGTCGGCACCTTTATCTTCACCACCACAGATCACAGCAAGGGGATCTGCCTGGCGTATTCCACCAGTAGAGGGAAATGAAAAGAGACTGAATCACGTAGAGGCTGGAGAATTCCTTCGACCAACGCTCAACGAACCCGAGCGCGGAGTTGACTTGCATGATCATCATGTGAGAGGAGATTAAGCCCCTTATCGGATAGAATCCGATGATAACAGGTAGTTTGGACAATGGTTAGGAGTTGGTTATGACTAAAATGGGACATGGAGGAAGAGAGAATGCAGTTACGAGAAATGGTTGTAGATGGGCATTTGGCAATGTTAAGCATGAACCAGTTTTTACTATTGTACATCAAATCGGAAAGGTGCTGAGGTCTATTTGCAGCAGTGCAGTCTTAAATATGGTGACGCAGTGACCTTAAGGAACTTGGTGTCATCAGCGTATAGAGAAGCGCAGGATTGCTTGATGACTTTATCAATTTCGTTAGTGGTTAATATAAATAGTAGAGGACCCAAATGCCTTCCTTGGGGGATTCCAGAGGCAAACTGGTAGGCCTTTTTATTTTTAGTATAATTTTTTTCTTTTTCTCTTTCATTTTGAACCGACAATCGACTTTCAAAACGGGAAACACTTCCAGAACGATGGAAGATATAACGAAGACAATCATGTTTCCACAAACACAATGCAAAACGGTCAGCGGGCTATTCAATATCAGACAGCGGCCGGCACAATTGTAAAAGAACCAAAAATAGAAGGACGAAAGAACCAATCGGATACTTGTACCTGAATCCTCAAGCGTGACAAGAATGGCTGCCCAAGCAAATATATGCCACCATTCTCTTGAATGAAGACCGCATCCTACTCTCAGCGCATTCCGGGGCATAGTTATGTTTATATATGTCTGGGAAGATCAACAGGTTCGACTGCGAACTCCAACCATATCTCTCTTGCTAAGGACATTAAGGTCGAAATGGGGAAAGGGTCCTTTGCAATGAAAGAAACGGCTGCAGTGCGCCTCGGAGTCATGGATAACAGCGTACTCCCATTTCCTTTCGGCGGCCCCGCAGGTTGCTGCAAATCGCAACATGATCACGCAAAAAATCATCATTTAAAAACGTATCACGTAAACCGCATTTCAAGTTCAATTACGTGATAACGTAAAACCATGATCTGTTACGGACTTCCCCTCCGTGTCCTCGCCCAACACCCACTAATTTCTGCAAATTTCCCCTCTCTACCTGCAAAGGAAAGAGAAAGCGTCAAGTAGTTTATGCAAATTAGGACTGTATTCAAGTTTAATATAAATGGATTGTATCTAAGTGTAATAGAAAATGGATCATATTTAAGTTCAATAGAACCGGATTGTATTCAAGTTTAATATAAATGGATTGTATCTAAGTGTAATAGAAAATGGATCGTATTTAAGTTCAATAGAACCGGATTGTATTCAAGTTTAATATAAATGGATTGTATCTAAGTGTAATAGAAAATGGATCGTATTTAAGTTCAATAGAACCGGATTGTATTCAAGTTTAATATAAATGGATTGTATCTAAGTGTAATAGAAAATGGATCGTGGTTAAATTCAATAGAACCGGATTGTATTCAAGTTTAATATAAATGGATTGTATCTAATTGTAATAGAAAATGGATCGTATTTAAGGTCAATAGTACGTAAGTGTAATAGAAAATAGATTGTATTTAAGTCCAATATAAATGGATCGAATTTAAGTTTAATAAAGTGTAGTATAAACGAAAAAAACCGAGTCTTTAAGTATTTACCATAAGTACTTCACGTTCTTCCTTCAAGCACATGAGGAAGCATGGCGTCGGAGGTTTAACACACGGAAACCTGGTACTCGCAACGACCAAGTTCTTTGATGCTCCCAATTCGATGACTCGTAGTCCATTGTCATTAGTGTTCTCATGCAAACTGTAGGAACCAGGGTGGTGCCTGCAAACCGGCTCCCGACCTTTTTTCGCATTCAAATCCCCAAGAACGATTTTCTCATCGTATCTTGAGCAGTCATTGAGGGCCCATTCGTCGTTGTCGTATAATTCTTCCTATTCGTTGTCAGGGGGCTCCTCTGTAGGTCCGTGAAGGTTTATGGGGCGTATGTTCTTAAACTTGCCTCGCACGCGGAGAATGCACAGGCTTTCGTTTATTGCATGAAAGCCGATAATGGCAAGCTTCAATTTTCGGCTGACAAGAAAGCTTACCCCGAGCACATGGTGTTTTGCATGACAGCTGTAATAAACGTCATACTCGTTTCTTTGAATAACACCACTCCCCGTCCATCTTATTTCTTGTAATGCTGTTATGTCAGTTTTATATTCGGACAGGGCATCGGCTAGCTGCTGTGCAGCTCGAGCTCTGTATACTGAGCGAACGTTCCATGTAAAAATTCTTAAATCGTGTAGCCATTTTCGTTTCCGTAGCGTCGTCGTGAATCCGGTCCATATCCGAGGCTTGTCAAATTTTCCACATTAATTTTGTTTTTCCGGGCACGTGTACTAGCTTTGTGCCAACCTTTCTCAGGATGTCGCTGCATGCATTGGTTCACTACTTGGCGGGTGCCAAAGTAGCTATCCAGAGGTATCACGTGTAGACTGCATGAAAACTTGGATTGAACAGGGACAAGGGTCGCCCTGGCCCCCGCCATGTTGAAAGCAATCAGTGACTTTGCCCTGTATGTTCACATGCCATTTTTTAGACAAATACCCCGCGGTTATTCGGAAAATGTTGATGAGGAAATAATAAGGCCCACATATAAAACGTCACAAACCAACTTAAAGTTTGCAATATAATTATTACTTGTGGAAAAGCCTTTTGCGGTTTCCGGTCTTGGAAGCATCTTGAAGATCTGAAAATAAAAACGACAACAAAACAAAATCCTCTTTATTTTCTGTTGCAACATCTATTCATATAATTTTGCATCCTATTGGATGCGTACAATCGAATGTCACCTATGCACACGGCGTTGAATTTTCTGTCTAATCTCTTTATTCAGTTATCCTTCACACGTCAAATGTTGAATTCGTATTATAGAGCCAATTAGATCAAAAACTCTCATTAGGAATACAATGCAATTATATGAACGATCTCCATTAGCACGAAATCATTGTTCCAATCTTCGACAGTGAACCCTCCCAATTCAAAAGGATCCAGAACCAGAAAGACAATTGAAATATGTTGCCATACACGGTAAATAACGACGACCCAGAGTTTCCTTGTAAATAAATAACGATCCCACCCGGAATCATTAATGATGTAAGCAACACGTTTACCAAAAGCAATACAATTAAGATGTATGGTTCCTGAAAGTATTCTTATACCATTCAGTGGCTTATTACCTTTTGTTGAGAAAATCAAAACCATTTAACTTTAACAAGATACATTAAGAATGTTAAGTAGGAAGGGATACCACGAACAACAAGAGTATCCTTCGAGTTATAGTACTGCAAGAACAGTGTTTCGTGTAGGCGGGCAGTATGTAGCAAGATATTTTATTCGTGTATCCGATTCACAAACTATAACCTGAACAATATATAGTTATTGAAGAACAATTCTGACTGTTTTATTAACGGCGATATCACAGGGACTATGAACTTGAAATGACTTTTTTTAGAGGCATAATTTTTTACAGGAAATGCAAAACTATTTTACAGGATACCTTAAACTGCAGTGAATACGGCAGCTACTAGCTATTACAATGGTCGTAAAGGACACCTTTCGGTGGGTGCAATATTGAGGATAGGTATAATAATCGACCTTATCAGATTGCCGCCTGAACTCTACTGAACCTCCGTCACACTTTTTAAATATAATCCACAACATTGTGCCATATATAGTATACGACGAGCAACTATTATTAAAAAAAAATAAGACCAATGCTGTGAAACATTTTATTTTAAATTTATATGTATTCAGTTATACTTATATCCGTCAATATATACAACACCTTTATCTGTATAATACTCCATGTACTATCATCTTCTGTCAATTCTTAGTGGACATTTTTCATACACGTATTTGTAACCTGTGGAGGTTACTCCCGCTTATCTATCGCTGGTCCTGACTCGCATTCTTTCCCGAGGCGGTATTGGTTTTCTGTGTATGGCCATTTCGTGTTGATCTTTGTAACATTTGCGGCCTGAGATACAATTTCCTCCTCTGCCCACGTTTCTAGCCAGAAGCCAAGTATCCTTGCACTTGGCGAAACCCAGGTAATAACAAATACAGATATTTCCGATTTTATCTACCTGGATATAACTTAGTGCCTCTGTTCTTTCCACATTGTAATCTATGCACGAAATGGCATTACTTATCAGCTTCTGCACAATATGGACTCCGCTCCAATCCAGAATTTAATTGCTCGTGGCTTTAACTTCACGTGCGTAAGCATATCATACATTACTGCTTTCTTTATAGCAGGCCAAACTTGGATAGAAACGAATCCTTTAAACGAATTTGATGCTCTATCCGAATCTAATGACAGGGTCTCGACCCTACATCCCCATGCTGAAATCGTTATTGCGGGTGATTTTAATGTGCATAACTCTCAGTGGCTTTGTCCTTGTGGACACACAACACCTGAAGGTCAATATGTCCAGCTCTTTGCTAATTCAAATAGTTTGACTCAACCCGCCAATGAGCTAACACGGGTACCAGACATATATTGTCATTTCGCCAATACGCTGCACCTGTTTCTCATCCCCCTCCCGAACAGATACACAATTGAAGTTTCGTGTCAGGTAAGTGTGCTCTAACCAACAGCAACGTTAATGGGAAAACTCCCAAAAGAATAGGTCCTACGAGAAAGCCAACTGGTAAGGTCTGAAAGATTCTTTTGGAAGATTAAATTAGTCGTTATTTTTCCTCAATGACGATGTTGACGCTATAACAGACACATTAACAGACACGATTCTACTTGGCATGCGAAACTTTATTCCGCACAGGGTAAAGAGTATCAAACTCCAGAGAAATATATGGGTCGATTCGGCTGCAAAGAAGCTACAGCGTCGAGCTTACGGTTGTATAAATCAAACAATACTGAAGAAAAACGGAAAAGAGACAAGAGAGATATAAATGCCTGCAATGCGCAATTTTTTTGCAGGACCATAGCGTAAAATAAAAAAAACGACACCCTCCAACAGGTAGTAGAAACTTCTGGGCATTCGTGAAAAACATTCAAAACACAGTCTCGTCATCCATCCCATCGCTTATAGTCGATGACAGTCCAGTCAACAGTGGAACAGAGAAAGCGAATCTACGTCCTGCCCATTTTGTAGCCAACTCAACGCTGCCGGATACCATATCAGCTGTGCCTCAAATTCAGCATAAGCAGCACACCATGAGCTAGATTCACTTTCGAACGCCTACTGGTGCCCGCACACCCAAAGAGCTAAACGATAACAAATTCGCTGGTCCTGATGGCATTCCCCCAATTCTCCTGAAGAAATGTTCTTCTTCACTCTCTAAACTACTGCGGAAATTCTTCCAACTGCCTTATTCTACTGGCCGTTTCCCAAATAGATGGAAATCAGCGAATATTCAGCCCATTCCCAAAAAGAGCGACAAATCGTCCATTATCGACCAATAGCACTAACGTATATTCTCTCGAAGGTAATGGAATCACATTTTAACCGTCAACTTTCGAAATATCTGGAATCATCAATGACCGCTCATATGGATTTCGTAGCAATAGGTCCACAGGAGATTTGACGGGTTACCATGTGTGGGTTCTCTATACTACATGGAGGACCAACCCACAATTTCACCTAATTTCGGCCGCCTACAGCGCGTCCCATTATCCCCTATCCCACCGTCCAGCAATTTTACCTGTAAAAGAAAGCATAGCCGAATTCATTATTCTATGCAGATAATGCATAATTGAATTCAGCTATCTTTTTTGCCATACGGCAACTCCATTCCTCTAACCCATGAGATTTCCACCGGAAATTGCAACTCATGTTGGTTAGCAACAACCAAGTCGAACCAAACGACGCGCTCGCATCATCATGCAATGGATTGGGTAATTACCGAATTCCTTAGCGTTTTTCCCACGGTAATATTTCCCTAGCCAATGTAGCGTCACCTCCACTTTTCCCAGACACTCCATTCGCTGGGGATCAATGATCTCTTTTTACAGGTGAATAGCTACAAAACATTTTCCTCTACTTCTCATTTTTGTCTTCCTATAGTTCAATGCACTCTGAGATCACCACATTCACCGAATTAGGTTAGTGGGCTATTCTCAGAGTTGAATTGGTATATGCACACAAAAACCAAATCCACCCCGAGATCATTGCACATTGTGTTCCGGTTCCCGCATTCTCTCTTGTCTGTCGACTATCGAATTAACCGAAGCGTTTGTCCACCTCGATGGAGGATGTAAAGATGATCTCGATTGGTTGCTTGTGGTGCAAATCAAAAATCCCAATCTTCATCCCTAATTCCGACTAGTCGATATTCAACTACTGTCGTGGCCACACACATTTCGAGAGTTGTCTGTTAATCACCATCGCGTGCACCCGTTAAAGAGTCGAGTTTGTAATCATTGAGGTTCGCACAAGCCACATCGGAGTATGTCTCTGCACGAGTACCGAAGTTTAATAAACTATAATTGTTTCTCATGGTTTTCGTTAAAATCCGTATTATAAATATAACAACAAATTCGCCTGTTGCATTGTGAATAGGTCCCGATTATTGTACAATTCGTCGTCTCATTTCGAGGCGAAGGGAAAGAGAACTTAAATAAACCTAATTAAAGAAAAAACCTTCGAACAAAAGAAAAATACCAGAACTTGTGATAATTTAAATAAACCAAGTTAAAGTAAGAACATTTACCAACAAACCTAAAGTATAAACTATTCCCTCAGGGTATGTGTAAAAAAAATAATAAAGAACATAATATCAACAAATAAAAAAACTAAGACAACAAAACCCTACAGTGCATTTTTATTTTCTCCTGGATTTTTGGCAAACCATTCTCTTTAAGCAATCGTTGGGGATTTTAGTGGAATTAGTGCAAGTGTTTTGGCACACAATACTTCAACCCCCACATACCTTACCGAAAAGTGGAGCCATTCCATCCACTACATCGCCGAAAGCAAGGTAGTCGCATTGCATATTTCAAAAACCTTCGGCGCGGTTTGGCATCCAGCCCTTTTGTCAAAATTACATTCCTATGGAGTGGACAGTTCCCTGATCCGATGGATAAGAGACTATATTTCTGGCCATCCAATTCAACTAGTTCTTGACGGTATCAAATCTATCTCTCTTCAAATTAATGCGAGTATTCCCCAGGGTTCGTTTCTCTCATTCACTCTATTTCTTATCTTTATAAATGATCTCTTGTCAATTACCCAAAACCCAATTCAATCGTTTGGTGATGATAGCACGTTGAGTTTTGAGTTCTCATGATACTGACTAAACTCTTCGAATGACATTACGAATCAGCAGGTTATACATTGAATTCAACACGATGTATCAATGGGAATTATCTAACCGAGTAAAATTCAATCCCCTAAAAACTCATGGCTGTCTCTTGTCATCAGAGGCGAACCCCAAAATAAATGTACTGTCGATGAACGGCATTTGCATCGACGAAGCCAAGGAACTATCAAGCCTCGGCACTCGAATTAATTCGATTCTTAATTGGAATGACCATATATTTGTAGCTGCGAAAACTGCGGCCAAATGTATCGGGTTCCTTAAGAGATGCAAAACATAATTCACTCCACCCAACTTGGCTTTATTCACGAGGCATATATTCGTGCCAAAATGGAGTTCGACTCCCATATTTGGTCAGGCGCATTGAAACCTGCGCTACATGTGCCCGATAGGATGCAAAAACGAGCAGTGAAATTTATTGGGGACCCAGCGCTAAGTCTTTTGATGTTGTCGTTAGAACATAGTCGCAACTTATTTCCTCGTCGTTGTAATGCATTCAAGGCCAATATACATCGACACCTCCTTTCCTTATCCACTTTCTCTCCATCTACTCGCACTGTCGTTAGAACATATGCGCAACGTATAATGCCTATCTCTTTTCTATAGGTCTTATTTGGGTCATTGCTCAACTGAACTTGCTGTATGTGTTCTGTCCCTTCAGACACTTTCCCGCTATACCCGGCAATCTGTGAATGCGCATCAGTTCACGATGAAAGTCAACTTCAGGCGCACAAATAAAAATAAACATTTGGCCGAAACACACGAATATCGAATATGTTGGGGTTTTCTATACTACATGGAGAACCAACCCACTATTTCAGCCTTATTTCTACCGCTAACAGCGTGTCAAAGCAACCCTAATTCCTCCCACCAACCTATTTACCTGTAAAAGAAGCATGACCGGAAGTCATTTATTCATTTAGTTAATGCACAACTACATTCAGTGTTTTCTCGCCATATGGCAACACTTCTGCATTAACCCGAGCGAATTCCACCGGAAATTCCAGTCATTTTGGTTGGCAACAACCAAGTACGACCAAACGACGCGGTTACATAATCATGCAACGGCTGGGGTAATTCCAAATTCTTCGACTTTAGTTCCCACAATAATATTACCCTAGCCAATGTAGTGTCACTTCGACTACCCTCAGACACGCTATCCCCTTGGGATTAGTGTTCTCTTTTTGCAGGTGAATAACACCAGCCATTATCCACTCCTACCCATTTTTTTCTTCCTACAGTTCAAAGCACTCTGAGATCACCACATTCAGCGAAATAGGTCAGTGGGCTATCCTCAGAGTTGCATTGGTACATGTCTTATAGTTTAAATAGCAATTTAATATATTTAAATATATATATTTGATAGATTTGAATATAGTTAAGGTAAGTTTAAGAGAACTTACGTGCGTGACCGTTGAGTGGCAGATTTGTGTTGGCGTTGACTGTAGATGGCGGGTGTTATTCGACGTCAAGGTGCAGGGGGCGTTGAAAGGCTGCTCCCCTCTTCAGCTTCAGTCCAGTCCGTTTTGCTA
Source organism: Microdon myrmicae (assembly GCA_963931805.1). Taxonomy (NCBI): domain Eukaryota; kingdom Metazoa; phylum Arthropoda; class Insecta; order Diptera; family Syrphidae; genus Microdon; species Microdon myrmicae. The sequence continues at coordinate 65,784,544 of OZ007502.1, forward strand.
TATGCTTTGTTTAAACTTATTTACCGGAAACTCGCCCGTTTTGCTGTATGCTTTTCCTAAAACTATTTATCGGGAACTCGTCTGCGTTGTTCTATTTATCGGGAACTTGTCCGCTTTGCAGTCGATTTGTTTACTTGTATTTATCGGGAACTTGTCCGCACTGCAGCAGATTTGTTTACTTCTATTTATCGGGAACTCGTCCGCTCTGTAGTAGATTTGTTTACTTCGTCGTTTAACGTCGAATGAATCTAAATCTGTTTTCCCAGTTAACGTTTTTTTATTTTATTCGACACCAACCCCGTTTTATTATTATTTTCTCTACCAAGTACAATTTGCACAAAGTAGTTTATGCAAATTAGCAAATTGGCGAGTTGTTCTCCTTTTAGAGTTACAGAGGGGAAACTTACGAAAGGTGATTTGTGGATGTTAGGGGGGACCTAGACGCGAGGTAGGTCCGTAACACATGCACATAAAAACCCAATCCACCCCGAGATAATTGCGCATTGTGTTCCCATTCCTTCATTCTCGCTCGTCCGTCGACTTACGAATTAACCGAAGCGTTAGTCCACCTCGATGGGCGGGGAACATGAGAGAGCACAATGTAAGGATGATCTCGATTGGTTGCTCGTTGTGCAATATCAAAATTACCCAATCAGTCGCTTCACATCCACCACCGGTGACGGTCACGCCGCACCGAGTCAATTTCCATACACCATGGCGTACACATGCTATGTCGGACGTTCACTCGAGATTAGCAATTCATTCACCGCTGAGCGCGCATCGTTTTCAACCTATCGGAGTCGAATTAACCCACGAAAGTTCGTACACTTGAGGAGTCATGTTAATAACAAAAAGTGGATTATAGTGCCGCCTATCTTTGTTGTTAAAGAAAATCAAATAATACTGAGTTTCGTTTAGTAAAATCAAACTATGCGGATCCTTTTGTGAAAATCGAACAATACTGAGTTTCATTAATTCAAAATCAAATTAAACTGAACCTCTTTGTTAAACCCAATTCAACATTACAATAAATGAACAAACCACCACCGAAGACAGAGTGTTTTATTTTCCGTTGGAGATAGGATAGCAGCAAAAAGTGTTGGGGCGAACCAAGTGCCCGTGTATTAGCACATCAACTTCTACCCCCACAAATACTCTACCTGATCATGGAGTTCCTCGTCGTTGTAATGTCCAGGCATTTAAGACCAATGTTCATCGATACCTCTGTAACACCTGAGCGTAACCCCAGATGCTAACATTTACTATTTATTTATCGGGAAAGTGATTTTATTTATAATTTCTTCTCTTATCCCGCACGTTGAGCGCCAAAATGTTGTATTTATGTTTTTAGAGGAATTTTCGTTACCTACGGCGTGCTGGAACTCTTCTGGTTCCTCCTGTGAGGGGTGTCCTGTAGCGTCCTACGAACGCACAACTCCGCCCAGGTAAGGTTCCAAACCCTCAAGGAACTGACTTACCTTATCCAGTACACTTGCCCACAGACACGTGTCCCCAAAGCTCATTAATCAGGCCTGTAATAAGGGCATAGGAAGCTGAAACAATGTCGAAACCGACATCAAAAAACAAGGAACTTAACGTTCAAAAACTTTCAGCATCGAGTCAACGCATCCATTCATAGTATGCAAAACAATTCCAGATTACAGGCCATAAATCTTCCATCCAAAGCATCTGCACGATGTACCAGGAATTGCATTTTCGATAAATAAATAACAATGGATGCATACGCCGGCAGCTAAACGCAAGAAAGCATATCGCCTATCCGCGGCCAAAATTGTAAACAACCGAAATTATCGCAACAAGATAATTCGGAAGATTTACAAATCCAACGACAACAAAGGAAATACTCCGGTCCCACGATTCCTTTGTAAAAAGTTCACACCCATTAGAAGGATCTAATGGATTTCGGTTGTGTTTACAAAAGGCAAACAACCACGGGCTGTACGCCCGAAAAATCATCTCGGCCTTCGCGCCAGATGTTCTGTGCAAACAGAAGGCCGTGAAAAAGGAAATGCTATTTCAACGAAGAATGTATGCAGGATGACTTTCCCTTTCTCAAAAAAAACTATGAAATATCCCCGGGGATACGGTAACATGCTGCTAACAGGAATCCGGAAATTCTGTTAGCAGGGGAACTAGGAAAATTTTTGGATAGTGTTACAGATACAATCCGTCTCAGAGAGATTTGAATCGTCAAGGAGAAGACAGAGATTTTGATCATCGAACCGCGAGGATCTCTAACGAAGAGATAACCGAATGAGGTCGTGAATAGAATTGTTCGAGAACGTCGAGTCGTACGTGTGCTTAATTTCAAAAATAATTAACTTGTGTATTCTAGACGATAAGTGCAAAATAAGCTTTTTGGATTAATAAAAGTCACCGTACAAATAGAAAAACAGTTTTTCGTGTTTTATTCGTGCCGTTTCCGCTCAGTGTGTTCTTCCTTGTGTGCGTACAGTGTTCGGCGGAACACTGACGACCGAATCGACAATAACCGCCAAAGTCCTCTCGATGGTTAAAAGATACGCTGTTACTTTGTTTGGGTTTTATTCTTTATTTAGCACTTTTGCTTTACTTTTAATTACACGTTATTAGTAATCACCTTTACAAGGGCATGTAGCGTTCTACGAACGCACAATTCCGCGCAGGTAAGGTTCCTACCTTCAAAAAACTTACTTACCTGATAACGCAGCACACGTGCCCACAGACACGCGGCCAATAGTCATTACAAAACCTGTAATAAAGGCTACACGAAAGCGCAACAACGTTGAACCCGATAGCAAAAACCAAGGAACTTAACGTTCAAAAGCTTCCAAGATCGAGTTCAACGCATCCATACATGGTATTCTGCCCAATTCAAAAGGGCAGCTAAAGCATCGCTTCTAAGCAATGCTTCAAACGCAGCAAGCATCGCATACGGATCTCCCATCTTAAACATCTGCACGATGTTTTCAAGGAATTAACATTTTTGGTAGATAGACCGAACAACGGATGCATACGCTGGTAGCTAAATGCAATAAAGCATATCGCCTATCCGTGCCAAATTGTAAACAACCGTAATTATCTCAACAAGATAATTCGGAATATTTACGAGAGTAAAGCCAACAAAGGAAGTACTCCGGTCCCACGATTCCTTTGTAGAATTTCACCCCCATTAGAAGGATCTAATGGATTTCGGTTGTGTTTGCAAAAGGCAAACAACCACGGGCTGTACGCCCGAACAATCATCTCCGTCCTGCGCGCCAGATGTTCTGTGCAAACAGAAGGCCGTGGAAATGAAATTCTACCAGCGATAATAAGGATGTATGCGTCGATTGACTTTTCCCTTTTCAGGCATCCAGATTACCCCTGGGGAATAAATAACATGTTGCTAACAGAGATTCGGATATTCTGTTAGCAGATCTAAGGAAAAAATTGTCTGTACAGATACAGATGGACAATCTGTATCTGGGTATCTGAGTGGGCAGACAGACAGTCTGAATTTGATAGCCATCGCGACGGGAGGTCTCCTTCGAAGCACCAGAGGAATTAGGATTTGATCGTCACGCGACGAGGAGTACGAGAACCCCACGAGGAGGTGATACGCCTTAAGACAATCCGAGAAATAAAGTTTAAGTAATATTAAATCGCGATTGTTGGAGGTCGAGAAGTTGTTTCGGTCGAGTGGCATCGAGCAAAAACTCTTTAAGTGTTTCTGAAGTAGATTGTTAATGGGTGTAGGAAAAATCACCGTTACATGTAAACGTTCAAATAAATGAAAAGGAAATGAAGGAACGCTTCCAATAAGAAAACAATCTTGCCTGAGTTTCATTCGTGTGTTGTATTTATTTTCGTGTGTAGTGGAGATAGTGTTCGGCGGAACACAACTTGCGACCAAGGCAAATTATAACCGCCAAAGGCATATTAATCCCTCCGTGACAGTTATTTCTTTTATCTGTAAACAAGATGACCCGCTGTACTTATGCAAGGCCGCAGTCTTCTTGTTATATTATTACACTGTACTGCAAAAGTCCCATCTGCAAACACTCTTTATATACCGAAGCTATTGGTGACGAAATGCAGACGATGCATTTTCCTCAATCAGAATGTCTGACGTACTTTGCCTGGCCCAAGTCATTCGTATTTCCCAATAATCGTTCTTATTTGGTTGCCCCAGTTAAATCACATGCAATTACTTAATTGGGGTTCGCATGTGACTCAACACAATGGCCCAAATACAATCCATTTTTCGATAGAACTGCATTCGTTGCTTTTCGCAGATCTCTAGGCAATTTAATTGTTAATTGCTTGTGGGACACCTGTTTATGGATATGAGGCCGACGAAGCAATTTGTAACGTGAGCCCGTGTGACAGAATGCTCGGGAGCCCGGTGTAAAGTTTCTTTGGTGGACACCTGGCGTGTAGCCTTGGGGAACGAGAATGTGTCACACGAGGCGGTATGTTCATTTGCTGTGGCTGGGTTGCTTTCGTGTATTATGTGAATACGAATTGGTGATACGCGAGATACGTGCAGCTTTGGAGAACGAGTACGCCTCTCAGGTGGGCAATTAATAAGTGTTGGAATAAGATTCGCAACATGAGCGATAGGAGTATTAATTACATGTGGGAAGAAACGTTAACTGATCGATTGGATTGAGATAGATTGAGTATTAATTGTCGGCGGCAGTAAATTGTTCGTGTATATGTATGGATGTTTGGGAGAAGGGTTGTGAAGCGAGGTGTAACACCCCCTTTCCCTATCGACTTCGTCTTCATCCGCTCGTACTGTGCTCTGACTTTCAAGGGTACTTCAAAATACCCTTTTGTGCGCGTTAGTATAAAAAAAAGGAGAACATGTTTATATTTTTCAACACAATATAATAAAAATCTGTTTTTTTTCTCGCAATTAATTTTTCATTTTCTATCGTTTCTTTTTGCGCGATCTCTTCTCAAAAAAAACGTACACCTTGACTATAGGATGAACGATTTTTGTGACAACTTTTAAAACATTCACTCCGGGCTGATTTTTGTTTACTCAAGTAAATTTTGACAGCGAAAAATTAAATATTTACCGGGCGTCAGCGCTAAATACATAAACGTAAGTCAATTGTTTGCACAACATAATAGGTAATGTTTGGTGAACTGGACGGGGGATGGAATACAACACCCAAACTCCTACGTTGTGCATACCATTCTTTTTTTTTTCACTGCTTCAGTTATGTAAAATCTTATTTCCTTCAATCTGACACTGAGAAGAACCCATACGGTGCACAGACAAGCAAATAAAGCCGATGAACTGACCCGCTGGGATATTGTATTTGGCTAGAAATGGACTGATATTCTGGCGATTATACTTTACATTTTGACACATCTTAAATCAATTTTAGAGGCAAGCCCTGAGGTACGGTAACTACTTCGTTTTTTGCCCTTAAGTTTTACTTGGGAGGTAACAATTTTCATAGAGTCAGTCCGGATACAATTAGTTCATAATTACTAATAAAATTCTCGGACACAAATTTTAAGACAAGTAGTAAAAAAATAACACATATTTAAATGTAATTATTAAACATATATTGATTAACACTTTTTTCTAATTAAACTAAACAAACATTTATTTATAATGCGTATGAAATCAGCGTATTATAATTTGTTGAAGTGATGTTTGAAGTACCAGCCTTAAAATCTCTACGCCAATGCCTTGTCATTATGAAAAAGTTCTTCCACAATTCGGATCATTTTTTTTCCTTATTTTTCACGGCGTGAAGCTAGAACTTTGGCGCAAGGGTAATAACCTTGCCCGGAAAAACAAATTATTATGAAATATTTAACAAGCCTCGGACTTGCTAAATAAGGCCAAGTCCGGATCCCGGTTGTAGTGCCGATGGTGATGATGAAGCCAGAACTTTAAGGTAATAATTTTTAATAATATTGTAGTTTGACACTCGGAAATTCTGTGGGGATGTAAGTATGGATGCCGAACATGAGCACGGATTCACTTTAATCCCCGACACTTGTTTCTACGAATATCCACAAAAATCCAGGAAAAGGCGATGAATGAAATGCATTGGTGTTCCGTGTTTAACTTAGTTTTAACGTTCTTTATTATTATTTTACGTTTCTTTTATTTTTCATAAAAATACACTATCACTAGATCTAAATTGAGAAATTTGTATTTGCATTTACACAGGAAGGGTTTTCTTAATTTAGTTGTTGTGTTTCTTGATTAGAATATAATACATTTTGTTTAATGTATACTCAAGTGTATAACTCGCAATCCTATTGATAATGCGCTTGGTTACTTTCGCACTATGGTGAATCACGACACGCGCACTCTCGACAGAATGTAATTCAGGTGGTGGAAGGCGTCCGGCTACGATGACGATTGAGATGTGACTCTGGATGCAGCGTAGCGTGTGTACGCTGCTGTGGTTGGATAGTGACTGGTGAATCAGGGATGAAAAATCTGGATTCTACTTTTGCACAGCTATTAGCCAATCATCATTGCGCTCTTTTCATGAATCTTCTCATTTGAATGTCTCAGTGAGGTGAATAATACTCGTGCATCATTCGACAGTCACTGGGCATGCGAAGGATGAAAAGAACAAAAGAAAGAGGGCAATAACTTCGGGGTTGGCTTAGCTTATGCGCTGGTATCGAATGCAGTTTCTGAGAATGACCTACTCCCCTAGTGTTATGGCCGTGGTGATCACGGAGTGCATTGAACCCTAGGGAGACAGAATTATGGAGGAGAGGAAATGTGGCCGGTGCTATTCACCTGCGAAAAGAGATCATTGATCCCAAGCGAAGGGATGATCTGCGAAAAAGCCGAAGTGACGCCAAATTGGCTAGGGTAATTTATCGTGAGAACTAATTAGATATTCCGATAAATTCCCCAGCGGTTGGATGATCATGCAACAGTGTCGTCTGGTTCGACTTGTTGTTGCTAACCGACATGATGTGATTTCCGGTGGAAATCTCATGCGCTAGCAAAATGGAGTTACCGTGTGGCCAAAAGGTAGCTGAATTCAATTATGCATTACCTGCATAGTAGAATGAATTCAGCTATGCGTCCATTTGGGAAATATGATATTTCAGGTGAATAGCATGAACGGTGGAATAGGGGTTGATGTGACGCGGTCGAAATTAGTTTAGGATTGTGGCCTGGTTCTCCATGTGATATAGATAACCCCCACAATTCCATAAAGGTGCACTTGTATTCTACAAAAACATAGATGTCATGGTTTTGTTTATGCTTATGTAAATGTATGGGGTAAATGTAGGAGTGCCGCGTACGGCACAGGGTTCACTTCGATTCTACTGTCTTTGGTTATGTACCAGCGAAGGCACTGGTGAACGGGAATGTCCTTACTTTCCAGTTCACGACCGATTGATCACAAAACCACGCCTCTCGAAGTTAACAACAAACAGAAAGAAAGTGTAACACACGGTCCCAATTAAAAGGCTGATCTTTATTGTCATTAATGATGATTAAACATAAAACGTACACACAGATGTCTTACACTATTAAAGTTAACTAAACTTGCAAATTAAATTGTTGGCGACACTTCTTGCCTTTCTATGATTAAAGTTAAATAAACTTGCACATTAAATGGTTGGTCGAGGGGCGAGTCAGAATAGAAAACCACCTCTCAGAACCATTTGAAATCCGGGACGGACTAGAGCAGGGAGATGGTCTATCACCGTGTCTCTTTAACCTTGTGCTCGAGTATGTCATCAGAAAGGTACAAGACGACAACATGGCCGGATCATCCCTGAACGGGGTCACACAAGTGCTCGCATATGCGGATGACATCGCCGTTCTGGGCGATAATCTAGAGACTGTTAGTAAAAACTGTGAAATCATCATGCAAGCGGCAGAAGAGGCGGGCCTAGAAATAAATGAAGACAAAACAAAATACATGATTACGGCGAGAGCAGGTGGATCTCAGATAACACATATAAACGTCAGAGGTAAGATATTTGAAAAAGTTAAAGAATTTAAATATCTGGGAACGATACTGACGGCCAGTAACGAAATGTCGAAGGAAATTAACAAGATACTGCATTCCGGCAACGCGAGTTTACCCGCAGTCAGTAAATTGCTGAAATCCAAACTGCTATCACGTAACATAAAGCTCCGTGTCTATAGAACCATAATCATGCCGATTGTTCTATATGGATGCGAAACATGGGCTCTCACAAAACGGGAAGAAAACAAATTCCGCGTATTCGAGAATAAAGTTTTGAGGGGCATCTTTGGAGGTAAATATGATGAGGAGGCAGGTCAATGGAGGAGACTCCGTAACCACGAATTGGAAGAGCTATATCGCAAACCTACAATAGTGAGAGTAATCAAGTCGCGAAGATTAAGATGGGCCGAACACGTGGCGCGAATGGGGGACGATAGGACCGTGCATAGAATTCTTGACGGTAGACCAACGGGAAAGAGACCGGTAGGACGGCCGCGACGGAGATGGGAGGACAATGTTAAGTTTGATCTTGAGGAGATCGGATCGAATGGTCAAGCGTGGAAGGAGAGTGCCCAGGACAGGGAACGATGGCGAAGCCGAGTCGGTGAGGTCATGAACTTCCGGGTTCCTACAGGCCAATAAATAATAATAATAATAATTAAATGGTTGGTGACACTTCTTGTCTTTCTACGATTAAAGTTAAATGAACTTGCAAATTAAACTGTTGGTGACACTTCTTGTCTTTCTATGATTAAAGTTAAATAAACTTGCACATTAAATGGTTGGTGACACTTCTTGTCGTTCTACGATTAAAGTTAAATGAACTTGCAAATTAAACTGTTGATGACACTTCTTGTCTTTCTATGATTAAAGTTAAATAAACTTGCACATTAAATGGTTGGTGACACTTCTTGTCTTTCTACGATTAAAGTTAAATAAGCTTGCAAATCAAAGGGCGGCGTAATATATTATTTTCGCTCAACACACGCACCATTCCAACGACAAAATCAGACTAAACTTGCGAATCTCCTCCGTTCTATGACGCTATTACATCCGGCACATCTGATCACCGCTTCCATGACCAAATATGGTAAAACATTCCTTTTTCGTTCAGATTCATCGCGAAAGGGGTTAGAATATACACACGATGGTTGCTTTCGCCACTCATCGTGTGTGTCCGCGAAGCTGCAGACACAGCAAAGATCCCCTTATACATTCGCAACAGGTGCGAGCATCTTCCTAAAGGACAAGGGTTGTGATGTTCAGTCCATCGACACCGCGGGGCACAGTATCTGCGCCGTTCCGCAGTAAACATGCACAGACAGCTCACAGCTTCGACCAGGAGTTCCTGCCGAAACTGCTGCGTGGTGTCGGTATTGGCGCATGGAGGGAACGCTGAATGTTCATGTTATCAAACATCCAGACAGCATCTCGTTGATGCTACGCTTGCCCGGCTACGATGGTGTCCTCCTGCCGGGTGTGCCAACGCCGATCGATACGATCGACCGGTGGCTTGTGTACGTGACTTACCGAAGATATGCTGTGCTGGTGCTGTGCCTCGCTTGGTCAGATGTTTGGCAACCGAGACGACTGGGCAATGTTATTTTGCGGATAGTGTGACCAAATAGTTTCTGCTGCATGGTCATTTGTTGCCGATTTACTGAACCAATGCTTTATGGCTTTTCTTCGTTTTTGCAGGCACAGCACAGAAGGTAAGTACTTGCTGGGGTATTTTAGGACACGTTTACTCTTTTTCACCTTGTAGGTAAGCAGTGGCGTTCAACGAACTGCCACGATGCTCGTTTTTAATTTAGATTGGATGTCCTAGATGGTAGCTTTTACCTCATATATTAGGAAGTTAGGTGGTGGCGTTCGGGAAAACGCCACAAATGCCTTTTGATTCTTTTTTATCTCCTACTGTTTATATTCCGGACCACTTACCTCCATAAAATGTGCGGTAACTAAACTCGTTAGGAGGCTGACAAATCGTTCGGTCTCAAGGATCTTTATACTTTTTCGCATTCATGGTATATTGCAGGTCACGCATCATATGGTAGGTAGCTGTAATGGAAACTATGAAACCCATAAAACTCTAGCGAGAATGTCTCTTCCATTTTGCACTTAGTTCTCTGACCAATATAGCCTTAGCTACAATACTTGTCTTTCACTGTATTTAAGGTTTCCAGATGCCTTCTTAATAATCTACGTTCGGTAGTATTGACTCCTGTCATATTCTCGGCGGTCTCCTTCACGATTGTCCTAATTGTGTGCCACTTATAAGACCCAATCATTTCGAATGATTGACAATTTTTATTATTTAATTAGAAGAAGACAATTTTGTATGCGATCAAGTGTGAGAGAGTGTGGAAAATCTCTGCAACCCACATATATAGTAATCAGTGGGACATGGCTCACATGAATAACCCTATCACTGTTGTAAAAGTTTCAAGAATATGCCGATCCTAGGATGAAAATGTGTGGGTGTTTCACCCAACCGTCCCGATTCACAGTTGCTATCTTCTCGCTTACATCAAAGCTATTTTCTACACTCAAAGAATATGAAATATTTTCTGCTTCCTGGCGTGTGTGTCCTTGAACACTCTTAATAGAACATTCGCTTGCATCAATTGCCTCCAGTAACGAGGTCTACATAATACAATTTCCCTTAACCTTAAACCACACAGCAAATACTTACCACGTAGGTGTGAATTTTATTACTATCATCCGTAATACGAATCCTGCGAATCTTCTGCCGCCATAGCGGTGTTCTTTTACGACCGTGCTATTTAATAATGATGCTGGTTTACTTGAATGTCGTTTTTATGGCGGTGTTTGAACAGCTCCTGATTTCTCACTGTGACACGTAAGAATTGATGACACCAGATTATTGAACACACTATTATGTATATATAATATTGCATTGTACATTACCGGCGACCTTATATACAGACCAGACTCGAATTTCGCTGCTCATCCATCATTTATTCACTCACTAGGTCTCCACAAGGAAGTGGAACAAATAGTTATCACATCGCTAACTAACACCAAACATGTCTGAGAATCGGAGTTGTGCAGCAACCATCAAGAGACCATTAAGAAGAGAACACAACGCCATAATTTTCCGACCGAGGCGAAAATGATTCGATGGAAAATTGTACTTTCATTGTCTTCTCATAAACAAACGCAAAGAATAGCTTTTAATTAGCTTTTAATTATCCTTGTCGGCCTCGTGACAGTGCGCTTTATCCTTCTGGAAATAAAAGGAACAAATAAGGCTGAGAGAGTCTCATAGAACTGGACACACATATTTTTTTCTGCCCTCGTAATACTTAAGACAAATATCTCTCCGAATAGCTTGAGCTCCTTTTTTGCGAAGAAGGAAAAATGCAAACTGTGAAAATAGGACACTTAGCCATAATTTATATCCCATCTCTTGACCCCCCATGAATTAATGATGCCGGGAATGTACAAATTAAGACGCGATTGGAATCTCTCAATACTTGGTCATTGCGTCGGCACCGCAATTGTTGAAAGGATTAGTTACCAGCAATCCGGCTTAGTTGCACTCTGAGGAGATAATGGAGCTTTTGAAATAATGACCATGTCTGCCGCATTTCCACAAATATAGATTTACAATCATTTCTAATGCGTTCAAATTAGTAACATATAAAGGTTTAGCCATGATGTGGGCAGCAAACAACCGCTTATGGCTTTAGATTGAGCACGGTAATTTCCGGGTGGACACGTTGCATTCGTAATTAAGCAGCTGCAAGGTAAGCTGTGGTATTTAATCCACTGAGTGGTACAAAGGGCTCCTGGGAATTTACTTTATATATTTACTTGCAACTTTTGAGGTACTTCTGAGTTCGCCTTAAAATGGAATATTTTGACTATGGAGAAAGGCTTGTGGAAGTCTTAAACGAATTTAAAAAACCAAGTTAACTCTTAACGGCTCAATGATGCAAGCCTTTCAATACAGTGCTTATCTCTATTATATTTGCATTGTTATGTACATTCCTTAACTTAACTTGATGAACGCAGTCATTCTCTCTGAATTATGTCCCGCGATGGACATCACGGGCGGAAGCAAACGGAAACATCGGGAAAGAAGCTATCTGTGAACATTGGATTTGAATTTCTGTATATTGAAACCATGAGGGAAAACTTGACAAGGGCGGAATGCGTTGTTGTTCCTGCCAATTGAATCCCAGTTCTGAACAAATATATGCTTTGTAAATTGAGATAAATTATTTCTGATATTTCTTAAGAAATTCTGAACAGTTCGTGACTTTGTCGGTCTTCTATTACGTTATTCGTATACCCAGTCTTCTAGTTATGTGCCGCAAGGGCACAGGTTTGTAGCGTTCTACGAACGCACAATTCCGCGCAGGTAAGGTTCCTACCTTCAAAGAACTTACTTACCTGAAAGCGTTGCACGCGCCCACAGACGCGTGCCCCAAAGTCCCACCATGCAACTCGCAGCCAACGTTGAGACCGACACCAAAAAGCAAGGAACTGGACGTCTCCAAAGCTTTTAATGCCAAGCTCAACATTCGGAAGTCATCATACCCGAAACAAAAAAGAAACATTCAATCTGCCTGCGCCCAGGAACATTCCATTGAATCGGCAATTTCAAACGTCTATGCAATGCAAATTAGCCGACCAACGATGCACGTGCGGGTAGCTGCCATAAAGACCACCAAGTCTATCGGCAAACATAAAGAAACGGCAACCGTAATTATCTCAACGAGATAATTCAAATTGTATGAGGAGTTAAGCCAACAAAGGCAATACTCCGGTCCCACGGCCACGCTAGAATTTCACACCCATTAGAAAGATCTAATGGGTTTCGGGTGTATTGACAAAAGTCAAACAAAACCCATGAACCATGCATCCATGCAAATTGCAGGATATCTTTCGGCTTTCGCGCCAGATGTGTTATGTAAATAAGGCGGCATACAATCGACAACCGTCGAACTTAATTTCGACCACCACCACGGATGGTGATAATGATGTTCGATGATGAGCGAGTTTCTTCTTTCAGGAATGAAAAATCACCCCTGGGACGTGATAACATGCTGCTAACAGAAATTCGGAAGTTCTGTTAGCAGAGCAATTAGGGAAATTTTTCCGTGTAGATACAGATACCAGTTTGGAATCTGGATATCTGTGTGGGCAGACTGACAGTCAGATAGTGATAGTCATCGCGACGAGCCGAACAACGAGAACCAAACGAGGGAGTTGATCCGCTTATTAACCATACAACCGGAAAGTAACGTCAGTGTGCAAACGAACGGTCGCGACCAGAAAAAAAAGCTTGTAGTTTACAACGCCAGGAATTGTATACTCATGAACTTACAAAAACTTGTGCGAATAAAGGAAAGTTAATATTTTTGAGTTTCATTCGTGACTATTTTTACAGTGTTTTGCGTGTGTGCAGTTTTCCGCTTCGTGTAAGTCCTTGTAGCAGCAGTGTTCGGCGGAACACTTACGATCCAGATAGATGAACTTCCGCCAAAAGGTTCACTAAATTTCCTAGCTTAATAGTCCTGGGTCACGGGTGCATAAAATGAAACCTGTGGTTGGTCCCCGAACATCACTCCTAGAATAAAAACATCTGTCTTTCTTTTCCTTATCTTTATTCAGGTATACGTACACCACAATCCAACTTAATACAAAAATCAACTGTTAGTTTTGCCCACTTATTCGAAAACAAATATAAGGAAAGCTTAGTTCACTAATTAGACATCACTTCTGTTATATACAATGTAAAGTTAAGCTTAATTCAAAAATCAACTGTTAGTTTTGTCCACTATACTCCTTGTGGCGCGAACTCGATACTTTGCGCTATACGAGTATCTTCTCTGCTACCCGTCCGTACTTGGTGGCGGTTAAATCTCGACTGCTTATTTAACTTGGAGGACTCGACCAGCCTCCACGGAATCAGTGTTACGATCAACGATTGCCACGGAGACGACAGAATAGCAAATTTTATTCATCGCTTCGGCGACCGACAAGTGATGATTTCCTACGCATTTGGTCCCAGCGCAAAGGGCGCGAAACATAAACGATGTTTGCCTCTGTTGCTCATGGTGTGTGTGTCCACAAGTGTGCGGACCGTGGATCGACCAAATCCATAAGGGATCTCGAAGTAGATATTTAGGTGTCTACACGATCAGCAACTGCGTACAGCATTTATGCTGATCGTGCACATCTTGGCGGCATCTTCAAATAGTCGAATTCTCACTGGTAAATTTTCGTTTAGGAGAACTCGACTTCGTTGGCCATCATGTATTTGTCGATAGGTTGACCGACCGAAGTGGGCATTGGTAAAGCTAAAGGAAAAGAAGAAATATCTCCTGCACGTGTGCGGCAGACCCATTAGAAGATACGTCATCGGTATGGTTGGGGTTATGTTGGTTGCTTGGTGGTGCAACCAAATTGCTTATAAGGAACATGTCTGTTTGGTGCTGATGGATTTTGCATCTGCGAATATTACGGATTTACATCATTTCAGGTATTTGTAGTGCAAACTAAGGAAAGGTAAGTACATGCTTTCCAGGGTTTATGTGCTTTAGGAAACTGTTTCCTCGCCATAGGTTGTAAGGTAAGTAGGACGTTCAATGGAACTGCCACAATACTTGGTATATAGCGTTTTTGGATGCTCTTGGTTGGAAGTTTTCGAATGGTTAATGGGAAGGTGAGCAGTGGCGTTCAAAGGAACCGCCACAAGTTTATATGTATATATGCTCATATCAATCAAGAGTTCAATTGAATTGAATGCCAAGTATAGAGAGTTCTTTGTTTCCAATAATGCAAAAGCAATTCCCAGACGATCCGTCAGCGTTCATAACTTTCTCTGATGACAAATACTTTTTTTGAGAAAGAAGAGTTGCAATCGATTACACGGTGCTCATTGATATATCTTGTTGGTCTAGGAGTACAATGAGCTCAACATCCATGTGCATCAAGTCTGATGGATTAGCTCACGGATGAGTTTAAAGTTTTCTATCAACAGCACAATAATGAAATGGGATTTTTAAAAGATGGTCGTTTAATAAGATCAACTATAACCTGAAATTCGGAGATATCCAGATCATGTGCTCAGTAACTCATAGAATGATTGCACTTTTCGAGTAGGTAAACCATTAGATCACCTGTGGCGGTTAGTGCGAACGCCACTACTCACCTGCCTACTTACCACCAGGTAGCCTTCTTTTCGCAGGCTTTCGGCGCCAGAAAATCGAATACTTACCTGCATTAGCATGTAAAATAACCACAAGTCCGCTGATACAAGTGTATGAGCAATAACATGCATCTTCCTAAAAACATAAATGCGTAAAGCACGAGAATCATGCCATTAAGACCAAGCACAACGTTGTTGCAATGGTACGAAACTAAATAGCATAGGAGAGCATGGGACACCTGCACATCGATCTGGTAAAAACATCAACCAACGATCGGATGTGGCAGAACAACCAAGCAAAACATGATGCGGTTGCGCAAGCCTGCGACTAATTCCTGGAATTACTAAGAAGGCGCGCAAACAGATGAAACCTACAACGCATGCCCTTAAAAGGACACACCTCAACAAATACAAATACGTGAGATATAACGCATGCCCATGTAGCAGCATCACATTGCACGTATAAACAATACGAACGTCCCTCCACATAATGAGGTACAACGAGCAAACACACGCCATGGCGCTCACCACTGTGCGCATAATAAAAAATGCACACAGGCAGGGGTACGATGTGGTTACCCACACCGATGGATGTTGATGTGCTATGGTGGCGTGAGTCAACCCTTAAGTATTACAGTTGGAAAGTGGCAATGAAACGACATAGTCCTGCGTGCGGTTAACGATTGTATAATATAATAAAAACAACGCACGCGCCCGGTAAAAATAACTAGTCCTGCGGCCAACGAAATAAAAGACATATTTCTACGTGCGGTTAACGATTGTATAATATAATAAAAACAACGCACGCGCCCGGTAAAAATAACTAGTCCTGCGGCCAACGAAATAAAAGACATATTTCTACGTGCGGTTAACGATTGTATAATATAATAAAAACAACGCACGCGCGATCGTGTGTGGTGAATACTATATTCAGTGCAGAATACATTGATACTTACATGAAGAAATAATTATATTGATTCATTTGTGTTACATTGATACTTACATGCATAAATATTTTATATTAAGTCATTTGTGTTAAATTGATACCTACATGCATAAATAATTTATATTAATTCATTTGTGTTACATTGATACTTACATGAAGAAATAATTTATATTGATTCATTTGTGTTACATTGATACTTACATGAAGAAATAATTATATTGATTCATTTGTGTTACATTGATACCTACATGCATAAATATTTTATATTAAGTCGTTTGTGTTAAATTGATACCTACATGCATAAATAATTTATATTAATTCATTTGTGTTACATTGATACTTACATGAAGAAATAATTATATTGATTCATTTGTGTTACATTGATACTTACATGCATAAATATTTTATATTAATTCATTTGTGTTAAATGAACTAACTCGAACTAGTGTCAGCGGACACGCTATCAAGGACCAAAATACCTACACACCTGTAATCCATTCGCAGCGAAAACGATATTGGCGGTAACTAACCATACTGACAATTATAAGATATTTCGTCAGTTGGCTATTTGTAAATGACTCCAAAACCTTCGATATTTCTGGAAAAACGAACAGATCTTATATAAACGTTATATAAGACACTGTCGCAGCTTTCTATCTATAGAGTGCTTTTTATGTTCGAGGTCAATATTTTTTGTTAATAACTTTTACATGGAATACAATTTCATAATTGATATTTATCTGAGTGGCCGCCTCTGATTGTGACGCAGAGACGAGCTGTTTTAGGCACGTATTGCATAAGAATTTCGCAATTTCAGCGATTAAGGTGAGAATGTTGCTTTTAGACATCAAAATTGTGATTGGTTAGCCGGTTTTATCAACAAAATTGAAGAGCACATGGGAGAAACATGCAATGTCACATTTTTATCTTTTTTGAACGAACAATACAATTGTATAGTAGAAATGTGGTAGAACGCAACGCCAAACACAGTTTGCAGTAACACACATGCTCACGGAGTAATCTTCATAGAAAAATATTGACATATTTGACATTTCTCGGCATCCGCGAAAGTGGTTCGTTGAGACCATAAGAGGTCCGGTGGGGGGTAATGTAGAGAAGGCGGGAACTACGCCTACTCCGAGGGTTTGTGTTCAGAGGAATTGAGTTAAGGAGGTAGGCGCATTCGACCGAGTCGGAGAGGACCCGATGAATGAACATTGTGTCAGCCACTACCCTTCGCTCTTCAGAGGTTCTGACGTTGATTAATTTGAGAGGGTTATTGTACGGGGGAAGGATTAAGGAATTTTTTCCGTCCTAGTCCTCGGAGAGCAAACCAAAGGAAGCGACGTTGAATACTTTCGATTCTACAGATATGGATCTCGTGATAAGGAGACTGTACCTGGCTAGCATATTCAAGCAGTGGACAGACGAGGGTAAGGTAAAAGGATCGAGTAACGTAAGGGTCGGAGAATTCTTTAGACCATCGTTTCAGGAACCCGAGGGCAGAGTTGGCTTTGCGGATCGTCTTATCAATGTGAGAGAGGAAGTTAAGTTCCCTGTCGTAAAGGATTCCAAGATCTCGAATATATTGGACAATATCAAGAAGTTGGTTTTGAAGGGTATAAGAACGTGAGGATGAGTGAATACGCCAACAGGAAAAGGTGATGGACTGACATTTGGCGATGTTAAATACAAACCAAGTTTTGTCACACCAAGTCGAGAAGTTGTCAAGGTTAGATTGCAGCAGTGCAGAATCAAGTGGTGACTCAATGATCGTGTATAACTTGGTATCATCAGCGTATAGGCACAAGCTGGAATTCTTAATGACCTTATCGATGTCATTAGTGGCAAGTATAAATAGGAGAGGACCCAGGTGGCTACCTTGAGGGACCCCAAATGCAGCAAAGAAGGGGTTGGATATCGTGAACCTGAACCGAACGGAATAAAGTCTATCCTTTAGATAGGAAGAAATCCATTTCAGCAATCCAGGTTCGAAGCCGAGGGCGGATAATTTTGAAGAGGATTAGATTATGGGAGATTTTTTCGAATGCCCTACTGGGGTCGGTCGAGACCATATCGACTTCAATACCCCGCTCTAGTACTGAGGATGTAAAGGAAGTGAATTCAACGAGGTTGGTTGAAGTTGATCGGCCATTAAGAAAACCATGTTGCCTTGATAAAATAAAAGATTTGCAACGAAACCTAAGAGATTCGTATAGAATGTTTTCGAGAATCTAAGGTAAATGGGACAGTTTGGCGATGGGACGGTAGTTCGCAACATAGTTTTTGGGACCCTTCTTCTGGGTGGGGGTGATGAAGGAGGTTTTCCAAATGTGGGGGAATACGTCTTAACAGAGTGAGAGATTGAATGTCAGTGAGAGGGGACCAGAGAGAATGAATGAGGTCTTGTCTGGTTTCCGCCTGACCTAAGCTGGGGTAGTGGTGTGGGGGTATAAGTATTATGTCCACGTATGACACAGGTTCACTTGTCACCTACCAACAATTGCGTCGCCGAAAATTGTTCACCAAAGAAGAGTAAGTAATGAAAACGCACTGGGGTTGATCTGATTGATAATGTTTTTTATTTTTATAACTATCTATATTTATTTACGGGCTCCTGGATAGTATAGTGGTTAGTATACCCGCCTGTCACCCGGGAGACCGGGGTTCGATTCCCCATCGGGGAGCCCCTAGCGCAAGACTAATGACCTTGCCCAGACAAAATAAATCATTATGGAAAATTTAACAAGCCTCGGGACTTGCTAAATAAGGCCAAGACCGGTTCCCGGTTGTAGTGCCGATGATGATGATGATGATGGTGATATTTATTTACATAAACGTGTAAATTTAATTTACAAAAGTTCACTTCACCGGCGTCTTCTTTAGTACTTGAGTTTTTCTGTATCTCTATTACTATTTAGTTTTTTTTTTTTTTTTTTGAGTCTTTATTTCACAATTATAATTTATCATTAAATATTTAAATTCGCGCTCTCGAGCTCAGTACTACGACTGCTTCACATCGACTTTATCTCGACTCTATAACGTTGTGTGTACTCACACTTCGAAAGATGGATACTGACTTAAAAGCGGCGAAATGAAATTTGCCTCCGAGCAGCGTGACCTACGCGGTAGTGGTTAATTAATGACTGATTCCAATTAGGGATGAAATTTTGGATTTTACATTCGCACGGCTATTAACCGATCATCATGGCGCTCTCTCATGAATCCATTCAGTTGCGTGTCTCAGTGAGGTGAATAATGCTTGCACATCATTCGACAGTCGCTGGGCATGCCAAGGATGAAAAGAACAAAAGAGAGAGCGCAATAACTTCGGGGTTGGCTTAACTTGTGTGCTTGTATTAATGCAGCCTCTGAGGATGACCTACTGCCATAGTGCGATGGCTGTGGTGATTTCAGAGTACATTGAACCCGGGGAAGATAGAAACGGGAAGGAGAGGAAACTGTTCTGTGGCTATTCACCTGTGAAAAGAGATCATTGATCCCCAGCGAATGTAGTGTCTGGGGAAAGTGAGTAGGATGCCGACTTGGCTAAGCAAATCTGATCATGGGAACTAAATTAAATACTTTAATAATTTCCCCAGCGATTGCTTGATTATGCAACCGCGTCATTTGGTCAGACTATGCCGTTGCCAACCGACATGGTGCGATTTCCAGTGAAAATCTCATGGGTTGCGAAATGAAGTTGCCGTATGGCGAAAAGGTAGCTAAACTCAATTATGCATTATCTGCATAGGATAATGAGTTTAGCTATATGTCCTTTTGGGAAACATGTTTTGCAGGTGAATTACCGAACGATGGGATAGGTGTTGATATGGCGCGCTGAAAGCGGTCGAAATAAGGCGGAAATTGTGGTGGAAATTGTGGGTTTGTTCTCCATGTAGTATAGAGAACCCCCACAAATCTCCCGAACGGAACTTTCCAAACCAACGTCATATAGTGCGTTCGTTTGTCGCTATATCCTCACATGCGTTATTACTTTTTTTCATTTCCAATGACGCATTATGTCCCATTTTAAATTCATAAAAGAAGAGGGTTCGCATTTGAACTGCCGACAGCATGGTAAACAATTCCTAATTCCAAAAAAAAATAATTGCACTTGTATCGAACCCTAAAATTCTCAAACGTCAATGCTCTGGCACAAATGTCTCCTTGGAAACTTCTTATTTCCGATTGAGCGAAAATCAGACATTTCATTGGGTACAACCCAATAGTTTCTCCTCCCGCCACCCCTTTATTTCGTCTTTTTACCGTTATCTGTCTACCTTCGTCCTCCTTAATTTATCTATCTTCTTTCATTATTCGTTCTTCAAAGCCAAACCGTATGTAGTTAATGTTTTTCTATATTGAAGGTACTTCTCATTTCTTCTTTATTTCATATGTCTTTTTCTTCCTTATTTCTTTTCTCTTCCTCATTTTTCGCATGCTGTAACAGTTTTCTTGGTTATCACATTTTGCCTTAGAAGGTTTTGAATCTCCTTTAATTCCCCTTCTGTGGCCGTAGTCATTCTCCTTTGCCTTCTTTTTGCTCGTCTTTTGTCTTTTTTTTTTTCGTTCCTTAATTTGCTGTCTTTCTTTAGCCTTTCTTTAACGTTCACGTACCTGCCTTCCTTCCGTCTCTTCTCGTTCTTTAAATTTTCATTAATCGCCTTCTTCCTTCTTTCTTCCACCAACCTCCGTTTTCGCTTTTTTTTTCTTCCACCTCCTTCCTTCGCTCTTTTTTCTTCTGGTCACTTTCCGATTCTTCTGTGACAAATGTGCCCATGAATTACGTTCGTCTATTTTCGTCTACATTGTAATATCTTTAAAAGTGTGAGCAAAGCTGACAGGATTAAGAAGAGTCCTGCAACGCTTTAAAAAGCCCGAATACTATCTAGAAGAAATTCTATATAGAAAATCCTTAGGTCAAATACCTCGTTGAATGAAAATATCCTGTTAAATGCCCTGCTATATAATTAAAACACCGAATTAATCACTAAGCATTTGGGAAGCAAATTTTATGCATAAAATTTTACCATAAATTACTTCGCCTATGCTTTTATCAGGAGTTGGAACTAAGATCGTTAATCCTTCCTTTATACATTTTATGAAAGTCCTAATTATATTGCTAAATTGCTCAAATGCTCAGCGGAAACTATAAGAAGAATGCTCTCTCTATCTTCTAAATGTGGTCTACTGGGTTCGCAAGGCAGGCAAAATGAAGGACTACCCAATCCTTAATCTAGAAATCCTGTTACAGTCGAATTCTCGACCAACGTGCTTTGAATATTTGATTTCTAGGCGGCATGAAAGCACTCAGACATCCCGTGGTCTTAATTTCATCTCAAAAGGACCGGTAAATTGTTTCCTGTGTTTAAATGGTATCTGTAACCGCCAACAGAGATGGTATCAGGTGTTCTTGTGGCATATATTTCAGCTGCTGTGGGAGGGACGTGCAGAACTAAGACGCATTGGGAAATTTAATCTAAGCGATTCCATCATATCGATTCTGGTGCACGTCCAGTCAGGGAATTACTCTTTCCTCTTTTTATCTATTGACTGTGTGTGCGTCCTCGGCCTTCTACATGGCTGGAATTACTTCTCGACTTGCACGGAGGTGACTCTGAGAAGTGAGATTCTTTTGTTTCGAGTCCTGCTTTTATCTGCTTATGGCAAACTAGTGAATGCATGGCAGGCATTTGCTTACCTCTTCGTAAACATATAAGACTGAGCATCATGTTGATCTTAGGGCATGTTTGTTTACCTCCCAGCTGCCTATTATGGTATCCTAGTATTGACAACAGAATTCAAGGAGACATTTGAATTCATTCTGTAGGTGATATGTCCTTGGGATGTGCCTTCGGACGTTTTCTTTTCTTTTTTCGCTGTTTTTTTTCCCTTCTCTTTTTTGTTCCTTTGCTTTTATTTCCAACGAAGCGTTGCGATGCATGTCACTGTTCAATTGAAATTCATGGGAATAACAGATCCCCGGACAACTGTAAGGATATGCAAATTTTTCTTCCTGGAACAAATTCAAATGGTTGCAGGGGCCCTCCTTTCTTGTCTCTCCATGTTCTGCTGGTAGCAGTGGGTTGTGCCATCAGATTTTGATTGTTGTTTTCCTTTTCCTGCCTATTTATTGCAAATTGAAATTCCGCTGACATTCTGTTTGACAGGATGTGTATCAGGATATTGAATTTTCATTGGGACTCTTCGCTTACAGCTGCATTTCTCTTGGTCGGGTAAACTTTAGATATTGCAAATAGTGCAATTTTGCATTGTTAGAGGCGGAAGCATGTTGACACAAGTGCTGTTGATCGCGGTTTCATGATTGCCCTGAGAATATCTTAGATAGATTTGGGAATCTCTTTTTGGTTATCTGTGGTATCCTTGCATTTAGTTGAATCGTTGAATTAGTAATTTTGGATAAGCTTAGTGATGGTCGTGACGTTTGTGGTACAAAGCGCGGGTGACTGCAATTGGAGGGGATGCTGATAGACATTACACTTAGGAGCCTGTTGCTTAATATACATTACAAATTTCAACAGTGTTATAGGTAGGATAAATGCAAATGACACCACATTAGGTTTTGTATGGGAGGAAGAAAACTCTAAGACTGAATTTATTCGAATAGGAATAGTGACCTAAATTTATAATACATAGACGCCTATGTTAATTAATTGGTTTCGCTTTTGAAAAAGCGCGAAATTGTTTTTTTTTGGAGAGTACACAAACACAGATATTTGCTATTGTGTATACCTTTGTTAGGTTATGCTATTGTCCTTTAAGGTTATGGTATCTAGTACATTTACTTATTGGCTTGTTTTCGTCTTGTACCGAGTAACTCTTTTATTTCATGATTGTCTCTACCACCCCGTCACATTGTACATTTCGCGATATCGTCGGGAGAAAATTTCAACTATGTTTCAGATGTATGGCTGATGACCCTGGCTAGCACGGAGATAAGTCATGATGATACCTTCTGAGATAAAGAATTCCGGAGGTAACCCGGACAAACTACCACTCGACTATAGTCACGTCACCGTGCCCACCGGTGAGTGGGAGATCGCGTGACCGTGGCGGTCAGCGGATGGAATAAGACTCACCGAAGATAGAACTCTGACATGAATTCCATTTAGGGTTAAGAAAGGGGAAGAGAGTGAAAATCTTTTCTGTTAAGGGTGTGGCCGCCACAGAAATGCACTCTTTCAGTGCAGTGGTGTGTGTGCATGGTTCTTTCATGGATGAGAACGAACCTAGAACAAAGAAAGGGCATAAAGTGCATTCATAGGATACGATTTTGCTAAAGCAAATAAAACCGAACTCGTCGGATGCTAATGGGTTTGCTTTTGCATCGTTGGGTAATGAGGGTCAGCTAAATAAATAGCAGCCGCTCATTAAATGAAAAAAATGTTTTTCGGATACCACAAACGATATGAATTGTTTATGGTATCGCAGGAAACCTATGTAGGAACAGCGTTCTTCTGTTTGCACATGGTGCGAGTTAAAGAATTTTATTGCTGGGAGAAAAAGGTCGCCGGCCAATGTGTACGTAAAGAAATTTATCGTACACATGGCGAAGTTGGAAAATAGATGGCGCAATATTTATGGTCCCTGTCATGACGGTTGCATTGTAGGCAAACCGAATCATTTTGTTTACAGGAATTGTCTGGTACCGAAGGTGCCGAATTGGTTCGGAATTCCAGATAAGCAAAGAAAGAAATCTTACGGAAAATTGTATGCGAACAGATGCATGAAAAGGTAAGTTTTCTTAACAGGGACTTTACGATTATAGCTTTGATCTAATTAATGCGTGAACCATTTTCAGGTGCTTAATGCGATTGCATTAGCAAAAACTTATGCAACTTGGGATGAGGTTATGGGGGTTTTTTAGGTAAGTGTACCGTGGGGTTTGGCGGCACCACCACAGTGCTGCTAACTGCAACTATTTGTGAGATTTCTTCACATCTTTCCCGTGATTGCAGGTGTGCTCTGGAGACTTCGAAGTCAATGCATGCGCGGAGTCGGTCTCGAGATGGAGATCTACATTCCGCATTCCAACAAACGAAATTGATCTGATAAGCCTTGATTTGATAAAAAAATGCGAAAGGATGAGGTTTTAAGCAATGGTGCGCCGGTCCCACCGAAGTTAACAGAACGAATTTTGTTAGGATAAGAAACGCGAACAACCAGGCAGTTGATACCGCGAAGAAGGCATACAATGACAGAGTTACCAGTAAACTCCATGAGTGCCCAACTGGTTTGCTCCATGGCAAAGCTTACCAGTAATAACTTCGTCTTCGTTTCCCCCCTTTTTCTCCCGTTAGTGACAGGCAGCGGGACACTGTGGGGGTAGATAGTCGGGACGCCTGCATGGGCGAGAGTTCTACTATCAACCCACTCGCCGCTAAAACCAAGTTCCGCCGAACACTGTGCGCCCAGAAGGAACAAAAATAAAACACTCTTATAATGTTATTAATAATGTCTCGATATTTATTAAACACGGTTGGCGACAATTTAAACTGAATGCTGGTGACATATATACTTAGTTTCTCATTTGAAATATTTGCTGCGCGGTTCTATAAAATAACGATAAATGGCACGGATGCGAACACAATCGCGTAATTATGGGTTGTTATAACGAACTTAATTCGCACAATGTTAGAACTACGAAAAACATTTAAGGACACACACGAATCACGAAGAAGACAGAAAACTGGAAATGAAAGACGACTTCTAGAGAACCCACGGTACCGGTACGGTGGATGGCGGGCGACCCGTCCGCTTCGGAGATTGAATTACGACTCAACGATATACATTCGCTGATGGCATAATTTGGGGTGGTGGTGAATATCCTCTCGGCTAAGGATATGTTTTACTCACCACAAGAGAAACGTAAAGTCTCTCTTTATGGAATAAAAAACCAGATCTCGCAATGAAGATCACGTTGGTTTTTTCATGCACAAGGCCATGGGAACGAAGTTGAAAAATCAAAAGACAAGGGGATCGCATAGATCATTGTTTACGATATGCATTGTAGCTATAATAGACGGCAATTCATCGGAGAAATGGTGCTAAAAGCAAATAAGGGCATCATTACAGTCGTGAATTAGTGGTGCAGATGCGTTAATAGATGCATCGCCATTAGGAAAAGGTGCTAATGGGTTTTTAATGTTTGTGGCATCTCTGACTGCAGTAGGAACCGAGTTCTTGTTTGTACTAGGAAATGCTAGAGGATTCGGTTTCCATGATAATGCTTGGGATGCGGTAATTGTTTGTCGATTGGACAAACGAATCACGGGTCGGTTTATTGCAACGATATAAACAAGCTGTCCGACATAGCATTTTAACGATGACAAGGGTGCCGAATGGTTTGTGATTTATGATGCCGTATGATGTGAAGAATTCTTTACAGGGAATTTGAATAACGCATTAAATGCGTGAAATGTCCTTGAGAAAGGAAATGTTTCAGGTATGCTGGTGATTGAGATGGAAATATGGGTTGCGAATATCGGGCGTTCTTCGGGTGAGCTTCAAGAACCCCCACAACACTAGTGACAAATTTAAAAGAAAAACCCAATGTGTTCGCGAATTTATTTTCCGCGAGTTCAAACCTCGATGCAGGTCCTTTGGTGCCACCTGTGGCCACCCCAATACGGTTTTCGATGCGGGATGTGAGGTTCCGAGTTAATAAAATATTTGGAGTGCAGCAGACTTCTGAATGATAGTCAAAACGGATTCCATGGCAGGTGGTCCGCGGAACACATTTTGACCCTTATAACCGATATATGGACATCTGCGATTAAGAGACAGGGTGAGTCAAGGGCGATCGCATTGAATATCTCCAAACCTCTCGACCGCGTTTGACATGGGGAATTGCTGAGCAAACTTCGTTCATATGGACTTTCGCAGCAGTCCAGCAACTAGACGAAGAGCTTTCTCGAGGATCGATCGATCGGGGTTATTATGGACAGCTAGTGTTCGGATGTGTATTCTGCTAATTACGGGGCGCCTCAGAGTTCTTTTTGGGCACCGACCTTGTTTTTGCTTCCCATAAATGATTTGTTGGAGTCGACGGACAGCAGAGTGTTTCGTTTTGCGGATGATAGTAGGCTTGTTTCATCTTTTTCGAGTGATCGGCCGATTAGTGTATCAATGTCACACCAGTTGAGATGTAGCCAGATCGACTCTCTGAATTGGCATCTGGAACATTCCCATATGAAATTCATCCCCACCAGCGTCCTGCAGATATATGCATATCCAGATCTGCAAGAGAATGATAGTGACATCTCAAAGTCTTACGGGTGATTTTTCATTTGGCATCTGCATGAGAGGAAAAGAAAATTAGTTGCTGTTGGAAATTACAAGGGGGCAATTATCGTCCTTTTAAGAGTCATGTTTTCTTCGGTTGTTCACGTCTGCAAGTGGGTAATGTCGTAAACATTAAATTATAACTGAATTAAATAAGGAAAATAGTGTTTTCTTGTTTGTATGTATAGAGCAAAAACCTGACACGGGTTTCTTTTTTCAATAAAATGATACGAATATTGGCTCTCTGAATCGGGATCAACCAAATAGAGAAGAACAACACCGAACAAAAAATCGAATAAGCATCAGCCGTATACCATAGCGATAACATAACAATTCCACATCAGTTGAGTGTACTTGAGTTTAGAAATCGAATTCGTACAAACGGTAATAGCCTGATGTGTTTAGCGTTGGTTCAGTATTTTAGTGATTCTAACAGTCATAGCGTCGGTTCGAATCACACGTTCTATAGTGAAGTACTATAGTCGCAAACGCTGTGTAGTGCTCCAAGAAGCCCTACCATTTTCCTCCCACATACATTTCTACCCACCTACTTTATCATTAATCCATATCCCCAAACTAACATTCAATCCAATGTTAGACAAATTGAATTGTTCAATTACCATACTAATATTTCCAAATCCTTCCTAAAAACTAAACAGGATAATGCATATCTTCATATGCAAACAAACACATTAAAAGATATCCATTTCGTTCCCATACACTCAATTCTAAAATCCTTATCTCCATCTGGATTGCAGCCAGATGTGTATATTCTAAAAATAAATATTCCATTTCCTTTTCTCCAATTTTTCACATACAAATCTCAATGAAGATTTGTGTAAAAGGGCGATGCATTTTAAATTCGAGGATCAGTCTCTAGGTTGGCGTCCAACGTTTAAGGACGTCAATCATTTAAATTAAATATTAAAATTAATAAAAGTAGTTGCAGATTCAAAAAGCTGCATTTTTATTGGGCCTGGCCGATTCCCAGGACCCGAATTCAACAATCGTTCGCTTCTCTTCCTCGTTGATCGAGAAGCACGGAAGGGAACCGTACTACAAAATGGTGGCAGCGGTGGGATCCCAACATCTCCTTCCAATAAAATAAAAAATAAATGAGCAGTGGATCGGACTGATTCATTCATCCCCTACAAAGAAGACTGACGGCAGCGGTTTGGATCTGAGACAAATAATCCCCTACCAAGAAGAGTCTCAATTGGCGTCCAGGCAAAGATCAACTGGGATTATACCATAATCCCTTACCAACAAAACGAGAACGACACCCCATAAACAAAAACATCACAGTTAATAGTGAAAAAAATATAATTTTTAAAAACAACGTCTAGCAGTCAAAAGCAAACACACCAAACACAAACTATATCGACACATGCGAATGGAGACGGAAACTCTAGCAATCGATAGGCAGGAGCTCTAGTGGGACTGTGAAATGTGGAACTAGCAAAACCCGATAAAGGTCTCAGTCTGAACAGCTGGCTACTTGTCCAATCTACTATTCCCAGCAAGGCACTAGAAAAAGGAACAACAAGGTGATCAGGGACAACTGCAACATACTCAACATCATAAACAACAAAAATTTCATGTCCATATAACAACACCCCACCAGTAGGAGCAGTCAATGCAGCTGTAGCAGCCAGCAACACCGGCACAAAAATGTACAAGGTATGCACATACATTCTATCTATAAAATTGTATTAGTTAATTTAAGAGGACAAACAAAACCCACAATACACATTTAAAAAGTTCATAAAAACAAAAAAGGAACGCATAGAAAATCACCAAACAAATTAAATTGTGAAAAATTAATCAAAGGGGATATCAAGAAAAGCAAATTTTGAAAATTTTATTTTATAAACAGCATTTTTTAAGGTAATCACTTGAATGGGTTACAATGATAACAAAAACCGCAAGAAAAATTTAAATATACAAAGGGAGAATAAGAAAGTACAAACCCTACACTTATAAAATCAATTTTTACTTACATTTTTACATATACCTATACATATGCACATATTTACATTCATTAAATAAGTTTCTTAAGGATTTAATTTACTTGATGAATATTTTCCATACTTTCTAACAGGAAATTCTCGATTTTAACGCGCTCACCCTTATCTGTCTGTTGGTCTTTTTCCTTTCATCTGTTTAGATCAAAATTCCTTAGGATCACTTTCCCCCATCCAGGATATTTCCACTTGCAGGCTCGTTTCACTTTGGGCTCGATAAAAATGTCCTCTCTTTTTACCATTGCCTTCTTTCACAGGATCTCTTCTGCTTATCTGTCTACCAGGATTTTTCGAAATTAGGAATGTTTTAGTTCGGTGTCGGTAAAAATCTTTTCCTACCTTCGATATTTTCGAAATTTCCTCTATAGGTGAAGATGTGTTGGGTTTGAAAGGATCTATTTTGCTAATCTGTCTTTCACAGGATCTTTCGACATTAGGATTGTTTGTTTCTTTTACCTTCGATAGGGTCGACTTCGTCGGATTCTCTTTAGATAGGTTCGTTACATTTATAATTGGGAAGATGAATTTTCCGAAGGAATATTTCGCCCAAAATAATACCCGAATCGAATATTTGAAGTGCGCGAAAAAATGAAGGTCACAATCGGGTTAAAGGATATTTTGGATTTCGTACCGGTGTTTAACGGTAACCCGGACGAATTGGATAATTTTGTTTCTTGTGGAGATATTATTTTTTCACAGGCACAGGACGACAGTCAGCATGCTTTTTATCTAAGCGTGGTAAAAACCAGACTGCAAGGCCCAGCATACGACCACATCCGGTACAAGGTCATTTCAACCTGGAATGATCTTGCTTCCGAATTAAAGGGGGAATTTAAAATTCTCACCTCAAGGTCAGCGGCACAAAACAGTCTGGTGAAAGCCAAGCAAGATAGCAAGGAAGATGTGAAGGAATTTGGAAACAGACTCGCACACCTCCTGCATCTGCTGGACAAAGCCACGTTTGAAAGCACTGTCGAACCTGCGGTGCAGAAATATCTCTTCGAGGAAAATAAAAAGCTCGCCTTGCATACGTTTGAAGAGGGTCTTAGGGATTCCCATTTAAAACTCTTAGTGAAAGCACGAGGTACCCCAAGTCTTAGAGCAGCAATCAATTACGCTCTTGAGCAGGCCCCACGACTATGCAATGGCACTCTGAAATCTGATAATAATTCCAAATATAGCCAGCCACAAATTTTCCAATCGTGCAATAAGACTGGACATACTTCCTGGACTTGTTATCGCAATACAAACTCTCTAAATGTTGGTCCCCAACAAATGAAGACAGAGGTTCAATGCATTGAATGCACTTATTGTAAAAGATTTGATCATTCTCAAGCAGAATGTAGGATACAGTCTCATTTCAAAAGTCTAAACGACTCTCCATCGAATAAAAACGATTTTAGAGCTCCGCCCACTTCTACCGCAAAAGTCTGGAGAAGTGGAGTAATTAACAAAACGAGTAGGGTACAGCAATCACAAATTTATATAGGAACATTAAACAGCCAAAGATCTAAACAATCGTTATTAGAAGCTAATGATATAAACAGGAAGGTAGAAAATGCCTCACCTTACAAGGTGTCGTCTACGGATGAAATTGGCATTAGAGATAATAGGGACAAAAATCAGAGGCAGGACGATCTAGAGGCCCCTCAAATAGAGGAGGTATTGGCCAAAGATCGCATCCAACAGTCAACATTTGAATCCCTTTGTCTACGGGCCGGATCTGATGATTCGACAAAGACTCCTGACCATACTATCCTAACACCTCCATCTACTTTTATATTCTTAAATGCTCCGACTTCTAGCAACAACACGTCCAATCTCATAGAGCACAAACTGAAAACCCCGGCAAAGTGTAAGCCTGAGGAGCAAGAAGTCCCAGCAAACTGTAAGCCCGAGAAACAAGAAATTTCAGCTAAGTATAAGCCTGCGGAACAAAGAGTCCCAGCAGAACTTAAGCCTGAAAAGCCACTAGAACTCCCAGCATCCAATAAGCCTGAGGAACAAAGATTCCCAGCTAAGAGTAAGACTGAGGGACAAGAAGTCACAGCAAAATATATGCCTGTAAATAATAGCTATATCAAATTACCGCTTTTAAATTACTTGTTTGTCCGCATCGTTTCCCTCGTTTCTCTAATTTTTCAAACTTTAAAATGGGTTCTACAAATTAAACATAAAAATAAACAAATAATCAAAATCCCTTTTACAAATATAACAATGGTTGATCCTTCAAAATCTATTATGAATTCTACATCCTTCAAAATGATTTCCATAGATGGATTTACTGCTCAAACTTTGAAAAATGTCACACAACCCAACCCTAAGAAAACATGGAAAATTTTTCACAAATTTAAAGATAAACTTAAAATGAACAAATTGATTTTCCTTTATTATTCAAATATATGTATATGTGTATGGACACCAAATGAACACAAATTCTCACATTATTGATCTAAAAAAAAAAAAAAAACAACTGTATGTAAATTTAATATATCTACAGAAAATATATAATGAATAATACTAAATTCACCTTTTAACAAATTATTGAAAAAAAAAACAAAATAGATACATATACATAATAAAACAACCAACTTTGTTTGTTATATTTATGTATTATATCTAAAGGAAACCAATCTATAATAAACAAGAACATTTGTAAATAATACAACAGTATTAACAACTCAGGGGATAATAAGCAAAATATAATACAAATAAATCTTTAAATTGCTTATATTATGAAGAAAATCTCCGCAAATTCATATCAAATGAAGTTTGTAAATATTATATAGCTAACGCTTATATATAAAAGCTTGACATAAAACAAACAAATAAACTGTCTTGAATTATACAAATAGAAAGCTGTAAATGACAGTTTGAATAACTTTAAGTAAGCAAAAATTAATAACAAAAAATCTATGAAATAAACAATATTATATACAAATATAATAATTTCAAATACCTATGTAACATTCTTCAATTAACCTAATCACATATATCCTAAGAAAAATAAGGAACTAACATTTTTCACTTTAAATCAAAATGAATTTTAAAAATTTGGAATTAAAACTTTCTTTATAATACAAGAAAAAAAAAACATAAATATAGTCCTCAAAATGAAACAGAAATATACTCTGTAGATAATGTAAATTCCTATATAATACACAAGTTGTAAGGCTTACCTCAAAATGGATCTGTAGCACAAATTGAATTTAATATTTTATTTAAAATAATCTTATTTCATAAAAATAATTCACAATTATTATTAAATATATTGAAAAAACAAAAGAACACTGTAAATAACATTATTAATATATGTAACTTAAAAATGTACTTATATACACGATAAGAAAAATTGTGAATGTAAGCCTATAAGTTAACACATAATCTTAGATTTTCTAAAAACATAACAAAATACTGAAGAACACTCTACCGTAAGCTACAGAATTAACACAAAATATTGAATAATATGTAAAAACAAGAACAAACATTTAAAAAAGTAGCAACCAATTGTAACTACAATGAAAATTTAAAGTAACTATTATAATTTGAAATCCAAATTATGTAACGAATCATGATGACATCGCCCTTCACCTTTTATCGCGCCACTCCTAGAAAATTAATCTCTTACAGATTAATTTTTTCTTGAAGGAGGAGAGGATGTAGTGCTCCAAGAAACCCTACCATTTTCCTCCCACATACATTTCTACCCACCTACTTTATCATTAATCCATATCCCCAAACTAACATTCAATCCAATGTTAGACAAATTGAATTGTTCAATTACCATACTAATATTTCCAAATCCTTCCTAAAAACTAAACAGGATAATGCATATCTTCATATGCAAACAAACACATTAAAAGATATCCATTTCGTTCCCATACACTCAATTCTAAAATCATTATCTCCATCTGGATTGCAGCCAGATGTGTATATTCTAAAAATAAATATTCCATTTCCTTTTCTCCAATTTTTCACATACAAATCTCAACGAAGATTTGTGTAAAAGGGCGATGCATTTTAAATTCGAGGATCAGTCTCTAGGTTGGCGTCCAACGTTTAAGGACGTCAATCATTTAAATTAAATATTAAAATTAATAAAAGTAGTTGCAGATTCAAAAAGCTGCATTTTTATTGGGCCTGGCAGATTCCCAGGACCCGAATTCAACAATCGTTCGCTTCTCTTCCTCGTTGATCGAGAAGCACGGAAGCGAACCGTACTACAGCTGTAATTGGTGACCTCGACGTGATCTGTGTACAAACAGCACACAATCTTCCTTAGGTAAACAGGACTTTACTTTTACGGTCGCGACTACTGCAGAGACCACTGGCTCACTCTACTGCTCCATGACAAAGTGAGTAGGGAGTATTTCCTTTACTATCGTCACAAATGCTATAAGTCCCTCCCCACGGGAGTGCTTCCGGAGCGTTACAACCTGCAACTGTTCAAGAAGAACTGCAACGGTTATTGGATGACAGTTCGGGGCGCCGTGTCGGCGGAATCAATTCGCCTCTCCTGAGAAAAATAGAATAAAAAAAATATCCAGAATACCCTTTTTTAGCGTATGTGTTTTTATATGATATCATATTATCGTAGTTTGTGGGAAATATTAATCCACCATTTTTACGTTTATTTCAAAGCATTTCAAAACGGTGGAGATTGTCCGATTGCGGACTTGCGCTTTAACTAGGGATTTACATGGGCTTGTATTTTCTCTCAACTTGAACTGTAGATTGATATGTTATTGCGTTCATGATTTATTTCTCGCTTTAGAAATGAAGTCAAAGAAAAAGAAAAACAAGAAAGGAAAACGAAAGGAAGGAAATAGAAAGCTATTAATATAGCAATCCAAATTTTCTTTTGGATTTTCGTGCCGAGTTCGAAACGTTCCCCGAAGAA
Organism: Microdon myrmicae; assembly: GCA_963931805.1. Classification (NCBI taxonomy): domain Eukaryota; kingdom Metazoa; phylum Arthropoda; class Insecta; order Diptera; family Syrphidae; genus Microdon; species Microdon myrmicae. The sequence goes on from OZ007502.1 coordinate 65,817,875, forward strand.
TATTCCTTTTTGTTTATAATTTTTGCTGGTAAATTTGTTTAACTCGAAAAATAAATCATCTCAATAATTAATATACTAGTCCATGGTTCAAATGGTGAGAAAAGTCAAGTTCGTATGAATATGGACCATGGGGCGATGCATGAATGCTTAATATCCCATCATTTTATAGGTGGATTCCAATTACGGTCGCTATCATCTATCATTTACTAAATGCTACAGATGACTACCGAGCATATGAATAAGATTTCCGATTAATTTATACATATAACTACCGCAATAAATGAAACTATCACGTGGGTACGAATCAACCGTTTTTTAGAAAATAAGAAAATAATTATAAAAACCATCTTTAACAAACAATATAAATAAAATAAAAATAAAAACCATATTTAACAAACAATATAAATAAAATGTTGCAGCGCTGCCATGCGTTACAAACTTTGTGATAACATTTTATGTACAATTTTATACAGAAGACTTATGTAGCGTATACTACGCTTTAAGTATTGTAAATTAATATTTAAATGCAGATAAACAACATCGTCTTCTTTGATACGCTATTTAAAAAAAAAAAATCTGATAAATTCCATTTATTAATACGAGCGTACTCGTGACTGCATACGAGTACAACAATGCTATGCTGGAGAATTTTGCTTTGTGTGATATTCCGGTAGCAATGCTGAATCCTTCTATTTCTTGTCAAAAAGAAAAACAGCTTTAAGCCTATAGTGTACTTGTTATCCTTTATGCTTACAGGAATTCAAGTTGACCAAACATCCTGGATACGATTACTGTGGTGACCGTTTTTGTCCTCTTCACTTTGATTCTTATGCTCATCAGTATGTAGGATATATGACCATGTACATAACATAAAATCTCTAGGCTATTACAAGTCCTTTTGACTTAAACACACACCATTGAAGCTCTTCTATAGTTGCCTGCAAAAGGAATACCTTATTAATGCTTGGTTTCCTTTGGCTCAAGGAATCACGGATATTGCTTGGTTTTTGTGGATTGGGGTATGTTTGTCCATGGAGCAGTTCGTTAAAAATCTTTCATTCATATCCGTTATAGAAATGGAAAAAGAAAAGGATATTAAACAACATCCAATGCAATTTCTTAGATATGTGGAGAACTAAAGAAAACTTATTGATATCCTTGACAAGAAAGGTTTGTTGGTACGTTATAGTTCGGTTGGCACAGAGGACATTGTGATATCAAAATAATTGTTTATTTTCTGATACGAGTACTTCAAACCACAAGTGCATTTTAGAGTATTATGTGCAGATTGCCAATTAGGTAGTTGAATGTACGCCAACGACGCATACGCACTACAACATTATCCTGAAAATTGTGATACGAAATGGTTCACAAAATACCACTCCCTTTTAAAGTGGTGATGGCAACATTCTGGTTCAAGTTTCTTGCTCATTGTGAAATATTTATAGATGCGACGAAATAAAACACTAATGGGAATTTCTGAATTTCCCGAGATTGATAAATCAGATTTTCAAAAAATAGTTTTATCTGAATATTTGATCTGCGTACCATTCCTATATGTTGACATTTCCAGCCGTTTATTTTTAACCGTCTAAAAGGTTGTTCGTATTTTAGTATATTCAATAATTTCCTACTTTTAAAAACGGTAGATCAACAAAATGCTCAAACATTGTTTTTTGTGGGGGAAACAAAATCTTGATCAAACATTGTTTTTGGTGGGAAAAACTTCTGAGCATTTATTGCAATGGTTGCAGAAATGTTATCCTACACCTACTTCTTCGAGAACTACACCTTATCGATGGGTTAGTGAATTTAAAATGGGTTGTACAAGCATCGAGGACGCACCCAGCTCCAGAAAGCCAAAAGAGACTACCCATGCGAAAATTGTAAAGCAAGTGCGTCGAATCGTTTTGGGTGATCAGAAAGTGAACTCGCATAAGTTATCTGAAGTCATGGGCAAGTCAAAATAACGGGTTGAGATGTATTTTTCGAGATGAAAAAGCTTTTGGGGCGAAGGGTGCCACATTTGCTGGCTATTTATTATTATTACTATTTATTGGCCTGTAAGAACCCGGAAGTTCATGACCTCACCTACTCGACTCCGCCATCGTTCCCTGTCCTGTGCACTCTCCTTCCACGCTTGACCAGCCAATCCCATCTCCTCAAGGCTAAACCTAATATTGTCCTCCCATCTCCGTCGCGGCCGTGCTGCCGGTCTCTTTCCCGTTGGTCTACCGTCACGAATTCTACGCACGGTACTATCGTTGCCCATTCGCACTACATGTCCGGCCCATCTTAATCTTTGCGACTTGATGACTGTCACTATTGTATGTTTGCGGCATAGCTCTTCCAATTCGTGGTTGAGGAGTTTCCTTCATTGTCCTGCCTTCTCGTCATATTTACCTCCAAAGATACACCTCAAAACTTTATTTGCGAATATGAGGAATTTATTTTCTTCCCGTTTTGAGCCCATGTTTCGCATCCGTATAGAACAATCGGCATGATTATAGTTCTATAGACATGTAGCTTTATGTTACGTGATAACAGTTTGGATTTCAACAGTTTACTGACTGCGTGCCAACTAGCGTTGCCGGAGTGCAGTCTTTTGTTAATTTCTTTCGACATTTCGTTACTGGCCGTCATTTCCGTTCCCAGATATTTAAATTCTTTACCTTTTTCAAATATCTTGCCCCTGACGTTTATATGTGTTCCCTGAGGTCCACCTCCCCCGCCGTAATCATGTATTTTGTTTTGTCTTCATTTATTTCTAGGCCCACCCCTTCTGCCGATTGCATGATGATTTCACTGTTTTTACTTACAGTTTCTAGACTATCGCCCAAAACGGCGACGTCATCCGCATATGCGAGCACTTGTGTGACCTCGTTCAGGGATGATCCGGCTATGTTGTCGTCTTGTACGTTTCTGATGGCTTGAGCACAAGGTTAAAAAGACTTAGTGAGAGGCCATCCCCCTGTTTTAGTCCGTCTCGAATTTCAAAGGGTTCTGAGAGGTGGTTTTCTATTCTAACTCGCCCTTTGGTTTTGTTCATGCAAATTTGAATGAGCGCGGCATATTTTTTCGGGATTCCCAGCTCAACTAGAATATGGTAGAGTCTTTGCCTTGCGGCTCAGTCGTAGGCTTTTTTGAAGTCAACGAACGGTTGGTGAACCGTCTCTCCGTATTCCCACTTCTTTTCCAGCGGTTGCCTTATTGTGAACATTTCGTCGCTTGTTGACCGGTTCCTACGGAATCCGATTTGGTAGTGTGGCGGTTCCGCCAAACCCCACTGTCTACTTACCGCAAAACCCCCATAACATTCAACCAATTTCCTAACTTCGCTAATGTAACAGCATTAGTACCTGAAAATGCTTCACGCATTATATAGATCAAATCTATAATCTTAAAGTCCCTGTAAAGAAAACTTACCTTTTCATGCATCTCTTCGCATACAATTTTCTGTAAGATTTCTTGCTTTACTTATCTGGAATTCCAAACCAAATTCCTGTAAACAAAATGATTCGGTTTGCATACAATGTAACCGCCATGACAGGGACCATAAATATAGCGCCATCTATTATCCCAGCCTCAATATGTGTACAACACCTATTTACACACACATCGGCTGGCGACCCCTCTAGCCAGCGATAAGTAGTCCAACGCAGATGCATGTAATTAGCAGCATCCACGTTGAGACTAATGCCTTAGCAATGCACTAAGTGCAAACAAAGGAACGCTGTCGTGTGGCAGGCATCTGGCGATACGGCAAACTATAATCGTATTCCCAGCATATCCCTATTGACAGACAATCTTCAATTTTTTTGTCGCCACAAAGCGAATTACCCGACACATACAAGGGCATGCAAGGGTGTCGTTTCAGCCACCGACCCAAGATACGATATACAATTTCCATTGTATAAAGTACCGCATCCCAGTAGCACCTTTTTTTCCTAACGTCTATCATAGTGACGTTGCACAGCATAGACATAGATCATGAATCTCCTTGGTCTTTACCGCCTGCCTATCTCGTTGTTCGACTGCCTTCGAACCCGTGTAAATAACATCGATCTGTTCGATCGTGCACGCACACTACTGCACTGAAACAGTGCATTTCCTCGGCGGTCGCACTCTTAAGAGAAAAGTTCTTCTTTCTCTTCCCTTTTCTTCACCCTAACCTAGGATGGAATTCATGTCAGAGTTCTATCCTCGGTTAGTCGTTATCCATCAGCAGACCGTCGTGGTCACGCGATCTTCCGCTCTTCGCTGGCTGCGGAGATGCGTAATATACCTCGGGGTCGTGTCAAAGTGTTTGCAACCTTCATGTCAAATATTATTTGCGGCAGTCTTCGAAGATTGTGTTTTCTTAATTGACTTCTTGATGTAACTTTCACGCAATGCTACCGTAAAATTTTAGTAAACAAAAGGAAATGAAACGGAACAATAATCTATTAATTCAAACAAGTTATCCAACAATAGCGTTTTTCAATTAATATAAATATAAAACTAAACCAAAGGAATACTGTGTTTAATTTTTCCGTGTGTCTTGTCGGCGTGTTTTATTTTTCCTCTGTGTGACGTTTTGCCGTCGGTGAACTATTTACTGCGGAACTCTCATCAAGGGAATGATGGGGATGCGAAGAGAAGCAGCGCGGTACGCCGGTGCACAATGCTTCGCTCCCCGCAGTAGTCTCCCAATATGTCTTCTGCGTACGGTGTGATTCTCGCCAGTATGCCATTTGTTAGTATTTTGTATATGGTTGGGAGCAATGATATTCCTCTTTAGCTTTCGCGGTCAGATCGGTCGCCTCTATTGAAAATGGGGACGATTATTGAGGTTCTCCATTCTTCTGGAGGGACTTCCTTATACCATATTGTTTTAATCAGATGGTGGATCTGTGGTGGTTTTACGAACCACACAATCCACTATTGGTCGAGATGTTGTCGTTCCACCAAGGAATACACTCACCTATAAATAAATTACACGTGCCCACAGACACATGTCTTCAAAAATCCTCCACCACGCCTGAAACGAAGGTGACAAACATCTGGGAGGCAACAATCCCACGTGCCCACGTGCCCACAAGTCCGACCAATCGTCCTACGCCTGCACGGCGATCGAAGGACACAACAAACTGGCAAACATTGCCTTACCAAGGACAATTAACGCATCGTCCTAAATTCCTGAAAATAATTCTATACATTATACAGGCATCGTAAATTCGGAAACCTGATCGGCGCCCCTGTTAGCCAGCGTTACTTGCAAACGTGCAAATATAATCCGAGCCTTGCCGCCAGCTAAGATACGGGACACAATTACCATTGTATACCGAAATCCCTTATAGCACCATTGTCCTAATTGCGTTGCAGGCTATTAGGCAGCTACACAGTGATCCTATGATGTCCCTTTGTTCCTTCCTCTTTTTTCAATTCCGTTTTCACATGACCTTCGCTGCATGAGAAAACAATAGATCTATTAGCACACGTGCTAAGATCAACCAGAGAGAACATTCGAGATACAAAGATCCGCGCAACGCAACCGTCGCAATAGACAGTCGGCATGTTATATAATGAAGTTCAATTAATTATCACCCCCCATATGAATAATTAAAATCTCGTGCCTCCACGTGCATATCCTTCCCTTCCCTCCAAATCACCAATTTCCCATTACAATAGAATATCTCCAAACACAATAGTTAAATAATTTAAATAAAGTTAAACCCCTATTTAAAAACCTCAATCCTATTGTACATAGCCCTTTTCTCTCTATTTAGCCATAGTCTCCATACCGTTCATAGCTCAGCCCCCTATTAGCCAATTCCGCTTCCTAGAAATAACAATCGTGGAAGCGGAACACAAAAGCATATGAAAACGAAGGACACGAGATTCCTTCTTGTTTAAAACGTGCATTGGGTGAGTGTGGTCGGTCGCTCCGCACAAATATTTAAATTAGCTTCGTCTTCTGAATCAATTCGTGTGCGCGTGCGGTGGCCACTATCAATAAAAGAGTAAATTATACGAATAATTAATGAAAGAAAGAATTAGAAAAGAAATAAGAACAGTAAACTAATTACAGAAACATTACCAAACCAGGCGTTTTATTTAGTAGAAAGCGACCACGACCCACCGATCAAGATCAATCCCGGGTAAGTTTTGTTGGACAAGAAAAAATAATAATTAATATAATAATTGTTAAAATATCTTTGACAGTCACAGAGAACCCGAACAAGGAGGTTAGTCCGCGCAGCACAGTAAATCGAGAAAAAAATACGTCAGTATGTCGCGTGTGTCAAAGTAACGGGTCAATGAAATAAATACGAGCGCGATTTCTGTTTTCAAAAATAGATTTATTAGTTTATTCATCCGTGCATTCTAATTTTAATAAAAGATTACCGTGCGTCCAAGTGTTAACATAAAGTGTAGTATACGAATCGAGGAGAATCAATTGTAAACTAAACAAATTATAAAAAAATAAAAAACAATAAACCCATGTACGCACACTAGTGGCCCTAGTATCGCTCACACCACTATGTTTCTCACCACCTCATATTATAACCCGGTGGAGCTTTTACCTTAGGACTTCATATCTTGTTTGCTTGGCCTGTGGGAGTTCTTTAAGCATTTTCCAAGAACTACCCATTTCCGTTAATCTAACTTTCCATTTCGCGCCTGCAATAAAGATGTGCAAACCACCTTTAATCTGAAATATTAACCATGGCAAAATCATCATCTTGGCACATCATCAAGCATCATTGCTGTATTCCCTTATGCGTAATCGGTTCCTCTAGTCGTCACCCATGACCATTACGAACCATTTGAGAATCTACCCGGGTCCTCTTGCCGGCGTCCATGCCTATCATACACACAGTAAGCCTGGCAAGTTGCTTGCTTGCACATCTGCAAGCCAAATTTCCCATGGTCAGTCGCCTAACCGATAACCGATCATCGAATTGGACACGACCATAATTGTTATCCAAACAATCATATCAATGGTCATGTCCTACGATCCGTTTTCTAAATCAACCAAATACCCCTCTTAGCGCTTGCCTTTGAAATAGTAGTTCTGTATATACAATATACCAATAGCGAAATCTATTTCTGCCTCCTCTGTGCACGATCATTTATTTGAACAGCTGTCTGGTTAATTTCTCTCCTTCCTATCCAATGCATTTTTCGTTTGCCTTTCCTTCCAAGCTAGGGACATCCAACCTATCTGAAGGATATCCATGGGAACCTTTTCAATGAGACGCGAATCGGTTTCTCATTGGTCGCAGTGGCGAAAGAAAGATCGCATTCCCTTGTTACCACACTAGTGGAAATCCACCTCACTCACGGCGATGGATCTGCATCGAGCAGCTCTCGAAGAGTCAGATTTAATTACCCACACGAGGCGCATAATAAGTCGAGAGTGCGAGCCGCTTTAATTAATAGGTAAAATTCTTAATCAGTGTCGAGGTCGTCGCGTGCCAAAAGTTTTAGTCGTTAACATCTAACAGGGTTTTATAAATTGATGTCAAAATCAGAATTGTGTTCGGTGATTATCAACAAAAATACATTCGGAGCCAGTGGATAATTACAAGTTGTAACACTTAATTGCACTGTGAAACGACTCGTCATATTTCAATGTAATACAAGCGAAGATCACTGGGACCTATTCAATTTGTAAAAAACGAGAATACTATAAAATAAATTCGCAAAGTGTCATTCAGTTTTTAGTAATTGCAAATGTTATGTTTCTTGCCGAATTGTGAAATTTAAAAAAGAAAACAAAAATAAAACCATAATTAACATTATCAGCGTGTTTCATTTCTTTCTTTCAATTTACCTTGAACATTCTACCTGGAACAGTTTTGTGGAGTGTCGACGAACGCGGTGGGAAGAAAGTGAATCCATGTCCCTGAGCCATCTACTTTCTACGTCGATAGTTTGTTAATAAATTCCGTAAAGGAACGCTAGCTTAATAAGATCGTTACAGTTGTTTATAATTGATGCCTCCTTAGTCAGGGTGTTGTCATCTTGGATTTATGTAGGTATCTGGCGATACTGCGTTCAACCCAGCAAATGGATCGCACAAATAATTTTGGAACATGTGTCTGGCGATTGCCGTACAGGTGTTGTGATCCTTCTCTCAGGGAGCGTGTCTCCTTGTCTTGAAAAGGATGAGGGATCTCTATAGACCGCTCCTGAGGGGACCCATTGCGGTCGCCACCGTGGTTCCGGGGCCTCCGGGAAGTGTGACAACCGATTGTTTAATTGGGTCCTGGAAATCGGGTAGGTTCAATAAAAAATACTTTTTATTTTATTCTATAGTTATTTAATTTATTATTTATTTTATTTAACTTAATTTATTTTATTTAACTTAATTTATTGGCGTCCTACCACTTCAGACGCTAATTGAGACTGTCCCTCGAATCTGAAATTCATCGCCCTTTTATACAAATCTTCATTGAGATTTGTATGTGTGATGCTGGAGAAAAGGAATGGGATATCTATCTATTTTAGAATATACACATCTGGATGCAATCCAGATGGAGATAAGGATCTTTGAATTGTGTGTACGTTTGGATATGAAGATAAGCATTATGGTGTTTAGTTTTTAGGAAGGATTTGGAAATATGAGTACGGTAATTGAACAATTCAATTTGTCTAACATTGGATTGAATGTTGGTTTGGCGATATGGATTAATGATAAAGTAGATGGGTAGAAATGTATGTGGGAGGAAAATGGTAAGGCTTCTTGGAGCACTACACAGGCATGGAACACGATCGGAGTAACCCGATCGAGGTTTCTGATAGTGAAATGGGGTGTGGAACAAAAAGGTGTGTGGCCCCGTTTTAGTCGGGCGATAAGTAGTGAGCTTCTTCCTGCTTTTGATGAAGATTCGAACGGTCCCCACAGATTTGTCCAGGAGTTCCTTCCTGAAAATGTCCATCTTTCGACCAGAATCAAAAACAAAAACAAAACAATACATCCACTCAAATAGTATTATTCATATCCCCATTGTATATATTATTTTTTCGATTGCCAGACGCCGCTTTTCATTAAAAAAAAAGACTCGTCTTCAACTAACATACCCACATTTTAAAGACTAGCGCGATAAACAGCTTTGACTCTGCTCATCAATAAGTTACAGCGTAAGATAAAATGAAATATGCATTATATCTAACGATATACCAATGTTTGACGTAAAAGAACATTTAAAGACTCTTTAAAAGTTTTCTTTTATATGATATATTGTCACCTAAATATACCATTAGTTCTAACCCTATTTGGTTATGATTTTACAGTGCTAAACATACTTATAGATGAGTACATCCTAAAACCATTTAAGCTTTTTATCCCCAATTGGGATTACATTAACCGAAATATGTTTAACCGGCGTCGTTCCAAAACACAAGTAAGGAGAGGAAGCTCTACTTGTACTTTAACTCTAAATAAGCGGCTTATTTGAAAATCCTTTGAACAAAATTTCTTCTGCTTTCTGCCCGCCTATGTAATCCTATTATTTATAAGAAGAAAAACAAATCTCTTTCCTCTTTCTCGCCTATAAATTTACATCCGTCCCATTTTCAGAAATTGGTTCCCTTCATGTGTGGTATATGCGACAACTTTTTCTTGACTCCGATAACCGCATTCTTCCTTCACATAATTTTCAATGTTGAAGGCTTAAAGCTTTAAACGAATTCTCAACTCTCAACAGTGAACCGATTGCGCTTTAAACAGACTTCCAACGCACTTCAAAAGGCGACTCACTATGCTGTTAGAGGACAAATAGCAATATTTCGAAAATTAATGTTACTTGATTGACTACGATGTTTAAAAAGAGGGATATTACATTATCCTTTTTTTAGATCAGGTCGCAACATCCTTACCACATCATTGAAAAGGGTCTAAGTTTACCAGACCTTAATGATATACGTATATATGTTACAATTAAAAGCCAACTTTACTTGTATAGTTGGAGTAGGAAATAATTGTAAAACTATCTTGTTTACAACAACATTGCATCGGGCTACTTTGGATACAATGAAAAACTGGCGAAAGTTCGTTACCATGGGGCCTCACCAACAGACAATAGAGACTAAAATATAGTGAAATACCTGGGCATTTGGCTGGACCAATATCTACACCTTAACAAACACATGGACGCTGCTTTGGCCAAAGCACACAGAACTTTTACTGTGATAAAAAGGTTATTTCATAGTAGCCAACTTGACAATCAAGTTAAAGTCATATGGTGCACCGCCCTCATTAAACCAATAATCACCTATGGATGCCCAGTGTGGTTCAATGTAGGTCCACATCTAATGGAGAAATTGTGGGTTTTCGAAAGGCAATGCCTCAGAACTTGCCTTGGTTTATACTGGACTCCAGAATCCGGCTACAAAAAAAAAAAAACACTATCCCAATGAAGCTCTATATAATGGAGCTAACATAAACAGGATATATAATTTTATAGTCAAATTAATCAGAGGACGCGTTGCGAGAGCAATGAGTTCATCCAAGTATTTAATTTTCGGGTCCTATTACCCAAACATGTCGTGATATGAGAATGTTCGTCGCAACGGCTATGTTCCACCAGAGGCATTTCTTTACCTTGATATCATTAGCCTCATCCAAGACGAATCCGCAATATCGTTGGTTGTCCATGTGCGTCAATCGACCGCAAATACGTGGATAGATTATGGGTGGGAAGTCGCACACCAAGATGAAAAGAATCTGCGGGATCATCATCATTATCATCATCGGCACTACAAGTTGCTTTATTTAGCAAGTCTCTCCCCTGTCCCGATTTCCAGCTGATGTCATCCAGTTGGGGCACTCCCGGGCTATGGGCGTCATGGCCTACGCCATCCTCCCATCACAGACAAGGTTTCCGGAGCTGTCGCCTTCCATACATCCTGCCACGAAGGACTTTCCGGCAAACCCCTCTTCGATCATTCGAGCTAGGTGTCTCTCCCACCGGAGTCTACCAAGTTTTATTTTTCTCTTACCAGGGTGGACTGAAAAGTTTCCGACCTAACAAAGCTACAAGGCATGTTTTCTTAAAATTTATTTTGATTTTTCTGCATAGTCTCCTTGATACTCTACACACTTCTCCCAGCGATGCTAGCTTCTCTTTAACCCGTCCAAATAGTACTCGGCGTTTTTATCTGCAAAATAACTGTTTACGAAGGTGATTGCCTCCTCATTTGTCGAAAATCTCTGTCCTCCGAGTAGTAGAGTACTGGTAAGACTGTTGTGTGGTCCTTCTCTCAGGTATCGTGTCTCGTCCTGAAAAGGGCGAAAGATCTCTTTAGACCGCTCCTGAGGGGGCCCGTTGCGGTTGCTACCGTGCTTCCGGGGCCTCCGGGAAGAGTAGCAACCGATTGCTGCAAAAGGAGACCTGAAATTCGGCCGGATCCAATAGAAAAAAAACTGCTTTAAATTGGGATTTAATAATTTATTCTAATTTATTTTAACTGATTGGTATCCTTAAACGTCGAACACCAACCTAGAGACTGAGCCTCGAATCAAAAAAAAAAAAAAAAAAAAAAAAAAATTGTGGCGAGAAGGCCGAATTTAGCGAGACAGGACATATGTGCCCTTCATCTTGTCTCTGACTTCTGGTCATCTTGCGATAACCAGAATCACCCACATCCGTGAGGATGTTGGGCTCGGTCTCGCGGCATCTGAGAAGAAAAGAAAAAAGGGGGGATATCCAAGGATAGTGTGGACAGTGTTAGTCCAAGTGTTCTCTAACTACTTTTATAGAGGGATGGTGGGAAAGAAATCATACAAGACCGGTGGGTCTTGGGTGTGGTAGTAAACGCAGATCACGTCTTTGGCGTCTGAGAATCTGCTCATTGGTCGGTGTGTATGTTTGTGTTTGTGCCGTCTTGTACTGTGCGTTCGTGTGTTTGGTTTGTTAATAGTAGACCCTATGGGATGGGTCCAGGAATCCTCTATTATAGAGGGGAATGTTGTTGGGAAGGGTGCTTTCTTCAGTTTTGTACTGAAGAAGAAATTGTGGGGGTTTGATCCGAAGAGTTCGAGAGAGAGAAGGGTCAAGAACGCAGGAGTCCCGTACAAGTAGGTTCTCGCTGTTCTGAATGTTTTCGAGGCACTTATATGCTAATTGAAGCAAGTACTCGTCGATAGGGGTAATGGAGGCGCCTTCGTATAGGTGAGAGTTGGGGTAATGACGACCGTCAGGCCTTCTAGAATGATTGGTGCATCTTCTGAGGAGTTTCCTTTCGAAAACCCGAAGTCTTTCCATTTGAGCCGAAGATATGCAGGACCATATGGGAAAGGCGTACGATATTCCAGATCGGATTAGCTGCTTATAGCAGAGAAGCTTAACTTTGGTGTCAACTTTGTTCCTCCACTTCAAGATGTTGTGCAGTTGCTTAGACCGACCGATGCCCGAATGTGGGTCACATGTTTGATGAAATTCATTTTTGCGGTATAAGTGACCCCAAGATATTTCATCTTGTCCTGTGGTCTAATCGTAGTATCTCCCATTTTTATTCGAATATTCTGTGAATATCGAGAAGCAGGTTGGGAGTGTTTACTACTCAGAATTATGGCTACTGCTTTGGATGGATTAAGTCGGATTTTCCATCGACTGTAATACTGATACAGTTCGTCCAAGTGACGGTTGAGTCGATTTGTTGCGAGGTTAGGGCCTTTGGTTGACGTGTACACCAGGACGTCATCCGCTTAGCATATTTGGTTTACTCTCCCGTCCACAGGGCGGGGAATATCGGAAGTGTAAATATTGAATAAGATGGGGCCTAGAATGGAGCCCTGTGGTACGCCTGCAGCGGCGTGAAAAGTTCAGGAAAGCTTTTCCATTCATTCTAACTTGGAAGGTTCTGTTTCGAACGAACTGGTAGATGATGCTACATAGCGTTCTACTGAGACCAGTATTCAGTAGTTTAAAAGCGAGACCTTCGATCCAAGTCGTATCAAAAGCTTTTTCAATGTCTAGGCTTACCGCAACGGTGGGTTCCTTATTAAAAAGCCGCACGCAGACGTGGTTTTGAAATAAATTGAGAGCCATAGTTGTCGTTATATAGATTGTCGTTATATAGATTTAAGATTATAGTTGAAAAGGAATTGCTTTCCTAAATCTCTTAAGTACTAGTTGTAAAATATAGCATAGATGTAATTATCTACCAAATAAAAATTGAATTGAATTGAATTGAGAGCCATAGTGGTGCTGTGCGCTCTTCGAAATCCGAATTGGAAATCAGGTATTAGGTGCCTGGCACTGACAAAGTTATTTAGCTTCTCGCATATGAATTTTTCAATATTTTGCTGATGCAAGTGAGAAGCGAGATAGGGCGAAAGCTTGAGGAGTGATACGTTGGTTTCCCAACTTTTGCTACTGTACAAATAATAGCGTGCCTCCAAGCTTGGGGAAAGTACCCCATGTTGTAAGCATGGTTGAACAGAATGGAGAGCTTTATAAAGAATAAGGCAGAAAGCCTTCGCAACGAGTGGTATGACATGTTGTCGATACCAGGTGACTTCTTAGGGTGTCGAGATTTAACCAGACTCTGTTGGGTATTTGGTGTGATGAAACCGTGACCATTATCACGTGTGTCATCGAAGTATGCACTGTTAGTTGGGTTAAAGACAACAATTGGCTCGTTGAAGTCGTCCAACTTACTGTGGACCTCTGAACTAACGATTGCATTAGTTTCCGGGTCGCCATCTTGGAGAGTGAGTTCGTGATTGTTTTCGAAGGTCTCTCCGATGATTGACTGGTTCAATTTACCATATTTGCTTCTGTTTGAGGATCTGGGGAAATTGATGTATACGGATTATAAACGAATATTTGATTCGTTTACCAGGAATTTTGCTCGATTGGGATAACGTATTTCTGGATTAGTTGGATGATTTTGAGGAGTTGGGTGCAAGGGCGATAAACGAACATTTGATTCGTTTATCGCGAATTTTCAATTTATATGATTGTTTTTTGAATTTTAGTTAAGGATTATGGGATTTGGATGTATGTGTGGGGGAAGGAGTTGGTAGGGCTTTTCAGAGCACTACAAGGCCATGGTCTTGTACAGTAGTAGCTTGGATGTTCTGAATATATTTCGGGATTTAAAAAGTCTTGATAGACCATAGTAGGCTTTGTTCGATCTGATCAGCCGTTCGCGTATTTCTTCTTCCATATTGTTATCGGCTGATACTATTGACCCAAGGTAGTTAAAGGATTGCGCTACTTCAAATTCGTGCTCCATTACCTAGATAGTTTAACCAACGTTAGGTCTTCTCTTCGCAGAAGTTGCCACCATGTACTTAGTTTTTCCCTCATTAATGTGCAGTCCCAGTTTTTGTGCCGCCTGCTCGATCTGGGTCAAGGAATCCTGTACAGCCGATTCGGTTCTACCGATGATGTCGATGTCATCCGCGTAGGCAAGTATCTGGCTGGACTTGGTGATGACGCCAGAGTCACGGATTGTTTTCTGCATCGCCAGGTTCAAGAGGAGGCAGGCCAGACCGTTCCCTTGTTGGAGTCCATTAAAGATGTTTATTGGTTTGGACAGAAAACCCGATATTTTTACTTGACTAGTTACGTTGGTCATGGTCAACCCACAAAGTGGTAATAATTTGTTTGGAATGCTGAACTCGCTCATGGCATTATATAGTTGTACCCTGACTATGCTGTCGTAGGCGGCCTTAAAGTCTATAAATAGATGATATAATGGAATCTTAAATTCCTGACATTTGTCCATCGCCTGCCTAAGGTTGAATATCTGATCAATCGCTCATTTGCCTCGGATGAAGCCACACTGATATTGACCAATGATGATTTTAGCGTATGAGGCTATCCGATCTTGTAGTATAGAGCAGAGTATCTTATAGGCGGTACTCAGCGATGTTATACCCCTATAGTTGCTGCACAATGTGGTATCTCCCTTCTTATGTATGGGACAAATTATACCACGACGCCAATCTTCCGGCATCTCCTCTTGCTCGCATACGTGCACCACGATTTCATGAAGTGCGTGGTGTAACGCTGTCCTTCCTTGTTTCATCAGCTCAGGTGGTATGCTATTAGCTCCAGGGACTTTATTTGATTTTAGCTGTCTAATGGCTTTTAATGTTTTCTCAATGCTTGGTGGCGGCAGCATTTGGTTTTGATCTTACATTGGTGGAGCCTCCAATTCTTCAGTGAGCTGACCATTTAGCAATTTAGCAGCGGTGGTGTGTACCGCGTCATACTGGGGATTATTTGGTAAAATTTCCGGACCACAATACCACACATACCCCTTTTAAATACAGTATTGGCATCGTACAACCTATAACAACAACATTAAATACTACAATTGGCGCAGCTTTCTTAAACATCACATGCGTGAACATTTAATTACTACAGTAAACCTTTTCTGACATTACATCTTGTAACTGTGGGGAGGAAGTATAATGCCGAACACGGGCACACGGTTCACTTCCTCCTCCATCCAATTGTCACTAATTGTTCCGAAAACTGTTCCGTCAAACACCGAAAAGAAACTGCAGCACAGGAGAGCAAAACAAAAGGGATTGTTGGTGGTGATTGTTTTTATTGTTTTTCTATTATTTAATTTTAATAAAACTATTATAACTCCCGATTTACTTTAAAGGCACCACGCACTGCAACACAACCGATTATTTTTTTATTATCGCTTCCCTGTGCGCACCAGGGTAGCGATGGAGCCGCGACCCCCTCGGGTCGAAGGATGGAATTTGACTCAGCGATCGTCATCTCATGCAGAGATGAATTCGCTAAGAAAAAAAAGGAAGAGAGAGAAAAACTTTTCTCTTAAGGGTGTAACCACTAAGAAAATGCGATCTTTTTGGTGCAGTGGTATATGTGCGCGATCGAACAGATTCAATGTAATTGCACGTGTTCGAAAGCAGTGGAACGACGAAACAGGCAGGCGGCAAGGACAATAGGGAAAAATGACCAAATGCGCCGTTGGTAATGCGGGTCATTGTTTACACGATGCCTCGTCGCTATTTTCGACGTTAGGAGAAAAAGGTGCTAAAAGCAAATTGGATGTTTATGGCGTCTCTGGCTGCAGTAGAAACCGGGTTAATATTTGCATTAAGAAATGCGGGAGAATTTCGTTTCAGCGTCTATTGCGCTAATTATATGCAGCTGCTTGGGTTGTTTGTTGATAAGAAAAACAAAAAAGGTTGCCAGGCAATGTGTATGAAAAGGTATATGACGCGGCTGGGAAAATAGACGGCGCAGTATTTATGGTCCCTGTCATGAAGGTTACAAATGTATGTAAATCTAATTATTTGTTTACCGGAATTCCTCTAAGGAAATTTGACTGGCGACGTAGATGCCGAAATTGATTGGAAATTCCTGGTAAGTTAATAAAGAAATCTTAAGGAGCAATGGTATGCGAAGAGAATGCATGAAGGTAAGTTTTCTTTACAGGGACTTAAAGATCATAGATTTGGTCTCTTAAATGCGTGCAGCATTTACAGGTACTAATACTGTTGCATTAGCAAACTTAAGGGAGTTGGGTAGTAGTTATGGGGGTTTTTCAGGTAAGTAGACCGTAGGGTTTGGCGGAACCGCTACATAACTTTTTCTAACATTACAATTGGCACATCTTAAACATTACAATCAT
Organism: Microdon myrmicae; assembly: GCA_963931805.1. Taxonomy (NCBI): domain Eukaryota; kingdom Metazoa; phylum Arthropoda; class Insecta; order Diptera; family Syrphidae; genus Microdon; species Microdon myrmicae. The sequence continues at coordinate 65,834,495 of OZ007502.1, forward strand.
CACATTAATAACATTTTGAAACACCACAACAAAATACAACCTTTGGCGCAGCCAATTATTCATTACTATTCGTAAACAATATCCTTTTAATCATCCCCTTCGTAACATTTTTAAAAGCTGTTACAGGACTAATAAGGTAGTATATAATTTAAATAAACTATAGGTTAAGCATTTTTTGTCTAGCAGGTAAGATAAATATAAGAAAAAGAATAAATTAAAAAAAAGTACGTAAAATGGAAATGGTAATTGAAATAACAACATATAACACAGAAGGTAAGTTAACATACTAAATTAGTGCTAAAAGAAGTAATCATCATCATCATCGGCACTACAGCCTGGAACCGGTCTTGGCCTTATTTAGCAAGTCCTGAGGCTTGTTAAATTTACCATAATGATTTGTTTTTTCCGGGCAAGGTCATTAGTCTGGCGCCAGAGGCTCCCCGACGAGGAATCGAACCCCGGTCTCCCGCGTGACAGGCGGGTGTACTAACTACTATACTATCGAGGAGCCCAAGATAATCATAAGATTACAAGGAATCAAAAAAAGAAATACTGGGTCGCTGGCTGTGTAAAAGCGTATATTTGGCCACCGCCATAACATAGTTCCTATTTAATGATTTAAGTGTGTCCGGAATCACTAAAGCAAATTTGAACTTTTGTATGGGTCCTTTGATGTAGGCGACGAATGTAAAAGATGTCTAACACCACTGATGTATGCATATTGGCGTGTGATTCTAAAATTAAATTCAATTAAGATAAAATTCGATTGACACAAATTTGCAACCAAGGAAACATCGTGAGCAAACCATATATAACATAAATATTTCTAGGTCCTATTTTTGTCGTATATGCCATACTTGTTTTGTATAAAAAATAGTCCACAAATATGCTTTTACAAAGCCTTAACATATTTTTACCTTTCCTTCGCACTCAAAAAATACCGCATCGAATTTAGTCTAGAGCATTTTGTTCGTCATGCTTTAATACCGCATACGACAATTTATAAATGGGGCAACATTAATTAAACTTGTGGTTGGCTTAATTTCATCTTGATGGCAGAAAAAAAGAGCATTATTCAAAAGATTCGTTGGCCAGATTTTCGCACTAAATCTCTTTAATGTCATCAATCTTAGAATATTACAGATTCCTTGCCTACACATGCCCCTTTGCTAACTACCCAGGCGGTTGAATTCCTCGCGATATCCATGAGGCCATCGGCCTATTAAGTACTACGAGGCTTTGTTTAACTAGCGACTGTGTACGCAAGAACTTTGACCATAAATCTTGATATGTCTCACTTGCCAACACCATCCCATTGTGTTTACGTTGAAGGATATAAATTAAGTTTGCCACGTTAATGTGATTATTTTCGTTGGCCTTGAACCAATCAAGTATTATATAAACCCGAAAGTCACTTCCAAAGAGAACTCCAAACAGTTCGCTTCTGGGATTCAGTCGGCCCAGTCAAGCCACTAAGGAATTACTCTTGTCTCGAACGAGTGAATGATGATAAACTACTACTAGGTGATTATTTGTAATGTCTAGAGATCTAACCCAATATCTTTGTATATTAAGAGCTTTCGGAGGTTGCCCAGTGACTAATCATCAATGGTGGATATATCCTCGCACGTGGGTATAAATCACTAGCTTTCTAAACTAGCCGAATTAAGGATGTCTTCAACTAGGGAATCCTTTTTGGAATAGTAGGTACTCTTGATTGTCGCACCAATATCCTCCCGGTAGGTCCATCCAAGAGACAATCGTATGAAAGTGGGCGTAAATAAACAGCATTCATATTTATATTGCAATTCTCTTTCATGTGTCGATAATAGAGAATAATTTTATGAAAATAGATAATGTTTTTATCAAAGTAATGAAAGATGGCGGGACAAGGGAGAGCGTCGCCATCGGGCTGACTGGAAAGGTGTTTGACTAGTGCGAGAGAAGGCTTCAACATAATTATATCGTATTACTTTTAAACACGTTTCACTCAAGACTTTTTTTTATTTTAAATTTGTTGCAATAATAACTTGAATTCAAATTATCCGACCGACTTGGATCTTTTTGGATTGTGTAATGAATCTTTAGTTTAGTTGGAATATATAATATGCGAGATTCTTAAGAAGTAATTCTTTTTCTTTTTTCAAAACTCCCCAATTTTTTTATTTTCATAATCATGCCTCATTGTGAGGAAAATACCTTTCAGTTGAACAGAAACTTTTTTTTCGTGATTTCACAAATTCTGACGACCGCCGACTAAAAATGAATTATTTTCAAACATTAATTTTGAAAACATTTCATACAAAACTTTCGGTTTCAAAAAACTTCGAATACCAGCTTTTAGGGGTATATACACGTCATCCGCCGACGAGATATGTACTTCACTACAATTGGATCAACTTTACATTCCTTATTGGGAATCTAAAGTAAACACAATTTACCCAATTGCACTATCGGTTCGTGCGGTAAGTATGCTGTGGAATCCGACGTAAACATGTGCATCCCCACTCACACGAGTTATGGTATTGGATGTTTCTCAGCACTGAAACATCCTCAAAATTAAAACACGATTGAAATATTCGGTTTTCGAAGTTTTTTCTTTTATTCTCTTTTCTTTTTTTTTTCTTTTTTGGTTTACTTTTAGATTGTTTATCACAAATCACCTCTTTGCCTTTTTCTTTTTCTAGTTATTTACTTGTTAAGGCACTTCTGCTGGATACAACATACACCAAACAGTTTCAAGACAGTTATCAAAAGACTATTACTTTTTAATATTACAAGCCCATCACTTTCACACTCCAAACTCTGATTCTTTACATCGATCTCCTATCTTTCGGAAAACCTTCCGTTCTTTCTTCCAATTATCCACTGAATCCCATTTTGCTTTTACCCCTTCTTGTTACCTTGGGGTCACACCTCCCGATGACGACAATGCAAATTCGCTCCCCATCGACCCAGTTCCTGATTAGCAATTTCAATTTGCAATTGCGTTGAAATCCGACGTCAGCCGATATACCTCCATCGGTTTGCGTCACAGTTCAACTTCCGCGATTGCAAAGTGATCCAATAAATGTTAATGTGCAATTACACAATTTCTACTTCAATGGTTGTGGCGAAATGTGGGGCGAATAATTGCTTTATCGCTCCGGGGATCATATGGGTTCAAAATTGTTTGGCGTTTTTTGCTTTAAGTGCATCAATGACAATGTGGTACATATCCTTATTTAGGTCGTCATTGATGTACTTAACAAACGCCTTAGTGCAATAGAAAGTGTGGAAATATAGACGCGAGTGAAGTGCAGCGCGGGAAAGCTTCATAAACACTCCCTTCCCTGCGTCTGTGTTACCTCTTTTCGCAACAGTGTTACATCCCTCAAACATCGATAATCTCGATTGATTTATAATCTTCGGTGTATTTTCGGTGTTTGAGTGGCGTAATATTCGTCATGGAAAGGATGATCTGGATTTCCGCACGGATCTAGAGAAGCACCTACTACAAGGGTATAACACCTCCAGTGGTTGCTATCGCTCAAATATCGTGGGTCACGACTTGCCTCCTTTTCTAAGCGTATTGGTTTTCTGTCCCATGCTGTTTTCTGTTTCAATAGATCAACAGTCCCGGCCTAAGATCTAATTTCTCCTCTGTGTATGTCATGTTTCCTTTCCGAATAAAAAATCGTCTAATCCTAGTTCTAAAACCCTCGCTCGTAATTTCACTCACTAATTCTAAATGAGCAGCCTTAGTGGCCATACCTATAAAGGAAAGGACACGCTGCACGTAAATTGCTACATATGTTGTGGTCCTTCTCTCAGCAAGCGTGTCTCCTTGTCCTGAAAAGGATGAGGGTTCTCTTTAGACCGCTCCTGAGGGGACCCGTTGTGATCGCCACCGTGCTTCCTCAGACCTGAGGAAAGAGTAGCGACCCTGGGAATGGGCCAAGCCCAATTAAAAAGCCAAATATTTTGTCTTTTGAATTTTAATTTATTTGTTTTAATTTAATTTTAGTTTCGTTTAATTTACATTTATTGGCGTCCTTACACCTAGGACGCCAAACGAGACTGATCCTCGAATCTGAAAATCGTCGCCCTTTTATACAAATCTTCATTGAGATTTGTATGTGAAAAATTGGAGAAAGGGAATGGAATATCTATTTTTAGAATGTACACATCTGGCTACAATCCAGATGGAGATAAGGATTTTAGGAATTCTGTGTATGGGAACGAAATGGATATCTTTTAATATGGTTTGGTTTGCATATGAAGATATGCATTGTGGTGTTTAGTTTTTAGAAAGGATTTGATATTAAAACATTGGATTGTTAGTTTGGGGATAGGGATGCATGATAAAGTAGGTGAGTAGAAATGTATGTGGGAGGAAAATGGTAGGGCTTCTTGGAGCACTACATATATACCTATCTAGATCTTGTTACGATTCCCAAATCGCATTTCGCTTATTAATAGAGGACCACAATAGTCTACGTCACTCTTGAGAAAGATCGAATACGTAACGCGAGCGGCTGGCAGTAATCCCGAACTGGAATTCTCAGCTACGCGGTGCTTAGTGCAAAAGCAGGGCAAACATGGATAGCTGTTTTGCGACCAGGGATGGGACAATACGTTTCTTGAATCAAACATAATGTGGCATCAAATGAAGATGTGCCTTACGTATGAGAGTCCGCGTAATGTGTTGACTTGCCAGTAAAAGACTAAGATGGCGCTGCCTATTGGGCTTGGAGTCACGAGAAAGTCTGCCACCAACCCCTAAGGGAATTAATTTGCTTGATTCGGAGAGAGGCTTATGTACCTTAAGGAAACCAATTGCCATTCCATTGAAGCTTGTGTAAGCCGTATAATTATGGAATAATTTATCCACCGTCAAGGGCCCCGTACTCCGATGCTCTTTGGAGCAGACGTTGTATAAGAAGCACCCTATATATGAAAGGCCACACCATAATTTTCTCATGGAGTTATATTTCTCCAGGAATCAAGAAACTCCGAGGGTGAGCTTCAAGCATCTGGCCTGGAGAACGAAAGTAGTCTTCAATTCCGGCAACACATTTGTGGGAAGATCAATAAGAAGCTAATCTCTCTCGCTGGGGCTCGTCCAAGCCGCTGTGACTCAGCAGTTTCGATATGATTAAGAGGGGCTTTATTACGAGCGGATGAGGAAGAGGGTTTAGAGTGAACGGGGCTATAGCAGTTAGAGTTAGGTAAAGGGATGAGATTATGGTTTGACTTATGATTTTGTGGCTCAGGTCGTATTTTGCTTGGAGAGGGGTGTACGGGATTTGGGGGGAAGGGGGCGGGTAAGCATTGACCGGTGACGAGTTATAATTGGAAAGGGGGGAGCAGCGTAGGGACAAGGAAGCGAATTGGTACTGTGGGCAGAATTAGGAGGGAGGGTCTGGCTAATTTCACGTACTAAGGATTTAGGAAAGGGAGCCTGGTATTTGGTTCATTGGTTTGGGTTGCCGTTACATATTGACAACCTGCCAAGTTGGTCAAGTGAGCTCGTTTATTTTTTATTTCGAGGCGTCTTGTTCGGTAGGCTCTCAAATAAATACTAACTGAGCAATCAACCTGAAAATGTAGATACAAACTAATGAGAGGTAGTACTATAGAACATGGCATTGTAATTAGACCTGCTGTCGCCATCTGTAGGTCAGGCCAGAAACTTTTCACCACATCCTCGTATAGAATTTTGAAACTTTAAACGCGTTTCTCTCGAAACCATGTTTTTCACATTGGTCTCCACGATATCTCAAAAACGACTACAATTTTAATGTAAATTAAATGTATTGCAGTCTAAACCTAAATGTAAATAATTTTTTGATAAACTTCCTTTTCTATTCAACTTTAGAGAGCAAAAAAAAAAAAGTGGAAATCGGTAAGTTTTGCATGTCAGTCGTTTTGTTTAATTTAATTTTTTTTTTTTTCACTAAAATAGGTTCAGTCTCCGGCAAATATTATACAATTTCAAAAAAACTTTTTGTTTTATGATTATGGACGATGGAGACCGATTGGATATCTTTTTACGAAGCGCCACATGTGATATGTTGGTGCTGGATAGTTTTTATAATTTTTCACTGTCATAGTTTACTTGGGAAATAAAACTCTAGTCAAGTTTGACTAGTCATAAATACTCATAAGAAAGACAAGCAAGAAAGAAATAAATGAAATAAAAATATGGAATAAATACAAGTTTTATGAGAGAAAATGTTCATCGATTTAAGTTCAGTTAATAATAATAATTTTGCCTTGATAAAGACTTTTTATAACGTTTCAAATTACTAAGTTTTTAATTCATCATCATCATCATCAGCGGCACTACAATCGGGATCCGGTCTTGGCCTTATTTAACAAGTATGAGGCTTGTTAAATTTTCCATAATAATTTGTTTTTCTGGGCAAGGTTATTAGCCTTGCGCCAGATAAGTTTTAAATAATTGTGATATAATTCGGTAAAGCAAGCAATATAATATTTCCCAAAATACAATAATATACTTTCTCCAGTATACCGACTAATTCAATTACGCTGTCGTAATTCCCAGCAATTTTGTTTAATGCGTTTTGTAACATTAGAAATCCAAAAATTCATTGGTTTCCATTATTGGCAAGAAAGAGACATTTCCGAATATCAACCTTACGACAAAATATTGCTTTGTTGCATCACTAGCGCCTGTCAGAATCTATACAATATTTTCTAAATACTTTTTAAAATAACAGTTAATTTTATCTAATATTGATTAGTGGATAATTAAGAATAGTAGACTCATCGGCGTCCTATTCTACAAGGTGATATAAACGAACCAGACAAGTACTCAAGCCATCAAAACTAAATTTGCTAGAATTCATTGTTAAGCCCCAACTTAAGTGTAATGCACTGTTTGAAAAATAAAGATAGCTAATGCAAAGGGAACCATCCTTGAAAAGATATCATCCTTGAGAGTAATTCTCATTCCTCTGTGTAAACAGGAAGCCATTATAGTCGTCCTCATAAACATGGTACATCGTAAAAGTTTATTTCCTCAATGAGAAAATGCGCAAACAAAGGAGAAACGCTAGGACAAAACACGCAGGAGAATCTCAGGCTAACAAGAAACAACAACAACAATAGCCAATGAAAAATAAATACACTATTTTATCTGTTTCGTCCTTCAGACAATTTTAGTATAACAGCCATTACTGGGATCAAAACTGAAAATCATTTATATTTTCCTGATGGCTATTCATCACTCTCTTGGCTGTGATAGCAGCCTGAACAATTTCCAGTACCTCATTTGCACTAGTCTCCCAATGTGGTGCACGTGACAACTACTTGGGGGAGAATTCAATCCAAAACAGAATCCTTTCGGTTGAAACACCTGGCGTCGTCAGTGCGTCAGGCGTATGATGGTAATCTTCCGGCCGCTGTGATTGTACTCCACGCCATGACAGGGTTCGCGTGCGAAGATATGGTAATAACATTCAAATGAATTACCCAGGCGGCAAGTGTGCAAGGACTCCGATATGCACATGGCTTCCTTTCTGGCGGCATAATGTATAGAGAGGGCAACTGAGTGTTATGAGCTGAAAAGTTTGCGGCGATATTTTCAGTTTTCAAGTGTTTACGTTACCCCCCGTTTTGGTCCTATTACTGTAGTTAAGCCGGCTGGCGCTCTCTAATGGAACTTCCACAGCTTGTTCAGATAACGTCCTTTTTATGAAGGAAATGATGTGGCAAATATTTTTCCGTTGGGTTTTTGTTTAGCTGTTTCTCTCCCTGTTTCCTGTTTCTCGTTGACGCTAAAGTGGCGACTTTCATCGTATCCAAATTTCCGATGTTCCTCTTAAAATTTTCAGGCACCTTTCGAGGCATTTCCTTAAAGAACACAGTTTCTTAAAGACTGTTTCTGGGCCACATTTAACACGATGACGACGTGTATAGGGTAATGACAGAAATGATCATAACAATAAAATAAGGTACTTTGAAAAATATTAAGGTAATTTTGCCCTCTGGGAACAACCTACAATAGTTGCGTATTTTATGTATTCTGACGCCTTACACAGTGATTTATGTGAAACTGATGAAATGAGTGCCCAGTGGATTCTCAAGCACGCAAGAGTGACGACGATAAATTGTCTACAGAATTGTATAAGCACGTGTGGAATGGCTTACTAATGGCTGGTAACTCCGGTGCTAAATGATGCCAAGTTAACTGGCTAACATATGTAACCGATATAAAAGGCAAGCTACTGACATCCGTTCTTGACAGCCTGATGTTCTGTTCATTGTGTCGTCTGGGAACATAAAGTCTATTGTGTAGGCGAAGGTAAAATTGAAAAGTTGTTTTCTTTTTTTTAACATACTATGTTTATTTGACCAACAATCAATTTTTACATTAAGTACTACAGCTAACTTATAATTCTAGTGATACAATTGTTTACATGTATACATTACATATTTTTCAAATATAACTGAATCTGTAAGATGGGCCGGACATGTAGCGCGAATGGGCAATGATAGGACCGTGCGTAGAATTCTTGACGGTAGACCAATGGGAAAGGGACCGGTAGGACGGCTGGTCAAGCGTGGAAGGAGAGTGCACAGGACAGGGAAGGATGGCGGAGTCGAGTCGGTGAGGTCATGAACTTCCAGGTTCCTACAGGCCAATAAACAGTAAATAGTAATAACTGAATCTCTGAATAACTATATGACTACGAGGGTTGCCTCTTATGTTTCGGGATTTGGCAACCCTAGTGTTGCAATCCGTAAAGTTGGACATTTTTGAGGTTATACGCGCTCAGAACGTTTTGACTACGAGCGCTATTTGTGTTGTTTACAGTAACTTAAAAGATTCATCTCGGCCCAAAAATGGAATTAAATCGTTAACATTTTCGTGCGATTATTTTTTACAACTTTCGGCGTGGATTAACTCAGCAACAGTGCATGGATGAACTTAATTCAATTTTTGGCGATGAAGCTCCATCAAGGACCAGTGTTTATCGATGGTATGGTGAATTCAATCGTGGTCGTAGTTCACTCCAAGATGAATTTCGTGAAGGTCGTCCAAAATCAGTTGTTGTTCCGAAAACCATTGATGCTGTGCGCGAACTGATATTGGAAGATCGTCATGTGACCTATCGTGAGATTGAGACAACCTTAGGTGTTAGTGGGACCAGCATACATTCAATATTGCATAAACATTTGACTGTCAAAAAAGTTTATTCGCGTTGGATCCCACACAATTTGTCAATCGCCCAAAAAAAGGCTCGTGTCAATTGGTCGAAAGAAATGCTCAAAAAATACGGTCGTGGTGCTTCGAAACACGTCTATGACATCGTGACAGGTGATGAATCGTGGATTTACGCGTATGAGCACGAAAGTGAACACCAGTCGACTGTCTGGGTGTTTCAAGATGAGCCAAATCCAACAAAAGTTGTTCGCGCACGAAGCACTTCCAAGCAAATGGTCGCCTGTTTTTTCGGAAAAACTGGACATATGGCAACCGTACCACTAGAACAACGCAGAACAGTCAATTCTGAGTGGTACACAACCATTTGTTTACCAGTTCTCTTCCAAGAAATCAGGAAAACCAACCGCCGAAGACGGATCACTCTTTACCACGACAATGCGAGCTCTCACACATCGGCTGCGACAACTGCATTTTTGAGCACCCAAAACATCCATTTGATGGGTCATCCGCCGTATAGTCCTGACTTGAGAGGTCAACGTTTTTCGACACCTGAAGAAGCGGTTACTGCATTCAGAATGCATGTGTTGGAGATACCTCAATCAGAGTGGCAAAAGTGCTTCGACAATTGGTTCAAACCCATGCAAAAGTGTATAGATGTTCATGGTGAATATTTTGAAAAACAATAAAGTGATTTTCGATGATCAATATTTGTTTTTGTTCTCCAATCCCGAAATATAAAAGGTAACCCTCGTATTATAGGTTTTAATATTAACAGTTTTCCTAGAAAAGGTCAGAAAACCAGGATTTTTTTTTTAATATAATCTAATCTAATCCTTAACTTAATTCTAACTTAATATAGCTTAACCTAATTAATATTATCATCATCATCGTCGGCACTACAACCGGGATCCTGTCTTGGCCTTATTTAACAAATCTCTCCACCGGTCCCGATCTCGAGCCGATGTCATCCAGTTTAGCACTCCCAGGCTCTGGGCGTCCTGGTCTACGCCATCCCTCCATCGCAGGCAAGGTCTGCCGCGCTGTCTCCTTCCATACATCCTGCCACAAAGGAGTTTCCGAGCAGGCTCCTCTTCGCTCATTCGAGCTAGGTGTCCCGCCCACCGGAGTCTACCGAGCTTGATTTTTCTTACAATATGAGCTTCAAGGTAGATTGCGTACAACTCATGGTTGTAGCGTCTCCGGAATCCTCCTCCCTCACATACGGGGCCAACAATTCTCCTTAAGACCTTTCTCTCGAACGCGGCCAAGAGTTCAGAATGCCTATTATTGAGCACCCAGGTCTCGGATCCATACACGAGTACTGGTAAGACCATGGCCTTGTACAGTAGTAGCTTGGATGTTCTGGATAAATTTCAGGATTTAAAGAGCCTTGATAGACCATAGTAGGCTTTGTTGGATTTAATCTAAGTCTAATGTCTTTTAATGTTTCCTCAATGCTTGGTGGCGGCAGCATTTGGTCTTGATCTTGCATTGGTGGAGCCTCCAATTCTTCTGTGAGCTGACCATTTAGCAATTCATTGAAGTGCACTTCCCATCGCTCCAGAATGCCTTCAGGATCGGTGATCAGGTTACCCTCTTTATCCTTGCAGTAAGTGCAGCGTGTTGTGTACCGCGTCATACTGCGGATTATTTGGTAGAACTTCCGCGCCTGGTGCGGACCTCGCTCTATACTTTTCTCTATTTCACAGACAAGGTTTTTTTTCCCAGGCACTTTTCTTTTGTCTGTGAAGTCTTATTAATATTGTATGAAGTTAAATATGCAATGTGAGTTGGGGAATATAGGGATTGATGGTTAAGGAGGTATGTTGGCGTGGGATATGGTCAGTTAGTGGTCTCGGGTGGGGTAACACTTTTCGGTTGTTCGTTAAAACGCAGAATGTGGGAGAATGGTAGTATGTTACAGTATTTGAACTGATTGGGTGCCAGCTCGATGTTATGGTACACTACCTCGTTGGAGTCATTAACCAATCTTCCAGAGGTGAAGAAAGTTCTGATGTGGAGACAATTCAAATAATGAGCCCTGTTATCTAGAGGAGTTGGTAGCGGTGAAGTTATTATGGGGTTGGGATTATTTGGGAGGTTTTCAATAAATTTGATAGACAGCTCTATGAAGCGTCTATCGAGACGGCCAATATTATCGGCATTGTATAGCAAGCTGTTATTGTAATATTTGTAAGACTTCGGTTGTCGGTTGATGCCAGTGACCAGCCTGAAGCGTTTACTGTCGAAAGTGCGAACCTTCTCCATTTGCGCAGGTGTTATATGATACCAGTGTGGACACGCATAAGTGAGTGTGGGTCTCATTATTTGTTTATAGATGAGCAGTTTGACTTTGTGGGAGAGACCGTTGAGTTTCCACATCACTCTTCTACAGAGATTCAGTTTATTGTGGCTTTACGTTAAGTATTTTTAATGTAGGTGGAGAATGAAAGGTCATTCGAAAATGTTATTCCCAGATATTTTAAAGTTCTGGCTAGTTTTATCCGGGTGTTATTTAGTTTGAGTCTAATTTTGTTGTGGGTGTTTGGCGGATTTGTTGTCGAAGTGTCCCGCCGAACACTGGCCACGCCCCAAAAGGAACACCTGGAACGCGGAGCGAATTCAATTGCACAAAATAAAACACGAAAAGAATTGTCATTATTTTTGAATTTTTTATTTTTGTTTTAGAGTTCGGTCTCCACTTGCGTCTAGGACACACTTTTGATTTTTTTCTTAGGTTGCACCGTTTTTTCTAACTACCTTGAACTACACGTTCGACGTTATTTCTTTTTATTTTCGCGATATCTCAGCGCGGATCGGCCTCCTCGGTGGGGTTCTCAGACACCTGCTCGAAGTAGACTAATTGTCTCTATCCTCAAAATCCCATTCCGAACTTCTCATCCCCGCATCTGCAAAAGAAAAGTTCCCATCCCATCTGCTAAACAGAATTTCTCATAATATCTGTTAACAGAATTTCCCATCGTATCCGTTAACAGAATTCCTCATCGTATCTGTAAAGAAAATTTTCCCATAATCAATCCATCATTCTTCTTTCCGTCTTCCTTATCGGAATCTTGTTCCTTTGTTTGACGATCGATCGTACCGCCACCTATTTTCGGATCTTTTCGTGGGATTTGTTTAGGTTACCCACCTGGCTTAAGCTAACAATGTTCTTGTTCAGATGGGTAATAAAAGGAACCTTGGGATTGGTATAGTTTCTTTGTTAGCATTTCCCAACCATAAACATCTAGCGAGCTATCTACGTTAAGATGTTTATGATTGCACGACTATTGGTCGGCAGCGAAACGATATGCTTTGTTTGCACAAGTGTGCCTTTTGCGTTAGGGTCATGCTAGGGATTTAGGTGCTAATTGGTATTAGCTACCAGAGTAGGCATCCGTTGTTCGGTTTATTTACCGACAATGGTGTTTCATGGGAAGCATCGCGTTGATGCTTAGAATGGGTGCTTGACTAACATGCGATGCCTAGCTCCATTTAGCGCATTGGTTTGGATACGATGTATGGATGCGTTGAACTCGATATTGGGAGCTATTGAGCGTTTAGTTCCTTGATTTCTGATATCGACCTCAACGTCGTTGCGTGTCATATTACCTTTGTTTCAGGTGTGGTTAATGACTATGGGGACACGTGTCTGTGAGCACGTGTACTGGCAAAGGTGAGTATATTTCTTGACGGAAGGATACCTCACCCTATAGTGGGCTGAATGGTTCGTAGAACCGCTATAGGTGCGCCTTGTGTTGTTTATGCAGTGCTCATTTGTACCCTTAAGCACTATAAGTTGGATGTTATCAGGATTTAGGCGAATTTTCCATTTATTAAAGTATGTTGATCGATTTGGGAGAAAGTTATTAGTATGATTACTTGTCTTTTTACACACTTGTTGCTGGGGTAGACTATGGTGTCATCAGCGTAATTCAACATCACGGTATTGGGTGATTGAGACTGCGGTGTGTCTGAAGTATCATCATCCTCATCGGCACTAAAACCGGGAACCGGTCTTGGCCTTATTTAGCAAGTCCTGAGGCTTGTTAAATTTTCCATAATGATTTGTTTTTTCCGGGCAAGGTCATTAGTCTTCCGCCAGAGGCTCCCCGACGTGGAATCGAACCCCGGTCTCCCGCGTGACAGGTGGATATACTAACCATTATACTATCGAGGAGCCTCATGTCTGAAGTATAGAGGAGGCATAATAGTGGTCCAAAAATTGAGCCTTGTGGAACCCCTGCGGTTACATTATACGATTAGAAGAGAGTAGAATTTATTTTGACCATGAATTTCCTACCAGAGAGGTAGGAAGCGAGAGGATTGGTGGTGTGGGTGTTTCATCCAAATATGTGGTGCAGCTTGTAAAGCAGTCCTGGCATCCAAACACAGTCGAATGCAGTCGGGATAATAGCGTTGTCATTAGCAAATGAAAGGAAATTTCGATATATCTTGCATTCCAGTATCTTGCGTAATGTTTTTAATAACGATATCGGACGATAGTTGCTGGAGTTGTTGGAAGGACTAGACTTATTTATAGGGACTATAACCGTGGTTTTCCAGTTATCTAGGAGATGTGATGCGTTAATTATCTGGTAGAGAAGAATGAGAATAGGGACTAGGATTGACGGGAGAAGTCTTTTTTTTAGAAGGTTTGGAATTTCATCTAAGCCTGTCGACTTTTTGTTGTCGCGTGATGTTATAAATTCAGGTAATTCGCCTGCTGTTAGCAATGACACATTATCCAGAGGATGTGACGATCAGTACCAAATTGGCTACCATCCGGTGTAGACGCGTCGATAAATTATAGTTGACAAACCTTTCAACGTGTAATGTTTCCTTTATTGCTATCCACTTTAAATAAAACACTCTTTCAATTTAGTTGTCTGTCGTAAATTACATCATATTTATTTCCACAACCATATCTCATTAATACTTTTTAGTTTATTTCACGGTATTTATTTCCGGAACTATGTCTTACTAATTATTGTTTATTTTATTACACGATACTGGTGTTTAGAACTATATTTTATAATTATTTTTTAGCATGTAATTATTTTCAGCATTATATTGTCTTAAGATTGTGTAATTTATTGCCGGACCTATGTTTACTAATAACTACTTATTTTATTACACGGTACTTGTTTTTAGAACTATATTTCATAATTACTTTTTAACCCACTACCCGGTTGCCCAACACACTATCTTCGAAAACAAACCCGCGATCACCTTGGGCAAATGACTAGAACCAACCACACAACGTCCCGGTCAAAATGTCTCCAATCAACCTTCAAAAACAACTCCGTGTCTGACCGTCTCGGTGAACATCTTGAAAACCAGCCATCTCTAGTGGTTTTCTCATTTTTTTTCTTTGGATGGAAATCTTTTGTTTCCTCCGGCGGAAAAAAGGATCTTTCCTTTTTCCCGCCTGATCCATTTTTCGGTAGATCAAACACAAAAGAAACATCAATAGTGCATCGTGTTAATACACATTTCTGATTCCCTTTTTTTGTCTTGTTATGGTTAAGGCGAGCGTGCAGTTCATTTTATGGTGCCTCTTGTTTTCTTTAGCCGAATCGGCAAAGATCTCTTCCGTAGGGAATCGATAGGAAATACAAAGAGAAAAATCAATAATGAATCGTGCTAATGCACATTTGTGATTCCCTATCTTGTTATTATTTAGGCGAACGTGCAGTACATTTTATGGTACCTGTATTTGTTCTAGGCGAAGGTTGCTCCTTGTGGGAAATGGTTCGGGTAAACAAACCTTTGAAGGATCATAAAATTGCAGACGTGCAATTTATGATTCTCAACAACTTTACTTGAAAGTTGGTCATCTGGTCCACAGATTTGGATCCAGGGGATTCTGCTTGTTGAACATATGGTTTGTTCTTTCACGTCTTGGATTCAACTTAAATTCAATATGGGCAAATTGAACGTGTAGTTCAAGTTGTTTGATATTAAATTGATATCGCGATATTTACAGTATGCGCGATTAACGATGGAGCTTAGCTCCAAAGAGATAGGTTTTATTGGATGGGTGGTTGTGGCCGTACAAACGGAACGGCCGATAAAGTGAAGTGTATGTAAAACTATTATTAAATTATTGTTTTTAAATTAAACCGCGGTGCACATCATAAATGAGTACGGGTTCCCGTGGGACTTCTCTGCACCAAAATAATTAAAAAACAATTAGTGCCGATACGTGGCATACGAAGCGTTCCTGTTTGTGTATGTGCACAGTATAATAAATAAACTCTTGAACGAGATTTTCTACATGTCACTCGCGCAATAAAAAAAAACAATAAAAAAAAGTGAGTAAACGTGGTCCATAATATGAACGTAAATCAAATGGATGCCAAAATGGTGCTTCGGAGAAGGCAAAATACAGAGCTAAATCTAAAGGCTAAACGCCTTAAAATCAATAAAAACAAGAATAAATACACATCGAATGTCATCAGCGACGACGAAGGCAACGCCCATGGTGCCCAGTACTCAGAGGCTGGAAACCAATTCCAAGAACTAGCTGTCAGCGAGACAAATGCACACGACGGCAATCAGATCGAGGTCCTCAACAGACTCATTCATGAGATTAGTCTAAAAAAACAAGAATTAGATAAACAAATGGAGGAAGTTGTTAACCTAAAAACCAATTTGAGACAGAATGAGCGGAAAACGAAAACGGTAGAACAACAGCAAGAACAAAGGCAACAGCAACCCACGAAGACAAAGAAAACACGACAAGATAAGGAGACTCAACCGAAGGAATCACCTCAACAACAACAGGAACCACATCAACAGCAGGAACCATCTCAGCAGGTGCCGGTCAAAAAAAAAGGAGAAAGTACCTCCTACCTACATCAGTTACGTGGATACAAAGGATCTCATAAAATTGGGTGAGTTAACATGCAAGCCTTTTAAAACAAAATGTATAAATAATTTTAACATAAGTTTAACATGCGATGATTTAGAAGGCTATAGCAAAATCAAATGGGCATTGCGAAAATCGAAAAGCGAGTACTACACGTACACCCCTAAATCGGAAAAAACTGTCTCCATGCTCCTCAAAGGATTTGATCGTTCTTTTACTCCCGAGAAGGTGATCGAAGAATTAAAAAGCTTCGAAAACGATACCTTGAAATTACCGATGTGAAACCATTTTCTACAGCAAATTATTGAAATCGCAACCGTAAGTTGCCTTTCTTCATTGTGTCTCTAAGCTCCAATAGTAAATTTGATGGACTTAGATATATTAAATACATTAGTCACCAAACAATAAGTTGCCAGAGAATAAAGAAGTCCGACCGCGTATTGCAGTGTATGCACTGTCATCGCTTCGGCCATGTGGCAGCGAATTGCAATATGCAGTTCAGATGCGTCAAATGCCTAAATAAGCATATCATTGGAGAATGTCCATTGGGCAAAGAACAGCTCCCGGATAGTAATAAATTATCCTGTGTCCTCTGTAACGGCTCAGGTCATCCTGCTAGCTTTAAAGGTTGCCCTAAGTACCAACAACTAAAATCAAAGTTGGAAGCAAGAAAGAAGCAAAATGAAGAAGAGAAACGGATGAAAACTCGCTCATACAACAATTTCGTGGCACCAAGTGTGTCATACGCCCAAATGGCAGGTGGAGTAAAAAATGCACCAATGTTAGAACAATCACGCAATATCACTAAAACGCCTGCAATATTACTGTACATACAAGGACAGTTTGCTGCATTTGATATATAATTCGAAATGATCAACAACAACAACAAAAAAATACGGAGGGAACAAGTGGCTCGAACGGACATTATATATTCGACCCCGCTTCCAGACGAACCCACACTCTAATCATAACGTTCACTGCGAATGAATTAATCCTAAAAATTATTGCTGTGAATGTTAATTCACTAATCCACTAAAATGGATAGAAGGGATAATCTGAGCAATCTGCTGGAAGCTGAACGTCCAGATGTGCTTTCGGCTAGCGAAACTAAGCTAAATCAAAGGCACAAATTGGGCTACCCAAATTATAAAGTAATTAGACGAGATCGTCCAAATTCCACTCAGGGGGGCGGGGTCGCTGTCTTAGTTAAAAGTGGTCTACAACACAAAGTCGTCTACAGTAGAGATGTATACAACTTCCAGGTACTAGAAGCCTGCGTTATAGATATTCCTTTGAAAAGTCAAAGGCATCTATATGTGATCTCTGCTTATGCTCGCAAAGCTCCGCAGTGTATACAATTCATCAATGAACTTGTGTGGGTTCTCTATATTACATGGAGAACGAACCCACAATCCTAACCTTATTTCGACCGGTAACAGCGCGTCACCTCAATCCAAGTTCCTACCGTCGGCTATTTCACCTCCAATAGATAAATCCCTAAAAGAAGACCGGCCGGAAGTCATTAATCTATTCGGTTAATGCACAATTGCATTCAGTGTTTTCTTGCCATACGGCAACACTATTGCATTAACCCATGAGATTTCCACCGGAAATTTCAAAGTCATTTTGGTTAGCAACAACCAAGACCAGACCAAACGACGCGGTTACACAATCATGCAACGGCTGGGGAAATTCCAAATTCTTCGAATTTGGTTCACACGATAATATTTCCCTAGCCGATTAAGCGTCACTTATGACTTCCCCGAGCCACTCTATTCACTTGGGATCAATGATCTCTTTTAACAGGTGAATAGCTACAAACCAACTTCCATACTCATCTCATTTCCCCTTAGCAGAGTCCAATGCACTCTGAGATCACCAAAATATCTTAATTGGGTCACTAGGTCAGTCTCAGAGTGGCCTTGCGGCATACGTGCAAAAGCTAATTCCACCTCGGGATCGTTGCACTTTGCTTTCTGGTTCTCTCATTCTCTCTTGTCCGTTGACTATCGAATTAAACCGAAGCGTTTATTTACCTCGATAGGCGGAGAGAATGAGAGAGCACAGATGTAAGGATGATCTCGATTGGTTGTTTGTCATGCAAATCCAATTGCCCATGTTTCATCCGTAATTCAGTCGCTTCACATCCACGATCGGGGATGGCACGGAATCTATAGCACCGAGTTAAAAATCATCCCTCGTCGCGCACACCAACGTTACTACAGTTAGTCGAGATTCAATTACAGGGAATTTCATCTTACTCGTAAAGTTTATATGTGCCACGAAAAGTCAGTTTAAATTTTTACTATAAAATCGGACAACCCAAACTATTATATTAATATTGTGACGCATATGACAATCAGTACTAGAATATTCGAGAAAGTCCGAAGCAAAGTACTAGAATATTCTATAAAGTACTGGAAAACTGGAGACTATGAACAATAGAACATTCAAGGCTATGGAGCTGACGGAAACGAAACACCGAATCTGAATGTGGGGAAACGATATAAATACGTCGCACACAGATCAGGGAGACAAGTAAAAAGTAATAAGTGAGCGGTAAGCAGTCTAAGACGCGATAAGTACGGAAGCGATAAGTAAAGAAATCGTTAAGTGTACGGTAAAAGTAACGGTTGTTATTAACGGACTAATAAAGTATTACATTAATTCAAAATTGATTTAACGGCTCTTATTTATTAGAAATTATTAATCCAGCGAACCCTAAGCTCGCTACAATATAAAAGGAAACCTGAATTAAAATAAAGAAGTATGAACAACAACTATTCCTTTTCTTTCGGTCGTGCAAATTGTAATTTTGGTGTGTACCAAAGTTTAAAGAAGAAAAGGATCCAATTGGGGGAAGTGCCATCCACACGAATTCAAAGGGAAAGAACTCCAGCCAGTTCAACAGCCCTGTCAATAAAAACAGCAGCCACGTCGGTACACCCTCAACATTAATATAGATATATAGTATATAAACTGTGAAAAAAAAGTGTTACACTAATTCAGAAATCAAATTTGGTAAATGCAATAAATAACGAGGAAGTAATAAGCCAGTCAAATTAAATAGGTTTTTTTTTTCTCTTAGGACCCCCGTCGAATGGCCACAGTTTAGCTGCAAATAAACTAGACTCACAGTGAGAGAGGAAAAGGACTAGTTCAATGAAGGAAACCAAGAAGAAAAAGAGTCAAAACAAAATAAACAGGGTTCGGTTCGCCACCGCTACCAACTGTTTGTTAATGGCCAAAGAAAAACATATGACATCTTCCGATCGATAGGAAGCAAACCGCTGCCCCACGCCTTCCGACAGCACTACATCTAAAATGGTATTTTCTTATAAATCTTTTTTGACATTAAGTGATATAAATGCGTGTGGAAGCATTGTTGAAACTAAATCTCAAGTAAAAAACTAAACTAAACAATCATTTTGATTATTTAATGTGTACGTTAAATTATCTGAATAGCAATTGTTATTAATCATTTAATTTGGGTTTAATTAATTAGGCGACAATTAATTAAAGTTGTTACAATATTGTCACGCTTGGAAGCTATATACAGGCATCCATCACAGTTGATCATCCATTCCCTTCTTTATTTAAGTGACATTTAAATCTCACTTCTTTCGAAACACCCATTGTGGTTTATCTCCCACAAAAGATTAACATAATGCAACCTTTTTCACTAAACGAATCATGACCCTGCCCTCGTGGAGACGTAGAAGAGCAATCAATAAGTCTTATTATCTGTTTGCTCATTTGCAGTGTGGCATTTTTGAATTTATTCAGAATTCTTTTGTGAAGAGTTCATCGAAATATCTCGCTGGAACTATAGGTTTAACTTGCAATCACTGAATAGGTGTACGAAAGCAGGACAATGGCAAAAGTCGCATACAAGTTTTCCTCTTAAAATTCAGAACCGAATTCACAAACACTTTGGAACCCTAGGAGATTACCATTTAAATTGAAATCGATAAAGGTGTGAAGTTAATTTTGAATTTGAGCGTCGGTGCCCAGTCTTGCCCGTGATTAAAATGCCTTCCCCTTATTTGCTACCACAATTCTGACCAACCTTACAGTAACAAAGCCAACTTTGTTTTAGTTGCACGTAGCAATAGAAAGTAGTTAAACCGAATTGCAATAGAGCGTACGAGTAAAACATATCTCCTTAAATTGTTGGGCCGTTTAGAAGACTCTCCACCAACCATCTCTGCATACAACTGGCTCTGGTTACATTTGCCTGCAGATACTTTCTCAGCGTCCTTCTCCTCGGAATGAATTCATTTTGTTCATTCGCTTTTCCAGAAACATTTTCTCCTAGTTCATCAGGGACATTAAATTCACCGGTTGGGGATGACAAAACGGGATTTTTTGTTTTTGTAGTTTTGATAAGAGCAAATGTTGCTCTCATTTCCCCGTATTGAAGCAAACAGGTGTTTCTAAGTCACGGAATGCCGTCATTTCAACAGAGGTATCCCATGAAAACAATAACCGAAGTGTATGGAGACAAGGCGTACGTCTCTAGCAGTGTCTATGGTGGTTCACCACCTCGTTTGTTGGAAAAGCTTTTGAGTGTGGGTGCCCCGAGTACCTTTAGAGCAAATGTAAATTTATATTGGTCGTTGTGTCCACTATTCCCTGTGGCTTCAGTGCATCGTTTTCAAAGAACAAAGAGGACATTTTCTGGCAAATGTTAAGGTTATTCATTTTATTTGGGTATGGACAAGTGATTTTTCTGCATTTCCATTCAATGAATTGGCTGCATCGCAGGGGAGCAGGAAAGGAAGTCACAATTACGTTGTTAATATTTATAAAATATAAGAAAAGATATAAGAAAAGATGGACGTAAATTCAAAGTAATAGTGGCAGATATTATTTCCCGAAAGGAACAACAGCAACAGATATTACTTTACAACATGTTTCTATATAAAAAAATAATCGTCATATGATGCACTGCACCAAAAAGGGATTTTGTCAATCAGCAGGCTGAAGCTAGGTTTTGTTGAAAATCACTTTACCCAGTATTCAGAAGTTATATGCATGTTTGCATCACTTCCTTCAATTGTGGCTCAATTGCTTATAAGCGTCAGAATAATTATTCCTTCTCGGTAAAACATTTTTCAATACTAAAGCAATGAATAATCTTTCAAAAGTAGAAATACGTTTTTTTAAGAATATTCTTTGGTTCATAAAAACGATTATCACATAAGGCTCATAAAGTGTTTGATCGGGTAACAAACACGTTATTCCTTTCTTAAAGAATATATTAAACTGATTTTTCATCTTCTATGTGTGACCATGGTGCAGCGATTAGGTTCCATCCAGAGAAATTTCCGAACTGATATTACGCACTTCCCATATTGAGGCACACAGCCTGTAATATATCTTTTCATAAAGTTAGGCATCATAAATCAACCTACGAGACTTCGTTCTACTAAAGGAACATAGAGCATTCCCATATGAAATCCATCCCCATCAGCGTCCTGCACATATATGCGTATCCGGATCTGCAAGAGAGTTGATGGTGACATCTCAAAGTCTTACGTGTGATTTTTATTTGGGCATCCCCATGAGAGGAAAAGAAAATTAGTTGCTAACGGAAAGGGGGCAATTATCGTTCTGTTAAGAGTCGTGAGCTCATAGGTTGTTTACGTTTGCAAGTGGATAACGTCATAAACATTAAATTATAACTGAATTAAATAAGGAAAATAGTGTTTTCTTGTTTAAATATATCGAGCAAAAACCTGACATATCCATAAAATGACACGAATATTGGCTATAAAACTCTCTGAATCGGGATCTGGATAGGGTCCTGCAGTGGGGAAAGGCCAATCTCATCAGCTTCAGTGCAACGAATACACAACATACTCGTACAACATTCATAAAGAAATGTACATCATCGGTTCCACAGCTATTGATAAATGGCCAGGTCCTCGAATCTGCTCGACATAACGGTCTGTGGAAATCTATCATACGAGGGTTGCCTCTTATGTTTCGGGATTTGGCAACCCTAGTGTTGCAATCCGGCAATTGACAGCTCTGTCGTAAAGTTGGACATTTTTGAGGTTTTACGCACTCAGAACGTTTTGACATACGAGCGCTATTTGTGTTGTTTACAGTAACTTAAAAGATTCATCTCGGCCCAAAAATGGGATTAAATCGTCAACATTTTCGTGCGATTATTTTTTACAACTTTCGGCGTGGATTAACTCAGCAACAGTGCATGGATGAACTTAATTCAATTTTTGGCGATGAAGCTCCATCAAGGACCAGTGTTTATCGATGGTATGGTGAATTCAATCGTGGTCGTAGTTCACTCCAAGATGAATTTCGTGAAGGTCGTCCAAAATCAGTTGTTGTTCCGAAAACCATTGATGCTGTGCGCGAACTGATATTGGAAGATCGTCATGTGACCTATCGTGAGATTGAGACAACCTTAGGCGTTAGTGGGACCAGCATACATTCAATATTGCATAAACATTTGACTGTCAAAAAAATTTGTTCGCGTTGGGTCCCACACAAATTGTCAATCGCCCAAAAAAAGGCTCGTGTCAATTGGTCGAAAGAAATGCTCAAAAAATACGGTCGCGGTGCTTCGAAACACGTCTATGACATCGTGACAGGTGGTGAATCGTGGATTTACGCGTATGATCCCGAAAGTAAACAGCAGTCGACTGTCTGGGTGTTTCAAGATGAGCCAAATCCAACAAAAGTTGTTCGCGCAAGTTATGGTTTTTGGTTTTTGTTGAAAATTAATTAGCTACTCGACGCCAAGAGAATAACAAACAATTCTTTCTTTCCACACAATAACAGTTATCATTAAAAAACAAAACTCAGACTCACTTTTAATTCCTTATTCAATCTTTATTGTTTTCTTTTCTTTCCACTTCATTCATTGTCTTTATACACTGACTATGGTTTATTACTTATTCTTTAATATAATTACAATATATTTCAATTAATGTTTTACTCCATTATTAATATTCTTACTTCTCTAATCTTTATTCCACTTTTATCTTAATTTCAATAGCGTTCTAACATTCCGTCTCAATTGCTCTTTCTTTAAACTTATTAGTTTTAACTTATTAATCTTTAATTCACTTTTATCTTTATTCCAATAGACTTCTAACATTCCGTTTCAATTGCTCTTCCTTTACACCTATTAGTTTTAACTTATTAATCTTTCATCCACTTTTAACTAATTTCCAATAGACTTCTAACATTCCGACGCTTCGTTTTGAATCCTCTTTAGGATCTTTCTCCCACGACCCAAACACCGACTCTCCGTCTCAATACTTCTTCACTTTTTCTTTTTAACGCCATCCACTTTCACGACAAACCACTGACCGACCATCCTCGACTCCCCAGACCAAACTACTCACTACTCGACCAACCACTTCTTCATTACCTCCGTGGTCAACACTTTTCGATTCCCTCTGGGGTTAACACCTTTCGATTCACATCAGCAATTTGG
The DNA here is from genome assembly GCA_963931805.1 of Microdon myrmicae. Lineage (NCBI taxonomy): Eukaryota > Metazoa > Arthropoda > Insecta > Diptera > Syrphidae > Microdon > Microdon myrmicae. The sequence goes on from OZ007502.1 coordinate 65,858,015, forward strand.
GTTTTAATTGTCCCAATTACCGATCATCGGCTTTAGTTCATAAACGCCTCATATTGATGAGCTGGTCAATACTTTTTCATCGATTCGAACTCGAGTTGAACTTTTGCGTTCATGAATTGACCCAGTTAATTGCACTTATGCCGATTGTGCTGGAACATGCAGTTTGGATGTTTCCGTATTTTGATTGTTCCAGCTTGTGCAATCGTTAATTGGTTTGATAAATGCAATTAACCGTTTTTCTTTGACCGATTTGTTAATTGAGTTTTGATTGCAATTATTTCGAAATATTGACTTAATTGCACTACTGCTCTGTGGGGTCATCTGAGTTTAGAATTTGGTGGCGCTTTTTGTTTGAATGTGTCAATGATTTCCTGAATGTTATCTTCAGGTATGACATCATCGACACACTTAACACGCACGAAGCACTTCCAAGCAAATGGTCGCCTGTTTTTTCGGAAAAACTGGACATGTCGCCACAGTACCACTAGAACAACGCAGAACAGTCAATTCTGAGTGGTACACAACCATTTGTTTGCCAGTTGTCTTCCAAGAAATCAGGAAAACCAACCGCCCAAGACGGATCACTCTTCACCACGACAATGCGAGCTCTCACACATCGGCTGCGACAACTGCATTTTTGAGCACCCAAAACATCGATTTGATGGGTCATCCGCCGTATAGTCCTGACTTGGCACCGAATGACTTCTTTTTATTCCCGTACGTAAAAAACAAACTGAGAGGTCAACGTTTTTCGACACCTGAAGAAGCGGTTGCTGCATTCAGAATGCATGTGTTGGAGATACCTCAATCAGAGTGGCAAAAGTGCTTCGACAATTGGTTCAAACGCACGCAAAAGTGTGTAGATCTTCATGGGGAATATTTTGAAAAACAATAAGGTGATTTGCGATGATCAATATTTGTTTTTGTTCTCTAATCCCGAAATATAAAAGGCCACCCTCGTACCATCAAGACGTGTCGAACATCGCCAGGTCACCCTCAGGACAACTGAGTTATCTTTTTAGAGCCAAGAAAATTTTTACTCCGGCCCAACTTCTTATCCTGTTTAAATCCCAAATTAGATCCTCGCTCGAATATTGCTCTCATGTTTAGAGCTCGGCTCCTAAACATACCTATGGGGGTTTTTTAAGACTTGCCCGAAGAACCACCCATCGTCCTAACCCAACTCCCCTTTCCCAACCTGCAATAATTACCGACCATAGCCTCTTACCTGCATAAGAGCAGTACAAAGCTCTCCGACAAGCATTTCTTAACTGAAATAGAAATTTCTTGATCATCTTGCCATGGCAACATACAAAATCATATCAACCAAACCATTTCGGTTCATCTTACATGAAGCATTTAGGAACCTGATCTGTTCCTCTGGGGGGGCAACATGTCCATCAAACACACAGCAATCCTCCTTTGTTTACTTGTTTCAACAATCCGTTGGTCCAAAAAGATAAGTCGGGCAACTTGCTTGCTTGCACATCTGCAAGCCAAATTTACGATGATCGGTCGCCTAAACCGATAACCGATCATCGAATTGGACACGACCATAATTGTTGTCCAAACAATCAAATCAACGGCCATGTCCCACGATCCGTTTTTCTAATTCAAACAATCTCCACCCTAGCCCTTGCCATCGCGAACTAATTTTCAGTTGACTTAACGTCACAGAAAAATCCATTCCTGCCTTCGGCAATATTTTCTATTGCTTACCATGGCATGATTTTAACCGAACGTGTAAACAATCAACGTTACCATGTTTCATTGGCCAAGGCAAACAAACGCGCATCTTAGCCCTTGACCTCCGAAGTAGCGTTTCTGTTTACACAATACCCGGCAATCGCCACTATCGTGTACGATAGCAATGCCTGCAGCCTCCGTTACTTGTTCATTTATTTGGACAGCTGCAGGTTGGATCGCTCTCCCTCACATCTAACCGCCGGAGCATTTTCGTTTGTCCTTGCTTCTAGTGAATGGGCATTCTACCAGACCTGTACGGTCACAATGGAAATACTTCCATTAAAACCCCAAAGCGATCGTTCATTGATCATCACCAAAGAAAATGTTCCGATTACTCCTCCCGCATCGGTGGAAATCCACCACCTTCGCGACTGGTTGTATGTCCTAGGCAGCAAGTCAGATTACATCTTCCGTTTGGTACACACGGAGTGCGGTTGCGTTTCGAATCTATGTGAGATGCCCGTTCCTTTTATAATTACCGGCAGTTACGCGAAAACATCCATATCTGTTCGTTACATTCCAACGAAAGAAAACCGATTAACAGTTCAATAAATATTCCAACTAGTGTTCGTGTGTGCGATGTCGATTTAAATTAAACAACAGACCCTGTATTCGTCAATGTGGCTGCGACGTTTTATGCCGAGTTAACCTCAAGACTCGATTAACAGTTAATAAATATTCAAACTTGTCTCCTTGTACGCGGTGCAGAGTTAGGTTAAACAATAGATGCTGTATCCACCAAGTGAATGTTATATTTTATGCGGAGTAACTTTAAGGCACGATTAACAGTTAAATAAAGATACCAACATCAACACCTGAGTTTTAATTTCCTGCTTACTTGGAGTTCTGTTTCTTTCGATGAACAATTTGCAGTCAGACCAGTGGTGTGGGGGGGGGGGGGGGGGGGGGGGGGGGGATCAGGGGTCTACCCACGTAAAGTGTTCTAACCGACACTACAAGAAGTCGGTTACAGAAATTATTCTTCTGGGTGTGAAGCTCTCATTCCGGATTCCATCATACCAAGACCATCCGCTAAACCTTGGTTTGATAAAAAGATCGAACAGTTCACAAAAAAAGAGGCCTTCAACAATGGCACTCAAATCCCACGGCGGCCAACAGAACGGATCTTGCCAGAATCAGAAATGAGTGAAACCAGGCGAATGATGCCGAAGAAGGTTCATAATGACAAAGTAAACAACAAATTGCTGGAATATCTAACTGGTTCAGTTCCTTCTCATCAATGGCTGTCAGTAAAAATTTCGATTCCTTCTCCTATTAACGTTAGTAACCGGCACTAGTCACGAATGCAAAATATAAAGCTAATGTTTTCGCGAATTTGTTTCCTCAAATTCAACCAGGGATCCTGAGCTTTTAGGGGCGCCTGCGATCAAGTCGATGCAGTCTTCAATGTCAGATTTTAAGTTCCGCGCGGATAATATTAAACGAATTCTATGTGGACTGGACTGTAATAAAGTAGGCGGTTTGGATGGAATACCAGCAACAATCTTTAACAATTCTACTCCAGAGCTGTTGCCGGTTTTTAGCAAACTCTTTCGCTTATCTTATTCACTGAGGAACTTTTCAGCGAGCTGATAAATCTCTAGAATTCAACCAATTGCAAAGAAGGGGTCAATCATCATCATCATCTTCGGCACTACAACCGGGATCCGGACATGGTCCCATTTAGCAAGTCTCGAGGCTTGTTAAATTCTCCATAATTTATTTTTACGGGCAAGTTTATTAGCGATGCGCCAGAAGGGGACAATACTCTCCCGAAAAATTACCGCCCGATGGCATTTAGTAGGTATGCTATCCAAAGTGATGGAAAAGGTCATTAAGATCGAGTTGATTAAACACTTGGAACGCAATAGACTTCTAAATGATCGCCTATGCGAATTCCGTAGCAGGCGTGCCACGGAAGACCTTTGGAGCCATGTAATTTATATATGGACATCTGCGATTGAGGAGCATGGTGAGTCAAGGATATCTCCAAGGCTTTTGACCGTGTCTGGCTTGGGGCATTGCTGAGTCCATACGGACTTTCCCAGCAGCTTTGCGACTGAACAAAGAGCTTCCTCGAAAATCGATCGATCCGGGTTGTTTTGCACGGCGAGTGTTCGCATCTGTAACCTAATTCGGGGGTGCCTCAAGGTTCTATTTTGGTGTTGTTGTTTTTGCTTCAAATGAATGATTTTTTGGAGGCAACGGATAACAGGGTGTTCAGTTTTACGGATTATAGTACGCTTGTTTCCTCTTTTTCGATTGGTCGATCGATCGGTGCATCAACGTAGCACGAGCTAATATCTAGTCAGATAGACTCTCTGAATCGGGATCTGGATAACGTCGTGCACTGGGGAAAGGCCAATCTCGTCGACTTCAATGCAAGGAAGACACAGTATACAACATTCACAAAGCAAAGTGGATCATCGGATCCGAGAAAACGTTGGTTTAGGTGGTAGTCGGTTCCGAGGTGTGATACCACCTAGTCACGCTCTACATTCCGCGATATCGTCGGAAGAGATTTTCGACTATGTTTGGCATGTATGGCTGACGGCCCGGACATTCTTAGATACATACAGTTTCCCATTCGGATCCCCGGAGGAACTATGTCAGGGATATATTCTGATAAATAACCGAACTTTAAGAAATTCGTCATCGCATAATCGAATTCGTTCTCTAAACTTTGTCGGCGTTTGACAGATAACGGTATTTTGTAGCATCAGGGGCGTCGGTTTTACCAATATAAATGTAAACGCTGTCCACCAATATTTGCAAACAGCGAAACTTGATATCCTTGCCCTAACTGAGACCCAAGTCGATTCGTTCATTGATTCGACATATCTTGGTTCCTCAGGATCCAACTAGCATTCGAGATTCCGTTGTAAAGATAGAGTATTCCCGCGGTGCGATCTGGCTTGCCAAAGGATAAAATCGTTAGAATCGAGTAACTTGGAGATCATGTGGTTGAAGGGCGTGATTGGAAATTCTGTTACATTCATCGACTAGCGACATTTTTCGAACATCTTTCACGTCACATCGACGGGAAACAGATCACCGCCCGGCTTCTGAAATTATCGTCCTTGGCGATTTTAATGTACACAACTCCAACTGGGTAATACATTCTAACAGAACTGACGACATTGGGAGGCTGGCGGAGATGTGCGCTATTAGCCGCAATTTGACTCAACTCGTGGAGAAACCTACGCGAGTATCGGATACCCGAGGTGATTATTCGGACATCCTGGATCTGTTATACCGTGGACACTTGCAGGCACTTTCATTTGAAGCGAATAGCCGACCAAAGCAGCTTCGTCATGCATGGAGGTTTGGACCTGCTAACTGGGACATTTTGCGAGATATCTTCGCATCCTTTCCGTGGTGGAAGGTGTGCTTTGGAGACTCCGATGTTAACGCATGTGCGGTGTTGGTCATGGAGATTATTCTGCTCCGGATCGAGATTTACATTCCGTATTATATCAAAGGATATTCATCTGAACAAGCCTTGGTTTGAGAAAAATTTGAACTTTTAAGCATTGACGCTCCAATCCCACCGATGTTAACAAGACGAATTTGTGAGTAATTGACATGAGATCTGTGGCGAACGTACAAATTCCCCACAGGAAAAGTCCAGACCAACTTGAGGTAACGCACTTACCTGGACAACATCACGTCCACAGACGCGGTCCCAAGCCCAGCGGGGGCCGCCAGTAACCCAACGTTGAGTCGACACCAGAAGGCAAGGAACTTAACGTCCCCAAAGCCTCTAATACCGAGCTAAACGCTCCATACCTAAAACCTACGACCTGAAACAAGGAGAAACATCCATGCATCCTTCGACGTGTGCAATCGCAAGCTAAGTGAATGCCAGCGCCACAAGTCGGCAACCTTGAACATCTGCACGAGATGCAGGGAATTACAATCAAAACAATTAACCGACCAACGGACGTGGTGCGGTTGATCTAAACATTAGATCACCCAAATATTCACCGCAAACAAAGGAGCACATTCCTTAGCCTCGTAAACACCCAGATGGCGCGAAAAACCAAGCACCACGTAACTCCAAACAATACTTTGTTTGGAGTTTTACGAAGGCCAGCTGCAATAAATAAATACGGCACAGCATTGCGCCGTTGCCACTGTCCGCCAAGCAGAAATGCATCAGCGGAATGTTTGTTTTTCACACCATGTGAAAAACTCTCTTGGATTTCAAATCCAATAGATACCAGCGGACTAGACGTCCAGGCGATCGTCAACACCAGATGGTCGACCTAACCAAGCAGCGTGGGAATAGAATCCACCGTCAACAACGACGGTGAAGCTTCCATATGTATGCGTGAGAATTTTCTCCTTACAGGAAATTGTGTCTGCACAACTGCAGATACAAAACATACAGATACTGGAAAAACAGTATCCGATATGTTGCAGGAGAGGGAGTTTTGACATCGAACAGAGGAGACGAGAGGTCTACTTCGAGCAACAGTCAGAGAACTCCGACGAGGAGCTATCCGCGTAACGAATTTAAATAACTCAATAAAAGAAACCGCCGGCCCGAAGTCTCGTGATGTTTAACTACGCGAATTAAGGATAGTCGAAATCGAGAACCAGACGAAGAAGATTGGTGGTGTCAAGACCGAGTCCCGAAAAATATCGATAGTGTGTCGTTTTACTGTGGTGTCGTTCCTAAGAGTAGCGTCGAGTATCGAACGACTTGTTTTCGGTCGAAGGGATCTGAAAGACTTAACTGTGTTTCCTTTTGTTTCACAAGTAATCGACAGAGTAAAACTTTGTAGACTAACGACGGATGTTTTAAGGTATTCAATCCCCAGTTGTGTAACTAAATGTGACAATAAAATTGAATTACAATAAATCGAAATATCTCTGCGTTTAGACTAACGACGGATGTTTTAGGGTATTCAATCCCCAGTTGTGTAACTAAATGTGACAATAAAATTAAATTAATACAAATCGAAATATCTCTGCGTTTCATTGGAACTAAATCCGCAAAGTGGTGACTTTTAGACGCGAATAAAATGAACACGCGCGAAAAATAAAACGCGAACACGCAAAAGCAATTTAGATCCGGTGAACGCGAATAAAAACAGTTTCAAAAAGTAAACTCAAAAGACAGTACCAGTGCCAGTGCAATCAGCAGTTTAAACAAACAGTGAGTTCCAGTGAAGTGAAGCGCCTACAGAACCGCAGCTACCAGGACTAGGACTCATCACGACGCCCACGGACACAGGACAACGAAAAAAGCCGCAAGTTATTCCATTTCACATATTTAAAAAAAATATATATATATATATATATATATATAATTTTCCTTTATAAATTCCTTCTCTCGTTTTCTTTACGAAGCTCCTTCCGAGCCGAAAAGTGAGAAATCATTTTTTTTTTTAAATTCATTAAGCTCTTTCCGAGCCAAAGTGAGAAATCAGTGTAAATCTATTTAGCTCCCTTCGAGTAAAATTTAAATTTAAAATTAATTTACAAAAAAAAAAGGCAATTTTCTTTTATATACTTCTTTTTTTTTTTTCTCTTTCTTTTTGCCTATTATATTTAACTAAATTTCAAAGCATGAGTGACAACTAAACGACAAAATATAAAGTAACGAGCACACAATTAAGCCAACGAGGCACAACAATTATAGAAATTTAAGAACAAATCGGGAATTGTAAGCTCCCTCAGAGCCCCGAAAACACACTGAAACCACAATACGAAACGTTTACTTTACGGCTAACAACTTGATTGCATTACATTGGTGCCAAATTCACTACAGTTAAGTAGAGGTATGCTAAAACCTTTTTCTTTTTTTTGCGTAAAATACAATAATTATAACTATTCTAGCACACTAAGGGTAATTATATTAAACTCCAACCAAGGCACATAGATAAAAACTTTTATTTCTGTAATATTCGTGAACGTATTTTGTGCTTTCGAACACCGTATTAAAATATGGCAGGTACCAAACACTACACGTAAGCCGTCAATAGAATGTGCCAAATAGTTTAGCTTTTGTGAAATTGAAATTGACATACAACGATAAGAGAAATATTTGTTACAGGTATCGTATATAAGCACGAATTGAAATAGAAATGTCAAAGCCTTTTGCCTCTAACCGAATTAAGAAACATAATTGTGATTCCTAAGCATACATATAAAAATTATTGTAAGCTCCTTCAGAGTCCGAAACACAGCGAACCGACAACACACGATATTTCTTCCTTGTAACGACCGCGAATTCATGCGAAATCGAACTCCACATAAAGGAAACGCGAAAAATTGACGACACCTCGCACCTCCTCGTTTTTTTTTCTCACCTCTTCCAGACTGAAAGCTTTTCTCTCGTCCGTCACTAACACCGTCGAATTACCCAAAATATCCGCTGGTGTAGGCCCATCCTTGTTTCATCTTCGGAATTTAGATATTTTTCTCTTGTGCTAGGCCTTTTCCCTGATTCCATCTTTGGACCCAGCAGGTTGTTTCGCCGCACCCACTAATTTAAAGAAAAACTCGCGCATTGAGCGACCGAGTTACAGCGCGAAACCCCCAGGAAATTAATGACAACCACGAGGTTGCAGGCGGCGACCCAGAAAGTAAAAACGTTGAGGGGAAACGTAATCGCTCCCTCACAGAGAAAATCGACGCGAAATCTCCCGAAGTCAACGATAACGACCAGGTCGAAATCCACAATTTCTAAAGCTACCATGGCTAACAACGCCGAAGCTTCCCCAACGACGTCGCAGGCCGCAGCCCTCCGTCAAGAAGTTAATATTGCAACACAAGCGGACCGTCGTTCGAATCGATACATTAAATTACCGGACTTCACGTCCGATGACCCAGACTTTTGGTTCGGTTACGCCGAACAAACGTTTGCCTGCGAAGGCATCACCGGCGAACAGGAGAAATTTCTCCTAGCAACCCGCGATTTAGATCCTGTCTTGCTCCCTTGTGCGAAGCATCTAATTAAAACGCCATCTTCACAACCATATACAGCATTCAAGGAGATGGTGATTAATGCCTATAGGGAAACGCCACAAAATCGCTTGCGACGTTTATTACGGTCGACCGACACCTCTGGGATGCGACCATCCCAGCGCGCCGCTTATTTCTGTGCACTGGCCGGCACGGACATGTCCGAAACAGCCTTAACGGCTATATTTAGAGAGTCTTTGCCAGAATACGTTCAGGCAATCGTCGCGCCTTTAGCCGAATCAGGCCTCGACGAATTAGCGCGACACGCCGAGGCAGTCATGGCCACAGACAGATCCCGAACGGATCTCCAGCTTCCACTGGCGGCGACGCACGTCCAAATCCCACCCCAGCCCCAGCCACGAACCCCCACGGTTACATATACCCATGCGACGCAGCCAAGCGAACTCGAAGACTTGAGAGTGCAAATTAGGCAAATGAAAACGCAGCTAAATAATCTCAGCATGGGGAACAATTTTCGGTCTGGCCGTGACAGATCGCGACGCCGAGGCAGGTCGCGAGACAATTCAAGGCGTCAGCGTAGCAGACCACGCACGCCAAACAATGAGAACACCTTCGGCAGGTGTTATTATCATCATCGATTTGGAGCGCAGGCCAGGAATTGCAGGCAGCCCTGCAACTGGACACAATACCCAGCATTACCGGCTAGTTCTTTAAACTAGAACTGCCGACCGACGAAAAAGCGCAAACGGCCGGCAATCCCCAAACAAGTCGCTTGTCAATTTATGACTCAAAATTAAACATGGACTTCATAATTGACACAGGTGCGGATATTTCCATTCTTCCTCGCTCGTACGCACCTGCCACTCGGTTGCCGGATGAATTGAAATTGTTCGCCGCGAACAATACCCCTATCAAGACATACGGTAGGAAATTAATGACACTAAAAATAGGCCTACGTCCACCAATTCGATGGTACTTCGTAGTAGCCGATGTCACCGATCCTCTAATAGGGTCGGACTTGCTGCGACACTATAAACTAGTAGTGGACGTAGCACGTAATAGACTGATGGACCCGTTAACGTCTCTTTCTCAGCCAGTAAACGCAAAGGCGGGAAAGGCATTGACGTTAACGTGCACAACCGCAAACGGTCCATTCAGCGATCTGTTGCGCGAATTTGCGGACATCACAGTTCCGCTTAGTAATCCCCGACGCGCAAAAGCCGGCGTCTTTCATCACATTGAAACGCGCGGCCCCCCAGTGAGCCAACGCCCGCGCAGATTGGCTCCCGAAAAATTGCGTGAGGCTCGTGCAGAATTCGAGTATATGCTCGACTTAGGAATCTGCCAGCCATCCGATAGCCCTTGGGCGAGCCCACTCCATCTCGTCAAAAAGAGCAACGGCGAGTGGCATCCATGCGGTGATTACCGAATGCTGAACGCGGTGACGACACCCGATCGGTATCCGATAGCAAACCTGCATGATTTCTCCTATAAGCTGCAGGGTTGCGAAATCTTTTCGACCCTCGATCTCACGAGGGCATACCACCAAATCCCGGTGGCCCCCGAAGACATCCCCAAAACCGCGGTAACTACACCTTTTGGACTGTTCGAGTTCAAGGTGATGACGTTCGGTCTTCGAAATGCAGCGCAAACGTTCCAGCGCTACATTGACTCAGCTCTCCGCGGACTTGACTTCTGCTATGCGTATATCGACGATATACTCATAGCATCGAAAACTATGACAGAACATCGCGCCCACTTGAAGCAGGTGTTCGAACGCCTCCGAGATTTCGGCCTGGTAATCAATCCAGACAAGTGCCACCTCGGAGAAGCGGAAGTCAAGTACCTTGGCTACTGCATTAACGGCCAAGGAGTCCGCCCATTACAAGACAGGGTGGATGCATTAATGCAATTTCCTCGCCCCACGAACGTGCGAGAATTAAGGCGTTATTTGGGCATGCTGAACTTCTATCGCCCAACACTCCGAAACGCCGCACAGGTCCATGCTCCTCTCAACGAATATCTAGTAGGAGCCAAACGCAACGATAAGCGACCAATTAAGTGGACCGAGTCAGCTGATCAAGCATTTCGCTCGTCAAAAGAACAGCTGGCGAATGCAACGTTACTTCGACATCCCGTCGAAGGAGCCCCATTGGCCTTACAGTGCGACGCTTCCGACACTGCAATTGGGGCCGTACTCGAACAAGAGTGCGACGGCAAATGGGAACCGCTGGGTTTCTTCTCGAAAAAATTGAACCCGACCCAGCGACGATACAGTGCCTACGACAGGGAGTTACTAGCGATTTACTCCGCAGTAAAGTACTTCCGGCACATGGTCGAAGGACGCCAGTTGACGATCAAAACTGATCACAAACCACTGGTGTACGCTTTCCGAAAGAAAGCGGAAAGTTCAACCCCACGACAGGAACGGCACCTGGATTTCATCGGGCAATTTAGTACCCAAATCGAATATGTTCCAGGTGCAGACAACGTAATTGCAGACGCTTTTTCGCGTATCGATGCAATTAAGCTCCGAGCGCAAATCGATGATGCCGACTTGGCACAAGCGCAAGGAGAGGACCATCAACTCGAGTCCCTGTTGAAAGCGGAGACAGCACTAGTTCTGCGTAAACTTCCTTTCAACGACTCAAACGATGAAGTCTGGTGTGATGTATCGACAGGGACAGCTCGCCCCTACATCCCAGAAAAGTTTCGAAGGAATGTGTACGAAACATTCCACAACCCAGTCCACCCAAGCGGACGCGCAACCGCTGCAGCCGTCCGACGTAAATTCGTCTGGCCACATATGGCCAAAGACATAACAAATTGGGCACGCAATTGTTTGCAATGTCTGCGTTGCAAAGTCGATCGACACAACGTGCTACAACCAGCACAGTTTAAGCTCCCCGAGGCACGATTCGCCCATGTACACATCGACATTGTGGGACCGCTTACGCCGTCGAGAGGTTACCTGTACCTCCTGACGATGATCGATCGTTTCATTCGGTGGCCAGAAGCAGTGCCACTACGAACAGTGACCGCAGAGAATGTAGCCAAAGCATTCTATTCGACTTGGGTCACACGTTTCGGCGTCCCAGCTACCCTCACAGCCGATCGAGGACCACAGTTCGAGGCGGCGATTTTCAAGCAGCTGACCGATCTACTCGGCTGCCAGCAAAGCCACACAACAGCCTATCACCCACAGTCCAATGGGATGATCGAACGTTGGCATCGCTCTCTTAAAGCCTCACTGATGTGTCATGACGACAATCAATGGCTGGACGCACTACCAACAGTTCTTTTAGGCTTGCGCACAAGCATAAAAGAAGACCTGGGAGCCTCAGCAGCAGATCTGACGTACGGAACCAATCTGCGCCTCCCAGGAGAGTTCTTCGCCGATGGAGAACCACCGCTCGAACAGTTTCCAAATTTGGAAAACCTACGCAAACTCATGCGTAAGGTCAGGGCAACGCCGGTCGCCAGACACGGTTCCAAGAGGTTATTTGTTCACCCAGATATGGACAGCTGCACGCACGTCTTCATCAGGGTGGACAAAGTTAGGAAACCTCTAGAACCGCCCTACGAAGGGCCATACAAGGTGCTGGAGCGAATAAACGACCGAGTTTTCTCCGTAGACATCGACGGAAAGCCGTACACCGTCAGTGTCGAGAGATTGAAGCCGTGCCACCTGGAACTACCGCCAGATACGGTGCCAGGAGAGGTACACCACCAACCGTTGGCGGCAACCGAAACCCGCCCTGTGTACCATCCACCACACTCCCAGGAAACACCAGGCACGGTAAGAGTTGAGAATCAACCTAACCCTCGCGAAATGGTTGCTCGTGGGGCATCGGATATCGTGCACGGACCGATAACGCGGCAACGCGCTCGAGATCTGCGCGCCCAAGAAGACGCCGCAAGGATTCTCAACTTACGGCAACCAATAACCGAAACCACCAACAACGAAAGCGCGACTAACACCCACAAGGAAACAACAAACGCGATTGCCTTCGCTCCTTTACCGCCTAAACACCGACCACGATGGAAAGGAGCACTCTCCGACCTTTAACAGCACCCTCCATACTCCTACCTTTTCCTTATCGTGACTACGTCACTGGGGGGGCAGTCCTGTGGCGAACGTACAAATTCCCCACAGGAAAAGTCCAGACCAACTTGAGGTAACGCACTTACCTGGGCAACATCACGTCCACAGACGCGGTCCCAAGCCCAGCGGGGGCCGCCAGTAACCCAACGTTGAGTCGACACCAGAAGGCAAGGAACTTAACGTCCCCAAAGCCTCTAATACCGAGCTAAACGCTCCATACCTAAAACCTACGACCTGAAACAAGGAGAAACATCCATGCATCCTTCGACGTGTGCAATCGCAAGCTAAGTGAATGCCAGCACCACAAGTCGGCAACCCTGAACATCTGCACGAGATGCAGGGAATTACAATCAAAACAATTAACCGACCAACGGACGTGGTGCGGTTGATCTAAACATTAGATCACCCAAATATTCACCGCAAACAAAGGAGCACATTCCTTAGCCTCGTAAACACCCAGATGGCGCGAAAAACCAAGCACCACGTAACTCCAAACAATACTTTGTTTGAAGTTTTACGAAGGCCAGCTGCAATAAATAAATACGGCACAGCATTGCGCCGTTGCCACTGTCCGCCAAGCAGAAATGCATCAGCGGAATGTTTGTTTTTCACACCATGTGAAATTGCTGGGCAAACACAAGTGGCCGGGGCGAAGCAACCGCAATTAGGTTTTCCTTGCCGAAAGGACTATTGTGAGAACCTCGGCTAAACAAATAACCAAACAACCGTCACTGTTCCTACAAGAAAATAAAAACCATGTAAATATCGCAGCCGAAAATAATGACTTCGGTCGAGGATATCACCAGGGCCATAAACCACATGAGGGTAATGTATACAAAGAGATACTGCAGATGTGTGAAAATCCTGACGATTCTCGGCATATCTCCGGCTACACAATTATTGAGAAAAAGTTCGCCGTTGAAGACAACAAAATTTGCCTTTAAGGAGTATTTAATAATACGCAAATAATTATAAGGACCATTCGTCGGGCCGAACACCAGAGAGTAACATAGGGTATGCTCAGCTTATCGAATTCCGAGTTCATCAGGATATATCAATGGAGATTGTCTAGCCAAGTGTAGTCCAATACCTCTAAAACGACGTTTTAACAGAAGAGTAGTTAGTAATTAGAATGATGAGAACTGAATAATGCCATCCCCTTCTGTAACAAAAAAGGAATACTTACGCAGACCTTCTGTTAACGAATGGCACGTATATCATCAAAGCCAATAAACTACAATATCAATTAACTCTATTCTTAATTGGAATAACCAACTTTTGAAATTGGCGGATTTGTGTTCAAAATTTGTTCTTAAAAGATGCCAGAAATACGTCACCCTATCAGACCCGGAAACAATCTAACATGTGGGGGTTCTTTAAGCATTCCCGAAGAACCACCCATCGTTCTAACGCAACTCCCAGTCACCAACCTGCAAATACCAGCACCAACCCCAAGCAGCTTACCTGCAATCGGGCAGCGTTAACCTAACCTTCAATCACTTCATTTACCTGTAAACCAACCAATGGCAAGATCATCATTTTACCACAGCATCAATCACATCGATCTATTCCTTCAAGCATGTTCGGTTCCTTTGGTCGGCACCCATGACCATTACGATTCATAAGAAAATCCACCGGGTCCTATTGCCTACACCCATGCCTACCATATACATAGCAATCCGACAGTGTTTGCTTTTCTCCAGCAACCGCTGGTCCCACGATCAAGCCATGGCAAATCGCTTGCTTATAAAGCTGCAGCCGATTATCCCTGATCGGTTGCATAAGCGATAAACTAGCATCGAATTGGACGTGATCATAGTTTGTTTTTCCTAAACAATCTAGCAATGGTCATGTCCCATATTTTGTTCACTAATACAAAGCATAGCGCAACTCGCGCCTAACTGCCGAGAGCCGAATTCTTTTCCAGTGTAAATATTCACACTGGAATTCGACCCTTGATTTGCTATGGATGCAATGCACAATTGACGTGGATAAATACACATCTGCCATTGTGTAATCAACCTGATCACCATATCAGGTCCCACGATATCGTTCTCCTAAACAACCCCGTAGCGTCCTACGAACGCACAATTCCGCCCAGGTAGGGTTCCAAACCTTCAAGGAACTTACTTGCCTTATCCATTACACGTGCCCACAGACACGTGTCCCCAAAGCTCCTAATCAGACCTGTAACAAGGGCATAGGAAGCTGTAACAATGTTGAACCCGACATCAAAAAAAAACAAGGAACTTAACGTTCAAAAACTTTCAGGATCGAGTTCAACGCATCCATAGATGGTATTCAGCCCAATTCAAAAAGGCAGCTAAAGCATCGCTTCTAAGTAATGCGTCAAATGCAGCAAGCATCGCATACAGATCTCCCATCTTAAACATCTGCACGATGTTTCCAAGGAATTACCATTTGCGGTAGATAGACCGAACAACGGATGCATACGCTGGCAGCTAAATGCAAGAAAGCATATTGCCTATCCGCTTCCAAAATTGTAAACAACCGTAATTATCGCAACAAGATAATTCGGAAGATTTACAAGACCAACGCCAACAAAGGAAATACTCCGGTCCCACGATTCCTTTGTAAGAATTCCACACCCATTAGAAGGATCTAATGGATTTCGGTTGTTTTTACAAAAGGCAAACAACCACGGGCTGTACGCCCGAACAATCATCTCCGTTCTGCGCGCCAGATGTTTTGTGCAAATAAAGGCGGCACGAAATCGACAACCGTCGATCTGAATTTCGATCACCACAACAAGGGTGATGATGAAGATTATAATGATAATGATCATTTGTAAGATTTCTCCTTTTCCAGATCCGATGGAAAATTCTCCCTTTGAGATGCAAAGGGAAGTTTTACGTTAGCAGACAGGATGAGAGATTTCCTTTTGTGGATGCAGCCGGAATAATGAAATCTGGATATCTATGTGTGCAGACAGAGAGTCGATATGGAGCATCCAACCGGGGCAGACAATCAGAGAACCCCGACGAGGAGGTAATCCGCGAAGCAAAATAAATCGAGTAAGAAACCGGTCGACCGAAGTCTCGTAGACTCTTCGAATACACGAATTAACTAAATTCCTTCCGGAGGACATTTATTAATTGTAGTTCCCTGCGTTTTCCAAATAATGAATTGTTGTGCTAAAGAACCAAAATATTAGGCGTAAGTGACTCGCTAAGCATTTACGAACTTGTAAACATCCATTAACAACAAAAGGAAAACAATAAATAAAGTTTAAAGCAAGTGCTCCGTGTTTTATTTGTGGCAGTGTCTCTTCGCTTTGTAGTGTTTACCTGTGAACAGTGTTCGGAGGAACACTGCACCAATTATAGACAGTCAAATAATCCGCCAAAACCCTCGTAACATTAGCTAAAGCAAACAAACGCGTATCTTAGCGCTTGACTCCCGAAATAGCGTTTCTGTTGACATAATACTCAGAAACCTAATTCTGCATCAACGAATCGCTAGTATAAACATAGCAACCTTTTTCGGCCGCTACTAGCGACCATCTATTTGTACAGCTAACCTATTTGAATTCAAATATCGTTAGTCAGTTTTGTTATCGTTTTTCCTTATTCGACTGCAGCCGATATATGAAATATTGTTCTTCCCCATGTACAGCCCCTCTTCCTGTTTGTGTGCATCGTGAATAGTGATATCCGCGCGAAACAACATCTAGAATCGTCGCGAGAGTCAGATTTTAACCATCGAATAGCGCACACGTGTCGGGGACGTGGCGTTTACCGGAGTCATATTATTACAGGCGAGGAGAATAGTCGGGAACTTTAAGGTTACATTTTTTAACGTCTTATACGAATAGTTTCTTCAATAAAAGTGCTTGGTCGAGTCGTGATGTTTCGTCGCCAGTAAACTAATGCGCCATTGTCGAAAAGCGTCGCCGCACGCGCAAGCAAATATAGTATAGTTAAAAGCCTAGATTTAAAGTTATAACAATTAAAAGACTGAATCGATGTCACTGTGTACCGCCTCAGAACAATAATCAATAAAGAGAAAAAATCATATACGATTAAATAACTGTGCGTGTCTTTGTTTTTAAATACATCGGTGGACCAACTTTTCTGTGTTTTCCTGGAGAATCAATTTAATGCTCCCAATAGAGTTTTGGGGTATTGCACTGAACCTGCGTCCATGTCGACGCACTAGTGGAAATGCCCACAGACATACGAGGCGTAAATGCGAGTTATACTGGAATTTACTTCCCACATTTGATCAGGTGTGTATAAAACAGAGCCGCCCCTGCTTGGTAGGTTACAAAAGGGGGCAATGATATTTATTATAAACTCAGGGGTGTTTTCAATACCCCCATTGCAATACGCATATGGTATGCAAAATGTTCCCTGTTTATTTGTTTTATACAGGTATTATCATTGTCATTACTCCTCCACCTCTCTAAATATTTTAAATCAATACCCGTCAATCAGAAAATGTCCCCGTTAAAAAATAACTTCAGATGCAAGGAATAACACAGAGAATCTTTTTTCAGCCGTCATATTTCATAATCATTATAATCTCTAACCATTCAAGAGCAATGTCAATACTTCTTTCACGCAGCCTCTCAGTGCCACAGCCAAAGGGAATCCTTGAGAGGGGGTTGATTGTGGAGTGAGAACGTGCTGGTGTGTAAATGATCGATTTTACATTGAAATGTTCAACTACTCAGAAACGATTTGACGTATCTGCGTATGTTCCTGTTAATAACATATTTTACCGGTTTGTTGAGCACAAACAACGGAGGGGATTGTAGACTGATTTCCAGCGAATATATAGTGATCGAGCAAGAACAGCCTTTTCCTCTATTTTTCGAAATATCCTTTTCTCTCATTTAGAATTGTGTATTTGTTTATTCACGCTTATTATATTCTTAAAGCACATTTTCTACTTACTTAACCACTAATGAAGTGCGTAAAATGGTCCCGACACGATAGAGTGGTGAGAAAATATATCATATTCATTTTCTTTACGTTCTCCGCACAACCATCGTATCACCACCTAACCAGCCTCGTAAACATAGGTGGAACATTGAAATGTATCTAAATGCTACGCTTCCAGAACAAAACTCTCTTGTAAGGTCTACCAAATCTGAAACACTTTACAGTACCGCTAGTCAATCACTTGTAACTGCAGCAATTTATAAATCATGTGTCTGAAGGAAATTCATAGTATGTCACAAACCTCTCTATAGAGCACCTAGACACAGTGTGGAAGACTCAACAACATTCTCATAAACTAAGCATTCTGACAAATAATAAATATCCTTTTCCTCTGCAACCAGGATGTTTGAATAATTGATTACAAATGCCGAGAGTGAAGTCCGCCCATGCCCTAGTGTTCTATATCCTAGATTTTCTAAAAGATCCCTTATTTAAATATATTTCGGTCGACCATTAGATTAGGGTCTGTTGTTATTTTATCCTTTTCCATTCCGAAATTCTTAAAGCGCCTTAAAGTCAATATCCAATATCGATGAAAAGCCGATTAGGGATATATTTCGACGTTCTGAGTTCAAGAGTGGTGACTTGAGTTTAATCCGATTACATGAGTTGGAATCAATAAAGGTTCAGTTTTGTTGGGTCGGAAAACTCAGATTTTATTAATTATTGTCGGCAAAATACGGACACCATCCTTTCTTCATTAAGTTGACAGAAAATTTGATAAGTACTGAATTAATCCAATTTATATGGGGCCGATGATTCCCCAGGCTGCAATAGCTACCGATTTCTAATGGGGGTATTCTAGAGAAACTGATGTCTGATCGTTGGGTCCAATGGAAACGACATGTACAAATTGGAGCTTAATAGACTCGATTAATGAAAAAACAGAAATGAAAACAGAAGAGAAAACGTCCAGCTGTTACTGTTAATTGAGTACAACGCTGATGATGTGTATTTTGGCGTTGGTGCTCCTTATCGAACGAAACATACAAGGAACATAAAAAGGTGTGGACAAAGGGAAAGGAGCATCTGCTTCACAAATTGTGAATATCTTTTCTGTGTATGAGAGCTTTTAATGTTATTAAAGCCTCATCGTTTTGAGAAATAATGCGAATTTATTCGCGGGCGTATTGGAAAGGATGCCCTTGACGAGTATCGTTTCATCTTTTGCAAGTAGTCCCTACTTTTGATTCTCGTTCTTTGTTCTAGTAGAATTGATATTAAATTAGCCGAAAGCCAACCAATTATCCTGGCACCAACAGATTCATCAAGGTTTTACTCTAGCATCCTTCCAACATAATTTATATTAACAATTATCACAACTACTATACGTTGAAGTCAAATATTAAGTCCTGTAAATTGTTCTAGGTTCCGTCTTATAACTTTATATTTGTTCCTGCCTCAGCAATGTATTCGAATCGGCAGACAAAATGAGACTCACAAGTGTTTTTTTTTTTAGTTTAAAATACGCATTTTATTTTATAACAACATTTGCAGTTTTTACTTAAAACTAAATACTAAACCTATTTACATTTATTCTTTTTATATTAACTTATTGGCTCTTCACAAACACTAAATGGTACAATATCTTTTTGTTTTGTTTTGCCTTTCGACGTACAATAATTTTTTCATTAACATATAACATTGTATGTGTGTACACATATAAGACGTCTTCCGCATTTAAATCTTTTTTTTTTTTGTCCGAACGCAAGAAATTTAGAAGCGAACGAAACATCATGAGGTATTAAAATAAAACTGGATGGACGGCAAAAAAACTAAAACTAAATCTAGGGAAGAGAAACGAGAGTGTTATGCTTGAAAGCCATACTATATTTGAGGACGTAAAGTTCTCTCTGCTACACTAGTCATCCATGTTGGGATGAGATGGTCTCTTTTAGATTTCTCCCTTTCAATAATCACCATACTAAAATGTAGGCAATCTTATACATTACAGATTTCGCTGTCATGGAGAATTCGTTTATCCCTGGCACCACGGAAAGCGTGGTAAATGATAGGGACTCCATGTTTGTTTTGGATAAGACTGTGGCGTATTCCAAGAACCACCCATTCCCTTTCACCTGTCTCCCACTTCCTAAGCAAGTCTTTCTACTTACCTGCAAAGGGGCAGCGTAAGCTCCCCTACAGCATCTCCCACCTGAAAGCAACCTGGCATGCATATTAGCGAATTGTTCTGGCTCATGATACTTGAACCATTCAGTACCCCCCTATCGGCTCAGCTTGGCAGCAATTATAATCGACAAACACATACTGGCCAGCGTATCTGTTGACACAGCTGTAGCCGATATTATTTCCACAGTTCACAATTATATATCGCGCCTATACCCTTAGGTCCGCGACAGTTGCGACAATTCCCCGTTATCGGCTATCAACCGATAATGGAATTTGGGCATGGATATGATCATTGTTTAGGCAACCTTACCCATGCCATGCCCTATGATAACCCACCAGCAAATCAAAGCAAACACACAGTACCTCACTGCGTTTGTTTTGTTTACTAACCGCTGGGCCATGGTTCCCCTGGGTGAGACGTTTGCTTGCACATCTGCAGGTCAAATCCCTCACCACCATACCCATTTTCATTCCTTTGATGACCCGCCTAAAAACTAAATTAAACACACAGTATCTCACTGTGTTCATTTTACTTACCCGCACATTAATCCAAACATATAGCCATCCAGCCTGACCCTTTGCCGCCGTCGACGAGGTTTCTGCTGACTTACGTCAACAAAATAATTTTCATCCGTGTGCACCGGAGCTATACGGCTAAATCAAACAAAGCGCATCTAATACCAGTCGCTTTGTTTGCAGTATCGTTCGTCGTCGATTTTTCCAACGAATGCGGCATCGTACATTGACCTGTACGGAAAAATCAATAATCCATCTAGATGACGGGTGGTGGAAGTTGATTTCGACGAACACCGACGAGTCAAATTTCTACCGTCCAACGGGGCAGACATTTAAAGGTCGTCACGATCCGGAGTCATATTTTATCGATCAACCAGAGTGGTCGAGGTCGTATTCCAAAATGTTTAATTCTCACCAAGTTAAGAATCACCGATAATTAGCGTGCAGGGCGTTCTTTTTGTTTCGAACTTGTGCTGCCGAGTGAAATTATAATGAGTGTTGTGTCTGGTTTACATAACAATTGAGATTAGTGATTTGTATCTTCCTTGGTGGTGTTTTTGCCGAATCTGCATCCTTGTTGATGCCATAGTAAAAATACAGCCACAAGACCTTTTCTATCCAAGAAGGGGAAAGCTTCTGGTGGAATAAACCCCTTCTGGAGAGTAATCTCCATATACATATCATTGGGATAGAATGCTCCCGATATAAGATTATTTTCACTGCACATTACCCTTGTAACCGCGGATAATTTTGATAACGACATTTTCTATCCTGTTTAGTTCTGATTTGTCGTACAGGACTTTATTGGGATAGAACATCTTATGTTCTACACATTCCAATCACATTCCGACTGTGGTGTTCTACACATTGCAGGCCAGGAACGCAAACCCTCCTCTCGAACACCCGACACTTCTCCATGTAGAATGGGGATATGCTATACCATACCGAACAGTCATACACCAATACTGATAGCATGAATACCGAGTATAAAATTAACTTCACTTTGGGGTCTGGAAGACTACTGCGGAAAACATCTTGTCATTGCATATGTGCTTAACAGAATAACGATACTAATCAACCCAGATACCCAGCTACCTGACTACAGTTTTTACTTGTAGGGGAAGTATTACATTCAACAATGAACAAATTTTTCTAATTCCGTTTCGTATCCCATGATGGCCCGAACAGGGTCGTTCTGGAAAGGATAGTTTCTGTTTTCCACTCATCACAGACACTTTTGATTCTAATAATCAATCAATCTTTTATCCAGGTGTTTTAGAATGCGATCCCGATTGTGAGGCGACCAGAGAGGTGACGTCCAAGATGATGTACGGGGTAAAGGAAGTATTGCACCAGGACACGGGCGCTCGGTTCACTTCCTCCCCACTATGTCCGCCTAGAAGAAATGTTCACCAGAGGATTCACAATAAGTCACCAGAGAAAACAATGAATGAAAACGGACAGGTGTGAATGTTCTTTTTACTTTTTATTATTCGGTTGGTATATATCTACCTTAGTTGCCGATTTACATGTGGGAGTCTTAAAAGCACTTATTTATTAACTATTGGCACAACAATCACTGAATAGTTGACACTTGGACATTCGTTCATACTCCTTCTCTACGAATAACGATATTTTTGTTAAAGCACGCTCGACAATGTTTGTTAGTGGTGTTTGTATTTTAAGCACGTCTATCGACCGAGAAATAGCTAACGTAAGACATTATATTTAACGGCACACGGACTCGCAGATCGAACTCGTCGCAAGTGACGTACTTGCTCCGGAATTTGGACACTAAAAATCAATTGTACGGTGGCGGCTCCGATACAAAACGACTTCGCTACATCCGATTGATAGCGCGATTCAAATCTGACTCAACGATGCAATTCACATCCATCAGATTCGATGGCCGCGAATTGCATCGATAGGGGAGGATTCTATATGTGTCCGTATAGGACAAGTACGTTGCTCTTCGATGAAAACGATGATCGGCGGACACCTGATTAAACAGACGTATGATGGCTGTGGCGATGCACCCATACATCGTTGATGACGTATGCCAGGGATCGAAATAGATTTTTGTTTCTAAGTAAACAAATGGTGAGAGGTGATTTTAGCGTTTGTTTATCGTAATTGAACAGGCGGAGCCGATAGATGAACTGGTTCATGGAATATGAACCAGGGAAATTCAGAATGTGTGGATGCCGTCGGGTAGGTTTTCCTTTCAGATATGATGCTGCAGGGGAGCTTACGCTGGCCCTAATTGCAAGTAAGTACCATGGGTTTGCATGCAAAGAGGAAGGTGGTTAATTTAATAGGATGGGCGATTTTTGAAGAAAGTAGTCTGTTTTGAAAGAAAGTAGTCTGTTTGCTCAATTGAGCTTTGGTTATATAGTTTACGGATTCTAATTGTTATGGCGCCGATTCAAATCACACGCACTTCACTATTGTAACAAACGGTATAAGGGTATCGAATAGTAGGCACCGATGTTCCATGCACCCATCCAACATGACGTGGATATCGTCAATGTATGTTCTAACAAACAGCAGTATGCGGAGTAGATAGTTGAATTGCACGCTGTTTTAATTCCCTACGTTACTGAGACTTAAAGATGTACCCACAATTTCTATTCCCTCCACGGCGACCGACACACACCAGGATCCGTCTTGCTTACGCACCATGCAGTGTGGGCTTGTATACTAGCCAGAGGAAGACCCAACGATGCCCTTATTCAGGTTGCTATAACGGCGGCGAGACTTTCAGCATTATCCACAATCCACCCCATTCAAATGGCAGCGCAACAGCAAATTTTAGTGGGGCTACTCCCCATTTATTAACTTAGAGCAAGCTTACAAAAAAATTCTTAGATCTAACTGACGAACTAAGTTAACTACGATAGTGGTGGATAGGACGAGAGATGAAAAGAAGTTAGAAGAATTTATTTAGGAGGAGGAGATATTGCGGAGGCGGTGCTTTAGAGTGAGGGTGCTACTATTTAAGTCGAAGATGCGTGAAGTTGGCACTTCGTACCATTCAAAAGATGGATTCATTGGAGCCGTAATATGCATGGAGGATGGGAGGGGGGATTACATATGGTATGTGGGTTTATGTTGGAGAAAGACGAGTTGAGTGGATTGGAACAGTCGATCGAGCCAGAGAGAACTTGGTGAATGAATAGAATATCGAATTGGCTTCCGCATTCCACCGAGGTTCTTAGGTTAATTCATTTGAGACGGTCAGTGACATGGTGGAGGGGGATCAGAGGGTTTTCCCAAACTAATTCACGGAGAATGTAACGTAAAAAACGACGTTAAATGCTCTCAATTCTATGAGTGTGTGTCTGCTGATAGAGGGATATTACCTGACAAGCATATTTGAGCAGTGGACGAACAAAGGAAATGTAATGGGACGGAGTAATATAGGGCTTGGAGAATTCTTGAATCCACCGTTTTACAAACCCCAGGATTGTGTTGGCCTTAAGAATCGTCTCGTCAATATGTGAATGGAAATTAAGCTCATTATCACATAAAAGGTTAAGGATCAATTAGACGATGGTGGGGGTTTGATTATGAAGAGAGTAGGGGCCGGAGAGGAAGTCATGCGTTTTCGTAAAAAGGTTACTGGCATTTGACGATAATAAGCTCTAAACAGTTTTTGCGACTTTAGCGGATTTGGTAGTTGTCCAAGTGTTCCGCTGAACACTGTTTACCGCAGAGGAAAAGAAAACAACCACGGAGCGCATACAGTACAAAATACAAACTCAAAAGGGGCTGTTTTAAATGAACTTTTATTTTTATGTTTTTTTATACTTGACTGTTTATAAGCCGCAACGTGAAACTGATACACTGTTCTTTACTAGCCCGTTGGAACGCTTACAAAAATGAGTTACATTACTATCTTCACACACATTGAACAATTTAATTCGAAACACATTAAATAGTTGTTGCACAAAACGGATAGTTCCTCAAACACACGATAATATTTAAAGGTTGATGAAGTTCCTTAAACACACGATAATATTTAAACGTTGATGAAATCGCAGGCTGACTTCCTCCTCGACATTTCTTTTCTTGGCCTACTTCACACAATACACCTCTTCTCCACCGTTCGATGTAGACCCTCTGGTCGCTTTGACTATCCACATTAGACTCACTGTCTGCCCAAAAAAAATATCCCGATTCAGATTTCCGATCTGTATCTGCACAGTAGAAAATTTCCCATTTCATCTGCTAACAGAATTTTCCACAGTATTTGTTAGCAGCATACCATATTCCTTTTCATCTCACAAGGAGAATTTCCCACAGGATCTGGAAGGAGAAATCTTACCTAATCATCATCATTATCACCATTCGATGTTGGTGGTCGGTATCTCGTTTCTTCCTTTGTTTACGGATCGGATGCCGCACATCTGGCATGCGGCAAAGGCTCGCCTGCATTTCGGATGTGTACCGGATTATGGGATGTAAGGCTTTGATGACTTTCCCATCGTACATCTATCTGGGATAGTGTTTAGAGTTTAAGCTGCTAATCAGCGGCCCAACGAATTGATTGTTTGTGCAAGTGTGCCTGGTTTGGGCGCTAATTGCATTTAGCTACGAGCGTATGCATCCGTCGCTCGGTCTATTTACCGAAAATGTAATTCCTTGGAAACATCGTGCAGATGTTTAGGATGGGAGATTTATGACCTGTATTGTGGGATTGGTTTTGCATACGATGAATGGATGCGTTGACTCGATATTGAAAGTTTTTGAACGTTAAGTTCCCTGTTTTTTTTTTTTTTTTTTTTTGATATCGGGCTCAACATTGGTGCAGCTTCCTATGATGAAGAGCTTTGGGACACGTGTATGTGGGCACGTGTAATGAATAAGGTAAGTATGTTCCTCGAAGGGTAGGAACCTTACCTGGGTGGAATTGCGCGTTCATAGAACTAAGGGGGGGGGGGGGGGGCTCTTAGTGGCGCAGTCACGATATGAAGTCGGTTAGATGCTTGGGGGTGTTGTTGTGTCTTATGGGCGTACGAAGTACTGCGGGGGGAGTGGTGTGGCGACTCTAACAGATACACACACAATTCAGAAGCAAAATAGTGAAGAACACCGAACGAAAATCGAATAAGAAAATACATCAGAACCGTATACCATAGCGATAACAAAAATAATTCACATCAGTGGAGTCGAGTTTAAAAATCAAATTCAAAACACGGTCAGTAACCGGATGGCTAACGCTTAGGTAAAATTATTTCGTGATTCAAACTGTCATAGCGTCAGTTCGAATCACACGATCTTCTTCACTATTATATCAAAAGCTATACGACACCAAAGCGAAAAGTAGTTAAGATCTGCTTGAAGTAATGTAGAATCAAGAGATGTTATAATACTCAACCCACAATTACAACCACAATTTCGCCGTCTGGCCGCGCACAACGCCAACCCCAATACCTTTCGTCGGCCTATTTCACCTGTAAAAGGTACCCTTCCAAAGGATGTATAACCTGAATTCATCCTTCCATGCAGATAATGCATCACCGAATTCAGCCTTTTCGAGCCATATGGCAACATTATTGATATACCACATGAGATTTCCTATCGAAAATCAAAAATCTCATGCCTGGTTGCTACATAAAGAAACGGCTTGGGTTATCGCGAATCCCTTTAGTCTTTTTCCCACGACGATATTATCCCAAGCCATCGCGGCGTCCTTTGACCTGCGCCAGACACGGCTATTTGCTGGGAATCAAAAACCCAGAGTCAGGTGAAAAGTATGAGAAATATACTTTTCAACCCACCCTATTTCCCCTTCTCGGAGTGAATTTTTGGTTCTGCACTCTGAGAGCAATCTAAATATGAAACGGGGTCATGGGGTCACCTAATTGGTTCCGCTTTCGTGGCATCCGAAAGCAAATCCACCCTGAAATTGTCATGCTCTCCGTTGCAGTTTTCCCATTCTCCCTAAGTTCATTGACTGTTGGGTAAATTCGCAAGAGTGTATTCACCTTAATGGGCGGGGAAATGGGAGAATGCGGATGAGTGTGCGATCTAGAATGGTTGATCGTGTGGGGAAAGAGAGTCCCTAGGTGACCTGCTGAAGTTAGTCGAAATCCAACCACCGCAGCGTGCGCGCGGAAGTGCGCACACCCCCGAGTGTTAAAAGAAGTCGAATATTAACTACCAGAATGCACAGGGGTTTTCAGTGCGAGTTGAAGTAATTTAATACAAACTTCATGCGGGATGGCCAACGTATTATATACAGTTCGGGAAAAGGCAGTTTAATTTCAATAATTTGCACAAAGAGAATTTGCGTATAGCTCGTAGTTCGGTCGGGCTGTCATCTATGTACTATAGCTTACCATTGAGAAACCACTAACGAAAACTGGAGAAGAATTATCTGAACATACTGAGAGCATCAAAAATATCAAATAAGATTCATTGAAAAAGGTGTCGAGGTGCTCGTAGTAAAATATATAAATTTATTGTGAATTATTTAGTGTGAAGTTTGGATTTAAAATTGAACGTACTTAAATATACAAGGCACCAGTGCAATTAAGCAGTTTATAAACAAAAATTAAAAAAATAAAAACGAATTTCAACAAAAGCAGTGCGTTTTATTTTTCCTTCCTTTTTGGCGAACGGCTTTCGGCGGAACAATCGTTGGGGATATTAGTTAGCATGTGCCCGTGTCCGGCACCGATTAGTACCCCCACACTCTTACAGAATTTGGTGTCGCCATCATAGAGTGACACATAGGAGTGCTTGATGACACTATCGATGTCGTTTGTAGTTATTATAAAAATTAGAGATCCTAGGCGACTGCCCTGAGAGACCTCAGAGATACTCAGGAAGGGATTAAATATCGCAGATTTGAAGCGATTGCTATATAGTTGGGTATGTGGAAAATCTTAGTAATAGGCGATGCTTCGTTAAAGAGCATTTGGCCCCTGTATGTGTATGGGGTGTTATAGAAACTTTTCTAAATGTTGACGAATTTCCCTTGAGAGAGAGATAAGTAGAAAATTTTCGAAAGGGCACTGAGAGAATAGGTGGAAGGCATACCACCGGGACGCAGTGTGAATTCGTTGCTGGGTTCGAGTAATTTGTTTTTAATCGAGTGCGAATCAATGGAATGGGGTAGAAATGGGCCCAGGGAAAGTGAGGTATATAATTGAAATACGAAGGGGGGTGACTCTAAGTATGTTTTGATGCATCTCCGTCGAGATCCCGACGAGTTTCTGTGTCGATTAACAACTGTAGACGAAATATGGATGGACTATCACAGCCCAGAGAAAAAGGAATAATAAAAAGAGTCTATTTTTTAAAGGCGAACGAGTTCTGAAGAAAGCGAAAATGGTCGGCAATGTGACGGCAATATTATATTGGGATGCAAGCAGAATCGTCTACATCAACTACTTAATAAAAGGAAAAACAATGATTTAATTGCCCTTTAATTCGTTATTACACCGATCGAACGAAGAAATAAAAAAGTCTTCGTCTTCGTCTTCAAAAGACTTACAAAAGGGCTCTCGTAATTTTATGTGTTTCTCTTAAAAATCAACTACACAAATTATTTCCTTGACCAACTATAAACTGTCAATTCTAAAGTTAGCTTCACCCCTTAACGAAATATTTTCAAGCGCATAAAATTAACTATACGATTATCGTGCAGTTATAAATAAAAACATATTACTAAAAATTTATTTTAAGGGGACAAATTTACAAATTTGCAATAAATCGATTTTTTGTTGTTGATAGAATATGATAGATTGAACCTTTAAAAACATGATTTCAATAATATAAAAGTGAAATTCTAAACAACAAAATTTTGGAAGCATATATAGCCAAGCACGTCATAGTCATTTTTTCGATGATTTTGATTCACTTCACTATAGTGCTACATCGACTTTCTCTTAGTATCATCTGCTCAAGATCATCATCATCATCATCATCGACACTACAACCGGGATCCGGTCTTGGTCTTATTTAACAAATCTCTCCACCGGTCCCGATCTCGAGCCGATGTCATCCAGTTTGGCACTCCCAGACTCTGGGCGTCCTGGTGTACGCCATCCCTCCATCGCAGACAAGGTCTGCCGCGCTATCTCCTTTCATACATCCTGCCACAAAGGAATTTCCCGACAGGCTCCTCTTTGCTCATTCGAGCTAGGTGTCCCGCCCAGCGGAGTCTACCGTGCTTGATTTTTCTTACAACATTAGCTTCGAGGTAGATTGCGTACAACTCATGGTTGTAGCGTTTCCGGAATCGTCCTCCCTCACATACGGGTGCCAACAATTCTCCTTAAGACCTTCCTTTTGAACGCGGCTAAGAGTTCAGAGTGCCTTTTATTGACCACCCAGGTCTCGGATCCATACATGAGTACTGGTAAGACCATGGTCTTGTACAGTAGTAGCTTGGATGTTCTGGATAAATTTCAGGATTTAAAGAGCCTTGATAGACCATAGTAGGCTTTGTTGGATTTAATCAGCCGTTCGCGTATTTCTTCTTCCATATAGATCTTCTCTTCGGAGAAGTTGCCACCATGTACTTAGTTTTCCCCTCATTAATGTGCAGTCCGAGTTTTTGTGCCGCCTGCTTGATCTGGGTGAAGGATTCCTGTACCGTCGATTCGGTTCTACCGATGATGTCGATGTCATCTGCGTAAGCAAGTATCTGGCCGGACATCGTGACAATAGTCCCTCTTGTTGTAACGCCAAAGTCTCGGATTGCTTTCTGCAACGCCAGGTTGAAGAGGAGGCAGGCCAGACCGTCCCCCTGTCGGAGTCCATTAAAGATGTTTATTGGTTTGGACAGCAATCCCACTATTTTTACATGACTAGTTACGTTGGTCATGGTCAACCTACAAAGTCGTATCAATTTGTTTGGAAAGCCGAATTCTCTCATGGCGTTATGTAGTTCTACCCGGGCTATGCTGTCGTAGGCGGCCTTAAAGTCTATAAACAGATGATATAATGGAATCTTAAATTCCTGACATTTTTCCATCGCCTGCCTAAGGGTGAATATCTTATCAATTGCTGATTTGCCTGGGATGAAACCACACTGATATTGACCAACGATGGCTTTAGCGTATGGGGCTATCCGATATTGTAGGATAGGAGAGAGTATCTTATAGACGGTACTCAGCAATGTTATACCCCTATAGTTGCTGCACAGTGTGATATCTCCTTTCTTATGTATGGGGCAAATTATACCGCGACGCCAATATTCCGGCATCTCCTCTTGCTCCCATACGTGCACCACGATCTCATGAATTGTGTGATTTAACGCTGTCCCTCCTTGTTTGATCAGCTCAGCTGGTATGCCATCAGCTCCAGGGGCTTTATTTGATTTAAGCTGTCTAATGGCTTGTAATGTTTCCTCAATGGTTGGTGGCGGCAGCATTTGGTCTTGATTTTGCATTGGTGGGGCCTCCAATTCTTCTGTGAGCTGACCGTTTAGCAATTCATTGAAGTGCACTTCCCATCGCTCCAGAATGCCTCCCGGATCGGTGATCAGATTACCCTCTTTATCCTTGCTGTAAATGCAGCGTGGTGTGTACCGCGTCATACTGCGGATTATTTGGTAGAACTTACGCGCCTGGTGGTAACCTCACTCTCTACTTTTCTCTATTTCACAGACAAGGTTTTTCTCCCAGGCACTTTTCTTTTGTCTGTGAAGCCTTTTTTTTTAGATCTTCTGAGCTCTTTGTATTTCTCCTCGCGCACCCGCGTCCTATGAGCCTGCTGCATTGCCCGGTATGCAGCATTCTTACGTTCAGTCGCTAGTTTGCATTCATCATCAAACCAGTCGTTCCGATCTCTACGACTACTGCTTAAGATGGAGATGGCAGTACTAATGACAGTATTCTTAAGGCGTGTCCATTTCTCTTCCACGCCTGGCATTCTGGCCCCAGAACTTACGCTTCCTCCGTCGAGCTCTTCGAGGACGAGTCTTAACGCATAACCAAAGGTGTTACTGGTATTCTCATTGCGTGAGGCAGCCGTTTTGATTCGAACCTGATCCACGGATGCAATACGTCTCCGTAAGGCAATCCGCGCTCGGAAAACTGTACCAACAAGATAGTGATCCGAGTCGACGTTGGCACCTCGGTACGTTCGTACCGTCATCAGGCTCGAGGAGTGGCGGCGATCTATCAACACGTGGTCAATTTGGTTGGGAGTGGCTCCATCAGGTGATACCCAGGTGGCTTTGTGGATATCTTTACGCGGAAACCTGGTACTCGCAACGACCAAGTTTTTCGATGCCGCCAGTTCGATGACTCGTAGTCCATTGTCATTAGTGTTCTCATGCAAACGATGGGAACCTGTGTAGTGCCTGAAAACCGGCTCGCGACCTATTTTGGCATTCAAATCACCAAGAACAATTTTCACATCGTATCTTGGGCAGGCATTGAGGCCCCTATCGACGTTCTCGTAGAATTCTTCTTTTTCGTCGTCAGGGGACTCCTCTGTAGGTCCGTCAGCGTTTATGAGGCTTATGTTCTTAAACTTGCCTCGCACACGAAGAGTGCATAGCCTTTCATTTATTGCATTAAAGCCGATGATGGCAGGCTTCAGTTTTTGGCTGACTAGAAAGCCTACCCCGGGCACATGGTGTTTTGCATGACAGCTGTAATAAATGTCATACTCTTTTCTTTGAATAACACCATTCCCCGTCCATCTTATTTCTTGCAATGCTGTTATGTCAGCCTTATATACGGGCAGGGTATCGGCTAGCTGCTGTGCAGCTCGAGCTCGGTATAGTGAGCGCACGTTCCATGTAAAAATTCTTAAATCATTTAGCCATTTTCGTTTTCGTGGTCGTCGTCGTGTATCCGGTCCATATCCGAAGCTTGTTAAATTTGTCATAATAAATCATTTTTACGGACCTGGTTATTAGCCTTGCGCCAACCTTTCTCAGGATGTAGGTAGTGTAGGTTCACTACTTGGCGGGTGTCAAAGTAGCTATCCAGGGGTGTCACGTGGAGACTGCATGTCAAGTTGGATTGAACAGGGACAAGGATCGTCCTGGCCTTCGCCGGGTTGAAGGCAATCCGAGACTTTGCCCTGTATGTTCGCACCCATGCTCAATATATACATATACATATAGTATAGTACATTATTCTCCCACATAACAGCTGTGAAGATAGAGAGGGACCTTTTGGAATGTCGGTATTACCTATATATATATGTTATATACGCCACGAGGCTCTCTCTGCGTATCATATACAACTGGAATGGAAAAAAAATTTGTATTTTAACTTTAAACGAGAATTTCTCAAAACAACGTTTTTCGGGTTGGCCTGCATGATTAAAAGAAAAGTTTTATCCGATTGTTCTGAAATTTTAGCACGTTAATCTACACATGTTGATGCTCAGAATGAATGAATGGATGAAAAAATCGGCATTCCATTTTTTGAGTTTCAACCGATTTTTTGGGGGCAAAAAAGTCAATTTTCGGAAAACGCCGCCATTTTGTTATTTCTCAACCAATTTTTTTTTCTTTTTCGGTGATTCCATGGCCGCTTTGATGCTGATTAAAAACCCGTTTTTTTTTTCAAACTTTTCTGAGGGCGGTAATCATGCACGCCGTGATATTTCGGGTTTTTTTTTTTTTAATTGGAGTAGACGACGTGGGGCGAAAAACAATTTTAAAAAATATGTTTGTATACTATGAGACTATGAGACATATGTTCAAAGTTTCATTATGATATGTCTTCGTATTCAATAAAAAATTGACCTTTGAAAAAAAGTTCACTTCAGAATGTATTTGGAAACCTTATTTTTCACACCCTAATAATAAAACGATGTAACAAACTTCCTCCTCAGTAAGAAGGGTGTATTTTTTCATACCTCCTTCAAGTGAAAATTCCCTCAAAAGACAAACGCGGAAGGTCTCTTTTTTTCCCTCCCTCCATACTTACGGTGAACCCCAAATTTACATAATTATTGCCATAATGAAGGTAAAACTTACTAATGAGGATGTTTTTACATTAACCGTTCAAAAGCTTAGGCGAGTATATTCTTGAACTTAAGGCTTGGGAATTGTCTCCTTTTCATTGAAAGGTATTCCTTCGTTTAGGTTACATACTTAAATACTCCCTACTTACGGAGAAGATATTTTCAAAGAGATAATTTGAAAATATGTCCCTCTCCGTGAAGTTTTTGCATTTCCTTTGCTAAGCTAGGGTTTTCTTGGTTGTAGTTGGAAATACATTTTTGAGAGAGAGAGAGCTCATTATGTGGTATGGAGCGTAAACTTCTCACACGACACTTTTCGTTACACTGGCTAAGAATCCATTACGTTTTGGATTTAAAGAAAATCTGCTCCTTGAAATGTGTTAACTTAATCTGAAAACGCATTCAACTCACTTTCTTTTAAGGTGTCTTCTGATTTAAATAAGTAACTAAAAAGTTATCAGTGTAATTTTTGACGACGATTACACCTAGAAAACCGTCTTAATACAGGGTAATGAAAAGTAGTGCGGTTTTTACGGTTTTAATGAAATTTTTTAATGAAGTTAAATATTCGGTTACTGTGATAAAATTGCCAAATCTACTGGGTTTACCGTTTGCATTTTAGTGATGGAAAATAGTACACTATTAGGGATTAAATGTTTTGCTTTAATCTTCGAATTGGATCAGCTTATTTGTTTATTTTTGTGTCGTTTCTTTTTGTTTTTGGAATGATTTTCATGGGACCACTTTCCTCCATAAGAATCTCGAAAAATGTGGCTCAATTCATCATCGGATTAGTTTAAATATTAGCATTCAACTTGACCAGTCGCCTAAGCTTGACCCCTTACCAATAAAATCACCTGTGTATTATACATGACACGTAGGGCACTGCTTATAATTTGAACCTACATATCATATAAAAAGACAGTAATTTATCATTGTTAATGCCTTTGCTATATTTCAAATTATTCTCCCTTATGATCTATACATTTTCTCGTTTTTCAAAGCAATTTTTTCGACACAACTCCAAAACATGGTTTTTGAATGCTTCTACACTTTCTTCTGTCGTCAAAAATCTTTGTTTGCCCAATTTATTTTCGACGCTCGGGGCAAATAATATACAATCCAAATTAAGGCCAATGATTCATTATTTCCAATTTTTGAACATAATCGGTTTTTGAACTATATATGTGAGATCTCTCATTGTGTTGGTGAGGAATGGTCCGACGATGCTCGTTTGTAATTATTATTATTATATATTGCAACGTAACAAAATAACATAGTGTCTTAAATCGAATAGCACTACCTGCTAAGACTTTCGGCTAGATTAGGTTGCCTATTTCACCGAGAACTTCCGGCAAACAAACGATTCTGTACCATTCGGAATTGACCGTTCTACGATCGTGTTACCGCAGAACCTGTTTTCCTAAACAAACAGACAACCATTTGTTGCGAAATGCTTCGAGAGCGAACACCTTTTGTTGGATATAGTTCATCTTGAAAACCCCATATGATCGATGGCTGTTTACTCTCCAGCTCATGCACATAGATCAATGATTCATCGCCTGTTACAATCTAATAAACGTTTTTTGAAGTTCCGCTTTTGCTTTTCTTGAGTAATTTTTTGAAGTTTTAAGATTATATAGTACGCAACGAGAACAAACATTTTTTACGGATAAATGTTTACGCGATATTTTGTGCTGGTGTAAGAAATGCTCCCGCTTGATAGAAACTTTGACGTGGTGCGGGGGCTTAAACTACAATGAATGACTCAGGCTTTGCTGACGGAAGCGTACGCTTCCAGTAGGGCTACCCATGTCAGACAACGAAGAGTAACACACAAAGATCTATCACCCCTAATCCAGGGTGTTACGCGTCACCGTACCCATTGGATAGTTTGCAGCCAGGGGTAACCGCCTGCATTATGTAACAATTTTTTGTGTAAAACTTTTTCTCCACTCAATATAATTGTAAATATATATGTATTTGCTGAGGGTACTCACGTGGAAATCCTTTGTGGTCTCTACCTGCAGCGTATGGAGTTCGTGGTGAGGATGTAGAGCGGCTGCCTGTTACGGTCCTTGTGTGGCCTTCGTCTATGGAAGGTATCCTGGAGAAACTTGCTGCTTACCGGACACTACCTCTGTTTTGAATTAAAATCACATTTGGTAATTTGTTGGTTCTTTATTTTTCATTTAACTTCTGTTTTCATTTTATAGTTCCATTCCTATAATGTAACGCACGTATTTAGTTAATTTAGCACTCAGTTTTCTTTTTCCTTTTACACGACTCCTATTTTATTTTATAATTCCTTTTTTGTAATGTAACACAAGTACTTAGTTAATATAACACTTAGTTTTCTTTTCCTTTTTACACGACTCCTGTTGTACTTCGACGACAACCACTGACTTTGATGGATATTACTCGACTCGACTTCTGACCCAATCAACAGGTACTTTTTCCACGATTACCCATTCTTGATCGCACACTCATCCTCATTCTCCCATTTCCCCGCTCATTAAGGTGAATAAACTCTTGCGAATTTACCCAACAGTCAATGAACTTAGGGAGAATGGGAAAACGGTAACGGAGAGCATGACGATTTCAGGGTGGATTTGCTTTTGCTTGCAACGGACGCGAAACCAATTAGGTGGCGTCATGACCCCGTTTCATGTTTGAATTGCTCTCAGAGTGCAGAACCAAAATGCACTCCGAGAAGGGGAACTGGGGTGGGTAAAAAGTATACTTCATACTTTTCAACTGACTCTGGGTTTTTGATCCCCAGCGAATGGCCGTGTCTAGCGAGGTAAAAGGACGCTGCTGGACTTGGAATAATATCGGCGTGGGAAAAAGAGCAAAGGAATTCGCGATAACCCAGGCCGTTTCTCTATGCAGCAACAGCATCGCTTACCCACGTTTTGCTGTTGCTAACCGGGCATGAGATTTTTGACTTCCTATAGAAAATCTCACGTGGTATATCAAATAATGTTGCCTTTTCAGGCCAACATATAAGTGCGAATCAATTTAATGATTGGGGGGGTGTTTTAATTCTGTAACAAGGCAAACATTTCCAAGCGAAATAGTTTAAAGATTCCAAGCGGCCGGGGGGGGGGGGGGGGGGGGGGTTAATTCTGTAACAGTTATAACAGCGCCTCTCTCACACCGGGTCGAATCAGAGCAGTAAGCAGACCTTACCATATCAAAGAGGGGCTCTGATCTGGTGGACTATTTGAAACCCCAAGACTGTTCCCACGAAATGAATAATCAATATACAAAAAACAATCTCACGAAAAACCCGGTAGGCGTAGGTGTGATGAGCCGAACAAATTATCAAGAAAACACCGACTCGGTAAAAAGGAGACGTAGGGAAAAACGGAAAAAGTGGGATATACGCATCGGCACGTGGAATGTTCACACGTTATGTAAAGCAGGCGGGGTACAGACGGTTGCAGAAAACGTGAAACAATATAAAATGGACATCGTCGCGCTTCAGGAAGTCCGACTCCCACATCAAGTGTGGAGGTATCGATACACATAACCAGCGAACCGGCTTCATCATAAACAAGAAAATTAGGCCCCATGTAAAAGATGTGAAATTTATTAATGACCGAATGTCGGTGCTAAAGTTTAGTACAATTATGTATTTATAAACGTACACGCTCCAACAGAATCTACCGACGAAGAAACGAAGGACATGTTCTACGTGACTCTAGAGGAAGTATTTGATGGCATCTCATCATTCGATGTTTAAATCCTCCTCGGGGACATCAATGCGAAAATTGGAAAGGAAGATATCTTTCATACAACTATAGGTAAAGAAAGCCTACACGACGTTTCAACTGATAATGTGATTTGAATCATCACGTTCGCGGCGTCAAAAGATCTGGTAGTGAAAATCACGATGTTCAAGTACAAGCAAATTCATAAAGCCACATGGATATCACCCAACGGCCTAACGCGTAACCAAATAGACCACTTCCTCATAGACAAAAGACTCCACTCGAATATCCTTGACGTAAGATCATATAGAGGAGCAGATTCCGACTCCGATCATCTTCTAGTGATGGGCAAAATCAAGAGTCAGCTCCCAGCAAACCCACACGGACAGTCACCGGAGACGAGCAAAAAGTTCGACATTGATAAACTAAAAGACCTGCGCAAAAGGGCTAGATATCAAGACGAACTATCGAATGGATTTAGCATCCTATAGAATGGGAGCAGTGGCGAAGAGGAAGCCAATAGTGTGAACACTAAATTGGCACCAATTAGAGACACAATTAAACAAACAGCCCAAAAGGTATTAGGATTTAAGAAAAAAATTAAGTCGAAACCTTGGTTTGACGATGAGTGCAGGGCGAAGGTCGAAGAACGTAAACGCCTCAGAGTGATCCACTTAGAAAGATATGATGAAGTCAACGCAGGAAGACACGCGACAATTCGGAAAGAGATAACGAGACTTTTCAAATGTAAAAACGCGAATGGGAGAAGACTCGGATATAAAAAACCTCAAAAAACTCAATTAGAAATGGCTACCGAGGCAGATCCAAAATAATTCGAAACGCAAACGGATGTCTAGTCGCAGAAACAAACAATATCGTGACAAGATGGAGGCAGTACTTTGGAAACCTGCTCAATGCACGCTCCCGTCAACCACAAATAAACGCACCAGACGTATATACAGCCCAGCCTCAGATCCCAGAGTCCTCTTTCAACGAATTAGTTGATAGGATAAATCGATTGAAAAACAACGAAACTCCCGGAGTTGACTGCGTACCGGCAGAGCTTGTGAAGCATGGAGGAGAGGCAACCGCTCGAAACATCCACCAGCTCATCAAAACAATATTGGATAAATAAGTCACTCCGGGAGAATGGAAATCTCAATAGTCGTCCCCATTTTCAATAGAGGCGACAGATGTGACTACGAACATTACAGAGGAATATCATTGCTCCCAACCACATACAAAATACTAACAAATGTCATACTGGGGAGAATCACACCGAACGCAGAAGAAATACTGGGAGACTACCCATGCGGATTCCGTAGGAACCGGTCAACGGCCGACCAAATGTTGACAATAAGGCAACTGCTGGAAAAGAAGTGGGAATACGGAGAGACGGTTCACCAACTGTTCGTTGACTTCAAAAAAGCCTACGACTCAGCCGCAAGCCAAAAACGTTGCCATATTGTAGTTTAGCTGGGAATCCCGAAAAAAATATGACGCCCTCATTCAAATTTGCATGAACAAAAATAAAGGGCGAGTTGGAATAGAAAACCACCTCTCAGAACCATTTGAAATCAGGGACGGACTAAAACAGGGCGATGACCTCTCATCGTGTCTTTTTAACCTTGTGCTCGAGTATGTCATCAGAAAGGTACAAGATGCCAACATGACCGGATCATCCTTGAACGGCGTCACACAAGTGCTCACGAATGCAGTTGGCATCGCCGTGTGGGGCGATAATCTAGAAACTGTAAGTAAAAACTGTGAAATCATCATGCAAGCGGCAGAAGGGGTGGGACTAGAAATAAATGAAGACAAAACAAAATACATGATTATGGCGAGAGCAGGTGGACTTCAGGGAACACATATAAACGTCAGAGGCAAGATATTCGAAAAACTTAAAGAATTTAAATATCTGGGAACGATACTGACGGCCAGTAACGAAATATCGAAGGAAATGAACAAAAAACTGCATTCGGCAACGCTAGTTGGCACCCAGTCAGTAAACTGTTGAAATCCAAACTGCTATCACGTAACATAAAGCTCCATATCTATAGAACCATAATCATGGCGATTGTTCTATACGGATGCGAAACATGGGCTCTCACAAAACGGCAAGAAAACAACTTCCGCGTATTCGAGAATAAAGTTTTGAGGGGTATCATTGCTGGTAAATATGACGAGGAGGCAGGACAGTGGAGGAAACTCCACAACCACGAATTGGAAGAGCCATACCGCAAACATACAATAGTGAGAGTAATCAAGTCGCAAAAATTAAGATGGGCCGGACATGTAGCACGAATGGGCAACGATAGTACCGTGCGTAGAATTCTTCACGGTAGACCAACAGGAAAGAAACCGGTAGGACGAACACGACGGAGATGGGAGGACAATGTTAGGTTTGACCATGAGGAGATCGGATCGGGTGGTCAAGCGTGGAAGGAGAATGCATAGGACAGGAAACGACGGCGGAGTCAAGTTGGTGAGGTCATGAACTTCCGGGTTTGTACAGGCCAATATATAGTAAAAAAAATAGTACAGGTAAAAGATGTGATTAAGGCTGCCTCAATCAGGCAGGATATAATATGATAGTCTTACCTTATTTGTTTTCCGGCACAAGAACTGATTTCTTATGAGCTTCATGACTAAAGTGAACGAACTCGTTATACCATTATTTAGCAATGACAAAGGATAGGGCTACACTGACAAAAGTGGAAGCATATTGATCGATGCACTCCTGTCTTGACAATCCACACAAATGCACAAATTCATCGCTAAATATATTTAGACATTTGTAAATATTACCAATTCCACTTCCGTTGCTCACAAATCAACAAAAAGCGTAACTATTTTACAAATGAAGATAATTAGAGAAAAAGTGACACAGCTTTATGTCACAGTGCTACCAAATTCAGTATACCCGCGCAATTTGAGCTGA
Source organism: Microdon myrmicae (assembly GCA_963931805.1). NCBI lineage: Eukaryota > Metazoa > Arthropoda > Insecta > Diptera > Syrphidae > Microdon > Microdon myrmicae. The sequence goes on from OZ007502.1 coordinate 65,897,018, forward strand.
AAATCCCGAGTCACATTTGCTCACAGTAGTATAATTCATACAAAATTAATTACAAGGATGGAATTAAGGAAGAGAACATCCTGCTGTTAATTGTCTTAAGGTCAAAGCCATACAAAATACTCATACACATATTCTAATTCAAATCAATATTTTAGAGATGTAGGTGGTCGGGATTTGGGTATGAGCCTTAGGTAGCATATGCACCAAATGTTGCCCAGTAAACAATTATATGAGGTACAGGATGTAATTTCAATGGTCTACCACACATAGTTATGTGGACAAGATTAATTATCAGCCTTTATGCACAATCAATGCTAGCCTTCAATTTTCAGAATGTTCTATGCGAAACTCCCCCACTGGAAGCGAATTAAGTACTGTCCTAAAAGGGTAAATCAAGAATTTGTATCAAGTCAATTTACCCAAGTTCGTATAACACCACCGGAAGCCAAAAGCAAAACGTATTATCCTCCTTGAATTCCCTTTAAAAGGAATCAACGACCCGATGTAGTAATCCGCGACTCGTATGAACCATTGGTATATATGCCATACAACCTTTATCAGCAAGAGTTTCCGCTGGAGTCTACCGCTTTGCACATCCCCTCAGTTTCACCCTAGGTATGTGCAAATACTTGTAATTGACGAATTTCTTCCTTCACCTCATCAACGACCATACAACGCTGAAAGCATCGGTTGTCGTCCTTCCCCATTCCTCTGTAGGTTACGTTTTCAACTGGATCTCAATTGGGGTAAAATCTCACGTATTCACGAGTTCCCGCACAAGGTTGCATGTGGATTCAGATTACATAAAATCATTGCCCACGGGGTGCCTACTGCTCTTCTATACAGAGATTGATTTCGTGGTAAGTTCTGTGGAATTTAAAACATTGGTAGGTGGAAACAGACGTTTTCATCAAAGCTATTAATATGTCGGTTGAGGATATGAGAGGCAGACCCCATAAAACGTAATAATCATAAAAAGATTTATATTTTTCCCTAAAGAAGAAGTATAGTTAGGTCCTTGGAATAACCAAAAATGCGAAATTCATCATTCATCATCATTTAAATTACGAATGTATTCTTGAATAATTTTTTGTGTCTTTCAATGTACCAATCGGTTTTTTATTTCTAGTTGTTTAAAGCCTTATGCCGATGTAGACATCCGAAAACCGACTACTTCTTTGGTTTTTTTTTTTTTTTGATATATATATATTAATTTTTTCAAAAAATACAAAATGGCGGCACACGGACCGAATCCGGTCCTCGCCTTTTTAGCAAGTCTCTGCACTGGTATCTGGTTCTTATCTGAGACTTGTTAAATTGTCCACAATAATTTGTTTTTGCCGGCAAGGTTATTAGCCTTGCGCCAACCTCTCACAGGATGTCGCTGCATGCATTGCTTCACTACTTGGCGGGTGTCAAAGTAGCTATCCAAGGGTGTCACGTGGAGACTGCATTCCAACTTGGATTGAACAGGGACAAGGATCGTCCTGGCCCTCGTCGGGTTGAAAGCAGATATTTTACCCTGTATGTTCGCTCCCAACCCCTAAAACACGAACTTAATCGGATAAAACTTGGGCAAGTTGTGGCGGTTCCGTCAAACCCCACGGCCCACCTACCTGAAGAACCCCCATAACTTCATCCCAATCTGCATAAGTTTTCGCTAATGCAATCGCATTAGCACCGTAAATGCCTTACGCATCTAGGTTATCAAATTTATAATCTAAAAGTTCTTTAACAGGAATCCTTACCTTTCATGAAATTCTTCGCATACAAATTCCCTGTAAGAACTCTTTCCTAACTTACCAGGGATCCCAAAACCAATTCGGTGCCAGGCAAATCCCCCTAGACAACAAAATGATTTTGTTTACATACAATGTAACCACCATAACAGGGACAAAAACCAATATACGCATTATGTCTCTTTTGGCACCAATTAAATCCTACAGCATAAGCAAATGCAAATATATTCCGGTAATCTAGCTAAAACCCATTAGCACATTTCCACATTGCATTGCCGCCTATTTATTTAGCCGCAATGCACATTTTAGACAAATACCTAAGCGTTCCCTTTGTCTTCTCATATTTCGGAATCTGCTTCTCATCAGCAGCGGCATTAGTAAACAAAAACCATTAGCATCAAAGGAGATTCGGTTTGTTTGTTTTACCGTACTCATATCTCATGGATACACCATATGCCCCTTTCGTCGTTTCAGGTTCGTTCTCGTGGTTGTCCCATGAAAGAACCCATGTACACACATACATGTGTACTACCAATGATCTTCACGATCTCTTTGTCCTTACCGCCTGTCTGCTTCGTTTATCCATCGCCTTCGTGCGTGTGTTGAATATTATGATCCTCACGATCACCCATGCACACATACTACCATGATCTCCATTACGAGATCTAGTTTTCTGTTCCACAAAGAGAGACTTTACGTCTCTCTTGTGGTAGGTAAAACGTATCCTTAGTGGAGAGAAACACTTTCTCTCTCAGGGAAATTCAACCCATTAGCGACTCGGCTCTGCACGAACCGTCTATCGCTGAGTCTAATTCCATCTGCCGACCACCACGGTCGTGCCGCTCCCGCTCCCCGGTGCGCACGGGAACGCGAAAGTCAACCGCGAGTCGCGTGAGTAACAGTTTTGTCATACAAAGTCGTCGGTTCATTATATCGGACGGGTACACGTGATTTCATTGTCTAAGTAGATTAATTTACGACTTGAACCCGTAAAACTACAAATTATCCTTTACAATTTTAAAGATAATGACGAATATAACAAAATAAATGCATCAAAATACTTGGATACATCTAAACCAATAAAAAGAACATTTACTTCAACAACATCTCCAGTGTTTTAATATTCCGGGTGCAGTTCCTGGGTGTTTCTAATGTGTTTTCCTGATCACCGGTGATGTGCTGTTTTTGGTCGGTGTTTTAGTGGCGAAAGATTTATGATGGAGGAGGAAGGTGAACCGAGTGCTCATGCCTGACACTATATACACTTCCTCCCCACAAAGTTATCTTGCATACCAATTTGTAAAACCTAGATGTTACATAATCGCGTTTAAAATTCAATTTCAAAACAAAGCTCAATTTCATACGAGGATGGGTTAAAAAGTGATAGAGACTGTAGTCCCGACGTCCGCGGCGTGTTCCCGATCAGGCGGATCGCTCGTCAGAGAGCAGAGCTCCAAACATGAAAGCAATGTTCGAGCAGGGATCTAATTTGGGATTTATACAGGAGAAAAAGTTGGGTCGCAGTAAAATATTTCTTGGCTCTAAAAAGACAACTCAGTTTTCCTGACGCGAACCTGGTGATGTTCAATACGTGTTTATGGCACGATACATTGCCACAGACCGTGACGGCGAGCAACTTCATGCTTTCCCTAGATGCGAGGGGCTGGCCATTCATCGTCAGCTGTGGAACCGATGATCGCCTTTTCTTTGTAAGTGTTGTATACTGTGACTTCGTTGACGAGATTGGCCTTTCCCCACTGCAGTACCATATCCAGATCCCGATTCAGTGAATCGATCTGGCTACATTTCAGCTGGTGCGACGTTGATGCACTAATCGGCCGATCACTCGAAAAAGAGGAAACAAGCGTACTATCATCCGTAAAACTGTACACCCTGTTATCCGTTGACTCCAACAAATCATTTATGTGAAGTAAAAACAAGGTCGGAGCCAAAATAGACCCTTGGGGCACTGTGGGAGATCTCTATATCACACCGAGAACCAACCCACCACCCTAACCACAATTCTTGGACATGGGTACGCCACCCACAATTCTACCCATACTTACAACCACAATTTCGCCCACAGACCGCGCATAGCGCCAACCTCAATCCCTTTCGTTGGCCCATCTCACCTGTAAAAGATAGCTTTCCAAAGGGCGTACATCATGTGAGGGATGCATCACCTGAATTCATCATTCCACGCAGAATTCAGCCTTACAAGCCATAAGCAGCATTTCAAATTCCTGGAACCTAAAACCCTGTACATGCATTTACAGCATCGCTATAGGGCATCATCCATATTACCACAGAAAACGAAAAGTCGTTCGCTTAAATGTTGCATAAGAATTTTTCCCTAAAATGAATTACAAACATGCAACATACATCGGGGAATCAACGGTGCCCCATGTTAACTGCCTTGCCCTGCCACACACGTGCACAGTACATTTCTTTGACTTATTCAAAGTCACCCCTTTTGTCCAACCGACAAAACTTGTCTGGGCATCTCGCGCCCAGTAGCCGAGAAACAAATTCTTTAGCGTGCAAACATGCACAAAAGAATCCCACATAGGCCACCAGCATCGAGTATCCTATTTGCAGATGGTATAAGTCGCCCTAACGACGGGCAAACAATCCACGCAGCTGCAGGCACACCGAAATTATGCCCTTCTTCCCATTTCCTTTTGTTCTGTTTTCGTTTGCCACGACTTGGCAACACGAAATACCATAGATCCTCGCCGTGATCAACTCAGAGAGATCCTCTCTGATTGGTCGCTGCAAGAAAAACTTCACGTTTCTCTCAAAAAGACGAGAACCCACCCTTAACAAATGGCTGACTCTGCACGATCATTTTTCGTCAGCCGCAATTCACCAACCAAAGAGTCGAGTCCCTTTCACTGTCGAGTACGTGCGCATGTTACTTGCCGCGGGTTTTAGAATCATCCCCAAAGTTGCTAACGCGGATCGGGTCTAGCTGAGTCGTGTGCTGTCATTTTCGGATCGGCATATAAGAAATCAACGAAGACTTTAGTGTTTAATTAATTGTGTACATTTTAGTTGTGTGTCATTAAATGTGTATGTTTTGTTTTAGGTTAAATTAAATGTGTACGTTTTGTGATTGGTGTTTAATTGATTGTTGCTGAATTAATCACATTCTTATAATTCAATTTTAAATTTAATAAGAAAACTTAATAAAAAACAGTCTACAGATTTCTGTTCATTGTATTTCAATAACAACCCAGAAAGAGAAACAATTTAAAGTTCCGATGTGCAATTTAAAAAAGTTCAGTGTACGAAATCGAGGACTTCTCTTCAAAAGGTATAAGCAATTAAATGTACTTACTAAAACAATAAAATCCAATAAAAAAAAACAATAGCTGAGCGTTTTATTTGAAACCTGGTGAGTAGAAGACAGTGGGGGCGTAGTGAACCCGTACTCGTGCCGGCACATAACTACGACGTAACACCAACACTCCAAAGCAGTACCACTACCACCGAAGACCCCCCCCCCCCCCCCACAGCACTCCTAGAAATGACAGGATACAGGGGCGCCCTCCACAGCAATCCGATTCGATCGATTTTCGAGGAAACCTTTCGGCCAGTCGCAAAACTGCTGGGAAAGTCCATATGAATGAAGTGTGTTCAGCAATGTTCCGTACCAGTCGCGGTCAAAAGCCTTGGACATATTCAATGCGTCCGTCCCTGACTCACCATGCCCATCAATCGCAGATGTCCATATATCAATTACATGGGTCAAAAGGTCTTCCGTGGGTCGCCTGCCACGGAATTCGTATTGACGATCATTCAGAAGTCAGTTTCGCTCCAAATACTTTATTAACTCGGTATTGTTGACCTTTTGCATCGCTTAGATAAAATAGACAGTTATGCTATGGGTCGGTAATGGGGTGGGTGACACTTTTTCCCAGGTAGGAAATGTCCTCCTTGCTTAAGATAAGCGAAAGAGTCTGCCAAGAACCGATTATAGTTCCGAAGCTCAGTTCTTAGAGACTACTGCTGGTATTCCGTCCGACCGGTTGCTTTCTACAGTCCAGTTGAATAGTATGTGGGCGGAACCTCACATCCCGCATCAAAGAGCGTACCGGCGCAATCACAGGTGGCTCCAAAGGACCAGCATCGAGATTTGAATTCACGGAAAATAAATTCGCGAACACATTAGCTTTGTCTTTTGAATTTGTGACTAGTGTCCCGCTGCCTGTCACTACCGGGGCAAAAGAGGACGAGGCACGTTATTGGTGGCAGCCCTTGCCATTCAAGGAGTTTATTGGCCACTCTCTCGTGTTAAGCCTTCTTCGCGGTATCAATCATCTGGTTGCTCGCGTTTCTGATTCTAAGAAAATTCGTTTTGTTAACATCAGTGGAATTGAAGCGCCATTGCTCAAAACCTCTATTTTTTTGCGGCTGCACCCTGCTCGCATGTTTTATTAAATCAAGGTTTAGCAGATAAATTTCGTTTAATGGAATGCGGAATGTAAATCTCCATCCCGAGCATAACGATCTCCATGACCAACTCCGCGCATGCGTTAACATCGGAGTCTCCAAAACACACCTTCCGGCACAGAAAGGATGCGAATAAATCTCGCAAATCCTCTCAGTTAGCAGCCCCATACCTCCATACATGACGAACCTTCCTAGGGCAGTTATTAGCTTGAAATGCAAGTGGTTGCGCGACCGATATCAAGCAGTGATTTGAGTTTCCCAGTGGCGCAGCAACCTTCACGGTATAAATGCTTGGCTCGGGTGTCTAAAACAGTTCCAAGGTGTTCACATAATAGCCTCGTGTATCCAGTACTCGCGGAGGTTCCTCCACAAGTCGAGTCAAATTGCGACTAACAGCGAACATCTCCGCTGGCCTCCCAGCCTCGTCGATTCAGTTACAAAGTACCAACCAGCCGGAGTTATGTACATTAAAATCGTCAAGGACGACCATTTCAGAAGCTGGTTGGTTGATCTGTATCCAGTCGGTGGTACTTAAAAGATGTTCGAAAAGTGTCACCGGTCGATCGTCATTCGGGGAGCGGTAAGGACAACAAAGAAATTTAACAGAATTGCTCAGCACGACCTCAACCACATGATGTCCAAGTTATGAAGTTCTAAGGCCTCCATCCTTTCCAAGCCAGTTCGGACCGCGTGAAGACACGGACTCCACCCTTAAAATGGAATCTTGAATGCAAGTCTATCCTGAGCAACGAAGATATGTCGAATCAGTTGACGAATCTACTTGGGTCTTCGGATATCAAATTTCGCTATTTGCAAATATTGGTGGACATTACATTCGTATTGGAGAAACCGATGCCCCTAATGTTACAAAATGCCGTTATCAGTCGAACGTCGACAGTGTTTCGAGAACGAACCCGATTACGGGATGACGAATTTCTTCGGTTATTTATCAAAATATTTGCATGATGTCCCCCTTGATATAGTCTCGTAGTTTACTTCCGGAATTCTTTATGTCAGAAGGTACTGTCGCGTTCTTACTGTCGCGTTTTTATATAGGTCATTAGTAAGGTGCCACAAGGGCACAGGTCCACTAAGATACCCAACAAACTGTCTGGTTGAATCACTAATCCTGTTACACTGCAAGGACGCCTTGCATACAATTGTCCACTTCTGGTGAAGAAAATGCTTCCGTATTTAAAACACTTGTAAGTGAATTGGTAAAAAAACGTTTTCTTTATTTCGCACACTTAAAAGTTAAGGGATGACATATTTATATATTCAAAACAGCTGAAAAGTTAATGTTCCTTAAAATAACATAAAGATTACTTTTGACAATAAATCTCTCTATTCGTTATACTGTAGATTCTATGTGGCGTTTTGCCTACTAATTTAATTATATACAAGGTTGGATAGCTGGTTCTTTAAAACAACGTATAAGTTAATGTTCTTTAAAACAACACAAAAGATAATGTTCGTTACAACACGTATAAGTTAATGTTCTTTACTAAGGATATAATTGCTTCCAACACTTAAGGAGAACTTTAGCTTCCGCGCCACGACTACACCCGAGTTATAATAGTTATTAAACCAAGGACCGAAGTACCACTCTAACTAAATGACCGCTCAATCTCGACTGACTTGCTACGTGAGAAAATTGAACTCATTCGAAACGACAGAATACCAAATTTCACCGTTTCGGCGACCAATAGGGGATGATCCTTCACATTGGTCACAGGGAAAGGGCGCGAAACACACACACGATGACCCCTTTTGATGCTCGTGCTGTGTGTCCGTGGGTATGCGAACCGTGGATTATACGATTATCGTAAAAGCGAAACAATATGTGAAGTGGTTGCAGCTGGGCAATAATCATGAACTGGTGTTTACATAATCAGCAATTGCGTACAGCATTTATGCTGATCATGCACCAGTCGGTGGCGTCTCCAAGTAGTCGAACTCTCGCTGGCATATTTCGATTTAGGATAACTCGATTTCCTTGGGCGGTCGGCCGTATGCCATTACGTATTCGTCGATCGGATGACCGACCGATGTGGGCATAGGTAAAAAGGAAAAGAAGAAATATCTCCTGCACGTGTGTGGCAGACTCAATAGGAGATATTTCATCGATATGGTTCACGTTATGTCGGTTGCTTAGTGGTGCAACTGAATTGCTTTTAAGGAACATGGTGCGTTTCACGTAACCATCCCCTTATGGAGAATACTTATTGTTGCTGATGGATTTTGCATCAACGAGAATTATAGATTTAAGGCATTTCAGGTGATTACAGGTAATCGTGATTTTAGGTGGAAGATTTGGTATGCCCAATTGCAAGGTAAGTACTGGCGTTCGAATAGAACCGCCATAATACCTGTTTTTCTTACATATGGTGAGGAGGTAGGTAGTGTCGTTCAATGGAACCGCCACAGTACCATCATGATTTATCTCCCTGTCAGTCCGGGCCCTGTCAGTCCGGGCCGGATGTGGTGGTATTTCACCGGACGGGGGGGCGTTGGGACCCCACATACTACTCAGCCTTTAGTCGCCTCTTACGCGTTGTGAGTATATTAGTTATGTATATTATAGCCCCCTACTTACAATGTATATCATTTATGATATACAGTTAGTAAGAGATCTTTAAATTATACACTCAATAGTAAAAATCGGTGCACAGAGAAAGTTTTGCCAAGGAACGGTGTGTAGTATTCCAGAATACTACTGTCCTTATAACTATTAAGTTTAATACTGAATCTCATTATTTATCTAACACACCCTTAAAACAATCTCCTAACATATCTAACATTCTCATTTAATACATATCATAAATAAACATCCACAATATTCTATATCAAATCAGTTTCAGTACATTTCATAACATGCCCCTTTTTTCATTCGAAACATGGCTCTTTGATTTTCGTTCAAAGTTTGTTCTAAATTAAAAGTCACAGTAGAGTAAGTAATACTTTGATAAAATTGATTTTGTTCAAATTATAATTTACAGTAGATTAGAACTCAAGGTTATATAAGAAGAGGGAAAATTTTATTGTAAAGTCAGTTAGAGAAAAGCAGTTGAAGAAATAGAGTTGGAGAAATAGAGTTGGAGAAATAGAGTTGGAGAAATAGAGTTGGAGAAATTGAAGGGTTTGAGAAAGTCAGTTTTGAGTTAGAAGAGTTTTGAGTTTTGAGTTTTGATTTAGTTGGAGTTTGAAAAAAGTCAAGTTTGAGAAAGTGAGTTGTGAGATTTGAGAAAGAGTTTTGATTGTAAAGTTTGGAAGAGGAGTTGTATTATAAACTAAAGAATGGTTAAGTTGTTTAAACTAAAGAATGTTTAAGTTGTTTAAATAAATAAATACAAAAATAAAGAACATTAAATAATTAATAAACGAATTTATTATAACCTCCACGCTCTTCCCTCGATAGAGGAAGCACGGCGTTTTGGAGACGCAACAGGTGTACTAATATATTCTCTTTTCAAAAACTACATACATGTGAAGTGCTGGCTTTTTTATAATACCTTGCAAAATCAACATCGTTAAAAAAACGTCTGGCTTCGTTACTAGTTGTTAGATATAATTGTTTATACTTGATCGCAGTTAGACACATAAAACTATCTCAGTTAGGTTAAACTGTGGGGGTTCAAAGTATTGTACCTGACACGGGCACTTGGTTCACTTAACACCTACCACGTCACTGGATAAATAATACCAAAAATCCAAGCACCAAGGAAAGAGCAAAAATAACAAACACACTGTGGGAGTTGTTTAGTTGAATAATTTGTTTTTGTTGTTTTGTTTTTTCTTTACTTAACTTAGAACTTATTATTAATATTACTAGATTGATTTTTTTATAAATATTATCCAAGTTAAAACACTTCTTTCTAGACACTGCGACCGCGGTAATTAAAAACTGGTGTTGAATTGTGACTTATCTTGCGGCGGCGTGACCAGCCGCGGTAAAGTATGACTAGCTACTTGACTATATGTTGTGTGTGCGCTGCGGTGACTGAGACGCGACTCGGTGCGGCGTGACCGTCATCGGTGTTGAATGAGATGTGACTGATCCCAATTAGGGATGAAATTGGATTTATCGATTTTGCCAATGGTAATTGCGCTCTCCTATGCATCATTCAATCCCCCACGCTCATCGAGGAGGATAAGTACTTGTGTATTCGTTCCACGTTGATGGGCGTAGAATGGATGAAGAAATCAAAACGGAAAGCACAATAACACAGGGTTGATCTGGCTTAGTGGGCGTGTATTAATGCAGTCTCCAGGGTGTTCCACTGACCTAGTGGGATATCTGTGGTGATCTCGGAGTGCATTGAACTGTAGGGGGCCAGAATTGTGGAGAAGAGAAAAATATAGCTGGTGCTATTCACCTGCGAAAAGAGAGCATTGGTCCCCAGCGAATGTAGTGTCTGGGGAAAGTGGATAGGAGGAAAATATAGCTGGTGCTATTCACCTGCGAAAAGAGAGCATTGGTCCCCAGCGAATGTAGTGTCTGGGGAAAGTGGATAGGACGCTGACTTGGCTAGGGAAATCTGATCATGGGAACTAAATTAAATACTTTGATAATTTCTCAAACGGTTGCATGATTATGCAACCGCGTCGTCTGATCAAACTATGCCGTTGCTAACCGACATGATGCGATTTCCGGGGGAAATCTCATGGGTTAGCGAAATGGAGTTGCCGTATGGGGAAAAGATAGCTAAACTCAATTATGCATTATCTGCATAGGATAATGAGTTTAGCTATGCGTCTTTTTGGGAAACTTGTTATGCAGGTAAATTACCGAACGGTTTTTTTTTTTTTTTTTTACATTTCTGTATTTATTGACCATAAATAATTTTTACAATAAGCAATACAGATAACTTATGATACCTTAGCTATAATTGTTTACATATACTTACTAGTACATTTTTCAAACAATATGATAAAAGTTATATATTGGTTATGGATTAAGATTTTAGTGAGTAGAGCTTCCTGGAAATGGTCAGAAAACCAGGATATAGTTATTTACTTAACCTATGCTAATTTACTTAACTTAACTTAACTTATCTTAACTTAGTCTAGTTACCTAATTATTATTGAAATAAGTTAGTGTGGTGTGGAAGGGGGTAGCATAGCGATCAATGGGTTAGTGAGGATATTGTCAGTCAGGGATGTGGGTTGGGGAACTACTTCCGTTTGAGAAGGGTTGAATATTAATATATTTAAATTGGTGAGGTGAAAGCTCTGTATTGTGGTATACAATCTCATTAGAGTTATTAACCAACCTGCCACAGGTGAAGAACGTTCTGATGTGGAGACAGTTCGGGTAGGCAGTTCGGTTATCTGACGTAGTCGATGTGAGCGCATTTATTATCGGGTTGGGATTATTGGGAAGATTTTCGATAAATTTGATGGACAGTTCGAGGAAGCGTCGATCTATACGTTCAATATTAGCGGCATAGTAGAGCGAACTACTGTTGTAATATTTGTGGGAGTTAGGATGTCGGTTGAGGCCAGTGATAAGTCTGAAGCATTTCCTTTCGAAAATGCGTAGCTTCTCCATTTGGGCGGGTGTGATATGGTACCATATCGGGCATGCATATGTGAGAGTGGGTCTGATTATCTGTTTGTAGATATGTGATTTAACTTTGGGAGAGAGACCATTCGGCTAGTACATCACTTTTCTGCAGAGATTAAGTTGAATTGTGGCTTTGCGAGTCGAGTTTTTGGTGTGGGCGGAGAAGGACAGATTGTTGGTGAAGGTTATTCCCAGGTACTTTAAGGTTTTGGAGGGTTTAATTATATTGTTATTGAACTTTATTCTGATTTTGTTATGGCAGCGTATGGTGTTGTTAGTACAATTCGCATTTCTGCCTTTAAACACTATGAGTTGAGTTTTGGCTGGGTTGAGTCGGATTTTCCACTTAGTAAAATATGCAGAGAGATTCGGGAGATAGCTGTTAATACAGTTTCTTGCCTCCTTGACAAACTTGTTGCTTGAATAAATTAAGGTGTCAACGGCATAATTCAGCATTACTGTATTAGGTGACAGTGGCTGCGGGGTGTGTGAAGTATAAAGGAGGTATAAAAATGGTCCGAGAATGGGACCTTGAGGAACACCCGCGGTTATACTGTATGGCGTCGAAAGAGTTGAATTTATTTTCACCATGAACTTTCTATCAGAAAGGTAGGAAGCGAGAAGTTTTATGGTGTGGGTGTTTAATCCGAACATTGAATGTAGCTTATAGAGCAGTACCGAACGGCGGAATAGCGGTTGATATGACGTGCTGAAAGCGGTCGAAATAAGGCGGAAATTGTGGTTGAAATTGTGGGTTGGTTCTCCATGTAGTATAGAGAACCCCCACAAAACTTTCCATTTGTTTGTTTAATTTTGTTTAGATATCTAAACATAATAAAATTTACGAATATATTTTAGTTTTCGCCAAATTTATAATTTAAATATCAGACGGCAACAACATTTTAGGCATGACGGATAAACGCATCAAACATGTTTAGCTGCTATTTCCTCTAAGACGGGTATAGCCTCAAACATACTAAACTGGTTAAATATGTAGTAGCAATGAGATTTTAGGAATTAGACCTTATAAAAATCACAGTAACCCTAAATGTCACATAGATTTAGTGGTTAAATAAATGACTCTAATACCACGTCATTAATAATCGTTTCTCTCTAGACGAGAGTCCCGAATTTAGAGTGAGTTTTCATAACTTTATTCAAAAGGCCCACGAGATATATCCATTATCATACAAAAATGTGATACAGTCCAATGTTTACCTTGTTAGACAAATTTGTAAAAGGAAAAAACAGCATTAGAAGCCGTAAGAAAATAAGAGTTTTTATCGCACATATGAGATGCCATAACTCACTTTCCAATTCAAGCCTCAAAAATCCATTGAGGTTATTCAACATCCAGTCATACCTACATGTTGTCCTTCCAGAATCGTGTTTCGCATGTCGCCCCTACTAGGCTTCATTATTTATAGTTCAAGACAATAGCATTTATTGAATGCTCACCTCGGTAGGTCTCTTAAAAAGAAATCCAATTAATTCACTCCCGAACGTTAAAGCATAATACTTTTCGTAAACACCAAATCTCAGCAATGAGTTTACCATCCTCCAACTTCTCTTTTCACAAAGGATTACCCGTTAATAGAGTTCGAGGAAACAGATAAACGCCCATGAATCTCTCTTCCATAGAATTTAATTATTAGCCGAACAAGTATCTGCATAGCGACACGTGTGAAGTCAAAGTAATTAAGTGCTGCCAATTTACTTGTTAATCACTTAGGCGTGACAAGCTTAATCTGGTAACAAATTCCTGTTAATTAAATTTCACCCTTTTTGCTAGCTTAACTGTACCCCCTTAATGTATAAACTCCTCGATACTTCACAGTAAACTAAGATACATTTAATGGATCATTACTACAGTCATGACATTCAATAAAAGTATGAAATAAATAAGGGTCCTCATATCTAAAAACTCCCCCAGTTAAGTATCTCAGAGGACCTAGTTGAAAAGGTTGTTTCATGATTTTCTTGAATAAATAACATAAGTAATTTGGCTTCGAAGTACATCTTTGAAATCACGAACAGTTCGCATTTACAACTCAGACGTCTAAGAAGGTCATAACAATGGCGTATTTAAAGTAACAATTAATTACAACGTGAACTAAGGAGTTCATCTGCGGAGATATATCAAAAGGTTCCTTTGTTTAAATACTGTACCCTTTCGAGCAACATGAACACCTAGAAACTTTTAGCTCGTCCCTGTGGTACAACAAAGGATGTGTTTAATTACCATAAAGCGGAGCGTTATACGACAACGCGTGAACTTCATGAATAAAATGTTGTTAGTTTCAAATGTAGGCGAACATTTCTTTTCATGGTGCCATCCAGAGGTATCCTACAGAGCAGTTATAAATATTATTAACCGCTGAAGATATTCACAAGCTAATTGGTTATTGAAGTCTGGTGTACTGCCCTGTAATAATATTTACCATTTACCCCAGCTGCAACTGAATGAAAATATGAAGATGAAATGAGAGGCAACCTTTTTATTTTATTAATTATCCTCTAATGACTCTAATGAGCAAACTAAAAATAATTGAAATACTTTTGTGTGCAAACATTGTGCCAGCAGATACATTTAATTTATTTTCTCGGTGTCTTTTATTAAATATTTGCTGAGCAGGATTATGATCACACACTCGTGTATGGAAATTCCTGACTTGTAAAATACAATATACTGTCAAACGTTATTCAATTTAAGTTCTAAAGTGTAGTTTGAAGCATATCAAGTTCAGTTTTGGAAAATGTTAACTGCTTTTTAGGAATAACGACAGAGAGAGAACTCTGTAAAATGGATTAATTGATGATCCTCAACGGCGGTTGTATAGGGTAGAAAAGTATGTGTGTGTGCGTCGTTGCACGGGTTCTACTCCTACCCCCATAGAGTTACGCCCGGGTTTGTCACTAATTTGGAGGTAAACGTTCGATTGTGGCTTTGTTGATAATGGAGCGGAAGACCGATTTGTGGAATGCACTGCCGTGGATGCGGTTCTATCAGTCAAAGAGAATAAAACAGATTTTTTTCTTTTTTTTTCTCAACTCAACACATCGTTTCAAATTAATTTTATTGTAGGATAATTTCAGCACATAACTATTTTGGTACATATCTTGTTTATTTATTAATCATCATCATCGGCACTACAACCGGGAACCGGTCTTGGCCTTATTTAGCAAATCCTGAGGCTTGTTAAATTTTCCATAATGATTTATTTTTTCTGGGCAAGGTCATTAGTCTTGCGCCAGATTATTTATTAATACTCTTATTTATTTCGTTCAACTTTCCACAGGCACTCACTCCCATTTTGTTACACGTACATTAAAATGTTCAACTGAACTATTTTACTAGCACCGAGCGGTTGAAACGAATTCGAGTTACATTCCGAGTCCTTTTAACGTTTTACGCGGAGGCCCGATTCGCCTGCACGGAATCCGAACTGCGATTATATTTAATTTTATACAAAACGTAAGCTATGGAGTCACTGTGGTTATAGTTTATTTAACACAAAACGTAAACTAATTGAGTCCACTGTGGTTATATTCAATTTTATACAAAACGTAAACTATCGAGTAGACTGTGGTTATAGTTTATTTAACACAACTAAAAAGATCTTAATTTCATCGGGGAAAACTTCATATGGATTTTTGTGCTGTTAAGAAACCACCGCTCTCTCGACGAAAGTTAAAAAGCGACTCTTTATTAGTTATTTAACGTGGAGGCACAACTTGCCTCCACGGGATCCATATCGCGATTAATTATTGCCACCGAAGCGACAGAATACCAAAAATTCCATCCATCGCTTCGGCGACCATATAAGGTATCATCGTCGCATTTAGTCCAGCAAAAAAGGGGTGAAACACAACGGGGTGATTGCATCCGTTGCTCATGGGGTTTTTTTTTCTTTTTTTTGTTTTTTTTTTTTTTTTTTTTTTTGGTTTCGGTAGGATGGTGGAAATCTTCAAAAGAGACCGATCCAGGGGCATGCCGGGTTTTTACCGACTAAAACCACCTCCCGCCAGGCTCATATTCCCGTTGATCCCCGCGGAACTTTCTTTTAGATAATCCATCGCGGGGCGGGACGGAGTTTACCTGTTACTCCGCTCGTCACGTCGCAGCTGCTGCATCATTTCACAGAGAATACCACTGGTTACGGACCATGCCTGTTTTGAACTAAGCATGTATTCTATTACTCCAGCCGGAGTAACTGTCCGTCTCGTGTGTCTCTCCAAAATCGTTCGTGCGGTCTCAAATCTCACGCACTCTGTGAGTACGTGTTCCCCATTCTCTATTTTGCCTTCGCAATACAAGCAGTATGGCTGATTCACATGCTTATACTTGTACAAGTATTGCCGGAATCATCCATGTCCTGATATTAGCTGAGTCAAGTAGTAATTCAGCTCGCCATGTTTTCTTTTCACCCATGTTTCTATATCAGGTATCATGGTGTGGGTCCATCTTCCGTTGGTGGAAGAATCCCACCTTCGTTGCCATTCTCTTAGGGTTGAGAGCTCTAATTGTGTCCGCATTCTCCAACGATTCTCTTGGGAGACCTTATGCAATGCAGCGTTTTCTTTAGCTGCAATGTCAAGTGGTGTCCTCCCGGTCAAAACATTTATGGCATCTTCGGATACCGTTCGAAATGCACAACATACTCTTAGTGATGCTAGTTTGTGCGCTGAGTTCACTCCCCTCATGTATGACTTATACTGTGCGGCTCCTGCCCATATGTGAGCTGCATACATTATAGTGGAAGTGTTGACACTGGTTATGAGTTTCCTTATGTGGGGCCGGGTTCTTCCAACATTGGGTAGCAGTATCGCCAAAACTTTGCATACTCTTGCCGTTTTTTCACTCGTTTTCCTCAGGTGTTCCTTGAAGCTCAACCTGTTGGCGAGTATAACACCAAGATATTTAATATAGGGACTGGATCTGATTATTTGTCCTTCTATTTCCATCAAGGTGTTCAACTTTCTTGCGGCTGCTTATTAAAACTGTCTCCGTCTTATGTCCAGCTAGTTTCAGTCCGGCCATATCTAGCCAGCGTTTAATGCTCTGGATTGCTTCGGAGTAAATATTCTCCAGGTCATCTAGATGTTTAGCAACGGCTACTATTGTCAATCATCTGCGTACCCAATGATTCTAACCCGTTCTGGTACGTTGACTCTGAGCACGCCATCATACATGATATTTCATAACAGCGGACCTAATACAGATCCCTGTTATTTTATATTCCTGAGGTCCCTCATTTGTGTCATAGAGCAGTCTTCTATCCGAGAGATAGTTTGCTAATATACGCACCAAGTAGGGGGAGACTTGTAGATCGCCTAACGCTTCTAGAATCCGATTCCAATTCACCGAGTTAAAAGCATTTTTTACATCAAGCGTCACCACCGCGCAATATTTTTTGGTACCGCCTAGCCATCGTGCTCCAGCTATTGCATTGCGAGCGATCTCAAACACCACAGATAGTGCTTTTCCGGTTGATATACCTTTCCGGAACTCATACTACGATTCAGAGAGTCCCGATGTTCCCTCAGTAAATTCTTCCAGGCGATTGGCAATTACTCGCTCAAGCAGTTTTCCTGTCGTGTCCAACATGCACAACGGACGATAAGACGACGACGCCTCTGGATTCTTGACACCTTTTGGTATAAGCACAAGCCGCTGTTTTTTCCATCGTTTGGGAAATTGTCCTGTTTGAAAGCAGATGGTGAAGAGACTGCTGAAGACTTCCGGATTTTTTGTTAGAGCAGACTTCACTACAGCGTTAGGGATACCATCCAGTCCCGGGGTCTTGTTTTTTTTTTGATAACTCCTGCAGCCAAGAGTACCTCTTCGGTGGTCACGGGAGGTATCTCTCCTTCAGTGATACTCCACTGCTCTTGCACTCTCAATACCTCATCGCACTGCGGGAAGAGGACAGCAACGATTCTGGCTATATCACTTTTCCTTTTTTGCATTTGGCTACTGTTACTCTGTAGTCTTTTCATGACTATCCTGTAAGCGCTGCCCCATGGGTTGTTATTTAATTCATCCCTTAGGGAGCAGAACGCGTCATATTTACTTTTGCGGATCTGTTTCGCCAGCTGGGAACCGCAACTCCGATGTTGCCGATGGTTCGCCAACTGGGAAACAACAAAATGGTTTTTCTGCATCAGCCTTCGTTCTGGTTGACTTTAGAATAACCAACATCATCTTAACTTCAGAACACCTCTGGATGGTTTCCGAATAATGCCGCACTGGGCACAAATAATTTGATCAATGTGATCTCAAAGAAGCCGCATCCACTAAATAAAACAAATGAATTGACAAAAAGTAGATCGCAACACGAGATCCCTTTAAACTTTATTTTACGATGGACTGTAACTATTAACAAAACAAAAACTGTCAGAAAACAGGTACTGAAAAACACCGTAAAGACAACCTTTTTTACTTTTAATGTTAAAAACAGATACTGTGTAAAAAACAGTACAACAAACATCATAAAACTCTATCAAAACAGTAACAGTTAAACGGTTAAATGAGCAGTCTCTTATTTCAGCAATTGGTGGCATTCAGTGCCACCAGAAATTTATGTTGTCAGCTCTTTGGTATGTTTCTTTCAGAGTATAATCTCAGGTGCTTAATGCATGAAAGAAACTGTGACAATTGAATGTTATTGTGCCGAGCAGTGAATCTCAGATCAATTTGTCGTTTCGAATCACTGCCAGCATTTCTGAATAACATTTAGGATCCTTCTGTTCTTGATGTTTTGTTGCTGTACTGCAACATCTTCCCGGGCCGCCGACAATGGACTCAGTAGTCCCCTTCAGTTGGCGTCACCAACGTGTGTATGTCAGCGCCGTGGGAAGTCGCGGTTGGTCCTTGTGGTTGAGCTCAGAGGCCTTAAAGCTCGTGTTGCTCATAAACCGGTACGGTAAAACGGTAGGGTGGCAAAATTAATTATATTGTTATACTATATATGTATTCTATTAGTTGATTAAGTTATAAAGTATACTTGGTTATGGGGCCGTAGTATTATTTATAGTAACAGTGTGTGTGTGTGTGTGTGCGGGTCGTTGTTTATTGTTGATAGTCTCCGACATGTTGTGGAGAAGTGCCTGGCAGGCGATATTTGCCGCATCAGCTGCGGCAGCGATGTGATTTGTGTTTAATGTTAAATGTTCGTTGGATCGTAAATTCGTACGTAGAATTATATGTGTTGGACGTAGTCCCATGTCGGATCGTAAATCCATATGTAAAATAAAATATGTTGGACGTAGTCCCATGTCGGATCGTGAATCCGTAAGTAAAGTTTAAATAGTTTGGACGTAGTCCTATATTGGATCGTGGATCCATGAATGATAAGTGAGCGATGTGATCGTCAATATGTTGAATTGTTTGTTTTGTCCCTGGTTGGAAATGTGGCCATTTAGATTTAGTTGAAATCTAGGAGCACTAGATGGGGCTGTCAGTTCAGTCCAAAGACCGATTAGTTGCGTTAAAGTCGGCCGTGCAATATTGGTTTTCTATCATCTTCTGAATATGGCCAGCCTGTGCCGATATTAGAAGTATTCGTGATGCCGCCAACTGCATAGGATCATCTGCGGCTTGAATTCAAGGTGATTGCTGTGGGTGATTCTGTTGCAGTTGGGGATGTGTCCCATCTACGTCGCTAAACCAATGCTCGGCGTTGGGCGAATTTCTTGATGGGAGCTGAGATTGTCGTTGGCCACATTACCTGGCGGAGTATTTGATCCACTGGTTGAGTGATTGTTTGATGATGATGGCTTCGGTAATTGTTATAATGGCCACCATAGAAATAATCTTGTCGGCCTTGAGGACTTGAAGAAGACGATATACTGCTTGATTTGCCAGACTTCGCTGAACCTACCAGCATATCAGAAGGGATTGTATTGTTCCCTTGATGGTAATTCGTGGAATTGATTTTCCGGTATTGTTGGATGCTCTGGCATTTGAACTGTAGTTACCGTCAGCCGATTCACATATCCGACGTTGAAGTCGCTGAGCGTAACTCTTATTTGCTGAATCGGGACTGCGGTCATACGGTGCAGTCATTGTCTGTGGACCACCATCATCTTCATACTGATTGTCATCCCAATATCTATGCTGTTGTTGTGGGTGCTGTGACCGCATGTGATTCCCTTTTGGAACAGCATAGTTGTTCAGGTTCTGATAGTGATCATATTCTGTTGACTTATAACTGGCACTTGATTGAGCCAGAGAGGTTGCGCATCCAAGCTGCTATTAGAAAGATTACTTTGCTCATTATTAGAAGCTTATGTTCAATTGAGCCACAGGATGGAATAGTCCTAAAGCCAGGTACTTTCTTCTTTGACGGGTGGCTGGACCATGTGTTCACTATTCGCCTTCCGTTGGTTGGATTTCCCGAAGGGTGCCGGCATCTTTCATCGTTCTTCTTCTTCTTTACTCCCTAATCTTGGCACCGAAAGTCTATCTTAGACACCGACTCCGTTGGAGTGGTGCCCCCGTGGCAGCTATGTGCAATGGGCGGTGTTAAGAGGGTGCCCCCAAAGCATTTCGTCCAGGCGGCGAAAGGTGAAGAACCCCAGACACGTGACAGCGATGTGCCTGAGTGGCGAGAGCGGCAAAATCAGGATGCTCGAACGATGAATCCTTGCGACGAGAAGCGGTGAACTCCAAATCCGCGACAGCTTTCTGATAACATGCTTTTCCGAAGGGTGCCGGCATCTTTCCTTGTTCCTCGTTTTCTTGTCCCTTAGTCTTGTAACCGAAAGTTTATCTTAAACACCGACTCCGTTGGAGTGGTGCCCCGTGGCAGCTACGTGCTATGGGCGGTATTAAGAGGGTGCCCCCAGAGCATTTCGTCCAGGCGGCGAAAGCGAAGAACTCCAGACACTTAACAGCGATGTGCCTGGGTGGCGAGAAGCGACAAATCCTGGATGCGTAAACGATGGGCCCAGGTTTCGACAAGCGGTCCCCAGGAACAGATGTAAATGAGATGGTAAATCGCAATTCCCGATGTTCTTGGACTTATTCATCTGCAAGTTCGATGTTTGAGATGATACTTGTAGGTATAGGACCGGAAGTGTCTTCGTTGACGAATTTTGTCTTAGTACTGACCGCTTCGATTTCATTGCATTGTCCTCTTCACTGTTTTGTCCAATGGGTCATCGTCCTCTTCTTGAGGTTCTTTTAATGTACGCGGTGCGTATTTGAGTTCTGTAGCGTGGTCGTGCCAAGTACCTGAAACTTCATTAAAAGAGGAGCCGAATGATGTCCTCAACCTGGTACTGGGAACGATCAGAATGTTCTTTGATTTACCCGCTGTGACCTGCAGAATTAAATAAACGAAACAACCTTGGATCTTGCAAAGTGGACTGTAATTTGGCTTTGTTAAAGTTGATTGTTATTTAAATTGCTAAATAACAGTAATTTGTTAGAATTACTACCTTTTCGGTTACTAATATTGTTATTTAGGTTATTGTTCGACCTATGTGTTAAAGTTGGAGTAATGTTTGATGGATCGTAAATCCATCTATGTCATCGATGGCTACTCGGACGTAGTCCTCTTTTGGATCGTGAATCCTTCTATGTCTTCGATGACCCTTGAACGTAGTTCTAATTTGGATCGTGAATCCATATGCGTTCCACTCGTAAGAAACGCAAAACATGTTATTTTATTTATATTGGAGTTGTAGTATGGGACAAAACAGGAAATGTATATTATTTTATTTTATTTTCCGCTGATTACAAAAGACAAATTAATTAAATAAAGCAGAAGTTAAGGTATTCTTCACAAGATTAACGAACCACGCAACCAGTACGGGCTCGTAGATGTCTGCCCGATGTGAAACTCTGGAAATAGATATGTGGTAAGCATATTCTACTTGACCATACGTCTTCGTTTTTCAGAAGCATATTTGCCAGAGTTCCAATTATGAAGTGCTCCATCCCTTTGATTATCATCAGCGCTTGGTGATGTAATACCTGCATCAGATTCCCATAGTTGTTATCAGGATCTAATTGCATAGCTTTCGTATAGGCGTCGATGGCTTCATCGTACTTTCCTGTATTGATTCGGCCATATGCTTTGCTGTAATTTGGATTGTAGAATAATGCAGAGTTGCAGTCTTTAATCGCACGATCATTTTCTGTTACACGGATATAAACTGCAGCTCGATTACAGCAGAATATTGGGTTTTCGAAACTAATTGCCCGGTTGTCTTGGATTACTGCTTCTTAATATTTGCATTCCTTCATCAGGCGGTTGCCTTTATTCTTAATCCGTTCGTCTGTTCCAAGGGATTGTAGATTGCGTTTGATAGACATCGACTGGAACATTTCGAATAGATATAACCTTTGTGGTTCCGCTTGTGAGGTTGTGCCTGCACTGTTAGACGTAGCTTCTTCGCTATCGAGATCCTCGTCATCGCTCAGATTAAACGCTGCTTGCAAACATTGTATAACAACATCCAGACTTTCGACGACGTCAGTGCCCAGCGATTAGCCCTCACTCGGTTGTTTTACATAGTCAATGAAGGATTTAACGAACTGCTTGTTGACTTGATCGGACATTTTCGAAATCTATCAACCGTAAACACTGAATTGCCGTTATTGGTCTCAAATCAATGTCGAAACTCAATTCGTGGTAGAAACTAGAATAGTCCCGAACAAATATGTCTTCTTTATATAAAAACGACAATCACAATCCGGCGACAGACAATGTCGACGAAATTCATTTTTTTTCACGCACACCACACAACACTTTTTCATGTTAAGATCCATGGATCTCTTAATTAAATTATATATTAAATTATAAATTCAATTGCCACCTACCTGTTTTACTGGAGCGCTGCTCACGCTGATCACATGTTGTTGATGTTTCCTTGTTGAGGATGTGAACGTAATCCCATGGACGTAATCCACTTTCCTGTTCGTTGATAGTTCCCTCGTTGAGGATGTGATCCGATGGACGTAATCCAGTTGTTGGCGCTTGGATTCTTGCGCCGACTTCTTGCTCGGATGTTATACATCCGGCTCCGAAGGACCATTATGTTTCGCCAGCTGGGAACCGCAACTCCGATGTTGCCGATGGTTCGCCAACTGGGAAACAACAAAATGGTTTTTCTGCATCAGCCTTCGTTCTGGTTGACTTTAGAATAACCAACATCATCTTAACTTCAGAACACCTCTGGATGGTTTCCGAATAATGCCGCACTGGGCACAAATAATTTGATCAATGTGATCTCAAAGAAGCCGCATCCACTAAATAAAACAAATGAATTGACAAAAAGTAGATCGCAACACGAGATCCCTTTAAACTTTATTTTACGATGGACTGTAACTATTAACAAAACAAAAACTGTCAGAAAACAGGTACTGAAAAACACCGTAAAGACAACCTTTTTTACTTTTAATGTTAAAAACAGATACTGTGTAAAAAACAGTACAACAAACATCATAAAACTCTATCAAAACAGTAACAGTTAAACGGTTAAATGAGCAGTCTCTTATTTCAGCAATTGGTGGCATTCAGTGCCACCAGAAATTTATGTTGTCAGCTCTTTGGTATGTTTCTTTCAGAGTATAATCTCAGGTGCTTAATGCATGAAAGAAACTGTGACAATTGAATGTTATTGTGCCGAGCAGTGAATCTCAGATCAATTTGTCGTTTCGAATCACTGCCAGCATTTCTGAATAACATTTAGGATCCCTCTGTTCTTGATGTTTTGTTGCTGTACTGCAACAGGATCACATTTTTCAACTCTTTCCGTTTGTTGACGAATTCCGCATGCAACTGTGGGTAGGTTTCTCGCTCTTTGTTGCAAGCGTCTTAACCTGTTGCACTCCGATCGCACATGGCCGATTTCTGAGTTCCACCAATACACTGGTTTGATAGCCCCTGCTGGTTGTCTTTTTCGTGGCATAGAAGCATCACATGCGGTAGTTAGCTACTTCATGACTTTTCCAGCCTGCCTGTTCGCATCGGCCTCTGTGCGATTTGGTCTTCCAGTATATAATCGAGCAGCTCCGCATCGAGGTCCGTCTCTTTCCACCCATTTTTTTTTTAACTTTCTTCGCCAATTTGCCAGTGATGAATCCCCTGTACGGTAATATTCCGTACATCACGGCTTGGTGGTCACTATGGGTGTAGGTGTCCAAAACTCGCCACTCCATACTTCTTGCTAACATGGAGCTGGCAAATGTCGATTTTGGACCGGCCTCTCTCTTTTATGAAGGTGTCATCGATACCATCATTAAGTAACACCACATGTAGGACTGCGAAGGCGTCAAGTAGTGCCTGGCCTCTACTGTTGGTCTTTATACTTCCCCATTCGACTGCCCAAGCGTTGAAATCTCCAGCAACTATAAGATATGACTGGTAATGTTGGTTTACGGATAGTGCGATCAAATTTCTTTTAGGGAAAGTATTATTTAGCTCATGGTGTGTGTGTTCGCAAGTATGCGGACAGTGGCTCGATCAAATCCATTAGGAGAACACCACGAGCAACGATCCGCAGCTGGTAAGTCATTCTCCAAAGGCGACAGCATGTTTACATTAATGTATCGCAGCGTACAGCATTTGTGCCGTTTCGCTGTAGATGTCCGCAGCCAGCCAATAATTCCAAACCAGAAATTATTGCCGAAAAGGGTTGCGACAGAGCGAGATGGTGCATAGGGGAACGTTGGATATTTATACGATTGTACATCCTTAGTCAGCATCTCGTTGTTGCTGCGTTTGTTTGGCTTTTTTGTGTCCCGTGGAAAGGTATGCTAATAACGATCGATGCGATCAACCGATGGCTCTGTGTACGTAACTTGCCATGCACATGCGTGGGAAATTCCTTTCTCCTTGTGTGCATGGTCAAGTTCAGGGATTATGTCGGTTACGTAACGTTGTACCGAGTTGGCTCTTAGGGATATGCTGTGTTGGTGCCCGTGCTTCGCTTGGTCCGGTGATTGGCGACCGATATGACTTGGTAATGTTGGTTTACGGATAGTGCGACCAAATTTCTTTTAGGGAAATTATTATTTGGCGCATATGCTCAATTCCCTAGCGCTAATCTTCAGCTCAGACTCTTAAAAACGTTTTATGTTGGCGATTGTAAAAGGTAAGTACCTGAATGGGTTTCTCTTTCAGGTGTTTTTTGTGCTTTAGGGAGCAGCCACCCGGATAGATGATGGGAAGGTAAGTAGTGGCGTTCAGAAGAACCGTCACTTACCCCCCCCCCCCGCCAGTGACGTAGTCACGATAAAAAAAACGGTAGGGGAAAGATCACTCAGGCAGGTGATGTGGTGCGGAAAGAAAAAAGAAAACGAAAAATGACAACTGAAAATACTATTGTACTATGTACGATGAAAATATAGCGATGGACCCGTTTACGTCGCGGTGATACTGACAGGGGCAAAAGGTGTGCGGTACGGTCCATTGTGGTGTTTGGCTTTTTATAAGCCGACGAGTGGTATTTTCCAATTAGTCAGGCCCCATGTGGCTCGCTGACATTGGCTCCCCCAGGGGTCTGGAGGTGTGGATCGAGGCAC
The DNA here is from genome assembly GCA_963931805.1 of Microdon myrmicae. NCBI lineage: Eukaryota > Metazoa > Arthropoda > Insecta > Diptera > Syrphidae > Microdon > Microdon myrmicae. Next base: position 65,922,315 of record OZ007502.1, read on the forward strand.
ACTGGCATTGATACTCCAAGGTGCCAGGAGATGTGTTAGCAGATCGCTGGCATTGGTACTCCAAAGTGCCAGGAGGTGATTTATAGGTCTCGCTGGCATTGGCATTCCAAAGTGCCAGGAGGTGATATGGAAGATCGCTGGCATTGGTACTCCAATGTGCCAGGATGTAGGGAATGAAAGATCGCTGGCATTGGTTCTCCAATGTGCCAGGATATGAGTAGGCTCGAGAAAAGGCGAATGGAGTCGCATGCTGTTGTATGGTAGGCCTTGTGCGCCAATCGTTAAAAGAAGAGGAGGAAGGGAATTGAAGACAGTCGGATAGTGGGCATTTTGTGCCAATATTTGGAAACGTACCGGAAAAGGGGTTGTAATGTGTCGAGCGGGTGAGCGCGTGTGATAACTAATTACGGAAGTCGAGCCTGCAAGGGCCGATGGGGTCGTCTGTAAAGGTCGAGGGGTTTGGTGTCGCGAATATCACTGAAATTTCGCGGGTGACGAACGGAGGCAGATGGAGCCGAAACAGCGTTGTGAACTATTGTTAAAATGATTGTGTTGTGGCTTATACCCAAATGGGGTTAACAAATATTGTTCTATTCTGTTTTTTACTTGTTTTCTATATCAATTAAGTTTTTGGTTGCGCGCTTTTGTTTCAAATTTACCCTTTGTTCGAAATCTAGACTTGTTATCGCACGTTTAAATTACCGGTAGCCTTCGGATGGGGTTAGACGCTGTATAAATACTTTAAATTTGTTGCCTTATTCTAATGCGCCTTTGTTTTATAGTATTGTACTTAGAATGTTGGCTAGATACAAAGACTAAGTGTCAGGTTAACAGCCGGTAAATATATTGAAGAAAATGCAATTGCAAAAATATTTATATGAGAAAAAAAAATGTTCGTCTTAAGAAAGCCTTTGGTCTAAATCTAGTGTTTATATGAATTTCTATATATTGGTAACTACGATTACAGAGATTTCTTTCTTTAAATTATAATAACAAAAAGCGTTTTATCAACTGTAATTAGTTGTCTAACTCCGTAGTTGTTGCTTTAAATTAAATATGTTGGGGATAATCGGAGGCTCTCCCTAAACTATCCTTTTTTACAAACTGTGTATAATGGAAAGGTTAGAAAAACAAAAGGGTAGAAAATTGTTTTTGACACTTAAATTTTAAAATTATAATTTTCTTTTTAATACTCTGAAGGAGCTTATACTATAGAAAAGTATGTTTGTGTAAGAGGGCGAAAAAAGGGTAAAGGTTTTTGAAAAACTTGCGATTCGTCCTGGCGGTGAATGTCAGCTGCAGTAGGTGTCGTTGTGCGATGTTCGTAACAGGTGTTGAGTCCAGCCAATGTCACTAGCTGTTTTGAGCGCTTCGGTCGTCAGGCTAAGTGTTCCTTTCACTGGCTGCCAGGTCACCACTGTGGGGAAGATGCCACAGTTGTTCTTCAACAAATCGTTTTACGTAAAACATCGGAGTGGTTCCTGAAAGTGTTGCTGTCAAGAATTGCATATTGCACAAAGTTCTCTAGAACGTATACTCACGAAAGATTAGCGATTTATTTTTTTCGTTTACCGTTTGGTGCTGCTTTTTTCAGTATGGTTGTGTGTTTGAGTGTCGATACTTCCTCTGAATGTATTACACCAGAACCGTATGTATACGAGGATGCCTTAAATACTTAAGCTGATATTTATACATTAATGCTGTGGTATGCAGCGCTAATGATTTTTTTTTCCAATTCTCTATTGATTATGCAGTCTTCACAATGGTTGCGTGAACGTATATGCCTGTTGGAATCACCACAATTCCAGTTTGGTTAGAAGCATTCCAATCGACACTTTACGTGCTCAACATGGTACAACAACACGCCCTGAGAAGAAAGCAGACCAGAGCAGAGATTAAATGATTTAGCTCAAAAGATTCCGGTTTGATGGGCATAGAAGTACATCTAGTAAGATCGAAGACCCATTCTGTTCTATTATATCGAAAGAATTTCATTTTAAAACAGGTTGTTTGAAGGCCCGCGTATTAATTTACTCAAATGTGTGGTCAAATCGAATTTTTTTTTATCGAGAAAAGGTATTACAGTAGAATCAATCGTATAGAAAACTAATTTCTAACGCAGTATTATTCTAAACTCGAGAAGTGATAAAAATAAATTGTAAATTCTTAAGCAGATTTAATTTAGACCCCTTTAAACGAATGTTGATGACTTTTAACAAGAACGCGCACAGCAGAAATCAATGGCATTGCAGTAGATATAAGCCACGACTTTCTATCAATAGCAGCTTCCGCAACTTACCATAATTATACAGGACCTGTGCCTAGAGCCATAAAATCGGTCTCGAAATTCAATCTGAACCCAATTATGTATTCTTGGGATATCGGCAAGAATAACTGGTGATCTCAAATTGCTCTGAGGCAATTTTAATTGCACACGAATGTTAATTTAAGTGCAAGTCGAAATACCTAAGTTTATGGGTGAATAGTTTGCTACTCTCAGCTATAAAACCGAAATGTATTCTCCTTGTCTTCAACGAAGCAGTGCAAGATAAAGTTTATCCGCACGTGGTCCCCTAACGAATAAACTACCCCTAGCATCCTTTCTTACATAAGCTTTGTTACCGACTCTTAATCTACCCGGTTTACGCTTGTGCGGGCAGCACTACTTAGGGCGATCTAAAATTGATTGCCTTGCGGGGGGAAAGTTTTATACTTTTTACACTCTCTTAGGATATTTCATCAATTGTTTGGAGTGAACGTTAATCCCCTGAACGCAGAGTGTATTAGATCCTTTGTAAGAATATATTGGAAACAATTTGTTGCCAAGTTGATTACTTAAATATCCGGCAGTTATTTATATGTCCTGAAAGGTGTTACGTAGCAAGGAGCTATGTTAAACCCAAAAGCAAATTAATTACGTGGCAGTTTGGCGACGGTTAATACTTTCTAGACAAGAGTCGCACAATTTTTTTTTTGATGGCAACAAAGAGAATATGCAAACTACTCGAGGTAAATTTTATGATTACATTTTTTATACGTTTGCAACGTTTTCATATTTCATTTATGTCGTTTCTACTAAACTAACAATGAAAATATACTTCTTTACTACATATTAACTTAAACTTTTATGTTTATTTACATTTGATCTGTTTATTATTTTTTACGATGTAAATAAATTACAAGGTAACTTAAATCTAATAGCGCTAGCTACTAAGGCTTTTGTCTAGTCTAACATTAAATACCTTTTTTACATCATATTTCGTAGTTTAGTGAGGTTTAGTATGTTGTAGAGCTTGTCGATATTAGTTGATGTTTGTTCGGATATGAAGTTGATAATGTTATCATTATAATGTTCGCGTACCAGAATTTTTACGCCTGAACTTTTTCAAATACTCTTTAGTGGATAAGGTGGAATTGGAAGAGCAAGTATGACAGATGGGTGGGTTGGTCTTGTTGATAAGATATTGATTGGCAATAAATGTGTGTCCAGACGTCCTCGAATAAAGTATCTAATTTTTTACTATGTGGGTATTGTTGGATAGATGGTAGGTTTATGGGATGTATTACGTAGGACTTTTATGTAGTTGTGCGTCACAGGGTCACAAATTCACTACGGCTTCCCCAAGTCTCCTAGTCATGGATCACGGCGCAGGAACCAAGAACACTGTGGTCGGTCCCCGCACGTCACAATTAGATTAAACACACAACTCCAACTCCTTTTTTAGCTTTTATTCCGGATACAGTGATTACATGTAATAAAGTTCGCAACTTAAACAAAAGGTCCAAATTCATTTATATTTAGTTAACAGCTTTGATTCAGTTAATAACTTTGTAATTGTTCTCACAGAGATTATATTGTTGGATTCAAGTAGTTCGCAACTTATATTTAATTAAAGTAGTTTAAAACTTAAGCACAGTATCCAAATAGTCAATGGAAGTTGGTTCTAAGTACTCAACACAATTTATCACCGCATTCAAGATAGTCAAAGGAATTAAGAATGATCACCTCGAACGATGTAGCTCTGGCCACGTTTGCACTCAGTGGATGTTTTCAGAAGACTCCTACAGATCGCCACCGAAGCAACAGAACCACGAAACATTCCTTTATTGCTCCGATGACCATATATGGTAATTTTCATCTTTTGAATTCTGTTTGAAAACGACAGAATACTAAATTCTATCGCCTCCACACCCATAGGGGATGATTCCCCCATCGGTCGCAGGAAATATACGCACACACACACACGGTGATCCCTTTGGATACTCATGCTGTGTGTGCGTGGTCAAACGAAACGTGAATTAAGGAAATCCACTAGGGAAACATGAGTTGGCATGTCTGCAGCTGGTGCAGCACAGACCGTTGAAACATATTTTGATGTTCGTACGATCAGCGACTGCCTATAGCAATTTTGCTGATCGTGTACACACTGGCGGCAACTTCCAGCAATCGGAATCTTGCTGGGAACTTTCCATTCAAAGAACCCGAACGCCTGGGTTGACCGCCGTATGCCACGATGTATCTGCCGTTCATGTGACCAACCGTTGTCGCATGGTTTAGAAACCAACGTACGAAATATCTCCTGCGGCATTGTAGCCGCCTTCTTTACGAGACATTTCGCTGGTAGAAACCGATGTATGTTGGTTGCTAGATGTGCGACCAATTTGCCTTTCCTATAGAAACGCTTGTGTTGCTGATGGTGTTTTACCTCAGCGTGGTTAAGCATTTCAGGGTAGGTTGGTCGTTATGGGCAGGTAAGTTATGCCTTTCAAGCTTCCATATGGCCAGGTGGGAGTTTTTAAATGGGGTAATGGAAGATGATAGGTGGCGTTCAAAGGAACCGCCACAGGTTCTCTTCCAGGATTTAGTTCTGCGTACACGTGGCCGCACTTCCATTCCGGTTTTTCTATATTTTGGAATTCTCGTACCTATATTTGTCCTTATTATTACGAATATAGAAAGTTATTAGGTGTTCTTTGATAGCCAGTTTAGCGCTGGTATCTGTTGCTTCGCTGTCCCCTTTACCACTATTACTAGGCTTTGGATTACTTGGGTGGTTGATAAGCTGTCCGTACAAATTAGTGTATTATTCTTCTCCACTAACTTGATTGCTTTAAGAACAGCCGTTGCCTTGGATGAGAATATAGAACAAAAGACCCTTTCCGATAATTAATTCCCTGGCATTGACTACTGCGAATGGTCTGCCTGTTGCATTGGATTGTTTTATCCAGCGATATCGAAGAACAATATAATAGTACGAGTAGCTACCAAAAAGAAAATCAACGACAAAAGCGGACGACCATTTGTTGTTCATCAAGAGAACAAAACGAACCAAAAGCGATTACCGAACGAAAACGAAGGTTTACTAAAACAAATGACATAAACCATGATATCACATCCCAAGCAAACACCAACTTTAGTTAGTTCAAAAGACATTAGATATTAAATGGACGCTCCGTTTGACAGATTTCACAGTGCATGTATGGTACGTGTATGATGGGGTAATTAGCATTAAATCGTATCGGACTATCTTGTAACAATACGAGGCGACAACTGCTTGAGACATCCGCCATCTATAAAAATAAAAGAGTATTGGTTTCGACGTTTTACAAGTGACGAATTTGTGTTTGGTACATAAAGAAGGAAATTGAGTTCCGTCTAAGTGTTACACGCAAAACCTGCCACCGCCTAAAACTTACACTTTTGTGGGCACCTCGTAGCATTAATCGGATATGAATCCCCATATGTTGATAACCTTAATGTACGCGATATACTTGTGAGTACCTGTAAATGTACATGTAATCTATAAATGCATATACAGGCGGATCATAGAATCCAGATACCACATCTGAAAAATCTCTACGATGGCATATAAAACATAACACAGTTTGTGCTACTCATAATACTCATAACAATAGTGACCAATTCAATGGAAACGATACAATAAGATATGTTGCTATCGTTGACCATAAATTAACACTTACGTTCTAAGGACTGTATTACACATATCCACACAATTGAGAAATCGGATGTCTTAAAAATGTTCGATGTTTGATCAACAACAAACGTAGTGCCAGACATGCATCTATTGTGTGATAGATATGCATCTATTTATATCCGTCTTGAAAATGCATTTTCTTACAGGTTGGGAAATGGATTCTGGGCATATTGGGAAATGTATTCTTTGCATGTTGCGAATGTGTGCTATTGCAGGTTTAGGTTATGGTGACGCGCTGTTAACGGTCGAAGTTAGGCAGGAATTGTGGGTTGGTTCTTTGTGTGATATAGAGAACCCCCACAGTGTAACACCGTTAACAGCGCGTAATTTAACAAGTCTCGTATAAGGACCGGAGGGACTTGCCAAATAAGACCAATACTAGATCCCGGTTGTAGTGCCGATGATGATGATGATGTACTCCATGCCCTAAAACTAAAATGGAAATGTCGCTCGACTCACAGACAAAAATTGACTATACAGACAACACAATAGAAAGGACCTGCAGTAAGAAGAAATGTTGGTATTCCTAATAGACGATGGGCTGATGATATATTCCAAAATATTACGAAGAACAGGATAAAAGTAGGAAAAAATAGAGAAGCATGGATGAAATGGCCTTTATACAAAAATGGGTCCACTTCTCGCACTCAGAATACTAATAATACTAACTAACTTTTGGCCAACATTTACTAATTACTAGCAAACATTTGCAATGTAACTTTAGAAGAGTGTTACGTCCAAAATCATCCACTCATTAATACATACCTCTCTGGAGCCAGTCTCCACCAATTAATTGCGGTCCACGCGAAAGCATCCATTAAAAGGATGAAGCACTCCCCAAGCCCTAACATTGCTCCATACATTAAATGGGCCAATATCAAATCCAATATCAAACAAATTGAACCAAACATTCCATTTGCCCATATCAAATTCAATATCAAACAAATTGAACTAAACGTTCAATTTTCCCGTATTGAATTCAACATAAATCCAAGACGTGATATACGAACCAGATGTTCAACACGTAAATTCCCCTGGATGCAAATCTGTGGACCAGATGACCAACTTTCAAGTAATGTTGGTTCATTTCATTTTCATTTTTTAAACATTTTTTTTATTTTCTTTTTATATTCTTAGTTTCTAAATTAAAGGCTAGACAAAAAATGCTTAAATTCTAGCTTAATTATCTTATATGATAACTTACTGGTCCTTCGCAGACGCTCTAAGCTAAACATTATATAACATTTGTATAATTTGCCTTTCGGCGACAGAACTTTGTGGCAGTACTTATAATTATTTGGAAGACAAAGAAAAATTTGAAAAACTTTGTCAATTTTTTTTGTTTTTTTTTCTTAAAATTTAACTTACTTAACTTACCTATTTTTTTTATTTTATTTATTTTTTTTTTTTAAATGTTTTATTTTATGTAAAAGCACTTAACTTAACTTAACTTAAATCTTATACTACCCTAATTCTAGAAGAGCTAAGTCTATGTAAGCTAGCTGATGATAGTGTGATTCTATACCGACTATGGTATCCAGGTTTTTATATGCCATTCAACCACCAGAACTGTTCACGCTGTCTAATACTATCGTCCCGGTCTCTGTGGGAGATAGCCCTACTGAAGCGCAGGAGCTCTTCTTCGGTGCGCGTTACTTCCCGGTCGTAGCACAATCACCCGTCTACAGATGATCTACTTACATGATAGATCAGCGGAATTCCGGATCTATCCTGTATAAGCCCTTTCATGTCCAAATCAAGGAACGCCTCTGGTGGAATAAAACCGTTGCGACGCACGTTCTCATAGTACAGGGTATTTGGACAATAAGCCTCGAAAATTAGGTCATTGGACGAGCTTATTGCTCTCCCAATGTGTCCTCTGATTAATTTAATCATAAAATTATCCACCCTATTTATGTACGCTTCATTATATAAAGTCTCATTTGAGTAGCACTTTTTGTATTCCGATTCCGGTGTTCGATATAATCTGAGACAGGTTCTCAGACACTTCCTTTCGAACACCCGAATCTTTTCCATCAAATTTGGACCTATGTCCATACTGGGCAACCATATATGAGCATTGGCCTGATTAGCGTCATGTAGCATATGACTTTTACCGTGCTGTCAAGTTGGCTACTGTGAAATAGCCTCCTGGTCATAGCAAACGGTTTCCTCGCTTTGAGCAAAGCAGCGTCTACATGTTTGTTGAAATACAGATATTGGTCTAGCCAGATGCCCAGGTATTTAACTAAACTCTTGGTTTCCAGTTTATCTCCATGCGGTCCCACGATAACTAGCTCTCGCCAGTTTTTCCTTGTGTCGTACGTGGCTTTATATAATGGAGTTCTAAATAGGATGGCTTCACATATCTGGAAGTTGATCTTAAGTTTCCAGTCATCGCAATAGCGCTGCACTTTGTTGAAGTCTCGCTGTATTAAACTATTTATGATCGCAACTTTCGGAGCTGTTCTGTAAATTATGAGATCGTCTGCGTACGCAATAGCCTGCGGAAGTGCATCTAATAAGACGCTAATGTAAATGTTAAAAAGAATCGGAGAGAGTACCGCGCCCTGTTGCAAGCCATTCTTGATATTATACGTTTTATTAGAGGTCACATCACCACTTTTGACCACGAACCTCCTGTCCTTTAACATATCGTAAAGTACATATAGTAAAGGCTTATGTATGCCATGTCTGACCAGTTTGTAATACAACCCTTCGATCCAGACGGTATCAAAGGCTTTCTCCAAGTCGATCAGACAGGCCCCTGTGCATTGGTTCCTACATTTATTCCATTGTATGTCGGAGACCAGTTTAGCTGCGGCATGTGTGGTTTCATGACCGCCTTAAAGCCAAACTGGTTATTTGGAATAATGCTGTTGTCGTCTACCCATTTTACCAGAGCTTTGTTAATGGTTTTTTCAAATACTTTACTGATGCTTGGGAGTAAACTTATCGAACGCATGTTCATTGGGTTTGTGCAGTCTTTGCCCTTTTTTGCGATGGGCTGAATGATAGCCGTTTTCCAACACGCGGGATAATATGCATTATTCAACGCGTTGTTAAACAGGACCGTGTATATATCTATTGCCATTGGGGCAGGTTCTTGAGTACGATGTTAGGTACTCCATCTATTCCCACTGACTTTTTGCTTCTTAATGAGTCGAAGATACTCTGGATTCCTTCCCTTGTTATTAGAAGGCTATTAGCCACTACACCATTGGCATTAATGTCAATTGACAGATTATCTTCACTGAATTCGGTAAAACCCGGATTCTCCGATTGCCAAAGTGAAATTTCATTCCGGAGGTGCAGGTGATTGAGTAGAACTCTGTCCTCCAGGTCGTGATTTTGGTGAATGCTTTCATTCACCTTGTACATTTCCTGAAAGACAGCTCCCAAAGCGTTCACCTTTTCCAAAGGATCTTCGATCACGAAGAGCTCACCATTGAGGATAGCGTTCTCTGCATCTATGCCAATGTTGGTTAGCAGCTGCTTGTTTACCTGAGTACGTGGGATTTGGAGACACTGAATCTCATTTTGATTATTTCTCCTGAATATTTTATTTATTTGTGGGAACATATTCGGGTTATCAGTTTTTATAGCTCGAATTCTGTTGTTCCAATACAAGTTTGTTGCTAATCTATGATTAGCTTTAAGTAATTGTTGGAGGTTTTTTAATTGAGATTTCAGTGATATTATCTCCTGGTCTTGTCTGTCTGTAAACTGTCTGTGTAATTGTTTTAATTTCGATAGCAGTCTGCTCTTATTCTTGTGGAGTGCGTTTATTGTTGCGTTTCTGTACATGTTAGTGTGATCTGTAACTGTTGTTTTGGGAATTGTTTTGTCCATTGTTCGTTTTACGGTTTCGTCCATTTGTTGAATGTATTGGTCGATTTCGACATTAGTCAGGTTTCTGTTTACTGGCAGATTAAAGTCATTCGAACGCAGTTGAATGATCTGGTGAACCGCGGCCATCGCATTGCCCTGTAGTTATAGGGTTGCGGGATCACGAATTCCTCCAGATCTGCGAGCTCGTTCGGAAGCCCTATTACTGCCGTGAATGCACAGTGGTCGCTGTCGTATTCAATTGTCCGTAAACAGTTTGTGTTTCGTCTGTTGGTGTTAAGTAATCTCAGTCGTGAGTCGATTAGCAAGATATCTAAGAACGATCTACCTCTGGGGAACGATGGATATTTCGTAGCTAGCAGGTCAGTTCTATATTCAATATGAAACTGATCTAACCAACCAGCCAACTGATTTCCTCTGGCATTAGATATATAAATTCCCCAATTTCTATGCTTGGCGTTCATATCTCCCCCTAGGATAAAGTAATTTTTGCCCAGGAGCAATTGTAAGCATCGAAAGAGTGTCTCGAGCTCCGCTATAAATAGGTTTTGTTGGTGCTCCTCAGGTGCGTAGACCGCAATCGTATACAAACCCCTTCCTTGCTGAAGGAGTATGCGGACGATACAGGCTTCCAGCACCCGGAACCTGCGCACTTCTCCACTATATATTACTTTATGATTGATCCCTTTTCTAATAAAGATTGCGACCCATTTCACAGTTAGCCGCCGAGTGACCAAACCTTTGGCAACGGGCACATTGCAGGATATCTCTGCCTTTTTTTGTCCCATGTGACCATTTGATGACCCAAGACTGTAATTTTTCTTAGACCACCAATTCTACTGCTGGGTGTTAATTGCACCAAAAAGAAGGTTAGCTTGCGGTTTTCCCTTCTAGCCTTGGGTGTGGTGAATGGTTTTGCCGCGGTAAACTCGAGATCTTCGTGCTTGAGGTTTTGAAGCATTTCGAGCAGAGCCTCCGGTTCCATTTCAGGGTCGACACCCTTTCAAGTAATGTTGGTAAAAAGCATAAAATGCACGACGGCACCGTTTCCTTTAACGCTATACAAGGAAACATTTCCTATACGGGACAAGGGACGGCGATCGTAAAAATATCTTTGGCTCCGTTGTCCAGTAAAAAAGAAATTGCCAAATCTATGCAGTGCTGGAAACCCCAGGTAATACTTAAGGGATTCTATACGGTTGCCGATTCAAGGTAAATTACCTAAGATTCAGACAAAGGATGCGCTGGCTCACAAAATAGATCCTAATACAAAGGACCTTGTGTGTGATCATCGCACAAGGAAAATAACACGTTGCCTTGTGTTAACGACAAAGAAAAAAATTTTACTGCAATCAAACGATCGGAAAAGGAAGTGAGTTGGTTTTTGAGATTTGGCCGAGACGGTCATGAGGAGTTTGTTCTAGACATTTAACCGGGACGGTCAGTTAAGAGTTCGTTTTATAGAGCTGGTTGCGAAACTATTGTCCGATACGGTCAGAAGTGCGGTTGAGTTCGGGTGCCAAAAAAAAAGTATAATATAATCAAGTCTAGTTGTTAATTAAGTAACGTATATACAAACAATAAATAACAAAAAACAGGTTGTATTATTGTCAAAGGGAATAAAATGTGTTCTTGTGTGTGTTGCGGAGATAAGTGTTTGATACCATTATAAAGTGCATGGTGAAGTGTGACATACCAAATAACAATAAAGGTTCTTCTGTAATGTCAAAACGAAAGAGTGTTTTACTTCATATCCGTGTGCCGAGTGTGTGTGGTGTAATTAAGATATAACAAGGGAATAAAAATGTTTTATTATTATTATTATACTGACTAAATCTCACTCAGGCTTTATCGACACATGACAAAATACTGGTCCAAATTGTCTTGGCTATTAACGAATTCGAAAACTTAATAAAAATTAAATAAAGAATACATAAATCAATAAACAAAATGCAATCAATAAAAAGATTATTAGATGTAAAAGTAATATATGAAATGACTTTTTAGCATATAAAAAACATCCACATTGTTTGCATACAAAGTCTTATAGATCGCTAATAATAAATGTTTTTAACAGGATAAAAAAGTAATAACAATCATCTCGATGCCATTGACTTTTTTAAAAGGAGACGAGAACACCACTTTAAAAATGAGCCACAGAGTAAACATTAAGTATATTTACATTGTTTATTTACAAGCTGTCTCATATAGTTCACAAAAAACTTCATCAAACGTGATTAGCACGTAATTCTGTAGTATACAGCCAGTAAACTAAGTTAACAATATGAATAAACTATACATAGCAGTTAATCTGAAATCTGTATTTATGTAACAGCATTTTCTTAGTACTGATAATAAACGACTTTAAGAAAACAAAGAAATACAAGAGTCAAAAAGTAATCATCTTGATGTGATTGACTCTTGAAAAGGGGATGAGAAAACCAATTTAAAAAACAGCAGTAAACACTTCGCGGAGTAATGTTGAATTTAGAATAGCAGCCCGCTTTTCTTTTCATCTGCCCTGAAAAAATAAAAATCCACATTCTTCAAAGGGATCACTATCCGTAGGTACTTAACGTAGTCTAGAGTCATTTTAATCTCCTACTCCTTTTCTCCTGACGAAGAAAGTTGTGTTGTCGTCCAATTCAATTAAGAATCCCTTTCAGGGTCGCATTGTATTTGCCCTCCCGATATTACAATTGACAGTTCTGACATAACTTCAAGGTCATCAAAAATGTCTTTAAAGTGGAAGCAGAGGAGAGAATCCAACGATGATGTGGCTCTTCAGCTACTAATATAAAATATGATATTTATTAAATGGCGGCATTTCACAGGTAGACAATCCTCTGAAAACAAACTAAATCCATAAATATATTCGTTTCACATTCCTTTATATAACTAAAGACACATAAATCCCCTCTCCATTTATTCAATTACTGAATTCGAACGACATTATCTAGTTTGATGATACCATCTACATCTCACTTCCGATCGATGAAACATATACATATATATATATATATATATATATATATATATATATATATATATATATATATATATATATATATATATATATATATATATATATATATATATATATATATATAGCCTCTATCCTTAATCTGATATGATAGACGTGGGATGCGATAAATCTACTTGGGATAGAGTAGAATTGTTCTGTTCGAGTCCAATCGGTACCGATTACCAATCTTCTCAAAAGATTTTGCGGGTAGAAAGGTTGTAAACTATTTATTAGCCACCAAGGACAACTCAAATTTAATGTTTGCCCAAGGGAGGTCTGTGTACCAAAAGCTAATTTTGCTGGCTACCAAAGGACCACTAAAACAACAAAAATAATAAACAGTTTATCTAGCGCAGGGACCGTCTTCATATGGGAGATAAACGGCGCCCGCCATCAGTATGTATCACACGACATCATCAAATCTCAATAAAATGTGGGCTGCTCCTCATTCCATGGTATCGAATGGGGTGTCTTATAAAACGTCACCCAGGGCCACGAAACATGGAGTGAAGCAACTTCAAGGCACTTTTCAGTGCCAATTCGTCACATTGAAAATACGATGCCGTTCATGCTCGCGGGAAATTTACCAGCAAATAAAATTATTTAAATAATGAGAATTGGTAGAATTTATTTGCGTCACTGAACTCGATAAGAAATGTAATAAAAAAAACTCGCACGCGAAAAATGAGGATATGATATGAATACTGATTGGATTACACCACGTGAATATAGTGATGCTTGAAGTTCAATGCGAAAGATGAAGCTGAACGCGTAAATACGGACGAAGACGACAAACGGTTTATGTGTGGTGTGTAAATAATAAAGAAACCAAATGCCAATAAAAGCCCTGGATTGAACCAACTCATGCCTTGTAGAGCAGTGTGTGAATAAGATGTATACGTGGTTATATGTGGGTTTAAATTACGAAACAGTGGCACTTAAGGTTCAACAATAAAAATATTTATTTAACATATACACATTCTGCCTCGACAAATAAAAGGATTTTTCGAAGGTGAACGTGGTAAAACAGCAAACATTCAATGGGTGCTTTATCGGGCTATGGTAACCGGTATTTTTATTCCGATTATTCGGATACTTCAATGCAAAGATATACACTCCTTATCAAACGCAATGTAATTTATTTTCAACAGTTCAACAATAAGTAATCATGTAATTAACAATCAGATGATGTGTTTTCTTTAAAATATTATTTTCCACGAATGGTTAATTGGTTAATTGGTCAATCATTCCACATTGAAGAAATCAACGTGCTATTGTCGGTAAATCTGAATATTATGTTACCCGTTGATAATCATCATCATCATCGGCTTTACAACCGGGAACCGATCTTGGCCTTATTTAGCAAGTGATGAGGCTTGTTAAATTTTCCATAATGATTTGTTTTTTTTTTTTTTCGGGCAAGGTCATTAGTCTCGCGCCAGAGGCTCCCCGACGGGGAATCGAACCCCGGTCTCCCGCGTGACAGGCGGGTATACTAACCAGTATACTATCGAGGAGATAATATCAAGTTATTAATATGAAGTGGGAGTAGAGTTGTCACCAAGCCAGAACCGTGAATTAATCTCGGAGTAATGGATATGAATCCGTAAACACGCTGTCTACAATAACTAGAAACGTCATTCAACATCTAAAGTTCAAACGGTACGGATCATCCGGTCGTCCTGTTCCGCATCCTTTTATTTGAATTGCTCAAACCGTGTGGCCGTCACTGAGAACGGCTGTATAGCGTATTGCGAAATATTGAACGGTGTAGTGTGTACGTGTTCAGTGTATGTACGTGTGCTCATTATACACACAGTGTGTGTGCAAACGCGAATTATGTTTTCTTAAACTCCACTTGAGTGAAATGAAGGAAAACACTTTTAAATAAAATTTATATTTTATTCAATTTCGAATTTAACAAACGTCTGCTCTTCAGAGTGCCGTTTTGTAAACTAAACTTACTCTAATATAAAATCTTATATCTAGGTTTGTTTCTCTACGTTGCAATATAATGTCTTTATCACAATGGATATTATATTGCAATTAGTGTAATATTCATTTTCGTGTTTCCACGAGTTCTTGCTAATTATCTTTGAGTTTGTTCATCTGGATGAAATATGCAATTAGGTAACATATGTTGTGATATACATTATATTCTAATTTGGTTATTCCATATTTTACGTTTCTTTGAATTTTTGTAGTTAGTAACCTTTTGAGTTTTGTTCTTAATAATATTTCTGTCTAGACAAAATGTGTAATTAGGTTACACATTTTGGTTGATGGGTTTTTGTGTCGTCAACACGCGCGTGTGAGTTGGGTGTTATCACACAGTTCAAACGTCATCAAGAACGGTCATAAAAAAGAAAAAAAAAAAAAAAAAATAACAATAACAATAACAATAATAATAAAATAACAAAAACAAAACAAAAAAAAACAATCAATGTGACATAGAGCAGTGCGGACCTACTCGAGCATCATCATCGGCACATCAAAGAAAAGAAACGCACATTTGGCAATGACACGGCGCCGACTCGAGCGACAGCCGGGTCTTATGACGAAGCGGCACAAGCCAAATACATCACATCACCATCGGCACTACAACCTGGAACCGGTCTTGGCCTTATTTAGCAAGTCTTGAGGCTTGTTAAATTTTCCATAATGATTTGTTTTTTCCGGGCAAGGTCATTAGTCTTGCGCCAGAGGCTCCCCGACGAGGAATCGAACCCCGGTCTCCCGCGTGACAGGCGGGTATACTAACCAGTATACTATTGAGGATAACAAATAGAGATGGCTATAAAAGTGCAAAACAAAAGAAAAATGAATACATTGGGGCAGGCAACCAATTCAACGAATTGGTTGCCCTTGACCCAAGTCAAATTGAATTACCTGCTGATGAAGACAACAATATCACAGGTACGGCAACGGATCCGGCGGAACTGGATAAACTCCTTGCGGATATAGACAACAAAAAAGAGGAATTGAAGAAACAGAAATAATCAATCCTCAAATTAAAAGACCTTTTTTTTTTTTACATTTCTGTATTTATTGACCATAAATGATTTGTTACAATAAGTAATACAGATAACTTATAATTATCTTAGCGTTAAAAGACCTAATGCAGCAACGATGAAGGAAAGAAAATACAACAACACAGAGAAAAAATCAGGAACATCAGGAATCAAACAAAGGGCAGCAAACAAAGGAGATGCAGCAGCAACAAAAGCACCAGCACATCGTAACCAACAAAAAGGAAAAGGCCCCGCCTATAATACTTACGTCCATGGAAACAAAGGACGTTATAACATTAGGTGAGTTAACTTGCATAAATTTCAAAACAAAAAAAAATTAATAATTCTAAAATAAAATTAATGTGCCATGATATTGAAGGTTATCGCAAAGTAATGACTGCTTTGGGTAGGACAAAAAGCGAGCACTACACGTACACCCCGAAATCGGAGAAAATAATCTCCATGCTCCTAAAAGGAGCTGATCCATGTTTTTCCCCTGAGGAGGTATTAGAGGAATTAAAAAATTTCGAAACCGACAATTTAAAATTTACAGGTGTGAAACCCTTCTCTACCGCCAACTCCAGAAAACGCAATTACAAATTGACTTTCTTTATTGTATCACTGAGTCCCAACAGTAAAGTTGATGCTCTCCGATAATCAAACACCTCAACCACCAAACAATAAGTTGAGAAAAAATAAGGAAAATCGATCGCGTATTGCAGTGCAGGCGTTGTCAACGCTTCGGGCACGCGGCATCAAACTGCCACATGCAATTTAGGTGAGTAAAGTGTCTCTCCGACCATATCATTGGTGAATGACCCTTGGGCAAGGAACAGCTTCCAGATAGGAAAACACTGTCCTGTGTCCTCTGTAAAAATACAGGTCACACTGCAAATTTTAGAGGATGTCCTAAATTTCAACAAATGAAAATAAAATTGGAATCCAAAAAGAAACAAGTTGAAGAAGAGAAAAAAATGAAAACTCGTTCTTACAACAATTTCGTGGCTCCTTGTGTGTCATATGCTCAAATGGCCGGTGCTCCTAATGTTGACGTCCGGCGCCGTGCTTCCTCGGAATGAGGGAAGAGCGTGGAGGTTAATTAAATTAAAATAATTTTATTTCATTTTCTTGATCAAATTTCTTTTTAAATTCTTTTATTCTTCGAATTACTTTTATAAATTCTCAACTCAAATTAACTGATAAAACAAACTTAAAGTCAACTCTAAACTCTTTTTTCCGAACTCCTCTCGTTCGGAACTGAAAAATTTTCTATTTCTATTTTTTCTTTTTGTGACTTTTCACATCAATCAATTTGGACGAAAATCCAAGTTGCTATGTTTTGAATAAATAAAAAGGTGCAGGTTATTAAGTGTGCTGTAACTGGTAATATTGTGAATGTTTATGAATGGTATGTATTAAGTGAGAATGTAATATATGTTAAGTGAAGTTTTTAAGGATGTGTTAGGAGATTCAGTGTTAAATTTAATAAGGGTAGTATTCTGGAATACAACATCCCACCCTTCTTCGAGAAAGAAAATTATCCTTGAAGAGAATAATTTTCTAGTAACTATAGGTTAGATTAAGATTAATTAAAGGCTTGGATTTTCGTTCAATTACATTACAATGGTTTTCAAAATTAATCTTTCATCAAAGGTTACAATAATCAAAAAGTTCTTAATACTAGAAAATTAATCTATTTACATTATGTATTAACTAAATTTTTCCAATAATCAAAAAGTTCTTAACACTAGAAAAATAGTCCTAAATAGTCTATTTACATTATATATTAACTAAATTTAAATATTTCTCCTTGGAACCTTTTCTTTTCTTATCCAAAAATCATTATTACTTATTATATTAATTATATAGTATTAATATTATTGTTTCAAATTTCTCATTTCCGTATATATATTAATTCCAAAATTTCTAATATATATATTACCAATAAAATTTTCTTTCTTTCCTTTTCCGTTCGAATATATATTAATTCCAAAATTTCCAATACATATTACCTCTAAAATTTTTTTTTTCTTTCGTCCCCCTCATTAACTTTTTTTTTTTTTTTTTTTTTTCGTCATTTCCTACAATTGTTAGATTATTTCATATATATTGAATAATATAACAAAGACCATTTGTTATGTGTTTATCTTTTCCTTAAATTTATGGAAAAGTTTCCAAAACCTTTCTGGGCCTATTACTATGATGATTGAATAAAGATGATTATTACCAAAAATCTTCTTGAAAAATGATCTTAAATAATTTAAATGACGGTGTAACCTTTTATTTTTTTGTATTTTGCATTGGAATAAATTTTTATTGTTGTAAAAAAAGACTTGTAATGTATTTATATAGTTATTCTTTACAATACTTATTTTAGTTAAATTATTATTTTCATTTTTTATTATTTCGTGTTTGAGTAAGTGTTTGTGTTTGTTTTCGTTGTTTAAAATATTTATTGTTTTCGGGTTAGTGTTGTCATTGTCCATAGCTTTAACTGCTGTCGGAACGTCTACCTTTTCAGTCTTACTCACTGCTGATGGATCGTTTAGTTTCTCAGTCTCATTTACTGATTCGTATAGTTCTTCAGGCTTATTACCTGTCAGAACATCTTGGTTCCCAGTCCTATTTGCTGTTTGAACTATTTCTTCAGTTATATCTGCTGTAGAAACATTTAATCCGTCAGTCTTTGCTGCTGAAAAGATTTGTTCATCAGTATTAGCTGCTGAACTGACTTGGGTTTCGAATTTCATTGCAACTATTGGGTCTTCAGTCTTTAACACTGCTGAATTTTCAGTCTTTGTTGCTGAAGTGTCGGGGTTGTCTATTGGGATAGCCGAAATATAACGGATTTTTGGTTGTATATTTTCTGAAATTTCCGAATTTTCAGTCTTTATTACTGCTGAGTTCTCAGTCTTGGTTGCTGAAGTGTCTGGGTAATCAATTGGGATAGCTGAAATATTAAGGATATCAGTCTTTAATACTGCTGAAAATTTCGAATTTTCAGTCTTAGTTGCTGAATTATTTTCCAGAATTGCAGTCTGAATCGGAGTCATTATATTAGGGTTTGGTTTAACTTCTTTTATATTTGTATTTATAGCTTTATTGGAATTAGTCATACTGTTAGGATAATCATAAGCTGGTTCAAGGTAAATTTGGGTAGGAGTTTCATTAAATTGGTCGTTATCTATTTCCGAAGATCTAATGCTGTAAATAGAAAAATTTTGTTTGTCTTCCATCAATTTTGGTTGGCGTCAGGCCTCGTTTTCCGACTCTTGCACCCGAGAAAAGTGAACATTTTGTCTATCGTTTTGTCTATTGGTGGTCCTAGAATTTTCACCAAAACGATTTTCAGAGTTTGTAGGATTATTTCGGAATGGGTTACGCGTTGTTGTACCATGTTGGTAATTTGTTGAAGGCGATCCATTCCTAGATATCTTGTATCTACACTCGTTCTCTGTGTGATTATTCCGTCCACAGAAATTGCAAAAAATGTTATATTCCCTTTTAATGGGTTGTCTATTCGGAAAATAGTTGGATTGCATGTTCCGATAACATGTGTCCTGTGTATGCCCTGACTTACCACAGGTTTGGCAGACTATACGATTGCATGTAGGTTTTTCGTTATATTGATATGACCTGGGAGAGTTGTCCATTCGAGCCGCATGTGACACTACATGTGCAATCGACTGTTTTAAATTGTTTCCCCCATGGACTTTAGCTAGTATCTTTAGCTGTTCGTTGTTTAGTCCATCCTCAAATGTTTGTACGGCCAATTTTTTGTTTTCTTCCATTAAGAATTCCCTAACCACCGCGTCTGCTGTTATTTCACACGTGGCAGTGTTTAGAGTCCTTAGAGCATTCGCGACTCTATCGCCGTATTCCCGGACGGTTTCTCTGTAGCGTTGTTTCAGAGAAATCAACTCATTGTGTGCCGTCGACCGAGATTGCTCCTCTTTATATTCCGATTCTAATTTTTCTTTTAAATCCTCCCACTTAGCGATTTGGCTATACCTAATCAGATCGTAAGCATAACCCTCTAATCTATTTTTGACTAGCTCTAAAAATGTCTCGTATATATCCGGGTCTGCCTCCTTTATGGATCTAAATAAAACGTCTGCCCCGGAAATAAATTTACCTAAGTCGCACGGTTTCCCATCGAAGGTAGGGACGATTCTGAAAACATCAGAAATTCCGACAGAAAGAGCCATTTCAGGGGGTTTAATGTGTATCGGTTGATAGTGGATTTGTTCTTCCCCCTGCCTAGCCGCCTGTCTCGTGTAATATGGACTTGTAATAGTGAAAATTTAAAATAAAAGGCGAAAATTCGTTATCAATTCTTAAAAATATGGTTAACTTAAAATACGGTTATGGAAAAATTGGCCTTTCTTTTTGTTATTCAATATATATATATAGGAAAGAAAAATAAATTGGTACCAAAACTGAAAAGAAAGAAAATTTTCGACGCGAAAGAAACGGAAATGTCATCGAAATACTGAAATGAGAATTTTCAAAGAATATAGATAGAAATTTCTATCCAAAAAAAATTTTTTTTTGTGAAAAGGAGAGCTTCCAATTAGAAAATATTCCTAAAAAAAGTAGAGAGAAAAGTCGCTATTAAAAAAAATTCTTACTCTACTAAATGTTGTCGTTGTACTGTTGATAGCAGTCTTGAGTGTTGCTGTTTTTTTTTTTTTTTCTTCAGTTTTCCTTAGTTGTTTCCTTTGTGTGGTTCTTTTTCTTTTTAGATTTTTTTTTCTCTTTGACGCCAGGCAGACTTCACGTCCTAAAGTTGATGGCTCATCCTGGTCTTCGCTGCTTTCCTTTTTTTTTCTTTTTATTTCGTTGTTTTATGTCGGGGTTTTTTTTTCTTCTTATTTTGGTTTGGTTATTTCTCCTGTTTTTTTTTCTCTTTTCTTCTTGAAAAATTTTTTTTCTTCTTCTTATTTGGTTATTTCTCTTGTGTTCTCTTTTCTTCTTATAATCAATTTTTTTTGTTGTTTTAAATTTTTGTTTACTTTGTTTTTCGTTGTTCTATGTTTACTTTTTTTTCGTTGTTTTATGTCGGGGTTTTTTTTTCTTATTTTTTTTCTTGAAAAAAAAAAATTTTTTTTTCTTCTTATGTTTTGGTTATTTCTCTTGTGTTTTTTCTTCTCTCTTCTTTGTTTTTTCTTGAAAAAATTTTTTTTTCTTACAAAAAAATTTTTTTTTTTTTGTTGTTTTTAAATTTTGTTTTCTGTTTCGGGATCCCGTTATCTGGGCATCCCACCGCTGCCACCAGTGTTGACGTCCGGCGCCGTGCTTCCTCGGAATGAGGGAAGAGCGTGGAGGTTAATTAAATTAAAATAATTTTATTTCATTTTCTTGATCAAATTTCTTTTTAAATTCTTTTATTCTTCGAATTACTTTTATAAATTCTCAACTCAAATTAACTGATAAAACAAACTTAAAGTCAACTCTAAACTCTTTTTTCCGAACTCCTCTCGTTCGGAACTGAAAAATTTTCTATTTCTATTTTTTCTTTTTGTGACTTTTCACATCAATCAATTTGGACGAAAATCCAAGTTGCTATGTTTTGAATAAATAAAAAGGTGCAGGTTATTAAGTGTGCTGTAACTGGTAATATTGTGAATGTTTATGAATGGTATGTATTAAGTGAGAATGTAATATATGTTAAGTGACGTTTTTAAGGATGTGTTAGGAGATTCAGTGTTAAATTTAATAAGGGTAGTATTCTGGAATACAACACTAAGCAGACAGCATCCATGGAACATACATATAATAATGGCAGAGTGCCTGCACCAGAGGCACATTCAGAAATAATAACAATGTTATTAACCATGCAAGGACAATTTGCCGAATTTCAAAAAACACTGACTGAACAAAGAGCACGAGTAGATACTCTCTATTCAACCCTGTTCTCAAATAACTCTCCACATCAAAATCTTCAACCCTCCGTCTGAACTTAACCTAAAAATTATAGCTGTGAATGTAAATTCACTAATCCACATCGAAAGAAGGGATAATTTAGGCAATCTGCTCCAAGTCGAATGCCCAGATGTGCTCTTGCCTAGCGAAACTAAGCTAAACCAAACGCACAAAATGGGCTACAAAAATTATAACATAATTAGACGAGATCGACCACACTCTACTCGAGGGGGTGGAGACGCTATCTTAGTTAAGAAAGGTCTTCACCATAAGGTCGTTTACAGCACGGAAGTACACAAATTCCAGGTGCTAGAGGCATGCATTATAGATATTCCTCTAAAAAGTCAAAGGCATCTATATATAGTCGCTGCTTACGCTCCTGAATCTGTTCAAGGTACCCAATTTATCAGTGAAATCGATACGCTTTTCCGAAGTCTCAAGTTAGATTTGGAAAACAACTACTTTTTAATGGCAGGTGATTTTAACTCCAAGCACAGTGCCTGGGGCAATCTGACATCGAACACCAGAGGCAATGCCTTGTTTGATTGGCGGCAAACAAATGCGATCGAGCATAAACTAGAATTGTACGCTACAAGTACACCGTCTTATCCAAGAGGTAACTCCTTCCTGGATTTACTTATGACAGATGATCGAATTCAGTTACCAGATACCGAGGTAACTACTCGAAATTGTCTTCTCACAATTGAGTACGATAGTGATCATTACGGACTTGGAGCCGTAATACACGTGCCAAACGAGTACCATCTACTTGAGCAGTACGACCAGGTACACTCTTTCGATTTCCGAAAAGCACATTGGTCGCGTTTCGATCGTATAGTAAAAAGAGAAATACGCAACATTGGCATAGACCCACCGACTAATAGAAACCTTCGTAATGATGAAATCGATCATTATCTCCTAACTATGAACGATATTGTTACCAACACAATGAATCGTTCCATCTCCAAAGTAGCTCATATGGATGGCTACACCCACCGATACAGAAATGCAACTATCGATGCTTTGTATAGGCAAAAGAGCACCCTGCTATCAAAGCTGAAATTGTGCTATAGGCAGTTCAGTGACCCAAATAGCAATGAAATCAAAACAATCAAGTCCTTGATTAAAAATCTTCAAAAACTGATCCGGTATAATTACCGAGCAGTAATAAATGACGAGTGGAGCAACAGAATTCGAGCTGTTCAAGCGAACGGAACGAACATGTTTTCACAAATCAAGAAAATATGTCGAAGAAAAGATCATAATGACATTCCCTGTCTCCGATTTCCACGGACTCCCGAGAATTGTCAGATAATGCTGAACGCTGGGCTCACCTCAGAGCACATCAACTCCAATGATGAAGGAATAGTAGTCGAAGATCCGCAAAAGAAAGCGATTTCAATTGCAGCCTGTTTCGAAGCAGTGTACAGAGTTAACGAATCAGTTCATGCTAATACTGAAATTGAAAGCAATGCCCGTCAAAGACATTGCTCGGTGCGCAATCAACTTCACAACTAGCGATCCGAAAACCATAGTTTCATCACATTCGGCGAAAATAATAGAGCGGATTCTCCCGTCAGAAATGAAAATACAAATATGTTTGTGCGCAAGGATGAACTTAGAAACACACTTAGCTCAATAAAAAATAAGAAATCATCTGGAATAGATAGCATTCCAAATGTGGTTCTAAGGCGCTTGCCTCGCGAAGCAGTGAACATATACACTACTTTGTTTAACAACGCTCTAAACAATGCACACTATCCAACCCATTGGAAGACTGCAGTAGTCCACCCTATCCCCAAAAAGGGTAAGGATAAGAACCAGCTAATCCAGCTAATCTGCGCTCGATCAGCCTGCTTCCCAACATCAGCAAGGTATTCGAAAAAATTATAAACAAAGCACTGATAGGTTGGTGTGATGAAAACGATATCATCCCCAACAACCAGTTTGGCTTTCGGGCGCGGATGATACAGTGCATGCAACGACGAAACTTGTTTCCGATATACAGTGGAACGAGGCAAAGCGACAATGTACAGGCGCCTGGTTGGTTGACTTTGAAAAGGCTTTCGACACCGTATGGTTAGAAGGACTTGTCTATAAGTTAACAAGCCTGGGTATGCCGCAATATCTGCATGATATGATAATGGACAAACATTTTGTGGTGAAATGCGGGGACATACTCTCCAACAAGACCTTCCAAATTAAAAAAGGCTTACAGCAGGGAGTTGTGAATTCTCCCATTCTATTCAATATTTACACTAGTGATCTAGTGAGTTCTCTCGAAAACGCCATTGCGTACGCCGATGACATAGTGGTGTACAGAACAGGAGTAAAAATAGACGTCATCAATAGGCACCTTCAAGATGACTTCAACAAAATAAAACAATTTTGCGACGACTGGAAATTAAAGATTAATTTCCAGAAGACCGAGACTATCCTTTTCAGAACACCCCTATCCAGGGCCTCGAGGGATACAAAATACAACTGGAAACACTTTTCTCTTGTAGGTAACAATAACCTTCCACTGCAAGTGAAAACTGTAGTTAGATACCTTGGTATCTGGCTAGACCAGTATTTATATTTTGACAAGCACGTAGCAGCGTTCCTCTCCGCAGCTAAAAGCGCATATTCTATGACAAGAAGTCTATTCCGGAGTAGTTTTCTTGACCCCAGAGTCAAAATAATGTCGTACTCGGCATTCATCCGACCAGTTTTGATTTATGGCTGTCCAGTGTGGCATGATATATCTCCACTTTATATGGAGAAGTTTCGTGTGTTCGAACGGCAGTGTTTGCGTTCCTGCCTCGGAGTTTATAGAACACCAGAGTCACAATACAAAAAATTCTATCCCAACAAAATCCTGTATAACAAATCAGGGTTAAATAGGATAGACAATTTCATAATTAAAATTATTCGTGGTCACACAGCAAGGGCAATGTGCAGTGACAATAATCTTATCTCGGGAGCATTCTATCCCAGTGATATGTATCTGGAGAATACCCTCCAGAATGGGTTTATTCCCCCAGAAGCGTTGCCTTTCTTGGATCAAAAGGGCCTTATCCAAGACGTGCATGGAGTCCCGATTATTTACCACGCTTTCCGTGGTGCCAGGGACAAACGAATTCTCCATGATAGTGATATTTCCAATGCCCCAGACCGCATGCGTTTTAGCACGGCGATCAGTGAAAGAGATAAATCAGCCAAAGATCGAACATTAGTAATCATGTATTTTGTTTTGTCTTCATTTATTTCTAGGCCCACCTCTTCTGCCGATTGCATGATGATTTCACAGTTTTTACTTACAGTTTATAGATTATCGCCCAAATCGTAGATGTCATCCGCATACGCGAGCAC
The DNA here is from genome assembly GCA_963931805.1 of Microdon myrmicae. Taxonomy (NCBI): domain Eukaryota; kingdom Metazoa; phylum Arthropoda; class Insecta; order Diptera; family Syrphidae; genus Microdon; species Microdon myrmicae. The sequence goes on from OZ007502.1 coordinate 65,947,475, forward strand.
TTGTGTGACGCCGTTCAGGGCTGATCCGGTCATGTTGTCGTTTTGTACGTTTCTGATGGCATACTCGAGCATAAGGTTAAAAAGACATGGTGAAAGGCCATCCCCTTGTTTTAGTCCGTCCCGGATTTCAAATGATTCTGAGAGGTGGTTTTCTAATCTAACTACTCACTACCTTTATTTTCGTTCATGCAAATTTGAATAAGGGCGGCATATTTTTTCGGGATCCCCAGCTCAACCACAATATGGTAGAGTCTTTGCCTTGCGACTGAGTCGTACTCTTTTTTGAAGTCAACGAACAGTTGGTGAACCGTCTCTCCGTATTCCCACTTCTTTTCCAGCAGTTGCCTTATTGTGAACATCTGGCCGATTGTTGACCGGTTCCGACAGAATCCACATTGGTAGTCTCCCAATATTTCTTCTGCGTACGGAGTGATTCTTGCAGCAGAATCGGTGGTTTAAAGAAAATTGCAGATCATTAAATTGTCACATGGGACAAATTGAAAAAAGGCAGAGACATTCTGCAATGTGTCCGCTGCGTTTGGTCACGCAGCATGGAACTGTGAAATGCAGCACGGTTGCGTAAAATGCGGAAAGGGCCATAGGACAAAAGAATGCCCTCTGGGAAAAGAAAGGGTAGAAGACAAAGCCCTTCTAAAGTGTGCAGTGTGTCGGAATGAGGGACATCCCGCTAATTATCGAGGATGTCCTAAATTCCGAGAAATAACGGCAAGAACTGTGACTCGGCAAAAAAACACCGAGCCAGCTCGTACAACACCAAAGTCCGTAACATCGCAGTGGTCGTACGTACAAGTTGCCTCGGACAGGAGAATAACAAAACAGGCGACAACACTTGTAGCCACAATTACTACCACACAGACTGAAACAACATCACAAGCAGACGTGTTCACAATCTTGCTCAATCTACAGAGACAAATGACACAGCTGCAAAGTCAAATAAACGAGATCTACTCGCACTTCCCCAGCTTATATAAAAAGTCCATATAAACCCTCTAACCAAATCATCAATCAAAGCTCTTGTCGTGAATGTAAATTCACTTAGAAGGACTGAGAGAAGAGACACTCTTTTCAACCTGTTGCAGGATGAAAACCCTGATGAACTTCTTGGGGGAAACAAAGTTAAACCAGACATAAGATAGGGCATAAAAATTACGATATTATACGAGGAGTTCGACCTAACTCCTCACAAGGAGGAGGTGTCGCAATCTTTATTAGAAAAGGAATCCATCATAAAGTTATATATAGTGGCGAAGTGCACAGGTGCCAGGTGATAGAGGCCTCTATCGTACGCATACCCCTTCAGCAAGGAATGGGTTTGTATCTGATTGCGGTCTATGCACCTGAGGAGCACCAACATAATCTATTTATAGCAGAGCTCGAGACCCTCTTTGGATACTTACAACTGCACTTGGACAAAAACTATTTTATCCTAGGAGGGGATATAAACGCCAAGCATGAAAATTGAGGAAATTATATGTCTAATGCCAGAGTAAATCAGTTGGCTGGTTGGTTAGATCAGTTTCATATTCAATATAGAACTGACCTACTAGCTACGGAATATCCATCGTTCCCTAGAGGTAGATTGTACTTAGATACATTGCTTAATGGCTCACGACAGAGAGTACTTAACACCAACAGACGAAACAGAAACTGTTTATGGACAATTAAAAACGACAGTGACCATGTTCATTCACGGCAGAAAGCTTGCGAGGGATCTCGCAGTTTGGAGGAATTCGTGATCCCGCAACCCTACAACTATGGGGCAATGCGAGGGCAACGTTTCACCAGATCAGTAACAACAGAACTTCGATCGCATGACTTTAATCTCCCAATAAACAGAAACTTGAAAAATGACAAAATCGACAAATACATTCAACAAATGTACGAAACCATAAAACGAACAATGGACAAAACAATTCGATGCCCAACTGGCTCGCGCTCTTTCTGGTAAATGGCAAAAACTGTCGGCGGTAAATTCACATCCTCCTCTTTCCCTCCGTTGGTGGCAGACAGCGGGACGTTAGTCACGAATTCAAAGGATAAAGCTAATGTGTTCGCGAATTTATTTTCCGCGAATCCAAACTTCGATCCCGGTCTTTTGGAGCCACCTGTGATCGCGCCGGTACGGTCTTCCATGCGGGATGTGAGATTTCGTCCGCGCACTATTCAACGCATTCTACGTGAACTGGTTTGTAGAAAGGCAACCGGCCCGGACGGAATACCAGCAATAGTCCTTAAGAAATGTGCTCCAGAACTATCGCCTGTTCTTGGCTGACTCTTCCGCTTATCTTATGCACGGTGGACCTTTCCTGCCTGCTGGAAAATCGCTCGAGTTCAGCCAATCCCAAAGACGGGAAAGAAGTGTCTCCCACAAAATTACCGTCCGATAGCATTACTGTCTATTTTATCTAAGGTAATGGAAAAAGTCAATCATACAGAGTTAGTTAAGTATTTGGAGTGCAACGGACTTCTGAATGATCGTCAATACGGATTCCGTGGCAGGTGGTCCACGGGAGACCTTTTGACACTTCTAACCGATATATGGACATCTGCGATTGAACGGCATGGTGAGTCAAGGGTGGTCGCATTGGACATCTCCAAGGCTTTTGACCGCGTCTGGCACGGGGCCTTGCTGAGCAAACTTCGTTGATATGGACTCTCCCAACAGCTTTGCGACTGGACAAGGAGCTTCCTCGAAAATCGATCGATCCGAGTTGTTGTGGACGGCGAGTGTTCGGATCTGTATCCTGTTAATTCGCGGGTGCCCCAGGGTTCTATTTCTTTGCGCCACCCTATTTACTCGTTTGTAATATTTGCATCATATTATGTACTGAAAGGCATTACTAAAAATTAGCATGTTTTTTTATCATACAGAGCTTTCACACACAAGTTCTTAATTATGTTAAGTATTATTTAATTGTTTATTATATATTTATTTATTTTATAGATTTTTATCTGTACTTTTTGATAGCAACATGTTATTATACCAAACAATATTGAGTAAAACGTATAAGCGAACATTTTGATTTGGAATGCCTGAGATGTAATCCAAAAAAAAATTGTGGAAATCGTAGATACTTTTCTTTTTAACGAACCTTAAGAAGGAAAACCCCTTCTTGATGATTTAGTGCAATGACATTCATTTTAGCGTTGAACTTGTCAGGCAGTTTCGATGGTCTATCTTGGTTGGAAGAATAAGTAATGGCTTGCTAGTGAATCATCGTACATCCCCTGAAAAAGAGATCAACACATGAATAAGATTTTGCTATTCTAATGGTTGCTACTCTGCTACTTCAGTGGGTGTTCGAGGCAGCGTGAGTTATATAAGGCGGGTTGAAAAATGGGATTGGTTAATATGCAATCACCGAATGAAGGGTATAACGATTGAAGAGATATGATTAATAAGACGTCAGTAAGTGCACATTACGAAACTACGAGAACAGAACACCTTACCGACTTTATGGTCCATATTGGCTGCATGATTACCATGTTATAAGTCAGGCGAAAAGCGGTGAATAAAAATATACTTGACACAAAATCAATTCTAAAAATTAATATGGGTCATCAATGTCACAAAACGTTTTGAATCTACTTTCTTTTCTAGTTCTCATATCTAATGTCTTTGATATAAATGAATTTAAAAACATTATTCCAATATCACACAGCAAACGATGTAAACGAAAAAACTCCTGATCACGAGTAATCAGTAAAATTGAAATATTCATCATTCCTCTCCTTGTTTTCATGGGTCAGTAATTGAAAATGTGAATAATATCATTCCCTTGAAGCAGTGAATTATACGAAATTCAATCGAACCACATTATTTATACGTTGCGTTGTGGGTAGTTATGTAGATATATATCTTTCAATTAAGCTATTGTACAATATAATTTCCATAACTTCGATGGTTTTGGTAGAACTTGGTTGCAATGATTTTTTTATCCCTCAAATGAGCTTCATGTAAAAATAGATTTTCGTTTAACCTTCCAAGTACGCAAACGTATGTTGTGCTGAATATTAACAAGCCACTGACACGACCACCTACCGTTCTTAGGAAGTAGAAAATTAGAGCTTCCTCGAAACATCTATTCCCCATAAATTGAATATGCATAATAAATCCAATTCCACCGCTAGAGAAAAACACCAATTTGAATGGGTTTTCCGAGCCATTGAATTCATTACAACTCAAAATGAGCAAACGAAAGGAGGCCGCCGGCGCCAGGACGAGCTCTACCACAACATTCCAGCAAAATGTGAAAATAATCCAAGGCATGTGAATTCTCTTCCTCTGTCCTGTTGCCGCTGTTCTATTTTTTATTTTGTTAAACTTTCTGCGTAGAACCAACATGTATTTAAGTATATTTGCATTTTCTATCCTTCCAGAGCGTATACCGTCTGTCTGCTATCGGCTGTGTCCTGGCTTTTAGGGAATTTTTGTATGCGCAGTGGGTGCATTATCCTCATGAATACCAATTTTTATGCTATATCTGCCAAAACACCACAGAACTGCATAATATTTACGGCCGCGAGTGGATATGAAAATGCAGACTAGATACAGCGTTTTCGGACTTCTTTTGCCGAAAGTTGTTCATTTTCTGGTGAAATAAGACTTGTCGGTGTTGGGATTGAAACCTGTAACGGAAACCCATTTACTGCGCGTTTTAGGTAAAACTTTTTGAATTAGGAAGCACAACTATTTCCGAAAGACATGTGCTTGACATGAGAAGATCAAATTTTTAATCCGAACAAAGTTGGCATCCACTTTAAAAACAGTTCATCATTCGTAAAATGTAAAATGTAAAATGTTCGAACAATGAATGACTTATATTTTTTTCTCATTCAGTGGAATATTTAATTACAATTAAAATATACTAATTGGATTGGTTTAGTAACCTTCTGCAACTACCCAGTTGTTCGTATACAAACGAGACAATGAAAACTTTTCCAAATGTTTGGCTCAAACAAACATTATTCACCAACACAATATTTGATTCCGTAATATAATGAGGGGTCAAAAGCTTATGTAATGTCGTATAAAAGTCCCTGGTTGTAAGTACATCAAATGATGCAGAAAAAATGTACAGTGATGACAGAAAACCAATATATGAGAGCATTAGCTCAGGTAGCGAGTTGAAAGATCATTATGTAGACACGACCGTAGTGTGATGCGTTGGTACTGCGGTTCTAAATTTAGGGTGGATTCCAACGTAACCTTCACTATTTAGTAGCCGTATACTGTAGATCTCAACATCATCAGCATAATCATCGGCACTACAACCGTGATTCAGTCTTGGCCTGTGGCGGTCTTTAATACATTCCCAAAGAACCGCCCATCCTCTTTAAATTAACCACTTCCTCTTACCATACCAAGCCATATGTTAGTACTTACCTGCAATTAGGGGCAGCGTAAGCTCCCCTACAGTATCATACCTGAAAGGAAAACCTACCCGACGGTCTAAATTTCCCATGAACCAGTTCATCTCCTATCGGCTCAGCCTGTCTTCAATTACGATAAACAAACGCTGGCTAGCGTATTTTTGACATAGCTGTAGCCGATATTCTTTCCATAGTGCGCAATTGTATATCGCGCCTATACCCTTAGGTTCGCGACAGTCGCGATAATTTCCCGTTATCGGCTATCAACCGATCATGCATTTAGGCATGGATATGAACATTATTTAGGTAACCGTACCCATGCCATGCCTACGATGACCTGCCTGAAAACATAAAGTAAACATACAGTATCTCCCTGTGTGCGTTTTACTTACCCGCATATTAATCAAACATATAGCCATCCAGCCTGATCCTTTGCCGCCGTCGCCGAGGTTTCTGCTGACTTATGCCAACAAAATAATTTGCCTCCTTGTGCACCGGAGCCATACGGCTAGATTAGATATTGTCTACATCGGTGTTTCCAAGGAATCTTAGGCAAATACTATGACGACCCCTTTGTATCATAGGCAAATCATATACATCATGTGTGCCACCATTTGATCTGTAAAGTAGCGTTGTTGTTTACTTTGAAACAAAAATCTATTTCGATCCCTGGCATATATCATCAACGATGTATGGGTACATCGCCGCAGCCCCCGATGATCGTGTGTTTGTGTAATCAGGTGTCCACCGATCATCGTTTTCATCGAAGGGCAACGTACTTGTCCTATACGGACACATATAGAAACCTCCCCTATCGATGCAATTCGCGGCCATCGAATCTGATGGATGTGAATTGCATCGTTGAGTCAGATTTCATATCCCTAAGCGTGCGCACTTACGTTTTATTGGAGTCCCCAGAGGAGTCAAAAAAGAAATCATCACGGGAGTTGAGAGTTTTCGTACCGTCTATGTGTGTCGTTGGTTTATTATCGCGCAACGTCGTTAGTTAAATTCAAATTATTTAAATTCCAATAGTAGCCAGTGTTATGGAGACCAAGTGATAATATGAGACACCTCCCGACAGTTCTATAGTTCTTTAATCATTTCCGTAACTTTGTTTTGTTTTATTCTAAAGTATTGTTGCTGCATCTCAGTATACATCTATGTGATTTTAAGAGAGTGAACATTGTAAGCAAAAATAATATCTAAAGAAACTGTGTCATCAAAAGATCAATTAAAGGGACATTAAAATTAATTCATTTGCTTTTGGACTTCGTCGACTTTATACGTTGGGTATTAAGTGAATCTGTGCCCATGATCGGCACCACTACTTACTAACCCCATAGGCCTTATTTAGCAAGTAAAATTTGTTAAATTTTCCATAATAATTTGTTTTTCCGGGCAAGGCTATAAGCCTTGCGCCATATACTGTAGACCTACTGCCGCTAAATGATGATTGTTGTGTCCTGTGTGGTGGCGTGTGGTAAGTCGACGGTAATGCTGATTCGAATTTCAGGCGTAAGAAAAGGAAACTCAGTGATCTTCCCTTAATTCATGAATTATATTGATATTTATTTCGTACAAAACCGTGTTTCGTCCTGTGTAGCCAGATAAGGGGTGCAGAAATGTTATAAAATCACAAACATACCAGAATCACCCCATAACGCAGATATGAATTCAGTCGAAAAGGTTTAGGTGAATTATTCCTCGCAGTGTGTCGAACCCAATGACTGATGAATTCTTCTTCACTTCTTTTTCCTTCGGACGTTATTCCTTGGTTCCATGCACTTGTATGAGATATATCTTTGTCGTGCGCCAGCATGGGCACTGGTTCTACTAAGATACCCTAACACGGGTTCACTATCACCCATCGAAAACTGTTCACCAAATAATCAACGAAACACCGCATGAGACACTGAATAACCAAGCAACGATCACCAAATTTATTGTTCACCGCCAGAAATGATCGGCACCACCAGAAATGAAACACGCCGTATGTCTATTGTGATAAATGCTCTTTTACTTTATTTGGTCTTTGTTATTTTTATTTCGGTTCCTATACAAGGAATTGTTTTATTGTTCGACACTAACATGTTTGTCATAATGCTGTTTGAGAGATATTTAACACTATTTCAACTGGGTTTAGGCTTTTAGGTGTTGCACTGTGGTGGTTCCGCCAAACCCCACTGCTTACTTACCTGAAGAACCCCCATCCCTACAACCCAATCTGAATAAGTTCGCTAATGCAATCGCATTAGCACCTTAAATGCTTCACGCATCAAATAAATCAAATTTATTTATCTAAAAGTCCCTGTAAAGAATCCTTACCTTTCATGCATCCCTTCGCATACAAATTCCCTGTAAGAATTCTTTCCTAACTTATCAGGGATTCCAAAACCAATGCGGCAACTTCGGTGCCAAGCAAATCCCCCTAGACGAATTCCTGGAAACAAAATGATTTGGTTTACATACAATGTAACCATCATAACAGGGACCATAAACATTGATGCACATCATTCCTTTTCTTGTTTTCAGATTCGTTCCCATGGCCTGGTGTATGAAAAAAACCAATGTGATCTTCACTCACACATACACATACATTACCAAGTCCTTCTTCCTTGTTTTCACCACGAGAGAAACACGTTCTCTCTCGGGAAAACTCGCCCCATTAGCGACTCGCCTCTGCATGAGCCGTTTATTGTGGAGTCTAATTCCATCTGCCGACCACGCCGGTCGCGCGAAATCCCGCTCCCCGTCGGCTGCGGAGATGCGTAAATTCCTGGGTCTCAACGAGTTGCAACGAATCGTCCATATGAATTGATTGTGTTTTGTGTAATAAAGTCCCCGTCACCTCGCCATATGTTATGTGCCTCACGACCTAAATATAGAGATTCAACCTACGATAAGTTATAAATCCATTAAATAAATTCAAAAGCAATAGCCGAGTGATGAAATAAAAGTACTTGACAACTTATAACTAGTGTTTTATTTATAGATTTTTCCTCCTGAGCGTTCGTTTTATTTTCTCCTGCCTTTCGGTGAGCAGTTTTCGTGTGTGCTTTCACATAATGTTTAGCGGAACATTTTTAAGAACTTCCATTTAGCAGCGAGTGGATTGAATGGTAGAATCTACGTCCATGCCGGCGCACAGACTGTCCTCGCCACAGTACTCTATTTTAACTTCAGAATAGATTCACGGCGCTGTTTATGGGTTAATCACTGGGTAAGCGAAATGGAGGTAACTAAAAGAAACTCGACTGCGTAAGGGAAAAAAATCGACTCCTGAGTGTGCACACGCTACGGGGGTTGAAAGAAAAACTCCGGTGATGTGCGTTCGCACTGGTGATTGAATTGCGACTCAGCGAGGGTTGAATTCCGACTTTTGATTCAACCCTCAGTTCGAGGTGAGTTTGGTGGTGTTTTTTTGTTTGAGGAAATGAAATTTTCCTTTTGGCCAGTGCCGAATGGAAGAAGATCTCTCCGGTTGATCTTAGCGAGAGTGCTAATAGATCGTTGTGTACCCATGCAGCGAAGATCATGGGAAACGAAATCGAGAAAAGAGAAGATAACAAAGGACATTATTTATGGCATAGATGCATGGTCCAGCTGCGTAAATATACCGCAATGCAATTAGGTAAAAGATGCTAAGAGAAATTTGTGTACACAATGGGTGATTGTGTACCATATCCTGCTGAACGTAAGGGATCGAATTTTTGTATGCATGTTTATATGCGGAAGAATTCGATTTATGGCCACTAGACGCTAGATGCGTATATTTGCTTTTGTCGCTTGCATGCAGATAAACCAGGATAATCTACTATGCACGTGTGGCAGAATTCGTTGGCAGACAGATATGTTTTGATTTATGGTGGTTACTTGGTACGGTAACCAAATGTTTTCTTTTAAGGGAAATGCTGAGATGCCTTGCTGTTGTACAGAATTCTTTCAGAGAATTTTGCAGATGCATTGGATGGGTGGATGATGCGAATTCTTTGCAGGGAATTTTAGGGTATGCATTAGATATCCTTGAAACTTTTGCAGGTGCTAATGCAATTGCATTAGCGAAAAACAGTGGGGTTTAAGAGCTTCAGGACAGGAAGCTTTTGAGGTAATTGGGAAGGTAAGTACTGGCGTCAGTGGAGCCGCCACACACTGATCAAACGGGTGGAGTTGGAAGTTGTTACCGAAAGTTAATTGACGCTTACCTTGAATCACTGTATGTTGCGCTCACTTCGTTATACTCCTTTGATTATTTCTGACGTTTTCCACTCGTGCCGTAAAGCCGTGCATTCAATTTTCGGATGGTTGAATGGAGCCTTGAAGCAGAAACTTTTAATTGAGTCTTCACAACTTTGTTTTACGGAACCATTCTCCGCGTTGAATTGTCTCTAACCTCGACTGGTCTTTTTCTTCCTTTGTTTTTGGGCGTGAATTATTATATTTTTGGCACGTTTGGTTCACCCCACCAAGCTCCGAGTTGAATTGTCCTTTACTTCGATCAGTCCTTTCTTTCTTTTTTACGTGTAGATTCGATTTCTACGTTTTTGTGCGGCTTCTCGATTTCTTTGTTCGACCTTTGGATTTTTTCGGTTTTCCAACCACTTCTCGTTTTTTTTTTCTACCACATTTTTGATCCTCTTCTCCCTAGGGCCTCTTACGATGCTCTTGGTTCAAGAGCAGTGCTATTGTACTGTTCTCTTGAATTTGCCCTATTAGGTGTTACAGCTCGGTGTGGACAAAGCTGAGCTACTCGGTTGTGAAACACGCTAACACCTCTGGTGTAGAAAGTGGAGAGTTATTTAAATGAATTCATTACAATGCGTACCCTCATTATAATTTGTTGAGTCGCGCAACAATGGTTGTATCTTCAACATTTAATAATCAGATCATTTTAACGATACGGAAACTGCGACGTAACATTTAAGATTTATTGAGATATTTAGCCCCAATTTACAAAGCGTGTATTCATACTAAAGTGCTTCAGTGGAAGTCAAAAGCAGTTGCCTCGAAAGTCTCGAAGACTTTTTCATCGTGTCTCACACTTTACTAAGTAGGTTTCCTTTCCATGTACTTTACCCAATAACTTGGACATCATTTGGATGAAAATGGTGCTAAATAGGGAACATAAGACAATAATTATCTACCAACTTCTACTATAAAATAATAGTATACCAAACGCCAAAAGAAGTTGGGACTTATTCATAGAGGAAGCATATTTTCATGTCACGCGTACACGTACCTAAACCCCTTTCAGATACAATTGTAAGGGACCTACTGGGAATTAGGCCAGCAACAAATAGGGGTATACTCCATTATGTGAAGCATTATTCATTTCCCACTGGTGTGTGTACTCTAATTCATACATTCTTTGTTTTACAAATTGATGCGCCCCCTACATGGCATAATTTCGACCGCTTCGCACCTTTTCCGAAAGCATTTGTGTACAGTAATTTACTTACACGCAAAGGGATCTCATTTCACGTAACGCTTGTAATTAACTGAATTTAAATATAATTGGAAGACTAGCACATATAATGTCGAAGCCACTGAGGAAAGCCGAAGTTTTTAACGATTTAGGAACAAAGACTGGCAAGAATATGGAGACCTAATTAAAATGATTATAAATTGGCTTATTAACGGAAGAGGTCACGTCGGATGGAAATCAAATTTATTCTGGCTTTTTCCTGATTATCCTTTTTCAGTTAATAAAACAAAAAACAAAACGTGCAGGGAGTTATGAGCATAGTCCTCACATAGCATTGGAGAAGGTAATGATGGGGTAGGGAGTTACATTCGAACGCCCTCAACGGAATGAGGCATTATTTAGTACAAGGTTATTACTACCTGAATGCAGACGAATTAAATTCAGGTACAGAAAAACGTACACCAAGTATACTTACTACTTCTCGTGGTCCTTTTTATAAAGCAGACAGAAAATTGTCATTTTACATCACAAATTCTAAGCCGCAATTCGCCAGGTACAACGTTGGAAAATAAGTGGCCGGAAGGGCCCTAATCCACTTTCATCCCCATACACTGTGCTACTCAATTAGTTAAAATAATGTCATAAACTACAAGTCCCACACCTGTGATGTTATTTCTGTGTAATCTAAAAGCGGACCTATGGAGGATGAACTTTTCTGGTTTTTGTTCTTCAAGGTCGAGCTTTTTTATTGAATGTTGTCCTTGTAGTTTAGAAATTACGTTCTCTGATGTACATTTTTATTGCGATGAGGATTTAAAAGAGAGATAGTGAAAATGAAATTTTGTTATTTTTGCACCTGCGGCGCGGCGGCTGTATCTGTCATCATGATCATCGGCACTACAACCGGGAACCGGTCGTGGCCTTATTTAGCAAGTCCTGAGGCTTGTTAAATTTTCCATAATGATTTGTTTTTTCCGGGCAAGATCATTAGTCTTGCGCCAGGGCTGTATCTGTCACCAGACTTAAAAATTCATACATAGAAATATCTAAAGGCTAATCTCCTACATAGAGTTTTATGAAAAAATAAATGGAATTGACGGATATCTTTTGACGCGTCCAGAAATTTGAGGGGCAACTACCACAAAACTGGGAATAGGCACTTATTTATATTGGTTGAGAAAACATCACAATGGCGTCTAATCGAGTAATCAAGTCAAGAAGATTTTTTTTATTAATTCTTTTTTTTTTTTTTTTTTTTTTTTTTTTTTTTTATTAGACTTCTCTCGGGAGAGGCGAACCTATAGGGAAGGGAGTTCCACAGCTTCCCCGCTCTGTAGCCGAACGAGTTCTGATGTAGGGATTTTCGCACCGTCGGGAGATGAACCACAAACGGGTGCGATCCGTCGGATTGTCTTGTGGAGCGCATATAAGCCGAATTGCGCGGAACAATACCACGAATCTCCGAAGAACAGCACCCGTGATAATATCTGTAAAACAGACAGAGGTCGGCTACGCGCCTTCGATGTGATAACGACTGTAGTCCCGACGTCAGCGCCGAGTCCCCGATCCGGCGGATCGCTCGTCTCTGTATGCTCTCAAGTAGGTCGAGGATATGTTTAGGAGCCGAGCTCCAAACATGAGAGCAATATTTGAATTGAATGATTTTTCCTTTGTAGTAAATATAAGAAAAACGCAATATCTATTACAGACAGATTATGGATTGATAGTTTTCAGGGACTCAGGGGCATGATTGCTATACCGGGGTAAAACTGATGCTCATCAATTATCGACCTCATCCATTATCGACCTCACCATTATCAACCTCACCATTATCGTTCATCCATTATTGAGCTCGGCAATAACCCCACGTCGAGCCAGTGTTGGTCGTATGTGCTATATTACTGCAATGGCCCGAGAGTTTCGAATGGACCTGGACAACATTCCAGCTTTGAGGAGCAATTTCTCTGTTGTACTTTCCTATTTGTTCAATCACAAGCCAACAGTGCTTTCCTGAAGTAGCAGCGCTAGAGAATGCGTTTATTATCTTGCTGAATAGAAGTTTCACAAAATTACGTTAATCTTAAATATATTCCATAATACAAAATTCGCCGCGAACACGTTCTTATTTAAAAAAAAAAAAACCAAAAAGAAAAATCTGATGGCGATATTATTTTAATTATTTTTCCCTTCATAGATGTACATCCGTTATTCTCCGGCATTTTAAATAAAGTGTTCAAACCTTGGTGGTCATTTTGCCAACACCCTGGACTCTTCGCCATCTCCCACCCATCCCTGTGAGTAGAGCCTTAGCATTTTTTTTTTTACATTTCTCTCAGGAGAGGCACCGACATGGCGCCCTGAGATGCCACCAAATAATTGCTGCAGGTCTCTTTGAACACCTGCAGGTTTTAACGCTCCGGAAACACGCACGAGGAGGGAATTTCACATTCCACAACAATCCCGCTCTGTAACGGAAAGCGTTCTAATGCAGAGATATTCACGCCATCGGGAGATGAACCGCAAACTGGTGCTATCTGTCGGATTGTCTTGTAGAGCTCATGTAAGCCGAATTGCATGGAACAATACCACGATTCTCCGAAGAATAGTACCGGCGATAATATATGTAAAACAGACAAAGGTCAGCTACGCGCCTTCGAGGTGAGAGCGACTGTAGTCTCGGCGTCAGAGCCGTGTTCCCGATCGGGCGGATCGCTCGTTTCTGTATGATCTCAAGTAGGTCGAGGGTGTGTTTAGGAGTAGAGCTCCAAACACGGGAGCAATATTTAACCGCGGATCTAACCTTGGATTTGTGCAGGAGAAAAAGATGGGCCGGAGTAAATTATTTGTTGGCTCTAGGCGATGTTCGCCTCGTTTTTATGCCACGGTACATTTGTAGCGTCTCTAACAGATACACACACGGTACACAAGCGAATAGTGAAGAACACCGAACGAAAATCGAATAAGAAAATACATCGGAGCCGTATACCATAGCGATAATATAACAATTCACATCAGTGGAATATACTTGAATTTAAAAATCGAATTCTAAACACGCCCAATAGCCTGATGTGTTACGCTTAGGTTCAATTTTTGGTGATTCTAACTGTCATAGCGTCAATTCGAATCACACGTTCTTCACTATCATTCCAAACGCTATACATACCCACCCACCGCTGAGTAATCTCATGCTTTCTCTAGATTTCAGGGCCCGACCATTCGTGATCAGTTTTGAAACTGTGAGTGGTGTATATTGTGTCTTCGTTGCATTGAATTTGGCGAGATTGGCCTTTCCCCACTTCAGGACCTTATCCAGATCCCGATTCAGAGAGTCGATCTAGCTACATCTCAACGTTGATGAACTTGTAGGGTGTCGCTTTGCACCTACACGGGCGCGGTTTCAGCAAAACACCCCCTGTTTCGCACTGCCACAATTCTCCGACGAAGGATGAAACAAATAAAGGAACTCCAGTAGTTTTTGGTTCATATAAAGTTTTTATTTCGGATAACTGCGATTCACTTACTTTATATATTTCTTTTTAGGATTCACATAAAGTTTCTTTATTTCGACATTTATTACATCAATACTCCACCGAACATTTATTACATCAATACTCCACCGAACATTTATTACATCAATACTCCACGGAACATTTATTACGTCAATACTCCACCGAACATTTATTACATCAATACTCCACCGAGCATTTATTACATCAATACTCCACCAACTAATCAGCGGGTCACTCGAAAAAAGAGGAAACAATCCTACTATAATCCGCAAAACTAAACACTCTGTTGCCCGTTGACTCCAACAAATCATGTATGTGAAGCAAAAATAAGGTCGGAGCCAAAATAGAACCTTGTGGCACCCCCGAATTATCAGGATACAGATCCGAACACTGAACGTCCCAACCCGGATCGATCGATTTTCGAGAAAGCTCTTCGCCCAGTCGCAAAACTGCTGGGAAACTTCATATGAACGAAGTTTCAGCAATGCCCCGTGCCAGATGCGGTCAAAATCCTTGGAGATATCCAAAGCGACCACCCTCGACTCACCATGCCGCTCGATCGCAGATGCCCATATATCGGTTATAAGAGTCAAAAGGTCTCCCGTGGACCACCTGCCACGGAATCCGTATTGACGATCATCCAGAAGTCCGTTGCACTTCAAATACATAATTAACTCGGCATTGATGACCTTTTCCATCACCTTAGATAACATACTGGTATTTGGATACACAGTGACCGAATGTGGACGTGTTTTCAGTTCGGAGGTTGGGCTAAATTAAAAAGTTGCTTTTGTTAGTCGCTCGTGTTTAAAATATAAAGACAATTTACAAATAAATTCCAATGATAAAAACATTCAAAACATAATTAATATATATACATACATACATACATATATATATATATATATATATATATATATATATATATATATATATATATATATATATATATATATATATATATGTGTGTATATGTATATTGTGACGCATATGACAATCAGTACTAGAATATTCTAGAAAGTCCAAAACAAAGTACTAGAATATTCTAGAAAGTACTGGAAATCTGGAGACTATGAACCGTAGAAAATTCGAGACCATGGAACGGACGGAAACGAAACGCCGAATCAGAATGAGGAAACGTTATAAATACGTAACACGCAGAGTAAGAAGTAAGCAGTGAGAAAGCGATAAGTAAGGAAGCGACAAGTAAAATAAGAAGTAAGAAGTAAGCAGTAAAAAACGCGATAAGTACGGAAGCGATAAGTCAAGAAATCGTTAAGTGTACGGTAAAAGTAACGTGTTCTTGAAACGAAAAAAGGTAACCGAAATCGCGAACGGCACTTTCTTCAGCAACGTCCCAAAAACTTCGCCTTAGCGGACTGTATTTTCCGGCACTGGCCGGCAAACGATGATTTCTTCTAACTTAGAGGGATTGCACCTCCAGAGCCGGACTCTTCTCTGGATTGGTGGGCGTTGTTGTCTTGCCCAGTACAGTTCCCTGATAACAAAGTGGAAATGCGACCCAGAAAGAATATCGACCAATAATGTGTCGCAGGAATTTGCTTGATTTTCTCTTGAGTGGTTTTGGTTGGCCGTTGTGCTGAGTGCTTGTGCGCCGATGCTGAGTGCTTGTGTGCTGATGCTGATCGCATCGCCAACATGACGGTTGTTATTAACGAACTAATAAAGTGTTATATCAATTCAAAATCGATTTAACGGCTCTTATGTATTAAAAATAATTAATCCAGCGAACCCTAAGCTCGCTACAATATATACATATATATACAATCAAATAAAAGAGAACGAAGCCGTGAAAAGGGAAAACAGTAACATGATGTGTTTCGTGTCCTTATCCAAAGAAACATTCATAACATTCCTAAAAACAACATTTTCCTACATGCAATACTCACATTTTTAAATCACATCATCCCTTACAACAGAGAATACTATCCGAGCAATGACATTTTGTAGTCAACACTTTCCGTCGTATTCTAAATACAAAAAAAAAAAATGTCCACCCTACTTCCCTAAACTCGCAGGTGTTCAAATTCCTACCCCAATAGGAATTACAAAATGTTCTGAACGAATACCTGAAGAATGATATTACACACAAAACGACCAACACTTCCCCTAATCCGTCAATTTACCACTTTTTCTCCGTTAGCTAAACGAATTTTTTCCACAGGGATGAAAATTGCGTACCTCATTCCCAAACTTAACGAAATCCGTGGGCGGTGAAGTGGGAGTAAATTGAATCGATAAATAGGCTCACGGATTGGCGAGAAAGAGAGTTGAAAATAAGAAAGTGTGTGTCGGTCAGAAAGAAAGTGCTAGTAAGAAAAAAAAGTTAACACAATTTAATAAATTCAAATTAAAATAAAAAGAAATGTGTTTCTAATAGTTGCGTTGAACTTGTCGTCTTGTGCGTATGTGATCCCAGGGAGATTGTCACCAATTCTAGATATAACAAAAGAAAACAACAAGAAAGGGAACATTGGTCAACGGCGTTTCGGTTGATTTAATGAATTCCGTGTGAAGTTGGTGTGCGGTTAAAGAAAATACTGTCAATTACAATATTGAATTGAATTGTGCTGTATATTTGTATAAAAATAATGATAAATGGATTTTTCGTCAACGCCGATGGTTTCAGAAACACCAGTTGTAAATGTTATCATATTGAATACCTGTTCCTAGTTTCCCGTGAACCAAGATAAATTGACTTCTAACATTTTGACTACAAATCGAACAGTTGAATAGGAAGTTTTAGTGAATTTCGGTGACTTTTGCAGCATAATTTATCAGTGGCAGTGCATTTCCAACAATCTTTAGACTAAACAAGTTCTTCCTTTTTCCAAATTGAACTGGGGCCAAACCACAGACAGCATTGTGTCTTGGCACATATCCAAAAACAACAAGGCACAGGAAGGGCGGCCCAACCAAGTTAGGCGAACATTGGGTTACAAAGGACCCAATGTCTATAAGGAAATAGTGAGTAGCTTTTTCCTTTTCAAAATATTTTAATTGTGTGCAGAGTATACTCAACACAATTGGTATTAAAATTAACATTTAGCAGGAGTGTAAGGTGACTGGCTCTTAATCGGTACTATGCGAGTTCGAGTGCAGGTTTAGGAGAAACTGAATTGCGTAGACGTTCGTACAGAGAAGTGGGTCGCCTTTGTGCTTTTTAATGAAAACAAACTGGAGAGTACCAGCATAAGCACGACGAGGAAAAACACGCAACAACAAACAAAAGAAACAAGGTGCCCCGAAAAATGCAATTGTGACGCGAAGTAATACCGCGAAACTAACGATGGAGAAAAAAGAACAGCAAATGGAGGAGGACAGTGAGCTCCCCTCCCCATCCAACTTTAACTTGTATGGGGCAAATAATGCATTCGCTTCTCTTCCATCCTCAGAATCTGGGGATAAAGAAAAGGAGGTATCCGAACTGGAAACGAAACTTGCGGTTGCGAGAGCACAACTAGAAAAGAGACGCCGGAAGAAAAATGTAGCTACGCTCGAACAGCAAAAAACCATCCAACAATAACAAAGGCCGAAGCCAAAAGTCGACCAACAGCAACAGCAACAGCAACTACCAACGCAACATCGTCCACAGCAACAGCAAGCAGCACAATAGCGTCAAATCAACAATAGCAATAGCAAAATAAAGATGCCACCAATCCTGGCCCTTTGAGTAGGGCATTAGAATGTACTCACAGCTAGGCCGGCTTGTCGTAAGAGGCGACTAAATGGCGAGTGGTAGCTGGGTTCATCTGATAAACCGTAGTTTGACAAAAAATTTGAGCAGATTACATTGGCAAAAAATAGAGCTTTTAGGCAATGGCGCTCCAATCCCACCGATGTTAACAGAACGAATTTTGTTAGAATCAGAAACGCGTGCAACCGGGCTATTGATACCGCGACGAACGCTTACAACGACAGAATGACCAATAAACTCCTTCGGTGCCCGACTGGTTCGCGCTCCTTCTGGTCAATGGCAAAAGCTGCCAGTGGTAACTTCGCTTCTTCCTCTTTCCCCCCGGTGGTGGCAGACAGCGGGGCGTTAGTCACGAATTCAAAGGACAAAGCTAATGTGTTCACGAATTTATTTTCCGCGAATTCAAACCTTGATCCCGGTCCTTCGGAGCCACCCGTGATCGCGCCGGTACGGTCTTCATTGCGAGATGTGAGATTTCGTCGGCGCACTATTCAACGCATTCTACGTGAACTGGATTGTAGGAAGGCAACCGGCCCGGACAGAATACCAGCAATAGTCCTTAAGAAATGTGCTCCCGAACTACCGTTAGACACTATAGATATTGAGTGTAAGGAATTGGTAAGTCTTTGTAAGCTAGCTATAGGAAGCAATTTTGTAGTTAAAAGACTGGCTGGTAATAGGCATGCCATTCAAACCTATGCGGTGGCAGACCACGATAAAATTAAAGAGGTCTTAAAAAGGGCCACCGCGGAATTCTACTCGTTCACGCCGAAGCAAACAAAGAGGGTAACGGTTCTATTAAAGGGTGTCGACCCTGAGGTCGAACCGGAGGCTCTGCTCGAGATGCTTCAAAAGTTGAGGCACGACGATCTCGAGTTTATCTCCGTAAAACCGTTCACCACAACCAAGGCAAGAAGGGAAAACCGCAAGCTACCCTTCTTTTTGGTTCAACTAACGCCCAGCAGCAGAATTGGTGGTCTAAGAAAGATTACAGTCTTGGATCATCAAAGTGTCACATGGAACAAGTAAAAAAAAAGCAGAGATATCCTGCAATGTGTCCGCTGCCAAAGGTTTGGTCACGCGGTGGCGAACTGTGAAATGCAGCCCCGTTGCGTAAAATGCGGAAAAGACCATAAGGCAGAAGAATGCCCTCTGGGAAAAGAAAGGGTAGAAGACAAAGCCCTTCTAAAGTGCGCAGTGTGCCGGAATGAGGGACACCCCGCTAATTATCGAGGATGTCCTAAATTCCGTGAAATAATGGCAAGAAGTGTGACCCGGCAAAAAAACACAGAGCCAGCTCGTACTACAACAATGCCCGTAACATCGCAGCGGTCGTACGCACAAGTTGCGTCGGCTGGGAGACCATCAAACCAGGCTACAACATTGGTAGCCACAAATACTCCCACACAGACTGAAACAACATCGCAAGCAGACGTGGTCACGGTTCTGCTTAATCTGCAGAGACATATGACACAGCTGCAAAATCAAATAAACGAGATCTACTCGTACTTGCCCAATCTAAACAAAACGTCAATATAAACCCTCTAACCACAACATCAATAAAAGCTCTTGTCGTGAATGTAAATTCACTAATAAGAACTGAGAGAAGAGCCAATCTTTTCAACCTGTTGCAAGTTGAACAGCCTGATGTACTTCTGGCGGGGGAAACAAAGTTAAACCAGAGACACAAGATATGGCATAAAAACTACGATATTATACGAAGAGACCGACCTAGCTCCTCTCAAGGGGGGGGGGGGGGGGGGGGGTGTCGTAATCTTTATTAGAAAAGGGATCCCTCATAAAGTTATATATAGTGGAGCAGTGCGCAGGTTCCGGGTGCTGGAAGCCTGTATCGTACGCATACCCCTTCAGCAAGGAAGGGGTTTGTATGCGATTGCGGTCTACGCACCTGAGGAGCACCAACATAATCTACTTATAGCAGAGCTCGAGACTCTCTTCCGATGCTTACAATTGCACCTGGGCAAAAATTACTTTTTTCTAGGGGGAGATATGAACGCCAAGCATAGAAATTGGGGAAGTTATATATCTAATGGCAGAGGAAATCAGTTGGCTGGCTGGTTAGATCAGTTTCATATTGAATATAGAACTGACCTGCTAGCTACCGAATATCCATCGTTCCCTAGAGGTAGATCGTTCTTAGATATCTTGCTAATCGACTTACGACTGAGATTACTTAACACCAATAGACGAAATACAAACTGTTTACGGACAACTGAATACGATAGTGACCACTGTGCATTCACGGCAGTAATAGAGCTTTCGAACGAGCTCGCAGATCTGGAGGAATTCTCCCGCAACCCTATAACTACGGGGCAATGCGATGGCCGCGGTTCACCAGCCCATTAACAAGAGAACTGCGTTCGAATGACTTTAATCTGTCAATAAACAGAAACCTGACAATTGACGAACAATGGACAAAACAATTCCCAAAACAACAGTTACAGATCACACTAACATGTACAGAAACGCAACAATAAACGCACTCCACAGGCAAAAGAGCAGACTGCTATCGAAATTAAAACAATTACACAGACAGTTTACAGAAAGACAAGACCAGGAGATAATATCACTGAAATCTCAATTAAAAATCCTCCAACAATTACTTAAAGCTAATTATAGATTAGCAACAAACTTGTATTGGAACAACAGAATTCGAGCTATAAAAACTAATAACCCGAATATGTTCCCACAAATAAATTAAATATTCAGGAGAAATAATCAAAATGAGATTCAGTGTCTCCAAATCCCACGTACTCAGGTAAACAAGCAGCTGCTAACCAACTTTGGCATAGATGCAGAGAACGCTATCCTCAATAGTGAGCTCTTCGTGATCGAAGATCCTTTGGAAAAGGTGAACGCTTTGGGAGCTGTCTTTCAGGAAATGTACAAGGTGAATGAAAGCATTCACCGAAATCACGACCTGGAGGACAGAGTTCTACTCAATCACCTGCACCTCCGGAATGAAATTTCACTTTGGCAGTCGGAGAATCCAGGTTTTACCGAATTCAGTGACGATAATCTGTCAATTGACATTAATGCCAATGGTGGGGCTAATAGCCTTTTAATCACAAGGGAAGGAATCCAGAGTATCTTCGACTCATTAAGAAGCAAAAAGTCAGTGGGAATAGATGGAGTACCTAACATCGTACTCAAGAACCTGTATTTGAAAAAACCATTAACAAAGCTCTGCTAAAATGGGTAGACGACAATAGCATTATTCCAAATAACCAGTTTGGCTTTAGGGCGGGTCATGAAACCACACATGCCGCAGCTAAACTGGTCTCCGACATACAATGGAATAAATGTAGGAACCAATTCACAGGTGCCTGTCTGATCGACTTGGAAAAAGCGTTTGATACCGTCTGGATCGATATTACAAACTGGTCAGACATGGCATACATAAGCCTTTACTATATGTACTTTACGATATGTTAAAGGACAGGAGGTTCGTGGTCAAAAGTGGTAATGTGACCTCTAATAAAACGTATAATATCAAGAATGGCTTGCAACTGGGCGCGGTACTCTCTCCGATTCTTTTTAACATTTATATTAGCGACTTATTAGAAGCACTTCCGCAGGCTATTGCGTACGCAGACGATCTCATAATTTACAGAACAGCTCCGAAAGTTGCGATTATAAATAGGTTAATACAGCGAGACTTCAACAAAGTGCAGCGCTATTGCAATGACTGGAAACTTAAGATCAACTTCCAGAAATGTGAAGCCATCCTATTCAGAACTCCATTATATAAAACCACGTACGACACAAGGAAAAACTGGCGAAAGCTAGTTATCGTGGGACCGCATGGAGATAAACTGGAAACCAAGAGTTTAGTTAAATACCTGGGCATCTGACTAGACCAATATCTGTATTTCAACAGACATGTAGAGGCTGCTTTGCTCAAAGCGAGGAAAACTTTTGCTATGACAAGGAGGCTATTTCACAGTAGCCAACTTGACAGCAAGGTAAAAGTCATATGCTACATGACGCTAATCAGGCCAATGCTCATATATGGTTGCCCAGTATGGTTCAACATAGGTCCAAATTTGATGGAAAAGATTCGGGTGTTCGAAAGAAAGTGTCTCAGAAGTTGTCTCAGATTATATCGGACACCGGAATCGGACTATAAAAAGTATTACTCAAATGAGACTTTATATAATGAAGCGTACGTAAATAGGGTGGATAATTTTATTATTAAATTAACCAGAGGACATATTGCGAGAGCAATAAGCTCGTCCAAGGACCTAATTTTCGGGGCCTATTATCCAAACACCTTGTACTATGAGAGCGTGCGTCGCAACGGCTTTGTTCCACTAGAGGCGTTCCTTGACTTGGATATGAATGGGCTTATACAGGATAGATCCGGAATTCCACTGATCTATCATGTAAGTAGATCATCTGTAGACGGGCGATTGTGCTACGACCGGGAAGTAACGCGCACCGAAGAAGAGCTTCTGCGCTTCAGTAGGGCTATCTCCCACAGAGACCGGGACGATAGTATTAGACAGCGTCAGCAGTTCTGGTGGTTGAATGGCATATAAAGACCTGGATACAAAAGTCGGTATAGAATCATAGTATCATCAGTTAGCTTACATAGACTTAGCTTTTCTAGAATTAGGGTAGTATAAGATTTAAGTTAAGTTAGGTTAAGTGCTTTTACATTAAAAAAAAAAAAAAAAAAAAAAAAAAAAAAAGTGGGTAAGTTAAGTAAGTTAAATTTTAAGAAAAAAAAACAACAAAAAAATTGACAAAGTTTTTCAAATTTTTCTTTGTATTTCAACTAATTATCAGTACTGCCACAAAGTTCTGTCGCCGACAGGCAAATTATACAAATGTTAAGTAATGTTTAGCTTAGAGCGTCTGCGAAGGACCAGTAAGTTATTATATAAGATAATTAAGCTAGAATTTAAGCATTTTTTGTCTAGCCTTTAATTTAGAAATTAAGAATATAAAAAGAAAAAGAAAAAAGTGTTTTAAAATTAGCTTTGCCTCCTTGGGGAATACATGTTATTTCAGTTGAATAGCATATAAGGGGAATGGGTAGAATTGACGCGCTGAAAGCGGTCGAAAGGAGATATGGAATTGTGGTTGGAATTGTGGGTTGGTTCTCCATGTAGTATAGAGAACCCCCACAGACCCACAGTGTTTCCATGTTTGAAGCTTTAGTCCTACGCATACCCTCAATACTTAATAGCATACAAAGACGGGCAACTCGTCGAAAACACAACGCTGACAGCGAAACTGCACCCGCTATCACATCGAAAGCGCGTAGAGGACCTTTGTTCATTTTGCAGATATTATCAAGCGGATTGTTCCTTGGGGATTCGTCGTATTTTCCCGCAAAATTGGGTTGGTTTACGATCCACAAGACAATCTGACGGATCCCACCAATCTGCGGTTCATAAACCGACGGCACTTCACCCCAAGGCTAGTAACCTTGCCCGTAAATATAAATTATTATGGAAAATTTAACAAGCCTCGAGACTTGCTAAATAAGGCCAAGACCGGATCCCGGTTGTAGTGCCGATGATGATGATGATGAAACCGACAGCACATACACCATTGTACTAAAACTCGGCCCATTACAGAATCGGGAAGCTGTGGAACTCCTTCTCGTGCAACTATTTCTGGAGCCTTACAGCCTGGATCGTTTCAAGTGGGACTCGAAAAGTAGCATTCTTAAAATGAGGTACTTCATTCCACACAGAGTAAAGAGCATCAAACCCAAATCAAACATATAAACTGATCGCAACTATAAGGGATGTGTTCGAGTAAAGTTGCGGGAATTCCGCTTGTATAAATCATACAAAACCGGCGACAATATAGAAATTCGCCAGTAATTGTACGAGGTAGATTCAAGGTCTAAAATTCGTCTACGACCACAGAGTAACACATAAAATATTACTACTGTCAGAGTCAATAGAAATTCTCAGAAATTCAAGAAATATATAGTATATAAAAAACTCTAGCTTTACATATATTTCTCTGCGCATAAATAAAGGCAATTTTCTCATCAACCCAACAGAGAAAGCGAATATAATCGCTGCGCAATCCGTAACTCCCTGACATTACATCCGCCTCTGTTCGAATGTAATATAAGAAATATTATTTCTTCCTTCAATAGTTATATGTGAAATAATATACATAGAATTTGGAAAGAGCAATAATAACAATAACAACGAACATTACATTCTCTACTAAGCACGATATGTTCCAGTGCATAAATTTCGTAAGGATCTGGTTAATTTAATCTGTTTGACAGCGAAATGGCAGCCCCCGTCAAACTTGGATTTCTGACCAAAATCTTCCTTCTTCTATTCTAAATCTCCCTTATCGGAATCGCCACCTTCCCTACCACTGTTTGATGTCAGTCAATGTACAAATGAGTTTAAACGATAAAAAAATGTCCCTTCATGCTGAGTTTTAAATAAGATTGTGTCAACATCTGTGCGAAAAGTATATTTGTAAAAATGGCATGCTCTGAATCTGGGTCGGAAGGTAAAACCTGCAGATCCTTTGTAATAAAAGTCTGTATTGTAACTAAAGGTGGTGTTCAGTGTTCGACGCGGGTTAACAAAAATGTAATTTAAACACCAATGTCTGTTTGTCCTTAACTAAAGGATATCACCCTGCTGGCTTAGCAACGTGGTATTGTGTGGGGCACCCCTAAAACCACACCACTTCCTCAAAGGCTGAAGTTGACAACAAAGTGTACTAACGCAAACAGTTTGTAAACACAAAGGCATAAAACAGCGACATTTAAATGCTTTTGGAGATAAAATTATATGGACGAGTTTAAACTGTAGGTAGAACTCTGGAGTACGGTCACGAGCTTCAACATCTAGAGCAGCAGCGGCAACAGAGCCCGGAATATAAGTAGGAATAAAGAGAAGCTTGCGAAAATATACGAATTGCATTACGTGACAAAAGGCTAAGGTTGCGCCAAAGGATGTATATTATTCTAAGTTTTAATGGGCTCACTCTCCTTGAGAATAGTGGCAAGGGAAAGTATAATATTTACAGGGACATTTAAGGTTAAGTTTAAATTAAATGTTGGAATTAAAATTATTTTGAGAAATTGCTGCTGCTATCTTTCTGCTGTGGACTGTGGAGTTGTCAGACTTGAGTCTCTAATTTTAATTACATTCGAACAAGCCAATTGCTCCCAGGCCGGAATCATGGACATTTGAATGCAGATATATATCACTGTTTCGCAGTCATTCGTACGGAAGACGTAGCGCAGTCTTTTATCCACGCCACAGAACAATTTCAATGAATATGTTGTGGGTAAAACCGAATTGTGTTGAATAGCTGCAATACAACGTAGTTTATATTTAACCCAAAATTAAAGGTCTGTCCGTGAGGCAAGCAGCAATTAAAAGTCGATTTAATACGGTTGCTAATACTCGTAATTTCCAGTAACTTGGTTTCGATGATGCAAATCCTGTTCATCAACATTTTGTCTACATTCCGATACGTCTTTGAAGACAAGCGGCAGCCTTAAGTATTTAGAAACATTGATACCTACTCAATTTTTTTAAACATTTATTTGGTTCATTTAAATTCTATTTCATTATCCTAAGTTCAAATAAACTTAAAAAAAAAAGTTTTTTTCGCCTTTTTTATATATAAAGACACACGACATTACTGTTTTCTTTTTTTTTAATCAATTAACTTAGGAATTTCCTACATAATATTATGTTATTATTTATTGGCCTATAGGAACCCGGAAGTTCATGACCTCATCGACTCGACTCCGCCATCGTTCCCTGTTTTGTCCATTCTCCTTCCACGCTTGACCAGCCGATCCGATCTCCTCAAGGTCAAACCTAACGTTGTCCTCTCATCTCCGTCGCGGCCATCCTACCGGCCAATCATCATTGCGCTCTTTTCATGAATCTTCTCATTTGCATGTCTCAGTGAGGTGAATAATACTCGCGCATCATTCGACAGTCGCTGGGCATGCGAAGGTCCATGTATTTCGTTCTGTCTTCATTTATTTCTAGTCCCACCTCTTCTGCCGCTTGCATGATGATTTCACAGTTTTTACTTACAGTTTCTAGATTATCGCCCAAAACGGCGATGTCATCCGCATACGTGAGCACTTGTGTGACGCCGTTCAAGGATGATCCGGTCATGTTGGCGTCGTGTACGGTTCTGATGACATACTCGAGCACAAGGTTAAAAAGACACGGTGAGAGGCCATCGCCCTGTTTTAGCCCGTTCCTGATTTCAAATGGTTCTGAGAGGTGGTTTTCTATTCTAACTCGCCCTTTGTTTTCGTTCATGCAAACTTAAATGAGGGCGGCATATTTTTTCGGGATTCCCAGCTCAACGATAATACGGTAGATCTTTGCCTTACGACTGAGTCGTAGCCTTTTTTGAAGTTAATGAACAATTGGTGAACCGTCTCTCCGTATTCCCACTTCTTTTCAAGCAGTTGCCTTATTGTAAACATTTGGTCGCCCGTTGACCGGTTGCATTAGGCATTAGTAGTCTCCCAATATGCCTTCCGCGTACGGGGTGATTCGGGGTGATATTTGGTATGTGGTTGGGAGCTATGATATTCCTCTGTAGTTTTCGCAGTCAGATCTGTCTCCTTTTACGAAAATGGGGACGACTATTGAGGTTTTCCATTCTAGCGGAGTGGCTTCCTTATCCCATATTGTTTTGATGGGTTTGTGGTTCTTCCGAGCCCTTTCCTCTCCTCCATGCTTCATAAGCTCTGCCGGTATGGAGTCGACTCCGGGAGCTTTGTTGTTTTTCAATCGATTTATTACGTCTACAACTTCGTTGAAAGAGGGCTCTGGAATCTGAGGCTCGGCTGTGTGTACGCTTGCTGCGTTTATTTGTGGTTGATGGATGCGTACATTGAGCAGGTTTTTAAGGTATTGCTTCCATCTTGTCACGATATTGTTTGTTTCTGTGACCAGACAGCCATTTGCATCTCGAATTATTTTGACTCTCCCTCGGTAACCATTTCTAATTGAATTTATGCCGACATACATACGTCTGATATGCCTTGCTCTGGCATTTTCTAGGATTTTTTCGATCCGAGCCTTCTCCCATGCGCGTTTCTTGCGTTTCAAGAGTCTCATTGTCTCTCTCCGAATCGTCGCGTATCTTTCTGCGTTGACTTCATCATATCTTTCTAAGTGGATTGCTCTGAGGCGTTTTCGATCTTCGATCTTCGCCATGCACTTATCGTCAAACCAAGGTTTGGATTTTGTTTTCTTAAATCCTAATACCTTTTGGGCTGTTTGTTTGATTGTGACACTGATCGATGTCCACTTGGTGCCCAGATTATTGGTTTCCTCTTCCTCACTGCTCCCATTCTCTAGGATGCTAAATCTATTCGTTAGTTCATCTTGATACTCAGCCCTTTTGCGCAGGTATTTTAGTTTATCAATGTCGAACTTTTTGCTCGTCTCCCGTGATTGTACGTGTGGGTTTGCTGCGAGCCGACTGCGGATTTTGCCATCACTAGAAGATGATTGGAGTCGCAATCTGCTCCTCTATATGATCTTCATCATCATCGGCACTACAACCGGGATCTGGTATTGGCTTTATTTAACAAATCTCTCCACGGTCCCGATTTCGAGCCGATGTCATCCAGTTTGGCACCCCCAGGCTCTGGGCGTCCTGGTCTACGCCATCCCTCCATCGCAGACAAGGTCTGCCGCGCTATCTCCTCCCATACATACGTACATTATGGTATATATGATCTTAGGTCAAGGATATTCGAGTGGTGTCTTTTGTCTATGAGGAAGTGGTCTATTTGATTACGCGTTACGCCGTCGGATGATATCCATGCGGCTTCATGAATTTGCGAGGCGCTTGAACATCGTGCTTTTCACTACCAGGTTTTTTGAAGCTGCGAACGTGATAATTCGAATTCCATTTTTATTTGAAACGTCGTGTAGGCTTTCTTTACCTATAGTTGGTTGGAAGATATCTTCCTTTTCAATTTTCGCATTGAGGTCCCCGAGGAGGATTTTAACATCGAATGATGAGATCCCATCAAATACTTCCTCTAGAGTCTCGTAGAACGTGTCCTTTGTTTATTCGTCCGTAGATTCTGTTGAGGCATGTATGTTTATAAATACATAACTGTACCACCACCATCGTCGGCACAACAACCGGGATCCGCTCTTGGCCTTATTTAACAAATCTCTCCACCGGTCCCGATTTCGAGCCGATGTCCTCCTCACAAAGGACTTTCCGGCCAGCTTGTGGCACTTTCCATAAACGCCAGTACTCACCTTCCCAAATTACCTAAAAGCTTCCAATCCTGAAGCTCCTATAACTCCATTGATCTTTGCTAATGCAATAGCATTAGCACCCGCATCAAAACATTTCCTTTTTCAAGGACATTTAATGCATTCATGCATTACATTAAATTCCATACAAGAATTCTTTCTTTCATGCAAATGCATTTCCCAGAAAACCTACAAGAATTCTTTATATCATGCGGGCCTGATGAATCCAAAAGGAATCGGCACCCTTGTACCACCATGCAATTCCGCTATACATGTGCACACCGCATGTCCCTGGCATTTCCACGGCCTCGGCAACTCTTTGTCCATCGGACAAAAGCAAATATTCACATCTTGCGTCTAGAGTCATAAACCGGATTCCTTCGCATGTAATCATGTATACAAATGCAATCCCTTTTGCCAATCGTATACCTAGATTCCTTTAGCATCCCCAGCCGAATTACAATGCGGCTGTTTATCCAGCTGCAATATACCTGACCACGATCCCTAATCTGACCACAACCCACCGCCGGTAATAGACGCGATACACATTTGCCATCGGGTAAATAGAAAAACTCATTAGCACCATTTCCCCGATGCAGTGTCGTCTATTATAGCTGCCATGAAGCCTATACGATCCCTTTGTCCTTACAGTTTTTCAGCTTTGTTTTTCCATGGCCTTCGCGCATGAGTTGAACAATATGATCTTCACGATCACTCATACACCCATACCACCATGGTCTTCATTACGAGATCTGGTTTTCTATTTCACAAAGAGAGACTTTACGTTTCTCTTGTGGTAAGTAAACGTATCCTAAGTCGAGAGGATATTCACCACCACCGAATCGAAGGTGAATCAAGAGCCAGATTCCAACCCTCGGTGAGTCTTGTTCCTACCGCCGACCCGGTCAGTTCAGCTCTCGCTCTCCGTAGCGCTGCGGAGATGCGTTTGTTTTCGAAGTCGTGAGTGTTCGAGCGATCAATTATTTTTGTTGTATCGGGTTTTAAAGTAAAATTACTTGCATTACCACCAAATGTTAACAAGTAGAGTGATCAATTAGATCTCCAAAATAATATGATTTAAGGAACCGTATCGTGCACGATTAGTAATGTAATATCAAAGTGTTAAATCACAATATGTCCCAAACAATAAAGTCATTAACAAATAACATTACAAGTGTGTTTTCTTCTCTGCTATGGTAGCGTTTAGTGACAGCGTTCGGCGTAACAACAACGAAGCGCTTAGTGATGAACTCTGAGTTCTCTCAGCGGAACAAGGTTTTAATGAGGGTGGAGTTGGGAGTGAACCCGTGCCGTACGCCGGCACGTTCCACTCCTACCCCACAGGCTCGTCTTCGCTCATTCGAGCTAGGTGTCCCGCCCATCGGAGTATACCAAGCTTGATTTTTCTTGCAAGATTAGCTTGAAAGTAGATTGCGTACGGCTCATGGTTGTAGCGTCTCCGGAATCGTCCTCCCTCACATACGGGGCCAACAATTCTCCTTAAGACCTTCCTCTCGAACGCGGATAAGAGTTCCGAGTGCGTTGTATTGAGCACCCATGTCCCGGATGCATACATGAGTACTGGTAAGACCATGGTCTTGTACAGTAGTAGCTTGGATGTTCTGGATACATTTCGAGATTTAAAGGGCCTTGATAGACCATAGTAGACTTTGTTGGATTTGATCAGCCGTTCGTGTATTTCTTCTTCCATATTGTTATCGGCTGATACTATTGACCCAAGGTAGTTAAAGGATTGCACTACTTCAAATTCGTGCTCCACTACCCTGATAGTTTGACCAACGTTAGGTTTTCTCTTCGCAGAAGTTACCACCATGTACTTATTTTTTCCCTCAGTAATATGCAGTCCCAATTTCTGTACCGCCTGCTCGATCTGGGTGAAGGCATCCTGTACAGCCGATTCAGTTCTACCGATATCATTTTTAAGTTTATTCTAGGATTAGGCCAGATGAAAGAGCAGTTAAGAGAGTGTGGATGAGCATCTACTGAAAGGAATCCAGGTCATCTACTGAAAGGGCCATCCAGTTCATCGAGTTTAAAGATATTCAAGTCTATGAGTGTTTGGGCAATCGTATGAATTCGAAAGCGAATCTGACACACAGGGCACTACTTGTGGTTAAGTTTAGTCGAAGCTGATATGGGGTCAAAGAACCTTTCCAACTTTCCAAATAGCAAGCAAATAATATCTCGACTGCGGTAATGGTAGTCATTATTCTGCTTTCAAATGTAAGCGAAAGAACAATAAGACAATCGAATTTTTGATGTTCTTCATGGTATCCACAAATGTATTTGAAGTCTCTTTGGAAAATGCAGTATATTTTGCTTCAGTTTCGTACTGTGAAAATCTTTAAATATCACAGTCTCTTATGAGGCTTCACCGATTTTCCTTTTGATTGTTTGATGTGTGGTAAATAACCAAATGCTTGACTATTTATGCCTTAATAGCCTCCCAGCACGTGCGCATATTGGACTTGGGTTTGATGTTTTTATTATGTATAAAACAACTTAACATCCCAAAAAGCCGGTTAGATCGTCCTCATTGGATTTTTCGTAAAAGCCTTCTATTCCTTTGGGATCTTTCTCGTTTACACTACCATTGGCTAAAGGAAACGTTGCTGACACAACATAATGGTCTGAAATGTTGAAACGCGAAGGACCTTCAAGTGTGTATTTATTAGAGCAGAAAGTATGCAATAGATCCAATGCTTTAACGTAAAGGTCGAACACATCTGGCACGTCGTCTTGCCCCAATTACGTGTTGAGTTAAATTATTTAAATTGGCGATGAGCTTAATATAATTACCTTTAAATATTGTCTGCCTAGAATAACGAAGCCAATGCAAATTAGGTACATTAAAATTGCCTCCAACGTCGTCATCAGCGCGTTGATATGGGATCAATATCATATCAATAAAGTTGAATTAGGTATCAAATTCGTTGAGGATGGCTTTCTATCCTGTTTCGAATCTCTATAGAGGAAATGGTAATATTTGGTGTGCTTACAAACGGGAAGTCTTAGTCAAGAGAAGGTAGGTTCTTGGTTGGAACAGAGCCAATATTATGACAAAAGTGAACAGAGATGCTATGATTTGGAAAGAAAAGTTAGTTATGTCCAGACAAATTGAAATGAAAATGTTGATTCGATTTGGTGCAGGAATTGGTGGATCTCAGCACACATTACCCTCGAGTGCTTTAATGCTCCTATGTACAAAATCGTTGGAAGGCAGGAAACGTTCCGCATACCTCATAAGATATACGGATAGACAGAAAAGAGAAAGTCTACGTTAATAAGCGAATATTGCACTGATCGACGGGAAACACTCGTGTCACTGCAATGGCCCGACAAAAAAAAAAAAAAAAAATACCGCTCCGAAAAGAGATATACCGACCGCTACACAAGTTATGCCTTTATAATAGGGTTTTTTTTGTACTAATTATAAAAGTGACGAACCTATAACGGGTCAGGCCCTCGAGATGCCAGCAACTAACTGTCAGAGTTCTTCTTAAACAGCTGCGGCCTACATCCCCGCTTGTTGTTTGATCGTTAATCGATTGATTACTCGAAATAACAAGTATACTATTGTCTGCAAAACTGAACATTTGTTTACCCATTGATACTAAGACATCATTAATATGAAGCAGAAATAGGGTTAGAGCCAGAATAGAACCTTAAGAGACCCCGAGGAAGGAAGGAAGCTTTTCATCGAATCGCAAAGTTGTTGAGAAAGTCCGTATGGACGAGGGTTACTTAGTAACGCTATGTGCCAAACGAAAACGAAATCCTTCGATTTATCCAAAGCGATCGCCCCTGATTCAACATGTGTTTAAATTCCACATGTTCAAGTGTCAGATACAAAGGTCAAAAGGTCACCTGCGGACCGTTTGCTACGGGATCCATATGGATGACTGTGGGGGTTCTCTATACCACATGGAGAACCAACCCACAATGCCAACCAATCTTGACCGCTAACAGCGCGTCACCTCAACCCAACTCCCCATTCCAAACCTACAATACACATATTCGCAACCATGCAAAACCTGCAAGCGCACCCAACCCAATATGCAACAGCATCCGTCCCCAATCGCAATTGCATACATTCCTCAATTTACCAGGAACCCATTTCCCAAGCTGAAATAGATGCATATTCCAATTTACAACGGAATTTTAATCATTTCCCTCAATTACATCACACCAGATACAGTTTCCCAAAATTGCTTCGGTTAATACCTTATCTAAACGATATTTTTTCCTTGCACCCAAGCAGTTCTAATTTTCCCCGAAAACCACTTCGGTTCATTTCCTCCTTAAATTATATTTCTCGCTTGCGACCAAGCGGCAGCCAATTTTCCACGAAACGATCACAACAACCAAGGCCCTTGATCACACTTGGCTATGCCGCCAAACCAATTTCCCAGTATACACAACCAACGAATCCAACTCAGCTTATAGGGCCAGGATTCGCTGGAACTGAATTCCTATGCAAGCATAGCAATTCTACTCGAAATTAGAATAGATTTTTTTCCATTTCATGAGTCGTCATCCAACTACCGCCACGCGCACATCAAGAGTCCCCTGACAACTGCCGTGACCACACGGGGGGCACGCACGCCCCCGCGTGCCAAATGAAGTCCGTTCGAACGTTCCCCCTTTCAATTGCCGCGGGCACAGCGTCAAAAATAAAAGAGAAAACATTCTGGCGCAGTTCGTGAATAGGAGTTATGAAAAATCCTAATTTTATTCAAAAGCCAGTATTCGGTACAATCGTGTCAGTTGAGTGCTTGTCAGTGGAATGGGCATGCTTAATTTGCAGTGTACAAAAATTAAAACGATATACGTCTCAGCTTGTGTAATAAAAAGACCCGTACGGCCAACTCAGTGTGTTTCATTTTCTCTTGCGTCTGTGGACAGTGCGCTGGCGAACAACTCTCTAGTAGGGCGATAGTGAACCGGTGCCATACATTGGTACATCCACATCGTGCCCCCACATGACCATTTACGACTCTGTTGCATTCCAAATACTATAACTTGAATCACATAGATTCTTTTTTTTCTTTTTATATTAACGCGCGCACAAAAGGGGAATTTTCATCATCATAATCATCATCATCATCGGCAATACAACCGGGATCCGGTCTTGGCCTTATTTAGCAAGTCTCTCCACTGGTATCCGGTCCTTATCCGAGACTTGTTAAATTGTCCATAATCATTTGTTTTTCCGGACAAGGTTATTAGGCAACCTTTCACAGGATGTCGCTGCATGCATTGGTTCACTACTTAGCTGATGCCAAAGCAGCTATCCGGGGGTGTCACGTGGAGACTACATGTCAACTTGGGTTGAACAGGGACAAGGATCGTCCTGGCCTTCGCTGGCTTGAAAGCAGAGACTTTGCCCTGTATGTCGACCAGCGACACTTTTTAAACATCTTTCACACACCGTCGACTGGAAATAAATCAACCACGCAGCTTCTGAGATTGCCGTTCTTGGCGAGTTTAACGTACACAACTCCAACTGAGTGGTACCTTCTAACAGAACTGATGAGGTTGGGGAGCTAGCTGAAACGTTCGTTTTTAGCTGTAATTTGACTCAACCGCTGAAGAGATCTACGGGAATGCCGGGCGAATGAAGTGACACTGGGTAGGGTCCCAAACCCCAGCCGCTCGACGAAATACCACCCCATTAAGCTATAGGCTTCGTGAAATGGTTAGTAGAATTCCTTGAGCATCTTTCGGAGTTTGGCTGATGGACCAAGTCGAGAAACAAATAGCATCTCAGACTTTACGTTCGCATTTCGTGGGAGAAGTAAGAAAAAAAAGCGTTTACATACATATTGGTGAAACCGATGCCTCCGAACTTACCAAATGCCGAAAACAAGGGCGCAATTAAAAATGTTCATGGACTTTTTATTATTGTTAGATATCGCTTACGGGTGCACTTGCGCTCACGGATTCAAGGTTGACGACCCCTGCTTTATACCATCTGCCGCACAAAATACCCGCAGAAATTATGTTCTCTCCGCTACGAATGTTATGGTGATGGGGGCCATGGAGTTCAGAACGCAGTTTGGAATTTACACTGGCGTCGACGTTTTCATCCTCCCCCGGTCGTTTGTACCTGAAAGCGAACAAACCCTCCCTCAGCAAACTACAGAGGGAGGGTAATGATTTTAGATTTATATTTTAAGCAACCCATCATGTAATTGTAATTTTCGACGGACCAACGTTTAATATAATTTCGTAGAGATGTCGCTTCAAATAATTATTACTTTTATGGGGGGCACTGCCACAACGTCCTCTCATGTCATAAATCCACTAACGATCACAAAAAATACAGTTTGAGGGCGCAGCAGAAATGGGAATAAAATACAAATTCCAAGAAAATTGGTGGAAAGTTTTTCACACTTCACTCAAATATAAATATTACCAGCACTGCAATTAGTTCATGTAGTTGAACGCACCTATGTGAGGATTCCTTTGTTTAGTGTGACTTCCACATATTAACCGCACCGATTGATAAGTGCAAGTGGGCATCTTGTTCTATTTACTAGTACTGAACATGTACTGAGTCATTGACGATTGTGCTAAAACTTGGGGTCCCCTTGTATTCAAAGTTGGTCTCCTCCTAGAAAACCATAATGACAAACTCCGGAAAGTATTCGAACAAGTTAGATACCACCAAGTAGAAACCGTTGGTAGAACCTCAAATTGCAGCCAGAAAAATACAAGTCCCTACAAAAGGAAGTAGTGTACCTAGGACATGTTTGTTCGGAAAAAGAGGCAATGCCAAATGTTACAGAAAAAAAATGTAAAGAAAGAACATTGAAATAAAAGAAAACTGTAAATATAGAAAGTGAAGACAACAAAGTATATAAAGTAACAGTGGAAAGAATATTGAAAGCCCAACCGTTTAATTGGAAGGAACGTTTGGAGAGAGAGTTCTTGCTTCGGCAGAACATATACTAAAATTGGAACGATACAGAGAAGATTACCATGGCCCCTGCGCAAGGATGACACGCAAAATCGTGAAGCGTTCCACATTAAAAAAAAAACAACAGAGAGAACTTCTTCTTCTAAAATATTCGGGTAATAGAACATATTGTAGCGAGCTTAGGGTTCGCTGGATTAATTATTTTTAATAAATAAGAGCCGTTAAATCGATTTTGAATTAATATAACACTTTATTAGTCCGTTAATGACAACCGTTACTTTTACCGTACACAACTATTTCTTGACTGATCGCTTCTTTGCTTATCGCTTGCTTACTCTGCTTACTTCTCACTTATTACTTCTTACTACCCCACTTATCGCTTGCTTCCCTTTCTACTTCTTACTCATTACTTTCTACTTATTACTTCTTACTACCACACTTATCGCTTGCTTCACTTTCTACTTCTTACTCATCTCCATGATCTGTGTGCGACGTATTTATACCGTTTCCTCACATTCTGATTCGGTGTTTCATTTCCGTCCGTTCCACAGCCTTGAATGTTCTATTGTTGATAGTCTCCAGTTTTCCAGTACTTTATAGAATATTCTAGTACTTTGTTTCCGACTTTCTCGAATATTCTCGTACTGATTGTCATATGCGTCACAATATATAAAAATATAAAAATATAAAAATATTATTGTACGCCGAAAAGCATTACACAAAATTGTATCGTGTAATTTAAAGTGCTCGTGTAGAGCCAGTAAATTATTCTAAGAATAAGAAAAGATTTTAAAATAGGATTTAGCATTTTAGTCCTAAGTCAACATTTGTTAAATTATTGTACAATAAATGCGTAATTCAACAACAACAACAAGGTTTGGAGAGGAAAAGAGAACTTAGCTACATAAAAACCATATCCAAAAACTAAACCTCGAGTACGCCCATTTTAATTATTTATACTATATTGTGTAAAAAAGAAGGGATTTCAGGGATTCCTAAGAGGGTAAATAACGTCCAATATTTTCTAGGCCTGGCGAACTACTATTGGAAATTTGTTGCAAATTTCTCAAGGATAGTACGACCCTTAACGAACTTGTTAAGGAAGGAGGTTAAAGTCACGTGGTCAGACAAATCAGCAGACATTTGATAAAATAAAGAAGTTGTTGATCTCGCCGCCACTACTAATCTATTCCGATTTACCAAACCCTTTAATCTGTCCACGGATGCGAGTACGAGGGTTGCCATTAATATTTCGGGATTAGAGAACAAAAACAAATATTGATCATCGAAAATCACTTTATTGTTTTTCAAAATATTCCCCATGAAGATCTATACACTTTTGCATGCGTTTGAACCAATTGTCGTAGCACTTTTGCCACTCTGATTGAGGTATCTCCAACACATGCATTCTGAATGCAGCAACCGCTTCTTCAGGTGTCGAAAAACGTTGACCTCTCAGTTTGTTTTTTACGTACGGGAATAAAAAGAAGTCATTCGGTGCCAAGTCAGGTCTATACGGCGGACGGCCCATCAAATCGATGTTTTGGGTGCTCAAAAATGCAGTTGTCGCAGCCGATGTGTGAGAGCTTGCATTGTCGTGGTGAAGAGTGATCCGTCTTCGGCGGTTGGTTTTTGATTTCTTGGAAGACAACTGGCAAACAAATGGTTGTGTACCACTCAGAATTGACTGTTCTGCGTTGTTCTAGTGGTACGGTTGCGACATGTCCAGTTTTTCCGAAAAAACAGGCGACCATTTGCTTGGAAGTGCTTCGTGCGCGAACAACTTTTGTTGGATTTGGCTCATCTTGAAACACCCAGACAGTCGACTGCTGTTTACTTTCGGGCTCATACGCGTAAATCCACGATTCATCACCTGTCACGATGCCATAGACGTGTTTCAAAGCACCGCGGCCGTATTTTTTGAGCATTTCTTGCGACCAATTGACACGAGCCTTTTTTTGGGCGATTGACAAATTGTGTGGGACCCAACGCGAACAAATTTTTTTGACAGTCAAATGTTTATGCAATATTGAATGTATGCTGGTCCCACTAACGCCTAAGGTTGTCTCAATCTCACGATAGGTCACATGACGATCTTCCAATATCAGTTCGCGCAAAGCATCAATGCTTTTCGGAACAACAACTGATTTTGGACGACCTTCACGAAATTCATCTTGGAGTGAACTACGACCACGATTGAATTCACCATACCATCGATAAACACTGGTCCTTGATGGAGCTTCATCGCCAAAAATTGAATTAAGTTCATCCATGCACTGTTGCTGAGTTAATCCACGCCGAAAGTTGTAAAAAATGAGCGCACGAAAATGTTGACGATTTAATTCCATTTTTCGGCCGAGATGAATCTTTTAAGTTACTGTAAACAACACAAATTGCGCTCGTATGTCAAAACGTTCTGAGTGCGTATAACCTCAAAAATGTCCAACTTTACGACAGAGCTGTCAATTGCCGGATTGCAACACTAGGGTTGCCAAATCCCGAAACATAAGAGGCAACCCTCGTAATGAAGCACTGGGTGCCATTTTGACACAAGGCGAAGTCTATAATGACCAGCCAGTCGCTTATGCCAGTCGAATTTTTAATAAGGCGGAAAGGAATTACTCCACCATTGAGGAAGAGTTATTAGCCATTGTGCGGGCAGCTAAGAATTTCGTTGTTATTTACAAGGGCGTAAGTTCACCGTATATACGAAGCACAGGCCACTAAAGACATTATTTAACGTTAAAGATCCCACGTCACGTTTAATAAGCTTTCATCATAGGTTATCGGAGTTCGTTACTAAATCTAATACAAACCCGGTAAATATAACACCAGTTCGGGTTGCCTTGAGTCGTATCTCGCAAATTTTTGTGATGAGGCTCCCACACTACAAAAGTGCAATGTAGTAACCCGAGCCCAAGCTAAGAAACTAAGGGAAAGCGAAGGGACCCAGGGAAAGGACGATTCTAATACTCTTAACGAGAAGCTTTCCGCACGGGAAACGAAATGGAGATAACAAACCCTGAGGAAAGCCAGTTCTTACTTCGGGGTACCATGATCCTCCTTTGGATGGACACCAAGGAATGATTAAAACATATAATAAAATGCGTAGGAACTTCTGGTGGAAGAACATGATACGCGACATAAAGCATTACATTAAAGTATTAAAAACTTGTCACACATATGCCCATGGTAATAACCGAATTGTTAGATAGCCAAACCCGTGCTCTCTCTCCTGAAAAATAACGCGTAGTCCACCCATGCGTTGCTGTAGCTAACCAGCATGGCAGTCTTGCTCTCGGGTAGGGGAATCTGATATGGGCGACTCAGGGAATAGGGTTTTTCTTTGAAATCAGTTAATGATTCGGGGGCATTTAATTATGTAACACTTTTACCGTAACAGTATTCGAGCTCTGCAAGAAAGATGGCAAAAAGTTGTGTGGGGGTGCGAAGTCGTAACGCCTCACGGGCGAGAGTTCTACCTCGTCCCCACAAACTGTTCACTGGACACAACTCTGAGCAACACCGCCAAAAATGCTCGAGTTTCAAAACGGAGCGAACGATCACCACAAGCAGAATAGAAACACTAAATGATTTTTATTTTCATTTATTTTATTTTATTGCTAAAAGAAACGTGTATATTTATTTTGTTCTTTACCGGATTATTTGAGAAGGATGTACATGTATTAATACGCGAATAACTCACAACACAATGCCTCGGGAAACGGACGGAATAACGACACCCTACTAGAAACCGTTTGTTTGGGGTACACTTTATCGAACTAAGTTGTAAACGGTAAATTAAAAAGACATGATTAGAACACGACTGGGGGTTATTACTCGACTCGGGTTTACGCATCCCCGTGGCACGAAACGGGGTGCGGAAGAAGAACCGTCCGGATCGGCGGTTAAAATACGACTCAACGATATTTTATCGTTTGGGGTGAGTTTTTGGTGGTGTGGTGAAAAGGAAAAGAAATTTCCTTTGACCAGTGACCAATGGAAAGCGATCTAACGTACGCGGTGGTGTATGTGTGTGTTGGTACACATCACCGTATTGATCGATGCGTTTTGCCTGAAACGAGGAAAAAAGGAACAATGGTGAAACGACCTACAGCATCTTTCGGTAATGAGGGTCGGCTGTCTAAATAGCAGCCACTCATTAGATGCTAAATGATCGTATACATGATTACCTGCGACTGGGAGAATCGGATTCTTTTGTTTTGCATATATTTATGCTATTGCATCACATTTGACGGCGAAACTTGGCGTCGGTGATTGTTTGAAAATTCAAACAAAGCAATGTTTCCTGGTGAAGTGCTTGCAATTGAATCCATAGTTGCACGTCTTCGGAAAACAATTTAGATGGGTACACAATGACGGTTGTGTATACCATCTGCGTCAATTATGCATGGCATCTATGGCGACGGCTGGATCGAATTATAGTGTGAATATCTACAGTAATTGGAAATTCGGTTTTCGGGCCGCTAATGCAGAGATGCTTTGTAATATATGAATGCCCTTGTAGACGCAATTCTTTTTAGGGATTCTTTATAATGCTTGTATGCATTAATGTCCTTGGAGAAGGAAATATTTTCAGGTGCCAACGCAATCGCATTGGCGGGATTTAATGGGAGTTGAGTTGCGGATATGGGGAGTTTTTCAGGTAAGTGGGGCGTGGGGTTTGGTGGAACCCCCACAGTTGTAACTAGCGATGGGCAATACTTCGAATGATTTATTTGTAACCATTTTTTCACAATAAAGTTGCATTTTCTTAAAAAAATAGCGAAAACTTAGTTGCGCGCCTAATATTAAATAAACATTTTGTATATAACATATGTCAATTCCTTAAATCAAAGTATTTACGATGTTCCAGTTATTAATTTATTTACTGTACACGTGGTACCCGAACTAAGACAACTTGCAAAGCCGTCATCAAAGAATGGTAACTTAGGAATGGCATTAAAATTATATTAGGAAGCTTTTCTCTCTAAAAATCTTTAAGTCCTGGGCAGAGATGGATGTGTATTCTTCCCTAATGAGCGCGACAGCAGTTTTCTTCGACTCGGTGGTTTACGTGTAGTACTCGTTGTCCATTTTTCCCACAACCAATTTTATTTTTCAAACATTTTCTATATTATTGCATATAACACTTTATTTAAAATTACTCATTTTTTGTTCTAAGGGTTTTATAATATATATGAACTTAGCTTAATTACGTCTTATTATCTTTCCAATTGGCTCCTGATTGTACTTCCTGTTGTTGATGAGATTGCTGCTACTATGAAGGCTCTTTTCTGCCCGTTGTTGCTTATTGAGTATTGTGCTGTGCCTGTTACAGACGGCATTAAATTTTGAGCTCGAGATTTGCTTGTATTTTCAAACGATGCGTTGATTTTAGCACGACTGCTTCTCAGGAAACCATCCAAAATGCTTCCTACCTCAACTGTTCAAATACTTTAAAATTGTTATTGTCCTTCATTTGTACACCTGTTATCAAGCCTATTTATTTCTAGAGAAATCACTGCAGTGTTAATTGAATTCTATCAACAGATCGGCTCAAATTGAAAACCCAAATATCTGCATGTAAATTCAATTTACGAATATCACACATAGACAGAATTGTATTTCATAAAATAATAAATGAAATGATGTCAGTTTCCGAGCAGACCCGTTACAAATGTCGAAAGTTCTGAGGTAATTAAATGAATCACCCATTTTTGACCCCAATTTTATGGGCGATTGATTGGTTGTTTTACCAAACTGATAACTTATTAAATGCACGAAAAAACTTCCATCCGAACACTAACATTCACCATGAAATTCCAAATACTAATTACTTGTAATTACTGTTTACGACCAGATATTTTTGGAGGGAAAATTAGCAAATGTCTTCAATGATTACATAAGGCAAAGCCCCCAACTCTTAATAAGATTGAAATGTAAATAAAGAAGGACGGAAGAGGAATGACAGCGTCTAAGTTCTTATTAGGACAATCAACTTACAAAGAGTATGTTTTAATTTAGCTAACATTTCATGCGTAATTAAGCTAAACTACCTGAATCTCGTAAAAACTTTGTTTATTGGACTTCCTCTCTAGCTCACCGATGTGAGGAGATCGACAAGATTTTATTTCAGCGCAATAACGAGGATAAAGAGGATATACTTGGATGATTAGGGAGTAAACAATATTATCATTAGAGCTTAGCCAAGCCCGAACACGAAGTTATAATTTTTTAGTACTGATTTAATTGCCACCACCTGGAATGGATTATAACATGCAAAGATGATGACTGATTTCAATTAGTCCTAGTGACCTATTTAAACTTAAATAACAGTTATAAAATAAAAGCCGAGCAGGAAGTTGATCAGATATTTAAACAAGAGCCGAAGGTATTCTGTATGATGTATATCCTCCGAACCAAGTTGTGCTTAAACTTTGTCCTTAGCGGGGGTTATTGGCTTTCGAGATTAGTAATAAATTTGATATAAAAGTTTCTTCTTTTACTCTCGAAGTACTCTGCTGAATGAACAGAAGTTAAACTTTAAGTGAAAATCACACCAGGAAAGGAAATGGATATTAAATGAGTGGAATTGTTGTGATTCGTGCTTATAGTCCTTGTGATGAACAGTCTAGAACGAATTGGAAAGACACAAAAATAAAATGATTTTGAGGCATTTTTTCAGCTCCTTTATTAGATAATACAATGAATTCCTTTTTAACAAATTTTTGCTTTCATCGGAAATTTTTTCATTTCAATTTCGATACAATCTGCAAAGGGCTTAAGTCGAGCCTTTGTGCCATTGCCGGTATTTAATCCTGTGGTTGGCAATCCTGGAATCTTAAAGAGATAGATTTCTTACCATTCAATAAAAAACGATTGAATCAACGACAAAAAGTGACGGATGTAAGGAAAAGGGTGTTTTACATTTTTTGCCTCGAAAATTTATTTTTGTTCCCTCCTGGAACATATTAATGTCCGAAACAACATTCCAGTAGATTAACTACAAAAGTGACAATTCAAGGAAAATGAGCTTACAGTTTTCGGATGTCTCATTTATTGAATTTAAGACCAGTAGAGAGCAGATAATGTGGCGCAAGACTAATAACCTTGCCCGTAAAAATAAATTATTATGGAAGTTTAACAAGCCGCGAAACTTGCTAAATAAGGCCAAGACCGGATCCCGGTTGTAGTGCCGATGATGATGATGATGATGATAGAGCAGATAATATGTGCGTTGCTGACTCCAAGGACCACCTGTTGATGAAGTCCCGTCGAGGTACCAATCGTTTACGTGGCAGACTGCGTCCTACGTAATTCCGACGTAACCTCCGCTTTCATTATTTCATATTATGGACTGTATAACGATTCGAGCGCTAGGTGAGCAAACTATCCCTCTAGTTCAAACTCAATGTATTGAAGTACACATTTATTTCACAAACATTAATCTGAGAATTCTACAAAAAAATCTGTTTTCAGACGGAAATGAACTGAATTTACGTTTTGCTTAACTAACTTAAATGAAATTAGAACTAACTCGATTTACTTCAACCAAGACTTCACTTCAAAATAAGAATTGAGCTGAATCACAATCATGAAGAAACTGAACTACTGTCGATGAACCCCTTGACGATAACGAAGGAACTGGACTACCACAAGAAATTAATTTTAATGCTACACTCAAAGAAATTTGATTGAAAATGATTTAAAAGTTTCTTTTATGTTTGTTTCGCAAAAATAAAACAAACAAACAGGAAGGACCACTGTTGCGGATTCGCATGTGAAACAACCGGTGAATTCGCAATAATTAAATCTGTGGCACCACTTGAACTATATGTAGCATCACCTTTAACAATGTCAGCAATCAGCTGACATTTATGAATTCTGTTGGTTGTCACTTGACAACCATCTTTATGTTTTTCTTTCTTTTTTATCGTTAACTGATCAGCCCAGCCGCTTGGAAAATTCAGATCACTTATCTGTATAAATCAAATCAATCACTTTAAATAAAGTCAATATTTCCTAATAGTAAATCTACTAACATTGTTTGCGTTGTTTGGAAAAGGATATTTGGGATTACCACCGACCAATCGAGGTAATCATTTGCCATTTTAAAACCATTTACAGCTATTGTTCCAGCCAACAGCAAAGAGCGTCGCTGCACGCCAATAGAGCACCGTGTTCCCAACACAACAACGCAAGGAGACACCATCGTGTTCCTGATATTCCATCATCAAATGCCAGGAGACACCATCGTGTTCCTGACGCGTGTGTTCAACGCTTGTTGGACACACAACCACAATGAAAAGTAAATATGTCCCGACGTGAAAGTATAGTAATCCCCGGACCGAAAATTTTGTTTAACCACAAATAAAAACACAATTCACTTTTACTATGCTATCGACATTTTTTATTACGAAAAATCAATTTAATTTTAATCGTATAAATAAATACAACGACGAAGAAGAATTTTTGATGCACACTGACAGCGAACGACTCGTTTTCGGTTACCATTTCATTACACAAATATCAGTTGCACGATGACCTTGATCTGTTCTCGGCCACCGACCTTCAATTTCTTTTCGACTACCGCTTCATCATCTACCTATTTCGTTGACCTCAATTCCAGCCGAAATTTCAATTGGCTGCTGTTTGTGGAAGCCATGGTAACGCGTGGATCGTAAGTTCTTCATTTTGCCTCACACGTTCTTTTGGCCTCCGCCTCATTCGGCATTAAAAGTATTTTGCCGACGGCAATGAGGTTGGTCGAAGGCGTGTCATATTGCCTTTGCATAAGGACTTCCATGATCGTATTTTACGTGAATGATGATGCTCGGATTTACGTGAATGATTTTTTTTTTTTGCGTATCATGTTGCGTTTTGCTTCAAGGTTACTTGTTTAGGTAACGCTACGTGTGTATGTAACATTATCCATGATTAAAGAGAACCACGTCCTCCTTTTATAGACCCATGGCTGTGGCTTCTGTCATCTTCCAGATATTTCCAAACAATTTAACACATTGTGGTTGTGGCGTCATCTAGCAGTTAAACACCCCGTGGCTTGTGGCGCCTTCTAGAACATTCAAAATTCGAAATGTGTTTTTCATCATCATCATCGGCACCACAACCGGGAACCGGTCTTGGCCTTATTTAGCAATTCATGAGGCTTGTTAAATTTTCCATAATGATTTGTTTTTTTTTCCGCGCAAGGTCATTGGTCTTCCGCCAGAGGCTGCCCGGCGAGTATCGAACCCAGGTCTCCCGCGTGACAAGCGGATGTACTAACCACTATACTATCGAGGAGCCGAAATGTCTTTTTGGAGAGCCCTATTTTCCAGGTCAAGGTTAGAATGAGCCGATTCGTTCAATCTATACACTGCGTCCAAACAAGCACCAATTGAGTTCCCCTTTTTTTTGCGAATCCTCGACTATTATTACGAGGGGTGCCTTTTATATCTCGGGATTAGAGAACAAAAACAAATATTGATCATCGAAAATCACTTTATTGTTTTTCAAAATATTCCCCATGAAGATCTATACACTTTGGGATGCGTTTGAACCAATTGTCGAAGCACTTTTGCCACTCTGATTGAGGTATCTCCAACACATGCATTCTGAATGCAGCAACCGCTTCTTCAGGTGTCGAAAAACGTTGACCTCTCAGTTTGCTTTTTACGTACGGGAATAAA
Organism: Microdon myrmicae; assembly: GCA_963931805.1. Lineage (NCBI taxonomy): Eukaryota > Metazoa > Arthropoda > Insecta > Diptera > Syrphidae > Microdon > Microdon myrmicae. Next base: position 65,992,436 of record OZ007502.1, read on the forward strand.
AAGAAGTCATTCGGTGCCAAGTCAGGACTATACGGCGGATGACCCATCAAATCGATGTTTTGTCTGCTCAAAAATGCAGTTGTTGCAGCCGATGTGTGAGAGCTCGCATTGTCGTGGTGAAGAGTAATCCGTCTTCGGCGGTTGGTTTTCCTGATTTCTTGGGAAGACAACTGGCAAACAAATGGTTGTGTACCACTCAGAATTGACTGTTCTGCGTCGTTCTAGTGGTACGGTTGCGACATGTCCAGTTTTTCCGAAAAAACAGGCGACCATTTGCTTGGAAGTGCTTCGTGCGCGAACAACTTTTGTTGGATTTGGCTCATCTTGAAACACCCAGACAATCGACTGCTGTTTACTTTCGGGCTCATACGCGTAAATCCACGATTCATCACCCGCCACGATGTCATAGACGTGTTTCGAAGCACTGCGACCGTATTTTTTGAGCATTTCTTTCGACCAATTGACACGAGCCTTTTTTTGGGCGATTGACAAATTGTGTGGGATCCAACGCGAACAAATTTTTTTCACAGTCAAATGTTTATGCAATATTGAATGTATGCTGGTCCCACTAACGCCTAAGGTTGTCTCAATCTCATGGTAGGTCACGTGACGATCTTCCAATATCAGTTCGCGCACAGCATCGATGGTTTTCGGAACAACAACTGATTTTGGACGACCTTCACGAAATTCATCTTGGAGTGAACTACGACCACGATTGAATTCACCATACCATCGATAAACACTGGTCCTTGATGGAGCTTCATCGCCAAAAATTGAGTTAAGTTCATCCATGCACCATTGCTGAGTTAATCCACGCCGAAAGTTGTAAAAAATAATCGCACAAAAATTTTGACGATTTAATTCCATTTTTGGGCCGAGATGAATCTTTTAAGTTACTGTAAACAACACAAATAGCGCTCGTATGTCAAAACGTTCTGAGTGCGTATAACCTCAAAAATGTCCAACTTTACGACAGAGCTGTCAATTGCCGGATTGCAACGCTAGTTGCCAAATCCCGAAACATAAGAGGCCACCCTCGTAACCCTTCCTTAGAGTTGATGTGTTCCGGGGTAAGTCCTGCGTTCGGCAGAGTTTGACAATTCTCGGGAGTCCGCGGAACTCGCAGACATGGGATGTCATTATAATCTTTCATTCGAAAGACTTTATTTATTTGAAGGAACATATTCGGTCCACTAGCTCTAATGGCTTGAATTCTCTTGTTCCAGTCTTCATTAATTACTGATCTGTTGTTGTCACGGATCAGTTTTTGAAGATTTTTAATTAGTGACTTAATAGTTTTTATTTCCTAGCTATTTGGATCGCTGAACTGTCTGTAGAGCAGTTTTAACTTAGAGAGCAGAATACTCTTTTGCCTATACAGCTCGTCGATCGTTGCGTTTGTAGTGTTAGGTGTTGGGTGCACCGGCGTACGGCACTGAATTCACTCCTAACCACCATCGTCACCGAAACAAAGTTCCACCGATTAACAAATTGGAAATTGTCACACACCGAACATCGCGGCAAAATGTTCACAGTCAAAAGAAGTAGACGCTGTAAGTCCGAGAATTTAAAACACACTGTGGTAACTAAGTTTTCTTTTATTTCACTTTAATTTTATTCGTTAATGTAAATCTTAGGCCAATGGATATATTCACATTAAACGAAACGAAGGGAGCTTATACTCGACCAACCAAGCGCTCAACACATCAGTCCACTGCCGCGTGTGCGAATTCGATCATTATTCTCAAGTACACTCACAACTGATGTGATATTACTGTCTTATTTGCTATGGTGTACGACTCTGATGTTTTCTGGCTATTCGATTTTCTTTCGGTGTTGCTCTTCGCTATTTGCTTGTGCATCATCCGGGACGGACTAAAACAAGGGGTTGGCCTCTCACCATGCCTTTTTAACCTTGTCCTCGAGTATGTTATCAGAAAGGTACAAGACGACAACACGGCCGGATCATCCCTGAACGGGGTCACACAAGTGCTCGCGTATGCGGATGACATAGCCGATAATCTGGGCGATAATTTCGAAACTGTAAGCAAAAACTGTGAAATCATCATGCAAGCGGCAGAAGATGTGGGCCTATAAATAAATGAAGACAAAACAAAATACATGATTACGGGGAGAGCAGGTGGACCTTAGAGAACACATATAAGCGTCAGAGGCAAGATATTTGAAAATGTCAAAGAATTTAAATATCTGGGAACGATACTGACGACCAGAAACGAAACGTCGAAGGAAATTAACAAAAGACTACACTCCGGCAACGCTAATTGGCATGCAGCCAGTAAACTGTTGAAATCCAAACTGCTATCACGTAATATAAAGCTCCGTATCTATAGAACCATAATCATGCCGATTGCTCTATACGGATGCGAAACATGGGCTCTCACAAAACGGGAAGAGAACAAATTCCGCGTATTCGAGAATAAAGTTTTAATGGGTGTATTTGGCGGTAAATATGACGAGGAGTCAGGGCAATGGAGGAAACTTCACAACCACGAATTGGAAGAGCTATACCGCAAACCTACAATAGTGAGAGTAATCAAGTCGCGCAGATTAAGATGAGCCGGACACGTAGCGCGAATGGGCGATGATAGGACTGCGCATAGAATCCTTGACGGTAAACTAACGGGGAAGAGACCGACAGGACGGCCGCGGGGGAGATGGGGGGACAATGTTAGATTGGACCTCGAGGAGATCGGATCGGATGGTCGAACCTGGAAGGAGAGCGCACTGGACAGGGAACAATGGCGAGCCGAGTCGGTGAGGTCATGAACATCCGGGTTCCTACAGGCCAATAAATAACAATAATAATTATGTGTGCATCTGTTAGAATCGCCACAGTACCTAACTACTCGTGTACGCGCATCATGTAAAATAACTGTGTTGGGGAAGTATGGTGCGCTGGCGTACGACGCTGATTCACTTCCTTCGGCCATCGTCACTATGAATTCCGCCGTACACTGTCCACCAAGAAGAAACAAAAAACGAAAACACCTGTGGCTTGTTTGGTAGTCCAACTGATCCTTACTTAATTTTATGATGCATCTATACAAAAATTATTAAACTGGTAACCGAACCTTAAATTTGTGTTTTACATAACTTTGAGTTCGCTGGCTTATTACTCTTCACTGACCAGATGACGATATTGTCTACACTTGTATACTTGTAATTAATCACTTAATTCGTACTTGTTATTAGTGGCTCTAAAGGGTATTACTCTCGACTAAACTTGAAACTCGGGGGCGTGCACACCCCTGTCTGATCGCGCCGGTTACCAGACGACTTCCGATGTGCGCGCACTGAAGGTTGTGATGATACTCCGTGTTAATCATCTCGTGCAGAGATGATTCGCTTAGTAAGGGAAACTCGGGTGCATTCGCTTTCACTTTGATGATAACCAGATCCCGTAGAGGAGATCGCCATGGTACACATGTATATGTGTACGTCGGTTCTTTTCATGGGTCGAAGCCATGAAGGGGCATAATATGCATCCAGGAGATGTGTGTTCGTTGAAACAAACAAATCGAATTTCGTGGGATGCTAAAGGGTTTCTGTTTGTTCAGTGCCGCTAGTCATGAGAAACAGATCCAGAAATATAAGCGGACAAGGGGATCGGGTAGATCATTGGCTAAGGTATGCATTGCAGCTGTAACGATAGCCGCAATACCCATGCACATGGTGCTAATTGGTTTTAGCGTATTCACAGGGAATTGGTGTTCATAGCATCGTTGGCAAGGATAAGCATAATTTGCATTTGCCCATGCTGTATAATTTAATTTATGGTTTAAGACGCGAGATGCGTATTTGTTTTGGTCCCTGTTATGATGGTTACAATGTATGTAAACCAAATCATTTTGCTCCCAGGAATTCGTCTAGGGGAATTTGCCTGGCAACGTAGATGCCGAAATTGGTTTGGAATTCCTGATAAGCTAATAAAGAAATCTTACAGAGAATTGGTATACGTAGAGAATGCATGAAAGGTAAGTTTTCTTTACAGGGACTTAAAGATCATGGATTTGATCTCTTTAATGCGTGAAGCAGGTGCCTAATGCTATTGCATTGGCGAAAACTTATGCGCCTTGGGATGAGGTAATGGGGTTTTTAGGTAAGTGTACCGTGGGGTTTGGCGGCACCGCCACATAACAAACCAAGGGAGCCATGACAACAAGAGTCTATCAATAAATACTTGTGTTTAACAGCGGGTGGCGTCGGTAATGAAAATTGATATTACTGTCATGAAGTGTCACTCCTGAGACGACACCATACATGTGTCAAATTGATTTAGAGATTCGTAATTATTTGACAGCTGATTATAAAAGTTAAATTTGAAAAAGCTATCAGTCGGAGGGGAGACACGTCTGTCAAAGTCTAGGCTGCAAGAACTGTAATACGAATACTGATACCTCGCAAGTTTTTTTCAGAACATGGCTTAAGAGAACACATTCTGCTCAAAACGTAGAGCTTATCGCCGAACCAGAAGTGCATTCTGAAAAGCCTGATTCTTTGGGAAGAGTTAAGCCTTGAGTAAAGTGCATCATGTTGACGAATGCAAAAAAAAAAAAAAAAAAAAAAAAATTAGAAATGCGTATTCATTTCACCGCTTGGAGTTAAACCTTATTTCACAGACTGCGCAAGTTATAGTAGGTAATTTTTTACTATTGAATGTACCCGTACCAATGCCACAACTCATTTGCCGTAGTACTGAAAATATTCTAAACGTAAATGCTTTAGTTCGAAATAAATCGATTCCACCCCGTTCACAGGAATTGGGAATCTCTCAAGCCATATTGTGGCGAATTTTGGATAAAGATACTGGTCTACAACCTAAGAAGATCAGATTAACTCAAAACCTAAGACCTGTTTACCATTTCAACCAGCATACAAAAGATTGAAGAAGATCCTGCGATATACCTGTTGAAAAATTCGATAATTAATTGGCGCGCCCTGTGTGTAAAATCTTCTTTTTAACTAATGGCTTTTCAAGTACAACAATTTGTGATATCAATCATACTTTCTCAACCACGGAACCCTTCGAAACAGATGTTTTATATCGATGTATGTGAAAATCATGTGAACGCTAAATTCATCGATTTAAAACTTCGAAATCAGGTCAGGCCTCACAGTTCAAAGAGTTTTCTAACAAAATCAACCATCTCCAGATTCAAAAGTAGATTTGTAAGGCATTGGCAGAAGCAACGAAGGAATGTAAACAAATTAAAGTGAATATAAGGTTTCTGTTTAACTTTCGTACTGTAATCGCTTGTGGAAACAACTTCATCCTACAAACTCAGCCCCGGTCATTAAAACCTCCCATTTTAAACTTGATTGTATCCTTCAAATATCAAGACTACCCTCTTAAAAGGGTAATCGATCTGAAGAACGATGTACTTCTTTAATTATCCCCATTAGGGTGTTTACTCACAAAATAAGACGTCACCTTCACTTCACAAGCACACACAGTTTAAGCAAGTCCTAAATCTCTTGGTCTTCTGCGATTTTCCATGTCACACTCGGTCATACCCAGTCCCAAGGCTCACATCAGGATGTTGACAACTTTCCTGCTTTTATTGGAGTGGTTAACATTCTGAGTGCTCATTTCAAATAAGTTCTTGAAATATAGAAAGGAACGAAACATTTTTAAATTTATAAACAACGTGCTGAGATTTGATCCCTTCTTCATATTTGGTGTGGATTGGCACCAAGCAGCCTATCGTCGTCTCCGGGGTCCATTTATTCTTATAGCACAAGTATTACGAAATGGAACAAATGTAAAAGTTAACGGGGACGTTGACGAAATGGCGTCAAAAGGTTGGTTGTCTCACCATACCCCAATCACAATCAGACAAATCCTCATCGTCGAATAATATTTGCATGAGAACGATGCTCAAAGGGTAGACTAGCGTAAACTTAATTGCGCAAAATATTCCTGTCTTCCCCGCTCCGGATGCCCTCTTTGAATATATAAAACTTATGAATATTTATAGGAAATAGCTTCAACAGTACTTGAAATTCTTGTGGTTCATCGTTACTCCTTCGCTGACGTGGGGTTTTAAAAATCTGGATAGGAAACGATGGTTGGGAGAATCATAAGCTTGATACATCACACGTTCGTCTCGCAATGGCGGAATGTGAATCCATGATTTATGAACTACCATCACACCAGATATGAAAGATGAACAAGCACTAAGGACAATGATACGTCTTAGTCGTTTTAATTATTCAGCATATCTTTAGAATGATACAAGCACCTTAGGGACACGGAATCAAACCAGAGATCAGTATTCAATGTGAGGGGATGCAAAAGCAAGATTACCGAAATAAGTGGGTTGTGATACTTTCATTCACATTCATGTGCCGGTTGGAAGGATAATGTCCGCTGGAGATAGGATATTCACACCAATCGAAGTGCAAAGGGAAACATTTTGAAATGCTTTGATGATAGCATTTTGATCAGAATCTATGGACCTGACCACATTCGGAACGAAAAAGGGAAACTTTTCGGGTCCTAGACCAGGGATGTTTAATATTGCAAACACATAGTTATGGCCATAACAACTCGTTTAGGGGTTAAGCTTTAAAAAGGTTGAAACAAAATATGCCAATGGGCAACATGCGGAGAGATGTGGCATTAGAACCAAATGGTAGACAGTAATGGGACAGATACAAGGTACCTTCTTTGAAGTGGTAAATATATGGTATTTTAAACAACGATTATAATATAATATGAATCAAATTTAATCACTAATTAATTCCAGGTTACACACTGTGCTACCATTTTACTATTGGTCTACATGGTCGATGTTGGTCAATATGTCAAGTTTCTTACTGTTGGAAGAGAGAGTATGAAATAGTCTGAAATTTTAAGTCATTCATCACTTCGTGAGTCACTAAATCGTTATTTGGACTTTGCAGTATCCCAAAGACTCGTCTACCAGGTCTCCTAAGAATTGGCAGGGAAAAACGTGATATGGTTGAACATCATTATCTTAAGTCTATGAAAGTATACAACTAATTTGATATTAGCTCCAAAAGTGACAAAGATGGACATTAATATTGACTTCTTACCAAATTTGTATACATATACATCAATTGACGAATGCGTACGGTGGGGGTTCTCTATATTACATGGAGAACTAACCCACAATTCCAACCACAATTTCCGTCTTAATTCAACCGCTTTCAGCGTGTCATACTAACCCCTATCCTACCCGTTGGTATTCACCTGAGAATCATTGATTTCCCAAAGGACGCATAGCTAAACTGATTATCCTATGCAGATAATGCATAATTGAGTTTAGCTACCTTTTTGCCACACGGCAACACCATTTTTGCTAGCTCATGAGATTTCTATAGGAAATCACAATATGTCGGTTAGCAACAACAAGTCGAAGCAGACGACACTGTTACATACTCATGCAACCGCTGGGGAATTTATCGAAATATCTAATTAGTTCTCATGATAATTTACCCTAGCCAATTTGGCGTCAGTTCGGGTTTTCCGTAGATCATCCATTCGCTTGGGATCAATGATCTCTTTTCGCAGGTGAATAGCACCGGCTACATTTGCTCTCCTCCATAATTCTGTCTCCATACGGTTGAATGCACTCTAAGATCACCACAGCGTTAACACTAGGGCAGTAGGTCATTCTCAGAATCTGCATTTGATACCAACACACACAACCAAACCCACCCGCAGATCATCGTACATCGTGTTTCTGTGGTCTCATTATCCCATGTTCGTCGATTATCAATTAACCGATTATCCACCACACTTGGACGGGCGTGGCAATGAGAGAGCAGGGGCGTGATCTCTCTTGGTTGTCCTGTGTGCAAAGATAGAACACAGAATTTCACCCCTAATCAGTCGTTACACAGTCATCATAGCGGACAGACGGGCTGCCGCTTCGGGTCGCTATTCAATTTCCACCGTGGTCGGTCACGCTGTCGCTTAGACCGAAATCTCAACGCAACGTGCTCACAGACATTCGGGTAAAATCTTTAATCACCGCGGTCACAGTGTAGAGGAAAAAGTATATAAATCGCTTTACCATAGTGAAGCGAGTCAACTTGTATATACGAGGGTGGCCTCTTATGTTTCGGGATTTGGCAACCCTAGTGTTGCAATCCGGCAATTGACAGCTCTGTCATAAAGTTGGACATTTTTGAGGTTATACGCACTCAGAACGCTTTGACATACGAGCGCTATTTGTGTTGTTTACAGTAACTTAAAAGATTCATCTCGGCCCAAAAATGGAATTAAATCGTCAACATTTTCGTGCGATTATTTTTTACAACTTTCGGCGTGGATTAACTAAGCAACAGTGCATGGATGAACTTAATTCAATTTTTGGCGATGAAGCTCCATCAAGGACCAGTGTTTATCGATGGTATGGTGAATTTAATCGTGGTCGTAGTTCACTCCAAGATGAATTTCGTGAAGGTCGTCCAAAATCAGTTGTTGTTCCGAAAACCGTTGATGCTGTGCGCGAACTGATATTGGAAGATCGTCATGTGACCTATCGTGAGATTGAGACAACCTTAGGTGTTAGTGGGACCAGCATACATTCAATATTGCATAAACATTTGACTGTCAAAAAAATTTGTTCGCGTTGGATCCCACACAATTTGTCAATCGTTCAAAAAAAGGCTCGTGTCAATTGGTCGAAAGAAATGCTCAAAAAATGCGGTCGCGGTGCTTCGAAACACGTCTATGAGATCGTGACAGGTGATGAATCGTGGATTTACGCGTATGAGCCCGAAAGTAAACAGCAGTCGGCTGTCTGGGTGTTTCAAGATGAGCCAAATCCAACAAAAGTTGTTCGCGCAAGAAGCACTTCCAAGCAAATGGTCGCCTGTTTTTTCGGAAAAACTGGAAATTTCGCAACCGTACCACTAGAACAACGCAGAACAGTCAATTCTGAGTGGTACACAACCATTTGTTTGCCAGTTGTCTTCCAAGAAATCAGGAAGACCAACCGCCGAAGACGGATAACTCTTCACCACGACAATGCGAGCTCTCACACATCGGCTGCAACAACTGCATTTTTGAGCAGACAAAACATCGATTTGATGGGTCATCCGCCGTATAGTCCTGACTTGGCACCGAATGACTTCTTTTTATTCCCGTACGTAAAAAACAAACTGAGAGGTCAACGTTTTTCGACACCTGAAGAAGCGGTTGCTGCATTCAGAATGCATGTGTTGGAGATACCTCAATCAGAGTGGCAAAAGTGCTTCAACAATTGGTTCAAGTGCATGCAAAAGTGTATAGATCTTCATGGGGAATATCTTGAAAAACAAATAAAGTGATTTTCGATGATCAATATTTGTTTTTGTTCTCTAATCCCGAAATATAAAAGGCAACCCTCGTACATGTACATAATTCAATTTAACGATTCTGAAGTGCTCGAAGTGTTTCAACTTATATAGAAAGTATATAAAACAATTTAGCAATATTTAAGCAATTCAACTTGTATATACATGTACATAAATTAATTTAACAACACCAGTGTTACAACTTATAAAAGTACATAAATCAGTTTAATAATATTAATTACAAGTACTGAGTGGAATAAAAGGAAAGGCTCCTTTGTCAAAACGAAATAAAGAAAAAAATTAACCTTCGCAATTTTTCAGTGCCTTTTTATTTCCTGATTTGTTGGACATCGTTGGTGCACATCACGTTGCAGTGGAACATTTGTTGGGGAAAGAAAAGTGAATTCGTGCCCATGTCAGGTACATACATCTTCACCCCCACAGTTAGTTGGACAACGGCGTGGAAGACGATATGTGACATAATTAAAGTCCCCCGGATCATTACTCTGACTCTCATCCGATTTTCAAAGAAAAAAAACCATTCCCTAAAACCCTTATAGCATTATTCTACATGATTAATAAAAATCCATCATGCTGTTTAACAACAGCAAAAATGGTTTGAAGACAATGTTTCTACATAGGGAAACAGTTTAGTCCATCTGCAAATTCCTTTTGCATATTCCAATGCAAGAGAAGATTCCAAGCGATATTCCCCTTCTTGTACGAGGGTTGCCTTTTATATTTCGGGATTAGAGAACAAAAACAAATATTGATCATCGAAAATCACTTTATTGTTTTTCAAAATATTCCCCATGAAGATCTATACACTTTTGCATGCGTTTGAACCAATTGTCGAAGCACTTTTGCCACTCTGATTGAGGTATCTCCAACACATACATTCTGAATGCAGTAACTGCTTCTTAAGGTGTCGAAAAACGTTGACCTCTCAGTTTGTTTTTTACGTACGGGAATAAAAAGAAGTCATTAGGTGCCAAGTCCGGACTATACGGCGGATGACCCATCAAATCGATGTTTTGGGTGCTCAAAAATGCAGTTGTCGCAGCCGATGTGTGAGAGCTCGCATTGTCGTGGTGAAGAGTGATCCGTCTTCGGCGGTTGGTTTTCCTGATTTCTTGGAAGACAACTGGCAAACAAATGGTTGTGTACCACTCAGAATTGACTGTTCTGCGTTGTTCTAGTGGTACGGTTGCGACATGTCCAGTTTTTCCGAAAAAACAGGCGACCATTTGCTTGGAAGTGCTTCTTGCGCGAACAACTTTTGTTGGATTTGGCTCATCTTGAAACACCCAGACAGTCGACTGCTGTTTACTTTCGGGCTCATACGCGTAAATCCACGATTCATCACCTGTCACGATCTCATAGACGTGTTTCGAAGCACCGCGACCGTATTTTTTGAGCATTTCTTTCGACCAATTGACACGAGCCTTTTTTTGGGCGATTGACAAATTGTGTGGGATCCAACGCGAACAAATTTTGTTGACAGTCAAATATTTATGCAATATTGAATGTATGCTGGTCCCACTAACACCTAAGGTTGTCTCAATCTCACGATAGGTCACATGACGATCTTCCAATATCAGTTCGCGCACAGCATCAATGGTTTTCGGGGCAACAACTGATTTTGGACGACCTTCACGAAATTCATCTTGGAGTGAACTACGACCACGATTGAATTCACCATACCATCGATAAACACTGGTCCTTGATGGAGCTTCATCGCCAAAAATTGAATTAAGTTCATCCATGCACTGTTGCTGAGTTAATCCACGCCGAAAGTTGTAAAAAATAATCGCACGAAAATGTTGACGATTGAATTCCATTTCTGAGCCGAGATGAATCTTTTAAGTTACTGTAAACAACACAAATAGCGCTCGTATGTCAAAACGTTCTGAGTGCGTATAACCTCAAAACTGTCCAACTTTGCGACAGAGCTGTCAATTGCCGGATTGCAACACTAGGGTTGCCAAATCCCGAAACATAAGAGGCAGCCCTCGTATTAAAAGTACAAGCTGTTCGCTTGGGAGCAATATCAATGTCCGGTGAAAAGTATGCATGAGTATACTTTTCAACTCTTTACATTTCTCCTTCTCGGAATGTACTTATGGTATTCCGAGAGTAACTCAAGTTACATAAAGTTGTCACAAGAATATCCGATTGGTTTCGGTTTTCGTTGCGAGCTGCTCTCCTTTGCAATTTTCCCATTCTCCCTGGGTTCATTGACTGCTGAGTAAATTCAAAAGGGTTCCCTCGGGGAAATGTAGAAATAAACATGAGTGTGCGATTGGAAATGGGCGAGCAGACAAAAGGGTGCGAACGGGGAGAGTACCTGTTAGTAGGCAGTTATGGTTTTCAGCGGAAAAAGTGGTTCTTCGCTGATATTCGTGTGTGCATACGTTTTTTTCGGATTTCTTTGATAAAACAAATACGTAATTTTCTAGGGAAATTATTTTTTTTTTCATTCGAAATATTGGCCATCGGCTTTTACACATTTCGCCCATCTTTCAGGTAATTTATGAATAGCATGCCAGAAAAACTCTTTGTCTTTCGCGGCAAACCATTCGTCGAGCCATTTTCCAACTTCCTCAAACTTATAGAAGTGCTGCTCTGCGAGCACGTGCCTTATTGGTGAGAAGAGATGATAGTCAGATGGCGCCAAGTCCGAGGAGTATGGCGGGTGCAGCGATTTCAGGGTGTCTTGTGGGCGTTCTCTACATCACACGGAGAACCAACCCACACCGTTAAAGTGACCGCTAACAGCGCGTCAATTTAACCCAACTCCCCATGCAAAATCCTCAATAGCATACATTCCAAACTTTGCAATAAACACACTCCAAATCCCACAACAGAATATAATTCAACAGAATATATTCTAAATCATCCCCGCATACATTTTCTCAAAGTTGCTTAGGTGAATTCTTTATTTAAACCGTATTCCTTCCTGGCGACCAATCAATCTTAATTTCTCCGAAATTCATATGCTGTAATAAAACGATATTCAAACCTACAACGAACACTAACCACCACCACCAACTATACCGAGCCGCATACATTTCCCCGAAATTACTTCTGTTAATATCTTATCTAAATGGTATTCCTTGCTTGCACCCAAGCAATTTCAATTTCCCCCGAAAACCATTTTGGTTCATTTCCTCCTTAAATCATACTTCTCGTCCGCAACCAAGCGACAGCTAATTTTCCACGAATCAACCACAACGATCAAGACCCTTGATGATACTCGGCTATGCCAATTTCCCGGTATACACAACCAACGAATCCAACTCAGCTTATACGGCGAGGATTCGCTGGAACTGAATTCCTATGCAAGCATAGCAACTCTTCTCGAAACTCCTCGTAGGTGGCAGTGAGTTTATTCCAGCTATGACTCAACCGCCACGACGCGATGAATGTATTCTTTCCATTCATTAGTCAGTCGAGATCCAACCGCCACCAGGGCCACATCGCCGCCTGTAACCATTTTGTTCAGCTTCAATTCCTCCATTTCGATCCACTCGATCGGTGTTGACGTAGTGCATTTCGGGAGTCGGTCATCAGAATCTGACGTGCGTCTCGGCCACATTACGTTCGGCAATCCTCGCGTATCAAACAGCCTTTTGCAATATAGCGCGGCGCAACTCGGGCAACTGTTAGGAGCATGCGGATTTACCCAACCACTAGACGCCGAAAGTCGCGAAGTGTCTCGAGGTGCTATTTCCGAAAGTCCTCAGTCATCGTTGATTGAATTTAATTTACAAAATTTCGCATTGGGAATCCAACCGAGACTGGGTGCTCTCGGGACCGTGAGTAATTAAGTGTAAAATCCCCCTTTAAAATAACGACATGCGAGTAATGAATGGTATCAGAGTCGGATTTAACTAAAGAGACTACGATTGTAAATAAACAAGTTTCAACACTTTATATGCAACAATGAATTTGTGATCAGTGAGGCATCACCGGAAAACAAACTGGCTTTTTCTTTGAACGATTTGTGTTCATTCTTTCCTCTCTTTTTGACAAAAGGGTTTGATATAATTTAAACGTGACTTGGACGAATAAACATATCATTTTGAAGACGGTGGAACCTGTGAAGTTAACATAGTTGTGACGTTCGGTGGCCAACTACACCTGTGCGCGAATCGGTGGAATATTAGTACACACGTTCCCGTGCTGGCGCAACTATCTATTAACCCCACAGTCTTTCACTAGTTTTGCAGTGTGAGATGGCGGGTTGTCGTGTAACAAAATCACTCTGCCATGTCGTCTAGCCTATTCCGGTCGTGTTTTGATTAATACGTGGTTTAAATTAAGCATTAACGGTTTCGCCGGGCTTAAAGAGTTCATAGTACACAATATCGCTCTTGTCCTACCAGACACAGAGCATGGTCGTCTTTGCGAAGCGATTTGGCCTTGGTATTGAAGGACCGGCTGTTTTCGAAACAAATCCATTTTTCGTCACCCGTCACAATTCGATGCACAAAATGATTTCCTTTCGTGACGTTGAAGCAGTATTTCAGAAGTGCCTTTGCGATTTTCCATTTGACGTTCATTCAAAACGTGTGGGAACCATTTACCGAGTTTATTGATTTTCCCCATTGCTCGCAAACGTCTGCTGATTGTTTCTTGTGAGACATGTAATGCTTCTGCTAATTGCCGTTGAGTTTAAGTTGGGTCATCATCGAAATAACTCCTGCAATTGCTCGTCTTCACACTTTTGTTGTTTTCCAGGCCGCTCATTGTCTTTCACGTTTAAATCACCACTTTTAAATTGTCGAAACCATGCCTCACATGTTCTAATTGACGCAGCGTGTTCGCCATGTGTTTCTACCAACAAACGATGACTTTCAACAGCCTTTTCCTTTCGATTAAATAAAAAAAGCTATGCGTGCAGTAAATGTTGTTTTTCAGGCACAAAACTCGGTGTGATCACTAAACGATAAAACAAAGACGTTAGTTTTTGGCGGACTCAACTTGTGTGTGTTTGTAGTTAAATCTCAGACGAACAAAATGACGGATGTGTCAAATTAATAGGCCCCGTACTTTTCGGCTGCGCCATGTCTTAGTTTGTTGTAGTAGTAGATGTTACTACTGGCCTCGCTCCCAGGTAGCGTGCCTGCTTATCCTGAAAAGGATGAAAGATCTCTTTATGACTGCTCCCGAGGGGACCCGTTGCGGTTGCCGCCGTGCTTCCTCAAACCTTGAGGGAAGAGCAGCTTCCGATCGTTCTTGGGACGTCGCTTTGGAATTGCGTCCCTGTGCCGTGGAACCAGGTGCCTTCTGGTGATGTCCGAAATCGTGGACGCTGCAAGGGTTTAGTTTGCGGGCTTGCCACCACTTTACTCATCGGTTATTTTTGCTGGTTGGAAGTCGCCTCCACCAAACCAAATTAATCAAAATACTTTTGGTTTAGTTTATAATAGATTCATTTATTTTGATCCGGAAATCTATGTACATTGACATCTTATCGTCGACCTGCAGCACTTCCGCCGGGGACTATATACATGAACAGAAATGAATGTTATACTGGACCTCCAGCGCTTCCGCCGGGGAGTTCCACAGCTTCGCCGCTCTGTAACGGAACGGGTTCTGATTCAGGGATGTTCGCGCCGTCGGGAGATGAACCACAAACGGGTGCGATCCATCGGATTGTCTTGTGGAGCGCATATAAACCGAATTGCGTGGAACAATACCAAGAATGTCCGAAGAACGGCACCCGTGATAATATCTGTAAAACAGACAGAGGTCGGCTACGCGCCTTCGATGTGATAGCGACTATAGTCCCGACGTCAGCGCCGAGTCTCCGGTCAGGCGGATCGCTCGTCTCTGTATGCTCTCAAGCAAGTCGAGGGTATGTTTAGGAGCCGAGCTCCAAACATGAGAGCAATATTCGAGCGGGGGTCTAATTTGGGATTTATATAGGAGAAGAAGTTGAGCCGGAGTAAAATATTTCTTGGCTCTAAAAAGATAACTCCGTTTTCCTGAGGCTGACCTGGCGTGTTCGACACGTGTTTATGCCATGATACATTCCCATAGACCCGGAGATCCGAATGGAGACTAGTTTACCTCCGGAATTCTTTATATCAGAAGGCACCATCATGACTTATCCCCGTGTCAGTCCGGCCCATCAGCCGCACATCTGAAACACCGTCGAAGATTTCTCTCGGCGATATCGCGGAATGTACAGCGTGACGGGGTGGTATCTCACCTTGGGACCGACTACCACTTAACCAACCTTTTCTCGAACCGGTCCATCAGCCAAGCTCCGAAAGATGGCCAGGGATTTCTCCCAACCATTTCACGGAGCCTATAGCTTGATGGGGTGGTATTTCACTGGGCGCACAGGGCGTTGGGACCCCGGCTACCACTCGGCCTTTAGTCGCCTCTTACGACAAGCTGGCCTAGCTGTGAGTATATTCTAACGCCCTACTCACAGGGCACAACAATCTCCAATTCCTTTCTCTGCTGCAACGAATTTCTCTGTATATACAAATGCAAGCAAGGGATTCGTTTTGGCCACCGACTCAAGATACGATATACAATTCTCATTGTATAAAGCATTGTAATACATTAGCACCTCTTTCGAACGGCTATTCGTATATTTACACAAGGGCATCACTCATCTAAGACCTTTATGATGCCCTCGTCTCATCTTTGCTCTTACCACATTTCTTCGAAGCATCGTCGTCTATTTATTTAGACGCGATGCACTTCATAGACAACGATCTCCTAGATCCCTTGGCCTTGCCGCCAGCCTGCTTTGTTTTGCCATTACCTCCGCGCATGAGTAAACAACACAGATCTGAACGATCACACACATACCACCATGATCTCCATTACGAGATCTGGTTTTCTATTCCACCAAGAGAGACTTTACGTTTCTCTGGTGGTAAGTAAAGACATATCCTTAGTGGAGAGGATATCTACCACCACACCACAAACTCATCCCAAACGAAGGTTGTTTCGCGGAGTCAAATTACATCCGCAGACCAGCACTGTCATTGTCGCTCCCGCTCTCCGTCGCGCGGCGGAGAAGCGTATATACACAGAAGTCGGGTCGTGAAAGAAGTGTTTCATCATCATCATCATCGGCACTACAAACGGGAACCGGTCTTGGCCTTATTTAGCAAGTCTTGAGGCTTGTTAAATTTTCCATAATGATTGCCTTTTTCCGGGCAAGGTCATTAGTCTTGGGCCAGAAAAAGAAAGAAGTGTTTCACCGGGTTTAGAATTTATAAAGATCAATTTAATGTGAAATAATAAGTTCTAAGCGAAGTATTAAAACACTAACGAAGAACAAATAAATTCCATGCGTTTCATCTTATTCCCCAGTGTTTCATTTAACTTGTTTCCTGTGTTGTGAAGTTTTGTTTTGTGTTGTGTTCCTTGCGAACTATCTACAGAGGTTATCTACAGAGTGAAAGTTGTAGGCTGGTAGTAGAACTCGCGCCATGCTGATGCCACGTCTACTTACCCCACAAACCTTTTACGCGATCTCAATTTTCTGGTTGCATACGTTTCTCATTCAGACAACATCCATTCTGTTGGCCTCCGTGGAATTATAGCACTACTGCTTAAATGTCCCTGTAATCTGTTCACATTTTTATCAAACCAAGGTTTATGGAATGAATTCCGTTTAGTAGAATGTGGAACGTAAAGTTCGACACTGAGAAATATAATGTCTGTGAATGTTACTCCGCAACCGTTAGGTTCAAAATCTTCAAAGCTTTCTGACCCTGTTGGTGGCACCGTATTTCCATACATATTTTAAGTTGGTTAGTCAGCTGCGATGTGAGTGATTACATAACCGATATCACACAGTGGATTGAATATAGTAATAGCGCCGTCGTTTCTATGGAAAACACTCAAAGATTTCTCATGTCCATATTGTGAAAGGTACACCGTGGTGGGAGCCAGAGTTAGGACGACCTACCCTCTGTTCCAAATTGTTCCATCAGCCAAACTCCTAAAGATAGTCAAAAAATCTTCACATCATTTCACGGAGTCCATAGCTTAATGGGGGACCGCACTCAGACTTTGTTCGCATTTTAAGATAACCCGACTCTGCTCTGAGTGTATTCTAAATCTCTGCTCACGGGGTTATTTAAACTGTGGGATTGTTATGCTAAAAGCTATGGTATAGGGCTCTGATGATTTTTATACATTCATTTTTTATTTATGCACTATTGTTTGTCACTATGGCTTGCGTGTTCGTGTAATGTGTCGTGTCTGCTCGCCACCGATTTTCTAGCAATTGCGTACATTTCGTATGGTCTGTCGGCATAATTACTCTAGCATGCGTTCCTCACCGATCATTGTGGATTTTCATCTGTCGAGATGTGACAATTCTGTTTCTTGGCGAACCAGTGGGAATGAGTCTCGCCGCTGAAGATGATTTTGCGCAAAAAGTGACCATTCATCTTGGCCACCTCATGCATCCATTGAGTGTACTGGAAAGGTTGCATACGCCTGTACATTCAAACCCTTCATCAAAATTTTGAATAATGTGATCGGTGCAAGGTTCAATTGCTGAATACGGTGGCAAATCGATGAAACTGGGTGGTAACCCACACTTTACCGTACAGCGGCGCTATTCCTGTTGGTATGAGCCGGACGAACGTGTATTTTTAAACATTACGATAGGTATTTTTTTGTACATCCATTTTCGTAAAAAGTTTGTAGTAATGTCACGCATTTCTCGACCGTGTGTCGCTCCATAGTTCAATATGCCAATGCTTCAACTTCACAAATGTATAAAAAAAAGGTGAACTACATTTGACGTTTCGACGTCGCTCCCAATTCACTTTACATACCTGTGGGGGTTCTTAAAGCTCACCTGAAGAACCCCCCAAATTCGCAACCCATTTTTGCATCCCAATCACCAGCATACCCGAAACATTTCCTATCTCAAGGACATTTAATGCATCCAACGCATTAACTGAAAATCCCTAAAGAGAATTCTCACAGCATTCATGCATTTAATGCGTTATTCAAATTTCCTGTAAAGAATTCTTCACATCATACGGCGTCATAAATCCCAAACCATTCGGCACCCTTGTCATCGTAAAATGCTATGCCGGACAGCTTGTTTATACAGCTGCAATAAACCGACCGATTCGTTTGTCCAATCGAACAACAAAAGGCGAAACAATATTAATTAAATTAAAACGTAATCAGAAGTGAAATACAAAGGACTAAAAAGAAAGTGGTGAGTTTGTTTTATCTTCAAAACACAGAGGATTGAGTTACCCGTAATTTGAGAATGGTTTAGCAGAGTTTCATAAACAACAACATTACAGCGAAAGGATTACTGCTACATCAACTCCACGGAACATCAACAACCGAGAGAGTGTGAGTATCCATTTCTTAGTATTTATTATTGACCAACAGATTCCTGAGTAACAGATATTATTGCAACTGGTTTCAGGCAAGCCTGGAAAAGGGAATGTTAAAATGAATACTTTTTGACCAGAAAGTGGGTTTTGTAGCGTTCGCTTTAAGTTCGCTTAGCTCTTTCCTTTGTCACTTCTGGTAATCCTCAAGCTACCTAACTCCTCTTTTTATAGGTGAAACTTCTGACAAAGTTATTAAACACTTCTCCCTTTTTTTATCGTTTGTTTTATTAATCCAAATATTTATGCGAGTCTCGGGATTTTCCAGCGCTGGAAAACAGTGCTTTGTTTGCCATTGTTTTGGTTAAATTAAATACCCGCTACAAACGAAGAGCAGAGTTAATGTTTGGTCGAAAAATTCAAATTGCTTTATTATTGTGGTATGGTGGAATAATACAATTTTATTTTTGATGTTACTCACAGCCTCCCTTGTGTCGTGTGGATTTCGTGTCGATGTTCCTATTGTGACGCATATGACAATCAGTGCTAGAATATTCTAGAAAATCCGAAACAAAGTACTAGAATATTCTATAAAGTACTGGAAAACTGGAGACTATGAACAGTAGAAAATTCGAGGCTATGGAACGGACGGAAAAGAAATGCCGAATCAGAATGAGGAAAAACGGTATAAATACGTCGCACGCAGATCAGGAAGACAAGTAAGACGTAAGAAGTAAGCAATCAAAGACGCGATAAGTCAAGAAATCGTTATGTGTACGGTAAAAGTAACGGTTGTTATTAACGGACTAATAAAGTGTTACATTAATTCAAAATCGATTTAACGGCTCTTATTTATTAAAAATAATTAATCCAGCGAACCCTAAGCTCGCTACACTATGAACCCCTTTTACAGGTTCCTTTGTGTTGTGTAAATGAATGTTGGACAATGTGTGTTCCTCCTGTATAGTGTTGGGTTATTTCCGTGGAAACCCTTTGTTTTCTCCTGTTGATACTTCTAATGGACTTAAATTATTGAAGACAATAAAACTTATCACTTGCACCAACTCAACCACCAATTCCAATAGTCCTATTATCGAACTCTTAATTTCATTTCATTCCTACAGATCTCCTTCAATATAGGGATGCCTTAATCGATTATCGAGCACAATTCGACAAACTGTATTTTGAAACCTGTGCGATTGCAACAAATATTATGTCCGATAGAGAAACTGTCGCGGTTCCATTCAGAGAGGATAGAAGCGATTCACATATTGACCATTCTCCATCTCCATCGGGTTCAGCTTCCTACAACGTCGCATTAAATGAGATTTCAACGCAGGTGACCACCACCATTGCCAACGAGTATGGGTCAGCAAGCACTTCACTCATAGAGTTGCCATCTAATTCACAACAGTCGTTTTACTTTAGGTCTGGATTGTCGGAGATTACCCTTCCTTCTTTTGATGGTTCTCCTGGAATCTGGTTGAAATTTCTCATTGAGGAGCCAAGTATTCTTGCTATACAGGAATTGTTTTATTGAAAGGGTTGTCTTTCCGCTGAGGTAGCCTCAGTCATAGGACCTTAGAATCTTCCGCCTCGAATTATGACATTGTGCAATATTTACTGAGGGAGAGTTATAATAACAGGAAGGTCATTCGTGATTCATACGCGCAGACATATTAGATTTACCTTGTATGTCAAGTGATTTTAGTACTAGGGAATTTTTTGACCAGATGCAGCAGAACCTTCCAGTATTGTAGGTATTGGGTTGCCTTGCTTAGTTTTGTTACTTTGTGGGAAATTCACAGGAAATGCGGGGGGATTATACCCAGAGGTTGATCAATCTTATTATAGCACAGATGACTTCTTTTCTCGATCGTCAGGGCCAGTTGGAAGTTTCAAAAGCTTCCATCTGGGAAAATTGTTTACTCACCTGATGGGCCCAAATCCGCAATGGCATCTTCTAATGGAAATTTCTTGCACTCTGAAAGCGACCATAAAGTACATACTTTTGCATGTTTTCTGAATTTGGATCCTTCTCAGAGATTCCAGCAGACCAAAAGAGGAGGTTGGGGCATTAATTGTTGGCGTAAAGTTAATCGGGCTTCTCAATGTTCCCACGGCTTCTGTCTAAGATGCCACCAAAAATAAAATACTCCGTTGGGGTTGAAACACCCAGCTGTCGGCTCCACCTCGGCCCCCGCTCCTCCCACAACAGTGAATTTACATTATGTGACTTCTGAGACTGTGTTTGCCACTGCACATATAGATTTTAGACACTTATAATCTAAAGATACCGCACAATTCCAAAATTGGATATCAGTCTCGAGTCTGTACAACGTGTACAGGGATTCTACAGTTGCCACCATTAACTCCCGAAAGTACAAATTCCAGAAAATCATTGAATTGCTCATAGTGCCATACATAAGCGACGGTATACCGTCCATTCCGATCAACCGGACAAGGCTGGAAGTTCCAAAAAAAAATCCTTTAGCCAACTCTGAGTTCTTCAAGCCATCTCCAGTCGATGCTCTTATTGGAATTAAGAATTTTTACTGATTAATCAGATTTTTTGGGGGAATATCTGGAATCTCTGTATTAGTCCTTATCTAAATAGTGTGGTTCTTCTGTGGGCACTCCTGCCACGCCATGCCGTTGTTGTACGGTTCGCTTCCGTGCTTCTCGATCAAACGAGGAAGAGAAGCGAACGATGGTTCCTGAATGGATGATTGTTGTGTGTTAATTCCTGGTCCCACTATGGATATGTGATTACACGGCCGCGTTTTTAGTTCGTCCAGGTAGCCGCTATGGAATGTGCTGTCCAGGTAAAGCGCAGGATAGTAACACTATGGGCGCAAGTATCAAAGCACACACACGAAGAGAGTTTTTCAAATACCATGAACAAGCAAATCAAAATACACCGGAATGTAGTATTTCCTATTCTATAAAGTCATTTAACACAGCGTACCACAACTTTGCAAGGAACTCTGTTGACAGCCGTAGCCGTAGTAAAACACAGACTCATTATATTAGTGTACTCTTTATTCTTACATCATCACTTCCTTCGCGCTACCAACTGACTTCTTTCTAATCTACTTTTCTTCTGCCTCGAAATCTCGGACATATCGCCCCTTATCGCAGATCCTTTTTGAGGTTTTTTGTTATCCATTAGCATCTCTGGCTAATACAAACAAGCGTTTATATTGCACTTCAAATGGGGTCAGGGTCATGGGAAATGGGTGAGAATATGGATGGAAATTTGGGTCTATCTATGCATGTGTTAGGTGTCCGCCGCCGTGCTTCCTCTGATGAGGGAAGAGCGTGGACCTTTTATTTTATTCTTCCAATTAAAACTCTTCTTCTTTAACTGAAGACTGTATTTATTCGACGAAGAAACTCCAATCTCAAACTTATTTCTCAAATAACTGATTTCACAAACTCATCAACTCTACTGAACTCTACTTTCAACTCTCAAAACTAAAACTTTAACTTTAACTCTAACTGATATCTCAAACTTGACTGTCAAAACTAAACTGAAACTGAAACTGATTTTACAATTAAAATTTCTCTCTTCTTATGCTACTTATTGTTCTAATTGGTTGGAAATTATAATGTGAACAAACCAAATTTTCTCAAAGTATTCCTTTTACTCTCTGTGACTTTTAAATTGAATAAACGTTGAACGAAAATCAAAGTGCTATGTTTTGAATGAAAAAAGGTGCATGTTATGAAAGGGGCATGTTATGAAAGGGGCATGTTATGAAATGTGCTGTAACAGGCTTGATATAGAACATTGTGAAAGTTTATTAATGTTATGCATTAAGTGAGAATAAGATATGAACAGAGGAAGTTTTAAAGGTGTGTTAGAAAAGTAATAAGATTCAGTGTTATAAATCAAATAAGAGTAGTATTCTGGAATACAACACATGTCATAAAACATCTGGTTACAATGCGTATGCGTTGTGGTGTTTAGATTGCCGGAATTGTGTGTCGGTGAGTCAAATAGACATGGGTGTGTTTGAACACGTGTTTTATTGTAGATATAATGCATATGAAAATATGCATTGTGATGTTTGGATTTTTGGAATTGAATTCAATGTTCGACAATTGCCCGTTTGGTTCAATTTGCTTCACGTTGAATTCAACGTAGCTTTGGGGATCTCATATTGGATGGGAATTATATCTATTATGTATGTAGGGGAAAAGGAAATGTCGGAGCAAAATGGTAGGGCTCCTTGGAACACTACACCGTGGCATTACACTAAGGGGATGTTTTTGCGAAAATAATTTTATAAAAAATTTACAGCATAACGAGGTCAAATGAGGTCGTTTATTTTTCACTTCGATGCGTCTTGAAGGAGTAGGCTCTCAAATGTATACTAACAGAGCAATCGACCTGAACATTTATATACAAGCTAATGAGGCATAGTACTATGATATCTGACACAGTAATTAGACCTGCTGGTGCCAGGTGACAAAAAGTTTGAGTTCTTTATTTATTTCCTTCTATGAGAAAAAATGTCAATAAAACGAGTAGTGAAGCTATCTTCTCAGATGAGAAGATAGCTTGACTACAACAGCTCGGATAGTTTTTGATGGTTCAGCGAAAACATCAACCAGGATTTCTCTTTACGAAACCGTAATGTGTGATCCGACGTCGGAAGATGATTAATTTGCGCACCTGATTCGTTTTCGCCCTTATGTGCGTGGTCAATAGCTCACAGGATACGGTGCGCACATTCACCCTTGATATCTAGAATCGCTTCAATGAGCAGCATTAATTTACCTCACTTGGAGATATGTGGAGCCGTCCTGGTCTCCAAATTATATGATGCTGTTCAACAATCATGGACAATGGAAATTGCTGACGTTTACTTGTGGGCGGATTTTACAATAGTCCTACATTTGTTGAGGCAATTTCCGTCGAAGTTCCTCCATGATTCCACTTGGTTCAAGGGCCTGGTTTGGTCCAGCCTCAGCGGGGAAGTTTGGCTTCTCATTAATCTCCCCATAATTGCGTTACCGGAATTGAAGACTACATCCGTTATCCAGGCCGGATGCTTGAGCTCGCCCTAGGAGCTTCTTGCCTTCTGGAGAAATACATCCACAGGAGAAAATTGCAGCGTGTCATTTCTAATGTAACTCGCTTCTTATAAACGCCCGCGCTAAGTTGCATCTGAAAACGGGGCTCTTGACGGTGGATGAGTTATCGTATGTTCATGCATTCATTATACGACTTACCCAACCTTCAAGTTCTTGATTGCATTAGGGCGCACGGGCCTCTCCACGAATCAAGTAAGTAATGGAATTCTGAGGCTTGACGGTAGAATTGTTCGTACCTCCATACCCTGAGGAGAGCACCATCATAATATTTTACCGGCAAATCACCAAATTACCAACGGACCTTCATAGGCGAAGAGCATTTTCATTTAATGCATGCAGGCGCTCAAGCCACATTATATTCGATTCGACAAAAGTACTGACCTTTAGACGGTTGCAACGCCGTGTGAAGGGTCCTACATCAGTCTTTGCCTTGGTTTGGCATCAAACGCGTGGCTGACTACAGGTCCCAAGGCATTTTATTTTGGGGGATTGAGAAAGGTTGCAGTTGTCATTTAAGCGACATATACTTCGTACCTTTGGCGTTGCCTTACTCACATATGAACAGTCACAAACTTATGTGACGATAGAAGCAGTATTAAACTCACATTCTATGTTCACCAAGTCGTCTGATACCCCCGATCTATTCCTATTAATTGCTGGCGATTTCCTTACTGGTGGTGCACTTTTGGCGAATTTTAAACTGTCGATTTGGCTAATGTGCTCCGCCGAACACTGTCCACAAAAATGAAACACGGAGATATGGTTTTTGTTTTTATTTTTACACTTTATTGTTTTCCTTTCAAGTGTACCAAATAGTCGACTGTTAATCGAATGGTTACAAATCTGTATGACGCGCACTGTGATTAACAGACGTGTTCTAATCGCTACATACATTTATATCGCGACAACAAAAATGACCGAAGGGAAATCACAATACGGCTAAACCCTGAGCGACCTGCTTAGTTACATGAAGCTTTGCTAGTTCTGACACGAACTATCATCGATTGGCACTCTTTTTTTCTAACACACGCTGCGCGACCTTCCGTTGTGACCACTTCCTGTATACTTCCTCGTTGAGACTCTCAACTTAGACTGAATTAAAAATTTCCTTTTGCGGATGATAATACTCACCCGATAGTTCTCTCTTTTTTTTGTGATTCTCCCTTAATCGAGAATCTCTCTTAATCGAAATTCTCTCTCCTAGCGGAGAACACATCCTCTATCTGTGTCCTGCGAATTCCTGTTTGGTCGCAGGCCAGATGTGCGGTCACACCCACGCACACAGGCGCGGAGGTTGCTGCCTGTGTGCGCGGAGATCCTCCTGGGATCGCCAGAATTTTCACACCTTCTGTTGTGATAATCGTATTTGCTTTGCCCTATGGGAACAGCGTTTTCGTTTATTGCTGCTCATCGCTCATCAAACTTACTCTTCAATAAATCATTTGTATCCGGTGGTGTGTGGCTTATTGCACCGTCCTGTTGAAACCACATGTCGCCCAAGTCCATATCTTCCAATTCAGGCCAAAAATAATCGGTAATCATGGCGCGATAACGACGGCCATTCACAGTAACGTGACGATCGTTATCATCGACGTAAAAATATAGCCCAATGACGCCGCCGGCATGCAAACCGCACCAAACAGTTATCTTTTGTGGATGAAGTGGTGATTCATGAAGCACATGTGGATTTTCACCCGACCTATAACGCATGTTTTGCTTATTGTCAAACCCATTGAGCCAAAAATGAGCTTCGTCCCTGAAGATGATTTTGCGATGAAATTCATCATCTTGGCGCATCTTTTCCAGAGCCCAATCGGAGAACGTACATCGCTTCAAATGGCCCATCGGCTTCAATTCTTGGGTCAGCTTGATCTTGTATGGGTGTAAACCAAGATCCTTACGCAAAATTCGCCATAAAGTGCTCTGGGCGTTGTCCAATTCTTGAGAACGCCGTGGAATTGACTGATTTGGATCGTCTGGTACGGACGCCTGAACGGCAACGATATTTTCGACACTTCGACCAACCCGTTGTCTCACTGGCACGGCAACATCACACAACGAATATGTAGACTCAAATGTCTGCACTAAACTTGTTATTGCCTGTCTACTAGGGCGAGAATTACGACCGAAAATTGGAGTTAACGCTCTTAAAGTTGCGGTCACCGACTCCAAATTTCGGTAGTAAATTTTTATAATTTGTAGACGTTGTTCGTTCGTGTACTTAACCATGATAGAAATGCTGAGTTTACTGAATAAATTGACAGTGCCAGTTTGCTGATTAGTGAAGGGGTGCGTTCACAAATTGAATTCAAAGTTGTCAAGTCCGTATTGGAATCCCGATACAACTGATGCACATGGAATAACAGCTTTTAAATGACTAAAGCTTAGTCCGAAAAACAGCAATGACTAAGCTACTTATGTCCAAAATGGCAGCGAATTGGATGCGTACAAGTATGTTCTTAATGTAGTGGTCCTTGTCTCGGGTAGCGTGTCTTCTTATCCTGAAAAGGACGTAAGATCTCTTAAAGACCGCTCCCGAGGGGACCCGTTGCGGTTGCCGCGGTGCTTTCTCGAACCTCGAGGGAAGAGCAGCTTCCGATTGTTCTAGGGACGTCGTTTTGGAATTGCGTCCCTGTGCCGTGGAACCAGGTGCCTTTGGGTGATGTCCGAAATCGTGGACGCTGCTAGGGTTTAGTTTGTGGGCTTGCCACCACTTTACTCACCGGTTCTTTTTGCTGGTTGGAAGTCTCCTCCTGTCCTAAAGCCGCCAACGTTCCTCAGTGAATGCATAAAGCCCGTCAATGAAAAATACCTTTTATTTTGTCCTAATAGGTGCATTTTTTATTTAATTAGATAGGGAAACAATTTGATTATCCTGGGGACACCACCTCCAAAATCCTAGCTTTATCTTCTGATCGTGGTCCTTCAGCACTTCCGCCGAGGACTAGGTACATGACCAGAATGCTTCCTCGGGAAAAAAAAAATAAAAAATTGTGGCGAGAAGGCCGAATTTAGCGAGACAGGACATATGTGTCCTTCATCTTGTCTCTGACTTCTGGTCATCTTGCGATAACCAGAATCACCCACATCCGTGAGGATGTTGGGCTCGGTCTCGCAGCATCTGAAAAGAGAAAAAAAAAGGGGGGGTATCCAAGGATAGTGTGGACAGTGTTAGTCCAAGTGTTCTCTAACTACTTTTATAGCGGGATGGTGGGAAAGAAATCATACAAGACCGGTAGGTCTTGGGTGCGGTAGTAGACGCAGATCACGTCTTTGGCGTCTGATAATCTGCTCTTTGGTCGGTGTGTATGTTTGTATTTGTGCCGTCTTGTACTGTGCGTTCGTGTGTTTGGTTTGTTAATAGTAGACCCTATGGGATGGGTCCAGGAATCCTATATTATAGAGGGGAATGTTGTTGGGAAGGGTGCTTTCTTCAGTTTTGTACTGAAGAAGAAATTGTGGCGGTTTGATCCGAAGAGATCGAGAGAGAGAAGGGTCAAGAACGCAAGAGTCCCGTACAAGTAGGTTCTCGCTGTTCTGAATGTTTTCGAGGTACTTATATGCTAATTGAAGCAAGTACTCGTCGATAGGGGTAATGGAGGCGCCTTCGTATAGGTGAGAGTTGGGGTAGTGACGACCGTCAGGCCTTCTAGAATGATTGGTGCATCTTCTGAGGAGTTTCCTTTCGAAAACCCGAAGTCTTTCCATTTGAGCCGAAGATATGCAGGACCATATGGGAAAGGCGTACGATATTCCAGATCGGATTAGCTGCTTATAGCAGAGAAGCTTAACTTTGGTGTCAACTTTGTTCCCCCACTTCAAGATGTTGTGCATTTGCTTAGACCGACCGAGACCCCTTTGGAGAATGTGGGTCACATGTTTGATAAAATTCATTTTTGGGGTATAAGTGACCCCGAGATATTTCATCTTGTCCTGTGGTCTAATCGTAGTATCTCCCATTTTTATTCGAATATTCTGTGAATATCGAGAAGCAGGTTGCGAGTGTTTACTACTCAGAATTATGGCTACTGCTTTGGATGGATTAAGTCGTATTTTCCATCGACTGTAATACTGATACAGTTCGTCCAAGTGACGGTTGAGTCGATTTGTTGCGAGGTTAGGGCCTTTGGTTGACGTGTACACCAGGACGTCATCCGCATAGCATATTTGGTTTACTCTCCCGTCCACAGGGCGGGGAATATCGGAGGCGTAAATATTGAATAAGATGGGGCCTAGAATGGAGCCCTGTGGTACGCCTGCAGCGGCGTGAAAAGTTCGGGAAAGCTTTCCATTCATTCTAACTTGGAAGGTTCTGTTCCGAACGAACTGGTAGATGATGCTACATAGCGTTCTACTGAGGCCACTATTCAGTAGTTTAAAAGCGAGACCTTCGATCCAAGTCGTATCAAAAGCTTTTTCAATGTCTAGGCTTACCGCAACGGTGGGTTCCTTATTAAAGAGCCGCACGCAGACGTGGTTTTGAAATAAATTGAGAGCCATAGTGGTGCTGTGCGCTCTTCGAAATCCGAATTGGAAATCAGGTATTAGGTGCCTGGCACTGACAAAGTTATTTAGCTTCTCGTATATGAATTTTTCATATATTTTGCTGATGCAGGTGAGAAGCGAGGTAGGGCGAAAGCTTGAGGGGTGATACGTTGGTTTCCCAACTTTTGCTATTGGACAAATAATAGCGTGCCTCCAAGCTTGGGGAAAGTACCCCATGTTGTAAGCATGGTTGAACAGAATGGAGAGCTTTATAAAGAATAAGGCAGAAAGCCTTCGCAACGAGTGGTATGACATGTTGTCGATACCAGGTGACTTCTTAGGGTGTCGAGATTTAACCAGACTCTGTAGGGTATTTGGTGTGATGAAACCGTTACCATTATCACGTGTGTCATCGAAGTATGCACTGTTAGTTGGGTTAAAGACAACAATTGGCTCGTTGAAGTCGTCCAACTTACTGTGGACCTCTGAACTAACGATTGCATTAGTTTCCGGGTCGCCATCATGGAGAGTGAGTTTGTGATTGTTTGCGAAGGTCTCTCCGATGATATTTGCTTTATTGGTATCGTTATTGACAACAACACCATTGTGCATAATTGGCCCAGTGATGCGGGAAATGCCACATATCTTTTTAACATTTTTATAAACGTTCTGGTCCATCTGAATACCCTTCAGCTTGTCTTCCAATTGTCGGGTACGATTGTTTTGGATTCTCTGTTTTATCAGTGTACCAATATTGTGAATAATGGATCGCAATAATGGCTCCCTTTGCGTAAAGCGGTGACGATATCTCATTCTGCAGAGCTTTTTACGCTCCCGGATGAGACGAAGAGTGATGTCGTCATGGGGAATCTGATAGGTCTTTTCAAGTTTATACTTCGGGACATGAGTCTCCGAAGTTTCAACTAGAATCTCGTGAAGTCGTTTTGCAACGTTGTTTATCTCAACCGTCGTTAGGTTCCTGTCAGTGGGAAGAGAGAAGTGGTGGAGTTTATCGTTCAATGTAATATTGAAGTTGTCCCAATTTGTCCGCCCATAATCAGGTATGTATCTGATATGAGCCCGGGATGCTCGATAGCCGCGAATGAATGTGGTCACAGCGTTGTGGTCAGATACACCCGCTGAAACTTGAGGAGGAGTGATTTGTGGAAGCAAGTCTTTGGACACAATAAATATGTCCAGAATTGAGTTACCTCGAGTACCAACCGTAGGTGCGACTATTTCGCAGTTGAGGGTATACATGTTTGCGGTGTACCATTGGTACAGTTTTGTGCCCTTTGGGCAAGAGACAGAGTTGTTCCAGTGGGGATGTCTGGAGTTAAAATCGCCGCCTATGATGAAGGGTGTATGCCCCGAGGTCCTTATTAGTTTGCCGATATCTTCGGGATTAATGGGGCCATTATTGGTTTTATGCGAGTGGTATACGGAGTATATATTCACTCTACCATTACTAGCCAGGTGCAGTTCAACTCCAGATACCTCTATGGACTCTAGGTGTGGGAGGTCAGTAGCTTCATGGCGAATTCCGATTTTAACCAGTATACAAGTTCCACCTCCGTTGATGGTGGGACCGCCAGTGAGGGTTCGATCTCTTCGAATCATGGAGAAGTTTGGGAATACGGGACGGTGACATGGATGCAACCTAGTTTCGGTTACAACTACCACGTCCGCCCGGCTTTCCTTTATGAAGTCAGAAACTATCATACGCTTGGAATGCGAAACAAGGGAGTTGACATTTAAGAGGATAACTTTAATTTTGGAATCCATTGTGGAGGGTATGTCTTGCATATGCAGTGAAAAGGAGGGCCTCCCTCTCTGCCTCAGTTGATAGTTTCTCATATCGGGGTCGGATATCCTCAATTAAGCGGGAGAAACTAAGTAGTTTCTCGAGCATTGAAGATTGCCCCCTCGGAGGCTTTTGCACCACCGCTAGAATTTGAGGCGTCGTGTTGGCCTTTACCGGGGCTCGCTTAGGGACTTGAATATGTTTTTGAGGGGGAGGAGTTGAAAGGGTTTTTGTATTCCTTGCCTGCTGACCCCTAAGCATGTCGGCAAATGTGAATCCATTTTGGATTAGGTTTTGTGTGGCCTGTTTTCCGAAGTCGGACTTGGCTGTTTGCTTAGCTCGAGTCTCCTTGGATCTTTGTTTAATTTCCTTATATTTAAGACAATTTCTATAACTAGCCGGACGCCCTTTGTTGCCGCAGTTGCAGCAAGTTGGCAGTGTTATTTCATCCTGCACATTTGTTGCCGGATCGTATTTCGCTAGCGGTAGTTCGCACTTGCAAATATCGTGGGATTTTCCGCAACGAACGCAACGGCGACTCATGTTGCAGTTTCGGGAGACATGCCCGAAACGTTGGCAACGTCTGCATTGAGGTATTTTTCTGTTATGAAATACCTCGAAGACAACTTGCTGATGCAAAGTTGGAAGCGACTTTGTCCGTATTATGGAATCTATGTCGGTTCCTGGGGCAAGGAGAAGCTGTCATATGTTCAGCTTGGTGTATCTTTGCGGTCTGATGTTCACAAACCGCTGTGGGGGAGAGAATTTTTTGACGTCAATGAATTTGACGTTAGGAAATGTTGCCTCAAGAGCAGTTACGATGTCGTCCTTTTCCCAAGAGGCAGCGACTCGTTTTAAGAGGATTGTCCTCGACTTTTCGTCGGCCGGAGTGAAGGTGTAATAATTCACCTCCTTGGCCTTGAGGTTGTCCTTAACCGTGCGATAGGTTTCCCTATCGTAGGCTATGATTTTATTTAGGGATGGACTTAAGGTTTTTGCCTTGAAGTTAGAAATCCCTAGCCGGTTCATGTCACCGACGAAATTTTTTAAATTGAGGTCTCGTGCAAAGACCCCGGGTTGCTGTTTCTTCTTAGAAACAGGTGGGCGTTCCCCGACCTCTGGCTGAACAGTGTTGGTAACACCAGCAGCTTTTGGTTTTGGGTTAACTAATGGAGTTGGTCGTGGTGGGCAAGGCTCCTGCGGAGGTACGACCCTCACATGAGTTGGTGTTATCGCGGGGTTCGACAACAGTTTGGGGTGTGGCGTTGGCGGGGAGCCGGTGACCACACGCTTATTGGAGGGTCCTCCTTCACAGTTTATTATGGGAAGTGGTGTTTTCCGCTTAGGGGCTCTAGACGAGTTTGGGGTGGGAGTGCGCGAGTCACCGTCGTCCATTGTTTCGTCGGAACTCTCAGCGAGACTCTCCAACTCGGGCTCGAGCTCCGATTCCGAATCAGAAGCCTCCGAACTGGCACTGGACGGGGATGCGGTGATTTTTTATTTATTTATTTTGTTTTAAATAACTTTAATCTGTATGTATCACTGTCCAGGATGTGTCTTCTCTCAGATCTCACTGTGAAGTCGTGACTGATGTCGTCGGTGGTTAGAACTCGACTGAAGTGGTGCTTCCTCGGGATCTTTTTTTTTTTTTTTTTAAAAACTGTATTTATTAACCATAATTAAAATTTGTACATTTAAGTAATACAGTGACTTAAAATTAAATTCGTGACAATTGCTTACATGTAATTATTATTATAATACATTTTCCAAACAATGTTTTAAGAGTTATAGGCTATATGTGTGTTTATACATTTAGTAGGGTTTCGTCTTCCTGGAAAAGGTCAGAAAACCAGGAATTTCTTATTTTTACTTTACTTAATCTAAACTTAACCCTAAATATAAATATAAATATAACTTAACCTAACTTAGTCTGATTATTATAAAATGAGCTATAAACAAAACAAAGTTTAATAATTAATGGGATTTATGAATTAAAGGATGTGGAATAAGGTCAGTTATGGGTTTGGGGAAGAGTATTTCTTTCCGGTTGTTCGTTGGAAAAGCGTAGGATGTTGGAAAATGGTTGGACGTTACAGTATTTGAACTGGTTAAGGGTAACTTCGGTGTTGTGGTATATGATCTCATTTGAATCATTTACCAGTCTGCCTGAGGCGAAGATAGCTCTGGTGTGGAGACAGTTGGGATAGTTAGTTCTGATATCTAGAGGGTTCTCTAAGAGCGAGGTTATTATGGGATTGGGATTATTTTGTAGGTTTTCGATAAATTTGATAGACAGTTCGAGGAATCGTCTATCGAGGCGCTCGATACCAGCGGTATTGTAGAGTTCGACGTTACTATAGTACTTATAGGAGTTAGGACGACGATGTAACCCAGAGACATACCTAAAGCATTTTCTTTCGAATACTCGTAATTTCTCCATTTGGGAGGGAGTGATATGGTACCACAATGGGCACGCGTACGTGAGTGTGGGCCTGATGATTTGTTTGTAAATGAGCAGTTTGACTTTGTGAGAGAGACTATTAGGTTTCCACATTACTCTTCTACAGAGATTAAGCTGAATTGTGGCTTTTTGAAGGGAATTTTTAATCTGGGAGGAAAAAGACCAGTTATTAGAAAAAGTGATTCCCAGATATTTTAGGGTTTTGGAGGGTTTTATCAGAGTGTTGTTCAGTTGAATCTTAATTTTGTTGTGGCAGCGTCTAGTGTTGTTTGTACAGTGCTCGTTTTTGCCCTTGAACACTATGAGCTGCGTTTTATTTGGGTTAAGGTGAATTTTCCACTTATTGAAGTATGATGATAGGTTAGAGAGAAAGTTGTTAATGCGATTTCTTGCAGCCTTAACAAATTTGCTGCTAGAGTAAATTAATGTATCATCAGCATAATTCAGCATCACAACATTACGAGATACGGGTTGAGGAATATCCGCGGTATATAACAGATATAAAATTGGCCCTAAAATAGAGCCTTGGGGAACACCCGCGGTTATGTTGTGGGTTTCTGAGACTGAAGAATTTATTCTCACAACGAATTTTCTGTCATAAAGCTAAGAGGCTAAGAGCTTTGTTGTGTGAGAGTTTAGATTAAATATGGAGTGCAGTTTGTACAGAAGCCCTGAGATTCAGACGCAATCAAACGCCTTAGAAATATCGAGAGATATACACACAGTAGGGCTTTGGTTTTGGAGACCAGTTGTAACATCGTGTGTAAGTTTTAGTAGAGCATGACATGTGGATTGTCGCTTACGAAATCCGAACTGACAGTTAGGGATGAGGGCATTCTCATTGGCGAATGAGAGAAGATTTTGGTAGATCTTGCGTTCCAGTATCTTACTTAATGTACTTAATAGGGATATTGGACGATAACTGAAAGGGCTATTACTACTACCGGGCTTCTTAATAGGAGTTACTACCGCAGTTTTCCAGTTCTCTGGGAAGTGCGATGCATTAATTATATGATTAAGAAGAATGAGGATGGGAAGTAGATTCTTTGGGCGTAGCCTTTTAAATAGAAGGCGTGGGATTCCATCTAATCCAGTTGACTTTTTGTTATTTCCTGATCTTACGATCTCGGATAATTTGTCTGCAGTTAGAAAATTTGTAGTGTCTAAGGGGTGTGAAGCTATGTTCGTGTTGTTAAATTCACCGATGAAAGGAGTAAAAGATGTGAATAATCTGTTTGAGATGTATTCGTTTACTGTGTTCTCGAAGCCGGGAGTTGATAGAGAATTATTTTGCTCATGAATCTTTGCAAAGTGTTCTGCGAGGCAATTTGCTATGTCCGTATCGGACTGGGCAATATTATTGCTGATTGGGTTGATGAGATGATCAATTCGGGGTTTATATTTACGACCAGTTAATTGGTTGATGTTTTTGAAAAGATCCCGATTTGGTTTGATCTTTTTAAGTGTGGAGATGTAGTTTTCATCTGCGAACTTTTTCAACTGCTCATTTATCAGAGTGGATAGGAGTTGGATTTGGCTTTTAATAAAGAGGCAGTATCTTGTATGGAGTTTATGGCGGAGCTGCTTTTTAAGGCGCAATAATTTGGTTAGGATGCTGGGTAAAGGCTTTCCTAAATAGTTATGAGGAATGGTTGTCGGGGTGTTGTTGCTGAGAGCCTCCTTAAGAATTTGCTCTATTCTTAAAGGGATATACAGGGATATACAAGTCAGAGAAACTTATCGCTATGTCCCTATTGACTTTTCTCCAATTTGTTTTGGTGAAGTTTGGGACAGGGTTTGACGAGTAGAGTGGGTCGAAAGAGGGGATTTGGATCGTGGTATGAACGGAACCATGATCAGAAGGAAATATAAAGGAGACTGTAGGTGGACCCGCTGAGTGAACATCATCGGACTTGAGGAAGAAGTCGATTGTTGACTTGGCTGTGCTAGTGACTCGAGTTGGCTGTAATGGGGAGTCAATGTATCTATATGGATAAGATGGGAGGAGGGCTAGCAACTGACGACCATATTTGTTGCATTTATTATCATTGAATGCTGTATGACGAGCATTCCAGTCTCCCCCGATTATAAATGGAGCGGGAACAGACTGTTGGATTATCTGAGCAATGTCAGCATCTGGGAAATCTGGTTGTCGTGAAGGGTGAATATAACTGGATGCTAAGACGAGCACTTTATTGTTCTCACAAAAAAGTTTAACTGCCGTGTATTCAATGCTGAATATATTAGTGAATCTAATTTCACTGAATTGAAATTTTTTGTGTATTAAGATGCCGGTACCTCCGTGGGATCCATTAGTTCTGGGGTTAGAAACAAAAGTATAACTGGGAATGGAAACTCGGGAATTTGGTTTGAGCCAGGTCTCTGAAAGGAAGAGGATATCTGGGGAAAATTTTTCAACAAACAACCGGAGGTGTTGCTTACGTATGTTAGAGTAAATGGATTCTGTGTTGAGGGAGTTCCTCGGGATCGCGATACATCACCTTTTAAACGAAATCAAATCGAGATTTCTATCTCAAAAATGTACATTTTCATGCAACAATCTCGATTTTCGCTACATTTCGTGCGATGCTCAATGTTTGTTTTAGATAAGATTCAGTTTTCTGAATCTTCATCAATCTATTTACATATTAGAATTGGAAATGGTATTTGGGTATTGTTTGCTTGTGGCAAATTCGGACATCTGGTGCGATTTGCCATGGATATGGTTTATTTAATTTTCTAGGGAAATTACCAGATTGAAATGTATTTCTGGATTTTGAATTGAGATTATGCCGTGGGGCAAATGCAAAGCTATAAACGAATATTTGATTCGTTTATTGCGAATTTTGATTTTTGTTTAGGTTTTTTGATTAAATTATGCCGTGGAGGCAAATGCAAATTTTGGATTTAGTTTTGGTTTTTCAGGATTTTGATAGGATTTAATGTCTTAGCGTATTATAGCTAGGATTTGGATGTAGGAATGGGGGAAAAAGGTAGTAGGGCTTTTTGGAGCACTACATCCTCCCCTCCTTGAAAGAAAGAAAATGTATCTTTATGAGATTAATTTTCTGAGAAATGGTGTGGTTGGGAATAAAGGATGATAGTATCGTGATTCCGTTACATTGGCGTGATATTTTCTAACTTAGTAGTTTTATGTATACAATATTTATTTTTCTTAGGTTACGGTACACATTTTTTTTTTTTTTTGGTTTTGATATTGAAAATAATCAACGATTATGTTGTAATTGCATTAAAAGTGTTATTTACAGTGTTTTTGTTATTTCTTTTTTTTTTACATTTAGTAACAATTGTGAGTAATATATATATATATGTTTTTTCTTCTTTTTATATAAGAGGTTTTTTGTTTTTGTTTATAAAGTTCTATTATAGTTTGTAAAAAGATACATAGATAAGTAAGGTGTTTATGGTTTATTCTTACAATTTGTGTATCACATAGATTTTTTTTTTATTATTTACATATAAATTTTCATTATTTACATATATTATTTCTGTTTCTTTTTTGGAGGAGTTCTCATTGTCCTTATTTATTTATATAATTTTTTTTTCATGTAGTTTGTACGTAAAATTAAATTCTAAAAATTTTTAAATTTGTTTTGAGTTACACCAAAAAATTTTTTTTCTTATTTTCTTAGGATTTAATTCATGCAAAATGTCTTGTACTTATATAGATATTTGAAATTCTTACTTTAACGCTATTTCATATCGTAAGTTTCGTTTGTGTATATTTGGTTTTTTTTTTTATATGTAAATATAATGTGTTTTTTTTTCTTATAACTTAAGATTATTTATTATTACAAACATTTTTTTTCATTTAAGTCAGTGGTAGTTGATTAACTTATTTTATTAAGTGAGTTAGTATTTGTCTTCGTATATAAATTTTTGTTTTGTTTGTTTTCTGATGTATGATATTTACAAAATTATTTTATTCGTGTACAATTATTTGAATAAATTTTTTTTTTTTGTGGCAAATTTTAAATACATTATCGTAGTATTTTGGTAGAGTATCACTTTATGATTTTCTCTAAGGTTTTACCATACGTATATACATTTATGTATATTTTTTTTTGTTATTTACACATCTATAAATTTACATTCCTTCAACCTTTATTTTATTTATTTTGGGCTTCTTATTTGTGATTGCCTAATCCACAAATGGTTTTATATTACTGATGTGGTCAAATCTTCGAGAAGAAGAGAATGTGCTTATTTACTTGTTCAAGTATATATTTGAATGCTAATCGGAAGTCAATTTGCTTCGTTTTAAATTTTTCCTTAAATTTGTGGAAGACTTCCCACGCTTTCTTCGGGTTTGGCTGTGTAACATAGTTCAAACTTCCGAGCGACAATATGTTAGAAGAATAATAAAGTTTCGAGATTAAGATTTGAAACTCCCTTTTATTAGTAAGTGGAGGTACGATTTTTTGGTCAGATTTTATTTGTAAAATCCATTTTAAAATTTGGATAACGAGAGAAACGAGGGAGACGATGTGGACAAACAAATTACTGAAACGAGGAATGTGTTCGAGTGCAATTTTGATATGACTGTTATCTACAAGCTTACTCTTTTCTAACGAGAAAATTAGTTGTTTTTCAATCTTACATTTTGCCGGGACTCTTAGTACCGCAGGCTTACATTTTGCTGAAATTTCTTGTTTCTCGGGCTTACAATCTGCTAAGAGTTCTTGCTCCACAGGCTTACATTTTGCCGGAATTTTCTGCTTGTGCTCTATGAGCTCGCACGTATTGTTGCTAGAAGTCGGAGCATTTAAGAATATAAAAGTAGATGGACGTGATAGAATAGTATGATCAGGGGTCTTTGTCGAATCATCAGATCCGGCCCGTAGACAAACGGATTCAAATGTTGACTGTTGGATAAGATCTTTGGTCGCTACTCCCTCTATTTGGGGGGCCTCTCGATCGTCCTGCCTCTGATTTTTATCCCTGTTATCTCGAATGCCAATTTCATCCGTAGACGGAACCTTGTAAGGTGAGGCATTTTCTACCTTCCTGTTTATATCCTTAGCTTCTAACGTCGCTTGTTCAATTTTTCCCGTATTTAATTTCTCGGAATCAATTTTTATTAATTGTACCCTGTTCATTTTGGTTAATACTCCACTTCTCCAAACGTTTGCGGTAGAAATGGGCCGAGTTCTAAAATCGTTTTTATTCGATGGAGAGTCGTTTAGACTTTTGAAATGAGACTATATCCTACATTCTGCTTGAGAATGATCAAATCTTTTACAATAAGTGCATTCAATGCGTTGAACCTCTGTCTTCATTTGTTGGGGACCAACATTTAGAGAGTTTGTATTGCGATAACAAGTCCAGGAAGTATGTCCAGTCTTATTGCACGATTGGCAAATTTGTGGCTGGCTATATTTGGAATTATTACATAAATTAAGAAGGTTTCTATCGCCTAGTCGTGGGGCCTGCTCGAGAGCGTAATTTATTCCTGCTCTAAGACTTGGGGTACCTCGTGCTTTCACTAAGAGTTTTAAATGGGAATCCCTAAGACCATCTTCAAAAGTATGCAAGGCGAGATTTTTATTTTCTTCGAGGAGATATGTTCGCACCGCAGGATCGACAGTGCTTTCGAACGTGGCTTTGTTCAGCAGATGCAGGAGGTGTGCGAGTCTGTTTCCAAACTCCTTCACATCTTCCTTGCTATCTTGCTTGGCTTTCACCAGACTGTTTTGTGCCGCTGACCTTGAGGTGAGAATTTTAAATTCTCCCTTTAATTCGGAAGCAAGATCATTCCAGGTTGAAATGACCTTGTACCGGATGTGGTCGTATGCTGGCCCTTTCAGTCTGGTTTTCACCACGCTTAGATAAAAAGCATGCTGACTGTCGTCCTGTGCCTGTGAAAAAATAATATCTCCGCAAGAAACAAAATTATCCAATTCGCCCGGGTTACCGTTAAACTCCGGTACGAAATCCAAAATATCCTTTAACCCGATTGTGACCTTCATTTTTTCGCGCACTTCAAATATTCGATTCGGGTATTATTTTGGGCGAAATATTCCTTCGAAAAATTCATCCTACCAAATACAAGTGTAACAAAGGGCGAAGAGTAAGAAGAGAATTTTTCGAACTCAACTGAAGCGATCCTAAAGAGAAAAGAGCAAAAATGACTTCAAACCCAAACACATCGATATATCTACAGAAAATGTCGATAATACTAAAGGTAAGAGAAGATTTTTACCGACACTGCGAAAAACAATCCTAATATCGAAGGATCCTGATAGATGGATAAGCAGAAGAGATCCAGTGAAGGAACCCAAGGGTAAAAAGAGAGGAGACTTTTATCGAGCCCAAAGTGAAACGAGCCTGCAGTGGAAAAGATCCTAATAGATGGATATGGGAAAGAGTTTCTAAGGAATTTCGAATCTAAAAAGATAAAACGAAAAAGACTAGCGACAGATAAGGGTGAGCGCGTGAAAATTGTGCAGTCTCTGCCCGAGAATATGGAAAATTATCCCCGAGTAATTATTAAAAAGCATGTTATAATAATTCTTAAAATATATGTATATATGTATATGTATATATTGTATATATATATAGAAATTTAAATTTTTATTTTATGGGGTGTTTGTATCCCCTTAATGTATATTCTAAAATTTTCCCCTTTGATGAATTTAAAAATAAATGTTGGAGGAATTTAATTATTTGAGGCTTCTAGGTGTCCTTCATGTACAAAACTAAACATTTTTTATGCGGGGCTATATTTATACCCATAGTGTAAAAGGAATTTTTTTAATGAAACCTCTAATCATTTGACCCCTTTAATATATATATATATTGAAATTTATCAACTTTACTTTATTTTCCAAAGTTAGTTAGAAAGAGAAAAACGGAATTTTCATCTCACTTTAGCCTTTAGGAAAACGACTTAAATCAACCAAAAAACATTTTTATAATTTTATGTCGCAGGACTCTCTTTGTCTCTCTTAAATTAAGCACACGTATATACGTATATATACGTACACAAAAAAAAAGTAATATGCATGAGTACCTGTGGTTGTTGTAGCTGCAGTTGACGTTGTAATCACCTCGTTGTTCCTATTGCTGGTGTCGTGCTGGTATAGTAGATTGCTGATGTTACTGTTGGATTGGTGTTTTTGTTACTGCCGTTGTGCTGCGGAGCTGAAGTACTAACGGCTACCGACACTAATTGTCAGTAACCGACGATATTCCATGCGCATCCTTTTTCACTTTGACTTTTTTGCACTGTTCCCGGTGTTTAGCCCCGGGGACGCTTTTGTTATTTGTTGAATTTCTATTATTTTTTTTTCTCACTATTCCTCCAGCCGCCTCAGATTTTCGTGGTTCTCGAGGTGGACTTCCGGCATGATGTTGGTCAATTCTTCGCTCTCGTTGTCCTCACTGTTCACGAAGTAGTTCTCCGTTTCTTCAATCAGGAATAGGCGAGCGAGTATTTCGAAAAAATGCTGCCGCTATTTTTTGTAGAACTCGTCCGGTTCGTATGGATATTCTTCTTCTTTGTTGGAATAGAGGGTACCGGGCAAATTGTAGTCCACCATTCTGTTGGTAGGGGATGTTAGTATCCCACCGCTGCCACCATTTTGTTGTGGTGGTCCTTCTCTCGGGTAGCGTGTCTTCTTATCCTGAAAAGGACGTAAGATCTCTTAAAGACCGCTCCCGAGGGGACCCGTTGCGGTTGCCGCCGTACTTTCTCGAACCTCGAGGGAAGAGCAGCTTCCGATTGTTCTAGGGACGTCGTTTTGGAATTGCGTCCCTGTGCCGTGGAACCAGGTGCCTTTGGGTGATGTCCGAAATCGTGGACGCTGCAAGGGTTTAGTTTGTGGGCTTGCCACCACTTTACTCACCGGTTCTTTTTGCTGGTTGGAAGTCTCCTCCTGTCCTAAAGCCGCCAACGTTCCTCAGTGAATGCATAAAGCCCGTCAATGAAAAATACCTTTTATTTTGTCATAATAGGTGCATTTTTTATTTAATTAGATAGGGAAACAATTTGATTATCCTGGGGACACCACCTCCAAAATCCTAGCTTTATCTTCTGATCGTGGTCCTTCAGCACTTCCGCCGAGGACTAGGTACATGACCAGAATGCTTCCTCGAGATCGCGATACATCACCTTTTAAACGAAATCAAATCGAGATTTCCATCTCAAAAATGTACATTTACATGCAACAATCTCGATTTTCGCTACATTTCGTGCGATGCTCAATGTTTTTTTTAGATAAGATTCAGTTTTCTGAATTTTTTTTTTTTTTTCAAAACTGTATTTATTAACCATAATTAGAATTCGTACATTTAAGTAATACAGTGACTTAAAATTAATTTTGTAACATTTTATAATATTATATACATTATTTACATTATATACATTATAATAATATATACATTTTCCAAACAATATTTTATGAGATATAAGATAGATGCGTGTTTATAAATTTAGTGGTATTATCTTCCTGGAAAAGGTCAGAAAACCAGGAATTTGTTTTTTCAATTTTACTTAATCTAAACTTAATCCTAATTATATAAATAACTTAACCTAATTTAGCCTGATTACAGTATGATTTTCCTAAAGCCATAAACAAAGTTTTATAATTAATGGGATATTTGAATTAAAGGATGTGGAATGAGGTCAGTTATGGGTTTGGGGAAGAGTATTTCTTTCCGGTTGTTCGTTGGAAAAGCGTAGGATGTTGGAAAATGGTTGGACGTTACAGTATTTGAACTGGTTAAGGGTAACTTCGGTGTTGTGGTATATGATCTCATTTGAATCATTTACCAGTCTGCCTGAGGCGAAGATAGCTCTGGTGTGGAGACAGTTGGGATAGTTAGTTCTGATATCTAGAGGGTTCTCTAAGAGCGAGGTTATTATGGGATTGGGATTATTTTGTAGGTTTTCGATAAATTTGATAGACAGTTCGAGGAATCGTCTATCGAGGCGCTCGATACCAGCGGTATTGTAGAGTTCGACGTTACTATAGTACTTATAGGAGTTAGGACGACGATGTAACCCAGAGACATACCTAAAGCATTTTCTTTCGAAT
This sequence comes from Microdon myrmicae, assembly GCA_963931805.1. Lineage (NCBI taxonomy): Eukaryota > Metazoa > Arthropoda > Insecta > Diptera > Syrphidae > Microdon > Microdon myrmicae. The sequence goes on from OZ007502.1 coordinate 66,034,022, forward strand.
ACTCGTAATTTCTCCATTTGGGAGGGAGTGATATGGTACCACAATGGGCACGCGTACGTGAGTGTGGGCCTGATGATTTGTTTGTAAATGAGCAGTTTGACTTTGTGAGAGAGACTATTAGGTTTCCACATTACTCTTCTACAGAGATTAAGCTGAATTGTGGCTTTTTGAAGGAAATTTTTAATCTGGGAGGAAAAAGACCAGTTATTAGAAAAAGTGATTCCCAGATATTTTAGGGTTTTGGAGGGTTTTATCAGAGTGTTGTTCAGTTGAATCTTAATTTTGTTGTGGCAGCGTCTAGTGTTGTTTGTACAGTGCTCGTTTTTGCCCTTGAACACTATGAGCTGCGTTTTATTTGGATTAAGGTGGATTTTCCACTTATTAAAGTAGGTTGATAGGTTAGGGAGGAAGTTGTTAATGCGGTTTCTTGCAGCCTTAACAAATTTGCTGCTAGAGTAAATTAATGTATTATCAGCATAATTCAGCATCACAACATTAGGAGATACGGGTTGAGGAATATTCGCAGTATATAACAGATATAAAATTGGCCCTAAAATAGAGCCTTGGGGAACACCCGCGGTTATGTTGTGGGTTTCTGAGACTGAAGAATTTATTCTCACAACGAATTTTCTGTCAGAAAGATATGAGGCGAAGAGCTTTGTTGTGTGAGAGTTTAGATTAAATATGGAGTGCAGTTTGTACAGAAGCCCTGAGATCCAGACGCAATCAAACGCCTTAGAAATATCGAGAGATATACACACAGTAGGGCTTTGGTTTTGGAGACCAGTTGTAACATCGTGTGTGAGTTTTAGTAGAGCATGACATGTGGATTGTCGCTTACGAAATCCGAACTGACAGTTAGGGATGAGGGCATTCTCATTGGCGAATGAGAGAAGATTTTGGTAGATCTTGCGTTCCAGTATCTTACTTAATGTACTTAATAGGGATATTGGACGATAATTGAAAGGGCTATTACTACTACCGGCCTTCTTAATAGGAGTTACTACCGTAGTTTTCCAGTTCTCTGGGAAGTGCGATGCATTAATTATATGATTAAGAAGAATGAGGATGGGAAGTAAATTCTTTGGGCGTAGCCTTTTAAATAGAAGGCGTGGGATTCCATCTAATCCAGTTGACTTTTTGTTATTTCCTGATCTTACGATCTCGGATAATTCGTCTGCAGTTAGAAAATTTGTAGTGTCTAAGGGGTGTGAAGCTATGTTCGTGTTGTTAAATTCACCGATGAAAGGAGTAAAAGATGTGAATAATCTGTTTGAGATGTATTCGTTTACTGTGTTCTCGAAGCCGGGAGTTGATAGAGAATTATTTTGCTCATGAATCTTTGCAAAGTGTTCTGCGAGGCAATTTGCTATGTCCGTATCGGACTGGGCAATATTATTGCTGATTGGGTTGATGAGATGATCAATTCGGGGTTTATATTTACAACCAGTTAATTGGTTGATGTTTTTGAAAAGATCCCGATTTGGTTTGATCTTTTTAAGTGTGGAGATGTAGTTTTCATCTGCGAACTTTTTCAACTGCTCATTTATCAGAGTGGATAGGAGTTGGATTTGGCTTTTAATAAAGAGGCAGTATCTTGTATGAAGTTTACGGCGGAGCTGCTTTTTAAGGCGCAATAATTTGGTTAGGATGCTGGGTAAAGGCTTTCCTAAATAGTTATGAGGAATGGATGTCGGGGTGTTGTTGCTGAGAGCCTCCTTAAGAATTTGCTCTATTCTTAAAGATGCGTGATCGATTTCAGTAGGGAGTAAGTTAGATGCTTCAGGGATATACAAGTCAGAGAAACTTATCGCTATGTCCCTATTGACTTTTCTCCAATTTGTTTTGGTGAAGTTTGGGACAGGGTTTGACGAGTAAAGTGGGTCGAGAGAGGGGATTTGGATCGTGGTGTGAACGGAACCATGATCAGAAGGAAATATAAAGGAGACTGTAGGTGGACCCGCTGAATAAACATCGTCGGACTTGAGGAAGAAGTCGATTGTTGACCTGGCTGACCTAGAGACACGAGTTGGCTGTAATGGGGAGTCAATGTAAGTATATGGATAAGACTGGAGGAGGGCTAGCAATTGGCGACCATATTTGTTGCATTTATTATCATTGAATGCTGTGTGACGAGCATTCCAGTCTCCTCCGATTATAAACGGAGCGGGAACGGACTGTTGGATAATCTGCGAAATGTCAGTATCTGGGAAATCTGGTTGTCGTGAAGGGTGAATATAAATGGATGCTAAGACGAGCACTTTATTGTTCTCACAAAAAAGTTTTACTGCTGTGTATTCAATGCTGGATACGCAGGTGAATCTAATTTCACTGAATTGAAATTTTTTGTGAATTAATATGCCGGTACCTCCATGAGATCCATTAGTTCTGGGGTTAGAAACTAAAGTATAATTGGGAATTGAAACTCGGGAATTTGGTTTGAGCCAGGTCTCTGAAAGGAAGAGGATATCTGGGGAAAACTTTTCAACAAACAACCGGAGGTGTTGCTTACGTATGTTAGAGTAAATCGATTCTGTGTTGAGGGAGATAATGGTTAGTTTAGAGAGAGCTGGAAAGAATATGGGAAGTTATTAGTGAAAGAATCTGACCTTTTTTCTCTATTTCTGACATCTTCCTCAGCGAAGGTAGCATGGCTTGTAAGCTTTGGATGTATCCCATGATGTCCAGATTGAAGTTTTCAGTATTGTTGTTAGGGGGAGTGGTAGTGTTGAGGTTTCCTCTTGCTGCATCCGCGTACGATATTCCGGGTCGGGTTGACTTCGTTTCCTGCAATACTGTTGGTTTCGTTGTTGTTGTTGATTTTATAGTTGTTGCTAATTTCCGTCTTTCCAGAAGTTTTAGCTTCTGAGGGCATTGGGAAAAATTTGCCGGATGAGGGCCTCCGCAGTTACAGCATTTAACTGTGATCTGTTTGTTGGTAATGGATCCATCAGCGTTGACGGTTTGTATTGTTTCAGGTTCCAGGCCTTGTGGATTTACCTTGCATTCCTCGAGCTCGTGTTCCTCTGCGCATCTGCCGCAACGTCTTTGCTGGTGGCATGAGACCGCCAAGTGTCCTGATTCTTGGCATCGCTTACAATGAAGAATTTCTTGTTTGTGGGGCTCTTCGATTGCGATTTTTTGGGTAAACAAATATTTAATTTGTTTAAGTTGCTTGATGTCCTGATTAGGTGGGATTTGTATGATCCGGAGGTTTTTTACGTTGTTTGTCCTCATGTACGGTGTTTGGAAGTAGTCCAGCTTATTGATTTTTATTTGTGGACATATCCTAGCGATTTCCAGGCCCACTTCTTCGTTGGTCCATTCGGGATCGATGTGCCTTATAATAAAGGTAGCTGGTTTGCTGTTCGGATGCTGGAAGGTGAAGAACTGATACTGTTCCTCTAACAGTTTTTTAACTGCCCTGTCATGATCGACTAATGATCTGACTGTTATGGAAGTCCTCGATCCTTTTGCATTGGTGCTAAAATTTCGGTGACCCAAGGCATTTTGCAGGGTTTGAATTAGTGCTTTGGTGCTGGTCGGGTTTCTGATGTATATTGGGGGTGGTCTTTCGTTTTTGTGCTGGGCAGGCAGGGACCTCGGTGCTGGCTTGGCTTGTTTGGTGGTTTCCTTATGGGCTGATGATTGTTGTTTGGGTGGACCAGTTTTCTGAATCTTCATCAATCTATTTACATATGAGAATTGGAAATGGTATTTGGGTATTGTTTGCTTGTGGCAAATTCGGACATCTGGTGCGATTTGCCATGGATATGGTTTATTTAATTTTCTAGGGAAATTACCAGATTGAAATGTATTTCTGGATTTTGAATTGAGATTATGCCGTGGGGCAAATGCAAAGCTATAAACGAATATTTGATTCGTTTATTGCGAATTTTGATTTTTGTTTAGGTTTTTTGATTAAATTATGCCGTGGAGGCAAATGCAAAGCGATAAACGAATGTTTTAATTCGTTTATTGCGAATTTTGGATTTAGTTGTGGTTTTTCAGGATTTTGATAGGATTTAATGTCTTAGCGTATTATAGCTAGGATTTGGATGTAGGAATGGGGGAAAAAGGTAGTAGGGCTTTTTGGAGCACTACATTAATGCAACCAACTTCAGAGCCGAGTTCCTATTTGCGGTGCACAAATTGATAGGTGCTATCAATATAACTTGAAAGTGGTATAAATTAAAAAAAAAAAAGAATAATAGATGGACTTTCTACATGTAACAATTATTAAGTAAAAATTACTTAATTTTGTGTTGGCACCAACCCGAAATTCCAGTTTTATCATCATTGTACCTGACAACCCCACTGCCATACTTTTAAATACTACTAAACTATTCTACTCCCTGAATTCATAATTTTAGCATGACATTTGTTTTTCTATATTTAACTATTAAGTCTCTTATATTTATATAATTGCAAGCGATGCTCCATACGATATTCCTCTTCATTCTTAGATATCATAATCACATAAAGGATTAATTATTATATTATTTATTTAACTGTCATATAATTTATTTAACTGTAATATTGTTACTTATTTAACTGTAATATGTTGATGATTGTACGAGTTTTAAATAGAGTAACACACTCATCAACTTGCCTTACAAAATGAAATCAATGACATGAACCCGCAAAATGCGTACAATTTTGTTGCAGACAATCCCGAGAAAAACAATAGTCACAAGTTCACAGTTAGCTGCTTCCTATAACTTCGAACTCATTCTAAACTCATTTATACATCATTTAGCCACAGAAGGAGTTCCTTCAAATTTACCAATTACCACTCGCTTACAAACATCCATTAAGCCGCATCCGCACCCGATTTTCCGATAATAATGATTCAACGAACAGTAACGATTTCGAAATTATACAGGAAATTTCTACAGGGTGAAGAAGTACTTCGATCGATTAACATAAAATGGGTTTTACAATTACCGTGAGTTCCCCAGTTTCACTAGTTTTTAGTATAGTGAATAATAGACGTTGGGAATGCTGTAAACTGGAACCATCACTTCGAGTAACTACATTGTTTCTGGTAAATGGACTCGAGAACAGACGCCATTCGTCTTTGACAGCAATATTTTCACTTCACTGTTTCAAGTTGAACTAACTCTTATGGTACGAAATAAACGGTGTTCCAGTCAATTAGTTAGAGTTACTTTATTGGACTCATTTGAAAATGTCAAATACAGGGGTTTCTGAAGAGTTGGAATTACCGCATATTGTGAAATTGATTTAAAGTCGCAGATTGATGGTTAGTTAATATACTATAACTCAATAATGTAATATGACTTAGAAACTTAGGTGTTTCACATAACAAAGTCAATGACAAAAAAATAATGTTAACCATGTGAGGATTTTATCAAAAAGCATAAAAAAGAAATAAAACCATTAAATAAGGAAAAAAGTGCAACCCAACTACCCGAGACATAAATAAACACGGAAAGAATGAAAAGCCAAAAATATCTTACAGCGTATTTTCGAATATATGAAGAGATATACGAGTAGTAATATAATAAAACTCGTAATAAAAATAAAAAATTATAATACAATAAAATAAAAATCGTATTACAGTGCATCTCCTCAAATTGATCCCCTGATCCGGCACAAAAAAGGTCAAATTTTAGTTAAGATGTTTGAGGGACAAAATGTCATTTTAATAAAAACCTTTAATGATTTTCCACGCATTTAGTGCAGTTACAATTTATAGATTTGCAAATGAATATTGATATAAGTTTGACTGAATACATTTCCTGCTCCAGTTTTAGTGACTATGTGCTGCAAAGGATTAACTATTAGCTTTATTAATTCGCTAGAGATCCAACGATGTGTAAATATTGTATATATAAATTTCAAGTATGTATACACTATTTCGCCAAAAGATCCGGTGCGCACAATTAAATGATTCAAAGCGCTTACCTGGCATCTTCTTTGGGACTTGATATCAGGTGATGCCGAGTTTGCCGTTGACGAATCCAACCGAGCTAAAGATGATATCAACGAGGATAATATATTTTTGATGGAAATTTCCGAATAAATTAAAGCAGCACTGTATGTAAATAATTCACGATAAGAAGTGTTAGCACTACCGTACAACTAGGATGTCGTTTCCACATGTAAAATAATATTCATTATATTATCAATAAATTTCCGTCGATGGTCGTATTGGAATTTGAAGAACCCCATTGTCTAGGATAATGAATGCTGCACCGTTACACAAAATCACTGGTATTTTCTTTTCTGCTTTTCTAGTGCCTTTTTACTTTTTGTTCTTTTGCTTTGGTTTTGAAAGATATTTATTTATTTGCTTGTTTACAATAATTTTATATGTAAGCATATCCTCGTCCGTCTTTCCTTTGTCGCGGTCAGCATCAAACAAAAAGGAAACAAATTTCCTTTTATTTAATTTTTAAATGTTTGTTTTTTCGTGACTTTGTATTATCTTGTATCAAATAGTAGAACATAAAAGCGATACGTTTGAGGTAGATGTATTATAAGCAAAAGTTGACACAACACATCGTAAAAATTAAAAATGATTTGTAGCGGTTCCGCCAAACCCTACGGTCTACTTACCCGCAAAACCCCCATAACTACTACCCAACTCCTTTAAGTTTGCTAATGCAACAGTATTAGTACCTAAAAATGCTGCATGCATTTAAGAGATCAAATCTATGATCTTTAAGTCCCTGTAAAGAAAACTTACCTTCATGCATTCTCTTCGCATACCATTGCTCCTTAAGATTTCTTTATTAACTTAACAGGAATTTCCAATCAATTTCGGCATCTACGTCACCAGTCAAATTCCCTCAGATGAATTCCTGTAAACAAAATAATTCGGATTGCATTCAATGTAACCGTCATGACAGCGACCATAAATATCGCGCCGTCTATTTTCTCAGCCGCGTCATATACCTTTTCTTACATGCCTGGCAACATTTTTGGTTTGTCTTATCAATAAACAACCCAAGCAGCTGCTTATAATTAGCGCAATAGACGCCGAAACCAAATTCTCCAGCATTTCCTAATGCAAATATGAACCCGGTTTCTACTGCAGCCAGAGATACCATAAAAATCCAATTTGCTTTTAGCACCTTTTTCTCCTAACGTCGAAAATAGCGACGAGGCATCGTGTAAACAATGACCCGCATTACCAACGGCGCATTTGGTCATTTTTCCCTATTGTCTTTGCCGCCTGCCTGTTTCGTCGTTCCACTGCACGTGTGAATAGCATCTATCTGAACGATCCCACACATACCACCATGACCTTTATTACGAGATTTGGCTTTCTTGTTCCCACAAGAGAGACTCTACGTTACACTTGTGGGAGATAAAACATATCCTTGGCAAGAATATATTCACACCCTTAAGAGAAAAGTTTTTCTCTCTCTTCCTTTTTTTTCCTTAGCGAAATCATCTCTGCTTGAGATAACGATCGCTGAGTCTCTCACCATCCTTCGACCACGCTGGTCGCAGCACTCCCGCTCTCCGCCGTCAGCGGAGACGTGTAAACAATTACATACGCGTACCCATCCGGTAGTCGCGGATTTTATTAGTTATGTTTTCCGGAACAGAATCGGTTTCGCAAAGAGTCGTGACATTTTCCTGTGCTGTTCGTGTGTGTCTGTAGTTAATGAATTTGTTATTATTGTTAATCCTAAAAATGCGGTCTCCCCAAAATAAAATTCTATGGAACACCAATTAAACAATACCAATCAGTATACAATTAAAAGAACCATTTATTTCATTAAACAGTGCGTTTTATTTTCGGATATCTGCTGTGGACAACTTTCCTCTTTAGAACAATTTGTGGACGTTGCGTTGTGGAATTCTGTTTGTATTTATCTCTCACCTTTACTCGTGGTTGCGAACGAACGAGGCGGCGTTCGTTCCTTTATTGCTGATGACTTTCGGTTCGGTGTTTTGCGCGGCTAACAATTGATGATGGAGGAGGAAGTAGAACGGAGTACCCATGCAGGTACATTACTTCCCTTCCCCACAGATTTATTTTCACAATTGCATTTTTTCGTTTTAATAATCTTGTTTTCCTTTTTTTTAAATTGACCTCCACGACACATCAGATGATCCTTTTGCTCTTTGTTTGATTGTTCCTCTGGATAACCATAAGACCAGCAGTGGTAGGTGGGGTGGCCCCAAAGCCCTGTCGCCCGATGAAATACCATCCCATCAAGCTATAGGCTCCGTGAAATGGTCGGGAAAAATCCCTGACCATCTTTCAGAGCTTGGCTGATGGACCTGTGGCGGTTCTACGAACCACACAATCCACTATTGGTCGAGATGTCGTCGTTCCACCAAGGAACACACTCACCTATAGATAAATTACACGTGCCCACAGATACGTGTCCTCAAAAGTCCGCCACCACAACTGAAACAAAGGTAACATACATCTGGGAGGCAACAACCCCACGTGCCTACAGACACGTGGGTCACAAGTCCGACCAATCCTCCTACGCTTGCACGGCGATCGAAGGACACAACAAACTGACAAACATTGCCTTACCAAGGACATTTAACGCATCGTCCTAAATTCCTGAAAATAAAATTCGAAAACCTGATCGACGCCCCTGTTAGCCAGCGTTCCCTGCAAACGTGCAAATATAATCCGAGCCTCGCCGCCAGCTAAGAAACTTCACGTTTCTCTCGGAGAAAAAAACTCACCACGCGTCCCTCGAGGTTAATCCTTAAGTACAACAGTCGATATAGAGAACAGTCGAGAGACAGGATCCGCGCAACGCAACCGTCGCGATAGTTAGTCATCAAGTAACATTCACGGAGGTCAGATCCTCCATTCCATTGTTAAACTAAAAGTAAATCATCCACCAAAGGTCGCGAGTGTGTCGAACGTAATGTGTCGGCGAGTAATTAAGTGCTATATTAGTTATAACCCTTTTGTAAATCCTGGATTTAACAACAATAAAATAAAGAAAAATATAAAATAAACCTTTCGCTGTGTTTTTATTAAGGTGATGGACGTACGTACGTGTGAACAGTGTACGGCGGAACACTTCACCGTCATCATCAAACATTCGAATCGATCACAAAATCCGCCAAAGACCGGTTCGAGAAAAGGTTGGTTACGTGGTGATCGGTCCCAAGGTGAGATACCACCCTGTCACGCTGTACATTCCGCGATATTGTCGAGTGACACTTTCGACGGTGTTTCGGATGTGTGCCCGATGGCCCCAACTGACACGGAGATAAGTCATGAGGTATGTCTGATATAAAGAATTCCGTAGGTAAACAAGTTTCCCATTCGGATCTCAGGGGGGTGTTTTGTTTAGGGGAACATCATGAAGATATTATGATAAATAACCGAATTTTAAGAAATTCGTCATCGCAAAATCGGGCTCGCACTCGAGGCTCTGCCCACACTCGGCTAGTGAGGGAATTTTGTAACATCAACGGCATCGGTTTCACCAATACGAATGTAAACGCCGTCCACCAATATTTTCAAACAACGAAACCTCATATCCTTGCCCTAACTAAGACCTAGGTCGATTCGTCAACTGATTCGACATATCGTCGTTGCTTAGAATACAACTTACATTCGAGATTCCGTTTTAAGGGCGGAGTCTGCGTCTTCGCGCGGTCCAATCTAGCTTGCCAGAGGATGGAGGCGTTGGAACACAATAACATAGACATCATATGATTGAGGGTAGTGTGGGGGTAGAAGTATGGGTGCCAACGTACGGCACATGATTCACTTAATCCCCAACGATGATATTCCGGAGAAATGTTGAAACACTGGTGAAGATGGTGCAGCAGGAAATGCACAATGGTAAAGCAATCTCGATTTGCGAGATTTCTTCGCATCCTTTTCATGGTCTGAGGTGTGCTTCAGAGACTCCGAGTTTACCGCTTGCGCGGAGTCAGTAACGAAGATTATTCTTCTCGGGATGGATATTTACATTCCACATTCCATCTAACGAAGTTCATCTGATAAACCGTGGTTTGACCAAATCCCGAGCAGATTACAGCGGCACAAAATAGAGCATTTAAGCAATGGCGCTCCAATCCCACCGATGTTAACAGAACGAATTTTGTTAGAATCAGCAACGCGTGCAACCACGCGATTGATACCCCGAAGAAAACTCACAACGACAGAGTGATCAATAAACTCCTTCAGTGCCCGACTGGTTCGCGCTCCTTCTGGTAAATGGCAAAAGCTGTCAGCAGTACCTTCGTTTCCTCCTCTTTCCCTCCGTTGATGACAGACAGCGGTACGTTAATCACAAATTCAAAGGATAAACCTAATGTGTTCGCGAATTTAATTTCCGCGAATTCAAACCTCGATTCCAGTCTTTTGGAGTCACCTGTGGTCGCGCCGGTACAGTCTTCCATCCGGGATGTGAGATTTCGCCCGCGTACTATTCAACGCATTATACGTGGACTGGACTGTAGAAAGGCAACCGGTCCGGACGGAATACCAGCAGTAGTCCTTAAGAACTGTGCTCGAGAACTATCGCCGGTTCTTGGCAGACTCTTCCGCTTATCTTATGGACGGAGCACCTTTCCTGTCTGCTGGAAAAATCGCTCGAGTTAAGCCAATCCCAAAGATGGGAAAAAACGGTCTCCCACAAAATTACCGTCCGATAGCATTACTGTCTATGCTATCTAAGGTGATGAAAAAAGTCATCAATACAGAGTTAATTAAGTATTTGAAGTGCAACGGACTTCTGAATGATCGTCGATACGGATTCCGTGGCAGGCGGTTGACGGGAGACCTTTTGACCCTTATAACCGATATATGAGCATATGCGATTGACGGGTGCTTTGGTTTTTCTTTTGAGGAGAACTAAAGAAAAACTTGAAATAATAAAATTAATAAAAATATAAATAAAATAATTAGGAGAGATACTCCAATTGCAAGAACGAGTGCAACGAGTACAATATCCGAAGTGCAACGGCATCCATTCAACTGCAATTGATTACAAAAATCAGGATCAACTAATTTCAATACTAAAAAGGAAAAGACGAAAATCAAATCAACAAACAACAGCCAGCTGAACAGGGGAGCACAACACTCAACGCGAATAACCGGCCTAGGCAGCTCTGCCGCTGTTAACGCTTGCGCGGAGTAGGTCACAGAGATTATTCTTCACGAGATGGAGATCTACATACCGCATTCCATCAAACGAAGTTCATCTGATAAACCTTGGTTTGATAAAAAATGGGAGCGGATTACAGCGGCAAAAATAGAGCTTTTTAACAGTCGTGCTGCAATCCCAGAATGAATTTTGTTAGCATAAGAAACACGTGCAATCAGACGACTGATACCGGGAAGAAGGCTTACAACGACGGTGGGACCATTAAACTCCTTGAGTGCCCGACTGGTACGCGTCCCTTCTGGCCAATGACAAGGGCTGTCAGCAGAAACTTCGGTTCCTCTTCGTTTACTCCGTTGGTGACGGGCAGCGGGACGTTAGTCATAAATTCGAAAGATAAACCTAATGTGTTCGCGAGTTTGTTTTTCACGATCCCGGTCTTTTGGAGCCCCTGTGTTCCCACCGGTACGGTCTTCGATGCGGGATGTGAGGTTCCGCCCACATACTATTCATCGCGTTTTGCGTGGACTAGACTGTAGGAAGGCAACCGGCTCGGACGGGATACCAGCAATAGTCCTTAAGAACTGTGCTTCAGAACTATCACCGGTTCTCGGCAGACTCTTTCGTCTATCTTATGCACGGAGGCCATTTCCTTCCTGCTGGAAAATCGCTCGAGTTCAGCCAATCCGAAAGAGGGGGAAAAAGTGTCCCCCACAAAATTACCGACCGATAGAATTCCTGTCTATGTTATCTAAGGTGATGGAAAAGGTCGTTCTTATGGACTTTCCCAGCAGCTTTGCGACTGGACGTAGAGATTCCTCGAAAATCGATCGACCCGGGTTGGTGTGTACGGCGAGTGTTCGAATCTGTATCCTGTTAATTCCGGGGTGCCTCAAGGCTCTATTTTGGCTCCAACCTTGTTTTTGCTTCACATAAATGATTTGTTGGAGACAACGGATAACAAAGTGTCCAATTTTATGGATGATAGTACGCTTGTTTCCTCCTTTTCGAGTGTTAGGCCGATTGGTGCATCTGCGTCGCATGAGATGCAGACAGATTGATTCTCTGAATTGGGATCTGGATACTGTACTGCAGTGGGGAAGGGCCAATCTCTTCGACTTCAATGCACAATATACGACATTTACAAAGAAAAGTGTCATCGATTCCGGAGCTGATGATGAATGGCCAAGCCCTCGAATCTGGGGAAAGCTTGAAATTGCTCGGCGTTACGGTCTGTGGGAATGTATGGTGGCTTAAACACGTTTCGAACATTTCCTAGTACGCCTCAGGAAAACTGAGTTATTTTTTAGAGCCAAGAAATATTTTACTCTGGTCCAACTTCTTCTCCTGTATAAATCCCAAATTAGACCCGCACTCAAGGATTGCTCTCATGCTTGGAGCTCGGCCCCTAAAAATACCCTCTACCTACGTGAGAGCATACAGAGATGAGCGATCCTCATGATAGGGGACTCGGTGCTGACGTCGGGACTACAGTCCCTCTCAAATCGAAGGCGCGTGGCTGACCTCTGTCTGTTTTACAGATATTATCACGGCAATTGTTCCTTGGAGGTTCGTGGTATTGTTCCGCGCAATTCGGTTTATATGCACTCTACAAGACAATCCGACGGCTCGCACCAATTTGCAGTTCATCTCCCGATGGCTCAAACATCCCTCCATCATAACTCGTTCCATTACAGAGTGGGGAAGCTGTTGAACTCCCCCCCAGCGCGAATGTTCCCTGAGCATTACAAGCTGCAGATGTTCAATAGCAAAAGCTTTTTGGTGGCATCTCGGGGCGCCCACTCGGCGGTATAGGTTCGCCTTCCCGAGAGAAGTGTAATAAAAAATAAATAAATAAAATAAAAAAAAAGTGGCCTGATCTTTGTTTACATTATTTGTTGTCGTCACCTACCACCCGCTAGCATCAAATTGCTAACAAATCGTAATTGTGGTAGAATGGCTCCAGGCAATTCTCAAAAAATTCAATTGCGAATCCGCAACACAATGTTTTTTCTAATAAATCCTTTCGTAACGATAGTTTTTTAATTGCACGCCAATGTTATCGCTCCGGCTCAAATCGACCAATTGTTGTAGCTTTAGGATTAAAGACGGACGATGCATGATATATTCCACTTCTCTGTAATCCACTCAGAAATAATATTGACCGATCAGGTTCCTTCCTCTTTGCGCATTCCCACTAATTTTAAGTACTACCCACAAACATTTTGCAATAGAAAAATATCATTGAATGACAAAAAAAAAACCGACAACCAAACAGATACATTAAAAAGTTAAATAACAAAAACGGTGTATGTTTAAAATAACTTCATAACAGGGACACCTTCGTATTCAACGAGCCCACAGTAGTTGATAAATCACTACCTCTCTGAGTTCACCCACCCAATTCACCCAGAAAATTGAAGTTAACCTAAGGATGTATGAAAAGAGCTTCAAGTTAATATATAGAATCTACTGAATCAAGTCTATTGAGTTTGATCTCTTTTTCAAATCTATTCGGAAAGAAATTTGTATCAGTAGCGATATCAAGTAATCTCTTCTCAGTAACTTGAGGGTATATTTTCTGGGCCAGTGAATTCAAAAATCTCGTTTTATTCTGCATCATTAATAGAAAGGATAGCCTAGGGAAACTGCTATTTGCATTCGTTGGAAAAAAATCACTTTGATTTACTCACCTGAGGTCTTGGACGAATGTAATTATGAAAGTGGAAGACAGAATTGTAAAGGGACAAGATAGGACGTAGACCTGGTGTACGATCAACGATACCACCTACTTCAAATTCAAACAGCAGCGAACCATTATCATTTTCAAATCATCTTTGCAATGATTTATTTGTCATTATCCAGCTTTTGTTGTAACTTAAGACAGTTGACTGCGGCACACGGGTCCTTCGTACGAACGATTTTTCAAATCAGAAGGTTATTTCAAAAATGCGAGAAGAAGGCCAAGCAAAACTAAGAATACCTAGTTAAATTTACAATTTATAGATGGAAAACTTGAACATTGTATACTTAACAGAATGTAATTTGGGTCGGATTGTAGTGTATGGAGAGATATGCTGGGAATTTGAAGAAAAATCCACATTTTTTATAATACAAATTATGAATTCGTCAGCTTTCCTATGCGGTACACTTCTTACAACAATTCCCTGTGAATCTCGTTCAGTAATTCAAAGAAAGTTTTGTAAAGATTCAGAGCTTAGACATCAATTTCCTGTTTGATTTTTACTTTTATGACAAATATTTTGTTCTGATATATTGGGGACATTTATCGGCCGACGAGAGTTAGATTCCAACAATGTGGCAATTCGAAAAATTTGGCATAAAGTAATTGGTGTAATTGCCTAATCAATTCGTATGTAATATGCCAACAGGTTAGCCTCCAAATTGTGAAATATTCAAAAGAAAATATGGCGACACTTTGAATTGTGGAGGGTCCTGTCTAATTGGTCGAGTTAAATAATAAAAGGCCCCTTTTGATAAGCTGTTGAAGTACTTCATCGTTCGTATATCGAGAAATCCTAGATAAGAAACTTATATACTTTAATCATTTTTTAACTCGAAACTCCTAACCATAAAAAGGAACTGGAACCACTCGCGAAATACAAACAACGGGACGCATAGTTCAGCACTACCCAGTGCCAATGAAGCGACACATCCGGTGTTGCTCACAAATATCGCAACTTCGCATTTTGCGTCTAAAACGCGAGAGTACTCTAAACAAACAATAAGATATAAATTCGCGCTATAAGTTATGTGGAATCCTAAAAAATAAACAACGAGATTTCCATACGAGGATGCGCCAGGAAGTGTTCTTTCGAAATGGATTAAGGCAGACTTTATAGCACGAGGAAATACTCCATCATCCTCTTTATCTTTACATCTCTACAGACTGCCGAATTAGGTTTAACTTCTAATTACATGTTGTATGTTAAGATTGATCTTTCAGATAGGCGTATGTCATAGGAAACATTTTTTTGAAAGTCCCGTAGACACTCATTTCATTTTCATTTTTATAACATTTTTTTTTTATTTTCTTTTTATCTTCTTAGTTTCTAAATTACATGCTTGACAAAAAATGCTTACATTCTAGCTTAATTATCTTACATTATAACTTACCGGTCCTTCGCAGACGCTCTAAGCTAAAGATTACATAACTATTGTATAATTTTCCTTTCGGCGGCAGAACTTTGTTTGTGGCAGTACTTATAATTATTTAAATCACAAAGAAAAATTTGTGTCAATTTTTTTTTTTTTTTGTTTTTGTTAAAATTTAACCTACATAATTCTTTTTTTTATTTTATTTAAAAGAACTTAAGTTAACTTAACTTAAATCTTATACTGCCCTAATTCTAGAATTAATTTGATCATAAAATTATCCACCCTATTTATGTAGGCTTCATAATATAAAGTCTCATTTGAGTAGTGTAACAGCGCGTCACCTTAGCTGAACCTGTAACCCAATTCCCCACGCAAAATCCGCGATAGCATACATCCCAAACCCTGCAATAAAACACATTTCAAACCTTCAACAGAATATAATTCAACGGGATATATTCTAATCATCCCCGCATTCATTTTCCCAAAATTGCTTCGTTCAATCCTTTACTGAATTCACATTCCCTCCTTGCGGCCGAGCAATCCCAATTTCGCCGAAATTCATATGCCGTAATAAAACGCATATTCAAATCTACAAGGAACATTAACCATCGCCACCAACTACACCAAGCCGCATACATTTCCCCGAAATTACTTCGGTTAATATCTTACCCAAACGATATTCCTTGCTTGCACCCAAGCAATTTCAATTTCCCGGTATACATAACCAACGAATCCAACTCAGCTCGTACGGCGAGGGTTCGCTGGAACTGAGTTCTTATGCGAGCATAGCAACTCCTCCCGAAATTCCCCGGAAGTAGCGGCAAGTTTATTTCTGCTATGAAATCTTTTCCATTTCATTAGTCATTCATTATCCAACCGCCATCGAGTGCGCATCACCCTTAACATTACCCATTACTGACTCGGGATTTAACCGCCATCGCCCCCGGTCAATACCGTCAAATATCAATCGTCGTGGAGTGCGAAGCGTCGAGAGTGATGAGCCGGGGTTGATTCCCAAGCGGGATACAGATTGCGAAAGAACGTTAATCTCTTCGGGTCACGCTTAGCGGTTGTAGTCCCTTTTAAATAATAGCTGGACCGCAGGGAACGGGTTGTAATTACCGAACCACGGTCAATTGCATATGCGATAACATGTTACAGGTAGAGACACAAGCGAACGAATAGAGGAAACCCAAATATAAGGTAAAGAACGAGAATTAATTACTTAATTACTCGTGGACCAAGACTGATGTTTAACAATAACAAATTACGTGATCTTTATTCAACGCCAATGAAAAATATATGCTTACAGCGATAACCGAAGCATATTGATTGTGTGTAACTCATAAGTAACCTTATGGAAGATTGTATGACAAAATGTGCAAAAATAAATAAGTTAAAATAAATGAAAACGAATTATAAACAATATCTGATTGTTTATTCTTTGGGATCTGTGTTCGCTTATTTTCCCTCGGTTATCCTTGCAAACAATTTCAGCGAAACGTCGTTGAGGATGTCGGTGAGTCAGTGTCATACGCTGGCACATCTACCTCGAACCCCACAGTAGTACTTTTTGTAGTCCGATTCCGGTGTTCGATATAATCTGCGACAAGTTCTGAGATACTTCCTTTCGAACACCCGAATCTTTTCCTTAAAATTGGACCTATGCTAAACCATACTGGACAACCATATATGAGCATTAGCCTGATTAGCGTCATGTAGCATATGACTTTTACCCTACTGTCAAGTTGGCGACTGTGAAATAGCCTCCTTGTCAAAGCAAAAGTTTCCCTCTCTTTGACCAAAGCAGCATCTACATGTCTGTTGAAATACAGATATTGATCTAGCCAGATGCCCAGGTATTTAACTACACTCTTGGTTTCCAGTTTATCTCCATGCAGTCCCACGGTAACTAACTTTCGCCCGTTTTTCCTTGCATCGTTTGTGGCCTTATATAATGTGGTTCTAAATAGGATGGCTTCATATTTCTGGAAGTTGATCTTAAGTTTCCAGTCGTCGCAATAGCGCTGCGCTTTGTTGAAGTCTCGCTGTATTAAACTATTTATGATATCAACTTTCGGAGCTGTAATGTATATTATGAGATCGTCTGCGTACGCAATAGCCTGCGGAAGTGTATCTAATAAGTTGCTAATGTAAATGTTAAAACGAATCGGAGAGAGTACTGTGGGGTAGGAAGTCTTGTGCACCGGCGTACGGCGCTGATTCACTTCTTATTCCCATCATCCACTAAACGTTGCACAAATTACAAACGAATGATCGCCGAGGGAAGCAGAACACATCAATCACAGGAGAGAATGAAACACTGGGAGTTACGTTATAAAGGCGTGCCGGTTCCGCCAAACCCCACGGTACACTTACCTAAAAACCCCCATAACCCCATCCCAAGTCGCATAAGTTTTGCTAATGCAATCGCATTAGACACCTCAAAATGCTTCACGCATTAATTAGATCAAATCTATAATCTTAAAGTCCCTGTAAAGAAAACTTACCTTTTCATGCATCACTTCGCACACAATTCCTGTAAGATTTCTTTCTTACCTTATCAGGAATCTGAAACCAATTCGGCACCTTCAGTGCCAAGCAAATCCCCCCAGACAAATTTCTGTAAACGAAATGATTCGGTTTGCATACAATGTAACCGTCATGACAGGGACCATAAATATTGCGCCGTCTATTTTCCAACTTCGCCATGTGTACGATAAATTTCTTTACGTACACATTGTCCGGCGACCTTTTTCTCCCAACAATAAAATTCTCTAACTCGCAGCAGTGCAAACAGAAGACCGCTGTTCCTACATAGGATTCCTGCGATACCGTAAACAATACATATCGTTTGTGGTATCCGAAGAACATTTTTTTCATTTAATGAGCGGCTGCTATTTATTTACCTGACCCTCATTACCGAACGATGCATAAGCAAACCCATTAGCATCCGCCGAAAAATGCACTTGGTGATATTGGGATTTGCCTGGCACCGCCCAGCTGTGCTGGGTTGAGGGCTGTACGCTTGGAAAACAAGGTGGCCCTGCGTACTTCGGGAGGCGCTGTGATTAAATCAGGGGAACTGTCGTGATGACTAGTTCCTGGTTATGGTATGGGCCTGTGTCGATAATTGTGGTGGACGCGGATGTTACCCCGTTGATGCCGCAGGAGCAAGGGGTTTGCGGCGTGGTCCACTAGCCTGTTGTGGGTCGCTTGGAACAACAGGTTTATCGTCCGATAGGTCGGAACTTATCGGTAATCTGCTCGCGTCAGCAGTGGCGAAGTGGTGTGTGCCGGAAGAGGCAGATAAAGGCGCTGTGGGTGTTAACCTCTTGTTTGCGGTATCTGCCAACAGGTTGTACCTATCTAATAAGTCAAATCCCATTAGGGGGTCGCTAACATCGTACGGCGAAGTGCCAGGAGATGGGACCTATTGTGACTCACTGACATCATGCAACGAAGTGTCAGTGGATAAAATTGAGGAAGCCGAGTCCAGAGTCGATGTCTTTCGTTTATGCGTTTGTATGGCGAATTGTTTGCCACTGGGACTGGTAAAAGGGGGCGGGCATTCCAGTTGTGCGTGTTACCGATCGAGGGAGGACCTGGTATTTCGGCACCGGTGTCGACGACGACGCTCGATATACGATAGCTGCGACCTCTACCAAACGGCAACTTGTGATGAGGTGCCAGCCAGTCGCGCTTGATTGAAATTGGGCGATTTCGCTTAGGGGCTCCAGCTGGGTGGTTGGTTGTGTCCAACCGCAGGGCGCCCTAGGGAAATGGAAACGCGCTCCGAAGGATGGTTGTTGCACCTGGGATATGGGGGTTCTTCAGGTAAGTAGGCAGTGCGGTTTGGCGGAATCGCCACAGCACCACTCCCCGTTGCAAGCCATTCTTGATATTATACGTTTTATTAGAAGTCAAATTACCATTTTTGACCACGAACCTCCTGTCCTTTAACATATAATAAAGTACATATAATAAAGGCTTATGTATGCCATGTCTGACCAGTTTGTAATATAACCCTTCGATCCATACGGTATCAAAGGCTTTTTCCAAGTCAATCAGATAGGCACCTGTGCATTGGTTCCTACATTTAATCCACTGTATGTCAGAGACCAGTTTAGCTGCGGCATGTGTGTTCTCATGACCCGCCTTAAACCCAAACTGGTTATTTGGAATAATGTTGTTGTCATCTACCCATTTTAACACAACTTTGTTAATAGTCTTTTCAAATACTTTACTGATGCTTGGGAGTAAACTTATCGAACGCATGTTCATTGGGTTTGTACAGTCTTTGCCCTTTTTTGTGATGGGTTTAATGAGTGCCGTTTTCCAACGCGCGGGATAATATGCATTATTCAACGCGTTGTTAAACAGGACCATGTGTATATCTATTGCCATTGGGGGCAGGTTCTTGAGTACGATGTTAGAGACTCCATCTATTCCCACAGACTTTTTGCTTCTTAATGAGTCGAAGATACTCTGTATTCCTTCCCTCGCAATTAAAAAGCTATTAGCCCCACCATCGGTGTTGTTCCAATACAAATTTGTTGCTAATCTATAGTTAGCTTTAAGTAGTTGTTGGAGACTTTTTAATCGGGATTTCAGTGATATTATCTCCTGGTCTTGTCTGTCTGTAAACTGTCTGTGTAATTGTTTTAGTTTCGATAGCAGTCTGCTCTTTTTCTTGTGGAGTGCGTTTATTGTTGTGTTTCTGTACATGTTAGTGTGATCTGTAACTGTTGTTTTGGGAATTGTTTTGTCCAATGTTCGTTTTATGGTTTCATACATTTGTTATGTATTTGTCGATTTTGTCATTTTTCAGGTTTCTGTTTATTGGGAGATTAAAGTCATTCGAACGAAGTTCTCTTGTTACCGATCTGGTAAAACGTTGTCATCGCATTGCCCCAAGGTAGTAGAGTTGTGGGATCACGAATTCCTTCAGACTGCCAGACCCCTCGGAAGCTTTATTTCTGTCGTGAATGCACAGTGGTCACTGTCGAATTCAATTGTCCATAAACAGTTTCTGTTTCGTCTGTTGGTGTTAAATAGTCTCAGTCGTGAGCCAATAAGCAAGGTATCTAAGTACGATATACCTATAGAGAACGATGGATATTCCGTAGCCAGTAGGTCAGTTTTATGTTCTATATGATACAGATCTAACCAATGAGCCAAGTGATTTCCTCTAGGATTAGATATATAATTTCCAAAATTTGTATGCTTGGCGTTCATATTCCCTCCTAGGATAAAACAGTTTTTGTCCAGGTGCAATTGTAAATATCGAAAGAGTGTCTCGAGCTCTGCTATAAATAGGTTATGTTGGTGATCCTCAGGTGCACAGAGCGCAGTCGTATACAAACCCCGTCCTTGCTGAAGTGGTATGCATACGATACAGGCTTCCAGCACCCGGAACTGCGTACTTCTCCACTATATATTACTTTGTGATTGATTCCTTTTCTAATAAAGATTGCTACATTTTCTTTCGGCGTCTCTCGTCTAATCGGGCTCTTGCCATCGCCAGTTTCATCTCCAATTCACTTATCTCCTCTTCTTCATCCTCAGACTCTGAGGATGCAAGAGAAGCGAATGAATTGTTAATACAGTTAAAGTTGAGAAGGGGATGGGAGCCCACTGTCCTCCTCCATTTGCTGTTCTCTTTTCTCCGTTGTTAATTTCGGAGTTTTCTTCGCGTCACAATGGAATTTTTCGGAGCATCTTTTCTTTTGTGTGTTGTCGCGTTTTTATCTTCGTCCGTGATCATGCTGGTTCTTTCCAATTGCCACTCAACCACCAGAACTGCTGGCGTTATTTTTATTTTTATTTTTATTTTTACTTTTATTTTTAATTTTATTTTGATTTTGATTTTTATTTTTATTTTTATTTTTATTTTTATTTTTATTTTTATTTTTATTTTTATTTTTATTTTTATTTTTATTTTTATTTTTATTTTTATTTTTATTTTTATTTTTATTTTTATTTTTTTTATTTTTATTTTTATTTTTATTTTTATTTTTATTTTTATTTTTTTTTTATTTCTATTTTTATTTTTTTTTTATTTTTTTTTTATTTTTGTTTTTATTTTTATTTTAATTTTTATTTTTATGTATTTTATTTATGTATGTATTTTGCTCTGAAATCCTTAATACATTATATAGCACTGGTTCAGTGAATTAAAGTGTGGTTAAAATCGATTTAAAACATAATTTTCCAAGAAAGAAAAAAGGAAAAAATATGAAATATATATAAAACGATATAAACCGCAATAAGAAACATTTGGATGTTAAATAAAAAGGATTTTTTTGAAAAGGGGCATAAGATAGGGGTTTTTCAAAAAGGATGTAAAAATTTTGTATTTTAACACGAACGCACGAACTCTTAATTTTTTTTTGCGAATTTGTCAATGTCAAAACATTGATCAAGGTTTACATTTGTATCATGGTGAAATTTACAAACGAGAAACGTTTATTAAAAATTAGTACCGAAATTCTGGCTCGGTGGTCCCAACCTTAATAGCACTTACTTTTTGTTGTAGTTTTGATAATCGCTCCACCGCACAGGTTATGTACACCATAGTGGATAAATTTGAGTCTAAATTTTTGATGTTGAGTATGCCTAGGTCAATGAGTTAACGAATCAGTAGAAGTACAGAAAATATTGTAACCGTATGCGCTTCAGTTGACAATGAAGCATACCAGTTCACCCCCGTTCACAGAAATTTGGAATATCTATGGCTGCATTGTGGCGAATTTCGCGCAAACATGTACTATTCTTACATCTAATATGAATGTTCTTTACCTAAATGTAACATGAGTACATGGAATACATGTCAGCCCAATATTTCAATTCATCTGAATTTTACAAAGTTGTTATGTCCTTATTGAAAAACCCCATATATACTCTTTCTGTCTCACTGTTTCTATCCCAATGTTAAAGTCACTGACTTTATTTGAAATACACCTGCTGGCATAGATACAGAGCCACTAACCGAAACATATATGATTATTTTGCCATGGAGACCACAAACATTTTAATAATGGGGTTTCACTAACTCTTGAATTTGATTTAAATTGGCACACACAAGACAGCGAGAAACATTCATTCAATCGTCTGCTATGAAGTCCTGGTTTCCATTGAAATGCGTTCAAGGATCAACTATAATTAAAAGCGTTCCCTAGGAAACATTAGCTTATCTTCAATTCAATGTAATTGCAATTAAGGAAGGCGAACGTCGTAATTGCAGTTTAATTGCCACATCTAGATAGACGTGGCAAGAGTCTGAGCATCTCCTTCCGCGGGATACCCATCTTTTAAACAGGAAGAAATATTCTAACCAATGACTACTTTTATCGTAACTTCGACCGTTCTAATTCTGGTCTTCCTGAGCGAAATAGAATAATATTACATAAATAATCGGCTATGGCGGTTCTGTTAATCTTGATTGAATACGTAATAAAAATCACATCACGGTCTATAACATTTCTGAAGAGAACGAACAAAAGCTGCCAACCATTAAATAATTCATGTACATTCAGCGTTCTTTAACTCCTTATCAAACCTGTTTGATTTTTATCAAAAGGTTAATTCTGCAGAGATCTCAGAGAAAACAGGGCAATGTTGACTATAAACCAGCTTAAGCAATCACTGATTTGTCTTTTGGGCAGCTAGCAACTAAATAAGAGGAACAACATCTAGTAAATAAAAACACGAATCTGCTGCCCTGTATGCGAGTCCGACCAGGATCTTGTGGGGTAGTCAACGGAAACTTACCCCACAGAAAGGTGGAGATTGGTTAAAATAACAGTGTAAACACATTTTCAAGATTGGTGTTACATTATAATGGAATTAGGTAGAAGCGTAAATAACAGCTTCTCCTCATTGAACAAATTACGAATTTCTTTATGGAGCTCAAGCTGACTAAAAGTTAGACAGTATCCTATCCACATATAATTCTGATATAATTACTACACAGCAAATTAAGAGGGCAGGGAACGCCACCTTACCAAAACTCGATTACTACATATATTCGGTTTACAAGCAAGCCGGAAAGGTTTTGAAGAGGAGTCGTTAATGGTATTTATTATCATCGGATCATTTTACATTTTATGACATTATCGCTATATTCATCATTTCATTAAGGTGTAAACAATTTTTCTCACCCACGAAAATGTCAGCATTTATATTAACGAAGTGTAATTTACGGGGAGTTTTACTTTTTTGCTACCATTTAAGAACAGGGAAACTGAAGGTCATCGCAGTTTAGCTGTGACTTATGGATGGCTTGTGAACCACTACAAAATTGGTGATTGAATTTGATGAAGCGTCATGTGCGGCTTAACTAGTCATTTCCTTGCATACAAAAGCCTTGGGAATAATCCAAAAATAATGAGATTGATTACCTCATGAATTGAAACCGTTCAACATGGAATGATGTTTTTTCCCATGTGAAGAACTTCTGCAGTGCCAACAAGAGGGAATTTTCTTTATGGATGCATTACAAAAATCAGATGCACAATATATCGTGTGGTAATTCTCAGCATGGGTTATTTATGGACTCTGTGATAAGTCTCCGCGCCTACAGTAGTAACCATTTTCTAAAGATTAACTTAGAGTAACCATTTTCTAAAGATTCGGTTCAAATTAAGAGGAATTCCATCCAAAGTGGCGGAAGAAAATCTTACTAAAAAACGACAACCAAGGCCTCCTCCACCAAGTCAGCAAGCAGTCTAGAAAGAAAGAGAAGAAAACATCAACTGAGAAAAATATGGCTCACGCACAAGTACGTCAGACCGTGAAGTATCTGAAGTTACAAGCACATAAGCAGCAGAGGAGAGCTGACCACGCTGAAAAAATAACTGTCCAAATGAGAAAAGAAATGGCAGAGCTGTAGGCCATACACTGAAATAAAACTGTACCTGAGGAACGAGTAGTAGTGCAGGCAATAGCAGTGCAGAATTATTCAAACTGCTCTCAAGCAAGCAGTCAGATTACATAAATTACACTCTGCGTACGGTGGAAAAATCAAACGAAAGGTCATCACTATCGAGCATCGAGAATAGACCGTCTGCAGTTCAAACAGCTAATGGACTGCTTTGTCCGGAAAATCTGGCTAAGTACAAGAAAAGACACAGTGCAAAATAAAATGGAGCAAACCTAGTGCAAACAGTGCAAAAATGGATGTGTCGTGTGAACGAAGACGCCGTTATAAATACCTAGTCGGAGCTTCAAGATGTCCCGACAACCAAACGGGGATGTCAACTGGTCGAAATTATGAAAGGGTCTTGTGGGGGTTTTAAAGCTCACCTGAAGAACCCCCCATATTCGCAACCCATATTTGCATCTCAATCATCAGCATACCTGAAACATTTCCTTTCTCAAAAACATTTAATGCATTCAATGCATTATCTGAAAATCCCTAAAAAGAATTCTCACAGCATTCACGCATTTAATGCGTTATTCAAATTCCCTGTAAAGAATTCTTCACAGCATACGGCATCATAAATCCCAAACCATTCGACACGCTTTGTCATCGTTAAAATACTATGTCTGACAGCTTGTTTATACAGCTGCAATAACCCGACCCGCGATTGGTTTGTCCAATCGACAAACAATTACCGCATCCCAAGCATTATCATCGAAACCGAATCCTCTAGCATTTCCTAGTACAAACAAGAACTCGGTACCTACTGCAGTCAGAGATGCCATAAACATTTAAAACCCATTAGCACCTTTTCCTAATGACGGTACGTCTACTAACACAACTGCACCATTCATCCATGACTTGTAGCACCATTTCTCCGATGCATTGCCGTCTATTATAGCTACAATGCACACCGTAAACAATGATCTATACGATCCCTTTGTCTTTCGATTTTTCAGCTTCGTTCCCATGGCCTTGTGCATGAAAAAGCCAATGTGATCTTCACGATCACACATACACCCATACCACCATGATCTTCATTACGAGATCTGGTTTTCTATTCCACACAGAGAGACTTTACGTTTCTCTTGCGGTAAGTAAAATATATCCTTAGCCGAGAGGATATTCACCACCACCCCAAATTATGCCATTAGCGAATGTTTGTCGCTGAGTCGTTATCCATCACCCGACCGAGCCGGTTGGGTCTTCTCTCGCTCCCCGTGGCGCACCAGGGACGCGTACGTCGCGGAGTTGTTTATCGCCAGTTTCTAGTTAAGCGTTTTCTTAATTTTTATTCAACTTTACTTAAAAAAAATATCAACAAGACCAAGTTAATAGTAATAGTTTAGAATTCTAAGTTGAGTGGACATTTGACGTGTGATTTGCTTTACCAACCGCATTAAGGATTTAAATAAAAGAACATTTCCTACAAACAACATTTAGTGTTTCTTTTTCCGTGCTGCATTTCCTGGGTGTTTCCTTTTACTTGCTTCTTGTGGATGGTGTGTTGCGGAGTTTTGTTTTTCTGGAGCAGTTTGCTGCGGCGGGACAATCAGTGAGTGCACCAATCAGAGAACTTCTAATTTGTGAGGACGAAGTAGAACCCTGCGCCCATGCTGGCGCCTCGACTTCCCTCCCCACAGCCCCACGAAAACTTTCGAGCAGCAGCTTAAATTTTCGAATGTCCACAAACTGTTGCTGTTACGAAAGAGAAACTCTTCTGAGACTACGTCGTGAAACGCATACGGTCGCAACCATCCTTAATGGAGCGAGTTGTACGCAAATACGTAATCCGACAAGTAAGTTTCGAGACTGGCTGTGGAAAACATCACTGAAATAAGATATCTGAATATTTTTCGTTTTATTTATTCAAAATTTTCTTCTCAATGCACCCGTTACATCAATTCAACAGAATGTAAGAACGAAATGAAAGCAATATTAATTAAAGCGCAGTGCTTACAATCCCGTCGCAGATTGAGAAGATCAAGAAGAAGAGCTGACTTTTAAGAAAACCTTGTGCCGCAGCATGCCGAGAGTATCTTAAATGAGTTAATTTGTTTGTTAGTAAATTCGTTATACTTAATTTGTTATAAGTTGTTTCTTATTAATTGTTATAAATAATTTATAAGTTGTGTGTTATTAATTGTTATAATTGTTATCGAATAAGTTGTTATAATTGTAATTACCTGCATGCTTGGCAGCACTTTTTTGTGTTCGTTACTGCCATTTTTGTTTGTTAGTTTTTAGTTGTCATGAAATATGTAAATTAGTTTGTGATTTTTTAATTCGTAATTCATTGTTCGTTGTAGAAGACGTTGTCGTAAATTGCCTGATCATTGAAGGAGATGCAGGGCACGTGAGAATACCCGACAAAAAAAACTCCTGGGCCCGACAGGATCCCAAACAAAACTATCAAAGCTGTGCTTAGAACGATACCAGTTGTATTCCTAGCCCCGATGCAGGAATGCTTAGAAGATGGAAGATTTCTTCACATACGGAAGTTCAGTTTCTAGTACTTTTGCCAAAGGAAAAGAATAAGCCACCATACAGTCTACCATATTATCGCCCCATATGCCTTCTAGATACAATAGGAAAATACTGAAGATCGTATACGATAAATTACTCGGCATAGCGCAAAACAACGGAGCCCCAGTGAATCACCAATATGCCTTCAGAAAATCATAACCGACCATCGACGAGCAGTTGTCGGCAGGGCAGTCGAAGCTAAAAAGTAAAAGAAAAAAAGGACAAAGAAATACTGTGGTAACATTGAACGTAAAAAATACCTTTAACATGACCAATTCGTTGTCTCTCAGAACAGCCCTTAGTGAAATGGCCGCTCTACTCCCTAAAAATCGTTATAAGCTACTTCGCCAGCCGAAAAATGATGTACGATACGGACGAAGGTAGACAATCCGACGAATTCAAACAATCGGATGACGGTAGACAATTGGACGAAGGTAGACAAGATGATGTTCTGACACGGGTTCCCCAAGGATCAGTACTTGTACTACTCCTGCGGAATATATTGTTCGACGGAGTTTTACAAATAAAGCTATCCCAAGGAGTGGAAATTTATATAAAAAATATCGTAGAGTATGTGACCTTAAGAAAAATAAGTCGTGGAAAATCTGCCCTCGTCTGCTGTAGTATTGGTATCCTGACGAAGTCCCGACGTCAGCGACCGCCCCCTATCAGACAGATCGCTCGACCCGGTATGCTTTCAAATAGGTCAAGGGTATGCTTAGGAGCAGAGCTCCAAACATGAGAACAATAATCAACCGCGGCTCTAATTTGGGATTTATACAGGAGAAGAAGTTGGACCAGAGTAAAATATTTCTGAGCCCTAAAAAGATAACAGATAAGATGTTCGACACGTGTTTATGCCACAATACATTCCCACAGATCGTGACGCCAAGCAATTCCATGCTTTCCTCGGATTCGGGGGTCTGACCATTCATCATCAGCTATGGAGCCGATGTTCCCCTTTGTCTTGTGAACGTTATATATTGTGTCTTCATTACTTTGAAGTGGGCGCAATTGGCCTTTCCCCAATTCAAGACCTTATCCAGATCCCGATTCAGAGATTCGATCTAGCTACATCTCAGCGTTGATGCACCAATCAGTCGATCACTCGAAAAAGAGGAAACAAGCGTACTATCATCCGCAAAACTGAACACCCTGTTATCCGTTGCCTCCAACAAATCATTTATGTGAAGCAAAAATAAGGTTGGAGCCAAAATAGAACCTTAAGGCACCCCGGAATTAATAGGATACAGATCCGAACACTCGCCGTCTACAACAACCCGGATCGGCCTATTTTCGAGCAAGCTCTTCATCCAGTCGCAAAGCTGATGGAAAAGTCCATAAGAACGACCTTGTCCATCAATTTACATAACATAGACAGTAATTCTATGGGTCGGTAATTTTGTGGGAGACACTTTTTTCCCCTCTTTGGGATTGGCTGAACTTGAGCGATTTTCCAACAGGAAGGAAATGGCCTCCGTGCATAAGATAGACGGAAGAGTCTGCCGAGAACCGGTGATAGTTCTGAAGCACAGTTCTTAAGGACTATTGCTGGTATCCCATCCGAGCCGGTTGCCTTCCTACAGTCTAGTCCACGCAAAATGCGATGAATAGTACGCGGGCGGAACCTCACATCCCCCATCGAAGACCGTACCGGTGGGAACACAGGGGGCTCGAAAAGAGCGGGATCGTGAAAAATCAACTCGCGAACACATTAGGTTTATCTTTCGAATTTATGACTAACGTTTCGCTGCCCGTCACTAATGGAGGAAACGAGTAGGAACCGAACTTACTGCTGACAGCCCTTACCATTGGCCAGAAGGGACGCGAATCAGTCGGGCACTCAAGGAGTTTATTGGTCCCACCGTCGTTGTAAGCCTTCTTCCGGTATCAATCGTCTGATTGCACGCGTTTCTTATTCTAACAAAATTCATTCTGTTAACCTCAGTGGAACTGCAGCACGACTGTTAAAAAGCTCTATTTGTGCCGCTGAAATCCGCTCCCATTTTTTATCAAACCAAGGTTTATCATATGAACTTCGTTTGATGGAATGCGATATGTAGATCTCCATCCCGTGAAGAATAATCTCCGTGACCTACTCCGCGCAAGCGTTAACAGCGGCAGAGCTGCCTAGGCCGGTGATTCACTTGAAATGCAAGTGGTTGCTCGACCGATACCAAGCAATGATCTGAGTTTCCCAGTGGTGCAGAAACCTCTACGGTATAAGTGAAAGCGTCTGCCAAGAACCGGCGACAATTCTCGAGCACTGTTTTGAAGGACTATTGCTGGTATTCCGTCCCGGCCCGTTGACTCCTACAGTCCAGTCCACATAGAATGCGTTGAATAGTACGTGGGTTGAACCTCATATCCCACATCGAAGACCGTACCGGTACGATCACAGGCGGCTCCAAAAGATCGGCATCGAGATTTGAATTCAAGGAAAGTAAATTCGCGAACACATTAACTATATCTATTGAGTTTGTGACTTGTGTGCTGCTGCCTGTCACAAACGGAGGAAAAGAGGAGGAAGCGAAGTTATTGTTGACAACCAGTAGCATTGACAAGAAGGGACGCGTTTGGGCACTTAAGGAGTCTATTGGTTACTCCGCCATTATAAGCCTTCTTCGGGGTATCAATCGCATGGTTGCACGCGTTTCTGATTCTAGCAAAATTTGTTCTGTTAACATTGATGGGATTGGAGCACCATTCTTTAAAAGCTCTAATTTTTTTCTGCCGTAATTTGCTTGCATTTTTTATCAAACCAAGGTTTATCAGATGAATTTCATTTGATAGAATGTGTAATGTAAATCTCCATCCTGAGCAGAATTATCTCCGTGCCTAATTCCGCGCATGTGCTAACATCGAAGTCTCCGAAGCACACCTCCGACCACGGAAAGGATGCGAAGAAATCCCGCAGATCGTCCCAGTTAGGCCCATACCTCCATACATGGCGTCTGTAGTTTACGTCAGTGATCTAAGTTTCCCAGTGGCGCAGCAACTTCCGTGGTATAAATGCTCGGCTTGGATGTCAAAAACAGATCCAGGCTGTTCGCATAACTACCTCGGGCATCAGGCACTCGCGTAGGTTCCTCCACGAGTTGAGTCAAATAGCGGCTAATAGCGAACATTTCCCCCCGCCTACCAGACTCATCGTTTCTGTTAGAATGTACCAAACAGCCGGAATTGTATAAATTAAAATCGCAAATTTTCAGAAGGCGGGTTGTTGATCTTTTTTAGTCGAGGGTACGTGAAAGATGTTCGAAAAATATCGCCGATCGATCTTCATTCGGGGAGCGATAAAGACAACAAAAAACTTTAACACTTCATCACCCCTTCAACCGCATGATGCCCAAGTTATTGGGTTCCGCCGCCTCCATCCTTTGGCAAGCCAGATCGGACCAGGCGAAGACCCAGACTCCGCCCTTAAACCGGAATCTCGAACGTAAGTCGTATCGGGAGCATCGAAGATATGTCGAATCAGTTGACGAATCGATCTGGGTCTCAGTTAGGGCAAGGATATCAGGTGTTGATGTTTGTTAAAATTGGTGGACGGCGTTTATATTCGTATTGGTGAAACCGATGCCCCTGATGTTACAAAATGCCGTTATCAGTCTAACGTCGACAGTGTTTCGTGAACGAACACGATTACACGATGACAAATTTCTTAAAGTTCGGTTATTTAACAAAATATGTGCACGATGTTGGCCCTGGGGTAGTACCGCCCCGGGATCTGGAATTCTTTATCTCAGAAGGTACTATAGCGTTTGAAATAATAGTGAAGAAAATCGTGTGATTCGAACTGGCGCTATGACAGCTCGAATCACGAAAAAAATTTTACATAAGCGTTACACACCAGGCTACTGACCGTGTTTAGAATTTGATTTCCAAACTCGACTATATTCCACTGGTGTGAATTATTTTTTTGTTATTTATCGCTTGGTATACGGTTCTGATGTATTTTCCTTATTCGATTTTTCGTTCGTGTTCTTCACTATTTCGCTTGCGAATCGCGTGTATCTGTTAGAATCGCTACAGTACCATCATGACTTATCTCCGTGTCAGTCCGGGCCATCAGCCATACATCCGAAACACCGAAATTTCTCCCGACAATATCGCGGAATGTGCAGCCTGTCCGGGTGTATCTCACCTTGGGACTGTCTTACCACCTAAACCAAGTTTTTCTCGAACCGGCCTATAGCGTTTGGGATGATAGTGAAGAATGTGTGATTCGAACTGACGCTATGACAGTTAGAATCAAAAAAAATTGAACCAACGCGTAACACATCAGGCTACTGGCCATGTGTACGAATTCGATTTCTAAACTCAAGTACACTCAAACTAATAAGGAATCGTTATGTTATCGCTATGGTATACGGCTCTAATGCATTTTCTTATTCGATTTTCGTTCGGCGTTCTTCACTATTTGCCTGTGTATTGTGTGTGAATCTGTTAGAAACGCCACACTACTCCCTCCTCAGTAACTTTGTTACGATCAACTTCATGTGCTAACGACGGAGTGAGGAACGACCGAGCGAGAGAACGTCGGAGCAGGCGAGTGTGCCGGTGCTCTATGCAGAAGTCGTGATCGTTCTGTTTACTATGGGAAAGTGTGAGCTGTGTGTACACAAATCACGTCGGGTTGTTGCGTTTAGTAAAGATAGTGAAGACGGCGATTTGAACATACGATGAAACGAGTGAGAAGCGAAGCAGTGAAGCATCAGGCTACTGGCCCCGTGTGGTGTTGTTATATTCTGTAGGGGTTCAGTTTCAGGAGGCGAGTCTCCTTATCCTGAAAAGGATGTGGGATCTCTTAAAATAGACCGCTCCTGAAAAAACCGTCCTACAAAGGGGTCGTCGCCTTGCCTCCTCTGATCCAGAGGGAAGAGCAACGTCCTTGATTTGGCCTCAGTCCTTGTCTCCTAATCTGCAATTTTTTTTCTTTGCGGGGGTACCACTGCTCTACTCACCAGTTGTTAGCCGGAAAATGAAAACAAGGTTTGCTTTGTTTTCCTCAAGTATATGCGTTTTATTATTTCAAATTAAAGATCTACCCTTCTCCTGCGGTACTTCCTCCAGGGACAATGAATGATATTATACTGCGGCCTTTCTCCTCGATTTCTTCCTTCAGGGACAATGAAGGATATTATACTGCGGCCCGGAGATCACTTTACTATTCCTTTATAAAGGAAAACAAATCGAGATTTGTATCTCAAAAATGGGCAATTTCTTACACGAATCTCGATTTTTGTATCCTGAGTGACATGCTCAGTGTTTACTTTAGATAAGAATTCAATTTCTTGAATTCTTACGAAACTATTTCGCAGATGTGGGAATGTATCTGGATTTTGGTTTTCTATTTATTTTTCTTAATGGAAATTTTCAGATAGAGATAACGATCTCTGAATTTTGAATTTTGATGATGCCGTGGGGCAAATGTAGAACGATAAACGAATATTAGATTTGTTTGTTGTGAATTTGATTTTAATTCGGATTTTGGATTAAATTTTGCCGTGGGGGCAAATGTTAAGCGATAAACGAATGTTTGATTCGTTTATTGCGAATTTGGGATAATGTTTGGGTTTTTTCGGGTTTTGGTAGGATTTTGGGTTTTAGGGTAATATTGCTGGGATTTGGATGTAGGAATGGGGGAAAAGGTGGTAGAGCTTTTTAGAGCACTACAGTGTTCTTCACTATTTGCTTGTGTATTGTGTGTGTATCAGTTAGAAAGGCCACTCTACTCCCTTCTCAGTAACTTTGTTACGATCAGCTTCGTGTGCGAAAGACGGAGCGAACGAGGGAACGTCGGAGCAGGCGAGTGTGCCGGTACTCTACACGGAAGTCGTGATCGTGTCGTGAATATCTCTTTACTATGGGAAAGTGTGTGCTGTGTGTACAGATCACGTCGAGTTCTTGTGGTAAGCAAGGATAGTGAAGAAGGTGAATTGCTCACGATGAAACGGTTGAGAAGCGAAGCAATGAAGTATCAGGCTACTGGCCGCGTGTACGAATACGATTTCTAAACTCAAGTAAACTCAAACGGATGTGGAATTGTTATGCTATCGCTATGGTATACGGCTCTGATGCATTTTTTTATTCACTTTTCGTTCGGTGTTCTTCACTATTTGCTTGTGTATTGTATGTGAATCTGTTAGAAACGCCACAGGCCCGTCAGCCAGCTCCGAAAAATGGCCAGGGATTTCTTCCGACCATTTCACGGAGCCTGTAGCTTGATGTGGTGGTATTTCACCAGGCGACAGGGCGTTAGCACCCCATGTACCACTCGGCTTTTGATCGCCTTTTACGACAAGCCGGCCTAGTTGTGAGTATTTTCTAACGCCCTAGTCACAAGGCGGTGACTCGGTGACTCAAATGTGTGTTCTACCTTATTTTGTGGAATTGCATCTAGCCCTCATGTTGTAGCCGTTTTGACAGTCGAAACGCCGTTATAAAAATATCCTTCCAACTTTAATTTAACTTTTAGGAATAGTGAGAAGTCATATGCGGCAGAATAGGACGAATATAGGATATGATTCAACACACAGACTCGATCCGTCTAAATTTTTCACAGACCTTTGTTTTGTCCAAATCCTCCTAAACAATAATTTGTATTGTTTTCACGTTGATGTTTACGGTCTCTTCCATCATTTTCAGTAAAACATTGCGATGACTCGTTCCGTTACAGAGCGGGAAAGCTGTGGAAATCCCTACGCGTGCGAACGTTTCTGGTGCATTACAGCCTGTTACCGTTAAAAATGTTGCATTTGATGGCATCTCCGGGCGCCGACTCTGAGTTATAGGTTCGCCTCTCCTGGGAGAAATATAATTAAAAAAAATTGCATTTGCAATAAAATCGAATACTTTTTAATGATTTCGGGTGTCCGGGTTAAAATCGGCCTTTGTCCACGATTATAATCTTTTAACCTCTCTGAGTTTTCGAAAAAAAGGTTCATTACACAGGAAGACATTTGCACATCGTCGTGATACTGCATCAATCGGAATGTTATTGATGCATTTCTACCAAGTTTTGTATGCAATTTAATAACTGCCCTACCCTTAGTATTTCAACATCAACAAAATATTGTTTTGTAGTGAAGAAAAGCTACGCGAGGAAAGAGGACCAAGGGAAAGTCAAAAAAAGTTACACCAAAGATCGAAATAGGTATCTCCCAAACTTACTTTAGTAAGTGTAAGAGTTGAACAAATGGTGAAGTAGAGTGTGGAAGACCGAAAATTATACAAAATGACAGCCGAGGCCGAACTAGGGAGAAACAGGGAACTGAAAGGACTTCAAGTCGCGAGACAAGTTAAGACGGTATTGATATGATGCTCGTAAATTGAACGATAACACAATGTTTTGTTTGTTGTATCTCAACCGGGTAGCGAGAAAATGTCGCTTGAAAGGCCAATAATTCGAATTGAAAAGTGCAGCACGGACAGTATGTACAACATCTACAAAAATATGTTTAACATTGACATACATATGCAAAAGACATTTTCCAGCGACGATATACAATGAAAGAGTGCTATCGTTGGAAAAATAAAGTCACATTTGGAATGTGAAACTTGGGACATGTTACTCAAGCATCTAGGCAAAAACGTCAACGTTTCCAAAACACTTCTCAAAAGCCAGTTAAACGCTGATGGAACCGAGAAACGAAAACAGCCAGATGTCACAAGCGGTTTTACCCAAAGGCTGGCACTTGATTATACAAAGACATTTTCACCCGTGACCCAACTCCTAGACTTTTGCACCCGTAGTGCATCTCGAGCCCATGAGACTGATGATGGCACTGGCAATTTAACAAGGTGTCATCAAATGGATGTCTCAACTGCCTATCTCAATAGTAAATTAAACGAACCTGCAGACACTTAGAAGCGAGATTCAGAGGTACTAAAAACAACACGGAAGATAAACGAGGCTATAAGACGATGTCAACTGAAAAAACCATACATGAATTGAAGCAGTCAAAGTAAACTTGCATCGATGTTTCAAAGATTGGGACTAAAGTCGGCAACATCAGACCCATACGGCATACCGATAGTATCTGATGATGGAGCATTCTTGTAAAAAAATAAATTTGGGGTAAATCACGAACTTAACAGTACATTGAAGGACTTAGACGACCCAAAATAATGTCTGGGTATGGAAAAAAGGCAAAAAAGTGGGAAGTGAAAAAGTTTGAGATGACTGATTCCAATCCAAGAGATGCGCTATCTATTCTATATTGCAAGTTTGAAATGATGGCGGGAAGTGTGGTGGTTTATCACAGTGCGTCAGCACGGACGCGGGTTATGTGTAATACACCACTGATGGTCCTCCCAGGAAACTCTTCACCAAACGAGGAAAGTCACTGCTTCGCGGGGAAAGTAATTAAAACGCGTGGAACACTTGATGTTAAAGCTAACTTTATTTAATTCACTGCAACGATGACCTGGGACAACTGTTTTTTTCTGGTTGATGATTCTTATTGCAAAACAAAATGAACTTCCTTTAATGGAAAATCTTGATTCACAATTTGATTTTAAAAGAACTTGAATCTTGTACACTGTTCACCAAAAGAGGAAAGTCACTGCTTCGCAGGGAAAGTAATGAAAACTCATGGAACACTTGATGTTAAAGTTAACTTTATTTAATTCACTGCAACAACGATCTGGAACAACTGTTTTTTGGTTGATGATTTTTATTACAAAAGTAAAATGAACTTCCTTTAACGGAAAATCGCGATTCACAATTTAATTTTAAAAAAAACTTGAGTTTGTACAACTGTAGTTCGAATGGATTGTTCAACTCGACTTTTTCTCACGGTGACTCGGACACGTCTCGCGACATCAAAAGTTAACTTAAACTCTGTCCGTTATAAGTACTCTGTTCCGACTGGCTAGAATGTGAGTGTACTCCTGGGACTATGAGATCTGACTAATTGGAAATCATCCAAGAAAAGGGAACCTCAAAGAGACTGAAAAAGAGGCGGAGTTACACGATTAACTCGAGGTAGTTAATCGTGATTGGACCGGGTGTGATAGGCATACATTACGCATGTGTGCGTATGCCATGCATACGATCGTTCAGCGACCGTGGATGGCGGGCAACATCGCTAGTGCATTTTCTAGGAATGTAAATAATAGCATCTGGGGTGTGAAAGACCCAAACCGATGATTTGGTCATCCTAATGGAAGGCCATAAATCATCATTTCTGTTGCCGATGATTAAACATTGCAACGAACATAGGGTGCAGCCATTGCCAGATGTTGTAAGTAAACATTTTCTGGCTGCTGGTGATCGTTGTTTGAATGTTATCTATGAACATGGGGAACGCTAATTGTGGTGCCAGCGATTGCTGGTAAACAGGGACATGTTTGATTTGCGTCAACAGAAACCTTGTCGGCGGTAGTAAATCGATAGGGGCAATAGCCGTATGCATGTTATGCAGGGGGTAAACAAATACAACGAGACACAAGGAACTCTTGTTGATTGTTGTTTCCATAGCTTAAGGCTATGGAAACGAGATGCCCTGGCAGAATGTATGCCTGAAGATAAGATTTCAGATGCCATGGCAATGTGTTGATTTTGCCATGGACTTATGTTCTTTTCAGGAAATGATGTACGCCTCGGGGGTAAATTTTTGGTGCCACGGCAAGGTGATAAGCTTTGCCGTGGGCTCAATGTTTTTTAGGGAATATGGTTTGGCCGAGGGTGAGTTTTCGATGCCACGGCAAGGTGATAAGCTTTGCCGTGGGCTTAATGTTTTTTAGGGAATATGGTCTGGCCGAGGGTGAGTTTTCGATGCCACGGCAAGGTGATAAGCTTTGCCGTGGGCTTAATGTTTTCAGAGGTGATGCTGGAGAAAAAGGGGTTTGGAAGGAAATCCCCTACAGAATAGGTAAGCTGCCTAACATAAATTCAAAACGGTTATCCGATTGGTTAACCGTATTAATTCCGGCGATTTGGCTGAGGGTAAATGCCGTAGCAAGGTTACGCAACCTTGCTGAAGTTCGACCGAGAGGTAAGTCGTTCGCCTGGAAAGGTGGGGATCGAGCGATGTATGGCTCTTCGGGCCCTGAAAAGCCCCACATCACTCCCTCCCCAGTGACGTAGTCACGAAACAGGTAAGGCAGGTTAGGGGGTGGTTAGTTGGTTATGGGCGCGCGTTTGAGCGCGAGTACGGGGAGGTTGTGCTGGTGGAGTAGGAGCGGTGTCGATAGATGGAGGTGATTCTGGAGCGGAAGCTTCCAGAAAACAGGGCTTAAGCCTTTCGACGCTGACCGTGGATCGCTTGCCTCTAATGTCGATCTCGAAGACGCGGTCACTGATGCGGCGGAAGACTTTGAATGGGCCATCATAAGGTGGGTCGAGGGGTTTTTTGAC
The DNA here is from genome assembly GCA_963931805.1 of Microdon myrmicae. Classification (NCBI taxonomy): domain Eukaryota; kingdom Metazoa; phylum Arthropoda; class Insecta; order Diptera; family Syrphidae; genus Microdon; species Microdon myrmicae. The sequence continues at coordinate 66,071,031 of OZ007502.1, forward strand.
CTTATCCACCCTGACAAAGACGTGCGTGCAGCTGTGCAGTTCAGGGTGGACGAAAAGTTTTTTGGAGCCGTGCCTGGTTACAGGGGTTGCCCTATACTTACGTAGCAGGTCACGGAGATGTCCCAATTCGCGAAGTTGGTCACGCGGTGTTTCGCCATCCAGGAAAAGTTCTCCTGGAAGAAGGAGGTTGGTACCGTAGGTAAGCTCTGCTGCCGAAGCACCTAGGTCCTCCTTAATACTTGTCCTCAGGCCGAGGAGGACGGTTGGAAGGGCGTCAAACCATTGTGTGTCATTATGACACATGAGTGAGGCTTTAAGAGATCTATGCCAGCGCTCTATCATCCCATTTGATTGCGGGTGGTAGGCGGTGGTACGACTTCTTTGGCAGCCAAGAAGATTTGTTAGCTGCCTAAAAATTGTCGCCTCAAATTGTGGACCTCGGTCCGAAGTTATGGTGGTTGGTACACCGAAACGTGTGACCCAAGTTGAGTAAAAGGCCTTGGCGACTGATTCGGCAGTAACTGCCCGGAGCGGTGTCGCCTCTGGCCATCGCGTGCAGCGATCCATCATAGTGAGGATATAAGAAAATCCTCTTGATGGAGTAAGCGGTCCCACTATGTCTATGTGGACATGAGCGAAGCGTGCCGTGGGAAGCTTGAATTGCGCTGGCTCCAGTACATTATGTCGCGCTACCTTGCAGCGCTGGCACTGGAGACAAGCACGGGCCCAACCGGTGAGGTCTTTGTTCATCCGGGGCCAAATAAATTTGCGACGGACAGCAGCGGCTGTTGCTCGGCCGCTGGGGTGGGCAGGGTTGTGGTAAACCTGGAACACGCCCTTACGAAGTTTCTCGGGAATGTAAGGTCTAGCGGTTCCAGTGGAGACATCACACCAGATTTCGCCCAAAGGGTCGCGAAGGGTAATTTTCTTGAGCTCTAGTGCCGTATCGGCAGTTAGGAGGGACTTGAGCTGTTCGTCCTCCTCTTGAGCTAGGGCAAGGTCAGTGTTATTCAAGGCGGTACGCAAATGAATCGTATCGATTCGAGAAAGGGCGTCCGCTGTGACATTTTGTTTACCGGAGATATGCCTTATCTCCGTGGAATATTGCCCAATGAGGTCTAATTGACGCTCTTGTCGGGGGGAGGCATTTCCCGACTTCTTCCGGAACGCATAGACCAATGGCTTATGGTCTGTTAAGATGGAGAGTGAGCGACCTTCTATCATGTGACGGAAGTACTTAACAGCGCTGTAGATCGCGAGCAATTCACGGTCGTAGGCGCTGTAACGTCGCTCAGTGGGACTCAGCTTCCTTGAAAAGAAACCAAGTGGTTCCGGGCGGCCTTCAATGTCCTGTTCAAGGACGGCTCCGATTGCGGTATCCGATGCGTCGCATTGGATAGAAAGTGCCGCTCCCTCGAGAGGGTATCGGAGTAAGGTGGCATTTGCCAATTGTTCTTTGGACAGTTGGAATGCTCGATCTGAGACTTCTGTCCAATTAATGGGGCGCTTATCATTGCGCTTAGCTCCTTTCAAAAATTCATTTAAGGGAGCTTGAATCTGAGCGGCATTCTTCAGGGTTGGGCGGTAAAAGTTAAGCATGCCCAAAAATCGACGCAGCTCACTTACGTTAGTAGGCCTGGGATACTTCATGAGGGCCTCCACGCGGTCTGGTAGTGGGCGAATGCCCTGGTTGTCAACGACATAACCCAGATAGGTGATTTGCTCCTTGGCGTATTGACACTTATCTGGGTTGATGACAAGACCGAATTCACGGAGGCGCTCTAGGACCTGACGTAAGTGGCGTTTGTGTTCGGCGAGGTCTTTGGAGGCGATGAGGATGTCATCAAGGTATGCATGGCAGCAATTAAGACCTCGTAAAGCCGTGTCGATATACCGCTGGAATGTCTGTGCGGCATTCCTGAGGCCGAAAGTCATCACTTTGAACTCGAAGAGTCCGAAAGGTGTAATGACTGCGGTCTTGGGGATGTCTTCAGGTGCCACCGGAATTTGGTGGTATGCCCTGGTGAGATCCAGGGTTGTGAAGACATTGCACCCTCGTAACTTGTACGAAAAATCGTAGAGGTGTGCAATTGGGTATCTGTCCGGGACAGTTGCTGCGTTCAACAGCCTATAATCGCCACATGGGCGCCACTCACCAGAACGTTTCTTCACTAAGTGGAGTGGGCTTGCCCAGGGACTGTCCGACGGTTGGCAGATACCTAGTTCGATCATATGCTCGAACTCCGCGCGCGCCGCACGTAATTTTTCCGGAGCCAGTCGACGTGGACGCTGGCTCACAGGGGGACCACGTGTTTCTATATGATGAAACACCGTGGCTTTATGTCGACGCTGGTTAGGTAGAGGAATTGTTGTGCTCACAAATTCCTGTACCATAACCTGGAATGGGTCTAAGCACTCTGTGGCCCCTGAAGTTGCCGCTGGTGATGCCGTCATGGGCAAGGGGGGTGCGGTTGGAGCCACAAGTCTGTTATGGGTCGAATCGACCAACAGATTATGTGCGCCTAATAGGTCGGAACCTATCAGGGGTTCGTTTACGTCCGCAATGACGAAACGCCAAGTGATCGGACGACAAAGACCCAATTGTAGTGTCAGCTTTTTACGTCCGTACGTAAGTATCGGCGTATTATTTGCAGCTGACAATTTAAGTGCGGCCGGCACACGGTTACGCGGAGCAAACGATCGCGGGAGGACTGAAATATCGGCGCCGGTATCGACAGTAAAAGCGATATTCAGTTTCGAGTCCCGGATGGTTAAGCGACTTATCGTAGGGGTGCCGGCCGATTGCGCGAGGGTGTCGGTCGGCAAAATCAGTTTAAAGAGCGCCACTGGTTGGTGGAAGGTTGCGTCCAACCACAAGGCGCTTTGCAATTGAATGCGCGATCACCATATCGCTGGTGATTGGCGCACCAAGGCAGAGTAACGGCATTATCAGGTATGTTCTGCGTATTACCATTGCCGTTACGGGGAGGTCGAGCCGGAGCTCGCTGGGAATTGGCCCGGTGAGGGCCGTTTTGAGAGGAATTGGCTCTCTGTGGGGCATTTTGAGGGAAATAGGCCCTCTGAGGGGCATTTTGGGGGAAATAGGCCCTCTGAGGGGCATTTTGGGAGAAATTCTGCCGATTGGGAGGACGGCTCGGCATGGCACGATTCTGGGCGCTTCGAGGATTGTTCCTCACCTCTGCCCGCAATTGAGTTATCTCGCGGAGGAGTGAGGTTTGGAGCGCCCGGAGGTCAGCAGGAGTTAGTTGTGTGGGCGAATTTCTTTGGTTAGGGTTGGGGCCTGCCACTGGATTCCCCTGAGGGAAATTGGTTGAGGCGGGCCCTCTAAAAGGTAATTGGGTTTTAGGAGGATTGGGAGTTGAGACCAATTGATGGGCTGTAAAAGGTAGACGAGGGTGCCGTGTAGGCTGGGCGGCGTGTTGAGAAACCGCCGCTACCTGGTACGCAGGAGGCTCAGAATACTGATCTGAACTTTCCATAATTGCGTCCGCGATTTTGGATAAATAGCCCAAACTCTGATTGGGTTGGGCTATAAGTGCCGAACGGGCATGCTGGGGAAGACACCTCAAAAAGTGAGGCCTTATTAGGTCGTCCCCAATCCTGGTCCCCGCTATAGAGCGTAAATGGGTCAGGAAAAGAGATGGTCTCATCCCGGATAAGTTGGTTACAGCGGCCAAACGTTGTTGCCGCACACTTCCAGGTTCGTCCAAAGCTTCAAGCAGGGCATCACGCATGTTGCTATATGGGGTGCGGCCGGCCGACTTTATTATGTGTGCAACATGCGGTCGCTGAGTGCGGTCAAGCACTTTCAACAGCTCAACTGCACGAAGTTGTTCGTCGTGCAAGGCTGAGGCCTGGAAGATGCGGTCTGCCACTGCAAACCAAAGGTCCGGGTCCTCCTCATCGAAGGGGGGAAGTCCTATATTAGGGTGACGAGTCCCATTCCCGAGGCTGGAAGCATCGTGGAATTCTTGGGACTCTGAAGGTCTTTGGGGTTGTTGTGAGGTGCCGGCACCAGTTGTGGGCATTAAAATGCCGGAATTTGTCAAAGGGCCGATACCAGGGGCGTTGGAAGAGGTTGGGAGAGCGTTAGAAGATTGGGGTCGGTTCACGACGCTGGGGGCAACGGGTGGTGCCAGAGGAGTAGATTGTCCGGGCAAGTCTAAGTCAGCATCGACTTGCTCAGTGGGGAAATCGACGCTGGAGGCGTCGTGAAATTCAAGAGGCTCGGATTGTTCCAGAGCCTTTTTGGCCATGGTGTTCCTCGTGTTGACCATTATGGGTCGTGACGCGAAACTGAATTAAAAGGCGTAAGAGGACGCGCAGAAAGGTGAAGGGAGGCCGATGGGTCACAAGAGGACGCGAGGAGTTGGGGAAAGGTCGCCAAGGGATGGTGCGAATTTAAGAGGGTCGAGTAACGCGTATTGTCGGTTGAAGATGTTGTCGCTGGGGAAAGTGGGGGTTGGACAGAGTCAAATGGCACCTAAGGTAGTCGCTGAGCGTCGAGTGTAGTTGTTAACACGGACGTGCAGGGTTGGAGTATTGCCTACCCGAACTTCAAAATTAATGCTTGTCAATATGGATAATTACAACCACGATTAAAATTCCAAAAGGGAAAGAAAACAAGAATTCAATGTGTGCCGGAGTGTGTGTAACAGTGTTGTCGAAAAGTGGTGAAAAGAAGGCGATTGTGAGCTTCGGAGCCAAGAGAGAACCGTATAATGTCGAGTGGCGTTGCTTAATGTCGCGAATGTTAGTGAAAAAGAGTCGAGAGTGTCGAAAAGGAGTCGTGTGTAGTCGAAAATTTTCGTGTGAATCTGTACCCAAAAGGGGTTTACAATAATTATTTTTTTGATCGTATAAATTTTAGGTATTTATTATAAGAGTATTTCTTATTTTTGTTTTTGATTTTTTGGTTTTTAAGGCTTTTATTGTTTTTCTGCTTTATCTTGTTTTCGATGTTAATAAAAAGTAAAGGTTATGTGTATAACAGAGAAGAACATAATGTGGCGTAATTGGGATATAAAGTAGTTATTCGATTAAGTTTGTTTAAACGGAAATTTCTTATGTTGATACGTCTATCGGTGTGGTTAAAATAAATTTAATACTATTCTGAAAGGGTTTACTCTTGTTCGTATCCTTATAGTATATATTTTTGTCCGTCTTTCATTTGGCGGACAGCAGAGAACAATGAGAAACAATTGTCTTTTTAATTAATTTAGGAATAGGTGCTTCTTCCTTGGTGATTTTTATCTTATTTCACTTGAATTTCGTTTTCCGGAGCTCTGAAGGAGCTTGCAAAATTTTCTCTAGTCGCTATTGGGTGTTTACAGTGATTGTGCCCAGAAGGGGCTTACGATAGGCAACAACGCAAATACCAATTCCTGAATAACTAACTGTTATGGAATGTAATTGATTAATATATTTTTAATATATTTTGTATGTCTCTTTTCTAGTATGAATATTAAATTGCTTCGTGATATGGGTTAGGTCACCATTAATTTTTAATTGAAAAGTGGTTATAGAGATAGTACTATTGTTGTTGAACGTTTAGGCGCTGCTAAATACCCTGAAGGGGCTTACAATGATAGGTGCCTTTATTGTTTTGTTTTCTTAAAAGTATAAAATTTTTCTGCTTCAACACACGCTATTTTGACACGATTAATTGAGTTAATAGCGATAAATATTTAAAAAATTGTATTTTGATATTTTGACGGTAAATGTTTGTTCGTTAATTGTCAACCCTTCTCTTAATCTTTTATTATTTAAGTAGGTGACGGTTGTCTAGACAATTTGTTCTCAGGAGTGATTTATGATTGCAAGTGTGTTATTATTTATTTTAGTTCAGTTACCGTATTTGGTTGTATATTGTAATTTAATCTTATTTTACAGTAAAACGCTATAACTAATTAAATGATAACTTTATATTTATTTGTTATATAATGGATAAATTACTAGAAGAATTTATGTTTCAATATTCAAAATTTTCCGATTCTATTGATTTATTTATAGGAGCTAGCTTGCCAGACTAACAAACTTTTTGCCTTACGCAAGGAGTTCAACATTTAGGTTTATTTGCTACGCACTTAATTTAGTTGGACACTGTTGCACCAATAAAGCAAATAACTGAGTGAAAGACTTACGAAAAGGAAGGATTCCTGTTGATGGGTTGCGGCTGCTAATTGTAGTTGACGGTGTTGTGGTGGCTTGAGTCCCTGTCCTGAGCTGGAGCGATGGTTAGCTGCGTACTGTTGAGGTGGGGCTCTACTTGCCCTTACAAAGTTCTTATTTTGGTGTACACCAAGTCACAATTTGACTATTGTCGTTGAGACCCACTTTGGCGCGAATGTTCGAAAAGAAAGGTGGCGTGTTATTCACCCTTAGGTCACCAATGTGGTGGTTTATCACAGTGCGTCAGCACGGACGCGGGTTATGTGTAATACACCACTGATGGTCCTCCCAGGAAACTCTTCACCAAACGAGGAAAGTCACTGCTTCGCGGGGAAAGTAATTAAAACGCGTGGAACACTTGATGTTAAAGCTAACTTTATTTAATTCACTGCAACGATGACCTGGGACAACTGTTTTTTTCTGGTTGATGATTCTTATTGCAAAACAAAATGAACTTCCTTTAATGGAAAATCTTGATTCACAATTTGATTTTAAAAGAACTTGAATCTTGTACATCTTGTACACTGTTCACCAAAAGAGGAAAGTCACTGCTTCGCAGGGAAAGTAATGAAAACTCATGGAACACTTGATGTTAAAGTTAACTTTATTTAATTCACTGCAACAACGATCTGGAACAACTGTTTTTTGGTTGATGATTTTTATTACAAAAGTAAAATGAACTTCCTTTAACGGAAAATCGCGATTCACAATTTAATTTTAAAAAAAACTTGAGTTTGTACAACTGTAGTTCGAATGGATTGTTCAACTCGACTTTTTCTCACGGTGACTCGGACACGTCTCGCGACATCAAAAGTTAACTTAAACTCTGTCCGTTATAAGTACTCTGTTCCGACTGGCTAGAATGTGAGTGTACTCCTGGGACTATGAGATCTGACTAATTGGAAATCATCCAAGAAAAGGGAACCTCAAAGAGACTGAAAAAGAGGCGGAGTTACACGATTAACTCGAGGTAGTTAATCGTGATTGGACCGGGTGTGATAGGCATACATTACGCATGTGTGCGTATGCCATGCATACGATCGTTCAGCGACCGTGGATGGCGGGCAACATCGCTAGTGCATTTTCTAGGAATGTAAATAATAGCATCTGGGGTGTGAAAGACCCAAACCGATGATTTGGTCATCCTAATGGAAGGCCATAAATCATCATTTCTGTTGCCGATGATTAAACATTGCAACGAACATAGGGTGCAGCCATTGCCAGATGTTGTAAGTAAACATTTTCTGGCTGCTGGTGATCGTTGTTTGAATGTTATCTATGAACATGGGGAACGCTAATTGTGGTGCCAGCGATTGCTGGTAAACAGGGACATGTTTGATTTGCGTCAACAGAAACCTTGTCGGCGGTAGTAAATCGATAGGGGCAATAGCCGTATGCATGTTATGCAGGGGGTAAACAAATACAACGAGACACAAGGAACTCTTGTTGATTGTTGTTTCCATAGCTTAAGGCTATGGAAACGAGATGCCCTGGCAGAATGTATGCCTGAAGATAAGATTTCAGATGCCATGGCAATGTGTTGATTTTGCCATGGACTTATGTTCTTTTCAGGAAATGATGTACGCCTCGGGGGTAAATTTTTGGTGCCACGGCAAGGTGATAAGCTTTGCCGTGGGCTCAATGTTTTTTAGGGAATATGGTTTGGCCGAGGGTGAGTTTTCGATGCCACGGCAAGGTGATAAGCTTTGCCGTGGGCTTAATGTTTTTTAGGGAATATGGTCTGGCCGAGGGTGAGTTTTCGATGCCACGGCAAGGTGATAAGCTTTGCCGTGGGCTTAATGTTTTCAGAGGTGATGCTGGAGAAAAAGGGGTTTGGAAGGAAATCCCCTACAGAATAGGTAAGCTGCCTAACATAAATTCAAAACGGTTATCCGATTGGTTAACCGTATTAATTCCGGCGATTTGGCTGAGGGTAAATGCCGTAGCAAGGTTACGCAACCTTGCTGAAGTTCGACCGAGAGGTAAGTCGTTCGCCTGGAAAGGTGGGGATCGAGCGATGTATGGCTCTTCGGGCCCTGAAAAGCCCCACAGAAGGACGGGCGATGAATACATGAGCAAGCGGCTATACAAGAAAATAATCAGATCGGATGTACATGGTGGTAGCCCCGAGGCCCAAAAAAAAGAAATACAGTGAGCAGATTGGCGCAATTTATTGAGAATCTAGACGAACAAAATAAAAGTGTCTTATCTGGAGAGCAACAAACGACCAATAGGTGAATTGGTTGAATACGTCACCGCCGAATGGCGGCGTACAAAGTGAACAAAATATCGTACATAGGATACGTGTTCCGACTTGGGCTTAAAAATAGAATACAGTCGCACTATCATCAACCGAGGCAGAGTGTATGGCTCTGTTGGAAGCCACGGAGTAACTGTGGTCCTTGTCATCCATTTCCACTGTCTTTAAATGTCCTCTAGTCTTGTGCCACGAGGACACAGCGCCAACCCTGTCTATCGGTCGTCCCGCGACTAGTGCCACGGCGTTTATTATTGCAAAATAAAATGTCAAAGTCATTCGATTCACTTTATTTTTATTAACGTAAACTCTAACACAATTCAGAGGTAAGTAAAAATAACAAAAGATCAGCTTAGTTCACTAGTGATTAGAAGTAGGAAGTTCAACACTCTAGGTTCAAACACATTTTGATATTTAAAGTCAGCTTATTTCAAAACATAAAGTCAGCTTATCTCACTAGTGGCTAGAAGTAGAAAGTTTAACACTCTAGGTTTAAACACATTTTTGATATTTACAAACATAAAGTCAGCTTATCTCACTAGTGGTTAGAAGTAGGAAGTTTACCACTTTAGGTTCGAACACATTTTTGATATTTACATGCCCACTGTTAATTTTACATTCGTTCATCGTACTCCTTGCGGCGCGAAACTAATGCTAAATTCCCTCCAGACACTTGTGCAGCGATCCTACGTGATGTAATGCAAATCTCGACTGTGTTACGTTTTACGTGGAGGGCACGACTGGCCTCCACAGAATCTGCTGAAAGACTGATTAATTCTTTCGAAACGACAGAATACCAAATTCCATCGTTTCGGTGATCAGTAGCGGAAGATCTTCCATGCTGAGGATGTGCACGCACACAGATGCGGTTACCTCGCACGCTCATGCTGTGTGTCCATGAGCATGCGAACCGTGGATGTTAGGCTTCCATGAAAGGAGATGTTAAGCGACGAGTTTGCACTGGGCAAGCTGTCGTGACAAGGAACATGGGATGTTTACCCGATCAGCAACTGCGTACAGAATTTACGCTGATCGTGCACGTATCGCTGGCGTCTTCAAAGGGTCGGTTTGTCATGTGCGCATTTACATTATCCAACACTCGATTCCCTTCGGTAGACAATGGTATGGTATGCTGTGCATTGTAGTTCGGAAGATCGACCGATGGGTCTGTGAATGTGACTTGCCATGCGCGTGTGCGGGAAAAATACTTTCTTTTTGTGTGCATGGACAAGTTCGAGGATTTATGTCGGTTACGTAATGTCGTAACCGAATTGAATTTCAGGGGCAGTTGCATCGTTGTTGTGTTCATGGTTTCAGGAAGCGTGTTTCTTAATCCTTAAAAGGACTAAGTGATCTCTTAATTAAATAGCTTCTGAAAACCTGTCGCACAACAGGGTTCGTTGCTGTGCTTCCTCTGAGTCCAAAGGGAAGAGCAACGTCCTTGGATTTGGCCTTCGTCCTTAGTCTTCAGTGGGGGGCGGGTGTTGGATAAAATTAAAAGTTCGTTTTTGTTTTCTTTGATATGTGTTTATTACTTTACTCAAGATTATTCAAAAGATTTTCCTGGGGTACTTCCTCCAGGGACAAAAGACGAATTTAGACTGCTGCCCGGAGATCACTAAACCATTCCTTTATAAAGGAAAATGAATCGAAAATTGTATCCCAAAGATACACATTTTCGTGCAACAATCTCGATCTTTTGGATATTTCGAGCGAGATGTTGTGTTTACACAAGATAAGAAATCAATTTCTTGAATTCTTACGAAACCATTACGCGGATGTGTGAATGTATCTGCTTTTGAGTTTTTGTTTGTTTAACTCAATGGAATTTTTAGGATAGAGATAACGATCTCTGAATTTTGGATTTGGGTGATGCTGTGGAGCAAATATAGAACAATAAACGAATATTGGATTCGTTTATTGTGAATTTTAATTTTAATTTTGATTTTGGATTTAATTATGCCGTGGGGGCAAATGTTAGGCAATAAACGAATGTTTGATTCGTTTATTGCGAATTTTGGATTATGGTTGGGTTTTTTCAGGTTTTGATAGGATTTTGGGTTTTAGGGTAATATTGCTGGGATTTTGGATTAGGAATGAGAGAAAAACATGGTAGGCCTTTTTTGGAGCACTACATCCTCCCCTCCTTGAAAAAAAAGAAAATTGATCTTTATGAGATTAATTTTCTGGAAAATGGTGTGATTGGGAATAAGGATGATGGTATCGTGATTCCGTTACATATGCCTGATATTTTCTAACATAGTAGGTTTATGTATACAATATTTATTATAAGTGTGTAATTTTTGTTCTTTGTTTTTTTTTATGTATTCGTATTTATGGTCGTGTATCCAAGTTTCCACAATGGTTATTTATATAATAAAAATATTTTCTTTTGAAATTTTGTACAAATATAATTTTGTTTTTAAGGTTTGAATTTTCTTAGTATAGGAGTGTTTAACAGTAATTGTTGGTTATCCAAAATAAAGTTTTCTTATATAAAGTATTTTATTTTGAGTTAAGGGTATATTCATTTAGTTTGGTTTTGGTTATATGTACAATAGACATTTGGTTTTAAAATTTCATATAATTGGTTTTTTTTTCATGTTGGTTAAACATTGTATTAGAAGGAAAGTTTATCTATACATATATACATTTTTTCTTCAACTTTTATTTTTTCTTTTATTTATTCATTGCCTAATCCACAAATAGTTTTATATTATTGTTGTGGACTATTCGAGTTCCTTTTCCTATTTTGAGGATTGAATTTTCTTCAGATAGGATCTTTACAATTTCATAGGGGCCTTTCCACAGGGAGGTTAGTTTGTTAGGTCTTGAGTGATTCTTTAACAGAACTTTGTCGCCAACATTAAATTTCTTACGGCCTACTTTTTGGTCGTAGTATGCCTTAGATTTTTGTTTTTTCTGTATCAGTATTCCCTTAGCTGTACGATAACCATGTTGTAATCGCATTTTTAATTCATTTGCGTAATGGTCGTAGTTATAAGTGCTTTCGGGGTTTTGTCTGAGAGAACTGGGTATTTCGGCTGGGAAACCATATAGTAATTCATGCGGCGTGTAGCCTGTATTACTGTGGGGTGTAGTATTGTACACAAACATTGCGTAAGTTATCCAGGTGTCCCAAGTGAGAGGATCCTGGTTTACATAGTGGCGGAGGTATTCCACCAGAGTTCTATGGCTCCGTTCTAGTGCTCCGTTTGTTTGTGGATGATAGGGTGCTGTATTGAGCTTTTTGACCTTGAGTAAGGAACAGATGTCCTTAAAAAGTGCGCTGAGAAAATTTGCACCTCGGTCAGTTAATAGAGAAGATGGTATGCCGTGCTGGCAGACGATATTTTCAACGAAAATTCTGGCCACGTCCTTGGTTTCGGCGCTGGCCAGTGCGTAAGCTCCTGAGAATTTAGTCAAATCGTCTTGAAACGTTAGTAGGTATTTATTTCCATTATAGCTGACTGGTAATGGTCCTACTATATCTAAAGCAACTCTTTCAAAAGGTTTGGAGCTTGTTGTGGTTATCTTCATAGGAATTCTAGGATTCCTTCCACTTTTGTTTATCTGGCAGGAGGCACATTTTCTAATATACGCTGCAACGTCAGCGGTCATTGTGCGCCAGTAATATTTTTGTTTCAATCTTTTGATTGTTCGGGTGGCTCCTTGGTGTCCTCCGAAAGGTGAGTTGTGGTATTCCGCGAGTAACTTTTGTATTTCGTTAGGATCTGTTAGAAACTTCTTTTTATTGGAGAAAACGTACATTGTCACGTTGAGGTAAGCAAAAGTTTCTTTTAGCAAGTTATTGAGTGTTACTTTTGATTCGTTTTCTATGAAGGGGAATAAAATTCCAATGGAATTGAAATTCCGGTCTTCGCAAATCTTCTTCAGATCAATAAGGGAACTCTTAGCGGTTTCCTGGTCGCTTAGGTTTCTGAAAGGCAATGGCAATGTGATGGCGCATAACCCATCTTGCTCATGAAACGTAATTTTACCTACGTCTGGCTTGGTGAAGTTTGGGATTCTTCCTGCCAGGTTTTCTTCCTCAGCAGAGTCTATCAATGGGAGGATTATAATACGTAGTCCAAGTTTCTTCTTGGTATAGATGGACCCTGTTTGTTCTTGCCATACAAGATTGGTAGTATCTTTGTATGATTGTGCAGCCACATCTTCTTCGAGTTTGGCTTTACTTCGTGTGGTGACGAGGATATTATTTTTGATGGGATCGACTGGGGTAGTCATTGTTATACGGCTGAGAGCATCAGCATTTGCATTTTGCTTTCCTTTTCTATGGACGATTATGTACTCATACTCTTCGAGTAGAATTCTCCATCGCATAAGTCTGGATGTAGGATCCTTTCGTCCTATAAGCCACTGTAGAGAGCTATGGTCAGTTACTATTGTGAACTTTCGTCCGTAGACATATGGTCGGAACTGTGCTAATGCAAAAACGATTGCTAATAATTCCTTTTCAGACATTGTATACCGTGTTTCGGCGTCGTTTAGGGTTCGGCTAGTGAAAGCAATAGGTTTATCTTGTCCTATTGTACCTTGAGATAGGACTGCTCCTAACGCAACATTGCTAGCATCCGTGGTTATTATAAACTCCCGGTTAAAGTCTGGATAAGCTAGTATTGGTGGGGTAATAACCTTTCTTTTTGAAGCTGTGAATGCCTCATCACAAAAAGCATCCCAATGAAATGGAACATTCTTCCTGAGTAATTTGCTTAAAGGTTTTGCCAGTTCGGCGAAATTAGGGATAAATTTTCTATAGTAGCCTACAAAACCGAGAAAAGATTTTACGTCTTTTTGTTTCTTGGGCGTTGGAAACGTTTTTACCGCTTTAGTTTTTTCTGGATCTGGTTTTATACCTTCCTTTGAAATAACATGCCCCAAGTAGGTGAGCTCTTTCCTTATGAAGTGACACTTTTCTGGTTGTATTTTCAGATTGTGCCTTTGTAATCGCTCGAAAACTCTGGTAAGTCGGGAATTGTGATCGTTCAGATCGTATCCGTAAATTACAATATCATCTACATAGACGAAACATTCTATTCCTTGGAGACCCATGAGTACATTATCCATAAGCCTTTGGAATGTGGCGGGTGCGTTTTTAAGTCCGAAGGGCATTCGATTATATTCGTAATGTCCGAAGGGTGTGCTAAACGCTGTTTTTGGCTTGTCTCTATTGTCCATGCGTATTTGGTGGAAACCATTTGCTAAGTCTAAAGTGCTAAAATATTTAGCTTTTCCTAGCTGGTCCAAGATATCAGTAATATTGGGCAATGGATATGCATCCCCGACTGTTATTTTATTTAAGACTCTAAAGTCGACAACCACTGTCCACCGTTTTGTCCCATCAGGTCCTGCCTTCTTGGGTACTAGTAAGAGAGGGGAATTCCAAAGACTGAAACTTGGTTGTACCACGCCATCCTGAAGCATTTCATTCACCTGTTTGTGAATTTCTTGCTTGGAGCTATCTGGTAGGCGATACGGTTTTATATAAAGTGGGGGCTTTCCTTCCTCAGTGATGATCTGATGCTCTATGGCGTCAGTATATGTGAGGTAGTCACCCTCGAGAAGAAATAGGTTATTATAAGTGCGACAGATATTCAGGATAGATTTCCTTTCCTCCTGGTTACAATGACGCAACTCTAGGAGTGATTCTAGCCGTTCAAGCCTATTTTTTAGAAGATTTTGGGTTTCGTCCGCCCTTAACACATTGTAGTCATCCAGATCTTCCCATCCGACTTCTATGTCGTTGGTGCGTACTTCCTGATCGGTGTCTAATGTGTTCATTAATAGTACCTTTATTTTGTTGTCCTGTGATGTCGTTAAAGTATTACCCAGATATATCCCTGGCATGATCTCGGATTTTGTTATTATCAGTTCTTGACTAAGTTTTCCTTTAAACGGAATCTCCATTATTTGTTGAGATCGTGAATGCAATTTTATGTAGTCGACCGTGGTGTTTCGTTTTAAATTTACTGGGGATATTAGAGTTTCAGGTTCATGTTTTCCTGAACTCAGTTTTTCGGCAGTTTCCTTAACTTTTCTGTTACCACAAACTTTATTTAAATGGGAAGAGGAAAATTCAAGGGTGGTTGGTTTCGTTGTGTTTGTCACAGCATCAGATCCGGCCCGTAGACAAACGGATTCGGATGTTGACTCACGAACGGTGTTATCCAATTTTTCAAGAATGCCTGTATTATCCGTGGAAGACACCTCGTAAGGCGTGGCATTCTGAATATTTTCCTTGACCTCATTTTTGTTCCCTAAAGGCTGCTCGAGTTCTACCATAGTTCTCTTCTTTACAGCGAATTTAAGGAATCCCTTTTCAAAGTTAATGTGGCACTGGTGCTTCGTAAGGAAATCACTTCCCAGTATGCCATCGTGTTGGAAGTCTACGTTGCTTCCCACTACAAATAGATTATGCTTAAAGGGTATGGAGTGCCTATCAGTTCTAAATTCGAACTCCCTCTCCGCTGATGTCGGCGCCTGTATCGATGAGGAAAGTCGAGTATTGTTTATCCGATGGATTACATTTTACACGTATTACTGGCTCCTTAAATTCAGGGCAGAAAAATACGCGCATTTCAAAATTTACATCGGGATGGGGTATATATCGGCGATTGTCTGCACTCGAGAAGGATTGCCGTTGCTCGCTGCCCGAGTGAGTTCGTTTCCCTGTTGTGAATTGGATACCCTGTTAATATTTTGATTTTGTCGGGTATTTCGATTTTCAATGCGGGGCGAGTTTGTTATTGTCCTATTTTGAGATTGATTGGGCTGAGTTCTGAAAGGATTTCGACTCGTTGAAGGTTGGTCCTGGTTTCGCATATGAGCTAACCTGGTTCTGCACTCTGCCTGAGTGTGATTATACTTCCGACAGTATGTGCATTGGAGACGTTCAACCTCTGTCTTAATGCGTTGGGGGACGAAATTTGGAAAATTTGTGTTGCGATAACAAGTCGCAGAAGTATGTCCCCTCTTGTTGCATGTTTGGCAAACAATTAGTTGGTTTCTCCTAAAATTGTTAGTGGAAGTTTGCATTGAGTTATCGCTGTTCAATCTTTGAGATTGTTCCAAAGCGTAGCTAATGGCTGTTTTGAGATTTGAAGCCCTATGCGCTTTTACTAAGATTTTGAGGCTGGAATTTCGTATCCCATCCTCAAACGTATTCAACGCGAGTCTCTGATTCTCAGCCAGAAGATAAGTTCTGACTGCAGGATCAGGTGAACTAGCGTATGTGGCACTGTCCAATTCATGCAGGTGGTGTGTGAGTCTAGTTGAAAATTCTTTCACACCCTCCTTGCTATCCTGTTTTGTTGCCACTAAGTTATTTTGGGCAGCAGACCTAGAGATGAGAGGTTTAAATTCTCCCTCTAATTCTGAAACAAGATCTTCCCAGGTAGAAATGATTTTATGCCGGATACAATCATGCGCCGGTCCCTGCAATCTGGTCTTTACCCCCCTTAGAATAAAGGATTTCTGATCGTCATCTTGTGCTTGTGAGAACAAAATGTCTCCACAAGAGACGAAACCCTCTAATTCATCAGGATTACCGTTAAATACAGGCACGAATCCCAGTACGTCGCTTAATCCTATAGGAAAATTCATTCTAGAACTCTGTTCGCGTGCTTCGGGCTCAGGTCTCTGCGAACGCGTTCCCGGTTTATTTTTGTCGCTCACGACGTATTTGTGAAACAGACCTTCCCAAATGATGGTGAAAAGGGGTAGAGAACAAAGAGATGAGATCTTCATCGTTCCTAGCAAGAAAAAAACACAAGACGAAAAAACTTCTGCAAACTCGTTTAAATTCGATCCTATATGAGGATGTTTGTTCTGTTCAAAGTGAGAGAAATCAACCCTTTCGCCCTATGGAAAAAGTGTCTAAACTGTCGAGAGAAAAATATCCCAGAACAGATTTTCAAAAGTCGCAGATGATTCAGAGGAAAAATTCGACCCAAAGAAAACTTTCCAAAAAGGACACTAAGGACAAGGACCAAGAATTTAAATTTTGTTTGTTATTGTTCAGCTTATCACGTAAGAAAAATCTTCCCCAAAAGTTGAAATAATTTCAGGAAATGTATGTATATATGTATGTGTATAGTAAACTCAATATATTTAAAAAAATCAAAAAATAAAAATCTAATTTGTAGTTTATTTTTGTATGGGGTTTTTATGTTATAGTCCCCCTTTCGAAGAGTAAAATATAGGAAAGCCAGATAAGTGAAGTTTAAGGGTTTTTAGTAGTCCCCGTTTAGATAAATAGAATGCTGTAAAAATTTTAATTTATTTGGTTTTGGGGATTTTATTTGTCCCCGTTTGTATATATTTAAAAATGTAATTTCTTTAGGATGGCAAAATGTTTCGAAAATATTTGATAAAACAATATTTGTTAACTCTTAGGGGTTTTCTTTGACTATTTAGTAATATAACGGTTCTTTTCTATTCTCTTCGTAAAAAGGAAAAATATTTAAGAATTTTCTTTTGTAAATGAAAAAACAATTTTTAATTCACTTTAGTGGTTTTATCTCTTTGTAAAAAGGAAAAATATTTTGCAAATTTCTTTCGTAAATGAAAAAAACAATTTTTTAATTCACTTTATGGGTTTTCTTTTCCCCGTAAAATATATATATACGTTTTAAAATTGTTTCCACTTTAATTTTCACAAGTTCACTTTAGTCTTAAATGTCACTAGTTAATTAAATAGAACAAAAAGTCATACCTTATGCTTATGCTGGAGCTCGTTGATGTTGATCCTGGTATTGTTTGGGCTGTTGTCGTCAAAAGAAATTTCCTGCTGCTGCTGCTGTTCGGCATCGATCGTCCTTCGGCTTCTGGGTGCAGCTGTTCTTATTTTTTTTCCCTCTTGCCGGTGTTTAGCCCCAGGCACGCTGTTGTTATAAAATTTTTTGGTTTTTATTTAATTATTCACTTACTCCTGGTGTCTAACCCCAGGGAACGCTTTAAAAAGTTTTAAGTTTAAATTACTTTCCGGTGTTGTAGCCCGGAATACGCTTTAAAATGTACGTATCGTTGATGTGTCCACGAACTTCGTATTCGTGTTTGGCAGCAGATTTCGTGTCGCAGTGGGCACGAATTTAGACAGATGATGTTTAGTGAACCGGCTGAGAGTACCTTCAGCAGAACAACACGTTTGCTTTTGTGTCGTCCAACAGTGTTCCTTTGGTAGGGGATTGTTGGATAATCCCACGCCGCATCTTCTTCTGTGGTAGATTGTTCAATTCCACTGCTGCCACCAAATTTTTTTGTTGTGTTCTTGGTTTCAGGAAGCGTGTTTCTTAATCCTTAAAAGGACTAAGTGATCTATTAATTAAATAGCTTCTGAAAACCTGCCGCACAACAGGGTTCATTGCCGTGCTTCCTCTGAGTCCGAAGGGAAGAGCAACGTCCTTGGATTTGGCCTTCGTCCTTAGTCTTCAATGGGGGGCAGGTGTTGGATAAAATTAAAAGTTCGTTTTTGTTTTCTTTGATATGTGTTTATTACTTTACTCAAGATTATTCAAAAGATTTTCCTGGGGTACTTCCTCCAGGGACAAAAGACGAATTTAGACTGCTGCCCGGAGATCACTAAACCATTCCTTTATAAAGGAAAAGGAATCGAAAATTGTATCCCAAAGATACACATTTTCGTGCAACAATCTCGATCTTTTGGATATTTCGAGCGAGATGTTGTGTTTACACAAGATAAGAAATCAATTTCTTGAATTCTTACGAAACTATTACGCAGATGTGTGAATGTATCTGCTTTTGAGTTTTTGTTTGTTTAACTCAATGGAATTTTTGGGATAGAGATAACGATCTCTGAATTTTGGATTTGGGTGATGCTGTGGAGCAAATATAGAACAGTAAACGAATATTGGATTCGTTTATTGTGAACTTTAATTTTAATTTTGATTTTGGATTTAATTATGCTGTGGGGGCAAATGTTATGCGATAAACGAATGTTTGATTCGTTTATTGCGAATTTTGGATTATGTTTGGGTTTTTTCAGGTTTTGATAAGATTTTGGGTTTTAGGGTAATATTGCTGGGATTTTGGATTAGGAATGGGAGAAAAAGATGGTAGGGCTTTTTTGGAGCACTACATCGTATCTCTCGACGAATTCCGACAACTTATCCTTCCGTTCTGTTTTCTTTACTGAATTTTACGATGCATCACATTGCCAGACGTACTCTCGAACAGTAAGGACGCCAATTTTAACCGTATTGTGCAGTGAAAGAATTGTGAACACAAAACCGCGTGTGAATATTTTATTACGGTACTGTG
This sequence comes from Microdon myrmicae, assembly GCA_963931805.1. NCBI lineage: Eukaryota > Metazoa > Arthropoda > Insecta > Diptera > Syrphidae > Microdon > Microdon myrmicae. The sequence goes on from OZ007502.1 coordinate 66,089,779, forward strand.
CGTGTTGTAAGTGTATTGCTTTTGTTAGTGTACTTTAAATTAACCGGTTCCAAAGTAAAGCAAAAGTAAAAGAGAAATAAATAAAAAATGGCCTTAGGGCCAAAGCAGCACACCGGCAACAGATTCGGTATGTTGCAGGAAACGTCCTTGGGTGACGTCCCCGTCAATAAAAAAAACGGCAGGCATGTAGTCCTATTGAATCGAACTTCCCGGAATTACCAACAAAGACAAGTGAAAAAAAACCCGAAATTTATACAAATCGTTCCTAATGACGCGACAAAACCTCTGACCGGAGTGAACGTATTCGTGTTAAAAAGAGCTATAGACTCAATTAGTACACAATATGAAAAAGTGTCCATGCTAAGAGACGGTTCAATTCTCTTACTAGTGAAAGATGAACAAACAGCTCTACGTTTTGTAAATACCAAACGGTTCGATCAACTATGTCCGGTAACAATAAAGTTGCATCCGAAATTAAACCTCTCGAAAGGTATTGTTTACGCACCATACCTAATTAATGTTCCGGAAGAAGACATCGTCCAAGAAATGAAACCTCAAGGAGTGGTAAGTGTCCATAAATTTAAAAAACCGCAAAATGGCGAAATCAGGGCCTCCGGACTAATGTTGTTTTCATTTGACCGCTTCAATCCACCGAGTAACATAGAAATCGGATGGCACAAAGCCAAAGTAAATGAGTATATCCCAAGGCCAATGCGCTGCCGCCAATGCCAACTACTCGGACATACAGCCAAATGGTGCAAACGAAACCCAGCGTGCAACAACTGCAACCTTCCTCCACACCCCGACTTAGAATGCGCCCGAACCCACTGTGCCAACTGTCAAGGCCCTCACCCTGCTTCATCACCATCATGCCCCCAATATATAGAAAACCAGTCCATTCTTGAAATACAGACAAGAAATAAAATTTCTCTATCCGAAGCGAAACGGATATATAGGGAACGAAATCCCACGCCATCAAACAAACCAAAGGAATCCTATGCCGCACTCCTCAAAACAACAACCACACATATAACACCACCAATAAAAGAAACTACAAAACCAAACCCAACAAAAACGACACTCCAACCAACATCGACAAACACTTCATTCATTTCAAACTGCGCTTCTACATCTGCAGAATACCGTAAAGCCATACAAAACCAATCACCTCTAATCATAAAACCCACAACAACTAACCGTAACAACGAACCTATACCTATTAAAAAAAACACTAACATAAAAATAAATGAACCCACCATTCAAGAATTATTAAACTCCCCACTCCCTCACAATAACCACATATAACCCTAACACTCCCAACGAAAGCACAGTATCTGTGTCTCGAGAAAATCCCAACTCGGGCCGAAGCAGACAGGGCTTCGGCTTGAATGGATCAACACTCGGGACACGGAGACTGAACCCTTACAACAACAAAATCCCCAACAGCAGCAGGTTTAATATACACAATAGCATTCATGTCCATAAACTCACAATACTACAGTGGAATCTGAACGGACTCAAAAACAATATGCATGAGCTCCAAATACTCATCAAAGATCTGAAACGATCCATCATAGCTCTACAAGAAACGCACATCCGCCACGACTCTCGGGCCACAGGACCCAAAGAATACGCGGCATTCTTTCACAAACTTACGGAAAATGTTGCTTCTAAACATGGTACAGGTATACTTATACATAGATCAATCCCACATAAACTTATAGTAGTACACTCTGCAATCTCGGTCGTAGCAGTAGAAATAAATATCGGCAGAAACCTCACGATAATATCAGCATACACCCCCACATCCCAACCAATAACGATACACGATCTTACCACTATCACAGATAGCATCCAAACACCGATACTTCTCCTCGGAGATTTTAATGCGTGGAGTCCCATCTGGGGATCTTCGTCCACTAATAAAAGGGGAAAAACCGTAGAGAAATACATACTGACCGCAAATCTAGCACTATTCAATAACGGTAGCCACACACATTTTTCCACTCACAAATCCTTCACACATGTAGACTTATCACTAGCCTCACCTCAATTGGCCCCAATGTGCACTTGGAATACTTTACCCAACCTGCACGGGAGCGACCACTTTCCAATAATAATAAACATTAACACTAGCATGTGTCCCAAACCCTCCAAACTTCTTCCTAAATTCCAAACCGAACTTGCTAATTGGAGTAAATTTCAAAATATAACTACCCAGGCACTAAGTCAACATGTAGAGAGTCAAAATATTAATCAAGAAACAGCCATAATCACTAAAGCAATCCGAATAGGAGCAAATGCCTCGATACCACAAACAAGTCGAAAACTCCATAAGGCAGTAGTTCCCTGGTGGAATCCAGTATTGGACAACCTAAGGAAGAAAAAACAAGAAGCCTGGAGAATTTTCAAAAGATTCCCCTCTGATTTTAACCTAATCAATTATAAAAAGTTAAATGCTCTTTTTCGCAAAAATGCCAAGGAAGAAAAAAGAAAAGCCTTCCAAACATTTACCGAAAAGTTAAATCCGAACTCCACTCCCAGAAAAATCTGGGCGGATATAAAAACGCTAACTGGGCAGTATCGCCCCCTCTCAATAAAATGCATGAACACCGACTCAGGCACTCTCACATCTCCCCAGCAAATTGCAGACCATCTCGGCAAAACATGGTCAAACTACGCAGAAGACGTAAACTTTCATCCGTCATTTCTTTCTGCCAAAAGAGACCCAATTAGCCCGTCCCCTCACACAAGCCCATCCTCTAAATTAATAGATCTCCCGATCAATAAAATTGAATTAGAGTCAATCCTACAACGCGCCACAGGTAAAACACCAGGATATGATCGAGTCGATTACATAATGTTAAAGAACAGTCCACCACTCCTGAGACACCGAATACTTCATCTCTTCAATAACATACTCTAAACAGGTGTAATTCCACAAGTGTGGAAAATAGCCACAATTGTACCCATACCAAAACCCACGGGCGAACCGACTTCGGCAAAAGGATATCGCCCAATATCGTTACTCCCATGTCTAGGAAAAACATTTGAAAAAATTGTAGCTAGACGACTCAACTGGTTCATGGAGAAAAACAATCTAATAAGCATTGAACAGGTTGGTTTCAAGCAAGGACGTGGAACGATTGATGCGCTACTCCATATCGACAACTTCATCACATCTTCTTTGTCAACCAAAAAGCATACAACAATACTCTCCATAGATTTTGAAAAAGCGTTCGACCGGATCGGTCCTCATGTGATTTTGAATAAATTAGCGCAATGGAGAGTTGGTAACAATATGTTCTACATAATCAAGTCCTTTCTTTCCAACAGGAAGTTTAGAGTCAAAACAGGTGGTGCATTCTCACAAATATACAACATAAAAAACGGTATTCCACAGGGTTCTCCACTATCAGTCCTATTATTCGCTATAGCCTTTGACGGAATAAACGACATTCTCGTAAAATATAAAAACATAAAACACTGCCTCTACGCTGACGACCTAGTTATTCTAACAAACGTAAACGATCTCAACGAAGTACAATCTACCTATTCAGAAATACTACACGACATCACTAATTGGTGTAAAACCTCAGCCGCAAAGATCTCCCTCGAAAAAAGTAAAATGTTGCACATTTGTAGAAAAACCACCTGCAGCAAAAACATCACACTTCCCTTTCAGAATCACACAATCCCTACAATCCAATCCATGAAAATCCTCGGTATCCTCTTTGACAGTAAATACAATTTTAAAGAACATTGTTTAGCACTTAAGAAAAGCCTAGCTGCAAGATTAAATATAGTAAAATACTTAGCATATAAGAATGGATCTGTGGTGTATGTTTACTTATGCACCTACACGGGCGCGGTTTCAGTAAACACCCACGGATTGTTCACGGGAGATTATCACGAAAAGCAAAATGTTCACCAAAAAGGAAATTAAAAACACACGTGTTGTTGTTTCGTTGAATGTTCTTTATTTGGAATGAAGCACTGGTGATACAATGGCTGCAACAATATTTATTTAGTCTGCGACTATATCGGCTTGTTTGTCTATTAAATTCACATCGATTTAGTTAATTTGATTAAGAAAGATTTTGAACATTATTTTAAACTACACAATTATATACTTTGTTTGTCTCTTAAATTCACATCGATTTAGTTAATTTGATTAAGAAAGATTTTGAACATTATTTTAAACTACACAGTTATATACTTTGTTTGTCTCTTAAATTGACATAAACGCTAACACAACACGACACATCAGCCACACCAAAATCCCGACGATCTTGTGAATTATCGGCTATTGTTATTCACGAGTCTAAAACCGTCGACTGATAGGTGAATGTGAAGAAGACTGACTGGTCACTAGGGCTCACCAAAGAAACGGAAAAACCTCAAAAGACCTGCAAAAGGAGGAGGGGCCACACGATTAACTCGAGGGAGTTAATCGTGATTGGACCGGACGGAATAGGCATACATTACGCATGTGTGCGTATGCCATGCATACGATCGTTCGGCGACCGTGGATGGAGGGCAACATCGCTAGTGCATTTTCCAAGAATGTAAATACTAGCATCTGGGGTGTGAAAGACCCAAACCGATGATTTGGTCATCCTAATGGGAGGCCATAAATCATCATTTCGGTTGCCGATGATTAAACATTGCAACGAACATAGGGTGCAGCCATTGCCAGATGTTGAAAGTAAACATTTTCTGGCTGCATCTTGATCGTTGCTTGATTGCGGTCTCTGAACGTGGGGACCGATAATTGGAAGCCAGCGATTGCTGGTAATCAGGGAAATGTTTGGTTTGCGTCAGCAGAAACCTTATCGGCGATAGCAAACCAATAGGAGCAAATAGCCGCATGCGAGAAGTGCCATGGGCAAACAAATAAACGAGTCAACAAGGAACTCTTTGTTGATGTTGTTTCCATAGCATAAGGCTATGGAAACAAGCTGCCCTGGCAGAACGTATGCCTAAAGATAGGATTTCAAATGCCACGGCAATGTGATGATTTTGCCGTGGACTTATGCTTTTTTTAGGAAATGATGTACGCCTCGGGGGTGAATTTTCGATGCCACGGTAAGGTGATAAGCTTTGCCGTGGGCTTAATGTTTCTTAGGGAATGATGTACGCCTCGGGGGTGAATTTTCGATGCCACGGTAAGGTGATAAGCTTTGCCGTGGGCTTAATGTTTTTTAGGAAATAATGTCTGGCCGAGGGTGAGTTTTCGATGCCACGGCAAGGTGATAAGCTTTGCCGTGGATTTAATGTTTTCAGGGGTGGTGCTGGTGAAAAAGGGGTTTGGAAGGAAAACCCCTACAGAATAGGTAAGCTGCCTAACAGAAATTCAAAACAGTTATCCGATTGGGTAACCGTATTAATTCCAGCGATTTGGCTGGGGGTAAATGCCGTAGCAAGGTTACGCAACCTTGCTGAAGTTCGACCGAGAGGTAAGTCGTTCGCCTGGAATAGTGGGGATCGAGTGATGCATGGCTCTTCGGGCCCTGAAAAGCCCCACATCACTCCCTCCCCAGTGACGTAGTCACGAAACAGGTAAGGCAGGTTAGGGGGTGGTTAGTTGGTTATGGGCGCGCGTTTGAGCGCGAGTACGGGGAGGTTGTGCCGGTGGTGTAGGAGTGGTATTCGTAGATGGAGTTGATTCTGGAGCGGAAGCCTCCAGAAAACAGGGCTTAAGTCTTTCGACGCTGACCGTGGATCGCTTGCCTCTGATGTCGATCTCGAAGACGCGGTCACTGATGCGGCGGAAGACTCTGAATGGGCCATCATAAGGTGGGTCGAGAGGTTTTTTGACCTTATCCACCCTGACAAAGACGTGCGTGCAGCTGTGCAGTTCAGAGTGGACGAAAAGTTTTTTGGTGCCGTGCCTGGTTACAGGGGTTGCCCTAACCTTACGTAGCAGGTCACGGAGATGTCCCAATTCGCGAAGTTGGTCACGCGGTGTTTCGCCATCCAGGAAAAGTTCTCCTGGAAGAAGGAGGTTGGTACCGTAGGTAAGCTCTGCTGTCGAAGCACCCAGGTCCTCCTTAATACTTGTCCTCAGGCCGAGGAGGACGATTGGTAGGGCGTCAAACCGTTGTGTGTCATTATGACACATGAGTGAGGCTTTTAGAGATCTGTGCCAGCGCTCTATCATTCCATTTGATTGCGGGTGGTAGGCGGTGGTACGACTTCTTTGGCAGCCGAGAAGATTTGTTAGCTGCCTAAAAATTGTCGCCTCAAATTGTGGACCTCGGTCCGAAGTTATGGTGGTTGGTACACCGAAGCGTGTGACCCAAGTTGAGTAAAAGGCCTTGGCGACTGATTCGGCAGTAACTGCCCGGAGAGGTGTCGCCTCTGGCCATCGCGTGCAGCGATCCATCATAGTGAGGATATAAGAAAATCCTCTTGATGGAGTAAGCGGTCCCACTATGTCTATGTGGACATGGGCGAAGCGTGCCGTGGGAAGCTTGAATTGCGCTGGCTCCAGTACATTATGTCGCGCTACCTTGCAGCGTTGGCACTGGAGACAAGCACGGGCCCAACCGGTGAGGTCTTTGTTCATCCGGGGCCAAATGAATTTGCGACGGACAGCAGCGGCTGTTGCTCGGCCGCTGGGGTGGGCTGGGTTGTGGTAAACCTGGAACACGCCCTTACGAAGTTTCTCGGGAATGTAAGGTCTAGCGGTTCCAGTGGAGACATCACACCAGATTTCGCCCAAAGGGTCGCGAAGGGTAATTTTCTTGAGCTCTAGTGCCGTATCGGCAGTTAGGAGGGACTTGAGCTGTACGTCCTCCTCTTGAGCTAGGGCAAGGTCAGTGTTATTCAGGGCGGTACGCAAATGAATCGTATCGATTCGAGACAGGGCGTCCGCCGTGACATTCTGTTTACCGGAGATATGCCTGATCTCCGTAGAATATTGCCCAATGAGGTCTAATTGACGCTCTTGTCGGGGGGAGGCATTTCCCGACTTCTTCCGGAACGCATAGACCAATGGCTTATGGTCTGTTAAGATAGAGAGTGAGCGACCTTCTATCATATGACGGAAGTACTTAACAGCGCTGTAGATCGCGAGCAATTCACGGTCGTAGGCGCTGTAACGTCGCTCAGTGGGACTCAGCTTCCTTGAAAAGAAACCAAGTGGTTCCGGTCGGCCTTCAATGTCCTGTTCAAGGACGGCTCCGATTGCGGTATCCGATGCGTCGCATTGGATAGAAAGTGCCGCTCCCTCGAGAGGGTATCGGAGTAAGGTGGCATTTGCCAATTGTTCTTTGGACAGTTGGAATGCTCTATCAGAGACTTCTGTCCAATTAATGGGGCGCTTATCATTGCGCTTAGCTCCTTTTAAAAACTCATTTAGGGGAGCTTGAACTTGGGCAGCGTTCTTCAGTGTTGGACGATAGAAGTTAAGCATGCCCAAAAATCGACGAAGCTCACTCACGTTAGTAGGCCGGGGATACTTCATGAGGGCCTCCACACGGTCTGGAAGTGGGCGAATGCCCTGGTTGTCAACGACATAACCCAGATAGGTGATTTGCTCCTTGGCGTATTGACACTTATCTGGGTTGATGACAAGACCGAATTCGCGGAGGCGCTCTAGGACCTGACGTAAGTGGCGCTTATGTTCGGCGTGGTCTTTGGAGGCGATGAGAATGTCATCAAGGTAAGCATGGCAGCAATTAAGACCACGTAAAGCCGTGTCGATATAACGCTGGAATGTCTGTGCGGCATTCCTGAGGCCGAAAGTCATCACTTTGAACTCGAAGAGTCCGAAAGGTGTAATGACTGCGGTCTTGGGGATGTCTTCAGGTGCCACCGGAATTTGGTGGTATGCCCTGGTGAGATCCAGGGTGGTGAAGACATTGCACCCTCGTAACTTGTACGAAAAATCGTAGAGGTGTGCAATTGGGTATCTGTCCGGGACAGTTGCTGCGTTCAACAGCCTGTAATCGCCACATGGGCGCCACTCACCAGAACGTTTCTTCACTAAGTGGAGCGGGCTTGCCCAGGGACTGTCCGACGGTTGGCAGATACCTAGTTCGATCATATGCTCGAACTCCGCGCGCGCCGCACGTAATTTTTCCGGAGCCAGTCGACGTGGACGCTGGCTCACCGGGGGACCACGTGTTTCTATATGATGAAACACCGTGGCTTTATGTCGGCGTTGGTTAGGTAGAGGAATTGTTGTACTCACAAATTCCTGTACCATAACCTGGAATGGGTCTATGCACTCTGTGGCTCCTGAAGTTGCCGCTGGAGATGCCGTCATGGGCAAGGGGGGTGCGGTTGGAGCCACAAGTCTGTTATGGGTCGAATCGACCAACAGATTATGTGCACCTAATAGGTCGGAACCTATCAGGGGTTCATTTACGTCCGCAATGACGAAACGCCAAGTGATCGGACGACAAAGACCCAATTGGAGTGTCAGCTTTTTACGTCCGTACGTAAGTATCGGCGTATTATTTGCAGCTGACAATTTAAGTGCGGCTGGCACGCGGTTACGCGGAGCAAACGATCGCGGGAGGACTGAAATATCGGCGCCGGTATCGACAGTAAAAGCGATATTCAGTTTCGAATCCCGGATGGTTAGGCGACTTATCGTATGGGTGCCGGCCGATTGCGCGAGGGTGTCGGTCGGCAAAATTAGTTTAAAGAGCGCCTTTGGTTGGTGGAAGGTTGCGTCCAACCACAAGGCGCCTTGCAGTTAAATGCGCGATCACCATATCGTTGGTGATTGGCGCACCAAGGCAGAGTAACGGCATTATCGGGTATATTCTGCCTATTGGCATTGCCGTTACGGGGAGGTCGAGCCGGAGCTCGCTGGGAATTGGCCCGGTGAGGGCCATTTTGGGTGGGATTGGCCCTCTGTGGGGCATTTTGAGGGATATAGGCCCTCTGAGGGGCATTTTGGGAGAAATTTTGCCGATTAATAGGACGGCTCGGCATGGCTCGATTCTGGGCGCTTCGAGGATTGTTCCTCACCTCCGCACGCAATTGAGTTATCTCGCGGAGGAGTGAGGTTTGGAGCGCCCGAAGGTCAGCAGTGGTTAATTGAGGTGGCGAACTTCCCTGACTAACGTTGGGCCTTGCCTCTGGATTCCTCTGGGGGAAATTGGTTGAGGCTGGCCTTCTACTTGGTAATTGGGTTTGAGGAGGACGGAGAGTCGGGACCAATTGAGGGGCTGAGAAAGGCAGACGAGGGTGCCGTGCAGGCTGGGCGGCGTGTTGAGAAACCGCCGCTACGTGGTACGCTGGAGGCTCAGAATACTGATCTGAGCTTTCCATAATTGCGTCCGCAATTTTGGATAAATAGCCCAAACTCTGATTGGGTTGGGCTATAAGTGCCGAACGGGCATGTTGGGGAAGACACCTCAAAAAGTGAGGCTTTATTAGGTCGTCCCCGATCCTGGTCCCCGCTATAGAGCGTAAATGGGTCAGGAAAAGAGATGGTCTCATCCCAGAAAGGTTGGTTACAGCGGCTAAACGTTGTTGCCGCATACTTCCTGGCTCGTCCAATGCGTCGAGCAGAGCTTCACGCATGTTGCTATACGGGTTGCGGCCGGCCGACCTTATTATGTGTGCAACATGCGGTCGTTGAGTGCGGTCAAGCACTTTCAACAGCTCAACTGCACGAAGTTGTTCGTCGTGCAAGGCAGAAGCCTGGAAGATGCGGTCTGCTACTGCAAACCAAAGGTCTGGGTCCTCCTCATCGAAAGGGGGAAGTCCTATATTAGAATGACGAGTCCCATTCCCGAGGCTGGAAGCATCGTGGAACTCTTGGGACTCTGGTTGCCTATGGGCTTGTTTAGAAGTACCGGCACTAGTTGTGGGCATTAAAATGCCGGAATTTACCAAAGGGCCGGTACCAGGGGCGTTAGGAGCAGTCGGGGATGTGTCTGTGGAAGTAGGCTGGGGTCGGTTCACGACGCTGGGGGCAACGGGTGGTGCCAGAGGTGTAGATTGTCCGGGCAAGTCTAGGTCAGCATCGACTTGCTCGGTGGGGAAATCGACGCTGGAGGCGTCGTGAAATTCAAGGGGCTCAGATTGTTCCTGAGCCTTTTTGGCCATGGTGTTTCTCGTGTTGACCATTATGGGTTGTATGACGCGAAACTGGGATCAAAAGCGTAAGAGGACGCGAAGAAAGGTGAAGGGAGGCCAATGAGTCAAAAGAATTGAGTAGAGTGGGGTTAAAGGGCCAAATTGTGATGACAAGAAGCGATCGAAGGTGCGGAGTCAAAGGAGAATTGCGCCAAGTCGAGTGGAGTCGCTATGTGAGTGTGAATGTGAGCGTAAAGGATTGCGTGTTTAATTGCACCCAGAAAGGGTTTATAAATGTTACTATTTTAATTTAAACCAATAAGTTCGGTGCGAATCGGAAAGAGTTTCTTATTCGTTTTTCGGAGCTCTGAAGGAGCTTACAAAATGTTCGCTAGTTGCTGTTGGATTTTTATTATGTTATTTAAATTTTAAAACAACTAGGCCGTAGTATAGTTGGTTCTTACCACGCGTGGCGTTCGTAAAAGTGGGTCGGGTTCCTTTTTTATGACATAACAAAAGAAGTTAGAAAATGTGGTAGCAGTTATATAAAAAGGTAAGTAACCTAGTTTCCGTGTTGTGTGTGATATTTCAATATACTATGGAATTGTTAAATTTTCACTTATAGGTATAAAGGACAAATCAAATAAGGTTAATGGATTATCGTTCTTATTGATAGGTAAAATAGTAAAATTGGGATTACTTATGTCCTTGTATAAGTTGTAAGTGCGTTTGTACAATACGCTCAATGTATAAAATAATATTTGGCAGAACTTTTAGCTTCATATAATTTATTGGCTGCATATGGGATGGATTAATTCCATTTTTTAATTGTTATAATGTATACAAGTTTTATCGAATGCAATTTATGAAGTAGTTAATATCTTATATAACGTTTATCTGATAGGTACGATATAAAATTTAAGTATTGGTATATGTCAGTTGTGTATTTCTAAATGTATTACAAAATTCGAACTGTTAATTTTTCTAGTAAAACTAATCAATCTTAATGATTGCGTTTTTATACATGTGTTTAAACAATTTAACAATGAACTAAAGAGAGGTGACGACAAAGAAAATATATTTTATTCGTGAGTGTTACAGTTCGGGTAGATACTAGATTCGAGTTTTGGTTATCCTTTTCTTAATTTGATTTTTCGTAATAGTATTTAAATGTCTTAAGAACTTTAATATTAAGTTAATAATTTGCGTGAAAATATTATATCTGCAGTTTAATTAATTCTAAATAAACTTATTGAATTAAAAATTTACTAATAATCACCGAATGTGCCTTCGTTAACTTCTATTGTATTGTATATGGTATGATAAAATGACTAAAACAAAACACGAAAAAACAAGGAGGTCAAAATATACGGCTCATTGAGAATCGGTACTAATTTACAATCTCAAATGTGAAAAGGCAACGAAAATATAAAACTTATCTTAACTTAGCTATTAAGTTGCGAAAATTCTTTATTTTTTTTGTGCATACTATGACTTTGGTATTTAAAATTTCACGATTTTTAGGATTAAGCACTAGAAAAGATAAAAAGGGTAAGAAAAAGGATACCTGTTGTTGGTGTTGATGATGAAATGTTGAGCTGTTGCTTCTGGTGTTGATGGTGATAAAACTGGGGCGGTGTCTGTCCAGCGATGGTGGCAGGTGACTACTGGTGAGGTGGTGCTCCTTAATCAGTTTTGACGTCTCCTTTGATTGGCACTTGGTCACTGTCTCTAAACACAATTATAGTGTAGCGCAAATGTTCACGACTCGCGAATTTATAAGTGGCACAAAAAGGGCGTGTTCGCTTAGTCGCGGTCACCAATGTGGTGTATGTTTACTTATGCACCTACACGGGCGCGGTTTCAGTAAACACCCACGGATTGTTCACGGGAGATTATCACGAAAAGCAAAATGTTCACCAAAAAGGAAATTAAAAACACACGTGTTGTTGTTTCGTTGAATGTTCTTTATTTGGAATGAAGCACTGGTGATACAATGGCTGCAACAATATTTATTTAGTCTGCGACTATATCGGCTTGTTTGTCTATTAAATTCACATCGATTTAGTTAATTTGATTAAGAAAGATTTTGAACATTATTTTAAACTACACAATTATATACTTTGTTTGTCTCTTAAATTCACATCGATTTAGTTAATTTGATTAAGAAAGATTTTGAACATTATTTTAAACTACACAGTTATATACTTTGTTTGTCTCTTAAATTGACATAAACGCTAACACAACACGACACATCAGCCACACCAAAATCCCGACGATCTTGTGAATTATCGGCTATTGTTATTCACGAGTCTAAAACCGTCGACTGATAGGTGAATGTGAAGAAGACTGACTGGTCACTAGGGCTCACCAAAGAAACGGAAAAACCTCAAAAGACCTGCAAAAGGAGGAGGGGCCACACGATTAACTCGAGGGAGTTAATCGTGATTGGACCGGACGGAATAGGCATACATTACGCATGTGTGCGTATGCCATGCATACGATCGTTCGGCGACCGTGGATGGAGGGCAACATCGCTAGTGCATTTTCCAAGAATGTAAATACTAGCATCTGGGGTGTGAAAGACCCAAACCGATGATTTGGTCATCCTAATGGGAGGCCATAAATCATCATTTCGGTTGCCGATGATTAAACATTGCAACGAACATAGGGTGCAGCCATTGCCAGATGTTGAAAGTAAACATTTTCTGGCTGCATCTTGATCGTTGCTTGATTGCGGTCTCTGAACGTGGGGACCGATAATTGGAACCCAGCGATTGCTGGTAATCAGGGAAATGTTTGGTTTGCGTCAGCAGAAACCTTATCGGCGATAGCAAACCAATAGGAGCAAATAGCCGCATGCGAGAAGTGCCATGGGCAAACAAATAAACGAGTCAACAAGGAACTCTTTGTTGATGTTGTTTCCATAGCATAAGGCTATGGAAACAAGCTGCCCTGGCAGAACGTATGCCTAAAGATAGGATTTCAAATGCCACGGCAATGTGATGATTTTGCCGTGGACTTATGCTTTTTTTAGGAAATGATGTACGCCTCGGGGGTGAATTTTCGATGCCACGGTAAGGTGATAAGCTTTGCCGTGGGCTTAATGTTTCTTAGGGAATGATGTACGCCTCGGGGGTGAATTTTCGATGCCACGGTAAGGTGATAAGCTTTGCCGTGGGCTTAATGTTTTTTAGGAAATAATGTCTGGCCGAGGGTGAGTTTTCGATGCCACGGCAAGGTGATAAGCTTTGCCGTGGATTTAATGTTTTCAGGGGTGGTGCTGGTGAAAAAGGGGTTTGGAAGGAAAACCCCTACAGAATAGGTAAGCTGCCTAACAGAAATTCAAAACAGTTATCCGATTGGGTAACCGTATTAATTCCAGCGATTTGGCTGGGGGTAAATGCCGTAGCAAGGTTACGCAACCTTGCTGAAGTTCGACCGAGAGGTAAGTCGTTCGCCTGGAATAGTGGGGATCGAGTGATGCATGGCTCTTCGGGCCCTGAAAAGCCCCACAGATCTGCACATACTAACACCCTTATTAACATAACTAAAGCCATCATCCTATCTAAAATCGACTACGGACTAATGATATACGGAAAATGTAGCAAAACGACCCTGCAAACAATAAAATCTCCCTATCACCCCGCAGCTCGAGCAAGTACCAGAGCATTCCGTACTACACCAATTAAAAACATCCTCGTCGAATGCGGTCTCCCATCTATAGAAAACAGACTAAAATATATATCAGCTACACTTGCTTACAAATTTACAATGTCTATAGCAACCCCCATAGTGCAGGACATCCGAAAAATTTATAAAAAAAAAAACGAAGGTCGAGATACCGCTCAGGACTGGAAAGGGCCATCGATATAGCCAAGGACTTACATATCCCTATAAATATTTCAAAACCCCACCGCACACAACACCCTCCATGGTTAATTCCGAGAAATACAATCTTAGATGACCTGTCCCATTATCCAAAACATTCAACAAATCAGATAATCTATCAAAAACTTTTCAAGGATACCATCGACAAACATCAAAACTGGAACCTGTTTTTCACAGATGGTTCCAAAAACGAATCAAATGCGTCATTTGCTATAGTCAACAATCGCAAAGAAATAATCAGAATGGGATCACTTCCCACCTTTTGTTCCATCCTATCAGCGGAAGCAACGGCAATTTTGGAAGCAAAAAAACTGATCCAGAAAATCCCAACGATTATCTGTACTGATAGCCTTTCAACTCTAAAAGCAATAACCAACGTAAACTCCACAAATGCTGTCATTCGTCAAATCCAAGATAACATTATTAAGAAAGCTAATAAAATAAAGCTACTTTGGACCCCGGGGCACTGTAACATTAGTGGAAATGAAGCGGCCGACGCGGCCGCAAAACTAGGGACAAAGTCGCCTCTCGTCTCCTACTATTATCCTAACAAAACGGACAATAGAAGACAGGTAAAAAATGCCCTTAAGAACGTGGAGGAAGAAGAATGGCGCCACTACACCCACCTGTACAGCACTATTAAACAGGACACCAAACCCGTTACTTACCCAACAACAGTCTCAAACAGAAAAATAAAATGCTTCCTACGACTCCGGCTAGCACACACCAAAATCACACACCAACACATCCTTACAAAAACCAACCCCCCACAACTGCAACAACCAAGTCCCACTTACTATACATCACATCATATTCGACTGCCCAAAAGTCCAAACCATCGCAAACCAACTATTTGGAAACGACCCCTTCAGCAACATTCTGGCAAAACCATCAGAACAGAATATCAACTACACATACGAATTACTAACACTTACTAACCTTCATAACAAAATTTAAAGTAACTCGATATTAGCCGAAAGCCGTAGCAGCTAGCGCTATTTAGAATTAAGTTATTGTGTAATTAATTACATCGTAATAAATAATAATAATAATGAATTTCAGGGGCATGTTTATTGGTGCCAATGCATTTGCTTATCGATTGGTTCGGCGACCGATATGGTCGCAGCAAAGAAGTAAAGCAAGAATATCTCCTGCTTGTGTGTTGTAGGATTCGACAAGGGATATGGGTGCCGATATGATTTGAGTTTATATCGGTTGTTTGGTGTTACGACCGAATTGCTTTTTAGGCATATGATGCGTTTCATGCAATCATGCCCTTGGGGAAAATGTCTCTTGGTGCTAATGCTATTGAATTAGCGAAAATATGGGTTAGGTGGTTAGGAGTCATCTTAAGCAAATAACTGAAAGGTGAGTAAATGTTTCCCAGGGTTTATGTCTTTTACGTAGCCGTCTTTGTGTCGTACCTGGAAAAGGCAAGCAGTGGCGTTAGTGGAAACGCCACATAACCATTATTCCTTAACAACTTCTTGAATGAACTGGGATTTGACAAGCAAGTAGGTGAAACAATCTGTATGAGAATCATGGAGAAAAGTTGATGTCAGGAATTCCAACATATTGTAGCGAGGATAGTGTTCGCTGGAGTAATTATTTTTAATAAGTAAGAGCCGTTAAATTGATTTTGAATTAATGTAACACTTTATTAGTCCGTTAATAAGAACCGTTACTTTTGCCGCACACATAACGATTTCTTGAATTATCGCTTCCGTACTTATCGCATCTTTCACTGCTTACTTCTTACTTCTTACTTATCTCCATGATCTGTGAGCGACGTATTTATACCGTTTCCTCATTCTGATTCGGTGTTTCGTTTCCGTACGTTCCATAACCTCGAATGTTCTACTGTTCATAGTCTCGAGTTTTCCAGTACTTTCTAGAATATTCTAGAACTCTGTTTCGGACTTTCTCGAATATTCTAGTACTGATTGCCATATGCGTCATATGCAAAAGACATTTTCCAGCGCCCATTTCAGGGAGGCATGATCCGATTGCCATATGCGTCCCACTACCCTCCGCCTAGATTAGTTCGTCCCGAACTAAATTCACTGGTCTCCTGGATTAACAAAAGTTGCCAGACGGTCACGATGTAGCACTTTCATCTTGGTGTTCGGTCTTGGCTGAATCCTATAGACAATCGTTATACGGTCCTTCCCAATGTTGCTGCGACTTCGGAGACCTTCCTTTTTGCCGATGAGGGTTATAAAGCCACACGTTATCGCCTGCATTAAATCTGGATGCGTTGGCTCGAACGTCGTCCCTTGTTTTCATCCTGTCACTTGAAACCTTGATATGCTTTCGAACCAAATGATGAATCTCATCGAGGCGATATCTCCATTCGGCTACGTAGTCTTCGGTCTTATTTATGGAGGTATTCCGAATCGCAGATCGGCTGGTAATCGTATCTCTCGTCCAAATATAATTCTTGCTGGAGAATGGCCCGTCGTATCGTGATTAGCCGACCTATATCTCATGAGAAAGTTTGTACATATTTCTCCCAATCTCGTTGGTAATCACTAACGACCTTCGATAAATACTCTTTCATTGTTCGGTTGAATCTTTCGACCATTCCGTCTGACTGCGGATGTAAGGGTGTGGTCCTGGTTTTCCTTACGCCCAGCGCCGCACAGATGCCTTGAATCTGTGATTCGAAGTTTCAGCCTTGATCGGAATGCAGCTCACGGGGAACTCCATATCTGCTGATCCAATTATTGATAAGCTGCTCAATGACGGTTGTTGCTTCTTGGTTTGGAATTGGAAGGACTTCCACCCACTTGCTGAAGTAATCCATGATGACCAACATATATTTGTTTTTGTCGTTGGTTTTTGGAAATGGTCCTGAGATATCAATCGCAATTCGCTTGAAAGGGGCGCCCACGTTGTACTGCTTCATAGCGCTCCTTGGTTTTGCTGTTGGTCCCTTGGTCGCAGTGCAAGTTGTGCACTTCCTACACCGAGACTCGAGGTCATCTCTCATGTGAAGCCAGTAGAAGCGAGATCGTAATTTTGAAAGTGTCTTATTAACTCCTAGATGTCCACCGGAGGCCTTGTCGTGCATTTCTGTTAGTACATCTTTCACTTTTGATGGTGGGACTAGAATCTGCATTAGATGGGATTTTCCGTCCGCGGCTTCCCATTTTCGCTTTAGAATTCCATCTTCCACCAGCAAGGAATTCCATTGTGCCCAATATGCCTTAAATGTTCCACTCTTGTCGGAAATATTGTTCCAAGTTGGCCACTCGTTCTTTTCTTTGTGTTCCAGGATTAGCGACGCATCTTCATCCTTAAGTTGCGCTGCGCGAGTTATGGGATCTGGGTATACCCCAGTAACAAAATACCCTCAGAAGTCAAAACAAGTAAACAAATCCTTTTTCACTTTTCTTTTCCTTTATTTCTTTTCTTTATTTTCTTAGTGTTAATTCGCCAGTTGTGGTTCGCCAACTGGGAATAGCCAATAAAAGAGCAGGGACCGGAACAGCAAAGGTCACACTCGACGCACCGGAACTCGTATTCGTCTTCAATACCACTGACAAAATTGAAAGAAGATGGCGAGATTGGAACTACACTTTTTGAATTTTATTATTCGTTTTCCAACCAGCATAAATTCATTACATTTCTTACAGTCTATTAATCGTTTCACAATGTAAACAAAACAAAACTCAGATTCAGCAAAAACTTCATTAGAACACACAAAGCAAAAAGAAAAAGCAAAAACCTGTATTGTAAAGCCCCTTTATATGCAGTCTCGATCCGAACATTTTTTCGTTCTTCTTCTGAAACAGTAGATTTTACCGATCAACAAAACATCGTATTTCAACAGGAACTTTTCATAGGCAAAATGAACTGTTCTATAGAATCATTGCTTTGTCAATTCCCGCTGCTTAGAATGTCACCTTATTTTGAGTGCATTTGAATACCAGGGGAACACTTTAGCACGAACGACAACCTGTGCGACCGATCTTTGTTGCATACCTTCTGGTGGTAATGATTGCTACGAGGTGAGTTTGGTATGTGCTGATGGCAACTGCCTTGATTGTAAATTTTCTCATTGGATGAACTGATTCATCTGGACGTTATTATTGGCTGTTGCTGCCTAGTGCTGCAACATCTTGCCGGGCCGGCGAAGATACTTAGGCAAAGGGTTGTTGCTCTGGTTCCGACGATGAGATCAGCACGGATATGCTTGACCTAGGCTTCAACTTTGTGTATATCAAAAACATCATTAGGTGTTATCAAGGGTCCCCGCCATCACTTATGCTGTTCATCAGCGTGAACGTTGGATGGGCAGAGGGGTGGCAATTATTAGTGTTATTGGGGTAAAATTAAATGTAATTTGTTATTGAGTAATAGTTATGTTGAACGTAATTCATATTTTGAGTTATCAGTGTTGGTGTGTGTGTGTGTGTGTTTGTGACAGAAGGCCCCATTGGCCTTTGAGTAGTAGCATTGTAGCTATTGTTGACAAATGTAATGGCTGTTAAATCATTAACAGAATTGGCATACGCTTTAGTTCGAGGTATGCCGTCATTGTTGTTGTTGCGGGCATCACTTAGATACTGTGTTGATACATCCACAGTAGGGGCAGTTGTTTTCCTATTCCCTACACGCTGTTGAGGATTCCGCCATCTAACCTTGTGTATGGGGTTCTCGTGTGTCTCTGTTGGCGATTGTGGAACACATTCGCTGGTTTGCTATTGCTGGTGTGTTGTGAATTTGGCTTCACCTTTCGTAGACCAACTGGCGTAGCTATTCTAACCGGTTCAGGGGTTACTGATTGAACCGTTTGGGGTTGAAGCAAGACTGTTGGTGAAGCCATGCCAGACAATCGGATGTTCTGGGCTGGCATAACAGGTGCAGTTGTCGACATTTGTAACTCGCCGACATGTTGTGGAGGAGGTGCCTGACAGACGATATTTGCTGCATCCGGCGCGGCAGCTCTCTGTTGAATATTTGTCCTGTGCCAGTAGTTAATGTTAAGCTTCTGGAGTCGGTTGACATCCGTTAACTCCTGTTGAAACTGCGTTGGCAGCTGTGAACAGATCGGACCCTGGCGACTAGTTGGCCTTTGTTTTCGAGCGATGTGGTTGTAATTAAGTTGAAACCCTTGTGGTTGTGCAACTATACCTTGCCTTTGAATGTTGTTGTCTATAACAGATCGAGATGCCCTAGATGAGGCTGCTGATTCAGCGTGGCATCCACTTAATTTGGCCATAGCCTGTGGTGTGATGTTGTTCTTGCCCGCTTTTACGTTCGCCATCTGCTGCGGACGGTTAGCCCGTTTTGAGGCTCGAAAGGTTAAGGTATTCACCAACTGCATAGGACCATCTGCGTTCAGAATCCGACGTGATTGCTGTGGCTGATGCTGTTGCAGTTGAGGCTGTGTCGCACTTACGCCGCTAATGCCACTGTCTGGCCTTGGGCGATTCTCTCGGCGGCGATTAACATTTGTGTTGCCAGTATTGCTTGACGGTGAATTCGATCCATTTGTCGAGTGATGGTGTCCAGAATGATCACTTCGGTGTTTCCTATGATGACAGCCATAGGGATAACCTTGTTGGCCTTGATGACCAGACGAAGTCGCTGCGTTCTTTGAATTACTGGACTTCGCTGAATTTCTTTTAAGTCCAGAATTCTTTGTATTGTTCCCTTGATACTGGTTCGTGGAAATTCGTCCACCAGTATTAGTGGTTACCTTAGAATTTGATCTATGGCTTCCATGACTTGATTGGTAATTCCTCCGTCGACGTCGTTGACCCCAACCTTGGTTTGATGAAGGTATAATGCGGCCATGAGTTGTCGTCGCTATTTGAGAACCGACATCAACTTCATGATGATTTCCCCTCGAATGTAATTGCTGCTGCATATGCTGTGACGGCGCCTGTTGCCCATCAGCAACTGCATTGTGGTTTAGTTTTTGTTGAACTGGAATTGGCATTTGATTGAGGAAGACAGGTTGCGTAGTTAGGTTTTTCATAAGAAGAACAATTCGCTGACCAGGAGGATCATCGGCTGAATACTGCACTGCTGTATGAATCGTATCGAAACACTTTCCCCATTGGGTCTCAATGGTTGTATGTAGCGATGTCACTGTTGGTGGGACCTTGAAATTGACTCCGCCCGAAAGTACCCAGCCAAGTTCTGTTTTCTGGGCCATAGGGGTTCCCGGTGGTCCCTTGATAATCCCTTCTTGAATAATAGCTGGATATACATCGCTACCAAGTAACATGTCGACCTCACCTGGTTTACTAAACGATGGGTCGGCGAGCTGAATATTTTGGATGTGACTCCAGTTGTCAGACGATATATTCTGCGTCGGGAGCATAGACGTAAGCTTGGGTAAGACCAATGCCCTCAGCTGAATGTTAAAATCCTTATTCACATTCGAATGTATCGTTAATGATACCGTGTTGTGTTCTGTAGGGGTTAGTTTCAGGACGCGAGTCTCCTGATCCTTAAAAGGACAAGGCGATCTCTTAAAACAGACCGCTCCTGAAATCTTGTCCTACAAGGGGTCGTTAACCGTGCTTCCTCTGATCCAGAGGGAAGAGTAACGTCCTTTTGGTTTGGCCTTCGTCCTTAGTCCTTAGTCTTCACTTGGTCTTCCGTGGGGGGGCAGGTGATACTTAGCTATCCATTGTTGGGTAAAAATGAAAGCACGTCTTGTTTCCTTTGGAATGTGTTTTTTATTATTTTCTCAAAGATTATCCTGGGGTACTTCCTCCAGGGACTGTACACGAATTTAGACTGCGGCCCGGAGATCACGAAACCATTCCTTTATAAAGGAAAAGGAATCGAAAATTGTATCTCAAAGATACACATTTTCGTGCAACAATCTCGATCTTTTGGATATTTCGAGCGAGATGTTGTGTTTACACAAGATAAGAAATCAATTTCTTGAATTCTTACGAAACCATTACGCAGATGTGTGAATGTATCTGCTTTTGAGTTTTTGTTTGTTTAACTCAATGGAATTTTTAGGATAGAGATAACAATCTCTGAATTTTGGATTTGGGTGATGCTGTGGAGCAAATATAGAACAATAAACGAATATTAGATTCGTTTATTGTGAATTTTAATTTTAATTCGGATTTTGGATTAAACTTCGCCGTGGGGGCAAATGTTATGCGATAAACGAATTTTGATTCGTTTATTGCGAATTTTGGGTTATGTTTGGGTTTTTGTGGGTTTTGATAGGATTTTGGGTTAGGAATGGCGGAAAAAGATGGTAGGGCTTTTTGGAGCACTACATCCTCCCCTCCTTGAAAAAAAGAAAATTGATCTTTATGAGATTAATTTTCTGGAAAATGGTGTGATTTGGAATAAGGATGACGGTATCGTGATTCCGTTACATATGCCTGATATTTTCTAACATAGTAGCTTTTTGTATACAATATTTATTATAAATGTGTAATTTTTGTTCTTTGTTTTTTTTCTTAATATTTATGTATTCGTATTTATGGTCGTGTATTCAGGTTTCCACAATGGTTATATAATAAAATATTTTCTTTTTTTTCTGAGTGTAAGGTTAATTGTAGAATGTTTTATAATTACATAAGTATTTGAATTCATTATATTAAATTTAACTTTGCGTTTTTTTTTTTTTTTTTTTTTTTTATAAAGTACTATTTGTAAAAAGATACATAGATAAGTAAGGTTTTTATGGTTTATTCTTACAATTTGTATATTACATAGAATTTTCATTGTTTATATACTCGTATAAATTTATTTACATATATTATTTTTGTTCTCTTTTTTTTTCATTGTCCTTATTAGTCGGGCGTTTATTTATTTATATAATTTTTTCCATGTATTTGGACGTACTATTTAATTCTATAACTTTTCCTTTTTGTTTTTTGTTATATAAAAATTTTCTTACTTTCTTAGTATTTTCTTAGTTGAAAACTGTTTTGAATTTATATAAATATTAGAAGTTCTTATTTTAACACTGTTTTGTAAGTTTTGTTTTTGTATTTTCGTTTTTTCATATATATATAATGTGTTTTTTCTTATAACCTAAGATTATTTATTATTATTACAAAATTTTGTTGTTGTTGTTTATTTATTTAAGTTAGTGGTGGTTTTTTAAAACATGATATAAACTTATTATATTAAGTGCGTTAATATTTGTTTTTATCTATATATTTATTTTTTTTGTGTTTTGTTTGTTTTTTTTTCTTTTTTTTTTGTATTAAAAGTGTTGTATACTATTTACAAAATTATTTTATTCGTATACAATTATTTGAATAGAAAATTTTTTTCGCAAATTTTAAATACATTATCGTGGTATTTTGGTACAGTGTTAGTTTATAATTTTTTTTTTTTGTGTTTACTATACGTGTATGCATTTATTTATTTCTCTTTTTTCTTTTTTAAGGTTATCTATACATATATACATTTTTTTTTCAACTTTTATTTTTCTTTGGAGTTTCTTATTCGTGATTGCCTAGTCCACAAATAGTTTTATATTATTGTTGTGGACTATTCGAGTTCCTTTTCCTATTTTGAGGATTGAATTTTCTTCGGATAGGATCTTTACAATTTCGTAGGGGCCTTTCCACAGGGAGGTTAGTTTGTTAGGTCTTGAGTGATTCTTTAATAGAACCTTGTCGCCAACATTAAATTTCTTACGGCCTACTTTTTGGTCGTAGTATACCTTAGATTTTTGTTTTTTCTCTATCAGTATTCCCTTGGCTGTACGATAACCATGTTGTAATCGCATTTTTAATTCGTTTGCGTAATGGTCGTAGTTATAAGAGCTTTCGGGGTTTTGTCTGAGAGAACTGGGTATTTCGGCTGGGAAACCGTATAGTAATTCATGCGGCGTGTAGCCTGTATTACTGTGGGGTGTAGTATTGTACACAAACATTGCGTAAGGTATCCAGGTGTCCCAAGTGAGAGGATCCTGGTTTACATAGTGGCGGAGGTATTCCACCAGAGTTCTATGGCTCCGTTCTAGTGCTCCATTCGTTTGTGGATGGTAGGGTGCTGTATTGAGTTTTCTCATTTTAAGTAAGGAACAAATGTCCTTAAAAAGTGCGCTGAGAAAATTTGCACCTCGGTCAGTTAATAGAGAAGATGGTATGCCGTGCTGGCAGACGATATTTTCAACGAAAATTCTGGCCACGTCCTTGGTTTCGGCGCTGGCCAGTGCGTACGCTCCTGAGAATTTAGTCAAATCGTCTTGAAACGTTAGTAGGTATTTATTTCCATTATAGCTGACTGGTAATGGTCCTACTATATCTAAAGCAATTCTTTCGAAAGGTTTTGAGCTTGTTGTGGTTATCTTCATAGGAATTCTAGGATTCCTTCCACTTTTGTTTATCTGGCAGGAAGCACATTTTCGAATATACGCCGCGACGTCAGCGGTCATTGTGCGCCAGTAATATTTTTGCTTCAATCTATTGATTGTTCGGGTGGCTCCTTGGTGTCCTCCGAAAGGTGAGTTGTGGTATTCCGCGAGTAACTTTTGTATTTCGTTAGGATCTGTTAAAAGCTTCTTTTTATTGGAGAAAACGTACATTGTCACGTTGAGGTGAGCAAAAGTTTCTTTTAGCAAGTTATTGAGTGCTACTTTTGATTCGTTTTCTATGAAGGGCACTAAAATTCCAATGGAATTGAAATTCCGGTCTTCGCAAATCTTCTTCAGATCAATAAGGGAACTCTTAGCGGTTTCCTGGTCGCTTAGGTTTCTGAAAGGCAATGGCAATGTGATGGCGCATAACCCATCTTGCTCATGAAACGTAATTTTACCTACGTCTGGCTTGGTGAAGTTTGGGATTCTTCCTGCCAGGTTTTCTTCCTCAGCAGAGTCTATCAATGGGAGGATTATGATACGTAGTCCAAGTTTCTTCTTGGTATAGATGGACCCTGTTTGTTCTTGCCATACAAGATTGGTAGTATCTTTGTATGATTGTGCAGCCACATCTTCTTCGAGTTTGGCTTTACTTCGTGTGGTGACGAGGATATTATTTTTAATGGGATTGACTGGGGTAGTCGTTGTTATGCGGCTGAGAGCATCAGCATTTGCATTTTGCTTTCCTTTTTTATGGACGATTGTGTACTCATACTCTTCGAGTAGAATTCTCCATCGCATAAGTCTGGATGTAGGATCCTTTCGTCCTATAAGCCACTGTAGAGAGCTATGGTCAGTTACTATTGTGAACTTTCGTCCGTAGACATATGGTCGGAACTGTGCTAATGCAAAAACGATTGCTAGTAATTCTTTTTCAGACGTTGTATACCGTGTTTCGGCGTCGTTTAGTGTTCGGCTAGTGAAAGCAATAGGTTTATCTTGTCCTATTGTACCTTGAGATAGGACTGCTCCTAACGCAACATTGCTAGCATCCGTGGTTATTATAAACTCCCGGTTAAAGTCTGGATAAGCCAGTATTGGTGGGGTAATAACCTTTCTTTTTAGAGTTGTGAATGCCTCGTCACAAAAGGCATCCCAATAAAATGGAACATTCTTCCTGAGCAATCTGCTTAAAGGTTTTGCCAGTTCGGCGAAATTAGGGATAAATTTTCTATAGTAGCCTACAAAACCGAGAAAAGATTTTACATCTTTTTGTTTCTTGGGCGTTGGAAACGTTTTCACCGCTTTAGTTTTTTCTGGATCTGGTTTTATACCTTCCTTTGAAATAACATGCCCTAAGTAGGTGAGCTCTTTCCTTATGAAGTGACACTTTTCTGGTTGTATTTTCAGATTGTGCCTTTGTAATCGCTCGAAAACTCTGGTAAGTCGTGAATTGTGATCGTTCAGATCGTATCCGTAAATTACAATATCATCTACATAGACGAAACATTCTATTCCTTGGAGACCCATGAGTACATTATTCATAAGCCTTTGGAATGTGGCGGGTGCGTTTTTAAGTCCGAAGGGCATTCGATTATATTCGTAATGTCCGAAGGGTGTGCTAAACGCTGTTTTTGCCTTGTCTCTATTGTCCATGCGTATTTGGTGGAAACCATTTGCTAAGTCTAAAGTGCTAAAATATTTAGCTTTTCCTAGCTGGTCCAAAATATCTGTAATATTGGGCAATGGATATGCATCTCCGACTGTTATTTTATTTAAGGCTCTAAAGTCGACAACCACTCTCCACCGTTTTGTCCCATCAGGTCCTGCCTTCTTGGGTACTAGTAAGAGAGGGGAATTCCAAGGACTGAAACTTGGTTGTACCACGCCATCCTGAAGCATTTCATTCACTTGTTTGTGGATTTCTTGCTTCGAGCTATCTGGGAGGCGATATGGTCTTATGTAAAGTGGGGGCTTTCCTTCTTCAGTGATGATCTGATGCTCTATGGCGTCAGTGTGTGTGAGATGGTCGCCCTCTAAGTAAAAGAGATCGTTAAATCTGCGGCAGATGTCTAGGATAGATATCCTTTCCTCCTGGTTACAATGACGCAACTCTAGGAGTGATTCTAGCCGTTCAAGCCTATTTTTTAGAAAGTTCTTAGTTTCATCCGCCTGTAACACATTGTAGTCATCCAGATCTTCCCATTCGACTTCTATGTCGTTGGTGCTTACTTCTTGATCGGTGTCTAATGTGTTCATTAATAATACCTTTATTTTGTTGTCCTGTGGTGTTGTCAAACTATTACCCAGATATATCCCTGGCATGATCTCGGATTTTTTAATAATCAGTTCTTGACTGGATTTTTCTTTAAAGGGAATCTCCATTATTTGTTGAGATCGTGAATGCAATTTTATGTAGTCGACCGTGGTGTTTCGTTTTAAATTTACTGACGGTATTAGAGTTTCAGGTTCATGTTTTCCTGAACTCAGTTTTTCGGCAGTTTCCTTACCTTTTCTGTTACCACAAACTTTACTTAAATGGGGAGAGGAAGATTCAAGGGTGGTTGGTTTCGTTGTGTTTGTCACAGCATCAGATCCGGCCCGTAGACAAACGGATTCGGATGTTGACTCACGAACGGTGTTATCCAATTTTTCAAGAATGCCTGTATTATCCGTGGAAGATACCTCGTAAGGCGTGGCCTTCTGAATATTTTCCTTGACCTCATTTTTGTTCCCTAAAGGCTGCTCGAGGTCTACCATAGTTCTCTTCTTTACAGCGAATTTAAGGAATCCCTTTTCAAAGTTAATGTGGCACTGGTGCTTCGTAAGGAAATCGCTTCCCAGTATGCCATCGTGTTGGAAGTCTACGTTGCTTCCCACTACAAATAGATTATGCTTAAAGGGTATGGAGTGCCTATCAGTTCTGAATTCGAACTCCCCCAATACCTTTCCGCATGTGCTGACCGTTTTTCCAGCAATGGTGGATATAGTCACTGGGTCTGAATTTTCTACAGATTGTTCAATATAAAGATTATCTAATTTGATCAGGCTGATGTCGGCGCCTGTATCGATAAGGAAAGTCGAGTATTGTTTATCCGATGGATTAAATTTTACACGTATTACTGGCTCCTTAAATTCAGGGCAGAAAAATACGCGCATTTGAAAATTTACATCGGGATGGGGTGTATATCGGCGATTGTCTGAACTCGAGAAGGATTGCCGTTGCTCGCTGCCCGAGTGAGTTCGTTTCCCTGTTGTGAATTGGATACCCTGTTAATATTTTGATTTTGTCGGGTATTTCGATTTTCAATGCGGGGCGAGTTTGTCATTGTCCTGTTTTGAGATTGATTGGGCTGAGTTCTGAAAGGATTTCGACTCGTTGAAGGTTGGTCCTGGTTTCGCATATGAGCTAACCTGGTTCTGCACTCTGCTTGAGTGTGATTATACTTTCGACAGTATGTGCATTGGAGACGTTCAGCCTCAGTCTTAATGCGTTGGGGGACGAAATTAGGAAAATTTGTGTTGCGATAGCAAGTCGCAGAAGTATGTCCCCTCTTGTTGCATGTTTGACAAACAATTGGTTGGTTATTTCTTCTAAAATTGTTAGTGGAAGTTACCATTGTGTTATCGCTGTTCAATCTTTGAGATTGTTCCAAAGCGTAGCTAATGGCTGCTTTTAAATTTGGGGCGTTGTGAGACTTCACCAAGATTCTGAGGCTGGAATTTCGTATCCCATCCTCAAACGTATTCAACGCGAGTCTCTGATTCTCAGCCAGAAGATAACTTCTGACTGCAGGCTCAGGTGAACTAGCGTATGTGGCGCTGTCCAATTCATGCAGGTGATGTGTGAGTCTATTTGAAAATTCTTTCACACCCTCCTTGCTATCTTGTTTTGTTGCCACTAAGTTATTTTGGGCAGCAGACCTAGAGATGAGAGCTTTAAATTCTCCCTCTAATTCTGAAACAACATCTTCCCAGGTAGAAATGATTTTATGCCTGATACAATCACGCGCCGGTCCCTGCAATCTGGTTTTGACCACCCTTAGAATAAAGGACTTCTGATTGTCATCTTGTGCTTGTGAGAACAAAATGTCTCCACAAGAGACGAAACCCTCTAATTCGTCAGGATTACCGTTAAATATCGGCACGAGTCCCAGTATGTCACTTAATCCTATTGGTAAGTTCATTCTAGAACTCTGTTCGTGTATTTCCGTACGTAACGTTTCCGACGTTTCGTCCTCGCGATTTTGTATGAGCTCGAGCTCAGGTCTCTGCGAACGCGTACCCGGTTTATTTTTGTCGCTCACGACATATTTGTGAAACAGACCTTCCCAAATGATGGTGAAAAGGGGTAGAGAACCAAGAGATGAGATCTTCATTATTGTTGGGTAATATGGCCAAGAGAAAAGACAAGACCAACGACAAGAGAAGTGTCTTCAAACTCAGTTAGTTTTGATTCTATTAGAAAGCCTTTGTTCTACTTAAGGTGAGAGAATCCACCCTTTCGCCCTATGGAAAAAGTGTCTAAACTGTCGAGAGAAAAATATCCCAGAATAGATTTTCAAAAGTCGCAGATGATTCAGAGGAAAACATTCAACCCAAAGAAAATTTTCCAAACAAGACGCTAAGGACAAGGACCAAGAATTTTGATTTGTTCGTTATTGTCTTAGCTTGTCACGTAAGAAAAATCTTCCCAAAAGAAAGTGTATGTATATATGTTTATGTGTATAATTAATTAAAATATATATCAAAAAAATAAATAATAAAACCAAATTTGTAGTTAATTTTTGTGTGGGGTCTTTTATATTGTCCCCTTTTGAAGAATAAAATGTTGATATTTTGGGAAAAAGTTTTTGGAAAAAATGTGTATATGTATATATTCGTGAAGAAAGTTTTGAAAATTGTCAAAAATATGTGTTTTTTAAAAATGCGTTTAAGAAAGATCCGTTTATTAAGAAAAATGTATTTAAAATGTTTGCCTCTACTAGCCGAAAAGTAAGTGCGTACTTGTATATTGTATATGCTTGTGTGAGAGAAAAATTTCTTTTATTAATTATATTTATCACTTTGGGCTTTTTTATGCGTATACTCTTCTTGGAAAAATGAGAACAACTTTGCTTATTATTCTTAGAAAAACAAGTTAAATTTAAATGCACTTGCACAAATTATTAATAAGCTTTATCCCAGTGTAAAAGAACAATTAAAATAAATATTCAATTTATTCTTGGCGTCCCCTTTTAGTTAACAATTCAAACATTTTAAAAATTTACTTATTTGGGAGCCAATTACCAAGACAAAATGACAAAAATGACAAAACTGAATTTAATTTTAGTTCACTTTTTGTTTCAACTAAGTTACCTTTATATCACTTTTCACTTAACAAATAAATAAAAATTTAATACCTGTGTTTTCTGGATCTACTGCGGATTTGTAGGGTGTCCTGTCGTCACTGGATCTAGCTGCTTGGTCCTGGTGTTGTGCTCCTAGTTGTTTGTAGTCACTGTTGTACAAGGAAAAGACTTTTCCTCTTTTCCACTGGATTGTCGACGGGACTCGTGGCCGCCATACACTTAACACTTTGATTTTCTCTACAGCCGGTATCTAAGCCCCAGGCAACGCTTGTAAGTTTTACTTTGTTTAAAAAAAAGATTTTAAATGTCACTATGCATTCCGGTGTTCTAAGCCCCGGAAATACGCTTTAAAAAATCTCACTTTGCCGGTGTTCAACAGTCTTCGATATCCTCCTGAATCGCCTCGTTGCTTCAGCAGTTTTGCTCTTCTGCGGTAGGGGATTGTTGGATAATCCACGAGTCTTCTGTGGTAGGGGATTTTGGGTATCCCACGCGCTGCCACCAAAATTTTTTGTTGTGTTCTGTAGGGGTTAGTTTCAGGACGCGAGTCTCCTGATCCTTAAAAGGACAAGGCGATCTCTTAAAACAGACCGCTCCTGAAATCTTGTCCTACAAGGGGTCGTTAACCGTGCTTCCTCTGATCCAGAGGGAAGAGTAACGTCCTTTTGGTTTGGCCTTCGTCCTTAGTCCTTAGTCTTCACTTGGTCTTCCGTGGGGGGGCAGGTGATACTTAGCTATCCATTGTTGGGTAAAAATGAAAGCACGTCTTGTTTCCTTTGGAATGTGTTTTTTATTATTTTCTCAAAGATTATCCTGGGGTACTTCCTCCAGGGACTGTACACGAATTTAGACTGCGGCCCGGAGATCACGAAACCATTCCTTTATAAAGGAAAAGGAATCGAAAATTGTATCTCAAAGATACACATTTTCGTGCAACAATCTCGATCTTTTGGATATTTCGAGCGAGATGTTGTGTTTACACAAGATAAGAAATCAATTTCTTGAATTCTTACGAAACCATTACGCAGATGTGTGAATGTATCTGCTTTTGAGTTTTTGTTTGTTTAACTCAATGGAATTTTTAGGATAGAGATAACAATCTCTGAATTTTGGATTTGGGTGATGCTGTGGAGCAAATATAGAACAATAAACGAATATTAGATTCGTTTATTGTGAATTTTAATTTTAATTCGGATTTTGGATTAAACTTCGCCGTGGGGGCAAATGTTATGCGATAAACGAATTTTGATTCGTTTATTGCGAATTTTGGGTTATGTTTGGGTTTTTGTGGGTTTTGATAGGATTTTGGGTTAGGAATGGCGGAAAAAGATGGTAGGGCTTTTTGGAGCACTACAACCGCATGCCTGGATACACTGGTATTGTCTTCTCCGACGCCTCGGATGTTAGTGAGATTCCTTTCCATTTTTAACTTTAGCAGTTGTGCGGCAGACTCAGAGATGAACGAAGCCTCCGCTCCAGGATCGAGTAATGCTCTCAGCACCACAGGTTGTCCAACATTTGGGAAGACCTTGACTAAAGCAGTAGCCAGAAGAACCGTTTGTACCTTATGGTTTTCGGCTACGTACGTATTATTTACTGAAGCAGTCCTGGAGGGGGGTATAAAATTCTGAGCCTGGTTCGATGGTGTATGTTGAATGGAAGAGGAAGTGGATAGAGAAGGTGACTGGCTATCCACCGTTGAACGGGGTTCATTAGCATGCAATTCGTTGTGATCAGTTGTGTGCAACAACGAATGATGCTTCCTTTTGCATGTCCAACACGTGAACATGCTAGTGCAATTTCGTACAGTATGCGCATCTGAAAGGCAGTTGAAGCATAGTTTGTTTCTCCGAACGACCTCCTGTCTTTGGTTCGGATTCAATGCCTTGAACTTGTCACAATTTTTGATGGGATGTGACGCCTGGCACATGGGACATTTGCCAACAGTTGAATTGAATGCGCGAACTGTACCTTGTGTGTGCCTCTTTGGTCTTGATTGCGATAACTCTGTTGTGGGTGGGCCTATCACTTCTAAGGTTCTTGCCCTCATCAACAGGAAGTCTTCCAGTACGCTGTAAGTCGGATAGTCCACATAAGAAGCTATGTTAGATTCCCATTGTCCTCGAGTAATCCGCGGTAGTTTCTGCACGGTATGGTATATTAGAACATCTTCCCAAAATTTTACTGCGACCCCTAGATGTTTTAGAGACAGCCTTGCCTCATTTGTGGTGTCTAAGAGAAGTTTTAGGCCATCGGACGATTCTTGCGCAAGCTTTGGTTGGTCGAAAAGCAATCTGAATTGGTTATCCTTTAACCATCTTACGTTCTGGTAACGCTTCACCAGAGTTGCCCAAGCGCTTTCAAAATTACCATCGGTGATGGCAGTGTTCCTCAGTAATCGCTCCGCTTCACCACTTAAATTAGTCTTCAAATAGTGCAGCCGTTGAGCATCAGAAATGGATGCATTTTTTATCACCAGACCTTCAAATAGGCTTTTAAATTCAGGCCACATTTGGTATGAGCCTGAAAAGGTCGGAATTTTAATGGCCGGAAGTTTCAGCTCGACTGTTGGAGATCTCGAAACCGCTGCTGAATTGTTAAGAGTCTGGCGTAGGTCCTCGGTGGCCGCCAATTGGGATTTTAAGTCGGATGAGTACATGTAGTACAACTCCTTCAAGGTGTGAAATACTAAGGAATCCAGGTACTTCACCTTTGCATCTTCATTAGGTGCTGCGACAATCTTCTGGTGCAGTCTTCGCGCTTCGTCAAAAGATCGCTCCAAGTTAGACAAACGCGCCTCATTCATATGAATGGACTTGGCCGAGTGGTCTAAGGCCAAATATGCCTTGTGATCCGCAGTTAATTCGCTTGCAATGTTTTGCAAGCTATCAATGAGATTCGGCACCCTCTGTTTACTCATGTTGTGTTGTAGAGACTCGAAATTACACCGAACGACCTATGCAGTTGCTGGCAAGTGCGCGAAGTGCAGCCCGAATGAAATACGTAGAAAGTTGCCGTCAGCTGCCTTGTCGACGTTGTTCCTGCAGAGCCCTCAAATCAGTTGATCTCGTGCCCTAAGTGTGGATTGGCGTTTATGCAGTAGTAAGAGTATACACTTTCCCCTTATCCAATATATATTTGTTGTTTTAGCTTGAAATGTTCTTTTGTTTTTTAGCAGGTCGTACCCCCGAAGCCAGACTCAGCTCCGGATTAAAGGGGAAGGGTGTCTTGCCCAGTACGATTGAAGATAGTTTAATGTAAATTTATTTTAAATTAAATTTATATTTTATTTTATGAAGTACTTGTGTTGTTACGGGATGATGCAAATACCTAAAGGTCCACCTGTATTGGACTAATGCTTGGAAACAAATAAACAACCTTGAACCTTGCGATAAAGAAAAGTGGACTGTATTTTGATTCCTTTCTGCTAAATGATTATGACAACAGCAATATAGTTGAAACGGATACGTAATTTTATTTTCCTAATGTCAATTATTAAACTTAGATCAGCAGATTTTTTGGTTTCATTTATTGCTACTTCCATATAGTTTCACCAATTTGTAATTTGTCGTCGTCCAACCTTATCCTGAGTCGTCGCAATGCGTCTGCTTCAGGACCTTCAATTGCTGCTGCACTTTCACTTGTATGTGATACAAACACACCACACAACACTTCTTAATTTAGGATCACTTCGGATCGCTATATTAAGTTAGTACAAATTATCAAGTGCCACTTACCCTTGCCTGGAGTGCTGCTAGTAAGTTGATCATGGGTTGCTGAATGTAATCCTTCGTCTTCCTCGTTGAGGTTTGCCTCGGTTTGCGCCTGTATCTGCTTCTCTGTACGTAGTCCAATTTCACCGTATCTTTTGCGGATGTAAACATCCGGCTCGAAGGACCATGTTAATTCGCCAGTTGTGGTTCGCCAACTGGGAATAGCCAATAAAAGAGCAGGGACCGGAACAGCAAAGGTCACACTCGACGCACCGGAACTCGTATTCGTCTTCAATACCACTGACAAAATTGAAAGAAGATGGCGAGATTGGAACTACACTTTTTGAATTTTATTATTCGTTTTCCAACCAGCATAAATTCATTACATTTCTTACAGTCTATTAATCGTTTCACAATGTAAACAAAACAAAACTCAGATTCAGCAAAAACTTCATTAGAACACACAAAGCAAAAAGAAAAAGCAAAAACCTGTATTGTAAAGCCCCTTTATATGCAGTCTCGATCCGATCATTTTTTCGTTCTTCTTCTGAAACAGTAGATTTTACCGATCAACAAAACATCGTATTTCAACAGGAACTTTTCATAGGCAAAATGAACTGTTCTATAGAATCATTGCTTTGTCAATTCCCGCTGCTTAGAATGTCACCTTATTTTGAGTGCATTTGAATACCAGGGGAACACTTTAGCACGAACGACAACCTGTGCGACCGATCTTTGTTGCATACCTTCTGGTGGTAATGACTGCTACGAGGTGAGTTTGGTATGTGCTGATGGCAACTGCCTTGATTGTAAATTTTCTCATTGGATGAACTGATTCATCTGGACGTTATTATTGGCTGTTGCTGCCTAGTGCTGCAACACTTAGAGTGCTAAACTCCGATGAGTTGTATTAAGATTAATTTCAACTTTTAATTTTGTCTTTAGATATAGTTAATAATTCAACTTTATTTAATGCACATTTATTCAACTAAGCTTGATTCACTAGGATTAATTTCAACTTTTAATTTTGTCTTTAGATATAGTTAATAATTCAACTTTATTTAATGCACATTTATTCAACTAAGTTTGATTCACTAGGATTAATTTCAACTTTTAATTTTGTCTTTAGATATAGTTAATAATTCAACTTTATTTGATGCACATTTATTCAACTAAGTTTGATTCACTAGGATTAATTTCAACTTTTAATTTTGTCTTTTACATTTCTTCAACTTCCGAAAGAATCCCCTCATATCTTTCACCGATCACTAGTGATGGACCTCCAATTACCGACTCTCCGTCTTTACCTCCAAAAATCAACTTCTCGACCAACGATAGACATTCACGATCAAACTCTGATTCTGACCAACCACCGACTTTGAAGACAACTCACTGACTGCCTCCTAATTACTTATTAAACGTTTCACCGCACCTCGGGATCAATACCTCCCAATTATGACAGTGCAATTCAGTTTTAATTGCCCTCATTTCCGCTTATTGCCCTCAGTTCGCGACCACTGTGTTTTCGCTGAACCCGTCAATACTTCCTCATTGACTTGAACTCGGGTTCGAGCTTTCCTGTTGCGAACTGACCCAATTAATTTCGTTTATGCTTTGTATGCAATCAATTGCCTTTCCGTGATTTGTTAATTGTTCCGGAATATGTAATTGATTGCTTTTGCATTAATGGGCAAAGGTTTTGGCATATGCAGTTAATTGCTATGGAAAACAAAACTAATCGTTTTTACACGATTTGCCAATTGCGTCGGAATATGGACTTACTTGCATTATCGTTTTGTGGGGTCATCTGAGTTTGAAATCGGATGGCGTTTTTAGGTTTAGGTGTGTCAATGATCTCTTGTACATCATCTTTGACTATGATGTCATCGACACACTTAACACCCCCACCGCCAGAATCCGAATTCTCCTGAATTCTTAAACTTTTAGCTAGCTGCTTTAACTTTAGTTACATGTTCTCTTCCCAATATCATTCATTTTCTGTTACCTACACATATTGTTATAATATTTGACCATTCATTTTGTATCCTCCTTTTTCCTTAAAATTTATTTGTTCGTACATTCAATCATGTAATTATTTTTCAGTAAGTTGCTTTTGTTATATACATTTTCTTCTTCTTTCGGTACTTAGTTTAAGTTTACATTCACTTTTCGGATCGCTATTTCAACATTCTTGGCTTTATCTCTTTTAATATTCTTCTATCTTTCTAACATTAATATTTCCAACATTTCACCTATTTATTTTAGTAATGAATTTTGATTGCTTAGAGTAAATACTAAATATGACAGTGGTATGTTGTTGCATTTAAGTTAACATGTTGTGGTTATAATTTTTCAAGTACTAAGCATCGGATTTTAATTTCTTTTGTGAATGAAGTCTTTAATTTCCTACTATTATTATGAATTTGATAGCGTATTGGGTCTACTTAAATAGATTAAAATAGTATTACTTGTGATCTTTCAAGGTATATATATATATCATCTGTGTGGAATTAAAATTTCTATATATCTTATGAGTCTGTCCTCTTCATAAAAATTCATTGATAGATTTCTTTTGCTACAACCAACGATGTCATATTCTTCCTACTCTTCGCTTTAAGCTATCGACTTGTTGTCTCGTTTACCGTTTGTTTTCGTTGAACGTTTTAATTTTTCGAATGATACAGATCGTTATAGTTTCATATAGCCATCTGTATCTTTGTTTCAGTCCAAAGCTTCCTACTCTCAATTCCTGTTATTATTCCTAATAAGGTCGAGTGTGGATGCTTTATGTTTGTTCTGGTTTGCTTTGGTAAACTGCAACCTACTGTCGTGAACATCACCTATAATTTTGAGCGGTCCTTTAATATTATTGGTTGTGTGAACGTTGTCTAATGGAGCTAACCTACGATACGGTTCGTCTCTATGTTTCAATCTCTTGTAGTTCTGTACATGTCTTACGCCCCTGTTTTCTGTGCAATTGGTGGGTTTCTTGTCGTACTTCCTTTCTCTACATTTGCTACAATTGTTAGTCATGAGGTAAATGTGTTTACGCAGCTTGGGAAAGTATATTTTCTTTTTCAGACTATGGTAACTCTCGCTAATTCCCTTGTGTCTTGACCCTTTGTCATGATACCGATATAGTTGATTACACAACTCTTTCTCTGTCTTAACCTCTTGGGCTCTTCTGGAGCACCGTATGAATTTTATCTTTTTGTTAGACAAGAATAACGATATCAAAATTGACTGTACCTTGTGGTAGTCTGTAACTCGAACTTCTGAATAAATTCCGATGCGGCCTCTTCTAACGTACCTTTTCAGTGTCTTTTCTATCTTACTTCTGCTTTCTAATGGATTTACTTCTATTATTACTCTTTTATGGACAACCTGGACTTCTTGCGTCGGGCTGTAGGTCAGTACGATTTGAGTCTTATATTTATTCACTATCTCGTCTTTTATCCCTATGTGGTTCGATCTTTGCCTAACTGTGGGATGACGAGTTGCCCTGCCGGATAGTGCTACGTCAGACTTGCTTTCCTTACCTATGCCTGGTCTTTTCGAACGCTGTAACCTATTCGGGAAATCTGCTACCTTATTCTCTTTCCCTCGCAAGTACTCATGATTCAACTGGATATCTCGCACTTCGCTTATTTCGAGCATATTGACTTCTTCATCAATAGACTTGGTCCCGAATGGAAGGCTCACTCCATTAGTCATGTAAATTCTCTGACTCCTCATACAAATCTTTTCGACATTTTTCTCTATCCAATCCATACCTAGAATAAGATTGTATGGTTTTTTCATCCTTAATGCTACCCACCTTATCCTTGCGTTATCTGGATATTTAAATTCTACCGGACAGACTGACGCTACTGTCTTATTTCGCTTGTCTACTTCTCCCTGAATTGTCTCTATCGCTGTCGTGTTGGTATCTATTACGTTGTACCTAAGTCTCGGGGTATTGCTTTCATTCAGGATACTTATCGTGGATCCTGTGTCTAAGAGTGCTAGGTATTTTTCTTCTTCGATGGTTAGTGTCAGTACGATTCTATTTTCTGAGGTTCGTTTGCGAGAAAATGTATTTGCTCCATTTCTTGGTTCTCGCCTACTTATCATGTCCACTGACATGTGATCTGAGCTTTCCCTATGGTGTGCACTATTACCTATATGTCTTTGCAAGGATACTTCGTTTCCCTGCCTACCATTATCTGGTCTTGTCCTCCAATTGTGGTTATTACTTGAGTTTTGCCTTACTATATTATCTTCGCCCTGCCTATTCTCATATCTGCGTCTGTGGAGTATATGGTCTGGTTTGTGATTCCTATTAATATGTCGGTTGTTTGTCGTGGTTGGTCTATGCTCTATGTTATTCGTAGGATTTAAATTGCTCTCGTCCATTCCAACAAAAGCATCTATCACATTTCTTACCTCTGTCAAGTTTGTCATGTTCATTATATTGTATGCCAAAGTACCTGAAACTAAGCTCTTAACTTTCTGGACTAGCATCCCACTGAATATATCTATCATTGCATTACCGTCTGTACAAAATACGGAATACTCTGCAATGTCATCCACAAGATATTTCAATTTGTTGCTAAGGTCGAGGATCGAGTTTGCCCTTAATAACATAATGTCCCTCGTCAGGGCCATTTGGTCTCTCTTTGGTCTGTAGTGCAGCTTCAATTTTTGCTGGCACTCTTCCCAATTTTGAGGAGGGTTTACTCTTAAAAGGTTCTTTGCTGAGCCCAGTATTTTTTGATCGTAGATCATACTGAAAGCTCTCGCCTTTTCCTCTTCCTGTCCAGCTCTGTATTCGCCCAGCTTTCTCGATACAGCATCTATGAACGAAGGTAAGGTCCCTTTTGCCCCATCGAATTCGCGAATGTGACGAATTTCTTTTTCCAGCCTCTGACTCGTGCTCTGCTGCTGGTTCTGGACCATCAGCTGAGTCAGTGCTGCTATACATTGCTGCATTTGCTGAGCCATTCCTCTTCTTTCGTCTATCAGTCTATTTCGCGCTTCTCTCCGATCAATTTTGTCGGCTAGATATACCCGTACCGAATCTTATCTTCTCGATGAACACGACGACAGTTTCTCTTATTTTTCGTACGGTGACTATTGTTTTTTCCGCTGAAATCGATTGCGAATTTCTTCCTCCCTTGGCTCGCTAATACTCTGTACCGACTACTGAACTGTACAACTACCCACAATTATATTTCTGAAACATTAACCAACGTTGCAGGGACTTTTCCTGTATCACACTAATTGGGGGAAATAGAACGGCCACCTACAAGGAAAATAATTTCGATTTTACGACTGCCTTCCCTGGAGTGGTTGGATACTTACTTCCTTTTTCCGTCATGTACTTATAATGGGTACGCTGTCGCAAAACTGCCGACAAGTACCTTTTTGAACTAGCAACCACGTAGCAAGGACTCTCTACGAAACAAAACAACTAGGGCTAATAAAATGATTACTTATACCAGAGAGAAAAAAAATTCCTTCTTTCCTTTCACGACTCCATTCTGCTTCCGACCGAGTTAAATGTTTCTTCTTTTTTTTTCTTTGTAGTACCTACCCTAATAAAATTGTTAATCCTCCCGCAGTTCCAACAATCCCTTTGACTTATTATGCTTATTTAGGAGTCTGTCTTTGGACCATGTCTTTTGACCGAATGATCACCTAGCAAGGAAGAATGTACGGCTGTATCTCTCTACTTATTTTACACCAAAATTATGGCTATATTTGAATAAATGCATCACAGTTACTTTCGTATTTCTTTCTACACTTGCATTAATATTAGTTGTTATTCTTTAAATGGAAGTGGTGGCTATTAGTGCAATATATTTGAACATTGGTGATTGTGTTTTTTTTTTTTTTTTTTGACATATCCACCCTATTCATTATTCAAAAAAGAAATACTTAACAATTGAGCTAATCGCTTATAATAATAACAATACATTATTTTGTTTTCCTTACCACTATTAAATAACAATTACAAACTTATGGTGATTTTATTGTGTTGTTCTCGCCGCTGCTGTTGTTGGTGTTGACTGTTGTCTTCCTGCTGGCTCTCCAATGTTGCTTTTATTTATTCGTTTGTGAGGACACTGCTGCCGTTGTTGTCGTTGATGATATCCTCTTTATTTATTTATTACTTTTGGCGGTTCAGTTTTTTATTTCAGTTTTTAACCAGTATTGTCTTTCATTAAGTGTCACTATTAAAACTTCTCTTTTTTTTCAGTTCTCATGGGCTTTATTTTTATTTTAGATCTTTAGTTCGTGTTGTCACTGTCTGTTGCTTAATATCACTATCACTTTTCGTTCCTTGGTCCTGAGGGTTTTTGCTTTTTTTTTTTTTTTTTTAGGATAGTGGTTTCTACGCGAATCACTAAATTGTGCCTTGATCCGCTATGTGTCCACTTATTTAAAACGTAATTGTCCGATCACTTTCCTCTGTTTCTACCGAATAGAGGAACGCCGACTGCGCCAGTTATGGGATCTGGGTATACCCCAGTCACAAAATACCCTCAGAAGTCAAAACAAGTAAACAAATCCTTTTTCACTTTTCTTTTCCTTTATTTCTTTTCTTTATTTTCTTAGAGTGCTAAACTCCGATGAGTTGTATTAAGATTAATTTCAACTTTTAATTTTGTCTTTAGATATAGTTAATAATTCAACTTTATTTAATGCACATTTATTCAACTAAGCTTGATTCACTAGGATTAATTTCAACTTTTAATTTTGTCTTTAGATATAGTTAATAATTCAACTTTATTTAATGCACATTTATTCAACTAAGTTTGATTCACTAGGATTAATTTCAACTTTTAATTTTGTCTTTAGATATAGTTAATAATTCAACTTTATTTGATGCACATTTATTCAACTAAGTTTGATTCACTAGGATTAATTTCAACTTTTAATTTTGTCTTTTACATTTCTTCAACTTCCGAAAGAATCCCCTCATATCTTTCACCGATCACTAGTGATGGACCTCCAATTACCGACTCTCCGTCTTTACCTCCAAAAATCAACTTCTCGACCAACGATAGACATTCACGATCAAACTCTGATTCTGACCAACCACCGACTTTGAAGACAACTCACTGACTGCCTCCTAATTACTTATTAAACGTTTCACCGCACCTCGGGATCAATACCTCCCAATTATGACAGTGCAATTCAGTTTTAATTGCCCTCATTTCCGCTTATTGCCCTCAGTTCGCGACCACTGTGTTTTCGCTGAACCCGTCAATACTTCCTCATTGACTTGAACTCGGGTTCGAGCTTTCCTGTTGCGAACTGACCCAATTAATTTCGTTTATGCTTTGTATGCAATCAATTGCCTTTCCGTGATTTGTTAATTGTTCCGGAATATGTAATTGATTGCTTTTGCATTAATGGGCAAAGGTTTTGGCATATGCAGTTAATTGCTATGGAAAACAAAACTAATCGTTTTTACACGATTTGCCAATTGCGTCGGAATATGGACTTACTTGCATTATCGTTTTGTGGGGTCATCTGAGTTTGAAATCGGATGGCGTTTTTAGGTTTAGGTGTGTCAATGATCTCTTGTACATCATCTTTGACTATGATGTCATCGACACACTTAACACGCGTATAGCATCATTCGTCCACCCATCTACTACTTCTACTTGTACATTTCGCAGGTCGTACGCCTCTTCTTTCTCTTCCGCTCTATGACAATGTTTACAATCTGGCTTACATGGTTTTCTTGACAGAGCATCAGCGATATTATGCACCTTCCCTTGACGGTGGGAAATTTGGAAATCGTACGTTTGAAGTCGTTCGATCCATCGAGCTATTTGTCCTTCCAAATTCTTAAAATTTAACAACCATTTCAGGGCGGCATGATCCGTCCGAAGGTGGAATCGACGTCTGTAGAGG
Source organism: Microdon myrmicae (assembly GCA_963931805.1). Lineage (NCBI taxonomy): Eukaryota > Metazoa > Arthropoda > Insecta > Diptera > Syrphidae > Microdon > Microdon myrmicae. The sequence goes on from OZ007502.1 coordinate 66,129,993, forward strand.
TACTTATGGAAATTCTTAACGGCTTCTACGACAGCCAGCAGTTCCTTTCTTGTTGCGCAGTAGTTTGTCTCTGGTTTAGATAGAACTCGACTATAATATGCGACAACTCTCTCTTTACCATCGACTTTCTGTGACAACACTGCTCCGATTCCTGTGTTACTTCCATCAGTATCCAATATAAATGGGCGATCCAATGTTGGAGTCTTACATAACTCGGCCTTCAATGTGTTGAATGCTGCCTCACACTTTTCTGTCCAATTGAATTTCTTGTCTTTACCCGTTAGTTCGTGTAGGGTTTTAGCCCCATTGGCGAAACCTTTAACAAACCGTCGGTAATATGTGGGTAATCCCATAAAGCTTCTCAACTGCTGCTTATCTTCTGGAGTAGGCCACTCTTGGACAGGTGCTATCTTATCAGGATCCATTTGAACCCCTGCAGATCCCTCCTTTGGAAGAGTTCACATTTCTTCGAATTGAGCTTTAAGTTGGCCTATCTTAGTCGTTCGAAGACGGAACGCAGATTATTGATGTGTTCTGGTAAATTTCTTCCAACAACGATGATATCGTCCAAGTACACAAAACACGTCTTCCATGTAAGTCCCCGTAGAACACTTTCCATTAATCGTTCAAACATTACTGGAGCATTACACAATCCAAAATGCATCACGTTGAATTGATAAAGTCCGTTTCCGGTAGTAAACGCTGTCTTCTCCTTGTCCTCAGCCTTCACTTCCACTTGCCAGTAACCGCTTTTTACGTCCAATGTTGGAAACCACTGAGCTCCAGAAAGGGTATCTAGTGTGTTGTCGATTCAAGGAAGTGGGTAACTGTCTTTCTTCGTAACGTCGTTTAACCGGCGGTAGTCGACACAAAATCTAGTTGTCCCATCCCACTTCTGACACCAATTGTAGCGAGCTTGGGGTTCGCTGGATTAATTATTTTATTAAATAAGAACCGTTAAATCGATTTTCTTTGCAAACACTTTATTAGTCTGTTAATAACAACCGTTACTTTTACCGTACACTTAACGATTTCTTGACTTATCGCTTGCTTACTCTGCTTATTACTTTTTTCCCGATCTGTGTGCGACGTATTTATACCGTTTTTCCTCATTCTGATTTGGTGTTTCGTTTCTGTCCATTCCATAGTCTCGAATTTTCTATTGCTTCTAGTCTCCAGTTTCCCAGTACTTTCTAGAATATTCAAGTACTGATTGTCATATGCGTCACAATATTGATACAAGAGATCACTTTGCAAGAGAGGCAGTACAACGAGCGCGAATCGAACCGACTGACGGGATAATAGCCGACGTGTTGATAAATCCAATGTTTACACAGAAAAAAGATTATATACCTACATTCAGACTGGACATCGATGGCAGCTAACCATGGAAATGAGGACACGCCCGTCTCGGAGAAGGATGGTGCAAATGGGGCAATCCTAGTTTTAGATTTGTGTTCACACATACCCGATATTATACGAATATCCAGAAGGAATATGAGTAGTGTAACTTAATCTGAATAAAATTAAGTCCACCATTAAATATCCTTGATAGATAGTAATTTATTCGCGTTCTTCTTATCAGTTTACAACAATAATGATTATTGTGGATGTATTTCGTCGTATCCCGAGAAATACATCCCTGCCATTTAAGACTAGTCACAACACAGGTTTTTCCATATACGAACAAGGACCCATCCTGATAAACAAGAATACATCCATAGCGTACACACACAATCCATAAATCCCTTCTACTCACCACAATCTTTTAAACCATTAACCTTCCAGCTTGAATATTTTCCCATTCCCCTTTCTTATCCTATCCGAACACTAAGTGGTATACCATTCTCCTTCTTTTTTTTCAAAAGGTTTTGCTTTACTTACACTTAAGAAGCTTTTCACTTCACAATTGAAATACGTATTTTATCAGAATGCTTATTTTGTGGCCATATCTAATTTTTTTTTATTTATTCCATCACCACGAACGTACACCAAATGCTCTTTCCACTTAGTGTACAACAAATTCAATAATGCGAAGTCTTAAAGATATCCACAAGAGTTACTTTTAATACTTTCAAACTCGTAAACTGATAAACGTCAATGTAAAAAATAATTACAGGTTCTTTTGATAGCTATCCAGCACTTGGAAGGTTTTTCGTATATTATCAAAAGCGACCACGGAAAACTCTCTAGTTATTCGCTGGACGACTCGCTCCGTAAATATTTTTAATTACTTTTTCATTTTTATTTCATTTTTGTCAGACTACTGGATAAGCGGGCGGCCAGCGGAAATATAATTTGGTGTTGCAATTACTCGACACGCAGCGTAAAGAATCTCTCAGGGAGATTTTATTAAAATGTTGATTACAGAAAATATTCGCCAGTCCACAAAATGCGCTTGGAGGCATGTTGTCTCTTTTACCGGCTGATGGTAAACACATTTAATTGTTGTTATTTAGTTTATATGCTGACTTTGCTGGTTTCATAAACAATTTAATTTTTATCTGAGCTGTTTTTTTTTTCTCTACAGGTATTTTCTGGTGGTGGTTGACAATATTAACTGATATCTCTGAACGAGTCAAATGATGGAGTAAGAAAAGTTATGTTATTTAACTTGGCAACAAGCTAATCGGTCTACCTTTTGAACCTACTAAGAATTATCCACATTGAAATCAACCCCAACAATGATTTTAGTGTGCGGATATAAAATTAAGATCACATCAATAGAATAGGATAAGATATTGTTCTATTCGTTTAACAATGCATTACGTCTATATAAGAGCACTTACGTAAAACACAAATGCGGATTAGATGGCAATGCACGTGAAGCTCTAACAAAGCTAATTTCGGATTGGTAAGCCGGCAAAAGGTGATAAGCAATATCTCGTCTAAAACCCACGGTTATGACGTGGAAAAAAAACATTTATATCCATACAAAATAAAACCCAGTATATCGACTTCAACGGGTGAACCATTTGCTGATATGTGGTGAGTAGATAGCTAGACTCACCGACAAAACCGCATCTCAAGCCACAGATATTGCACTAGACGAGGCGAAACTGTTGTAATATTGCGACTTCTTGGCCTAAAAAACTAGCACCGGCCCCCACTAGATTGTTTGGTTAATTCGGTGGTGGTTTTAAATTACCCCGCCTTTAAAATTCAAAGTTTTGTATCGTAAAATTGCGATATAACATATACTTCCTGAAGGGCGCCTACGGCATTTCTTGCTGCTGTCAGTTGCGTTCGATAACTCAATAACACCAGATGTAATGAACGTTACCAAGGTAGGCGTGTATGTAGTGCAATTCCAACTAAAGTTTTTTTTTATTATTATTTCAATCCATTGCTCAAATAATACGAAATAAACTTGGTAAACACTCAAGGGACGTGGTAACTTTAGTTGTTGTGTTGGCGAAGCATGCATCAAATCCCCAAAGGTCTTCAGCGAATGAATCCAATGAATCGTCTTTATAGGTGTTCTGTCTGAATAGCAATTAATTTAATTTGATGAGGATAAAATACCCATTTATTAAGCTTAATTAACAAAGTACAAATCGACTTAATAACTAACTCAAAACTAGGAAAACAGTGACATAGGAGGATTGTTAAGAATTGGATAGGTATGAAACTGGGAGGTAATTAAGAGATGCTAGAAAGGTCATTCGGGCGACGAAATTTAAGTTTAAGATTTGAAGTGCTAAAGGGAAAGTCAAAAGTAACTAACTTTGATTTGGCATACAGTAACATTCGGAAGGTATGTTCTTAACAGACACTCTACGTACGAAATAAACTATAATAAGATTCTGTAAATTGTGGTATTGTCAGAAATAATATAGAATAATAGAGAATATTCACATAGTTGCCGGATTTTTAGATAAAATGATGAATGAAGGGAATATCGACTTGAAAACAACTTCTTTTTAATAGATTTATGTTGAATACCTTGAACAGTTTTATGTAGGACCAAATGATTTTCCACCTCAGTCCATAGGCAAGAAGAATAGTTGTTGAACGCTCTCGATTCTACATATGTAACATAAGTCATATGATGAATGGACCAGACATTGTGGGCATAATCTAAAAAAGAGCAGACAAGAGAAATGTAGAGGTTAAATAGAGTTTAGGAAATCTATGGACATCATTTTACAAAACCAAGAATCGTATTGGCCTCAAAGATCATGTCCTCCATATGTGAGAGAACGTTAGGTCCCTATAACACAGAATGCCCAGGTTTCCAATCGACTAAGCAGGGGATAGTGGTCGGTTGAATGGGAAAGAGGAGCGGAGAGGTGGAAGGATGAACCACCATGAAAAGATAATTGATTAGCTTTTGTTAATGTGCCAAACAATTCTTCCAAACTGAAAAGCTGGCGAAATCTATTTCCAGATGGGAAGATGAAGTCAGATTGTTTTCAGTTCAGTTCAGTATGGGCGGTTTACTCAGATATGAAGAAATCTACTTTGTCAAAACTGGTTCGAAGGCAAAGGAAAATAATTTAAACAGTATGAGTCTGTGCGAAATGTTATTGAAGGTGTTGCAAGTCCGAGACGCCGTGCTTCCTCGTTAGAGGGAAGAGCGTGGACCTTTTATTTTTATTCCATTTATTAAAACTCCTTCTTTTATTCTCCTTTTCGAATTGAATAATTTAACTTTATTCTTTTCATTATTCACTATTCTTTATATCGATTCTTCTCTATTTCTTCTATTCGTTTTCTCTCTGTATCTTTTTCAGAACTGTATATTCTTTTCTCTAATAACTTCTGTAATAACTTCTCTGTCTCTAATAACTTCTGTGAACTTATTTCTCAACTGTGTCTTAATCTCAACTGTACTAACTGAACTGTATTTCTCAACTTCTATTTCTCAAACTGACTTTACAATGAATTTTTCTCTCTTCTTATAGAACATTGTGTTTTAATCTACTGTAAATTATAATTTGAACAAAAATCCATTTTATCAAAGTATTACTTACTCTACTGTGACTGTTAATTTTGAACAAACTTTGAACGAAAATCAAAGAGCCATGTTTCAAATGAAAAAAGGGACATGTTATGAACAAAGGGGCATGTTATGAAAAAAGGGGCATGTTATGAAAAAAGGGGCATGTTATGAAATGTACTGAAACTGGTTTGATATATAATATTGTGGATGTTTATTAATGATATGTATTAAATGAGAATGTTAGATATGTTAGAAGAATGTTTTAAGGATGTGTTAGATAAATAATGAGATTCAGTATTAAACTTAATAGTTATAAGGACAGTAGTATTCTGGAATACTACATCCCACCCTTCTTCGAGAAATAAAATTATCCTTGAAGGGAATAATTTTCTTGTAACTATAGATTAATTAAGGACTTGGGTTTTCGTTCAATTACAATTGGTTTTCAAAATAATAGGTTTTCAAAATTAATTTACTATCAAAGGCTTATACATTGTTACAGTTGTTACGTCTCCAGCGCCGTGCTTCCTCTTTCGGGGGAAGAGCGTGGGGGTTATAATATCTTTTCTTTATTATTAAAACAATTATAGTTCTTAGTTATTAAATTAATTATAGGTTTTATTTATTTTTATATTTTATTGAACTCAGCTATCTCAAGCTGAGCTCTAATTTGAACTACTTTTACAATATAAATTTTCCTGTTTTTATAGAACATTTTGTTCCAACTAACTGTGTCGTATAAAATGAACAAAACAATCTAGAAGTCTCTGTGACTTAAAATTTTGAATAAACTTTGAACGAAAATCAAAATGGCTATGTTTTGAAATGAAAAATGTGCTTGTTATGAAAAGGGGCATGTTTTCAAATGTGCTGTAAGTGACTGGATATAGAATATTGTGTCTGTTTATTTATGAATTGTATTAAATGAGAATGTAAGATATGTGAGGATGTAGTTTTAAGGGTTGTGTTAGAAAGGACATGAGATTAGTGTTAAAGCGAATAAGGGTCGTATTCTGGAATACAACATCCTTCTTCGAGAAAGAAAATTATCCTTGAAGAGAATAATTTTCTGTTAACTATTGCTTAGATTAGGATTAATTACAGACTTGGATTTTCGTTCAATTACAATAGCGTTCAAAGTTAATCTTATATCAAAAGTTACAAAAATCCAAAAGTTCTTAATTCTAGAAAAATAGGTTACAATAATCCAAAAGTTTACTTATAGTCTACTTACATTATATTTTAACTAACTTTAAATATTTCCAACTAACTTAAAATATTTCCACTTGGAACCTTTTCTTTTATTATCCAAAATAATTTTTTTTTTTCTATATATATGATTAATATTAATTCTCAAAATTCTCTTTTTCGTTCGAATTTCCAATATATTATATCCCAATATATATTTTAAAATATATTATATCCCAATATATAATTTTTTTTCTTTCTTCCCCTTTTTTAACTTTTTTTTTTTTTTTTTTTTTCGTTTCCATCATTTCTTACAATTGTTTTATATATTGAATAAAAACAAGAGCGATTTGTTAAGTGGCTATCTTTTCCTTAATGGAAAATTTTCCAAAACTTTTTTGGGCCTATTATTATGATGACTGCATAGAAATGCATAATACCAAAAAATTTTTTAAGAAATGATCTCAGTTGTCCTAAATGACTGTGTACCTTTTTATTTTTTCTTATTTTGTGTTCGAATACCTGTTTATTGTTGTAAAAATTATTTTGTAAGGTATTTATATGGTTTTTCTTTTCAATACCTATTTTAATTGAATTATTATTTTCAATTTTCATTACTTCGTGTTGGTGTTCAGTATCGTTATTTAAAATGTTTAGTGTTTTCGGCTCAATGTCATCATTTTCTAGAGCTTTAACTTCTGTCGGAACGTTTACCTTTTCAGTCTTACTCACTGCTGATGGATCGTTTAGTTTCTCAGTCTCATTTACTGATTCGTATAGTTCTTCAGACTTATTTGCTGTTAGAACATATTGGTTCCCAGTCTTATTTGCTGTTTGAACTATTTCTTCAGTTATATCTGCTGTAGAAACCTTCAATCCTTCAGTCTTTGCTGCTGAAACATGTTGTTCTTCAGTGTTAGCTACTGAACTGACTTGGGTTTCGATTTTTATTGCACCTTTTGGATCTTCAGTCTTTACCACTGCTGAATTTTCAGTCTTTGGTGCTGAAGTGTCGGGGTTGTCTATAGGGATAGCCGAAGTGTGAGGGATTTTTGTTTGTGTATTTTCTGCAAGTTCTGAATTTTCAGTCTTTAATATCGCTGAGTTTTCAGTCTTGGTTGCTGAAGTGTCTGTGTTGTCAATAGGGATTTCAGTCTTTAATACTGCTGAAAATTTCGAATTTTCAGTCTGTGTTGCTGAATTATTTTTCAAAATTGGAGTATGAATCGGAATATTTATATTAGTGCTTGGTTTCTCTTCGTTTATCTGTATCGCTTTAGTTATTTGGTTAGCAGCTTAATTAAAATTGTCGTTATCTATTGCCAAAGATCTAATGTTATAAATAGAAAAATTTTGTCTGTCTTCCATGAAATTGGGTTGGCGTCATGCCTCGTTTTCCGACTCTTGCACCCAAGAAAAGTGAACATTTTGCCTATCGTTTAGTCTATTGAAGATTCTAGGATTTTCACTAAAACGGTTTTCGGTAGTATTATTTCGGAATGGACTACGCGTTGTTGTACCTTGTTGGTAATTTGTTAAGGACGGTCCATTCCTAGATATCTTGTATCTACACTCGTTCTCTGTGTGATTATTCCGTCCACAGAAATTGCAAGTAATGTTAAATTCTCTTTTTATGGGTTGTCTATTCGGAAAATTGTTGGACTGCATGTTCCGATAACATGTGTCCTGAGAATGACCTGGCTTACCGCAGGTTTGGCAGACTCTACGATTAAATTTAGGATTTTCATTATATTGATATGACCTGGGAGAGTTGTCCATTCGAGCAGCATGTGATACTACATGTGCAATTGACTGTTTTAAACTACTTCCCCTATGGACTTTGGCTAGGATTTTCAGTTGTTCATTCTTGAGACCATCCTCAAATATTTGCACGGCCAATTTTGAGTTTTCTTCTATCAAGAATTCCCTAACCACCGCGTCTGCTGTTATTTCACACGTAGCAGAGTTCAGCGTCCTCAGAGCATTCGCAACTCTATCTCCGTATTTCCGAACGGTTTCTCTGAAGTTTTGTTTCAGGGATATCAACTCATTGTGTGCCGTTGACCGAGATTGCTCCTCTTTATATTCTGATTCAACTTTATCCTTTAAATCCTCCCATTTAGCGATTGTGCTATACCTAATCAGATCATAGGCAGGACCCTCTAATCTATTTTTGACTAGCTCCAAAAATGTTTCATATATCTCCGGGTCAGCCCTTTTTATAGATCTAAATAAAACGTCTCCCCCGGAAATAAATTTATCTAGGTGGCAGGGTTTTCCGTCAAAGGTAGGGACGATTCTGAAAACATCAGAAATTCCGACAGAAAGAGCCATTTCAGGGGGGTTATGGTGTATTTGTGGAGAGTGGATTTGTTCTTCCCCCTGCCTAGCCGCCTGTCTCGTGTAATACGGACTCGTAATATTGAAAACTTTGAAATCAATGTATGGTAAAATCACTTCTTAAAAATACGGTATATAAAAATGGCCTTTCTTTTAGTTATTCAATATATATGGAAAGGTAATATCCCTTCATATCCAGGAACAATTGTATTTCGCTTTTTAAGTTGTATACTCTTTTTAGCGTCTCCATATTCTGTTTCTAAATCCTCCAGAAATTCTTTAAATTCACGGTGATTAACGCGCGCGACTTTATAAAATTGATTAGTTTAATTATTGGTACTGTGGCATTTGGCAAACTCAATCTTTTCGCACACAAATTTTCCTGGTGAATTATGTAGTGTTTAACGAATATTTCCCCCCCTGTGACCTTCTTAAAGTCTTGAAACAGCCTTCCCGATACTCCTACCTCCATGCTCGACATTGCTCTGTCGATATACCAATAATCTTTTCTAATAAAACTGAAAATGTTTCCAACACAGACTTTACATCGTACATGTCTTTGCCGGTTGCAGTCCCTTGCATTGGAATTAGTAAACACAATTCCTCGGTGATACTAAATTTAGTGTCAATACCATCAAAGAATATAGCCAGTTGTGCTGTTTTGATTTGAGAGTTAAAAAAAAATTTAGTAAAATTTAATTTTTAATGAAAAAACTCTAACATTACCTTTTTGACAATAATATTGCACTCGCGCCTTTCAAGAATCACAAGAATTGGTAAAATGGCTAGTTAACAGCTTACCAGAATCACTGATTGTGTGACAGAAGCAAACACAAACAAGCACAAACGCGGCGCGTTCGTATTGCATGTTTGAACGAGTCGCTGACGAGTAAGTAACTCGTCACAAAAAATTGCTTCTGTTTACCATGTACTACCATTTTATTATAATTAATTTTATAATAATATATTGATGAGAGAAAGTCGATAAAATAAATTCAATTTTAGAAATGCTTAGCGGGTCGCATATACATGTTAAACGGGCCGCAAGCGGCCCGCGGGCCACGTTTTCCTCATCCCTGATATAGAACAATCGGCATAATTATGATTCTATTGACATGGAGCTTTATGTTACGTGATAGCAGTTTGGATTTCAGCAGTTTACGTTTAGACATAAAATACAAAATATTAAATTTACACCTAAAACGCATTTTGATATTTTTAACACTTAACACATAGAATTAAAACATTAAACATTAAACTGGCGCATACAAACGCCCAGTTATTACACCGGCGATGATATCTCCGATAAACTATCTGAGATTTACCATCGCCGTTGATTGGGTCATACGATAATAGTTACGTGGCATGACCCAGTTTTCTGGTTGGGATAACAGTGGGAAAGAGCCGAGGGTATCGCACCGATGTTTTGAGAATAGTCGATAATAAACAGTCTAAGTAATTAGTCGATAATCGAGAGCACAAAGAAGAGCGTGTCCGAACCTCTAGTTTCGCTATATTTCCTCCCGGGAGATATTCAATAAAATAGAAATGTATTCAATCACACATTGTAATAGTGGATCTCCTTAAAATCACAAGTGATTCAACTTTTCCAAAAGACTTTGCCAAAACAAATAATAAAAGTCCATACATATACACATACAGAAATAGAAATACCTTTAATAATACATTGAAATAGTGGATCTCCTTATAATAACAAGTGATTCAATCAAAAGACTGCCAAAACAATTAATAAAAGTACATATGTATACATATGCAGAAATAGAAATATATTTAGTAACACATTGCAATAGTAGATCTCCTTAAAATAACAAGTGTTGTTCTTTACTAAATCGAAAAGGTAAAATATCCCTTTTCAAATAGTCGCCCGAGTCACCTACGGTTCAAGACACCTCCGAACCACAGAAACAGTTACTTTATATATTTTATTGTGCAATTCATCGTGCAACAATTCCAAGTTTAGCTTAGAGTGCCCTTAGGGGACCAGTAAGTTAGAATATAATTTAAATAAGGTAGAATTTAAGTATCTTTTGTCTAGCAAGTAAGATATGTATACGAAAAAGGACAAAATAAAAAAAATGAAGAATCGAAAAAGATAAGAGGGATTTTGTGGCGGAATATAGAATGGGTAGCAAATTAGGGACAAAAAACTTATTATGGTCAGCTTTGCCGCTTTGAAGTCGTAATATCCTCTTCGGGGGAATGTAAGCCATGAATTCCTTAGGCACTTTTTGAAGTGACATGTTGAAGTTTTTATAGGATTTCTTAAAAGGGCTTTGGAGCCTAAACACTCCAGTGGGTAAGCCTTTCTGTTAAGTGGATCAAACTGAGTCAGATTTGTCATGGAGGCACAACAGATAGATACGAATATTTTTGCATGTGTTTTAATTTTTCAGTTTAAAAAGTGGGTAACGACATTGAAATGCTTCTTCATGAAATATCTACACCGACTCAAAACAATTTGTTCCTTATACGAGGGTTGCCTTTTATATTTCGGGATTAGAGAACACAAACAAATATTGATCATCGCAAATCACTTTATTGTTTTTCAAAATATTCCCCATGAAAATCTATACACTTTTGCATGCGTTTGAACCAATTGTCGAAGCACTTTTGCCACTCTGATTGAGGTATCTCCAACACATGCATTCTGAATGCAGCAACCGCTTCTTCATGTGTCGAAAAACGTTGACCTCTCAGTTTGTTTTTTAAGTACGGGAATAAAAAGAAGTCACTCGGTGCCAAATCAGGACTATACGGCGGATGACCCATCAAATCGATGTTTTGGGTGCTCAAAAATGCAGTTGTCGCAGCCGATGTGTGAGAGCTCGCATTGTCGTGGTGAAGAGTGATCCGTCTTCGGCGGTTGGTTTTCCTGATTTCTTGGAAGACAACTGGCAAACAAATGGTTGTGTACCACTCAGAATTGACTGTTCTGCGTTGTTCTAGTGGTACGGTTTTTCCGGAAAAACAGGCGACCATTTGCTTGGAAGTGCTTCGTGCGCGAACAACTTTTGTTGGATTTGGCTCATCTTGAAACACCCAGACAGTCGACTGCTGTTTACTTTCGGGCTCATACGCGTAAATCCACGATTCATCACCTGTCACGATGTCATAGACGTGTTTCGAAGCACCGCGACCGTATTTTTTGAGCATTTCTTTCGACCAATTGACACGACCCTTTTTTGGGCGATTGACAAATTGTGTGGGATCCAACGCGAACAAATTCTTTTGACAGTCAAATGTTTATGCAATATTGAATGTATGCTGGTCCCACTAAAGCCTAAGGTTGTCTCAATCTCACGATAGGTCACATGACGATCTTCCAATATCAGTTCGCACACAGCATCAATGGTTTTCGGAACAACAACTGATTTTGGACGACCTTCACGAAATTCATCTTGGAGTGAACTACGACCACGATTGAATTCACCATACCATCGATAAACACTGGTCCTTGATGGAGCTTCATCGCCAAAAATTGAATTCAGTTCATCCACGCACTGTTGCTGAGTTAATCCACGCCGAAAGTTGTAAAAAATAATCGCACGAAAATATTGACGATTTAATTCCATTTTTGGGCCGAGATGAATCTTTTAAGTTACTGTAAACAACACAAATGGCGCTCGTATGTCAAAACGTTCTGAGTGCGTATAACCTCAAAAATGTCCAACTTTACGACAGAGCTGTCAATTGCCGGATTGCAACACTAGGGTTGCCAAATCCCGAAACATAGGAGGCAACCCTCGTATTAGCGGATATGGCCACTATAATTTTTTAATACAATACACGCACGAAAAAGATTATATGATATCAAAAGTACAGCGTGGACAAAAAAATGAAAATTTGTTTGAAAGAATGGGAGTAACAGACGGGCCAAATGATTTATTGCTGTTTGACTGCAGGCTAGTAATTTAATAAAATGTACGGCGCTTATGTGAACTGTTTTATGTAGTGTAATATTTTATCCATCAAATGAAACAGCCTCAGCAGCGACGTTGAAATAGAGGGGATATAGTAAATTGGAACTTGGATGCTCCAGTTGTATCTTTCTGATATTTTGATGTTGCATGGCAAAATATATCCGGTATACATTCCCAAGAACGAATTACAAACACAAGAAGTACACTACGAAACGCAAGTGAAAGAAAAAGTCTCATACGGTCTTTCACACACAATTTCCACCTGTTGGTCCCAAACAGCAAAGTGAGTTCGACAACCTATCAAACAGCCAGCCCTAATCTGCTATTTGCTGTTTTGTTATCATAATTCCGTGATCATACACCCATTCCCATTAAACTAAATGTTATCATGACCTGTATAAACATAAAATAGAACTCAAAACGACCAAGCAAAGCAACCTTGTGGTTGGTTTTTGGACTCCGAGGTGTTTGAAGCAATTGAGGTCTATAATTTTATAGCTTTTTGCAAAAAACAGACAGGCATATAAGATTTTACAAAATGAGTGTATTGGGTTTGTGTGGCGGTTCTTTAATACATTCCCAAAGAACCGCCCATCCTCTTAAAAAAACCACCTTCCAAACCCTTAATACTTACCTGCATTCGAGCAGCTTAAGCTGTCTTTCAAATAACTTTCACCTGAAAGTTAAACCTCATTAAGGCATGCATCACATTGAATTTTTCCGTTTATGAACCGTACCATATCTCCATCGACTCGGCTTGTCAGCAATTATAATAGATAAATACTAGCTGGCCAGCGTAATTGTTGACATAGCTGTAGCGGATGGTTTCTTGCTACGGTTCATATCCATTTATTGCCCCAGTCCCAAGGTTCGCAACAGTTGCGACCAATTTCCTTTGTCGGTTATCTACCGATCATGGGATTTGGGCACTAATATGATTGATGTTAGACAATCATAACCCAAATCATGCTAACGATGCTCCGGCCTGTAAAACAAACAAAAGCTACCATAGCCTAGGTCATAGGCGAGCAAACCATCGGTTTGCTTATCGCCACGAAAACTCTATAGCCTACAATGGCATTAGCATGAACGCCTAAGTAAACACGATGTGCATATCATCGTGACCCTTGAAATAGCGTTTTTGTGTATCTTGAAGCAAAAACCTATTTCGTTCTCAGGCGCAGGGCATCAAAGATTTATGGCCCTCGAAATAGCGTTTCTGTTTATTTAAGACACAGAAACCCATTTCTCCCTTCGGCGATTTTTCGCCATCGCATATCTCTATAATACCAATTCATTGCACCAGCCCATGTTTATTTAGGTGCACTTTCGTCGTCGCCGATATCCAGGCTGAAGGGCAACGTACTAGTGCTATACGCACACATACACAATCCTCCCCTATCGATGAAATTCGCGGGCATCGAACTGATAAATGTAAATTACATTTGAGTCAGATTTTAACACTTGGAGAGTGCGCATGTGCCACGGAGTCCTTTTTAAGAATCACCATCCATGGGAGTCAGGAGTTCTGGGACTTAATACCAAGAGCGGCGACGTCGGTCTCTTTTCTGTCGTTTAATCGTGATCAGTTTTAGTCGTGTCCAGCTTAATCGATCCCGTGTCGTCAGTGTACAGTTTTTTCGATCGAGTTCTATCACTAACCGGTCGTCCTACAATCAAGCTAAGAACGGTGTCTAATAATAAATCTTTCGATTAATGTGTTAAATAACAACCAAGTTAATACGTCTTTGGACATAAATGTAACAATTAAGTGTAATTAAATAAGAGAAGTTTGGATAATAAAAGGAACATTAAAATGAATTCAGTGCGTTTGACTTTTCTTGTGGGACAATTTTGGCAGCAGACATCGGTGGTGTTTTTATGCAACCTGCATCCTTGCTGATGCCAACATAAAAACTACCTACATTTGCACCACATGGAATGTAAAAATTTAAAAGCCAATACGAGTATGATTTTTCCGTACATTTTTATTCAATCCAAATAGGATCCGTTGGAATCTATGACATTCTTCCAACGTGATACAAGGTCAAATATCCCTTTTTCGTAGAAGTGCTGACTGTTTGAGGCAATGAAATCTTCAAAGGCTTTCATGACCTCCGCTCGGTTCCGGAAGACCTTCTGCCGGCAAAATTAATCCAGATGGTAATGCATTGGAGAAATGTCAGGAGAGTACGGTGGATGTGGTCTTGGCCTTATTTAACAAATCTCTCCACTGGTTCCGATTTTGAGCCGATGTCATCCAGTTTGGGACTCCCCGGCTTTGAGCGACCAGTCGTACGTCATCCCTTCATCGCAGACAAGGTCTACTGCGCTGTCTCCTTCCACATATCCTGCCACAAAGGACTTTCCGGGCAGGCTCTTGTTCGCACCTTCGAGCTAGGTCTCCCGCCCACGGGAGTCTACCGACCTTGATTTTTCTTACAACATTAGGTTCAAGGTAAATCGAGTACAACTCATGATTGTAGCGTCTCCGGAATCGTCCTCCCTCACATACGGGGTCAACAATTCTCCTTAAGACCTTCCTCTCGAACCCGGCTAAGAGTTCAGAGTGCCTTTTATTGAGCACCCAGGTCTCGGATCCATATATGAGTACTGGTAAGTCCATGGTCTGGCACAGTAGTAGCTTGGATGTTCTGGATAAATTTTAGGATTTACAGAGCCTTAATAGATCATACTGAGGGGGATGAAAGCGAACATAAACGACCATAGTAGGCTTTGTTGGATTTGAACAGCCGTTCGCGTATTTCTTCTTCCATATTGTAATCGGCTGATACTATTGACCCAAGGTAGTTAAAGAATTGCACTACTTCAAATTCGTACTCCACTACTCTGATAGTTCAACCAACGTTAGGTCTTCTCTTCGCAGAAATTGCCACCATGTACATAGTTAACCCTTCATTAATGTGCAGTCCCAGTTTTTGTGCCGCCGATTGTGTCGATCTCGGTGAAGGAGTCCTGTACAGCCGAATCGGATCTACCGATGATGTCGACGTCATCTGCGTAGGCAAGTGTCTGACTGGACTTGGAGGCATGCCAGACCGTCCCCTTTTCGTAGTCCATTAAAGATGTTTGTTGGTTTGGGCAGCTATTTTTACTTAACTAGTTACGTTGGTCATGGTCAACCTACAAAGTCGTATCAATTTGTTTGGAATCCCGAACTCTCTTATGGCATTGTATGGTTCTACCCTGGCTATACTGTCGTAGGCGGCTTTAAAGTCTATAAATATATGATATAATGGAATCTTAAATCAATCGCCGATTTGGCTGGGGTGAAGCCACACTGATATTGACCAATAATGACTTTAGCGTATGGGGCTATCCGATCTTGTAGGAATAAGAAGAGTATCTTATAGGTGGTACTCAGCAATGTTATACCCCTATAGTTGCTACATACTATGATATCTCCCTTCTTGTGTATGGGGCAAATTGTTTCATGACGCCATTCTTCCGGCATCTCCTCTTGCTCCTATACGTACGCCACGATCTCATGACATGCGTGATGTAACGTTGTCACTCCTTGTTTGATCAGCTCAGCTGGTATGCCATCAGCACCGGGAACTCTATTTGATTTGAGCTGTCTTATGGCTTTTACTGTTTCCTCAATGCTTGGTGGCGGCAGCATTTGGTCTAGATTTTGCATTAATGGAGCCTCCAATTGTTCTGTGAGCTGACCATTTAGCAATTCATTGATGATGGCTTCCGGATCGGTGATCAGATTACCTTCTTTATCCTTGCAGTAACTACAGCGGTGATGTGTACCGCGTCATACTGCGGATTATTTGGTAGAACCTCCGTCCCCGGTTCAGACCTCGCTCTCTACTTTTCTCTATTTCACAGACAATGTTTTTTTTCAGGCACTTTTCTTTTGTCTGTGAAGTCCTTTTTCAGATCTTCTGAGCTCTTTGTATTTCTCCAAGTGTACTCGGGTCCTATGAGACGGCTGCATTGCTCGGTATGCAGCATACTTTCGTTCAGTCGCTAGTTTGGGTTCATCATCAAACTAGTCCCTCCGATCTCTACGACTACTGCCTAAGATAAAGTTTGCAGCACTAATGACAGTATTCTTAAGGCGTGTTCATTTATCTTCTACGCCCGGCATTCTGGCATTCCCAGAACTTACCCTCCCTCCATCGAGCTCTTCGAGGGCGAGTCTTAACGCATGACCAAAGGTGTTACTGGTGTTCTCAATGCGTAAGGTCCGAATCTGATCCGCGGACGCAATACATCTCCGTAATGCAATCCCCGCTCGGAAATCTGTACCAACAAGATAGTGATCCGAGTCGACGTTGGCACCTCAGTACGTTCGTACCGTCTTCAGGGTCGAAGAGTGGCGGCGATCTATCAACACATGGTCAATTTGGTTGCAAGTGGCTCCATCAGGTGATACCCAGGTGGCTTTGTCGATATCTTTACCCGGAAACCTGGTACTTGCAACGACCAAGTTCTTTGATGTTGCCAGTTCGATGACCCGTAGTCCATTGTCATGTAAACTATGGGAACCTGCGTAGTGCCTGAAAACCAGCTCCCGACCTATTTTCGCATTCAAATCACCAAGAACGATTTTCACATCGTATCTCGGGCAGGCTTTGATGGCCTGTTCTACGTTCTCGTAATATTCTTCCTTCTCGTCATTGGGGGACTCCTCTGTAGGTCCGTGAACGTTTATGACTCTTATGTTCTTGAACTTGCCTCGCACGCGAAGAGTGCATAGCCTTTCGTTTATTGCATTAAAGCCGATGATTGCGGGCTTCAGTTTTTGGCTGACTAGAAAGCCAGCCCCGAGTACATGGTGTTTTGCATGACAGATGTAATAAATGTCATACTTGTTTCTTTGAATAACGCCACTCCCTGTCAATCTTATTTCTTGCAATGCTGTTATGTCAGCCCTACATTCGGATATGGCATCGGCTAGCTGCTGGTAGCTCGAACTCTGTATAGTGAGCGGGTGCTCCATGAGAATTTTTAAATCGTTTAGCCATTTTCGTTTGCTCGCTCGTCGTCGTCTATCCGGTCCATATCGGGGGCTTGTTAAATTTCCCATAATAATTTGTTTTTACGGGCAAGGTTATTAGCCCTACTCCAACCTTTCTCGGGATGTCGCTGCATACATTGGTTCGCTACTTGGCGGGTGCCAAAGTGGCTATCTAGGGGTGTCACGTGGAGACTGCATGCCAACTTAGATTGAATAGGGACAAGGATCATCCTGGCCTTCGCCGGATTGAAAGCAATCAGAGATTTTCCCTTTATGTTCACCCCCCCCCCCCCAAGGCTTTTATGACCTCTGTTCGATTCCGAAAGACCTGTGGGGTTTAAAAGTTGATGTGTAGTTGTGTGTCACAGGGGCACAGGTTCACTACGCCTTCCCCAACTTTCCTAGTCATGGATCGCGGCCGCAGGAACTAAAAACACTGTGGTCGGTCCCCGCACGTCACAATTAGATTAAACAAACGACTCCAATTCTTTTTTAGCTTTTATTCAGGATACAGTGGTTACATGTAATATAATTCACAACTTAAGCAAAGGGTCTAAATTCATTTATAGTTAGTAAACAGCTTTGCAACAGTTCACACAGAGATTATATGGTTTGATTAAAGTAGTTTACAACTTAAGCACAGTATTCAAATTTATTTACATTCAGTTAATAACTTTGCAATTGTTCGCACAGAGATTATATTGTGTGATTAAAGTTGTTTACAAATTAAACTCATTATTCAATTTTATTTACATTCAGTTAATAACTTTGCAATTGTTCACACAGAGATTCTATGGTTTGATTGAATCAGATTAGCAAATTAAACTCAGTATTCAAATTTATTTTGTTGACACTCGACCCGTGCGCACCTACTGGTGGATGAAACTCTCTTTTTGTGTGTCCGGCCGCGAGGTAGTTAAATCTTGACTCGATGGGGGTTGATTCCCGACTCCTCTGTTTATGTTTTACGTGGAGGCGCGACTTGCCTCCACGGAATCTGAGTTACGATTAATGATTGCCACCGAAACGACAGGATACCAAATTCCATCCATCGCTTCGGTGACCAATAAGGGATGATCTTTCATGGTTGGTGATGTGCCCGCACACAGATATGATTGCTTCGCAAGCTCATGCTGTATATCCATGAGCATGCGAACCATAGATATTCGAATTCCATAAAAGGAAATGTTTGCATCTAAGCAAGTATCATGAAGACGATACTTGGGGTGTTTACCCGATCGGTAGCTGCGTACAGCATTTACGCTGATCGTGCACATGTTGCCGGCGTCTGCTAATATGACTTGCCCTGCGTGTGTGGGGGAAAAATGGACAAGTTCGGGGATTTATGTCGGTTACGTAATGTCGTAACCGAATTGGATTTTAGAAACGTGCTGCCGTGTATGCAGGCACGCCCCTGGGGGAAATGCTTATAGGATGCTAATGCTTGTCGATCGGTTCATCGAGCGTTGAGCTTGTAGGTAAAAATGAAAGAAGGCATATCTCCTGCATATGTGCGACGCAATTCGTTCGGAGTTAGGGTCATGTTGGTTGCTTGGTGGTGCAACCAAATTGCTTTTAAGGAACGTGGTGCGTTTTATGCGACCATGCCCTTGTGAAAATACTTATTTATTGCTGATGGATTTTGCATCAGCGAAAATTATAGTTTTAAAGCATTTCAGGTGAGAATTTGCGCGAACGATGGAAAGGTGGGTAAATGCTTTCCAGGTTTTTGGTGCTCTAGGAAACAGTTTATTGAATACTTGGTGGGAAGGTAAGTAGTGGCGTTCAAAGGAACCGCCACAGACCTTCTACCAGCAAAATGAATCCAGATTGCGGAAAAAATGGTAGTCCATGGGGGAAATGTCAGGAGAGTACGGTGGATACGGAAGAATTTCAAATCCCAACTGCAAGCGTTTTTACAATGTCCTGCAAAAGGATCGGGCCGTGCCTATTGACCAACGCAAGTTTCTTCTCAGCCAATTTGGCATGCAATATGTCGATTTCCTCACAATACTTGATAGCGTTTATCGTTTCTACTGGTTGAAAAAATGAAAAGTGGAACTTCCGATATCCACCAAATTGTCACCATAACCTTTTTTGGGTGAATATCGAGCTTGGGCTGTGTTTCGGTTTTTCGTCTGCATCCATACACTGCTCAGGTCTTTCACGGTTATCATACAGAATCCACTTTTCATCAGAGGTGACTACCCGGTGCTAAAGCGATTCAGTTTGGTTTCTAAATCTGAGCGGTGCGCAGATTTCCAAGCGCCGTGTTTTTTGGGACTCGTTCAGTTCATGGGGTACCCATTTATCCAGTTCCTTTACGTTTCCTATGAGCAAAAGGTGTCGACATATTGTCTTTGGGGATACTCCCATGCTTCGTACAATCTCCCGCATCGATTTCCTTGGGGTCGCATCCACCGTTGGTGTTAAAACATCGTCGCCAACTAACGTTTCCGGCTTCCCACGTAGTTCGTTTTCGAGGCTGAAATTTCCCGAACGGAACTTTCCAAACCAACGTGGTATAGTGCATTCGTTTACCGCTACACCCTCAAACGCGTCATCAATGTTTTTCATTGCCGATAACGCATTATGCCCCATTTTAAGTTCATACAGGAAGAGGGCTCGAATTTGAACTGCCGACAGTGTAGTGCTCCACGAAGCCCTACCATTTACCTCCCCAATACATTTTCCTTTCCTACCATTTTCCTCCCATTTTTCCTTCTCTCCCATATCATCCATCCATATCCTCAAATTGAATCCAATGTCAAACAAATTGGACCAAACGTGTAATTGTCGCACATTGATTCAATTCTATGAAACAAAATTCCCAAAACCCAAAGTAAAACGAAACGTGTAAACCAGATGCTCACCCATAGAAGCATCGTTAAAAAATACTTTTCAGAACATAAAATGCATGTCTGCGATTTTATGATTCTCGAAGGATTTTCTTTCGACAAATTTTCCATTTAATGTTTGTTTTATTGCACGTCTGTATGTTTGATCCTTAAATACTCATTTATAGATCCTCTCTCAAGAATTTTGTTTACACAAAATTCTTATATTATTATTCTCTGCCGTAGTGCATTTAAAACCGTTGTCCTTGTTTCATGATCTCAATCCAAAAAACCCAATAAAAGAAAGGATGGTGCACTAAGGTTTCATTTTTGTTCTCGATAGTTTTTACGATCAGTTCTGGGCAGAACGTCCAGGGGAATGGACGAGAATTTTAAATAAAACTCCTGTGAAATAAATAAAAATGTTTCTTTCTTAAAACAAAACTCCGTGAGCTGTGGCTCTTCCCGCCATCACGAGGAAGCACGGTGCGCGGCGTGACAACAGCATGGTAAACAATTTCTAGAAAAAAAAAATGTACTTGTAACTTTTTTCTATAAAAAAAGAAAATTTAACCTTCTGGGACAGATGTTCACACGAGAACTTCTTATTTCCGGGTGGGCGAAAATCGGACATTTCATGCAGTACTAGCCAATAATTTGAAGTCACGCTCAAACAATCCAAGTGACAACTTAAGTTTTTGTAAACATCTTTGTAACTGAATGTGCACCTTTCTTCTGTGTATATTTCTCATACAATCACTACCATAAATTGCAGTTTCCTATAAATTTTGTTGGTTAATTAACACATCATCTTTACCCTCATGTAAGATATAAACCCTCTGTCGAAATCTCTTTGTACGGCCTTAATAGTACATTACAGCCTTTTGACAATTGGAGCGGATTCAGTCGGTTTGAAATGCTTCAAGTGTCAACATGTTACTTAGTGAAATTAGAACAGCGTCGGTGAAGTATAATATCCTTATTGCACACACATTCAATGTGTACAGCACGACACACCCAATGCATTTAATTACAGGAATCGAAACGTGAAAGCTCCCTTGTGAAGTATGCTGGTATGTAATGACACTAGATTTGCATCTAGTACATCCCAGTATGTCATGATTAGAAGTTCAAAATGTCATTGGCTCCGCATGTAATCCTAGTTACACATCATAATAAGGTTCTCGTTTTGGCAGACGCGCTACAACCACGGTTTACAGACATTGAAAGTACGTCACCTTATAGGAGCTTAATGAACAACGATTGAGAAATAGTTCGGTTTCCGTTGATGCCCTGTTTGCTTGGTACTTCAACGATTTTGCTGGTGTTGACTTTCCAAATTAGAGGACATTACAATACGTCGAGCACCCGGTCTTGATTAACAAATTACAAGTACATAGTAGTACACAGCACAAATACGGATACATGTATCCTTTGGGTTTCAGGATGTTATGTCGGATGAAATACCGAGCAATCAGGAAATGTAGTTAAGAGTAGATATGTTAACGAGAAAGACTTTGAAATCTTCATGAGTACGCTTAAACACGTCGATAGGCTTGGATTACAATATTATAATTGCCACAGTCTACAACTGCATTATTTACAGACAAATACGTAATTTAAGTATTTCGTATGCTTATAGGTAGGTAATCTTTTGAGGATCTTCCACACACTACAAGCTTTCAAAATAATAATTAATAGCAGGTTGAACTCCTTTTCCAAGAATATAGCATTGTTCATTACAGTCCATTGATGGCATCCCTACTTTGTTCCGAATAGGGTGACGATTGTACTAAGCTTCCCGCCATAAGGGAGCTCCATCGGTTATTTCGTAATCCCAACCGAAGCCAAGGCAATATGGCCCTATTAAAGATCACCGAGGAAGGGAAAGTTCATCATAAATTTTCCATCAGATAAAGTCTCTTTATTTCGAAAACTATTTCCATGCTGAAATTGCCAGAGAGAGTTGCAATCGGTTCCGCTACTGCAATAAAGTATTTATATTGTTGCAGAAATCCTTTCAGAGTACGATTCTATGGCAAACATGAAGAACGACTCTGCATTTAGTGCCATAGGGCTGTTGAAAGTGGTTGAGGGTTGCGAACCAAACTTTTAATTTCGTTGCAAGTGAATTGGTTACTTCGTGAATACAAGTCATACGCAAAACGTGCAGGCGTGCTTCTTATAGAGGATGTAAGGTGAAAAAATTGTTTAGGAGTTCGATAGACGACCAAGTTTATGAATTATGACAACATGTGCCCATTCACAATAATTTTATTTTTTCGTATTTAGAAAAGAGGTCGGAAACCGATTTTTTTGTGCATTGTGCTAGTGAAGTTAGACTTAATAGTTTTTTCTGTATACAACTTAAATATGTGATCGGGTGATTGAAACAAAATGCTTGCACAACTTTGAGCAATTAGTTAAGCGCCCAAGTGGCCAAATTCAATAGTGGAAATTCAGAGAACGTTGTCGAAAACACTCGGAATTAAATGGAACAACTGTCTATGCCTCTACTTACTACAAATTTCTCAACTTAATTGTATAGGAATAGTGCAAGTATGAAATGCGGTTTTTTGTTTCTGGGAAAATTTCGTTATATTGTGGCGGTTCCGCCAAACCTCACTGTCTACTTACCGTAAAACCCCCATAACATTCAGCCAATTTCCTAACTTCTCTATTGCAACAGCATTAGCACCTGTAAATGCTTCACGCATTATATAGATCAAATCTATAATTTAAAAGTCCCTGTAAAAGAAAACTTACCATTCATGCATTTCTTCGCATACAATTCCCTGTTAGATTTCTTTCTTACCTTATCAGGAATCTCAAACCAAGTCGGCTCCTTCGGTGCCAAGCAAATCTCCCTAGACGAATTCCTGTAAACAAAAGGATTTGAATTACATATAATGTAACCTTCACCAGGGGCCATAAACATTGCGCTGTCTATTTTTCAGCTTCGCCATGTGTATGATAAATCTCTTAACGTACACATTGGCCGGCGACCTTTTTCTCCCAGCAATAATATACCAGCAGCTGCATTCAATTAGCGCAATCGACCTTGAAATTCCTAAAAACAATTCTTTAACATGCATATGCACCATAGATTCCCGACCATTAGGCACCCTTGTTCCACCAATGCAATTCCGCCGTACATATGCATACCACATGTCCCTGGCATTTCCACGGCCGCGGCAGCTCTTTGACCATCGGACAAAAGCAAATACTCTCATCTTACCCTAGAGTCATAAAACGAATTTTTCGCATGTAATCATGTATACAATTCGATCCCTTTAGCATCACTAGCGATACACATTTCCCATTGTGTAAATAGAAAAACCATTAGCACTTCTTCCTAATGGCGATACATTTACTTGCGCATACCATTGCACTGAAAGAGTGCATTTCCTATAGCGGCCGCACCCTTAAGAGAAAAGTTTTTCTCTCTCATCTCTTGTTTCTTAACCCTAACCTAGGATGGAATTCATGTCAGAATTCTATCCTCGGCGAGTCGTTTTACACCAGCAGACCAGAACGGCCACGCGATCTCCCGCTGTCCGCGCGAGTTAATGCATCCAACATTAGCTGCAAACAACATATCTACCTGTAATTATAAATGTATTTAAACAATACATGCGCAATCTTAGTTGAATACGTCAACAAATTCGCACAAGTTCTCACAGTCCTCAGCACACATGCTGTAGGTAATGCATTCAACACTATCTGCAAAATAAGGAAAAGTTCCCACAGTCCTCAGCACACATGCTGTAGTTAATACATCCAACAATATCTGCAAAAGTTCTCACAGTCCTCAGCACACCTGCTGTAGGTAATACATTCAACACTACTGCAAAAAAAGGAAAAGTTCCCACAGTCCTCACGAGAAAGATCTGCTGGCATATGATAAGGACAACATGGAAGCGAAGAAAGAAAAAGGTTAAAAAGGAGACTGGAGGCGGATTGATCAGGCAGTCTCGATTAGAAATTCGAGGACGAATATTCTTTGAAAAAAGTTAAAACAAAATAAAATAATTATTTTATATTTTTATTAATTCGATTGTTTTAATAATTCGCGCGGCGGAGAAGCGCAGATATACGGAGTCATTGGCGTAGTGAATTTTATTCGCCATACATTAAGTCGAGCGGTGTTTTGTCGATTTGTTTTTATTTGAACCAAACGATTTCAAAAAAAAATTACATAAAACTCATAAATCCAACGATATGAACTTGCATTTAAGTTATCATTTCCAGTCCAGTGTTCGATCATGAAGTGTAATAAAATAAAAATTAATTAACAACTGCGTGCGTTTTACTTCCTCTTCCTGTTGTGGACGTTGTATCGTGAAGTCCTGTTTGTGCTTTTCCTTTTGTGTCTGGCGAAACAACGGAGTGTTTGTGGGGACGAGGTAGAACTCTCGCCCGTGCGGCGTCGCGACTTCGTACCCCCACAATATAATCCAAAGAAATGAAAATGATGAAAGGTTCATCGGAGTATGCTCCATTACTTTTCCCCATCTTTTGTGGATACCAGCCTAGCAAAAATATCCGGCTTTTGCCACTGACGAGTCAGTGAAACATTTTTTTCACGTAGGCGTATCAACCAAAGCATTAGTCAATAAGTGCGTGAGTCTTCGATACAAACAAGTGGTAATCGGGAAGAGCCAAGTTTGATGAGTGAGACGCAAGGGATTGCAATTCCACGCCTCGTTCCTTCCATGTTCAACTGTAGCGTTGAGTGCAACAAAAAGTGAGGGCCCCACTAGTGTAATGTATTAACACTATGAAACGGACGTACAATAATAACTTCATTTATCTGATGATACAATTTTTATTTAGTAATCCTTGCCCAACAGGTTATGGCCCAAGCAGCATTGTGCCTGGAAAACGGACGTCGTATGTTGCATCTCGCTACACAACCCCCACCTCTAATCATTAATCACAGAAAATGACTCGCAACGATGATTTTCTTTCTTTTCAGGAGGGAGGGATGTCGCACCTCGCTGCACAAATCCCCCGCCCTCGATCGTTAATCAATCAGCCTCAATCCAATTAATCAATTAACGCTTCTTCCCACATGCAATTAATACTCTTATCGCACACGTTGCGACTCTTATTCCAATACTCTTATTAATTGGCTCTCCAAAGCTGCACGCTTCTCGGGAATCATCAATTATTATTAACACTACACACGAAAGCAACCGAACCACAGCAAATTAACATACAATCTCGTATGACACATTCCCGCTCCCCAAGGCACCCACCAGATGCCCATAAAACAAACTCTACACCTGGCACCCGGGCATTGTCACACGGACTCACATTACAAATGCTTCCTTTCTTCATATCCGAAAACAGGTGTCACACAAGCAATTAACAACCATTTAGCCAAGCTTTGATCAAAATGCTGAGATCTGCGAAAAGCCAGATATAGCAACGAAGATCGATCGAACAGTGGTTTATATGTGGGCCCTTGTGTTGGGTCAAATGGGAACTCCAATTAAGTAATTGCATGCAACTTAACTGAGGCAGCTAAGTAACAATGAAAATACGTTCAATGTCCAAACCAAACGAAACGCATTGCTTGCACTTCTATGCCCATAATTCGGGTATAAAAAGGGTGGATACAAATGTTTTGGGAAACAATCGATCAACCAAAAGGCTGCAGCTATGCCCTTTGTTTTGATCAGACATAGAGAAGTAAACTAGCAACAGTGCTATTAAAAAAAGTGGTTTCTTAATTTAAGTAGAAATAAATGGAAATAAAGTAAACAGAATATAGAAGAATATAGAAGAGGAGTGGTTGTCCTTAATCTCGAGCAGCGACACCAAGAACCCAGATGAAACCCCCAGTGGCGGCAGGTAAGGAGACATGATCTATGTTGATATCATACCTATGGTACAATATATGTTATTTAAAATATAAAAGAAAAGTCAGAGGAGTACCACCAGAGCTCCATTGTGACGCGAAGCAAAACCGCGAAATTGACGATGGATAAAGGAGATCAACAATTGGCGGACGACAGTGAGCTCCCCTTCCCCTCCAATTTTAACATATATGGGGCAAATAATTCATTCGCTTCTCTTGCATCCTCAGAGTCTGAGGATGAAGAGGAAGAGATAAGTGAATTGGAGGCGAAACTGGCGATGGCAAGAGCCCGATTACAAGAGAGACGCCGAAAGAAAAAAATAGCGGCGCTCGAACAAGAACAAAACCAGCAACAACTACAAAAGCTAAAGCCAAAAGTCGGCCAACAGCAACAATCTCACCATCAACAGCAACATCAACTTCAACATCAGCACCATCAACAGCAACAGCAACAATTAACACAAAAGCGATCAACGAACCAGCAAGCAACACAGCAGCAGCAAAGCAACAATAACAGCGGAAAAATAAAGATGCCACCAATCAACACCATAGATGTTGACTGTAAGGAATTGGTAAGTCTTTGTAAGCTAGCCATAGGTAACAATTTTGCAGTTAAAAGACTGACGGGTAACAGGCACGCCATTCAAACATATACGGTGGCAGACCACGACAAAATTAAAGAGGTCTTAAAAAGAGCCACCGCGGAATTTTACTCGTTCACGCCGAAACAAACGAAGAGCGTAACGGTTCTATTAAAGGGTGTCGACCCTGAAATGGAACCGGAGGCTCCGCTCGAAATGCTTCAAAACCTGAAGCACGAAGATCTCGAGTTTACCGCGGTAAAACCATTCACCACACCCAAGGCATGAAGGGAAAACCGCAAGCTACCCTTCTTTTTGGTGCAATTAACACCCAACAGTAGGATTGGTGGTCTAAGAAAAATTTCAGTCTTGGATCATCAAATGGTCACATGGGACAAATTAAAAAAAGGCAGAGACATCCTGCAATGTCTACGTTGCCAAAGGTTTGGTCACTCGGCGGCTAACTGTGAAATGCAGCGCCGTTGCGTAAAGTGCGGAAAGGACCATAAGGCAGAAGAATGCCCTCTGGGAAAAGAAAGGGTAGAAGACAAAGCCCTTCTAAAGTGCGCAGTGTGTCGGAATGAGGGACACCCCGCTAACTATCGAGGATGTCCTAAATTCCGAGAAATAATGGCAAGAAGTGTGACCCGGCAAAAAAACACAGAGCCAGCTCGTACTTCAACAATGCCCGTAACATCGCAGCGGTCGTACGCACAAGTTGCTTCGGGTGGGAGAACACCAAATCAGGCTACATCACAGGTAGCCACAAATACTCCCACACAGACTGAAACAACACCGCAAGCGGACGTGTTCGCAATCCTGCTCAATCTGCAGAGACAGATGACACAGCTGCAAAATCAAATAAACGAGATCTACTCGTACTTGCCCAATCTAAACAAAAAGTCAATATAAACCCTCTAACCACAACATCAATAAAAGCTCTTGTCGTGAATGTAAACTCACTAATAAGAACTGAGAGAAGAGCCAATCTTTTTAACCTGTTGCAAGAGGAACAACCTGATGTACTTCTGGCGGGGGAAACAAAGTTAAACCAGAGACATAAGATAGGACATAAAAACTACGATATTATACGAAGAGATCGACCCAACTCCTTTCAAGGGGGGGGTGTCGCAATCTTTATTAGAAAAGGGATCAATCATAAAGTAATATATAGTGGAGAAGTGCGCAGGTTCCGGGTGCTGGAAGCCTGTATCGTCCGCATACCCCTTCAGCAAGGAAGGGGTTTGTATGCGATTGCGGTCTATGCACCTGAGGAGCACCAACAAAACCTATTTATAGCGGAGCTCGAGACACTCTTTCGATGCTTACAATTGCACCTGGGCAAAAACTACTTTATCCTAGGGGGAGATATGAACGCCAAGCATAGAAATTGGGGAAATTATATATCTAATGCCAGAGGAAATCAGTTGGCTGGTTGGTTAGATCAGTATCATATTGAATATAGAACTGACCTGCTAGCTACGAAATATCCATCATTCCCCAGAGGTAGATCGTTCTTAGATATCTTGCTAATCGACTCACGACTGAGATTACTTAACACCAACAGACGAAACACAAACTGTTTACGGACAATTGAATACGACAGTGACCACTGTGCATTCACGGCAGTAATAGAGCTTCCGAACGAGCTCGCAGATCTGGAGGAATTCGTGATCCCGCAACCCTATAACTACAGGGCAATGCGATGGCCGCGGTTCACCAGATCATTAACAAGAGAACTTTGTTCGAATGACTTTAATCTGCCAGTAAACAGAAACCTGACAAATGACGAAATCGACAAATACATTCAACAAATGGACGAAACCGTAAAACGAACAATGGACAAAACAATTCCCAAAACAACAGTTACAGATCACATTAACATGTACAGAAACGCAACAATAAACGCACTCCACAAGAAAAAGAGCAGACTGCTATCGAAATTAAAACAATTACACAGACAGTTTACAGACAGACAAGACCAGGAGATAATATCACTGAAATCTCAATTAAAAAACCTCCAACAATTACTTAAAGCTAATTATAGATTAGCAACAAATTTGTATTGGAACAACAGAATTCGAGCTATAAAAACTAATAACCCGAATATGTTCCCACAAATAAATAAAATATTCAGGAGAAATAATCAAAACGAGATTCAGTGTCTCCAAATTCCACGTACCGAGGTAAACAAGCAGCTGCTAACCAACATTGGCATAGATACAGAGAACGCTATCCTCAATAGTGAGCTCTTCGTGATCGAAGATCCTTTGGAGAGGGCGAACGCTGTGGGAGCTGTCTTTCAGGAAATGTACAAGGTAAATGAAAGCATTCGCCGAAACAATGACCTGGAGGACAGAATTCGACTGAATCACCTGCACCTCCGGAATGAAATTTCACATTGGCAATCGGAGAATCCTGGTTTTACGGAATTCAGTGACGATAATCTGTCAATCGACATTAATGCCAATGGTGGGGCTAATAGCCTTTTAATCACAAGGGAAGGAATCCAGAGTATCTTCGACTCATTAAGAAGCAAAAAGTCAGTGGGAATAGATGGAGTACCTAACATCGTACTCAAGAACCTGCCCCCAAAGGCAATAGATATATACACGGTCCTGTTTAACAACGCGTTGAATAATGCATATTATCCCGCGCGTTGGGAAACGGCTATCATTCAGCCCATCCCAAAAAAGGGCAAAGACTGTACAAACCCAATGAACATGCGTTCGATAAGTTTACTCCCAAGCATCAGTAAAGTATTTGAAAAAATCATTAACAAAGCTCTGCTAAAATGGGTAGACGACAATAGCATTATTCCAAACAACCAGTTTGGCTTTAGGGCGGGTCATGAAACCACACATGCCGCAGCTAAACTGGTCTCCGATATACAATGGAATAAATGTAGGAACCAATGCACAGGTGCCTGTCTGATCGACCTGGAAAAAGCCTTTGATACCGTCTGGATCGAAGAGTTGTATTACAAACTGGTCAGATATGGCATACATAAGCCTTTACTATATGTACTTTACGATATGTCAAAGGACAGGAGGTTCGTGGTCAAAAGTGGTAATGTGACCTCTAATAAAACGTATAATATCAAGAATGGCTTGCAACAGGGCGCGGTACTCTCTCCGATTCTTTTTAACATTTACATTAGCGACTTATTAGATGCACTTCCGCAGGCTATTGCGTACGCAGACGATCTCATAATTTACGGAACAGCTCCGAAAGTTGAGATCATAAATAGGTTAATACAGCGAGACTTCAACAAAGTGCAGCGCTATTGCAATGACTGGAAACTTAAGATCAACTTCCAGAAATGTGAAGCCATCCTATTTAGAACTCCATTATATAAAGCCACGTACGACACAAGGAAAAACTGGCGAAAGCTAGTTATCGTGGGACCGCATGGAGATAAACTGGAAACCAAGAGTTTAGTTAAATACCTGGGCATCTGGCTAGACCAATATCTGTATTTCAACAGACATGTAGAGGCTGCTTTGCTCAAAGCGAGGAAAACTTTTGCTATGACAAGGAGGCTATTTCATAGTAGCCAACTTGACAGCAGGGTAAAAGTCATATGCTACATGACGCTAATCAGGCCAATGCTCATATATGGTTGCCCAGTATGGTTCAACATAGGTCCAAATTTGATAGAAAAGATTCGGGTGTTCGAAAGAAAGTGTCTCAGAAGCTGTCTCAGATTATATCGGACACCAGAATCGGACTATAAAAAGTATTACTCAAATGAGACTTTATATAATGAAGCGTACATAAATAGGGTGGATAATTTTATGATTAAATTAATCAGAGGACATATTGCGAGAGCAATAAGCTCGTCCAATGACCTAATTTTCGGGGCTTATTATCCAAACACCTTATACTATGAGAGCGTGCGTCGCAACGGCTTTGTTCCACCAGAGGCGTTCCTTGACTTGGATATGAAAGGGCTTATACAGGATAGATCCGGAATTCCGCTGATCTATCATGTAAGTAGATCATCTGTAGACGGGCGATTGTGCTATGACCGGGAAGTAGCGCGCACCGAAGAAGAGCTCCTGCGCTTCAGTAGGGCTATCTCCCGCAGAGACCGGGACGATAGTATTAGACAGCGTCAACAGTTCTGGTGGTTGAATGGCATATAAAGACCTGGATACCAAAGTCGGTATAGAATCACACTATCATCAGCTAGCTTACATAGACTTAGCTTTTCTAGAATTAGGGTAGTATAAGATTTAAGTTAAGTTAGGCTAAGTGATTTTACATTAAAAAAAAAAAAAAAAAAAAAAAAAAAAAAAAAAAAATTTACAAAGTTTTTCAAATTTTTCTTTGTCTTTCAAATAATTATAAGTTATGCCACAAAGTTCTGTCGCCGAAAGGCAAATTATACAAATATTAAGTAATGTTTAGCTTAGAGCGTCTGCGAACGACCAGTAAGTTATTATATAAGCTATTTAAGCTAGAATTTAAGCATTTTTTGTCTAGCCTTTAATTTAGAAACTAAGAATATAGAAAGAAAATAAAAAAATGTTTAAAAAATGAAAATGAAATGAACCACCAGAGCAGCCCAAACAGAACCTAGAATGCGGAGGAGTGCCCCCTGAGTGGTTTAGCAAAAGTAAATGTATTGATCTATTTGGTACAACACATGTAAAACGACAAAATGACGCCAGTATACTTCAAACGTCCCAATGCTGAACGCAAAAAATTTATTTTTTTGAAAATCAAAATAAAAACACTTTCGATGAGCGAACTTTGGAACATTCAAACCAAATAAAAGAAAAAGGTCGACACCGCCTGCGACCGAGAAACTCTACGCCAATGACAACCATAACCTTACCTGAAGGGCAATCTGCAGATCGTAGCCAGCACACGAATAAGACGAAAGAATCATAGGAGCCTCGCTGTTGGCGATGCGTCACGGATTCCCAGGAAATGCAAGGCAAGCGCTAATACACCATTTCCAGGGAAACGACGATCAGCGGCGCACCCATCCCAGGAAACGAGCGAAGGAGGGGACGACTGCGGGCCTATATAAGGCGGGCACATTTGATGGAGCAGCAGGAGGACAAACTAATAAGGACCTCGGGGCATACACCCTTCATCACAGGCGGCGATTTGAACTCCAGACATCCCCACTGGAACAACTCTGTCTCTTGCCCAAATGGCACAAAACTGTACCAATGGTACACCGCAAACATGTATGCCCTCAACTTCGAAATAGTCGTGTAGGGGTTTCTCTATCCTATAGGAGAAACAGCCCACAATTCCAACCAATACCTACCCATTTCCCTTTTTAGGTATTTACCAGCGGGACATGTCAAAGGGACGCATAGCTAAACTCATTTTTCTATGCAGATAATGCATAATTGAGTTTAGCTACAATTAACAACATACGGCAACACTATTGCGCTAACCATGGGATTTCCACCGGAAATTCCATTCGTATTGGTTAGCAACAACCAAGCCAAACCAAGCGACGCGGTTACGTCATAGTCCATAGGCTTGGGTATTATTGAACATTCCACAGAATGGAATTATATCCCCAGCCGATGCGGCGTCCTATTGATTTTTCCCAGATCACCCATTCGCTTGGGAACAATGATCTCTTTTTGCTGGTGAATAACCTCAGCTATGTTTGCCCTCTCTCTCGTATTTCTGTCTTGCTATAGTGCGTTGACCTAAGATATTGTCACTGGGTCAGTAGACCAGCCGTATACACGGCATTGACGCACACACACCTAGCCAGATCCACCCTGGGTTATTGTGCTTTCCCTTTTGATTTCTCCATTCTGGCCACGCCCATCAACGTCGAACGAATACACAAGTACGTTTCGACCTGGATGAGTGTGGTGAGTTGGGGAACACACAAGAGAGCATGATTACCATTGGCAGATCATTGTGTTAAAAAGCAGAAATTACAATTTCCATCCCTGATTAGTTCAGTCGCTATTCACCAACCGAGAGCAAAAGGTCGCGTCGCGTCGAACACCAATAGTGAATATCAATGATTATCGATTGATTATCAATTACAATAAAATTCCGCAAAAGAAAAAAAAAACGTATGTTCAATCGGAGCGAATAAACACGGTAACACGAATTGTTAAAAGAATATTAAATAAAGAAAAAAATATAAGTGACATCTAGCAAACAAATTCAGTTAAGTGCTTTCATTTTTTTCTTCCCTTTGCTGTGGACAAGTGTTTGGGGAAGTTAATGGGATACTTGCCGTACGTCGGCATCACCACTTTTACCCCCATAGTCGCACCTACGGTTGGTACACGAGGTAACTCAATTCTGGACATATTTATTGTGTCCAAAGACTTACTTCCACAAATCACTCCTCCTCAAGTTTCAGCGGGTGTATCTGACCACAATGCTGTGACCACATTCATTCGCGGCTATCGAGCATCCCGGGCTCATATCAGATACATACCCGATTATGGGCGGACAAATTGGGACAACTTCAATATTACATTGAACGATAAACTCCACCATTTCTCTCTTCCCACTGACAGGAACCTAACGACGGTTGAGATAAACAACGTTGCAAAACGACTTCACGAGATTCTAGTTGAAACTTCGGAGACTCATGTCCCGAAGTATAAACTTGAAAAGACCTATCAGATTCCCCATGACGATATCACTCTTCGTCTCATCCGGGAGCGTAAAAAGCTCTGCAGAATGAGATATCGTCACCGCTTTATGCAAAGGGAGCCATTATTGCGATCCATTATTCACAATATTGGTACACTGATAAAACAGAGAATCCGAAACAATCGTACCCGACAATTGGAAGACAAACTGAAGGGTATTCAGATGGACCAGAACGTTTATAAAAATGTTAAAAAGATATGTGGCACTTCCCGCATCACTGGGCCAATTATGCACAATGGTTTTGTTGTCAATAACGACACCAATAAAGCAAATATCATCGGAGAGACCTTCGAAAACAATCACAAACTCACTCTCCAAGATGGCGACCCGGAAACTAATGCAATCGTTAGTTCAGAGGTCCACAGTAAGTTGGACGACTTCAACGAGCCAATTGTTGTCTTTAACCCAACTAACAGTGCATACTTCGATGACACACCTGATAATGATCACGGTTTCATCACACCAAATACCCTACAGAGTCTGGTTAAATCTCGACACCCTAAGAAATCACCTGGTATCGACAACATGTCATACCACTCGTTGCGAAGGCTTTCCGCCTTATTCTTTATAAAGCTCTCCGTTCTGTTCAACCATGCTTACAACATGGGGTACTTTCCCCAAGCTTGGAGGCACGCTATTATTTGTCCAATAGCAAAAGTTGGGAAACCAACGTATCACCCCTCAAGCTTTCGCCCTATCTCGCTTCTCACTTGCATCAGCAAAATATATGAAAAATTCATATACGAGAAGCTAAATAACTTTGTCAGTGCCAGGCACCTAATACCTGATTTCCAATTCGGATTTCGAAGAGCGCACAGGACCACTATGGCTCTCAATTTATTTCAAAACCACGTCTGCGTGCGGCTCTTTAATAAGGAGCCCACCGTTGCGGTAAGCCTAGACATTGAAAAAGCTTTTGATACGCCTTGGATCGAAGGTCTCGCTTTTAAACTACTGAATACTGGCCTCAGTAGAACGCTATGTAGCATCATCTACCAGTTCGTTCGAAACAGAACCTTCCAAGTTAGAATGAATGGAAAGCTTTCCCGAACTTTTCACGCCGCTGCGGGCGTACCACAGGGCTCCACTCTAGGCCCCATCTTATTCAATATTTACACCTCCGATATTCCCCGCCCTGTGGACGGGAGAGTAAACCAAATATGCTATGCGGATGACGTCCCGGTGTACACGTCAACCAAAGGCCCTAACCTCGCAACAAATCGACTCAACCGTCACTTGGACGAACTGTATCAGTATTACAGTCGATGGAAAATCCGACTTAATCCATCCAAAGCAGTAGCCATAATTCTGAGTAGTAAACACTCCCAACCTGCTTCTCGATATTCACAGAATATTCGAATAAAAATGGGAGATACTACGATTAGACCACAGGACAAGATGAAATATCTCGGGGTCACTTATACCCCAAAAATTAATTTCATCAAACATGTGACCCACAGTCTCCAAAGGGGCCTCGGTCGGTCTAAGCAACTGCACAACATCTTGAAGTGGAGGAACAAAGTTGACACCAAAGTTAAGCTTCTCTGTTATAAGCAGCTAATCCGATCTGGAATATCGTACGCCTTTCCCGTATGGTCCTGCATATCTTCGGCTCAAATGGAAAGACTTCGGGTTTTCGAAAGGAAACTCCTCAGAAGATGCACCAATCATTCTAGAAGGCCTGACGGTCGTCATTACCTCAACTCTCACCTATACGAAGGCGCCTCCATTACCCCTATCGACGAGTACTTGCTTCAATTAGCATATAAGTACCTCGAAAACATTCAGAACAGCGAGAACCTACTTGTACGGGACTCTTGCGTTCTTGACCCTTCTCTCTCTCGATCTCTTCGGATCAAACCCCCACAATTTCTTCTTCAGTACAAAACTGAAGAAAGCACCTTTCCCAACAACATTCCCCTCTATAATAGAGGATTCCTGGACCCATCCCATAGGGTCTACTATTAACAAACCAAACACACGAACGCACAGTACAAGACGGCACAAACACAAACATACACACCGACCAAAGAGCAGATTATCAGACGCCAGAGACGGGATCTGCGTTTACTACCGCACCCAACACCCACCGGTTTTGTATGATTTCTTTCCCACCATCCCTCTATAAAAGTAGTTAGAGAACACTTGGACTAACACTGTCCACACTATCCTTGCATACCCCCCCTTTTTTCTTCTCTTTTCAGATGCCGCGAGACCGAGCCCAACATCCTCACGGATGTGGGTGATTCTGGTTATCGC
Source organism: Microdon myrmicae (assembly GCA_963931805.1). Classification (NCBI taxonomy): domain Eukaryota; kingdom Metazoa; phylum Arthropoda; class Insecta; order Diptera; family Syrphidae; genus Microdon; species Microdon myrmicae. The sequence continues at coordinate 66,165,603 of OZ007502.1, forward strand.
AAGATGGCCAGAAGTCAGAGACAAGATGAAGGACACATATGTCCTGTCTCGCTAAATTCGGCCTTCTCGCCACAATTTTTTTTTTTTTGAGCAGCAGGAGTCGTCGAAGGAACTCCTAATGAAAACGTCTTGTTCAAGACCGGCAGAATAAAGAGATCAAACAAAATAATAAAATATTCAATTCAGCAAATAAACTATAGGAAATAAGCAAAGTATCATCATCATCATTGGCACTACAACCGGAAACCGGTCCTGGCCTTATTTAGCAAGTCCTGAGGCTTGTTAAATTTTCCATAATGATTTGTTTTTTCCGGGCAAGGTCATTAAGTCTTGCGCCAGAGGCTCTCCGACGGGGAATCGAACCCCGGTCTCCCGCGTGACCGGCGGGTATACTAACCACTATACTATCGAGGAGCAAAGTATTCCCCAGATATTATTGCAACCTGTTTTTTCGCTTCGTTGTTGAAATTTTCCTCGGTCGGTTGGCTTGTCTTCTTCGTTGGTCGCGTAGATTAAGGATTTGTACTGGGCAAGACTCAGACGCCCGCCAATCCAGAGAAGAGTCCGGCTCTGGAGGTACAATCCCTCGAAATAAGGAAATCATCGTTGGCCGGCCAGTGCCGGAAGATACAGTCCACTTAAAAGAGAGACTGAGGCGTCGCTGGAGAGAAGCGCCGTTTGTTCGTTTCAGTCTTTTCGTTTCAGCAACACTCGCTTTAAAAAAAATTAGAAAGTTCGGCATATGTTAACAAGTTGTGTCTGCGACGAAAACTTTACAGTTTCCACTCAAAAGATAGGTCAATGAATGATAAAATCGATCAAGGAATTAGAGGGTTGGTCAGCGTGCCGGAGGTTCGCCCAGGATTCACACACAAAAATATATTAATTTAATTTTGGAACGTACTCACAGTTTTTTCGGCTGTCTGATAGTCTCTCCTATGTGTCCGTGGTTGTAAACCTCTCCAAGCCAAGAGCTTTTGGTTACGATGTAGTCCTTGTTGCTTAAACGCACATTTTTGCACTGAACTCTTTTAGTTGATTAAACGTGATCAAAACGCAAATCAGCTGTGTCATTTGTAAAGAAATATTTATTGTAACAAACACCAGAGTTATAAAAAAAAGGGGAAATTGTCCTTTTACGTTCGTGTAGTGTTATTGTTGTACAGAGATTTCCTCTTATAATGTAAAAGTTGATTGTAAAAAATAAGTAACAAAGCCTGAGATAAAAAGAACGCTTAAACAACATTTATACAGAAAAATAAAAAAGAACATTTAAACAACATTTATACAGAACAAAGTCGTGTGTTTTATTTTCCCTTTTCTATAAATGCACAGTGTGTGGCGGACCTTCAACCGTCGGAACCATTTTCTGTGAACAATTTTCGGCGACGAAATTGTTGTTGGGATGCAGTGAATCCGTGTCATACTGACACACCACTTTAAGCCCCCACAACTGTCTTTCTTCGTAACGTCGTTAAACCGGCGGTAGTCGACACAAAATCTAGTTGCCCATCCCACTTCTGACACCAATTGTAGCTAGCTCAGAATTCGCTGGATTAATTATTTTAATAAATAAGAGCCGTTAAATCGATTTTCTTTATAAACAATTTATTAGTCTGTTAATAACAACCGTTCCTTGATATTTTGCTAATAATTCGGTGACTCTTCTTTCTCTCGAGACTTATCGTTTAATTCCCATCGCTTCTTTACTTATCGCTCCCTAACTGCTTACTCTCTCCCTTGAAAAAAAAAATGGGGAGGCGAGAGGCCGACTTTAGGGGGACAAGGACAAATGTGTCCTTCATATTGTCTCTGGCTTCTGGTCATCTAGCGATAATCAGAATCACCCACATCCGTGAAGATGTTGGACTCGGTCTCAAGATATCTGAAAAGAAAAGGGAAGGACGTATCTAAGGATAGTGTTGACAGGGTAAGTTCAATTGTTCTCTAACTACTTGGAAGGGGGATGGTGGGAAAGACATCGTACAAGACCGGTAGGTCTTGAGTGCGGTTAAACGCAGACCACGTCTTTGGCGTCTGATAATCTGCGCCTTGGTCGGTGTGTATGTGTGTGTGTTTGTGCTGTCTTGCACTGGTCCAGTGATACGAGAAGTGCCACATATCTTTTCAACATTTTTATAAATGTTCTGGTCCATCTGAATACCCTTCAGTTTGTCTTCCAATTGTCGGGTGCGATTGTTTCGGATTCTTTGTTTTATCAGTGTGGCAATATTGTACATAATGGCTCGCAATAATGGCTCCCTTTGCGTAAAGCGGTGACGATATCTCATTCTGAAGGGCTTTTTACGCTCCCGGATGAGACGAAGAGTGAGGTCGTCAAGGGGAATCTGATAAGTTTTTTCAAGTTTGTACTTCGGGACATGAGTCTCAGAAGTTTCAACTAGAATCTCGTGAAGTCGAGTTGCCGCGTTAAATATCTCAACCGTCGTTAAGTTCCTGTCAGTGGGGAGAGAGAGTTGGTGGAGTTTTTCGTTCAATGTAATATTGAAGTTGTCCCAATTTGTCCGCCCATAATCGGGTATGTATCTGACCTGAGCCCGGGATGTTCTATAGCCGCGGATGAACATGGTCACAGCGTTGTGGTCAGATACACACGCCGATACTTGGGGAGGAGTGATTTGGTGACACAATAAAGATGTCCAGGGTGGAGTTGCCTCGGGTACCAACGGTAGGTGCGACTATTTCGAAATTGAGGGCATGACAGTTTTCGGTGTACCATTGGAACAACTTTGTGTTTGGGCAAGAGACGGAGTTGTTCCAGTGGGGATGCCTGGAGTTTATTAATTTGTCGATATCTTCGGGATTAATGGGGCCATTATTGGTTTTATGCGAGTGGTATACAGAGTATGGGGCCCCGCGATAGTATAGTGGTTAGTATACCCGCCTGCCAAGCGGGAGACCGGGGTTCGATTCGCCGTTGGGGAGCCTCTGGCGCAAGACTAATAACCTTGCCCGGATAAAAACAAATCATTATGGAAAATTTAACAAGCCTCAGAACTTGCTAAATAAGGCCACGACTGGCTCCCGGTTGTAGTGCCGATCATGATGATGATGATACAGATTATATGTTCACTCTACCATTAGTTTGGGAAAGTGGGGCGGTGACATGGATGCAACCTAGTTTCGGTTACAAGAATACTCTCTTCCTTGATCGGCGTGCGACGTATTTATACCGTTTTTCCTCATTCTGATTCAGCGTTTCGTTTCCGTCCGTTCTATAGCTTCCAATTTTTACTACTCATAGTCTCCGGTTTTCCAGTACTTTCTAGAATATCCTAGTACTGTGTTTTGGAGACCTGCCAGATATCACAGCTGATTGTCATATGCGTCACAATATTCACCAGGCACACATGCGCATTCGTTCACACTTAAACGTGCTACTCTTTTTGTCTTCACTCACTCGCGTACTCGATACACCATTTGTTTTTCTTTTGTTTTTCTTTTACGTCCGTACACTTGGGTCCGATGCTGACGGCGTTTACACTGTGACTGAATCCACATATCTTCTTTAGATGGAAGTGAACACTTTTTTGACTGATTTTCAATATTTCTGAAGACTCTTGTGCCGTGGGTATAACTTAATCAACGCCACTATTTTGTCGTCACCAACCTAGGGCCTATCCCATCTAGGAGCATCCTTGATATCGAAATTACCTGCGCGGAATTTCATCAACTAGTTTTGGCACTGACGCTCTTGTAGAGCATCGGCATCGTATACCTAAGCAATTGTTCATAAGCTTGACACGATTTATATATCGTGAAACTTTTGATAATCCACGCATATAGAATGACCTTAGTTCTATCAAAACTGCTTTACTCAACCCAATATATAAATGACATTAACCAATACAGGAAACGGATTGGTCCTCGTTATAAATATAACACATATGAAAATCTGTTTAAATAAAAACTCTTCAATCAGGAGAAACTCTTGGATCATAACGCAGACAGAAAAACAGCGCCAAGAATCGGAAAAATCAGAAATGCCTTGAGTCGAAGTTTTACTCACACAGACAGCAAAAGAAATTGAAGACCACTTTTGGTACACCCTGTATAAATACCATTTTAACATCAACAACAATTTTTTACATTAATATATATATCAATCATAAAATTGCTTTTTCGCAACTGTTAACAGATTCGATGATAAAGAATATTGCTCCTGCAATACGAGGGTTGCCTCTTATGTTTCGGGATTTGGCAACCCTAGTGTTGCAATCCGGCTATTGACAGCTCTGTCGTAAAGTTGGACATTTTTGAGGTTATGCGCACTCAGAACGTTTTGACATACGAGCGCTATTTGTGTTGTTTACAGTAACTTAAAAGATTCATCTCGGCCCAAAAATGGAATTAAATCGTCAACATTTTCGTGCGATTATTTTTTACAATTTTCGGCGTGGATTAACTCAGCAACAGTGCATGGATGAACTTAATTCAATTTTTGGCGATGAAGCTCCATCAAGGACCAGTGTTTATCGATGGTATGGTGAATTCAATCGTGGTCGTAGTTCACTCCAACATGAATTTCGTGAAGGTCGTCCAAAATCAGTTGTTGTTCCGAAAACCATTGATGCTGTGCGCGAACTGATATTGGAAGATCGTCATGTGACCTATCGCGAGATTGAGACAACCTTAGGCGTTAGTGGGACCAGCATACATTCAATATTGCATAAACATTTGACTGTCAAAAAAATTTGTTCGCGTTGGATCCCACACAATTTGTCAATCGCCCAAAAAAAGGCTCGTGCCAATTGGTCGAAAGAAATGCTCAAAAAATAGGTTCGCGGTGCTTCGAAACACGTCTATGACATCGTGACAGGTGATGAATCGTGGATTTACGCATATGAGCCCGAAAGTAAACAGCAGTCGACTGTCTGGGTGTTTCAAGATGAGCCAAATCCAACAAAAGTTGTTCGCGCACGAAGCACTTCCAAGCAAATGGTCGCCTGTTTTTTTCGGAAAAACTGGACATGTCGCAACCGTACCACTAGAACAACGCAGAACAGTCGATTCTGAGTGGTACACAACCATTTGTTTGCCAGTTGTCTTCCAAGAAATCTGGAAAACCAACCGCCGAAGACGGATCACTCTTCACCACGACAATGCGAGCTCTCACACATCGGCTGCGACAACTGCATTTTTGAGCACCGAAAACATCGATTTGATGGGTCATCCGCCGTATAGTCCTGACTTGGCACCGAATGACTTCTTTTTATTCCCGTACGTAAAAAACAAACTGAAAGGTCAACGTTTTTCGACACCTGAAGAAGCGGTTGCTGCATTCAGAATGCATGTGTTGGAGATACCTCAATCAGAGTGGCAAACGTGCTTCGACAATTGGTTCAAACGCATGCAAAAGTGTATAGATCTTCATGGGGAATATTTTGAAAAGCAATAAAGTGATTTTCGATGATCAATATTTATTTTTGTTCTCTAATCCCGAAATATAAAAGGCAGCCCTCGTATTATCGGTTGATGCCCCTTTTCCTCGGGTTTACAAGCGACATAAGCGTTTTTTTTTATTATTTCATTTGAAAACGGGAACAAATCGTTTTAACAAAATTTGATTAATATTCTAGACTGTTGACTATATAGCTCCAAGAAATCAGTTAACTAGTGAATCACAGTAAAGACCAACACGTTTATGGCCTAAGGGCTTCAGTTGGGATGTGAAATATTTTACGATTATCCAGACATCCAATTCACTTCTGAAATGTGAGCACATGTAAATTATTCTGTCAGCCAAGGACTGTGCAAACCTGCTCCAGGGCGAATACTTAACTTTCTTTATTATATGGACATGCGTATTTTCGAAATACGTGACAAGTATAAAACTGAATTAGATTGGATTTTTTCTAGAGTTTCCTGCAGTATTTGCAACTCTGGATTTGAAGATATGTAGTGATTTAAGGTATTTGCCAGAGTAGGCAGGTATTACCTGAGCAAACTTCGTTATCTCCTAGCGATTATGTGTTCCCCTTAGGCTTTCTATAATATACAACATTTTTGTTATACAAATTTTATGCGTGGAATTATTTTCTTAATTAGGAAGGCGATGCCTTGTTCTTGAATAAAGTTGAAGTTTGTCGTAGTAAAAATGTAAAATAAAGTGAATATTTTTTTTTTTAAATTGAATACATTTTAGGTTGGCAATAAGTTTATAACTTACCGACGATGGCACACGCACAGATAAGATTGCCTGTTGATTTGTGTTTCTTGAACCCATTCGGAAAGTCCCGTTACACGATCATGCGACCAGTTGGTAAGGGTAGCATTCGGCTGTCACTATAGCGCAGTAAACTTCCAAATACGACCGTATACATTGATAATGTGGTATATGATCGATAAGGACGAAGATGATGTGGAACAGCTCCGAAAATAGGGAAGATTCATGTTGGTTTTTTGAACGTGCAACTGTACAGCTGTTCTACGTTTGTTGGATACTGGTTCGTTTTCTTTTTTTGCGACGAAAGTGAGTATCTAGGGTGTCGGCTGTAGCTAAGGAGGAGACAAATCGAATTTCGCTTGTGTTTCGTAGGAGTTTTGAGTGTCATGACGTGTGCTGAGTTGATAACCGTGTGTGCACAAGCGAGAGCAATTTATAAAGACTTTGCTGGATATGTTAGAGTATAGGTCATTCCTGAAGATGGGGCTGCTGAATTGTTGGAGGCGTCGCCTGGATTGGAATGTTAAGTCAACTTTCAGCAGGGAGCAACAATGACCCTAGACACAACACTTTTACTTATTCGCATTTTGCCGCTGTTCTTATGGTAAGTTTGTAGCGTTCTACGAACGCACAATTTCACCCAAGTAAGGTTCCTACCCTTCAAGGAACATACTTATCTTATCATTACACGTGCCCACAGACAAGTGTACCAAAGCTCCTAAGCATACCTGAAACCCAGGTAAAAGCATCCATTCATCTTATCCTCAAAGATTGAAATGTGCCACATTCCAGCACTGCACAATCTGAAATCCTGAACATCTACACGACGTTACAAGGAATCGCTATCGTCGGTAAATTATCTGACCAACGGATGCACGTGCGTGTGGTCTGCCACAAAGACCATCAAATTCATCGGCAAACAAAGAAACGGCAACTTCATGCAATAAAGCATATCGCCCATCCGCTGCCAAATCGTAAACAACCGTAATTATCTCAACAAAATAATTCGGAATATTTACGAGAGTAAAGCCAACAAAGGAAATACTCCAGTCCCACGATTCTTTTGTAGAATTTCACACCCTAAGAAGGCTCTAATGGATTTCGGTGTGTTTACAAAGGCAAATAAACCCACGGACTATACGTCCTAACAATCATCTCCGTGCTGTGCGCCAGATGTGCTGCGCAAACAGAAAGCCGTTGAGATGAAATGCTATCACCCCCACCGATGGTGATGATGATGTATGTGTTGATCCTTTTCAGGCATCCAAATTACCCCTGGGAATAAATAACATGCTGCTAATAGAGTTGTCGGGAATTCTGTTAGCAGATCAAATAGGGAAATTTTTCCGTACAGATACAGATACCAGTTTTGAATCTGGATATCTGTGTGGGCAGACAGACAGTCTAATTTTGATCGTCGGCGAGACGACTGGCTATATCGAACAGCCATATCGCGGCATCCATTTTGAGCATCCAAGGAGGCTAATGGTGATCGTCAACGCGACAAGAGTGGACTTAGAGAATATATCGAGTTTCGTCCCAGAGAACTCCGTCGAGGAGTGGATTTAACGGTGTCTATTTTGGCGTGCGTCTACTTTAACGTGTGTCTATTTTAACGTGTGTCTATTTTAACGTGTGTCTATTTTAACGTGTGCCTATTTTGATCTGTACTCAATTAAATAAAAGTAAAGGAAAAAATAATTGTGCAACTAAAAGACGAACATTCCAACAATAAAATAAAAAACCACTGAATAAGAACAAGGAATCCCAGTGTTTTAATCGTCGCTATCATTCGCTCTGTTTTCGTTTTGTTTTTCTGCGAACAGTGTTCGGCGGAACACTGCATCATCGATTATAGGCCAACGACAAATCCGCCAAAAGTTTTCCATCGCCAATTTATAGGTTCCGCCCAACGGATAATGGTTTGTCTGATAATGTGTACATGGGTACATCTATGCCTTATCTTCTCCCCTTTTTCCATTCGTACAGTGATTTGTCGTTTAAGGGTACACTAGTGGGGTTTGAGGTGTAAAAGGATTGATCGTCTGACAAGATCCATGGGAGATGGGGGAGATTGAAATCGCCAATAACAACGATATCGTCAAGCGAAGTACTTAACTCGGTTAGGTGATCAACTGCTGCTATTGGCAGTTCATATGACACGATAGACTGCGAAGGAGGTATATAGAAACATATAATGTATAACGACTTTGGGCCTTGGTCAATTTTTATTGCGACATAGTCAAGATTGGAAGAAGAAGATATGGCAATAAGAGATGACACGAGCTTATTTTGGATGGCAAGCACCACACCACGGCAAGGTGAATACACACATACCACCGTCATCACGAAAAACGGTAAAGGTGGAGGGGAATAGTTCTTGACCTTGAATACTGGGGATAAAGTTGGTTTCGGTTAGTGCATATATATCGAAAGGAAGGGTATGAACATTTTGCAGAATCGATTGGGTTTTAGAGTGGAGACCTTTGCCATTTTGATAGTAGCTAGTTAAGGGGGGAGTGTGAGGGTGAGGAGGTATGGGCACCAATCACGGGCACAACTTCACTGCCTTCCCAACTCTTGTTCAACTGAAGAAGCAGTCACCAAGCAAAAAAAACACTCTGTTCCTATTTGTAAATCGTTTTTATTGTTCGAACTGGATTCATTCGATGTTAACTTATTTTATTTATTGAATTGTTTCATCATTTTTAACCTAAACATTTTCTTAATACGTGAGGGTCGAGTCCCATTGTTAAGTTACATGTTAATTTAGATTTGTATAGGTAACCTTCTGTTTGTTTTATATTTGTCTTATTTAATTTGACACTACCAAGTTGTCGGTAATTACTGTCGTTAAAATTTTACACAGTCGGTTGGTTTACTTAATTTAGCACCAGCACATCGACACCCGTTTTGACTACACCTTGATATTTAAATGTTCCACTTGGGGCACGCTTGATAACGATCGATGAGGAGTTAACGATTTAGTGGGGGAGGGGGAAAATCCGGCACTAGTGTAGTATGATAATTTGTTAAAAGCCAGTGTGTAATATTATAGTACGTGCTTTGCACTTCCGCTGTGGGGATTTAGTGTGAAAATGTTAGATTTCTTTTTTTTTTACCTCGCTATTCATCTCGACGTCCCGATGCCGAGCCACGGCTCCAACCGGTTCAGAGGGCTCTTGCTTTTGCTGTAGAGGGATCCTTATGTGCCGTCCTTTATTTCCGAAATGTGTTCTAGTTTCCCCTTTGTTGAATCTGCAACACCATTTGCAACACAATCTCGTAAACACTGAGTTGTATATCCACTAAGATCGCCCAATAGGTAACACAACGTTAAATGTCTTCTAGGTCAAATCCAGCAATGTAGTTTGTAGATTATCCAGTGTCGGCTCCTCTGGATGTTCTCCCGATGCGGCACTGATTAGTTACTTTTAGCTTGCCGAACAACCGCTGTTAAGTGAATTTGTGCTTATTACACCCAGAAAGCAACGACTGAGGCCACACAATTTCACAGGAAAGAACCGCAATCACTTTAACGTCAACGTTTGCCTTTCTGCAATTTTTCTTCGATGGAAAAAAAAAACTACTTTTCACTTTTTTTTCGTTTTAATTTCCTTCTCTCTTTACATTTTTTTTTGTTCTGTTTCTTTACAACAAAGGATTAACACACACCGGACAATTTCTTTTTGCCTCTGCCTTTTTTTCCTTGCTACAGTTAACAACGTTTTCCTATCTTTTTCCAAAAAACCCGTCGACAACGGAACGTCAACAAAAAACCCGTACATCAACAAAAAACATTAACCCTTTCTCTCTTTCGCTCCCCATTCACGTCCACTTCGAAAACCGAATTCGAACTCGAAGAACTGCACGATCCACACCCGAATCGGGGCGTGTTCGAAAACTCACTTCTGGATCGTGCAATTCCTCCACCACCTTACCATCATACCACCTTAAAACAAATTATATTAAAATTACAAAATGATTAATTGATGGGGTGGCGGACGCACGTAACACTAGCTTAGGGACTCGAAACGACTCGCCGGTGACTACGCGCACTTCGGAGAATGGTTATTGACCATACTGACCGGCCCCGGTGGCGGTTAAAGCTCGACTCACTAATGGGTAATAAAAAGGGGGATGCGCACTCGATGGCGGTTGGACAACGACTGACTAATGAATGGAAAAAATGCATTCATCGCGTCGTGGCGGTTGAGTCATAGCTGATATAAACTCGCCGCCACTTACGAGGAATTTCGAGAAGAGTTGCTATGCTTGCATAGGAATTCATTTTCAGCGAATCCTCGCCGTATAAGCGGAGTTGGATTTGTTGGTTGTGTATATCGGGAAATTGGCATAGCCAAGTATGATCAAGGGTTTTGATCGTTGTGGTTGATGCGTGGAAAATTAGCTGTCGCTTGGTTGGATGATTTAGAATATATTCTGTTGAATTGTATTCTGTTAGGAGTTTTGGAGTGTGTTTATTGCAAAGTTAGGAATGTATGCTATTGCGGATTTTGCATGGGGAGTTAGGTTAAGGTGACGCGCTGTTAGCGGTCAAGGTTGGTTAGAATTGTGGGTTGGTTCTCCGTGTGATATAGAGAACCCCCACAAGAGCATTCAGAGTCTTGGTGGAGGAGGGGGGGGGGGTTGATTAGCGTAAAAAAGACTAGCCCTTTTTGGAAGAGGTCATTTTCTTGGGAATATATGGACGAAAGGCCGAGAGATCTTTCGACACTATTTGTGGGAGCATATTGAAATTTGTATGGAATTTCATAAACAGGTTGCGAAGGCTAGGGAAGTCGGTAGGTAGGCGTTCCTGTAAGTTTGCTGTAACTAAACAAATACGTTTTTTTTTTTTTTTTTTTGATTGACGTAATCCAATTTCTGCCCAAGTTAGTTGAAATAAAACACCCAACAGGGCCAACAATAATCCAACAAATCAAACCAACTTGCAAAAGAAACAAAGACGTCACGTGAGTAATTCGAGCAAAGGAGGGGTGGGGAATGGTAACATATTCTCTAGCAACACCTTTAGGACTAGTTTAGTTGGGTAGCGATTATAAAATCCTATTTTCGCCCTCGCCGAAAACCTTTGTTCAACGTTTCGTTATTCATTGCGATGTTTTTCCAGGACTCGCATTTGACAACGTAACGACCAAAATCTTATTACCCATGTAACGCCAGCTGGTACCAGTTTTGCTGCAACTCATCCTGAATATATTATTTCAGCGACAAACAGATGTAACATCAACAACTGATTTCATGAAATTGGTTGATTCCTGATTTACATTTACTTAAACATTTTATAAAGCCGAAATGCGAATAACGTTCCACCTATTCCCCTTATGCGATTTAATAATATGTCTATTTCACTTACAAGCCCCCTCATCTTCATTGCACAAGCCTCATCTTCTGTAAATTTACAACGAAGTTATGGAATGTAATTTGTGTAGCCGAAATTAGATCGACATGACGTTCAGTGCTCCATGTGCAGTCGTTAACTTGTAGTGTCATTATTGTGTTATCTTTTCCAGTTTAAATTATTGGTTTATCCAACGTATACGCAACTTGAGTATTTCTCCGTCTAACTGCGGTACACATTTGCCGACGTTGGTGGGAGCCTTGTTCTCCATAATATATGTAAAAGTAATTTACCTCATTTTGGTTATACACATGGAAGAAACGAATAGATAGATTAGCATAACGTTTTTGTACTTGTGTGTTTCATGATTTAATTTAGATCAAACCTTGCCTTTTTCAATCACAAAACTTACGATATGGAATGTATGTGAATGAAAATATTAGAGAAATGCAATTTAGAGGCAATTGGGGGACTGTATAACTTTGTTGGAATCAAACTCCGGATAGAGTAAATGTAAAACGGAAATAATGTTTGTTGGATAATTCAATTTACTTTTATTGTTCTACCTTAGTTATTGTTATTCAATTTACCTTTATATCTGTATCTAAATGAGCCTAATTGCTTCCACTGACTGTTTATATGTTTTCTCCTTGCCGGCGTGTAACCCTCGATCCTGTCGAATCTGTCTCTGGTATCTTATATCTCGTACTGGATCTTTGTGTTTTGAATCTTATATCCGTGATCGTTTCGGCGCCCAGTTGCTGCACTTCCTTTTAATTGTTTCCTTATATCTGGTGCGCAGACTTGGCGACTTTTAGACCGATTTAAATAGACTCTGTGAATTACATAACGTTCCACAATGAACAAAGTCAAATCATGTATGCGTTTATTTCATGTTAAATCTGTTCTTTTTTTTTCTTTTATTCTTAACCACCTCTTCCTCAGGTTATGTCCATCCATCACCCCCTAAACCTCTTTGCTTTTTCCCGGTAATCCATCTGTACTTTTTTATCTACCGACCTTTTCATCATATTGCAGATCAAGAGCAGTACTGTTGTACTGTTCTCTTGATTTCGCCCCAGTATTTCTTATGTCACAACTAAATGTAATCGATATTGAGCTCAGAGGTTGTGACACAAGCTAACACGTCGGGTGTAGAGTGTGGAAAGTTGTTTCAAAAAGTATAGTCTCATCACCACTAGTTGCAACCTGCAATATTCTCCCCGGCCGAGAACGGAGTTCTCAATATTCCATTCTGAAATGGCATGTATTGTGTGGGCCCGGAGAGTGGGAGTTCTGTGTTGGGTAAGCCCTATGCATCGAACTGCTAATTATAGGGACGCGTCGGTTATTACTGCCTGAGTTACTGATGTGTAGCGTGTTAGTGAGAAGTGTTAAGGGGTGGGGTGGTGTGGTGTGGTGTTATAGCGTTTGAAGCAATAGTGAAGAAGAACGTGTGATTCGAACTGACGCTATGACAATTTGAATTATCAAAACTTGTACCTAGGCTACTGGCCGATTTTAGAATTTGATTTTTAAACTCGACTATACTCCACTGATGTGAATTGTTATGTTATCGCTAAGGTATACGGTTCTGATGAATTTTCTTATTCGATTTTTCATTCGGTGTGCTTCACTATTTTGGTTGTGAATTGTGTGTGTATCTGTTAGAGACGCCACACCACTCCCTCCGCAGTAACTTCGTTACGATCAGATTCGTATGCGAACGACGGACGAACGAGAGAAGGTCGGAGGCTGTGCTTTATGCGGAAGTCGTGACCGTGTGTGAAGTTCTGTTTACTATGGGAAAGTGTATGATGTGTGTACAGATCACGTCGGGGCCACCAATTATAGCGTTTGAAATAATAGTGAAGAAGAACGTGTGATTCGAACTGACGCTATGACAGTTTGAATCACCAAAAATTGTACCTAAGCATTACCCATCAGGCTACTGGCCGATTTTAGAATTTGTTTTTTAAACTCGACTATACTCCACTGATGTGAATTGTTATGTTATCGCTAAGGTATACGGCTCTGATATGATGATCTTATTCGATTTTTCGTTCGGTGCTCTTCACTATTTTGCTTGTGAATTGTGTGTGTATCTGTTAGAGTCGCCACGGTGTGGTGTGGTCTGGAACTGCAGGATCGGATAAGGACGTCATGAAGACGATAAGGTTGCATCGACTGGAAATGTAGGTAACGATATCGACGATAAGGAATCGGCTGATGCGAGGTTTGTGACTTGCGGGTAATTCTTCTTCCCTTTCCGAGGCTACTATTATTCGATGCAGAAGCCTCGTGTTGTTTCAGATAGAGTTGCTTTATTTAGTTGTTCACTGTGGCTAGTGTTGGGTAATAACAATGTGGGGAATGATGTCGAAACAGTGGCGGTCGGTGCCACTGTGCCTTTGTCCATCTATCTGACGAGGGAGGTTGCAGAACGAATACCACGTGTCGTACTAGCACTACTGCTACCTGGGCTGATGCGAGTAGGCATACGTGTCGATAAATTACTCATGGACCGTGTGGGTTTAAATGTCGATTATCATTCATTTAGAGGACTGTGGGGATTGGGAGTATATTGTGCCAGACACGGGCACTCGGTTCACTCTTATCCCCATCCGGCTGTCACTAAGGTTCCAAAGATATTCCGCCAAACACTGAAAGAAAACTGTTGACCTGGAAAGACATCACCCGAACAAATAAAACACGGAAGCACGTTGTTCGACGCTAGTTCTTCATTTAAACATTTATTTATTAACATGTACGTTGAAATGATGCAGCGAGAAAAATCTGAATTAAGATTAATTTATGAAATCACACGTTTCTGGTTGATGCGCACTGTTTTTATGTTTAAAAGAACAAAAGATGCAGCGGAAAAAAATCCACTTCATCGTTTACTTTATCCGCGACCCGTGTACTTCCAATAACGGGATTTAAATTAAATCACTTAAATTAAAACGCGCTTTCCCGACACGACTTCGGATATATGCGTCCCCGTGGCGCCACGGGGAGCAGGAGATAGCACGACCGTGGTGGTCGGCGGATGTAATTGGACTCAGCGATAAACGGCTCGTGCAGAGCCGACTCGCTAATGGGGTGAGTTTTCCCGAGAGAGAAAGTGTTCCTCTCTACTAAGGATACGTTTTACCTACCACAAGAGACACGTAAAGTCTCTCTTTGTGGAACAGAAAACGAGATCTCGTAATGGAGATCATGGTAGTATGTGTGCATGTGTGCATGTGTGATCATGAGAATCATAATATTCAACACATTTATTGTTTTTCAAAATATTCCCCATGAAGATCTATACACTTTTGCATCCGTTTGAACCAATTGTCGAAGCACTTTTGCCACTCTGATTGAGGTATCTCCAACACATGCATTCTGAATGCAGCAACCGCTTCTTCAGGTGTCGAAAAACATTGACCTCTCAGTTTGTTTTTTACGTACGGGAATAAAAAGAAGTCATTCGGTGCCAAGTCAGGACTATACGGCGGATGACCCATCAAATCGATGTTTTGGGTGCTCAAAAAAGCAGTTGTCGCAGCCGATGTGTGAGAGCTCGCATTGTCGTGGTGAAGAGTGATCCGTCTTCGGCGGTTGGTTTTCCTGATTTCTTGGAAGACAACTGGCAAACAAATGGTTGTGTACCACTCAGAATTGACTGTTCTGCGTTGTTCTAGTGGTACGGTTGCGACATGTCCAGTTTTTCCGAAATAACAGGCGACCATTTGCTTGGAAGTGCTTCGTGCGCGAACAACTTTTGTTGGATTTGGCTCATCTTGAAACACCCAGACAGTCGACTGCTGTTTACTTTCGGGCTCATACGCGTAAATCTACGATTCATCACCTGTCACGATGTCATAGGCGTGTTTCGAAGCACCGCGACCGTATTTTTTGAGCATTTCTTTCGACCAATTGACACGAGCCTTTTTTTGGGCGATTGACAAATTGTGTGGGATCCAACGCGAACAAATTTTTTTGACAGTCAAATGTTTATGCAATATTGAATGTATGCTGGTCCCACTAACGCCTAATGTTGTCTCAATCTCAGGATAGGCCACATGACGATTGTTGGGTCCTGAGGCGGCGGCGTCGTTGACGTGCTTTGCCTCTTTATAGGGAATCCCCCGATGTTTCTATCTCCTGACGGAAGTCCTTTTCATAGTCGACATTGAAGATTTTGTAAATGTATGAGGGTAGGCGAATCATCGTGATTGTGCAATTTAATCAGTTCTTATTGCCGGCCAATGCGTTTTTCGAACGGCTCATACGTCCAGTCAGCTCCTTTTAAATAAGTAACTTCCTTACGCAGATCCTGCGAGCGCCTCAGGTGACTTTCGGTAGTTGAGCCTTGTATCCACGTTCAGGAGAAAAGGGGGATTATCCAGATACACCACTGTAGTTATCGTGAAAACCTCGAGGCCAAATTAACTCGAGGAACGGTGAACGAATCCGGAGATCCGGAGACACCAAAGACAAGAAAACAATTTTTGCCTCGCTATGAACTCTTTATTTTTTTTGTGATGTGGTTCTATGTCACGTACGGCCAGGGGTTCGGCCTTTGAAATTCAACTAATGATCGACTTATATTTTGTTGGCCATAGGTTCGGCCTCGGAACTTTAACTGATCACGAAATTGAAATTCACTCCCCTTTTATAGATTTTTTAGTTGAGAATTGTCAACTATTTTATGGTCAAAATTCCCAGAAACACACATAAGAGTTTGCCTTTCAATTTGAGTTGTGTTCTGGGAATTTGTTAGAGGCTTTAGTTGGATGGGTTCTAGGAAGGGAAATCATGAAATGCGTTTTGAATTTAGCATTTCATGATTTTTTAGGAATTGAGTCAATGTACGATGAATTAACTTTTGGTTAAATTCGTTGTACATGTGACTCAATATGGGATTTGAAATGAAGCAATGGAAAATTTGGGATTTGGGTTTTTTATGTGGAATTGAATCAATGAGTGATAAATTAACTTTGGGTTAATTTATTGCTCATATGATTCAATATGAAATTAGGAAATTTAGGAATTGATAATATTGGGGATTTGGATAGGGGTAGCGATTTAGGATCGCTACATCCCTCCCCCCTTTAGAAAAGAAAATTAATCTAGAAGAGATTAATTTTCTAGAATGGGTGGAAAGCAAAGGGTGGTGGCATTTCAACTTCGCGATAGTTTACATTTGTTTTAATTTAATTTTACATTTTTTGAGTTACTTGGTTGTATTTATCAACATGGTTTAAGTATATTTTAAGAATGGGCATATGTGTTATAAAGGTAAGTAGGTGGATTTTAAATTAGTAAAGGTTTTGGTTTAATTTGTGTTTTACAATGTTGTTTTTCTAACGTAGGCTTAAGGGTATAAGATGTTGATATTTATAATTTTTTGATTTGGACGTAATGCTAGATTAGTAACTTAATAGGTAAATGTGTATTTTACAATATGTTTTATTATTTTTCAGTAAGTTTAAAAGTAGGTGCATATAATTGTAAGGTTTGTTAATGTTAAATAGTTAAGATTAATAATTAGTGTTAATATAAAAGTTGGTGACAATAATGGGCTAAATTATTTTGGATTTGCCAATAATTTTGTTCAGATACTTTCTTCTTTTTACAATTTAGTTTATAAACTGTCTTCCTCATTGAGGGTTAATGTTTGTTTTGTTTGTTCTTTGGTTTTTTCTTAATATTCATATTTTTCGTACTTTTAAGTTAGGTTTCAGTTAGGGTTTACATACATTTTTGAAATAGTTGCAATTTTGTTTGTTATTTATAAATTGTCTTCCTCTTGAGGGTTAATGTGTCTTTTGTTTTGTTTATATGTTACATTTGTTTTAATATTCTTTTGTATAATATTTATTAGTTTTTATATATTTTTTGACAATTTTTATGTCGTCTGTTATTTCTGTCCATATTGTGTATTTAGGAATGTTTTTAAGTGATGGACTGTGATACACCTTGGGGATAGCATACGTCTAGGGTTAGTAGTGGGAGGGAATTTGGAACTAGGGTGAAGAATCAGAACTAATTGGTCTTGGAATATGGTTTCAGTTTCCTATTGTTTATCTTTACTGATTTTTGGCCAATTTTGATTGTCGTGTTGTTCGGCCCAGTTACTCCTGTAATGAGGAAAGGGCCCTTCCAGATGGGTGTTTCTTTGCCCTTGTGGGTTTTGTGCCTTACCAATACCATCTTTCCCACTTGAAACAATCGCGGTTTTGTTTCAATTCCGTGGCATGCGGTTGCCTTTGAAGAACGGCATTCTTCGCATTGCTTTCTATATTTCCGAATGTCGGAGAGCATGGACGGCCACCAGTATCTTTGTCGTATTTTGTTGTACGACTTGGTGATGCTCAGATATTCGCCGGAGGGGGAATTATGATAAACCCTGAGTATTTCCGCGATCTCATTGAGGTTTATTATTTTTTCAGGCGTTGTAGGCATTTGCAATAAATTATTATTTTGAGAGGAGTTAGGGAATGGGTTTTTTGGATTAGCTGGCGGAGTATCAGTTATTTGGTTTGTACCCTTGATATTACCACTTAGCCCCTTGGGGTTTCTTTTTAACCTGAGAATTTTGCGCTTACCTTGGGCTTGCTCCTGTTTTCCTTTGGCGTATTTGTTTTCAGGTGCCTTTTTCTCGAAGTGTGCGAATTTTATTGGCACGCTAAATACGCTAGGGTTTCTTTTCGTGCGAGGAAAAGTGACGCGTTGTTTGGGGCCCTCCACGTTGCAATTCCTTGACAGGAAGTCATTTCCCAGTAGACCGTCTTCTGGAAGATCGGGCATATTGCACACTACTTGGAATGTGCATGGGAGTTTGGGCTTACCTTTTAATTGGAAGTTGACCTTGCAGGTTCCCAAGGTCCTAATGCTTCCAAATGGCGTCTCTAAGGTGCAGGCTTCTTGCCGATTTATTTTGCAGTCTGTTTTGCTAAGGCAATTTTGGCTGATCAGACTGATTTCAGCGCCGGTGTCCACTACTAGCGTTGTGTTCTTGTTAACACCTACATCTATAGGTAGTTGGACAGTTGGGGCGCTGGTTAACGGCGCGCGTGGGGTCCTGATGTGGTAGCTCCTTTTTGCCACCGAGGATTTTGACCTTCTTTGTTTGGAAGTAGAGGATTTCTCTGCAGGTTGATATTGAACTTGCGACTCCCATTTCAGCTTTTGCTGACAGGACCCCAGATTGTGACCATGTTGGCCACAGAAGTCGCAAGTCTGCCTTACGTGCAGAACTCTTTTTACTTCCCTTAATTGCCGGCAATCACGGATATCGTGATTTAATTGCTGGCAGTGTGTGCAAAAGGGTGTGTTCTTCCTTTTCACACAATCCTCATAGGCATGCCCCCTTTTGTTGCAGTAGCTGCAGGTTATCCTGCTGAGAGAGTTTGCATGTGTCAGGGGTATGCGGAGGGGGTCTGCTTCCATTATTCCTTTGGTTTCCCGGTATGGTTGGTCAGCTGGCGGCATTTGCGTCTCTAAGTGTGGAATCCCCTGTGCTATTAGTTGTATGTGTGGTATTGTTTCCACATCTGGGGTATTGGACATTATTTGTGCCATAGACTGATCCATTTGGGTATCTAAAATCGGTTTATAGGGAACTGGAGGTGCTATTGATGAATAAGATGGAGGAGAATTAAGTGGAACCTGCGCACAGATTAACGGCGGCTGAGGTTGTTGGATTTGTTCCAACTCCAATGTTTTTTCCATTAACGTTTCCATCGGTGCGTCGCCCATTAATATTAAAAATTGCCGATGGTACGGATTTATCAATCCCTTCATGTAGATGCTTTTAGCGAAGTCATCTAGTTGTGTTTTTACTGCCTCGGACAGTATGGGACCGTATTTTAATTCCGCGGCGTTCCTACATTTTGTTAATGACTTCTTCAGTCGTAACTGAAATAGGATAAGTGCTTCTGCCGGGTTTTGTCGAATAGCTAAAAGCTTATTTACCAGATCCTGATAGTTTTCTGTTGGTAAATAAACTTTTCTTAACAAATCCTCGGCTTCCTGAAAGGTTGCGAACGGGGTGGACGCGAAGAGGGCAGAAGCTTCTCCCCTCAGTCTAGTGGGGAATATCTGTAGAAAAGCCTCGTGTTCTTCGGTCCTGAGGCAGTTTAAGACCCTCTTGCAGCAATCCAAGAATGTTTCCAGCTCTGTACCTATATGCGGATTTAATTCCCCGGAGAAGATGGGTATTAGCTGTGCTGACAGCTTCGCGACCTTTGTGTAATTTATGGCCATATTTTAAGAAAACCGACTTGATTTAAGTTAAAATGGAAGTTGAAATACAGTCTACAGATCCGGAAATTGGGTTAGTGTAGTTGCAGAAGGATAGGGGAATAACAAGGGAATGTTTTGGAACAAGGACAAGCGCTATTCCAAAGATGTTTTAAAATAAAAATGTTAAAGTGGAAGTACTTCCCAAAGATTGAAAATCACACAATATGCACAAATATAGACAGGTCCGATTTTTAAGGACTGGTTTGTTTGAATTTTAAAATAATATTTTTGGGGCGAGCTTAGATTATAGATTATAAAAAGGTATCTTTATGAAATTATTAATAAAAAGGAAATAGAGGTTAACTGTTTTTGTTTAAAAAGGAATTCACTTAAATAATGTCCTAACTAAGTTATTAAGAGAAAAAACAAAAATGCTCACTTATTTTAGCTGCTCTCTGTTGTTCTGCTTCTGTTGCCGCTGTAGTCCATTGGCTGCTTTGTTGGAACTGCTACTCGGTGGAGCTGCTGCGTAGCGGTTGTTGTTTGGCTATTTTGTTGTTTGATGTTTTTTTTTTGTGTGTGGGAGTTTCCTTTTTGTTGGTTTATGAATCGTACTTCCAGGGCCAGACTCAGCCTCGGATGGAAGGGGAAGGGTGTCTTGCCCAGTACGTTCGTTCAAGGTTATTGTTTTTTTGTTTATTTTCCTGGATTTTCTCGTTTATTATATATATATATATGTTTTATATGTAATTTTACTTAATGAATTAAAATCATTAAAGCGAACGTTCGTTTTGTCGCTAGTTTTTTTTTCTTCTTTTTCCTCCTTCTGGAATGCTGAATCTAACTTTCTCCTTGTTAGCTGAGATATGAATCCTGCTGCTATTATATCGTTGTTTTGGAAGTACACTTGAGACATTCGATGGCGAATTATGTTTGTACGATATTTTAGGTAGTAAATATAACTTCTGCTGAATTAAGGAGTCGACGCTATTTGTCTTACGGTTTTTTAAAGCGATGATTGATTTGATGTCCTTAAGTGCTGAGAAAATATTCTTTGCCGCAATATCTGTGCTGCTGATGTCAGGTGAAAATCCTTGTATGCCAGTAGATTGGTTATGCTTATTTATCCATGGTTTTTCTTGTAGTGTTTTTTGTAGGTTTGTAGGATTTAGGGTTTAGTAGCTCTTATTAGAACCGTCCGTTCTATGGCTTTACCTAAATCCTACCGGCTGCGCCAGTTTTGTTGAGGTAGCTAATAAAGGAGTGTTTGACATCAGTTTTGCTTACCTGCTGGGGAGGACGACTCACTGCTTTCATTGCTATTATAAATATTTAATTTTTATAATACGATTCGTCCTCTTTTAGTTGGTGAACCAATAGGAGGGTCTGTTCTGCTACGTTTATAGGAGGCCTTGCAAAATACTTCCCGTAAAGTTTTCGTTGCTATTCCTGGTGTGTGATCTTATTCATTGCCATGCAAACTGCATTCTGACGGGCCCAATTAGAATTAAATAATAAAATATATTTTTTTATGACGTCTTTTATTATATTATTTGGCGGTTTGCCCCTTGGAAATGATCGGATATACGGCCAGCGGTTCTGCCCCTGGAAATCTACTAATGATCGACTTATATTTTGTTGGCCATAGGTTCGGCCTCTGAAATCTACTAATGTTTGGTTGATCAGCGGTTCGGCCTCTGAAGCTTGACTGATCACGAAATTGAAATTCACTCCCCTTTTATAGATTTTTTAGTTGAGAATTGTCAACTATTTTATGGTCAAAATTCCCAGAAACACACATAAGAGTTTGCCTTTCAATTTGAGTTGTGTTCTGGGAATTTGTTAGAGGCTTTAGTTGGATGGGTTCTAGGAAGGGAAATCATGAAATGCGTTTTGAATTTAGCATTTCATGATTTTTTAGGAATTGAGTCAATGTACGATGAATTAACTTTTGGTTAAATTCGTTGTACATGTGACTCAATATGGGATTTGAAATGAAGCAATGGAAAATTTGGGATTTGGGTTTTTTATGTGGAATTGAATCAATGAGTGATAAATTAACTTTGGGTTAATTTATTGCTCATATGATTCAATATGAAATTAGGAAATTTAGGAATTGATAATATTGGGGATTTGGATAGGGGTAGCGATTTAGGATCGCTACACGATCTTCCAATATCAGTTCGCGCACAGCATCAATGGTTTTCGGAACAACAACTGATTTTGGACGACCTTCACGAAATTCATCTTGGAGTGAACTACGACCACGATTGAATTCACCATACCATCGATAAACACTGGTCCTTGATGGAGCTTCATCGCCAAAAATTGAATTAAGTTCATCCATGCACTGTTGCTGAGTTAATCCACGCCGAAAGTTGTAAAAAATAATCGCACGAAAATGTTGACGATTTAATTCCATTTTTGGGCCGAGATGAATCTTTTAAGTTACTGTAAACAACACAAATAGCGCTCGTATGTCAAAACGTTCTGAGTGCGTATAACCTCAAAAATGTCCAACTTTACGACAGAGCTGTCAATTGCCGGATTGCAACACTAGGGTTGACAAATCCCGAAACATAAGAGGCAACCCTCGTAAACATATCAAATAGTTGGCGTTACTTCGTTTTTGTTTGCTATTTTTTTTTTTTTTTTTTTTTTTTAACCATTCAGTTGTGCATCGTCTTCGTTTATTTGATTTATCTTCTACTTCTTATTTAGTTTTTAGGCACTTGAATTCCGAACAAAGCGCGTCACTTCGTCACAACATTAATAATCCTTCTGTTTTGCTGACACAATACTGACTCTATGTTAAAAGCGGTGTTCTCGCGCACAAAATTCCTTATGATAACGAACATCGCCTCTAGACCCAAGCAAAGAAAAACTGGGCTCTCGACTCGTCGCGTGGCGTGACCGTCCGCAGCGGTTATTGAACTTCGACTCAATAAATGAAGGCAAGAATCCATTCAGGGTGTCGTGGCGGTGGAGTCATCGCTAAGTAAACTCACTGCCACTTTCTAGGAACATGGAGAAGGGTTGCTATGCCTACATAGAGAATTTTGTTTCAGGAAATGTATGCCGTACAAGCTGAATTAGATTCTTCTGTTGCTGTGTATACAGTATTGTCGGTTAGACAAAGGAACATGGGCCTTGATCGTTGCGATGGTTGTTTCGTGAAAATGCAACGCGCCGTACTGGTAACTTACCAGTAACAAGAATTGGTATTATTTCAAATGGTTTAGGTAGTATGGGAGCCGAAATGGTTTTCGGGGAAACTAAATTCTGCTTGGTTACAAGCGAGGAAAATGGTTTAAGTAGGAAATGGGCCGGAATGGTTTTCGCAGGAAACTAAATGCGGTTTTGTGTAGATGAGGGAGATGATTTAAAATGTATTCTGTTGTAGGTTTTAAAAATGCATTCTATTACAGATTGGGAGATATATGCTATTGTAGATTGCGAAATGAATTCTTTGCAAGTTTTGAATGGGGGAGTTGGGTTAAGGTGACGCGTTGTTAGCGGTCAAAATTAGGTTGGAGTTGTGGGTTGGTTCTCCATGTAGAGAACCCCCACAATCCCACGGTCTCGAATAGATTGGACAATGGTCAGGGGTTGATTATGAAGGGAATAGTGACGTGATGATGAGTGAATACGCTTACGAGCAAAGGTTATTGATTGGCATTTGGCGATGTTAAGTACAAAGCAATCTTTATCACACTAAGTCGAAATGTTGTTAATGTTTGATTGTCGCAGTGCAGAACCAAGTGGTGACTCGATGAACTTTGTTATAAATGTATTTCCCGACCGCTTCCATTTTTCTCTTTGTCGGCACACTGCCTCCGTGTATGTGCGTCGACCGCAAATTCGCAGTGTTTCCCGCTCTTGATCTCATGGTTGCCTACTCTGGATCCTCCGTAGACTCTGTGCTAGCAGAGCTATTGCGGTTTTGGTCTACTTTGGGCCGACGGTGCTGGGGTCGGTGCTTCCGACTCTTTGGGGGGCGGTAGGGGAGGTAGGCCTTACTACGTTGATGATGTGATAACGTTCTGGAATGAACGAAATGGCCGAAAGATTTAAGGTCATTTGACACTTTATGAGAGGATAAATTGAAAATTACGTGCAACTTTACAAATAATTTGTGGAGATTGGGGACGTCAGTGGGTAAACCTTCCTGTTGATTAGAGAGTTTGACACGGTTTTTGGTTTTGCCTTCATAGCAGACAGAATCAGATTTGTCGTGGAAATACGCTAGAAAGAAACGAATATTGTCATATGTCTTTCTCTCACTAAGTTTGGATAGTGCGTAGCGGCAGTCAGATGTTTCGGAGATAAGCTATGTGATTTTTACTGAAGGAGGAACGACGGATCAAAAATGGATTGAGGGTGGCCGGGGGCGGGGGGGGGGGGGGATTCCAAGGAAGGGGAACGCGATATGTGGCTAGAATTTAGATGGGACGGTAGATAGATGGGTAGAGCAGGGAGAGTAAAAGGTCTTGGGAAATGACTGTGTGATGGGTTAATAGAATGGGTTTTGATGGGATATTTGTTTGGTGTTATTGTAGCGGGGGGTGAAATGGGATCAGCAGGGAGAATGTGGCTTAGGTGTTTTGTGACGTTGAGAAGGGTGGGATTAGGGTTAAACGATTTTTCTATTAGGAGAGAGTTCGAAGGAAAACCTCTTTCTACGAGAGAGGTTGGGGTAACCGGTTTTCCGGATTGGGGGAATCAGAGTTGTTTTGATTAGGAGAGATCCTATCTTTAATTTCCGGATGGTTGCAATCAGAGAAGTGAGAGGTGTATAGTGTATATTTATTGATTAGAGCACCTTACAGGAATTTAAAAGCTAGTTACCATCGTTTTCTACGATTTTCGTTATTATCATCTTCGTTGTGTTCAAATGATGGTGCATATGGTGTCGGCGGTCTTAAAGACTTGCTGTAACTGAAGAATTTTCTTTTAAATTTCTGATTGTTGTTCTTGCTATCGGAAAAACGATTCCTACTGAGTAACCATGCTATTGATGGGTATACTGTAAATCGATAAGCAATAATATTTCGTGGTTGCGGCCTGGAAAAACCGTAATTGTTTGATGCAACACGCAGCGGATGTCCAATCACTGCCACAGACAATAAACATCGCAAACTCGTCAACAATTTTATTGCAATTGCCCGAAAAAAAATTAAAAACTGTATCGCAAACCATATTGGAACACCGAAGGAAGATCTCGCCTTTATTATTGTCATGTTAGAGCAGCCTGTCCCTAATAATCTTCCGGCATCGCAACGCTTGACCACACACCTCACACGTGTTAAATGTGTCAGTGACATCATAACCAAAAGTGATGTCCAAGAGATCATTGACACACCAAAACCTAATAACGCCATCCGATTTTAAACTCGAATAACCCCGGAGGCGATAAAATTATTAATTGCGTATTTCAAACCAATTAACACAAAAGCAATTGATTGCATATGCCGAAAGCGATTGCCCAATAACGCAAAAGCTATTAAATGCATAATCCGGAACAATTACTGCATGTTCCAGCCCATCAACAGAAATAGAATTAATTGGGTCAATTCGCGATCGCAAAGGTTGAACTGGAGTTCAAGTCAATGAAGGAATATTGACTGGCTCAGCGATATGAAGCGATCGCAAATTGAAGTTAAGAATCGGAAATTGGGTCAATTGAAATTAAATTGCATGGTTGTAATCGAAAGGTGTTAACCCCGGAGGGAATCGAAAAGTGTTGACCCCGGAGGTAATGAGGAAGTGGTTGGTCGAGTAGTCGGTAGTTTGTCTTGGAAGTCGAGAATGGGAAGTCAATGGCTATTCGAGGAGTCGGGTGTTGTGAATAGAAGTCTGATGTCGAGATATTGAAGTAGTATCGGACCGAGAGAGTCCAAGTTTCGTATAGTTACCGAGAAGTAAGTGAGTTGTAAATGAAATAAGAACTAATGAAAGATCAAAAGATAGCATAAAGTCAAGTTAAGTGAACAATGGTGGAACTGTGTAAATGAAAAATTGAAACGAGTTGTAAATGAAATAAGAACTAAGGAAAGATCAAAAGACAGCTTGAAGTCAAGTTAAGTGAACCATGGTGGAACTGTATAAATGAAAAATTGAAACGAGTTGTAAATGAAATAAGAACTAATGTAAGATCAAAAAATAGCATAAAATTAAGTTAAGTGAATAATGATGGAGCTGTGTAATTAAAAATTGAAATGAGATATAAATGATGTAAGGACTAATGAAAGATCAAAAGATAGTTTAAGGTTAAGTTAATTGGATAATGGTAGAATTGTCTAAACGAAAGTTGAATTAAGATGTAAATGAAGTGAAAGCTAGCGAGATAGCAATAGATAACCTAAGCTTAAGTTAAGTGAATGACGGTGTGACTTTATGAAAGATTATAAGACGAAACGTCCATTTAATTTTTTTTCGATGTGATAGCGACTGTAGTCCCGATGTCAGCGCCGAGTCCCCGATCAGGCGGATCGCTCGTCTCTGTATGCTCTCAAGTAGGTCGAGGGTATGTTTAGGAGCCGAACTCCAAACATAAGAGCAATATTCGAGCGCGGGTCTAATTTATATAGGAGAAGAAGTTGGGCAGGAGTAAAATAGTTCTTGGCTCTAAAAAGATAGCTCAGTTTTCCTGAGGCTGATCTGACGATACCCGATACGTGTTTATACCATGATACATTCCCACAGACCGTGACGCCGAGCAATCTCAAACTTTCCCCAGCCTCGAGGGCCCGGCCATTCATCATCAGCTGTGGAACCGATGATCCACTTTTCTTTGTGAATGTTGTATACTGGGTCTTCGTTGCGTTGAAGTAGACAAGATTGGCCTTTCTCCACTGCAGGACTTGATCCAGATCCTGATTCAGAGAGTCAATCTGTCTACATCTCAGCTGGTGCGACGTAGATGCACCAATCGGCCGATCACTCGAAAAGGAGGAAACAAACGTACTATCATCCGCAAAACTGAACACTTTGTTATCCGTTGTCTCCAACAAATCATGTATGCGAAGCAAGAACAAGGTTGGAGCCAAAATAGAACCTTGGGGCACCCCCGAATTAACAGGATACAGATCCGAACACTCGTCGTCCACAACAACCCGGATCGATCGATTCTCGAGGAAGCTCCTCGTCCAGTCGCAAAGCTGTTGGGAAAGTCCATATGAACGAAGTTTGCTCAGCAATGCCCCATGCCAGACGCGGTCAAAAGCCTTGGAGATATCCAATGCGACCGCCCTTGACTCACCATGCCGTTCAATCGCAGATGTCCATATATTGGTTATAAGTGTCAAAAGGTCTCCTGTGGACCGCCTGCCACAGAATCCGTATTGACGATCATTCAGGAGTCCGTTGCACTTCAAATACTTAACCAACTCTGTATTGATGACTTTTTCCATTACCTTAGATAAAATAAACAGTAATGCTATCGGACGGTAATTTTGTGGGAGACACTTTTTTCCCGTCTTTGGGATTGACTGAACTCGGGCGATTTTCCAGCAGGCAGGAAAGGTCCTCCGTGCATAAGATAAGCGGAAGAGTCTGCCAAGAACCGGGGATAGTTCTGGAGCACAGTTCTTAAGGACTATTGCTGGTATTCCGTCCGGGCCGGTTGCCTTCCTACAATCCAGTTCACGTAGAATGCGTTGAATAGTGCGCGGACGAAATCTCACATCCCGCATGGAAGACTGTACCGGCGAGATCACAGGTGGCTCCAAAAGGCCGGGATCGAGGTTTGAATTCGCGGAAAATAAATTCGCGAACACATTAGCTTTATCCTTTGGATTCGTGACTAATGTCCCGCTGTCTGCCACCAACGGGGGGAAAGAGGAGGATGCGAAGTTACCGCTGACAGCCTTTGCCATTGACCAGAACGAGCGCGAACCAGTTGGGCACCGAAGGAGCTTATTGATCACCCTGTTGTTGTGAGCCTTTTTCGCGGTATCAATCGCCTGGTTGCACGCGTTTCTGATTCTAACAAAATTCGTTCTGTTAACATCGGTGGGATTGGAGCGCCATTGCTTAAAAGCTCTATTTTTTGCCGTTGTAATCAGCTCGCATTTTTTGTCAAACCAAGGTTTATCAGACGAACTTCGTTTCATGGAATGTGGAATATACATCTCCATCCCCAGAAGAATAATCTCTGATACCGACTCCGCACAAGCGTTAACATCAGAGTTTCCGAACCACATCTCCGACCATGGAAAGTATGCGAAGAAATCTCGCATATCGTCCCAGTTAGCAGCCCCATACTTCCATATATGGCGAAGCTGCCTAGGCCGGTTATTCGTTTGATATGCAAGTGCTTGCGCGACAGATACCAAGCAGTGATCTGAGTTTCCCAGTGGCGCAGAAACCGCTACGGTATAAATACTCGGTTCGGATGTCAAAAACAGAACTAATAAATAAAGAAGGAAAGTAAATTTAAAAAAAGGAAAAGTGTTTAAAATGTATGATTCATACAAAAGATATTTTGGGTGTCGGTTCCTCGGTGATAAGAACATTGGTTTTCGACGGTTGCCTAGAAACCATACCTCACGCAACTGAAGAGGTTCTACAAAATCTGAGCTTTGATCCAATTCCATGGCCTTGTTCTTCTGCTGATCTTGTGCCATGCCAGTTTTAGTTCTTTCCTCTATTCAAGAGAGAACTCACCGGTAATCATTACACCTCGGACGATGAGGTGAGGCTCACTGTCAAGTCCTGAATTCGAAAAAAAAGCCTAACGAATATTTCAGCCAGGGCATAAAAAAGCTTGTTACACGTTGAGAGAGCCTCAACGATGACTATGTTGAAAAGTAATGATTTTGATGCTTATGAATTGTACTGTAACATACTCCTTGGCTAATCTTGCTACTTTGTTTTTGTTCACGGTCCACAAGAATGTGTGCATTAATTTTCAGCCTACGTATTTATCAATCCTTTTTGAAAAGAAAATTCGGACTAGTTGATAATTTGATACAATTATAGGGAAAATATTTATGTCGATACAGAAAACCGATTTTTATTTCTGAGAATTTTAAATATTGATTTTATTACAAAATTTACGAGAAAATCAAATATCGGTTTTTTTCGAAAAATTCAGATCTGGTGTCTTGACAGAATTTTTGAGAAATACAATAATTATTTTTGAACAAATTTTCAAAAAATTTAATAAATTCTCGAGAAATTTAAAATCTGATTTTTTCGAATTTTCGAGAAAGCCAAACCTTGATGTTTTTGCCAGAATTTTCGAAAAATACAATTACTGTTATGTTGACCAGTATTTGCGTTCGAGCCTTGAACGCAACTTCCACCAACAACTGGATCTGTTGGAGGGCCGGGGGAAGGACGTCAGGATCCCGGAAATCCTCCTGGCGTGCCCAATAAATGTTGATTCCGTTGGTTCTAAAACAACTGGAAATGTAATGTGGTCCTTCTCTCAGGTAGCGTGTCTCGTCCTGAAAAGGGCGAAAGATCTCTTTAGACCGCTCCTGAGGGGACTCGTTGCGGTTGCTACCGTGCTTCCGGGGCCTCCGGGAAGAGTAGCAACCGATTGCTGCAAAAATTCGGCCGGATCCAATAGTAAAAACTGCTTTAATTTGGGATTTAATAATTTATTCAAATTTATTTTAACTGATTGGTGTCCTTAAACGTCGAACACCAACCTAGAGACTGCCCCGAATCTGTTTAATTAGAATTTGTACATTTAAGTAATACAGTGACTTAAAATTAAATTCGTGACAATTGCTTACATGTAATTATTATTATAATACATTTTCCAAACAATGTTTTAAGAGTTACAGGATAGATGTGTGTTTATACATTTAGTAGGGTTTCGTCTTCCTGGAAAAGGTCAGAAAACCAGGAATTTGTTATTTTTACTTTACTTAATCTAAACCTAACCCTAAATATAAATATAACTTAACCTAACTTAGTCTGATTATCATAAAATGAGCTTTAAACAAAACAAAGTTTTATAATTAATGGGATATATGAGTTAAAGGATGTGGAATGAGTTCAGTCATGGGTTTGAGGAAGAGTATTTCTTTCCGGTTGTTCGTTGGAAAAACGTAGGATGTTGGAAAAAGGTTGGACGTTACAGTATTTGACCTGGTTAGGGGTAACTTCGGTGTTGTGGTATATGATCTGGTTTGAATCATTTACCAGTCTGCCTGAGGCGAAGATAGCTCTGGTGTGGAGACAGTTGGGATAGTTAGTTCTGATATATAGAGGGTTCTCTAAGAGCGAGGTTATTATGGGATTGGGATTATTTTGTAGGTTTTCGATAAATTTGATAGATAGCTCTAGGAATCGTCTATGGAGGCGCTCAATACCAGCGGTATTGTAGAGTTCGACGTTACTATAGTACTTATAGGAGTTAGGACGACGATGTAACCCAGAGACATACCTAAAGCATTTTCTTTCGAATACTCGTAATTTCTCCGTTTGGGAGGGAGTGATATGGTACCACAATGGGCACGCGCACGTGAGTGTGGGCCTGATAATTTGTTTGTAAATGAGCAGTGTGACTTTGTGAGAGAGACTATTAGGTTTCCACATTACTCTTCTACAGAGATTAAGCTGAATTGTGGGTTTTTGAAGAGAATTTTTAATGTGGGAGGAAAAAGACCAGTTATTAGAAAAAGTGATTCCCAGATATTTTAGGGTTTTGGAGGGTTTTATTAGAGTGTTGTTTAGGTTAAGTTTAATTTTGTTGTGGCCGCGTCTAGTGTTGTTTGTACAGTGCTCGTGTTTGCCCTTGAACACTATGAGCTGCGTTTTATTTGGGTTAAGGTGAATTTTCCACTTATTAAAGTATGATGATAGGTTAGGGAGAAAGTTGTTAATGCGGTTTCTTGCACCCTTAACAAATTTGCTGCTAGAGTAAATTAATGTATCATCAGCATAATTCAGCATCACAACATTAGGAGATACGGGTTGAGGAATATCCGCGGTATATAACAGATATAAAATTGGCCCTAAAATAGAGCCTTGGGGAACACCCGCGGTTATGTTGCGGGTTTCTGAGACGGAAGAATTTATTCTCACAACGAATTTTCTGTCAGAAAGATAAGAAGCTAAGAGCTTTGTTGTGTGAGAGTTTAGATTAAATATGGAGTGCAGTTTGTACAGAAGCCCTGAGATCCAGACGCAATCAGACGCCTTAGAAATATCGAGAGATATACACACAGTAAGGCTTTGGTTTTGGAGACCAGTTGTAACATCGTGTGTAAGTTTTAGTAGAGCATGACATGTGGATTATCGCTTACGAAATCCGAACTGACAGTTAGGGATGAGGGCATTCTCATTGGCAAATGAGAGAAGATTTTGGTAGATCTTGCGTTCCAGTATCTTACTTAATGTACTTAATAGGGATATTGGACGATAATTGCAAGGGCTATTACTACTACCGGGCTTCTTAATAGGAATTACTACCGCAGTTTTCCAGTTCTCTGGGAAGTGCGATGCATTAATTATATGATTAAGAAGAATGAGGATGGGAAGTAGATTCGGTGGGCGTAGCCTTTTAAATAGAAGGCGTGGGATTCCATCTAATCCAGTTGACTTTTTGTTATTTCCTGATCTTACGATCTCGGATAATTCGTCTGCAGTTAGAAAATTTGTAGTGTCTAAGGGGTGTGAAGCTATGTTTGTGTTGTTGAATTCACCGATGAAAGAAGTAAAAGATGGGAATAATCTGTTTGATGTGTATTCGTTTACTGTGTTCTCGAAGCCGGGAGTTGATAGAGAATTATTTTGCTCATGAATCTTTGCAAAGTGTTCTGCGAGGCAATTTGCTATATCCGTATCGGACTGGGCAATATTATTGCTGATTGGGTTGATGAGATGATCAATTCGGGGTTTATATTTACGACCAGTTAATTGATTGATGTTTTTGAAAAGATCCCGATTTGGTTTGATATTTTTAAGTGTGGAGATGTAGTTTTCATCTGCGAACTTTTCAACAGCTCATTTATCAGAGTGGATAGGAGTTGGATTTGGCTTTTAAAAAAGGGGCAGTATCTCCATTGTATGAAGTTTACGGCGGAGCTGCTTTTTAAGGCGCAGTAATTTGGTTAGGATGCTGGGCAAAGGCCTTCCTAAATAGTTATGAGGGATGGTTGTCGGGGTGTTGTTGCTGAGAGCCTCCTTAAGAATTTGCTCTATTCTTAAAGATGCTTGATCGATTTCACTAGGGAGTAAATTAGATGCTTCAGGGATATACAAGTCAGAGAAACTTATCGCTATGTCCGTATTTACTTTTCTCCAATTTGTTTTTTGCGAAGTTTGGGACAGGGTTTGACGAGTAGAGTGGGTCGAGAGAGGGGATTTGGATCGTGGTGTGAACGGAGCTGGACCCGCTGAGTGAACATCATCGGACTTGAGGAAGAAGTCGATTGTTGACTTGGCTGTGCTAGTGACTCGAGTTGGCTGTAATGGGGAGTCAATGTATGTATATGGATAAGATGGGAGGAGGGCTAGCAACTGACGACCATATTTGCTGTATGACGAGCATTCCAGTCTCCCCCGATTATAAATGGAGCGGGAACAGACTGTTGGATTATCTGAGCAATGTCAGCATCTGGGAAATCTGGTTGTCGTGAAGGGTGAATATAAATGGATGCTAAGACGAGCACTTTATTGTTCTCACAAAAAAGTTTAACTGCCGTGTATTCAATGCTGAATATATTAGTGAATCTAATTTCACTGAATTGAAATTTTTTGTGTATTAAGATGCCGGTACCTCCGTGGGATCCATTAGTTCTGGGGTTAGAAACAAAAGTATAATTGGGAATGGAAACTCGGGAATTTGGTTTGAGCCAAGTCTCTGAAAGGAAGAGGATATCTGGGGAAATTTTTTCAACAAACAACCGGAGGTGTTGCTTACGTATATTAGAGTAAATGGATTCTGTGTTGAGGGAGGCCCCGAATCTGAAATTCATCACCCTTATAAGTGAAACCAAATCGAGATTTTGTATCTCGAAGAGATCGAATTCAAAGCAAAATCTCGATTTAGATACTTTGGCTGGAGTTGTGTGTTTGTTTTTGGAGATAAGAATCCGGTTAGGCGAATTCTCGGACACATGAGCGCGAGTATGGAAATTGAACATCTGGTTCAATTTACCATATTTGCTTCTGTTTGAGGATCCGGGGAAATTGATGTTTTGGATTATAAACGAATATTTGATTCGTTTATCGGGATTTTGTATTTTTTAATTTGGGTGATTGATTTGTTTGAATCATCCTGTAGGTGTTGGAATTTGGATGTATGTGTGGATTTGGTAGGGCTTCTTGGAGCACTACAGAAATGTAATTGAAACAAAGGGAAAATAATACCGAGTTTTGAGATACAGCAAGTCCAGAACGAATCCTCCAGATAAATAAACGAGTTTGCTTGTAGATTAATTAACATTAATTTATTTTATTTAAATGATTCAGGTTGATTTCGTTGGATTTGATTTCGTTAGATCATCTATCTACGCCAAGCGCTAACGAAGAAGAGTTTGTTATTGGTTGCTTGACAACCAAATAACAATTGATTATGTCAGATCGTTGCTCTCATTTGTCATTCGGTTGCCACGGGTAACATTCAGTTGCGAATTCGCTGGTTGTGTCCAGTGCGAATCCGCAACAACCAGCCTTTCAAATTATTCAAATATTGTTTTCTAAACAAATTTTCGAGATATTCAAACAATTCAAAAATTCAAACAATTTTCGAGAAATGCATTTGTTGTTTGACCAAAGTTTCAAGTAATTTAAATATTGGTGTTTTAAACATTTTTCAAGAAATTCAAATACTGATTTTTGACACAATTTTCGAAAAATACAATTACTGTTTTTCCGACTAAATTTGCGACAAATTAAAACAGTAATTTTTTGACAAAATTTTCACACTAAAACTGATTTTTTGACGAAATTTTTTAACATCCCAAAACCTATTTGTTCGATAATTTTCGAGGAATGTAATTACTTTTTTTTGAAAAGGTTTTTTAAATTTTTTAAAGAAGTCAATTTTTTCAGAAAAATTCAAATACTGATTCTTTTGACAAAAATTTCAACAAATTCAAATACTTAATTTTTGCATTTCAAGAAGAGCGCTCTGTTTTTCTGACACCGTTTTCAAGAAACTCAAATAGCAATTTGATTGATAAATTTTCGAAAATTTCGAATATCCCGTAAGGTTTTTTTTTTTTTATTATTTTCCAATTCTAATAAATACAATGCCAGCCACTCGATGCGTGACCGAAGCCAACTTGTAATATCCATCAGAAAACCGGTCCCCGGCGGCAACTGAACATTGTTGATGGTTATGCCGAATTTGTTCCATAGTTCGGCAGCTGATTGCCAATTAGTACATGGACGTCGCTTGTTGATGGTTATACCGAATTTGTTCCATAGTTCGACAGGTGATTGCCAATTAGGATATGGACGTCGCTTGTTATGATATGTTAATATTCCCGATCTGCTCATAGGTTCGCCACAGGCGTTCCTAATACCATTTCACAAGAAGGTCTGATTGCCGGAAAGAACTTGCATAAATGGCAAAGTGGAGTTGAATCTTTGTTAGGATGCTGACAGTGTGACAGTGTACTATGTTTGTGGGGTTCATCATTAATGCGAAATCCTTTTTTAACATTTCCTTTTTTTTTTGGGGGGATACATTGATGTTTCGCATAGTTGTGGTGTTCATAGAGGCGTCTCATTTGGGTTTTTTTTTTTTTGTTTTTGTAAGAACACAACAACTAGGAGTTGTGGGCTTGTTAAATGATAGCTGGAACAAGTAAACCTGAATTTGTAGAAGCACCAATAAGTATTAAAAATGTTTAACGAAGGTACGTATGGTGTCACTCCAGATCACATGTGGGCCATGAAAGTAGTCTGGTAATTTATTCAAGGAAAAACTGCTTACTTTGTAAGTGTCAAAAACAAACCAACTGAAACTGTGCCCCCAACAAATATTTGTTCACATTCTCAAACCCCTTGGTACCATCGCATTAAATTGTCCGCCTGACTCAACTATAATTGTATTGCTGTATACTGTTCGTATTGAAAAATGGAATAGTTTATAGAATCTGTTCTATTTGATGTCCCTCTGAACACCGAAAACAACACTATCGCAAAGCACAAGTTGGCCTGCTCAGAATCTACAATAATCGGAAGAGGAGGAGGTTCACCACAAAGGGAACAGGGATACTCGATTTTAATTAAGAAACACCTTCACCACAAAGTTCTGTAGAACAAAGATGTGCACTCGTTTCATGTTCTACAACCGAATATTGTCGTTATTCCCCGGCACAGTCAAAGCCTTATGCTCCTCAGGGTGACTGTTTGCAATTGAACTTTGTGCCCTTTTTGTAACACTCCAGTTAAATTCGGGAAATAATTATTTCTTGATGGAAAAGTGCTGGGGGCGACTCCTAAATTCAGAAGCAATGTTTATTTTTTTTATTTGATTCGTAGAAAACAAACACCACTGAACACAAATTAGGAATCTGGAATACGTAGTTCTATCCTAGGAGAAGCTGCTGTACAGTAAACGGAAGTCGTCACTTCTTGATTGCTAATTTACTTAGCATAGCTAGGAATGTTTTTGTTTACGCCAACTTTGTTTTTTTATCAGACCGGCTGACTGCTGTTTTCTCAATGGGTTCACGTTACACACAACGATACATCTCGTTGGGAAAAGAGTATCTATTTCGAAAACATTAAACATAGGCAAAAGAACTTACCATAAATATATTGTATATCATCTCTTGTTGTTGTCCTTAAATATCATCCACATTCCACTTATGAACGTGTTACAGATAAATTACTTTATTTCATTCATGTAACAAACTGATAAAATGTATATGGCACATCTACATTGGCGACATGTGTGACTTGTACTGTGTTCTTAAAAATATGTGGGTAGGTCTTATACACGGTTGGTTACACTCATAAGAATTGAAGAATATTGTGACATACTCTCAGTCGAGAACGAATTTCCGTTTTCTCAAGGATAACACTAGCTGTGGGCAAGAATTCCTTTCATGGCAAGAAATTCAAAATATTGGTACGGGTATCCCTTATTATTTTTGTAGGAAAACTCCCTTGAACCTTACAGTGAAAGAATTGCCTTCGGGCATCTTTGTTCCCCCTTCTGAATTATGAACTTAGTTAAGTTCTGGGAAGACTGTACTAATTGTAATGAAAAAGTCAAAACAATATACAAATACTCTTTGTTGAAATGCTTACCCTTAGCTAGGTCATCAGATATCAGGGGAATGATGCAATTTCAAATTAGACAGATACTTCCTCGGATTTTCCGTTTAAAGAAACGCCGTCCGCCAAGAATAAAGTATGGAGTTATCTGACTGTATATTAACTCATTGTTAATAAATTCTAGAGGATGATGGTCTAAAAATATATGTTCCTTGAAAAACGATTAATTTGAAAAACCGTAGACATTCGCGACCCTCTTCCAATTGAAGACCTTCCAACTTATAATAAAGCACAAATACATTTGGATCGATTCAGGTTCCATTGAATGGATTTGAAATACGAGTAACTAAATCGAAGTAAAAGTCGAAATCTGAAGTATTTTGATTTGTGGAGATAAGTGTTGACATTCCTTGACTTGTTTTTAAATGATCGTTAAGAAATTGAATTTATTTGCAGATTTAACAAAAGCAACGGTGCTTAAATAAGGATGAGGGACAATCTGTTGGGTATCTGGAGTCAAAATAAGTGTTG
Organism: Microdon myrmicae; assembly: GCA_963931805.1. Lineage (NCBI taxonomy): Eukaryota > Metazoa > Arthropoda > Insecta > Diptera > Syrphidae > Microdon > Microdon myrmicae. The sequence goes on from OZ007502.1 coordinate 66,202,121, forward strand.
CCTAGAAAAGGTGAACTAAAATGATTGAAAAGGGAAATCATAGATTTATAAACAGTCTGCAACTTTTTCATTACTGTGATTTTTACAATAGGGCCGTTTTTTCTTAAGTTAACATTTTTCTTTATAAGTGTAGACCGGAATTCAAAAAAGTATTATCATCATCATCACATCGGCACTACAACCGGGATCCGGTCTTGGCCTTATTTAACAAATCCCTCCACCGATCCCGATTGGGGCTCCTCGATAGTATAGTGGTTAGTATCCCCGCCTGTCACCTGGGAGACCGGGGTTCGTTTCCCCGTCGGGGAGCCCCTGACGCAAGACTAATGACCTTGCCCAGAAAAAATAAATCATTATGGAAAATTTAACAAGCCTCAGGACTTGCTAAAATAAGGCCAAGACCGGTTCCCGGTTGTAGTGCCGATGATGATGATGATGATGTCATCCAGTTTGGGACTGTCAGACGCCGGGCGTCCTGGTCTATGACATCTCTCCATCGCAGACAAGGTCTGTCGCGCTATCTTCTTCCATACATCCTGCCACAAAGGACTTTCCGGGCAAGCTTCTCTTCGCTCATTCGATACATTTTTCTTACAACATTAGCTTCAAGATCGCGTACAACTCATCGTTGTAGCGTTTTCGGAATGGTCCTCCCTCTCATACGGAGCCAGCAATTCTCCTCAACAGCTTCTTCTCGAACGCGGCTGAGAGTGCCGAGTGCCTTTTATTGAGCACCCATACGGATCCATACATGAGTACTGGTAAGACCATGGTCTTGTAGAGTAGTAGCTTGGATGTTCTAGATAAATTTCGGGATTTAAAGAGCCTTGATAGGCGAAAGTAGGTTTTGTTGGATTTGATCAGCCGTTCGCGTATTTCTTCTTCCATATTGTTATCGGATGATATTATTGACCCAAGGTAGTTAAAGGATTGCACTACTTCAAATTCGTGCGCCACTACCCTGATAGTTTGACCAACGTTAGGTCTTCTCTTCGCAGAAGTTGCCACCATGTACTTAGTTTTCCCCTCATTAATGTGAAGTCCCAGTTTTTGTGCCGCCTGTCCGATCTGGGTGAAGGAATCCTGTACACCCGAATCTGATCTACCAATGATGTCGATGTCATCTGCGTAGGCAAGTATCTGACTGGACTTGGTGACAATAGTCCCTTTAGTTGTAACGACAGATTCACGGATTGCTTTCTCCAACGCCGTGTCTTCACGTGCATATCCTTCCCTTCTCTCCATATCACCAGTTTCCCATTACAATAGAATATCCCCAAACACAATAGTTGAATAATTTAAATAAAGTAAAACCCCTATTTTAAAACCTCACTCCTATTGTACATAGCCATTTTCCCTCTATTAGCCAGAGTCTCCATACCGCCCATAGCCCGGCCCCCTATTAGCCAATTCCGCTTCCTAGAAATAGCATTCGTGGAAGCCGAACACAAAAGGATATGAATATGAAGGACGCGAGATTTCCTGCTTGGTTAAACGTGCGTTGAGGAAGACGGTCGCTCCGTATAACAAAAGATAAAAATTAGATTTTCAATAAGCAGTGAAAGCGTATGGTTCGGTTGGAATTAAAATACCCAAAATATTATTAAAATCTAAGGAGCAGAAAATTTAGAAAAACAAAAAGTTTTGAAGTATTTTATTTTATTTTATTTGAAATTAAAAAAGAAAAAATCTGTGCGAATCGAGCTCCGGAAATGTGCGTAATATTCGGCAGTGCTTTGAATTTACCTGAAATTCTTATATTTCCGATAAACTAAACAAATTGTTGGCGATGCATCACGAATTCCCAGGCAAGGCAAGCGCTAACATACCATTTCCAGGGAAACGACGATCAGCGGCGCACCGATTCCAGGAAGCCACTAAGAAAAGCAGATCCCAGGAAACAAGCGAAGGAGGGGACGACTGCGGGCCTATATAAGGCGTGCACATTCGATGAAGCAGCGGGAGTAAAGTTAAGCTTCTCTGCTATAAGCAGCTAATCCGATCTGGAATACGTACGCCTTTCCCATATGGTCCTGCATATCTTCGGCTCAAATGGAAAGACTTCGGGTTTTCGAAAGGAAACTCCTCAGAAGATGCACCAATCATTCTAGAAGGCCTGGCGGTCGTCATTACCCCAACTCTCGCCTATAGGAAGGCGCCTCCATTACCCCTATCGACGAGTATTGGCTACAATTAGCATATATGTACCTTGAAAGCATTCAGAACAGCGAGCACCTATTTGTACGGGAGTCTTGCGTTCTTGACCCTTCTCTCTTTCGATCTGTTCGGATCAGACCACCAGAATTTTTTCTTCAGTACAAAACTAAAGAAAGCACCCTTCCCAGCAACATTCTCCTCTATAGTAGAGGATTCCTGGACCCATCCCATAGGGTCTACTATTAACAAACCACACACACGAACGCACAGTACAAGACGGCACAAACACAAACATACACACCGACCAAAGCGCAGATTATCAGACGCCAAAGACCTGATCTGCGTTTACTACCGTACCCAAGACCTACCGGTCTTGTATGATTTCTTTCCCACCATCCCTCTATAAAAGTAGTTAGAGAACACCTGGACTAACACTGTCCACACTATCCCTGGATACCCCCCCTTTTTTCTTTTCTTTTCAGATATCGCGAGACCGAGCCCAACATCCTCACGGATGTGGGTGATTCTGGTTATCGCAAGATGACCAGAAGTCAGAGACAAGATGAAAGACATATACGAGGGTTGCCTTTTATATTTCGGGATTAGAGAACAAAAGCAAATATTGATCATCGAAAATCACTTTATTGTTTTTCAAAATATTCCCCATGAAGATCTAAACACTTGTTTTTTACGTACGGGAATAAAAAGAAGTCATTCGGTGCCAAGTCAGGACTATACGGCGGATGACCCATCAAATCGATGTTTTGGGTGCTCAAAAATGCAGTTGTCGCAGCCGATGTGTGAGAGCTCGCATTGTCGTGGTGAAGAGTGATCCGTCTTCGGCGGTTGGTTTTCCTGATTTCTTGGAAGACAACTGGCAAACAAATGGTTGTGTACCACTCAGAATTGACTGTTCTGCGTTGTTCTAGTGGTACGGTTGCGACATGTCCAGTTTTTTCCGAAAAAACAGGCGACCATTTGCTTGGAAGTGCTTCGTGCGCGAACAACTTTTGTTGGATTTGGCTCATCTTGAAACACCCAGACAGTCGACTGCTATTTACTTTCGGGCTCATACGTGTAAATCCACGATGCATCACCTGTCACGATGTCATAGACGTGTTTCGAAGCACCGCGACCGTATGTTTTGAGCATTTCTTTCGACCAATTGACACAAGCCTTTTTTTGGGCGATTGACAAATTGTGTGGGATCCAACGCGAACAAATTTTTTTGACAGTCAAATGTTAATGCAATATTGAATGTATGCGGGTCCCACTAACACCTAAGGTTGTCTCAATCTCACGATAGGTCACATGACGATCTTCCAATATCAGTTCGCGCACAGCATCAATGGTTTTCGGAACAACAACTGATTTTGGACGACCTTCACGAAATAAATCTTGGAGTGAACTACGACCACGATTGAATTCACCATACCATCGATAAACACTGGTCCTTGATGGAGCTTCATCGCCAAAAATTGAATTAAGTTCATCCATGCACTGTTGCTGAGTTAATCCACGCCGAAAGTTGTAAAAAATAATCGCACGAAAATGTTGACGATTTAATTCCATTTTTGGGCCGAGATGAATCTTTTAAGTTACTGTAAACAACACAAATAGCGCTCGTATGTCAAAACGTTCTGAGTGCGTATAACCTCAAAAATGCCCAACTTTGCGACAGAGCTGTCAATTGCCGGATTGCAACACTAGGGTTGCCAAATCCCGAAACATAAGAGGCAACCCTCGTATGTCCTTGTCTCGCTAAATTCGGCCCTCTCGCCACACATTTTTTTTTTTTTTTTTTTTTTTTTTTTTGAAGCAGCGGGAGTCGTCGAAGGAGCTCCCAAGGAAAAGGTCTTGTTAAACACCACGATAAAGAGAATTAACCGAAAAACATTAGTAAAATAATAATTAATTAATATTCAAATACATTGAATAAATAGATATAGTATTGCTTCTGGCTTGTCTTCTTTCGTTGGTCGTTTTCACTTTCCATAGATCAGGGATCTGTACTGGGCAAGACAAAGACGCCCGCAAATCCAGAGAAGAGTCCGGCTCTGGAGGTACGATCCCTCGAATTAAGAAAACATCGTTTGGCCGGCCAGCGCCGAAATACAGTCCACTAAAGGAGAGACTGAGGCGTCGCTAGAGCAAGCGCCGTTTGCTTGTTTCAGATTTCCTTTTTTCATTGCAGCAACACAAATGCACAGGGAAAAGTGAATGCAAATGCCTATAAACAAATGCACACGAAAAAGTTATAGATAGATGCCAATGCCTATAAATACATGTGGAGTATTTGTCGTCGATCCAGCGTGTAAATAAATTTGGTCTCATATTCGAACTGGAGTATAAACGGACAGCTACTTTTCCTCCAAGGAAAAACATGAAGGGCCAATCAGGAGAACAGCATCTAGGACATTGTCAAAATAAAAAAGGGGGTAAGTTTTGTGCAACAATACAACCTCCTAAATTAATTGTTAAATTACCTTTAACACAGTCCCGTTGTCGGAGTCCATTAAAGATGTCTTTAAAAAAGTATTATACACTTTATTTATTATTATTTTTCATTTATTTAATTCGAACATAATAAAATAAAGAAAATAAAGATTCAAAAACAGTTCGCAGTGTTTTATTGGTGTGATCGTCGCCGTGTTCGAGTTGTTTGTGTTTCTCTTGCGTGGACAGTGTTCTGCGGAACACTCCATCATCAAACATTTGAAAACGACATTCAAATCCGCCAAAAGCCCATCCAGAGGGGAAGTATTTTACTTCTAAACTCACTAAATCGGAAGATATCATCATGTCATTTACTCGCCACCTTAGCTTGGGCCATCCAGTGAGCTCCAAAACATAGTCAAAGGTTTTTCTATCAATATTTTCGCGAAATCCCAAACAATTTCAACAAAAAGGCGATACATCTTGTCGTGGTGAATGGCACCAAAAGATATTTAATTATTTCACTGTAATATTGCAAGGAAGTTTGCCAATAGACATCCTGTGAATCTATTAGCGGAAAAACCACATTGGTAGTGATTTAGGGCATCGTTTACGTATAGATGTTATCGGTTGATAAATGACTTCAATGAGAAAAGTTAGGGCTTTATATTTGTAGAAGTTGGGCTGTTCTTTTTTGAGAGATCAATGTAATAGTCTCCCAAATGTTTGAACTTTTATTTGGCATTCCCAAACAAAGAAAAAATGAAACATAAGAAGGGAAACCAATACGGTTACAGTTCCTCAAATTAATTTCGGATTCCCCAACTTAACACAATTTGAGCGGAATAAATAGAAAGTTTATTGTCAATCGCTAAAATAACGAAGAGGTGGAAGTTGGACCCATCTACACTAAATCTGTGGTGGCTCCACGTATCAGCTTAAGTATTAGAGAACCCTTTTTATTAGTCGGATGACTGGTCCTTATCTCCCAAGAACCAGATGAACAGTTCACATGTTTACTGTCAACAACCATGAAATTGGATGAAGGAATCAAAGTGAAGCGGCAACAATAGGAACATCCTAAAGAAATTGTGTTCCACCGTAATAATTCAGATTTAGTAACTTCTGAAATTATAGAACCTCGTTTGAGAACTAATGTCTCACCATCGTATATCCTCGAGCTGGCTATTTTGTATTTGTAAAAATTGTTCAACTAAGACACGTTCGCGAATGATGTTGGCATTAAAGTGCATATGGTTTATGTTTTGCTAATAAAGAGCAATATTTCAATTGGCGTGGAACGATGCAAAAAAATTTGATATATATATTTTAAAATCTAGTTTTGTTTTTTAAAACAGCATCGAAATTATTCTCTTGCCAATCGAATAGTGTTGTAGAATAATCGTTATTCGTGAACTAAATAACCAAATTATCTTAACAGGTGGTACTTATTTGTTCTACCTATGTAGTACCATAGACGGTATCCACATTGATTATCCATTTGGCAGCGGCTGTATATATGCCGACTGCGGTAAGTGTTTTTTAAATAAGTTTATCTTACCTCGGTTATTAGGACCAATTATGAACGGCGGGTTTTTAGTGTGTTTCTTCTAATTTCCTTCATTTAAGGGTACATTCTCATGAGTAAGGCCGAAAAATAGGCTATTTTCATGTTTTTTTTTTTTTGAGGAAAGTAATAAATCTAGACACTCGCATTTTTCAGGTATATTTATTGTACTTTTAAGTAGCTTTTAAAAAATTTGCAATTAATTTCATAATAACGCCGAGGTAGGAGCACGTTGCGTCGAAGACCGCTGCGAAATAAAAGACCTCGATGGCGGCTGTCCTACAGGTCATAATATTTATCTGAAACAAAAAATCGAAAAAGTTTACTGGTTGGTATGAGTGTGGTTATGGCATGAATCACGGAAAATGAAATCTATCCAAAAATAACAAAATGGCGACGTTTTGAAATTTATGGGCGCTTTTAATGAATGTTTTTGTTCTTTTTTTGTTTATAAAAAAATCAAATTACAACGTATCGGCATAATTGTGGTTCATGCGATAGAGAGTTTGTGGGGAGGAGAAGTATTGTGCCGGACACGGGCACACGGTTCACTTCACTCCCCATCCCACCGAAACAAAGTTCCACCGGTTAACAAATTGAAAAATTGTCACACACAAGAAGTAAAACTCCGCCACAAGACAGTTAAATGAAACGCTCGAGTTAGTTTATTATTTATTGAATTTGGTGATTACAGAAGACCGATTCTAAGTACACTCAAGTACAGGCAACTGGTGAAGAATTACACTAATCGATTATAATTTAAAATTACCGTATTCGACTCCACTATAGCCACGACTCGGGGAATATTTTTAATTACGCTTCTCCGCCGCCAGCGGAGAGCGGGAGTGCTGCGCATGCGACCAGCGTGGTCGACAGATGGAATAAGACTCAACGATATTTTGCTCTTTCAGAGCTCACTCGCTCATCATGGTCATGATGGTATGTGTGCCTAGAACAAAGAAAGACATAAAGTGCATTCCTAGGATACGATTTCAGTAAATCAAATAAAACCGAAATCGTCGGATGCCAATGGAATCTTTGTTGGAACATGTGCGGCTAAACAAAGAGACGATGTTCCGGTGTGAAAATGTGCTAATTAGTTTTAGCGAAGTTACTGGGAAATGGTGTTTATGGCATCGCTAGAAAGGGTACGTATTGAATACCGATTTGCATTGATTATGCTTGGATTTCGATTGATGCCAAGGGACGCGAAATGCGTTTTTGCTTTGGGTTGCACATTGTGCTGGGAGAAAAACGTCGCCAGCTAAATGTATACATAAAGAAATTTATCGTATACATGAATGAAGCTGGGAATAGGCGACGCCATGATAATTATCTCTGGTTGGAATGGTTACATGATATGTGAACCGGGGTTTTTCTTTTCAGGATAATTTATGATAAGGAAAGTAAGAACTCTTACAGGGGATTTGTAAGCGAAGGAATGCTTGAAAAGGTAAGAATTCTCTTGCAGAAGCTTTGCGACTATAGCTTTGCTCCAATTAATGCGTGTAGCGTTTTCAGGTGCCTAATGCGATTTACATTGGCGAAGTTATATGGGAAGATGGGTGTTACGGGGTGTTTAAGTCAAGCGTACCGTGGGATCTGGCGGCACCGCTACAAGTTCAATTACGCGTATTTAAAAAAAAAAAAAAACATTATGATTCGTTGAAAATTGACTGAGTTATCACAGCCGCCAGCTCGAAAAACGTTGTTTTCCAGAAAACGCGTTTAAAGTTTTAAGTGTAGTTATTTCGCCATACTTACTGCTTTGACTCAGTCGGCTCGGAGGCTCACAACTTTTTAACCGTTACGAATTTCGATTTTTCCTTTTAAAATGATATTCTAGACAGTTATAGCTATCGAATTCCGCAAAAAAAAATTTTGACAAAAATATTACCCAACTGATGAGAATGTACCCTTAAATATTTTGTGGCTTCGCCCTTTTATGGTATACTCTGGATCTCCAAAGTTTTGCCTCAAAAATGTGTATAAAAATTCCGGGAAGCACAAACAAGATTTGTGTGCGCTTAGTCGGAGTGAAATTCTGGGAAGTCAAACGAATTTATTCACACAAATTCGCGGAAGGGAAGAACATGAAATTCATTTGAACTTGGGCATTTCATGATATTAGGATAAATGGGAATTGAATCAATGCGCGACAAATAGGTTTTTGGTTTAATTTGTGGCGCTGTAACACCAAAGTTTAACCTCTGATATTATCATTTAATAATTTGTTATTGGGCAGCTAAATGGCCAAGATATTGTATTATTTATTAATTGGTTGGATTTATTAGGTCCCTGCTTGAGCGCCAAAATGTAACACCTGAGCGTAACCTCAGGTATTAACCCTTATGTCAACCCATTTCGTCGCAATTTCACGATTGCTCGGCCTAGTAGACGAATTTCGGTCCCATGTCTTAGATCATCTCCATTCAAACGTTTCTGAATGATAATTACGAAATTTCAATGAAAAAAAAATTTTTTTTTACTTTCAAATTGACATTTTAAAAAATTGTATTCTGAGCCACGACCAGGTACCCGGGTACCCCATTTAAAAAGCATTGAGAATGATGCAAAATTGAATGTTAAATAATTAAATAATAATTAATTATTGATAATTAACTATTTAAATAACTAATAATTAATGAAAAACAATAAAAATGCATTTAAATTAACAAACAAATTTATTCAGAAGGACTTCTGTGACATGCATTACATTCAACCAACGTAGTTGCGTGTTCGTCGCAAACCGGCATTTCACATTGCCGACACCCATTTCTTATTTTTTGCCGCTTTTTCAGAGCCTGCGATAAACAAATGTACACAAATGTAAAACAAATGTAAACAAATAATAAGAACGCGTTGTGCATGAAAAATTAATAAATAAAACGAAAAGAATTATTTTTACCTGCAGTTGAAACTGCGTCGACATCTCCGTTCGTATCATTGTCATCTTCGCTTTCAGAATCGTCAATGGCTGCTTCAGTTGTATCATTTTCGTCCGCGCAATATTCTTCGTTATCAGATACCTCGTTTTCATTTCGCTCGTCAGGAATCCAATCATCGTCATCACTATCAGAAAGGTTTATGCTCTCGTCGTCACATTCACCACACACGCTTTTCAAGTAGGCATCTCGTTGTGCATTACATAATCTAAAAACAAAAATACAACAAAATTATTTAATATTATTAAATACATTAACAATATTAATTTTAATATTATTACCTGTTGAATTGAGCACGTGTCAACAAAGTCGTCATTTTGAAGATGCTCAGATGCACAAAGGATGCTGACTGAACCACGCTTTCTCTTGCCGGATTCGAATGGTTTCACCATAAACTCGCAAGTTATAAATAGAAAATTGACCATACAACTTATTCGTCAACCGAATACTCGAGATCCCTCTAGCAGGCATAACTGAATTTGTTACACACCTGCCGGTCCTGACCTTGCTCTGCGCCGATTTCAATAGGCCTTTTGTAGCCGCAGATAGTCAAAATTCTTTATATTTATAAAAAATAATTATATAAAATACATAAAATATTCACAATATATTTGTTTCTGATAAACAAATTGAAATCTATTCCAAAATATTTGTTTTAACATTGTTAAAACAATGTTTCTATATGTGGGTACCCAGGTACCCGGTCATTGACTACTGTCGGTAAAGTTGGTCATTGACATAAGGGTTAACATTTATTATGTTATGTTATCTCTCGGGGGATACTCCTCCGAGGTTATTAATTTGTTATATTCACTTGTTTGTGTTGCGTTGCTCCTTTGGCAGTCCGTAAGGGGGTTTGTTCTCCAGATGGCTGGCTTCTGGTCCTTCGAGCCGTGTAACATCTGTTTGTGTTAAGTTGATCCTATGTCGTGGTGGATAAAAAGACTTCTTCCTTCTTTGTGACTTTAACTTTATTCAATTGGGAATAACCACCCCTTGTTTATTTACACTTTACAAAAGTAAGAGTAATTTACTTTATTTAAAAACAAGAAGACCCGCTGTACAGTTTCGATGGTCGCCGCCTTCTTGTTTATTACTTTACACTGCGCCGCAACTCATTTGCACACCTCTTTTTATACCCAATTATTGGTAAGTTAATGCAGATGATTCATTTTCCTCATCTGGAACGTGTAGCCTATTCGGAGGTTATTCGCCTGTCATAAGCTATTCGCAATATTCACTAATCGTTTAATTTGCCCTGCTGAAAAGGCAACTTAATCGGTTTCATACGAAGAACCAGTTATAGGGCATTGCCCGTGTGTGCAAATTGTACGATTTAATTTCGCTTCACTGTTGTGTTCGCTATTTCGTCGAACTCAGCACTTTTCCGACGCTCAATTATTTCGTCGTCGGTGACCTTTGACGACACCGCCCGTGATCGTATATCGTGTATCACACTTGTAAACATATGTATTTGTAAAATGAGACCGTGTAAGTCCGTGGACAGGTGCCCGCTTGATTTTTGTAATACAAAGCAGAATGCAGTGGCCTTGGGGAGTGGGTCAAGTGTATGACTGATATATGATAATTGGTTTTGAGCATGGATGGCAATTATCGCAATGTATGCGATATGAATTAATTGCCCGTAGAGAAGGCTTTGCTTCTGAATGAATGCGAATTTAATTCTATGCATTGTATTGCTTGTGGGAAAGGCGAGTATTGCATTGTATGCAGAATATTTTCAGGATTGATCATATAGATGGAATCATAGGATGATGGAATATTAATTGTTTGAGAGGGGGTGTAAAGCGAGGTGTAACAGCGCATACGATTCACTTAAGGAATATGATTGCGGTTTTGTTTTGGGTAACTTCCCGGAAGGCACCACCATGAAATGCATTTGAAGATACGCATTTCATGATGTTGTCATTCCGGGGAATTGTTTAACGCACAGTATGAACATAAGGTTCGTACCTTGGCGCGTATTACATAAACTACTTTATGACGGCTTAATGGGAATTTGGGTGAGAGGGGTGATTTAGGATCACTACACCTGGTACTAATTTATATACAAGTGCAGGCTGATCTGTAGCAGATGTATCGTTAGCTTACTGAGAACCTCTGCCGTTTAGGTTTTGATCGAACAACTATTCGGGCTATTATATAAAAAACTTGAACTCCCTCAACGTTTAATGTCATCCAGTCATCTGCTTTTATGGCAGCTTGAATCTTCCAATATTATATTCAACTTGCTTTCTTTAGTTGTATATAACGAAAACGCTGTAGAGGTTATCATTGCATTGCATATATTTTATATTGAAAGACTACACATATGACAAGTTCTCTATAAATTCATTTTCACCTTCAAACTACGAGTACATTGAATCTTCTGTTCAATTTAATGTTGGATATTAAATTATTGTACGTATACTTCCGTCAATTTTCTTGTTGGCTTATAAACGATTCAATTGACAGCGCTTTAAAACGAACCGGAATGAATGTTTCACACTAAATTTTTTAAATAATATTCTTCACACGAACAATTCTCGTCATGTTATCCAACGGAGCGGACACGACCGTTTTAACTATTCGACGTAAAGTTAATTAAATTTCATATCTGATACCACTTTTTAATTCCCGGAATACATTTCATTAAACCACCTATAAAGGTATTTACATAGCTGTCATGTAAAAGAACGGGCGACATGAAATTTACATTGGAATAATTTCGAGTTTCCTATGGCATTCCACTTGCACCGTGACTGGGTGTTCTGGCTTGTGCTGGAAAATTCTTCTTTCCCATATTTTTGCTTCTTTTATTTTTGGAATTTGATTGAATTGCTTTTAGCATTTTTTCTGTATCTCAATTTGGTGTTGGACTTCGAATAAATTGCGGTTTCACTCGAAAATGTGTATTTTTTGTTGTTTTAATAGTATTAATCAGATTGATCATGTGAATTACCTGTTGCTATCGAGTAGCGTTTATGTAAACTTATTTAATGTCTAAAACAATTCAATTGTGGTGTTGACGTTAAACCATTTTAAGTTAATTCTTTTTCATATTGCATATGATGTATATCAAAAAGTTAGCGTGTTCATTGGAATAAGTCAATTTAGAGACCATGACTGCAATTACCATTTCAAGGGGGTATTCTGGTCTAGACGCACGAATTTTACGCAATTTTTGAAGTGCTGTAAAAAAAGCAATCAATATTTTTCCTATTCATTTTTTTATAGGATGTTTATTAATATTTCAAGAATACAGTAAAAAAAATTGAAAGTAAAAAATTCAAAATTCAAAAAGTTAGCAGTTGATGCAGTGGGGGATCTCAAAAAGTTGGCACGCGACCATACCCACGATTCAACCCTCCTAGCAATCTGAAAAAAAAAAAGATTATTAATTTACAGAAATGCCTCTATCGTTGGAACTAAAAAAAGTTGAAAAAAAAAAATGTTTAAACAAAATGGCGACTGCTTGAAAAAAGAATTTATTTTTGTACCACTTTTTTTTAGTTTTTCGAATTTTTTAAAAATAGTTAACATTGAAATTTGGGGATGAGGACAGTTCATACAATATAAAAGCCTAAAAAGAAGACATATACTAAATTTGAAGTAAATCGGTTCAGTACAACTTGAAAAATCGTTTTGAATATAGCTGGTGTTTGGATTTGGATCTGCACCTGGTAAGTCCTGCTAAACATCACCATTACAGGAAAATGACTGGGCTTTTAAGTCGACATGAATGAAGCTGGAAATAGGCGACGCCATGATAATTATCTCTGGTTGGAATGGTTACATGATATGTGAACCGGGGTTTTTCTTTTCAGGATAATTTATGATAAGGAAAGTAAGAACTCTTACAGGGGATTTGTAAGCGAAGGAATGCTTGAAAAGGTAAGAATTCTCTTGCAGAAGCTTTGCGACTATAGCTTTGCTCCAATTAATGCGTGTAACGTTTTCGGGTGCCTAATGCGATTTACATTGGCGAAATTATATGGGAAGATGGGTGTTATGGGGTGTTTAAGTCAAGCGTACCGTGGGATCTGGCGGCACCGCTACAAGTTCAATTACGCGTATTTAAAAAAAAAAACATTATGATTCGTTGAAAATTGACTGAGTTATCACAGCCGCCAGCTCGAAAAACGTTGTTTTCCAGAAAACGCGTTTAAAGTTTTAAGTGTAGTTATTTCGCCATACTTACTGCTTTGACTCAGTCGGCTCGGAGGCTCACAACTTTTTAACCGTTACGAATTTCGATTTTTCCTTTTAAAATGATATTCTAGACAGTTATAGCTATCGAATTCCGCAAAAAAAAAATGTTGACAAAAATATTACCCAACTGATGAGAATGTACCCTTAAATATTTTGTGGCTTCGCCCTTTTATGGTATACTCTGGATCTCCAAAGTTTTGCCTCAAAAATGTGTATAAAAATTCCGGGAAGCACAAACAAATTTGCGTGCGCTTAGTCGGAGTGAAATTCTGGGAAGTCAAACGAATTTATTCACACAAATTCGCGGAAGGTAAGAACATGCAATTCATTTGAACTTAGGCATTTCATGATATTAGGATAAATGGGAATTGAATCAATGCGCGACAAATAGATTTTTGGTTTAGTTTGTGGCGCTGTAACACCAAAGTTTAACCTCTGATACTATCATTTAATAATTTGTTATTGGGCAGCTAAATGGCCAAGAGCCGGACACTCTGGTTGGCCGACCAAGGGAAACAACAGTTCACCCACGGGCTTAGGAGCCGGATGCCAACACCCACAGGTAATAACTTTCCAAAGATACATAACAATTCAATTTGGCGTACCCGGTATGGAACTGCCGATGACAAATTGTTAACATAAGTATTTTATGTTAATATTAATTGATACGTAGCCTTACGCTAACGGCGAGGGTCGTAACTTTGATAATACAATGTCCTTATCGGAAACATGGTTTTAAGAAGATCTTCTTAAGGCATGAGTTTCGTCGATGTTGGATAGTCCAGTAATGTCCAGCGAATTGTTGGGAAGCCTTTATTTTTGCCAGTTCACCTGAATCTCCAAAATATCGGCCTTAGTTCGGTGTGCATAACTCGCTTACTTGGTACAAAGACCTGACGTCGTAACCCAGTAAACTACAAGCAACCCGGCTACTATTGCAGTTCGCCATGCGATGCCGGTATGCCAACGCCTCCAGAACGTTAAACTTTTACGAGATATCCCGTCGTATTACAACTTGCGGCATATTACAACTTGATGACCTGTTCGAGATCACTGAAAGACGCTGTCCACCATCCACTTGTGTAGGGTACTACTAGACCAGATTGTGATTGTATAACCAGCTAAAAACGTGAGTGAAAGGTTAACAAATTAATTTATTATGATATAAATACATATAACATGTTTTACATTATAAGATATGCATACCGTTTTAAAAACATGAATCTTAGTGGTGGAGAATTGTTAAAAGCAAAGATTTTGGTCCGAAGAAGTGCTGTCAAATCATGCCCGACGCCCCCATCTGGTCGTCGGAGCTCAAACTACATGTTGGCCGCTCGATTGCCATCATATTTTGGTCCTTCGAGCCGGATCCGTCTGTGGATCCAATCCACTGCTGCCAGTTCGCAGCGTAATAAAGAGTTGCTCAAAATACAGCTATCATACCGCCGCCTAGTTTGCGGTGGAACCAATCGCAATTACTAGCAGAAATCAATTGAGTTCACCACGGCGTTGTAAAATCATATCTTTACCAAAAGAGACGAACGAGTTGCAGATACTTAATAAAACAATAATAAAACAATTCATTAGAGTTAGTCAAAAACTACAATTTTATAATGTAAAGGGCAATAATATGTTACCATTATCGAAATAATAAAGGAATCCTTATAAAGCTCCATTTTATGAACGGAAACTGAAACCAAATTGAAGAGAATTGCACTCAAACAACAACTTATCTAAATACGAGTTTTATAGAGATAACGGACCACACATAACATTTGTCACGAAGTGCTACTAATCATCGCAGCCTTCGTTCGACGGTAGGAGTTTTCGAACATTATAGTGGATCACACACAACAGCTGCGCAGACCGCCGCAAAGTTCACGGCGCAACAATGAGCTGCCGAAATGGTAGCTACAAAGCTGCCGCCACCTTAGTGGCGCAGTAACCAAAGCTGCCCCAACTACAGCTACATATCGCTGCCAAGTTGGCAGCCCCAAGGTCCAGCCTAAGGACCGACCGCCGACAAGTTCGTGGGGCAAGAAGAAGCTGCCCCCAGCGCAGCTACATTACCACCAGATCTATGGATCGCACACCGCGACCATCACTGAGCACGCAATCGAGGATCCAGATCTGTGGATCGCACACCGCGACCAGTTCGCGGCGCACGCAATCGAGGATCCAGATCTGTGGATCGGTTACCACCGCCCAGTTCGCAGTCCCAAAGTCCAGCCTATGGACCCGCTGCCAGGTTAGTGGGCAACAATGAGCTGCCCCTAAGTACAGCTACTTTACCGCGCCTGGCCCTCCACAGTGGTTAGTGGCGTGTCAACGAGCTGCCCCCAGTGCAGCTACGTCACCACCATCAACCACGGGTACTTTTTTACATTGACAAATCCTTACAGCAATTGATTTCAGCCAACGGAATCAACATCGTACCACCACACCGCGACCAGTTCGCGGCGCAATCGAAGATCTAGATTTGTGGATCGACTACCGTTACCAAGTTCGTTGCAATCACCGGATCCAGACGTAAGGATCAACCACCGCCAAGTTCGCCGCATATTAGAAGGCCCAGCCTAAGGACCAACCGACGTCAAGGTCGCAGGACACACCGGAGTCCAGACGCAAAGACCACCCGTCGCCAAGTCCGTGGCATCCAAATTACAAGGAGATGCCTGTACCAATGTCAGCGAAGTCAAACATGACAAGGCTACCTTGGCGGAACAACTCATCAGCGCCCAGTTCGCCTCCCAGGAGCGGATGTCCTGTGCTCCTCTCAACCTCGAGAAGAGAGGGCCGCCAACGTTATTTACGGTGGACATACGCCAGCACAATCTCCAGATCACATGGGAAGACAGCAGACTGAACCATGAGGAGATAAAACTCCTGGCCAATCCCGAGATGACCAGCGGCCACCTCTACTTCGTGGGCAGATTCATCGGTCAAGCCGAGAAGATCTATCTGGAAGAGGTCACCAAGTTTATTGAAGCAAGGAACGCCCTCACCGCCAACCGTCCGACTGTATCCAAGACTGCGACGGACATTGTGATGTCACAACCACCTTGGCGGCCGGGAACCCCTTCAACACCTGGCATGCGAATGCCACCTGGCCATCCATCAATATTACCATCACGAATGATGCCCCCGGAACATACACCCGTGCGGATAAGAAAGCCGCGACGACAGACACTGAAAAGCCAGCCAAGGCAGGTGCTGCCGAAAGCAAGATAGGCAAAGGAGGAACGGTCGAAAAGAAAACCGATCCAAAGCCAATTGTAATTCGCTGCAAAACTCGGATGGAAATCTTCCACCAATCGGTGGTCTCTTAGCAACTGTCAGTAGTACAGGCAACCGAACAGAGACACCCTATGGCCAAACTCCGGCCAATGAGAGGAATCATCAAGGACGATCGCTACCACATGTAGCCTTGTGGCGGTTCCGCCAGATCCCACGGCTCGCCTTCCTGAAAAAACCCCCATAACCATAACCCGGGTCTGCACCAGCTTTCGCTAATGCAATTCGCATTAGCATCTTAGATGCTTCACGCATCAAACAGACCCAATTATTATAACCCTAAAATCCCTATAAAGAAAACTTACCTTCATGCATCCCTTCGCATACAATTTTTCATAAGATTTCTTTGTTTTCCTATTTGGTATTCTGAACCAATTCGGCACCAGACAAATTCCTGTAAACAAAATAATTCGGATTGCAATCAATGTAACCGTCATGACAGGGACCATAAATATCGCGCCGTCTATTTTCCCGGCCGCGTCATATACCATACATACACATTGCCTGGCAACCTTTTTTGTTTGTCTTACCAACAAACAACCCAAGCAGCTGCATATAATTAGCGCAATAGACGCTGAAACCAAATTCTCCAGCATTTCCTAATGCAAATATGAACCCGGTTTCTATTGCAGCCAGAGATGCCATAAACATCCATATTGCTTTTAGCACCTTTTTCTCCTAACGTCGAAAATAGCGACGAGGCATCGTATAAACATGACCCTCATTAAAGAGCGAACCATTTGGTCGCCTTTTCTTTTGTCCTTGCCGCCTGCCTGTTTCGCTGTTCCACTGCACGTGTGAATAGCATTGATCTCAACGATCCCACACATACCACCATGACCTGTATTACAAGATCTGGTTTCCTATACCACCAAGAGAGACTTTACGTTTCCCTGGTGGTAGGAAAAAAACGATATCCTTATTGGTGAGGATATCGTTTGAGTCTCATTCCATCACCAGACCAAGTCGGTCGGGTCTCCACTACGCTACCTTTGCGCTCGGTACGCGTAAATACGATGGGCCACCCTTTTACCATCGAGGAGTGCGTCGGAGTTCGCACCCCCGTGAGTCGTGTGTGTTTTATTTTTCAACTCTAGGAAGTTTTAGTTTATTTTTTTCCACGTAAATTTATCCGTGTATCTATGAAATAACGTAAATTTATTGATCCCAAATTGTTTATTATCGAAAACATATAGTGCGGCAAAAAAAAAATCGGTATGCAATAGTCTCTTTGATAAAACAATATCCTTAAGTTCATACGAAAGTGTTCAATAGTTTTTGTGAAAACGAATAAATCATACAAAAATGTAAAAGACAAACAATGAACAATTTATAAATTTCATTAACTGTTTGATTTTCAAAATTTAAAAGTAAATTAAATTCAAAACTAGACACATTTCATTGTTAAAGCGTGTTTCCTGTGCTGCTGCCCAATAAAACGTTTTCAAAAAGAAAGGAAATCCCCCAACATTCAACTTCCTGTGAACAACTGAGTTGGTGTTTGTACCTGCTGCGATATTCGGCCAAACTTAATTAGTGAAGGACGGAGGAGGAAGTGAACGGAGTGCCCATGTCTGGCACAACACTTCGTTCCCCACATTGGTGACCCCGAAGGTCCGAACACCGCGACCTTCGAACATTCGCGTTTTGTTAATGGTGAAAATAGTTTTTTTTTTCTCGAACAGTGACTTTTTAGTGCTGAAAACAAAAATTTCGACTCCTGTTTCATCAACTCTCACTTCGATCTAGAACAGGAATACGTTCGTATAGTTGATCATAGCTGGACGTCCTTTTGTTGTTAACATCGGTCAAATATCTTGGAGTTTTGTTCGACAAAATTATCTATCGCTTAATATAAATTCAGTGAACAATTGTGGCGGCAATAAACAAAAGACAATTAAAGGGTGTAACAACCTCAAAAATAACCATCGTCCAATAACACCAGTCGACACGCCATCACCAGAATAAATATACAATCGGTGGGCAATTGTGGCGGCAATTGGCGAAAAACATCAATGGGCAAAAGCATCGCCCCAACGCCAGCCCAACAACAGCACCTGGCATAACATCAGTACCAGTAACCATCACCGACCAGCAACCATCCAACAACATCAACATCACAGGTTTGGTTTTTTTTTCACTTTTTTTTAAAAAAATGTTTCATTTTTATTGTAAGCTCCTTCTGAGCGAAATTAAATGTAACATCTGTATCCGAAAAAAAAGGAAAAAAACGTTTGTGCGCGTTGACGCTTGTTTAAATAAATCATTGGGCAATTTTTTTTTAGTTAAAGTAGCAATTATTTGGAGAAATATTTCTCCCTCAATAACTCTCAAAATTCACCATAATGAAAAAAAAATCCAAATAAGCAACCTGCGTTTGTCTTCTTTCCTGCCCAACTACATACAAAGTGAAGTTAAATGTTGACTTTAATTGTCATTGCATCGCACCGCCTTAAAATCTTTTAAATTTTCCTATAAATTCATAAAGCACTTATAAAAGAAATTGATATTTATACAGATGCATATATGTCCGGAAATATATGCATTTGTGTAGGTGCTTTTCTTTGTTTTTACTTTTTGCTTTTCCTTTTTTTTTTGTTTAATCTATAAACGACGAAAAACATTCGTCAGCCTTCCAAATATATTTTTATTATTATACTTCGGTATTCTAAGGTGGTGCTTGTGCAAAAGTAAATCCTTTTTATTTTTTTATTTTTTTTATTAACATATAAATATGGAACATTAAAAGGATTCTAAACATAAGGTAACATAGTCAATCGAACAAGAACCCAACATATAACTGTTTATCCACATTTCCCATCGAAAATTATGCTTAAGCTGTTATTGACCTTCTTTTTTTATACACAACTATCAGTATTCATGCCTCTTAATTGGTAAATTACGCGTTGCCATGAGTCGTCAGTGCATGGCATCGTTTTAAAGTCCCTTCATTTTTTTTCTCTTTACATACATATTAATAAATAAAACGACAGTAAACAATTTAAATTAACTTAAAGGCAACCAACAACAAAAATAAGTTAAACAACTACCTAAAAGTAAAGAATAAGAAATATCATGTGAACTTATTTTTTTTTAAGGTTATTTCATGTATTCTCACAAATCCATCCGTTACGTAAAGGCAATAAATCTGATTAACCAAGGAAATGCCCAATTATTAAGAAACACAGAAAAATGAAAATGAATAGGTGTAAACTCCTTCAGAGTCGCGTTGAATTTACCTTATAGCAATAAAATAGCCAGGATAAATTCCTAATTTTACATGGGCATTGTCATTCGTTTACATTTTTTGTAACCCGAGACTTACCTCATTTATCTTTTCATTTTTCTGTTAAATACGAAATATGTACACGGCCATTTACAAAAACAAATGAAGCGAGATTGTTTCTATTCGAAAGCACATATAAAGATTTTCATAAGAAAATAATACAAATTGCAAAATCTTTACTCACTTTCTATATTTGTACAATATGGTTATTGTTATGGATTGTTAAGTGAAAATTATTGTATTGTAATAACATCCAAACAAACACATACTTGATAAAGTTTTGTAAATTTGACAAACTTATACAGTATAATCTTAAAAGCAAATTGTTAAAAATCAGCTAACCATGTTATTGCAATGTCAAACTAACAATCACGGGATGTATATTTTACCACAGTTTGGGTTAGCAAATTAAAACCGTATGCAAATCGAATCGTTACACACACTATTAATCACCAGCCCAATGCAAAAACCGTATTAATTTTGTTAGAAGCTAGAACCATTGTAAAATTAAAATAAGAAATACCCTTTTAATAATTTTTTTTTTTTTCTTTTTAAAAATAACAAACATTGTAAACCCCTTCTGGGTACAGATCACCACTGCAAGAATTCTTCTTCGTGAAAAAAATCATAGTACACCTACATATTGATTATATACATCTATATGTCCTTAAGTGTCCAAAACTCATCGCATACTCATGAAAAACCATCCATTGTTGCCTGCAGTAGTGCTGATTAACCATGGCTAATTTAAAAGAAAAACGATATCATTGTTTCTTGTTTTTTTTTTCTAATTATGTTATATCAACAAAGAATTTGTAAAAAGAGTAAAATGATATATTAATCCTAGAAAAGAGACATACTAAATATATTAAAAATACGTAACACAAATTACACAGACCGACAAGTCACACTGATTAAACACGCACAACCTTTTCGCTAATATACACGACTCCTCTCGACTCCATTCATTCCTCCACAACCAACTCCTCTTTTAACAGCTCGTCTCTTACATCGGGACACAATGCCCCTTAAGCACTCGACCCCACCCAACCTCACTTGACCCCACATCGGTTCAATTTAACTCCTTTAACCGGCTCCTCACCACACCCTCCGGACTCTTCGAGTTCAAAGTGATGACCTTTGGCCTTCTTTAAATACTGGCGAAACTAGCACCTATCCACCCTTTTAAAGCTCCTTTTCTAAATATTGGCGCACACGCTCGCCATTACTCAACACCCATTTTCTGCAAACCGGCCCCTTAGGTAACAACAGCTACTACGCGTAGCATATAATTAATAGGACGCCCGGTTTTGTCTCGCGTGAAACACCCTCACCCTTTTCTCTCTTTTCTGAAGGTTGGCGCTCACGCTCGCCAACCACAGCCATCATGCAACCCCATGCATCCCTTCTCGACTCTGCTTGACCTCTAACACCTTTTTCTGTCTCTGTTCATATATTGGCGCCCATCTACGCCAAAAACAGTTATCACGCGAAACTGTTCATCAATGCTCGACCTTTCTACCCGATTTCAGCAAGCCAGCTTCCCCCGTTACCACAGTTACTACGCGTAGCAGCACCCATCAGGGCGCCTGGTTTTGCCCCTTTATTTAAATTTCAGGACATTCGTCCTTAGATCTCCTACGTCTCCCAAATGTCTCAGCAACACCGGTCCACAAATCAAACCGATACCACCGGGCTGAGACAACATACCTGGTTCCCCAATCTTTAGCCACCATGACTCCCCTTTAGCGGCAACTAAAGGCTATACACGCCCCTCTACGCCGCCTCAAATACATAGGTGCATAATACTTCGGAGCGCACATCTAATAACCCTAGGGCGCCCTGGGGTTGTACACAATCTACCACCCACCAGGAGCCCCCTAACCAAAATCCCCTATTTTTTTTTTTTTTTTTTTAACAAGAGCGGCGGCCGGCACCTCACAGCAAGTTTCCATTCGGTCGAGGTCGCAGCTACCGCTACATTGACACCAATGTACCGGTCCTCCCTCGATAGGTAAAACGTGCAATTGAGGGCCTGTTACGGACCGACATTGAGTCCAGCGGACCGACATTGAGTCCAGGTCCCCCCAGCATCCACTAATCCCCCTTTGATTCCCCTCTTTACCTGTAAAAGGAAATAACGCGCCAAGTAGTTAATTTGCATAAACTACTTTATGCAAATTCTACTTGGCGGAGAAAAAAAAATAATAAAATAAAAATAATACACCGAAAATAAAGTCGGAAAATTGACAATTCGCCGTCAATCTCCGAATGAGAAAGAACAAAATATGAAAATTATGGATTTGATGTAATTCCAACATCCAAATACAAGTTAAGAAGAATCAGAAACACTTCATAAATTCATCAGCTGACCGTTTCATTCAGCTTAGCAAGTTTATCTAACTTATCTCTGGTGGCGTAGTAATAAGCGGATACAGGTCCATTAACGAAGCTTGCTGAACAGGGGAGCAGCCTTCAACGCCCCCTGCAACCTGACGCGAGCCGCCACATCATCACAAGATACCAAAGATATAACACAGTAAGTCCCCTTCTTACTCTTAATATATTTAATTGTTATTATATAAAAAACATAACAGGCCCGCCCTCCTTTACCAGTCCCAGCGGCAAACAAATCGCCATACAAACGTATGGACAAAAGACACCCGCTCCGGACTTGGTCCCTTTCCATTCCGCACACGGCAACCCGTCACTGCGGATGGGAATTACCCTGGGATAAGTTCCCCTCCATCTCGCACATGCTATTTCGTCACTGCGGATGTGAGCGGATTTCCGATGGGTTCCGACCTATTCGGGCGATAAGCCTGTTGGTCCACGAGACCCATAACAGGCCTATGGACCACGCCGCACACATTTGCCCTTGATGGCATCAAGCGGTAACAACTGTGTCCATCTTATCGATAAAGGCCCAAACAATAACCAGGAACTGGTCACCACGACAGTCCCGTAACATTACCACAGCGCATTCCGAAGCAACCCCCCTATCATCACAGCACCCACCATCGAGCATTCCCTCGCCCCTACCTTTTTTTTCATGACTACGTCACTGGGAGGGGAGTACTGTGGCGGTTCCGCCAGATCCCACGGCTCGCCTTCCTGAAAAAACCCCCATAACCATAACCCGGGTCTGCACCAGCTTTCGCTAATGCAATTCGCATTAGCATCTTAGATGCTTCACGCATCAAACAGACCCAATTATTATAACCCTAAAATCCCTATAAAGAAAACTTACCTTCATGCATCCCTTCGCATACAATTTTTCATAAGATTTCTTTGTTTTCCTATTTGGTATTCTGAACCAATTCGGCACCAGACAAATTCCTGTAAACAAAATAATTCGGATTGCAATCAATGTAACCGTCATGACAGGGACCATAAATATCGCGCCGTCTATTTTCCCAGCCGCGTCATATACCATACATACACATTGCCTGGCAACCTTTTTTGTTTGTCTTACCAACAAACAACCCAAGCAGCTGCATATAATTAGCGCAATAGACGCTGAAACCAAATTCTCCAGCATTTCCTAATGCAAATATGAACCCGGTTTCTATTGCAGCCAGAGATGCCATAAACAT
Source organism: Microdon myrmicae (assembly GCA_963931805.1). Taxonomy (NCBI): domain Eukaryota; kingdom Metazoa; phylum Arthropoda; class Insecta; order Diptera; family Syrphidae; genus Microdon; species Microdon myrmicae. The sequence goes on from OZ007502.1 coordinate 66,225,614, forward strand.
CCATATTGCTTTTAGCACCTTTTTCTCCTAACGTCGAAAATAGCGACGAGGCATCGTATAAACATGACCCTCATTAAAGAGCGAACCATTTGGTCGCCTTTTCTTTTGTCCTTGCCGCCTGCCTGTTTCGCTGTTCCACTGCACGTGTGAATAGCATTGATCTCAACGATCCCACACATACCACCATGACCTGTATTACAAGATCTGGTTTCCTATACCACCAAGAGAGACTTTACGTTTCCCTGGTGGTAGGAAAAAAACGATATCCTTATTGGTGAGGATATCGTTTGAGTCTCATTCCATCACCAGACCAAGTCGGTCGGGTCTCCACTACGCTACCTTTGCGCTCGGTACGCGTAAATACGATGGGCCACCCTTTTACCATCGAGGAGTGCGTCGGAGTTCGCACCCCCGTGAGTCGTGTGTGTTTTATTTTTCAACTCTAGGAAGTTTTAGTTTATTTTTTTCCACGTAAATTTATCCGTGTATCTATGAAATAACGTAAATTTATTGATCCCAAATTGTTTATTATCGAAAACATATAGTGCGGCAAAAAAAAAATCGGTATGCAATAGTCTCTTTGATAAAACAATATCCTTAAGTTCATACGAAAGTGTTCAATAGTTTTTGTGAAAACGAATAAATCATACAAAAATGTAAAAGACAAACAATGAACAATTTATAAATTTCATTAACTGTTTGATTTTCAAAATTTAAAAGTAAATTAAATTCAAAACTAGACACATTTCATTGTTAAAGCGTGTTTCCTGTGCTGCTGCCCAATAAAACGTTTTCAAAAAGAAAGGAAATCCCCCAACATTCAACTTCCTGTGAACAACTGAGTTGGTGTTTGTACCTGCTGCGATATTCGGCCAAACTTAATTAGTGAAGGACGGAGGAGGAAGTGAACGGAGTGCCCATGTCTGGCACAACACTTCGTTCCCCACATTGGTGACCCCGAAGGTCCGAACACCGCGACCTTCGAACATTCGCGTTTTGTTAATGGTGAAAATAGTTTTTTTTTTCTCGAACAGTGACTTTTTAGTGCTGAAAACAAAAATTTCGACTCCTGTTTCATCAACTCTCACTTCGATCTAGAACAGGAATACGTTCGTATAGTTGATCATAGCTGGACGTCCTTTTGTTGTTAACATCGGTCAAATATCTTGGAGTTTTGTTCGACAAAATTATCTATCGCTTAATATAAATTCAGTGAACAATTGTGGCGGCAATAAACAAAAGACAATTAAAGGGTGTAACAACCTCAAAAATAACCATCGTCCAATAACACCAGTCGACACGCCATCACCAGAATAAATATACAATCAGTGGGCAATTGTGGCGGCAATTGGCGAAAAACATCAATGGGCAAAAGCATCGCCCCAACGCCAGCCCAACAACAGCACCTGGCATAACATCAGTACCAGTAACCATCACCGACCAGCAACCATCCAACAACATCAACATGACAGGTTTGGTTTTTTTTTTTCACTTTTTTTTTAAAAAATGTTTCATTTTTATTGTAAGCTCCTTCTGAGCGAAATTAAATGTAACATCTGTATCCGAAAAAAAAGGAAAAAAACGTTTGTGCGCGTTGACGCTTGTTTAAATAAATCATTGGGCAATTTTTTTTTAGTTAAAGTAGCAATTATTTGGAGAAATATTTCTCCCTCAATAACTCTCAAAATTCACCATAACGAAAAAAAAAATCCAAATAAGCAACCTGCGTTTCTCTTCTTTCCTGCCCAACTACATACAAAGTGAAGTTAAATGTTGACTTTAATTGTCATTGCATCGCACCGCCTTAAAATCTTTTAAATTTTCCTATAAATTCATAAAGCACTTATAAAAGAAATTGATATTTATACAGATGCATATATGTCCGGAAATATATGCATTTGTGTAGGTGCTTTTCTTTGTTTTTACTTTTTGCTTTTCCTTTTTTTTTTGTTTAATCTATAAACGACGAAAAACATTCGTCAGCCTTCCAAATATATTTTTATTATTATACTTCGGTATTCTAAGGTGGTGCTTGTGCAAAAGTAAATCCTTTTTATTTTTTTATTTTTTTTATTAACATATAAATATGGAACATTAAAAGGATTCTAAACATAAGGTAACATAGTCAATCGAACAAGAACCCAACATATAACTGTTTATCCACATTTCCCATCGAAAATTATGATTAAGCTGTTATTGACCTTCTTTTTTTATACACAACTATCAGTATTCATGCCTCTTAATTGGTAAATTACGCGTTGCCATGAGTCGTCGGTGCATGGCATCGTTTTAAAGTCCCTTAATTTTTTTTCTCTTTACATACATATTAATATATAAAACGACAGTAAACAATTTAAATTAACTTAAAGGCAACCAACAACAAAAATAAGTTAAACAACTACGTAAAAGTAAAGAATAAGAAATATCATGGGAACTTATTTTTTTTTAAGGTTATTTCATGTATTCTCACAAATCCATCCGTTACGTAAAGGCAATAAATCTGATTAACCAAGGAAATGCCCAATTATTAAGAAACACAGAAAAATGAAAATGAATAGGTGTAAACTCCTTCAGAGTCGCGTTGAATTTACCTTATAGCAATAAAATAGCCAGGATAAATTCCTAATTTTACATGGGCATTGTCATTCGTTTACATTTTTTGTAACCCGAGACTTACCTCATTTATCTTTTCATTTTTCTGTTAAATACGAAATATGTACACGGCCATTTACAAAAACAAATGAAGCGAGATTGTTTCTATTCGAAAGCACATATAAAGATTTTCATAAGAAAATAATACAAATTGCAAAATCTTTACTCACTTTCTATATTTGTACAATATGGTTATTGTTATGGATTGTTAAGTGAAAATTATTGTATTGTAATAACATCCAAACAAACACATACTTGATAAAGTTTTGTAAATTTGACAAACTTATACAGTATAATCTTAAAAGCAAATTGTTAAAAATCAGCTAACCATGTTATTGCAATGTCAAACTAACAATCACGGGATGTATATTTTACCACAGTTTGGGTTAGCAAATTAAAACCGTATGCAAATCGAATCGTTACACACACTATTAATCACCAGCCCAATGCAAAAACCGTATTAATTTTGTTAGAAGCTAGAACCATTGTAAAATTAAAATAAGAAATACCCTTTTAATAATTTTTTTTTTTTTTCCTTTTTAAAAATAACAAACATTGTAAACCCCTTCTGGGTACAGATCACCACTGCAAGAATTCTTCTTCGTGAAAAAAATCATAGTACACCTACATATTGATTATATACATCTATATGTCCTTAAGTGTCCAAAACTCATCGCATACTCATGAAAAACCATCCATTGTTGCCTGCAGTAGTGCTGATTAACCATGGCTAATTTAAAAGAAAAACGATATCATTGTTTCTTGTTTTTTTTTTCTAATTATGTTATATCAACAAAGAATTTGTAAAAAGAGTAAAATGATATATTAATCCTAGAAAAGAGACATACTAAATATATTAAAAATACGTAACACAAATTACACAGACCGACAAGTCACACTGATTAAACACGCACAACCTTTTCGCTAGTATACACGACTCCTCTCGACTCCATTCATTCCTTCACAACCAACTCCTCTTTTAACAGCTCGTCTCTTACATCGGGACACAATGCCCCTTAAGCACTCGACCCCACCCAACCTCACTTGACCCCACATCGGCTCAATTTAACTCCTTTAACCGGCTCCTCACCACACCCTCCGGACTCTTCGAGTTCAAAGTGATGACCGTTGGCCTTCTTTAAATACTGGCGAAACTAGCACCAATCCACCCTTTTAAGGCTCCTTTTCTAAATATTGGCGCACACGCTCGCCATTACTCAACACCCATTTTCTGCAAACCGGCCCCTTAGGTAACAACAGCTACTACGCGTAGCATATAATCAATAGGACGCCCGGTTTTGTCTCGCGTGAAACACCCTCACCCTTTTCTGTCTCTTTTCTGAAGGTTGGCGCTCACGCTCGCCAACCACAGCCATCATGCAACCCCATGCATCCCTTCTCGACTCTGCTTGACCTCTAACACCTTTTTCTGTCTCTGTTCATATATTGGCGCCCATCTACGCCAAAAACAGTTATCACGCGAAATTGTTCATCAATGCTCGACCTTTCTACCCGATTTCAGCAAGCCAGCTTCCCTCGTTACCACAGCTACTACGCGTAGCAGCACCCATCAGGGCACCTGGTTTTGCCCCTTTATTTAAATTTCAGGACATTCGTCCTTAGATCTCCTACGTCTCCCAAATGTCTCAGCAACACCGGTCCACAAATCAAACCGATACCACCGGGCTGAGACAACATACCTGGTTCCCCAATCTTTAGCCACCATGACTCCCCTTTAGCGGCAACTAAAGGCTATACACGCCCCTCTACGCCGCCTCAAATACCTAGGTGCATAATACTTCGGAGCGCACATCTAATAACCCTAGGGCGCCCTGGGGTTGGACACAATCAACCACCCACCAGGAGCCCCCTAACCAAAATCCCCTATTTTTTTTTTTTTTTTTAACAAGAGCGGCGGCCGGCACCTCACAGCAAGTTTCCATTCGGTCGAGGTCGCAGCTACCGCTACATTGACACCAATGTACCGGTCCTCCCTCGATAGGTAAAACGTGCAATTGAGGGCCCGCCCTCCTTTACCAGTCCCAGCGGCAAACAAATCGCCATACAAACGTATGGACAAAAGACACCCGCTCTGGACTTGGTCCCTTTCCATTCCGCACACGGCAACCCGTCACTGCGGATGGGAATTACCCTGGGATAAGTTCCCCTCCATCTCGCACATGCTATTTCGTCACTGCGGATGTGAGCGGATTTCCGATGGGTTCCGACCTATTCGGGCGATAAGCCTGTTGGTCCACGAGACCCATAACAGGCCTATGGACCACGCCGCACACATTTGCCCTTGATGGCATCAAGCGGTAACAACTGTGTCCATCTTATCGATAAAGGCCCAAACAATAACCAGGAACTGGTCACCACGACAGTCCCGTAACATTACCACAGCGCATTCCGAAGCAACCCCCCTATCATCACAGCACCCACCATCGAGCATTCCCTCGCCCCTACCTTTTTTTTCATGACTACGTCACTGGGAGGGGAGTACTGTGGCGGTTCCGCCAGATCCCACGGCTCGCCTTCCTGAAAAAACCCCCATAACCATAACCCGGGTCTGCACCAGCTTTCGCTAATGCAATTCGCATTAGCATCTTAGATGCTTCACGCATCAAACAGACCCAATTATTATAACCCTAAAATCCCTATAAAGAAAACTTACCTTCATGCATCCCTTCGCATACAATTTTTCATAAGATTTCTTTGTTTTCCTATTTGGTATTCTGAACCAATTCGGCACCAGACAAATTCCTGTAAACAAAATAATTCGGATTGCAATCAATGTAACCGTCATGACAGGGACCATAAATATCGCGCCGTCTATTTTCCCGGCCGCGTCATATACCATACATACACATTGCCTGGCAACCTTTTTTGTTTGTCTTACCAACAAACAACCCAAGCAGCTGCATATAATTAGCGCAATAGACGCTGAAACCAAATTCTCCAGCATTTCCTAATGCAAATATGAACCCGGTTTCTATTGCAGCCAGAGATGCCATAAACATCCATATTGCCTTTAGCACCTTTTTCTCCTAACGTCGAAAATAGCGACGAGGCATCGTATAAACATGACCCTCATTAAAGAGCGAACCATTTGGTCGCCTTTTCTTTTGTCCTTGCCGCCTGCCTGTTTCGCTGTTCCACTGCACGTGTGAATAGCATTGATCTCAACGATCCCACACATACCACCATGACCTGTATTACAAGATCTGGTTTCCTATACCACCAAGAGAGACTTTACGTTTCCCTGGTGGTAGGAAAAAAACGATATCCTTATTGGTGAGGATATCGTTTGAGTCAAATTCCATTATTCGACCCGAGCGGGTCGTGTCTCTATCGCTACCCTGGTGCGCACAGGGTAGCGATAATCGCGAGAATCGCCAGTCGCGTTGGTCGTTCACCAAGTTTAGAAATAATGGACGGAAGTCGGTTAAAAGTGATTATATTAATTCATTTATAAGGAATAAGGCTTATTACGTGTGTATTAAAATACCCTGTCAAGTTCTCCGATCTATTAATAACTAAATTGAATAAACAGTGCTCCTGTACATCAAAAATGACAAACCAGTGTGTCGGTGTTTTATTGCTCTCGACCGGCATCTGTGTGCTTGCTAATTTTATTGGATGTCCATGATGAACTTCCAGTGAGGATGGGGACGGAAGTGAATCCGGTGCAGTACGCCTGCACACCATACTTCCTCTCTACAGCCTCCCCAATAGGGATAGGAGAGAGCAATGCCCCGCTTGGCGGGCGACACTCCCCAGCATCCAGGGATCAATTGCATCCCAGCCAACAAGCACGCCTCTCAGTAAACCAGGAGAGACGGTCCTTCATCAGCCCAGTAGGCACTGGGTCCGCGACTGCCATTCCGCCAGGACCCGCGGACGGTGCAATGGCAGATATCGCACCAAACTCATCGTTGTGGCCTCATCTCGCCGGCAGCTACCATCAGACGGTCGCCAATGGGCGCAGCAATTCTCACCACTGGTGGTCTCAACGCAGTACTTATAACCACCAGCCATTACGTTCTGCGACCCAGGGTACCGGATTCCAGCGACGGAACTCTCGGCTTCACCAATCCTTCATCCGTCACCAATTCAGGGCGGACGGCTTGTAGGTGTTAATTATAGTACCGTACATGGGCACTAGTTCAACTCAACCCCCAAACACTTATCATTGGTTTCTCTGAAATGTTGCCACGAAACAAATCAACTCCAAACAAGCGAAGGGAATAAATATTCACGCAAGTACTTCTTATCAAGTGTTCTTTATTTAAATTTGCGTTATGGCATCGGCACATGCGCATAACACGGGACGTTCACAACTTAATTCACTAATCTGGTAACTAGGAGTTAACAATATGATTCTTTAATCCATTAGCTGGTGGGCGCCTGCACTCCTTCAGGATTGTGGTGACGAATTTCACTTTACCGGACAAAACGAATTCCGCGACTGGTTGACAGCGAGGAAAAACGGCACTCCAACTCGAATATTTGAACGGTGGAAAAACGAAATTGGCTACTTAGTAGCGAGGCTGGTAAGAGGCGGAACTCTAAGCGGGTGCGACTGTCCGCTGCGGTAATAGGAATCTGGCTCTTCGGTGTTCGTCGAGATCAACTTTCACCAGCCGTCATCTAGATGGATTCTTCATGTTTCCGTGCAGGTCAATGTACGATGCCCCATTCGCACGAAGTATCGACAACGATCGATACTGCACCTGAATAAATGTAGGAACGAACATAAGGGACTGCGGCAATGTGGTCATAAATCCTCGATGACCCGCGCCTGAGAACGAAATAGGTTTTTTTTTTGTTTTTTGTTTTTGGTAAACAAAAACGCTATTTCACAGGTCCAATGATGGGATGCACAATGTTCATGATGCGCCTATGTTGCGAAGGGTCGTCATTGTATTTACTTAAGATTCCAGAGAAATGCCGTTGTAGGCGATATCTGCTGGTGACGATAGTTCCACCAGAGATTGGGAATCTATTTGCTTTAGCCGAATAGCTCAATAGCAGAATAGGGAAAATTGTTCATGGACGTTAAGTCCACAGAAAACTCAGCGACGGTAGCTATGGGTTATTTGTTTGGGTTAGATGATGGGTCTTCATGGGGCATGAACGTGGGTAAACAAATGATCATGTTCATGCCTAAATCAAATGCTCGGTTGTATAGTGATTAGGAAATTGGTCGCAACTCAGCGAACCTTAGGGGATAGATAAGATATACAATTATGTATGGTAGAAGGGAATATCGGTTGCAGCTGTGTCCGCAATACGCTGGCCAGCGTTTGTTTATCGTTAATTGATGACAAGCTGAGCCGATATGAGATGTAAACTGGTTCAAGAAAAGTTCAGAACTATGTATGCCGTCGGAGAGATTTCCTTTTAGGTAAGAAAAATACTGCTGGGAGCTTACGCTGCCCAAAATTGCAGATAGGTATGGTGTCTTGTGGGTGGGGGAAAAGACAGGTTAAGTTGAGGAGGTGGGTGGTTCTTGGAGAAAATTTTAAAGTACCGCCACAGACTCCTTCCAGACCTCCGCATCACCAGAAGACCACGGCCCTGGGCCTCCGTCTCCTGGAACAAAAGGGTTCGCCAACGATTGGCGAAGGCGGGCGGGATGTTGCGGGTTCGCACTGGATGCAACCATCACAACCATAAATAACAATTGTCAGCAACCAGCTGACAGACGAATAATGTTGGTTGTCAAGAGAATTTGTAAACAAACTTCTTCTTCGTTAACTACTCTGGGCATTCGGGTCGACAATAATTCTAATCTTGGAACATCTAAATAATCAACGTGAATAAAACGAATATTTAGATGTTCATTGATTATTAATGTGTTAACCGTGGTCGCCAACAGCTAATGAGAAAGAGAAACAATCCTAAGAATTGCTTGACAACCAAACGAAATTCGTCTGTCAGCTGTTTGCTGACATTTGTTATTTTTGATTGTGAATGGCTGCATTCAATTGCGAATTCGCTGTAAACATTTTACAATTTAGTGTGTAAGCAACTAGGCGTAGGTGTGATGAGCCGACACTACCATAAGGGAAAAAATCATCAAGAAAACACCGACTCGGCAAAAAGAGGACGTAGGGAAAAACTGGAAAAGCGGGATATACGCGTCGGCACGTGGAATGTTCGAACGTTATATAAACCAAGCGCGATACAGACGGCCGTAGAAAACGCGAAACAATATAAAATGGACATCGTCGCGCTTCAGGAAATTCGACTCCCACATCAAGTAATCGAAACCAACGGGTTTACACTGGTGTGTGGAGGTACCGATACACATAACCTCGGAACTGGCTTCATCATAAGCAAGAAGATTACGTCCCATGTAAAAGATGTGCAATTTATTAATGACCGAATGTCGGTGCTAAAAAATACAGGGCCCATGGTACAATTATGTATTTATAAACGTACACGCCCCAACGGAATCTACCGACGAAGAAACGAAGGCCACATTCTACGAGACCCTAGAGGAAGTATTTGATGGGATCTCATCATTCGATGTTAAAATCCTACTCGGCGACCTCAATGCAAAAATTGAAAAGGAAGATATCTTCCAACCAACAATAGGTAAAGAAAGGCTACATGACGTTTCAAATGATAATGGTATTAGAATTATCACGTTCGCAGCGTCAAAAGATCTGGTAGTGAAGAGCATGATGTTCAAGCACAAGCAAATCCATAAAGCCGCATGGATATCACCCGACGGCGTAACGCGTAACCAAATAGACCACTTCCTCATAGACAAAAGACACCATTCGAATATCCTTGACGTAAGATCATATAGAGGAGCAGATTGCCACTCCGATCATCTTCTAGTGATGGGCGAAATTAGAAGTCGGCTCGCAGCAAACCCACATGGACAGTCACGGGAGACGAGCAAAAAGTTCGAGATTGATAAACTAAAAGACCTACGTAAAAGGGCGGAATATCAAGACGAACTAACGAATAGGTCTAGCATCCTAGAGAATGACAGTAGTGAGGAAGAGGAAGCCAATAGTGTGGACACTAAATGGGTATCGATCAGAGACACAATCAAACAAACAGCCCAAGAGGTATTAGGATTTAAGAAAACAACTAAGTCCAAACCTTGGTTTGACGATGAGTGCAGGACAAAGATCGAAGAACGTAAATGCCAAAGAATGATCCACTTAGAAGCATATGATGAAGTCAACGCAGTAAGATACGACAATTCGGAAAGAAACAACTAGACTTTTCAAACGCAAAAAACGCGAATGGGAGAAGACTCGGATCGAAAAAATCATAGAAAATGCCAGAGCAAAGAACAGCAGAGGTATGTATGCCGGCATAAATTCAATTAGAACTGACTACCGAGAGAGAGCCAAAATAATCCGAGACACAAATGGGTGTCTGGTGACAGAAACAAAAAATATCGTGACAAGATGGAAGCAGTACTTTGAAAACCTGCTCAATGTGCGCACCCATCAACCACAAATAAACGCACCAGACGTACATACAGCCGAGCCCCAGATCCCAGAGCCCTCTTTCGACGAAGTTGTAGACGCGATAAATCGACTGAAAAACAACAAGGTCCCCGGAATCGATTGCATACCGGCAGAGCTTGTGAAGCATGGAGGAGGGGCAACCGCTCGAAAGATCCGCCAACTGGTTAAAATAATATGGGACAAGGAAGTCATTCCGGAAGAATGGAAAACCGCAATAGTCATCCCCATTTTCAAAAAAGGCGACAGATCTGACTGCGAAAATTACCGAGGAATATCATTGCTCCCAATCACACACAAAATATAAAAATTAACAAATGTCATACTGGCAAGAATCACACCGTACGCAGAAGAAATATTGGGAGACTACCAATGAGGATTCCGTCGGAACCGGTCAACAAACGACCAGATGTTCACAATAAGGCAACTGCTGGAAAAGAAGTGGGAATACGGAGAGACGGTTCACCAACTGTTCGTGGACTTCAAAAAAGCCTACGACTCAGTCGCAAGGCAAAGACTCTACCATATTGTGGTTGAGCTGGGGATCCCGAAAAAATATGCCGCCCTCATTCAAATCTGCATGAACGAAAACAAAGGGCGAGTTAGAATAGAAAACCACCTCTCAGAACCATTTGAAATCCGGGACGGACTAAAACAAGGGGGTGGCCTCTCACCTTGCCTTTTTAACCTTGTCCTCGAGTATGTTATCAGAAAGGTACAAGACGACAACATGGCCGGATCATCCCTGAACGGGGTCACACAAGTGCTCGCGTATGCGGATGACATCGCCGTTCTGCGCGATAATCTCGAAACTATAAGTAAAAACTGTGAAATCATCATGCAAGCGGCAGAAGAGGTGGGCCTACAACTAAACGAAGACAAAACGAAATACATGATGACGACGAGAGCAGGTGGACCTCAGAGAACACATATAAACGTCAGGTGCAAGATATTTGAAAATGTCAGAGAATTTAAATATCTGGGAACGATACTGACGACCAGAAACGAAACGTCAAAGGAAATCAACAAAAGACCACATTCCGGCAACGCTAGTCGGCATGCAGCCAGTAAACTATTAAAATCCAAACTGCTATCACGTAATATAAAGCTCCGTGTCTATAGAACCATAATCATGCCAATTGCTCTATATGGATGCGAAACATGGGCTCTCACAAAACGGGAAGAGAACAAATTCCGCGTATTCGAGAATAAAGTTTTAAGGGGTATATTTGGCGGTAAATATGAGGAGGAGTCAGGACAATGGAGGAAACTCCACAACCACGAATTGGAAGAGCTATACCGCAAACCTACAATAGTTAGAGTGATCAAGTCGCGAAGATTAAGATGGGCCGGACACGTGGCGCGAATGGGCGATGATAGGAGCGTGCATAGAATTCTTGACGGTAAACTAACGGGGAGGAGACCAACAGGACGGCCGCGACGGAGATGGGAGGACAATGTTAGATTGGACCTCGAGGAGATCGGATCGGATGATCGAACGTGGTAGGAGAGCGCACACGACAGAGAACAATGGCGGAGCCGAGTCGGTGAGGTCATGAACTTCCGGGTTCCTACAGGCCAGTAAATAATGATTGTGTAAGCAAAACTGATTTTAAAACTTACTTCTAACACCTCTTTTAAAATTCGAAATATTTTTCTAGTTAAATAAACTTGACATATTACTCCTGAGCATTATTCCTCTTCTAAGAATAATGCTCATCTTGTCGTGGAGGGAAGATTGTTACAAATCCGGACTTGATTTCGATTGATAAAACGTATATTTTTTCCGCTCGCTGATCTCATCCTCGAATACATAGAAAACCGCTCTCAAGGTAATGGTAGTAATCACCCCACCCCAAAACCACTTGTTAACACATGCAGGAAATTACAATTTACCTGAAAAAATTTGTTTATACTAGTTTTTTCTTATACACCAAAAAAAATGCAATTGATTTATTTTTTTAATAAAATCTCCTACCAATACTACTCATTCTAAACGGAATTTATTATATAAATAAAACGGAGAGGGCTTGCCAAATGTATCAATTCTTAAGAAAACGGCTAGATTAACAACAGGTTTGTTACTCCTAAATCTGTCTCAATATTTAAAGAAACGAATTGCATTTCAATTATAATTTATGCGCCAATTAAAATTCATTTCATTAACTAACTAATTTGTGGTAGATGTTCGTTTCCATGATTGATGACTGGAGTTTGTTTTTATTCCTTATTTGCTTATATACCATTCTAAAACCGTCTTCCAGGATCCTTTACAATACTTTCCAACAGTGATTATCGTAACGAAATCTCAAAATGATTGTTTGAAATGAACGTTTAATGTTCTCTTCATTAATCATTGGGTGCTATTTAATATTATAAGGATATCGGATGTAATGTCTGGTGATTGTATAATATACCGTCCTTTGCGAGTTATTGCCGTTATTTGTAAATGGCACAGGAAGTTGAAGAGCAGATGATCTAAGAATGGGTCTGAGATAATGAAGTTTGAAACATTATTAAGTGCTGTTGCACAGAATGATGAATTGAAGAACATATAAACTTACTCTAGCAAATGTTGGTAATCCTTTTAATTTCTAACAAGGATAATAAGCGATAAAATAAATCTGTGGCAGATTATGTAGCTTATCAAACTCGAAAAATCAACAATGTGAAATGTTACTTATCTTCTGAAACACTCTAGGAGTTCAGTATCGTGTGATTAAAAGACTTATTATGACTTAGTTAGCACTCAACGGAAATGAAAGGTATGTATGGATTAGTAACTCTGTCTACTCGTATATTGAGTTTAAAAATCAAGTAAAACCAGTGACAGAGAATTAGGTTCTGTCGTAAGTTTGCTCATAAAAGTAACATAGTACCTGGCCAACAGGAAGTTATAGTATCATAAGTATAAAACATAAAGCTGCCAAGAAATTTGCTTTTAAAAATCCTAGTTTGTCTAACAATTAATAAACGACCTATTTTAAAATACATTTTATTTTCGTATTTGAATGGAACGTTTTACATAGCGAAGCGTAGAAGTAAACTCCGTAGAACAGGGAACGGTAGCATAGGCGTGTTAGTGGGGTCGTGGACTTTCGGAGTCCTACAGACCAATAATAATAATTTATCCGTGAATGAGATTTCAAATTTAAATTAAAAATGAAGGGGATAAATGGATATAGAACTTTTAAAAATCTAAAAATGACACAAATTTATTATGTTCTATTGGGGAATGTTGAAGAGCAGCGGAGATGAAGGGAGGATAACACGTGGTTGGACGTCCGTGCACTGTGGCGGCTAGTTGATGAAAGAGAGTGATGATGTGCACGTACATCATCAGGAAGCCTTTGCAACTTGACGAAATGCAAAATGGTGGATGTTCGTCAAGTTCAACCAATGTCGTTGTCGCCGGTGTGCGCATCGGATGTACACTAACGTAGAACCTTTGATGTCCAACACTTTCCCTCGATGAGCGCACCAGTGCGAAAAATTTACATCAGGTTTAAGAGTTCGAGACACCTCTCGTGCTTCGGTTTGGATAGGGCCTTAGTGAGAATGTCTGCGGGCATTTGTTCCGTAGGCATGTATTCGACCGAGAGTGTTCCGCTGTCGAGTGCTTCACGGATGAAATGATGTCGGACGTCGATATGTTTGCTCCGGGAGTGGAAAACGGTATTCACAGCCAGCTTCCGAGCACCGTTGTTGTCGTTGAATAACTACAGCTTGTCTGGTAAGGCGAATCCCAGTTGACTAATCAGTCTTCGTAGATGTATGGCCTCTTTCGCCGCATCGGATATGGCCATATACTCTGCTCCTGTGGATGATAGCGCGGCGGTTCTTTGTTTACGCGATTCCCATGAGACGGGTGTGCCGTTAAGAGTAAAGGCATACCCGGTGTACGATCTCCTGTCGTCCGGGCACTTGGCCCAATCCGCATCTGCGTATCCGGTGAGACATTTCTCGCTCGTTTTATAGGATAGCCCGATGTTCGCCGTGCTTTTCAGGTAGCGTAAGACACGTTTGGCGGCTTTTCAGTGATGCTCGTCGAAACAGCTGTTGAATTGGCTCAATCTGCTCACGGCAAAGGCTATATCTGGTCTTGTACATACTGCCAGGTACATGAGAGATCCAATTAACTCTTGGAACGGCAGATTTCTGTCGGGTTTCTCCTTCCCTTTCTGAAGTATAGTGCTGCTGTCCAGAGGTGTACTCATGGGCTTCGAGTCGGTCATGTTGAAGCGGTCTAGTACTTCGGATATGTATTTGGTTTGAGTCATCCGCAGTTCTTCCTTGTCTCTATGAAATTCGATTCCAAGACAATGCTTTATTTCGCCGAGGTCCTTTGTGTTAAATGTTTTTGAAAGCTGCTTCGATAGTTCCTCGATCTTTGCTGTGCTTTGTGAGGAAACTAAAATGTCGTCCGCGTATACGGTGACCAGTAGTATGTCGTTTCCTGGACTGCTTGAGACCGAGGCGTTTGAGCTCACTGCTCAGCTTCGTGTACCATTGTCGTCCTGCTTGGCGAAGTCCGTATAGAACTCTGTTTAGCAAGCATACCTTATTCCTCTTTTGCAGTCGCGTTAGCATTTGTTTTGCTTTAATGCTTTCTATGCTTTTTCCGGATTGAATTAATTTGTCCAGGGCAACGTCGCTGTATTTGGGGATCTCCATGTAAATTGTCTCGTCGTGCTCGCCGTTTAGATAGGCCGTTGCAACATCAAGGTGGCGGATGCTCATGTTGTGTTGAGCTGCTAGGGCGCCCGTAATTCGAATGGAGTTCATTCTTGCAACTGGAGCGAACGTCTGGTGGTAGTCAATTCCGGGTACTTGGGAGAATCCTTGTGCAACGATGCGTGCCGTCGGGATTCGATTTGTTCCGCAAGACAAAACGGCTACCGGTGACTTTGTCTTGTTTCGGCCGATCTACCAGAGTTCAGTGTCGTTTCTGATGATGGCCTCGATTTCTTGCGCTATGGCATTTATCCACTCTTCGGAGTCTGGACCGCCTATTGCTTCTTTTATAGGAACTTCGGCTGCTCCCGCGGTCTCCGAAGAGATGTCGCATTCTTGAAATAGTTCTCGAGGTCTTCCCCTGAGCCCAGTCCTTTCTATCCGTGGTCTTCCTGGTCCTCTTCTTGTGATGATTGTGTCAGATCTGCTGATTGGGGTTGTTGGTTGCCGGGTTGCTTCATTTCTTGTTACTTCGAGTTGTTCATCTCTCGCCATGGTTTCGTTATGTGTTGTATCCGGTGTGACCGTATTCGACCGTGGCACTTTCAGTATCAGATTTGTCGTTTGTTGGGCGAAAATCGTTGGAGACGGGACTCCCATCGTTATGTTTTTCTAAGAACTTCACGTCCCTCGCAATTTCGATTCTTCGTTCGTCGAGGAGCCAAATCCTGTACGCTTTCGATTGGTCAGCGTAGCCGACGTAGATCCCCTTTTTGCACCTGGGGCTGAATTTACCTTTCCTTGTTCCTCGTCCTAGCGAGTAGACAACGCATCCAAAGTCACGAAAATGGCCTACGTTTGGAGCGTTTCCAGTCCACACTTCGTATGGTGTTCTTCCGTTGAGTGTGTTGATCAGACATCTGTTTCTGATGTGGTTTGCTGTGTTGACTGCTTCTCCCCAAAATCTTGTGTCCAGATTTGTTTGTATGAGGAGGCATCTACCCATATCCACCAGGGTCCGGTTTTTTCTCTCGGCTACTCCATTTTGCTGAGGTGTGTGAGTCACTGATAGCCTGTGGTGGATGCCGTTTTTCCTTAAGAAGGTATTGAATTCGTTGTTGACGTACTCGGTCCCGTTATCAGACTGTAAGCTCTTGATCTTCCTTCCAGTCTGTTTTTCGGCACACGCTTTAAAATCTCTGAAGGCGTTTAAAACCTCGCTCTTGCTTTTGATCATTTTCACTGTGCACCACCTAGAACAATTGTCGATGAACATGACGAAGTATACAGACCCGCCCCATGTTTTGATGCTCATTGGCCCGCAAGTGTCGGTGTGACCCAGGCCCAATATGCCGGTTTTTCGCGCTGACTCCTTCGGTAATGGAAGCCTCGTTGTTTTCCGGAGAGCGCAAATATCGCACTTCATTTCTTGTGTGGGCGGCCTGAAAAACATTCCTCGTATAGTCCCGTTTCTGTGGCTCGAAATTAAATCCTTGATATTCAAATGACCCAGTCTCCGGTGCCAGGTTTCCAATAGTGATACATCCGGGATAGTTGCAGCGGTGGCTGTGTGGGTTTCTTTCAGACTTGCTGGAACGAAGTACAGGTCGTTTTTCCTTATAGCCTCGAAAATGACCTCCCGTTTTGAGTTCGTTACTTTCGCTCCTTTATTATCGAAAGTGATTGTGAAACCTCTGTCAGCGATTTTGCTCACAGTCATTAGATTCGCCCGCAGATCGGGGACATGTAGAACATTATCCACTTTTACGTTTCGATATTTGCCTTTGTACCTTGATGTTTATGTCGCCTCGTCCGGTGATGTCGGTTGAGGCACTGTTGGCAAGGTTTAGTTTCATCGGATGAATTTCGTTGTATCCTTCGAATGCTTCGGTGTTACTCGACATGTGGGATGTGCTTCCGCTGCCCAGGCACCACCCCTTACTGACAGTCGACTTAAAAACCTGAAATCCGTGTTGCGCTGAGATGGCGTCAGCTAGTACACCTGTGCCGTAGTTGTACGTATTGTTTTCCTTTCCTCGATCTTTAAAGGATCCCGGTCCTTTTCTGTTGAGAGAGCGGCACTCGGCTACCTTGTGTCCGGCTTTTCCGCAATGGTAGCATTTGTAGGAAGGCTTTTGTCGGTTTCCGGGATGATTGTGTCCATGGCGTTTATCCTCCGTCTTCATGTCGCGTTGCTTGGCGGCCATCGTGCCTTCGGCTTCATGTCGTTCGTTGGTGCGCCTGGCGTCGCTTTCCTCGATTATCTTGATTCGTAGCGCCTCCGGTGAAGGTAACTCGTCTCGGGATTCTATGGCGCATCTGAAGTTCTCGAACTTCGGGGAGAGACTATATAGGAGCATGATGCATAGCAGATCGTCGTTTACTTCGATTTCCATGTCGTTCAATTTATCGACGGTGTCAAAGAAGGCACTTAAGTGTCTTCGCAGGTCGTCGTGATCGCTCATTTGATGAAGCGTCAGCCTCTTCAGTAGACTGGCTTTCCTGGCCGGACCGTTTGACTCGTACACGGAGATGAGTTTCTCCCATACTTCTCGGGAAGTTTCACACCCTATGACTACAGATAGCCCGATCGCTAGTATGGTGTCTGCCTTAGCCTTCCTGTCTCCTGTTTTCCACTACTCAACCACGCATGTGCGCGCCTCCGTCGATTCAGGCTTCACGATTTCTCCAGTCACATAGCCCCATCCATCGTTCTTTACTAGGATTACCTCCATTTGCAGCTTCCAAGTATCGAAATTATCCTTCCGCAGTTGTTCGACGCTCGCTGTGGATGGCGCCATTTTGTTGATAGACGAGAATTTAGCTTTCCTGTGTTTATCCAATCGTGAGTCTATTTCGCAGTGCTCTGGTGAATGCCTGGGCCCATAACCTGTTGAAGAGTAGTGGAGATGAAGGGAGGATAACACGTGGTTGGACGTCCGTGCTCTGTGGCGGCTAGTTGATGAAAGAGAGTGATGATGTGCACGTACACCATCAGGAAGCCTTTGCAACTTGACGAAATGCAAAATGGTGGATGTTCGTCAAGTTCAACAAATTTCGCTGTCGCCGGTGTGTGCATCGGATGTACACTAATGTAGAACATTTGATGTCCAACAGGGAATGAATATAGACCTCTTTTCTAAAAAGTTTTTACTGAAACGTTTTTTCCGTTCTTAAAGCATATCATGTGTAATAAAAAACAAATTTTCTGTTTTCTTGAAATATTTTTAATGGTATTTTACAACTCAGGGAAATGTATTTTTATAAAATAAACACTTACTCGATAATGTATCAGATAAGACTGTATTTAAGTTATACTTATTTTTATCAATAAATGTGATAATAAAATAAAAAATAAAAAATGTAATACCAATATCGTGTACCGGCTCAATTGATCACACTTCAACTATTCCAGGTGTGCATCGTTCCTTGGGCTACTGGATTTTAATGACGTCTAACGTGCACACCTGTGCAACCAATGCAATAATAAACTCTCTTATCAGCTTATTCTTCATTTAAAATGCAATATATGTAGCGTTCCATTATTTATATCGTCATACCCTGCCAGGATAAGCAGTTACATTGCTGATCCTTCTGTTAAATTACATTTACTGCTTTCATTTTTGTACTAAATTTTGTGATTGACAGTTCAATTTCATTCGTGATTGTTGTTCTGAATTATTCTGCACGTTGGGTATCTAAGCTCCCTTCTGCAATACTACAATACAAACGTAAAGTAAATAGATATATTTGTCTCGCATTGCATGGATATGTTTCATTCCCCAGGGATGTAATTCATATTACTATTTACAAAACAAGGACTCTTTATTCGTCACAACGTCTCTCAGAAGCAGTATAAAATTATGATCACATCTGCATTCAGATTGGAATGGGAACTTGATGGGACTTACGCTTGCCAACTCACGGAACATGGACTAAAGTTGTACATCTTCAAGCTAATCTTAAACGACAAAGCCAGGAAATTATTTTTCATTGCTTTTGACACGGCTTCCCCCAATTGCCCAGCAGTTAAACGAGGAGAATGGTGTTCCTGTACTTTGAAGTCATAGAACCAGGTTTTGTTAGGATTAAATATTTACGAATCAGTCTTTCATCCGGTACTAATGCAAAGCTGGTTCCATAAAAGCAGCAATCACCGTGCTACACAACCCTGTAACGTGTGAGGCAAATACAAGTAAGGATTTTCTTCACTTTTGAATGAAGTAAAAATGTGAAAAACAAAACACTTCCAATTTTCATATTGTGTAATTTCCGTGTAAGCTGTGGTTACTTTTTACCGACGTTATTCTCCAACCTGAGATGAGCTGAGGCCTCCACAATTGCATACAATAGGGTCAGCGATAAATTAATAATTCGAAATTGAGAGCACAACGTGGTAAGTAAAGCAATTTCAGGATTCCTTCCGCTCATACTGTATACAATGGTTCTGAAAGGCGAACTTCGCGCACCTTTCTCATCCATACCTCACAGTCTTGGCAATTGCATTAAACATAACACAAACAATCAAACCGTTAAGCAACTTTTTTGTGGAATTTAATTTCCTATATTATGTAATCCCCAGTTTTATGTGGTATTTTTTATTGTAAATGCACTTGATCCTTCAACAATTTGTATTTAAGGGTTTTACGAAATCTCTGGTGTATCCATATTTAAAAAAAAAAAGTGGGTTAAGGTAGTCACGTATCTTATATTGGAATTCATATAATTTTGAAGCTTAATATAAATTAAGCTTAAAAGTTATTAATTCATACATTGTATTAAAATAAATTCAAATATCAGTTAACCAGTTCTATTGCTAAAAAAGACTTTTTGACGTTCTAGATGCGAATGACGAAATTGTCGAAGAAGAAGCTGGATACCCAAGAACCATCAGCGGTTTTGGTGATCCCGGCAATAATAAGGGCGGGCAGGTTATTACTGCTTAATTTATGGGGCCTTTCGTTCCACTCGTCAGGGGTCCATGTTGACCCGAACCGATATACTACTTATTTGCAGTGATCTCAGGTCCCTTTTTCGCTTTGGTGGTTTGTTCCACGACCGGGAGAGGAACGTTGGGTGTCACCTCGTCGGTATGAGAGCAACACACTGCTTCGATTTCGGCCAGTAAGGGGACGTTGTTGTGCGCAGGGCTGACCTTATCTGGAACTACGGCTGTATGGCTTGATATAGCCTTAATGTCGTCAGTTTGGTGCTGATGAGAACTCTCATCAGAGCAAGATCGTTCCCCATATCCATGATTCTGTCTGCAAGTTCGGAGAGTAATGGTTCAACTTGGCAGTGGCGGGGCAGAGACTTGGGGGAAGAGTTTTGGAGAAAAAGATCAATTTTTTTTGACGTAATTCATACATTCGATTAAGTCACTGGAATGGTCGCTGGCCTTGATTTTCGTACGTAGATCCGCTCTAAGATCACTAAACAAGTTGTTAATGCAATCGTCTAAGTAGGCTTTTAAAAACTCGCATTAGATCTAACTTGATCTTCGACGCGTTTGGAGTGGGTTTTAACCAAGTAGGCGCTGAGTTCAGAGGTTGTGTTTACCTTCTCAACAGATTTTACTACCTCGTCTAGTCTTTAGAGCACCTGTAACCCCTTTTGTGGTAGAGCTTAAAGTCTGCAGAAGTCTGGGTGAGACTTTCGTTAAAGCATTTTATACCGAGCGGGATGTGCGATAGGTCGATGTTATTACATTCGTCACAATAAAAAATAAAGCTACGGGAGTAGTCATTGATACACGAGGCGGTTCGTTTCCCAAGACCAGTGCACTAAAGGTGAAAGGATTTACCATATAATCCGTCGCAAGGGATTAGATTTGCACCGATCTCGGTATCAATACACCCCGGTTTGCCTCAGCCTTCCATCAAAGAGTAAACGTCAACTGTAGAGAAGTCTTCACGGCTAAGGAAAAATGAAAGAAAGAAAAGGGAAAATGAGAAACACAGGAGGGTAAAGTGATAACACAAGAAATAAAGGAAAAGTTGTTAATTGAGATGGTAAATTCAAGATAGAAGATGAAAAAGAGAAAATAGATCAAAGATAAATATCGATAATTAAATAAAATGATCCGCCTGCATATGCATTTGGTTTCATGCGCTTTCACAGGTACTCATTATATTGGTATGTTGATTCGGGTTAATCAACATATGGGGATTCACATGTACGTGAAACTGGTTAACGGTGGTAGGTGGCCCTAAAAGAGTAAGTATTAGGAGATGTTAGGATTTGCCCGTAACAATCGTAAACAGATAATGATCGCTTTCACCATTATAAAGATCTCCGTTAATCTACGTTTATTTTTTTTTTATTAGCCGATCAAAGCGCGACCGGTGTGCTTTTCGGAAATTAAAAGAATGTATCTGGTCATACCATAATGATCGCTGATGATGACGATGGTATATGTTAGAATTCACCTTGCCGTGCTGTGCAGCGCGCCATCCAAAATAGACTCACCTCATCTCTTATTGCCATCTCTTCTTCTCCCAATCTAAACGATGACGCAATAAAAATTGGCAAACCCCCAAAGTCTTTACACGTCATTTGCTTCTATATACCTGTTTCGCAACCTATCGTGTCATATGAACTTGCAATAGCAGTGCTTGATCACCTAACCGAGTTAAGTACTTCCCTAGACGATATCGTGGCTATTCCTTTTACACCTCAAACCCTACTAGTCGCAAGGAATGTGTCTTTATAGATGGGCTCACCGGCTCAAGCCTTCTTCAAATAAGTAATGTCCTAAATCATATGAAAAGGCAATTTGCCCTTATATTTAGAACGGACCTCTATTATTCCTCAGTTGCCCTTAGTCGTCTCGCCCTCTCAACCATCGAGAATTACCACCCGCGCTTCTCGTATCCCTTTATCGTGCCTGCTTAGCCCGAACCTCACCACCTCACCTCAACTTTTCCTACAAGGGGGAGTCGGAGTATGTAGCGCCCCTGCTGGTCAAGTCTATGCGTCGAAATAAAGTGGGCTTCGCATATCTCTTCGTCCACTGTCAAAGCGGAGGTTTTGGATGGGATTTCCTCTTGGGCCCAGAGTTTCTCCAGTAGGTCACACAATTCCCGGTCAATGCTGATTTGCTGGCTGTTCAGGGTTCGTCTGCCGTTGGATCGGTTGCCGCTGGGGGGCGTAGGCAGGGCGGCGCCGCACACGATAGTATCCACCCCAAATGAATGGCCTGGGCCGCGATGTCTGAGTGGTCGGACTTCCTAAGTCCGGCTTTGATGATGGCCGGGTACACATCAACGCCAATGATCACGTCCACCTTATCCCTTGAGGGGATGTCCGGGTCTGCAAGGCTCATGGCTGCCGCGACGTCGAGGTCGCCAGGTAGGAGTCGAGGGGGTGGCACGTAATCCGACAGGTGGGGCAGGATAAGGGCGTTGGTCCTCCAACCCCGACGGCCGTCGTGACGAGGCATTATCGTCATTGACGACTGGGCCTTAGCGGTGTGGCAGCGGACGCCCCTGACTCCGTGAACTGGGATGAACGATGCCGGGCGGCGGAGACGCAGTCGCTGAGCGAGGGATTCGGAGATAAACGTGGCCTCAGAGCACGGGTCAAATGCACCCCAGGCACTTGAAACACAGCTTTCGTTGGTTGATATGGGACCTTCGCTGGTCTGGACTGAGTGCCTTAAATCCATCACAGGTGCCTATATAGTGCGATGAGCTGCAAAACGGCCAGGTGAACCGGGGGCTCTGGATTGGGGGTGAGGCGGTGTGCACCGAGAGGCGCGTCCTTTGGATGTTTGGTTGGTGATCGCTCTTAGGCCGATGAGTGTGATCGATGTTGATTCGGGGCAGCTCCATGAACTCCAACGCCTCAATCCTTGTCTTAAGAAACGCGCCCAGCTGCTTATATGTAGGTGGCTCCGTGGTGCTGGCCTGTGCGGTTTGCCAGTCACGGCCTGTTCGGGGGTCCACGCTCTGGGTGGTGGTGGTCAAGTAGACCAATATATCATCCCAGGCGGCTACGGGGCGGCCAAGGGCCTCGATGCCGATCGCATCGTTGGTGGTGTCATGGAGTTTGCGAAGGCCTGCGGCTGACTCCTTAGAGATGGCGGGTACGTTGAGGGGTGCATTCAGGGTAGAGTGGGCCAAGGCGCGAGTGCTATCATAATGATCCACTAGCTTGTCCCAAGCTCGTTTGTAATTTTCCTCCGTTACTGGGACGTTTTGAATGGCTTTAGCGGCCTCATCCCGGAGGCTGGACTTCAAATAGTATAGCCTCTCCACATCCACGAGTTCTGCGTGGTCCGCCAGTCCGCCAGGAACAGATCCTTAAATGGTCGCCATTCCGAATACTTGCCAGAAAATGATGGCAGCTGCACCGGAAGAAGCTTGCGTACATGTGGTCGACTGAAGGTATCTATCGCAGCCCTGGACGTGGTCGGACGGTTGGCGGTGAGGGCGTGTCTTGCCTCAGCGAACTTGGTGGCCTCGTCCAGGTATGTCTCCTCGGCTTGGTCCATGAATCCTTCTGCAAAGTAGCGATGGCCGATGGTCGCCCCTGGAGTTGCCGAGCAAATGATGACTTCGTGCCGCTTCCGTATGTCATCCCATCCTAAATGGAGGCTGCGCTCGCACGTCTCCACCGTGGCTAGTGTTGGTGGCCCTCTCCTCTGTAGATTTCCGAAGGCGCACGACATCTTCTCATGCACGGCGAACTGGGCCGTCATGGGCTGTTCTGTCACGACTTCGTCATGGCCCCAGCGACCCTGGTCATTGCGGCCTTCCTCGGCAGGGAGCGCCTTCTTGGCGTTCAGGATCCGTGTCCACTCTGGCCAGGCTTCGACATTCGGCCAATGCGGTTTTTGCCGTTTTTGTTTTGGTGCTGGTCGATGACGTCGGCATGTTGTTTTTGATGAACTGGTGGTGGGGTTTGGATCCACGGTCTGGATCCCAGTTGTGCCGCGAACTTGGCGGCGGTTGGCCCCCAGGTCTTGACCCTCAGCTGTGCCGCGAACTTAACGGCGGTAGACTGGATCCACAGTCTGGATCTTGTAGTCGCGCCGCGAACTTGGCGGCGGTATAAATCTACAAATCTGGATCCTGTGATTTCGCCACAAACTGGGCGGCGGTTTGATCCACAGATCTGGATCCGGCTGTTAAGCCGCGAACTGGGCGGCGCTAGTTGATGCACAACTATGGTTCCTGGATGCGCCGCCAACTGGGCGGCGGTAGACTGGCCCCACCGTCTGGATCCGGCTCAAAGAGCCAAAATGAGCGGCGAGCGCACGTCCACCAACGAATGTATCTCGTTCCGGGACCAGGGGAATGACGTCTCGGCTGAGTTGGCAAATTGAGCGGCGAGTGAATGTCCACCAACGAATGTATCTCGTTCTAGGACCAGGGGAATGATTTCTTGGCTGGGTTGGCAGCAGTTCCTCTCGCTCTAAAGTGCACTAATGTATTAAACATGATAACAACAAATTACCTTCACTTGGAAGAAAGACACAGCAACCAAAACCAATTCCATCGGTGATCCTTTTCAGCTACACAGAGATTCCGATGTTTAATGGTGGTTTCGAAACACGTACAAAATTACATATGGGACTTAGTTGGTAAGGAAACCCAACGCCCGCATTCACTTTACTCCGTTCTCGATTGTACTTCGCGGGAGATAAGGTTTGGCTCTCTTATTTTTAAATTCAATATCTGGACAGCACAACTATTGAGACTCGACTCCTTCGGGGATAAAAGAAAAGGCTCTCGTCGCGTAAGCTGTTGAAACGCGACTGTGTTCAAACCGGGCCACCTCGCGACCCGTGTCGTGTCGGCTAAGTGAGCTCACTGCCGCTTACTAGGAACGTGAAAAAGGGTTGCTATGCGTACGTAGAAAATTTTGTTTCAGGAAATTTCTGCCGTACAGGCTGGATTAGCTTCCTCTGTTGCTGTGTATGCGGGGAAATTGGTCTCGGAGGCATGACCAAGTATGGGCATGGGTTGTCGGTTAGACAAAGGAGCATGGGTCTTGGGCGTTGCGATGGTTGTTTCGTGGAAATGCAACGCATCGTGCTGGTGACTTGCCAGTAAGGAAAATTTGTATTATTTCAGGTGGTTTCGGTAGGTTGGCAGCCGAAATGGTTTTCGGGGAAACTAATGCTGCTTGGTCGCAAGCGGGAAATATAGTTTAAATAGGAAATTAACCGAAGTGGCTTTTGGGAAAAATGCGTGCGATTTGATGTAGATGAGGGAGATGATTTAAAATGTATTATGTTGCAAGATTTGGGGTATATTCTGTTGTAGATTGGGAAATGAATTCCTTGTAAGTGTGGGAATATATGCTATTGCGGATTTGGGAATGGATGCGGTTGCGGATTGGGAAATGTATTCTTGCAAGTTGAATGGGGCGTTGGGCTATGGTGACGCGCTGTTAGCGGTCTAAATTAGGTAGGAATTGTGGGTTGGTTCCCCGTGTGATATAGAGAACCCCCACAGATGCACAACGTCTATTTATTCCTTTTTCACCACCAAGGATCCAAGTTATAAACACCCACGCCGTCCATTTTTTTTTTCCTTTTTAAAAACATTTTTTTATTTTCTTTTTATCTTCTCGGTTTCTAAATTACATGCTAGACAAAAAAAGCTTAAATTCTAGCGTAATTATCTTATATTCTAACTTACTGGTCCTACGCAGACGCTCTAGGCTAAACATTACATAACAATAGTACAATTATTATATTGTACTATTGTATAATTTGCCTTTCGGCGACAGAATTTTGTTTGTAGGAGTACTTATAATTATTTAAATGACAAAGAAAAATTTGAAAACTTTGTGCCGAAATTTTTTTTTGTGTTTTTTCTTAAAACATTTTTTTTTTTGATATGATTTTATTTAAAAAAAACTTAACTTAGCTTACCTTAAATCTTATACTACCCTAATTCTATAAAAGCTAAGTCTGTGTAAGCTGGCTGATGATGTTGTTATTCTACCGACATTGGTATCTAGGTTGTAGTCCTCCGGGATCCCTACCATCCTCCCACAATCCCAATATACCCATTTCCCATATTATATATATATTTCCTATATTAGATTTATCTACATATTAATCAAAACCATTTATATTATAAATATATTTCATCATTACTTAACAACTTCATCATTAATAATAACAATATGCAAAAATCCATATCTTCATATAACATTCACATACGCAATTAATTCAAACGATATCTTATATAATAATATATAATACCTATCCCAACCATCATCACACTTTCCTAAACGATTTCCTAAAAATCGTTATTCTAAGTACATAATCAGGTGCAATATCGTTTTCCCTTATTATAAATATATTTCATCATTATATGCCATTAAACCACCAGAACTGTTGACACGGTCCAATAATATCGTCCCGGTCTCTGTGGGAGATAGCCCTACTGAAGCGCAAGAGCTCTTCTTCGGCGCGCGTTACTTCCCGGTCGTAGCACAATTGCCCGTCTACGGATGATCTACTTACATGATAGATCAGCGGAATTCCGGATCTATCCTGTATAAGCCCTTTCATGTCCAAATCAAGGAACGCCTCTGGTGGAACAAAACCGTTGCGACGCACGTTCTCATATTACAGGGTATTGGATAATAAGCCCCGAAAATTAGGCCATTGGACGAGCTTATTGCACTCGCAATATGTCCTCTGATTAATTTAATCTTAAATTATCCACCTCACTTATGCAGGCTTCATTATATAAAGTCTCATTTGAGTAGTTTTTTTTTTTTTTTTTTTATTAGACTTCTCTCGGGAGAGGCGAATCTATAGCACCGAGTGGGCGCCCCGAGATGCCATCAAATAACTGTTGCAGTTCTTTTGAACAGTTCCGGTGTTCGATATAATCTGAGAGCACCCACGCCTTCTGTTCTGAACCGCTGCAACTCTGACACCACATCCACGAGAATGTACTCAATAACTTTATTTATGTGAATCAGTTGATACAAAAGGATGTTCCAAATAAAACTAGCGTTAAATTCAGGTACACACATTTACGCAAAAAGCTGCGAAAAACTAGTTTAAACAATACATTTCAATGTGACAGCTCGACTATTAATATGTCCTGTCAGCTAGTTGCTGACATTTGTTATTGTTTTGGTTGTTGGCTGCATTCAGTTGCAATTCGCAACAAATAGATAATATCAGTTCGTGCCACATGTTCCGTCAACGCCAATTCTTACGTTTTGCCCTCCAAGGACTGTGTTGGGAAAACCTCCTGTCCCTGCCCTACACAAGTTGACTCAAACTAGTTAACCCAGCCAAGTTTGAAGAGCGTAGAACTCACGCAGATATTCTCTTTATCCAAGTTCGGTCGATTATGCAATCCTTCTCTCCCCTATCCTGTTTAATCCCAACGTTTATATCGGTTGCTTGGCGTTGCAACCGAATTGCTTTTCAGGCACATGATGCGTTTCATGCGATCATGCCCTTGGGGAAAATGTCTGTCGCTATAACTTGCCATGCATGTGTGTGGAAAAATCTTTGTTATTTATTGCATAGACAATTTCGGGGATTATGTCGGTTACGCGATGTCGTAACTGAATTGAATTTCAGGAACATGCTGCGTTGTATGCGAAATGTTTATAGATGCTAATGCAATTGCATTAGCCAATAGTAATTGTTTTAGGAAAGGTAAGCAATGTTTTCCAGGATTTATGCGTCTTAGATGGAAGTTTTTGCATGCCCAATTGCAAGATAAGTAATGCTTTCCAGGGTATTTAGTGCTCTAGGTAGCACTTTCTTAATGATTGATGGGAGGGTAAGTAGTGGCGTTCAATGGAACCGTCACAAGGCACCAGTCCCCTCCACCCGCACGAGTTATGTTTTTGGGTGGTCACCGTTAGCAGTATCAAGATTCAAAATAAATTGCGACCAAATTTTCTTTTTGTTACACCAACTATGGAAAATTGAAACACCAAATCTTTATTCTATTCACATCTACTTTTATTCAACTTCTTTTACTCTTATTTTTCTTTGTAGTTTCTACATATTATTCTTAATAAATGTTACAATAAAAAACTGATTCTCACTTAGTATGGGATATTAGAACTATTGGCTAAACATCACAATGATTTTACAATGTTATATAATGTACATATATATAAAGCTCTAATATTCACTTTATTTGGCTCTCAGTATTACCGAATATAGATCTAACACTATTATTTCTTGAACCTTTCTATTTACTAATTTTTACACTTAGATTTTCTCCGTTTACAGACGATGCAGACACCTTGTTGGCCTTCTAATTTTACTGTTTAGTTAGTTCACAAATTAGTCTCAGTCTCCTTTAGTATACACATTAAATGTCTTATCGCTTTAACTTTTTACTAATTTACCGATACCACTTTACAATGTTCCTCGTTTATGATGTTTACATGTATGTTAATTGTCTTACTGCTCCTTATTACTCCACGTTTTACTTTCACGATCTTTCGCGATTTTCTTACTTTTACTATATCGAATTATCCCAAACTGCACTGTTTTCTAATAATACTTCCAAACACACAATTACTCGTTTAGCTCCCTTCGCTCATGCACTTTCTTTTCTTTTATTGTCCACTACCAGACTTTCTCTTCACCCAACGATGCCGACCACTTCCACGATCTACCTTCCACTCTGACCAACTACTGACTACCTGCTAATTTCCTCCTAATCGTTTCACAACACTTCGGGGTCAATCCCTCCCGATGACGATCATGCAATTACATTTTCATCGACCCAATTTCCGGATTTTAACTTTTTAATTCGCGATCGTTTTGTATTGCTGAGGCAGTCAATATTCCTTCATCGATTTGAACTCCAGTTTAATATTCGTAATTGCGAATTGACCCACTTAATTTTATTTTTGCGGCTCGTGTCGGAAATTGCAGTTAATCGTTTTTTGCAATTTAATTGTTTCAGCCTATGCGATCAATTATGGTATGTTAATTGCTTCGGAATATGGGCTTACTTGCATTATCGTTTTGTGGGGTCATCTGAGTTTAAAATCGGGTGGCGTTTTTAGGTTTAGGTGTGTCAATGATCTCTTGTATGTCATCTTTATCTATGACATCATCGACGCACCTATTTTAAGTTTCCTTTATTCATATTTTTATATAATCTGTTACCCTTTCTCATAATTTTATTCATATATATTACAATATCAATCATTAATTATTTAACTATTGAATATTACAGCCATATTCATTTACTCTAGTTTTAAGTTAGTTTTTATGTTGTGAACAAATGGGTTTGGACCCGACCAAAACACGCAAAATAAAGGTTTAAGGATTTTTTAGCAGGGGATGTCAGAAAAGTTACCACCGGGATAATTGATTTGTGACGGCCAAATGTTAATAGCTTATTATTTGAAAACCATTCTCGAATAAATATTTTATAACATGTATTCTTAGTAACAATATCAAAAAATATATATTATTAAATATGTAACATTTAACTAAAATTTAATTTTCGTTATTTTAATCAAACGCATCCTGTTCTTATAGCAAAAAATATCTACCGAACGAGTTTTTTGAAAAATTTAATGCAAAATCAGAAAAATCAGTTTTCAAAGAACTATATAAAACATTCTCTATCAACCTAAAACCCCCTCAAGCTCAGTAAGTCACAATGATGCCGATATGCGAATGAAGCAGCTTAACTAAGCTCCAAGCATATTCAATTTCCCTGTAATCGTAACCACCTAAGTGTTTCTGTGGAAAATAACATTTTTCACGCCGATGCCTGTGGTTTTTTGCTCGTTCAAAACGCTTCCCAGGCGGCAACAATGACATAGCCATTTTCGCCAGGAGCTTGGCACTATTTTTGCCATGTATGTGCCTATTCGATATCATCACATCTACTTGACACACCTGCTGCAAGTTGTATAAAAAGAAGTGACATGTACCCATCAATCGGTAGGACACCCATGAAATGAAATTGTCCAACCATCACCGACACCATGACAACATCACTCAAACACATACACCCCGAGACACAATTGAATGTTTCAATTCTCTACGCTTAACAGTTGTAGGATGTCATGTCCTTAATAAGTAGTGAGTGAAATTTCTTTCGACTAACGATGAGGGACCAAAGAGCCATTAACTCATAACCCCGCACAATAGCAACAGCAAAAATGGATTCCACTTGAAATGGCAGCATCAGAAGTACTAGTCCCTGTCACAAGCTTCAATTGGAATGTCTTATGAGACCAAACCGAACACCACAGACCCTTGATGCCATACTATTCTCATATATCCTGTTCACTTGACAGTAAAATTGATAAATGCAACCAGCATGACTAGCAAGTACACCAGGCACGGTGTATTGATCTGATATGTTGTCACACATAGTCAACATAACAATACGTGGCCTAGTCCGTTAAGCCTGAGGCCTGATGACACATCAAGTGTACAAGGACATTTTAAGACTCTTATTCTCAGTTATCGTATTTCGTCCTGCTGCCAGTATTATATAAAATGATGTACTTTCATTCCAGACATAATCCGATAAGACCCTCACGTACAATTCAGTTGGATGTGAGATATGCGCACGGATACCAATAAACTAGTTTACGGCTTCGTTATAGCAAGGCAAATTAATTTATTGCTGACAAGAATTTTAAAGGTCGGTAGATCGATCAAGGTTCTAGGCTTGACAGGTTGGGTAAAAGGATGTTTCGGGAATATAGGAAATAGGTAAATTGTGCTGACACCAAATTTTCCGCAATGTAAATGGTATAGTTGCACATGCGGGGCGTATTTTGAACGAATACAGTATTCCATCTCTCGCGGTTTGTTAACTCTTCCTCGATGTACTTCAAATTCAAATACGTTATATTTGAGTCTAAGTGCATTTGATATTACGAACAGTTAGTGAGATGTAGGGAACTCGTTTACACACATCTCTCAACAACAACCTGACAGCTTTATAACAACTTTGAGTTATCAAATTTTTGATATTTTTAAAGAGTTCTATTTTTGACTACTAGATTTTAAGTACAATGGTTTTTTTAGATTATTGTTTCGATTTTGTCTGATTTTGATCGTGGAATCGTTACAGTTATTTTATGTACAAAACCGTTTCGAGCGTGTAATAGAACGTCGTGAATTGTGATTTTTTTTTTTTTTGACAACTTTATAAAAAGTTTAGATCATCGAAGTTTTGACATTAACAAAAGATACTATTTTTGACCCCAAGATATTGCCTGATTTCGAGCGTATTAAAAAGGTTACCATATAGTTATTTTATATACAGAATCGCGACGATCGTGAACCGGATTTTGATGCGAATTGTAGGACAAAAATGGTCAAAAACTTTTTCTTTTTTTTTTGAAAGTTTTATAAAACTTTTAGGTCATCGAATTTTTGACATTATCGAAAAATACAATTTATGGCTTCAAGATTTTGCCTGATTTTGGTCATACGAACAACTTTATCCTGTGGGCTTTAACTGTATGCCTTAATTTGAATATATTAGGTGTACAAATAAGTTCACGCATTTTCTTTTTTGAAAATGCAACTTTATTGTAAAAAAATGGTTACAAATAAATCATTCGAAGTATTGCCCATCGCTAGCTACAACTTTTTCCCATCTTTCTGGCAGAGTGTAGTGCTCTAAAAAGCCCTACCACCTTTTCCCCCATTCCTACATCCAAAATCCTATTAAAACCCGAATTAACCCAAACATGATCCAAAATTCGCAATAAACGAATCAAACATTCGTTTATCGCTTAACATTTGCCCCCACGGCAAAATTTAATCCAAAATCCGAATTAAAATTAATTTTCACAATACACGAATCTAGTATTCGCTTATTGTTCTACATTTGCTCCACGGCATCATGAAAATTCAAAATTCAGAGATCGTTATCTCTATCTGAAAAATTCCATTGAGTTAAACAAATAGAAAACCAAAACCAGATACATGTCGACATCTGCGAAATAGTTTCGTAAGAATTCAAGAAAAAAAAAATTGTGGCGAGAAGGCCGAATTTAGCGAGACAGGACATATGTGTCCTTCATATTGTCTCTGACTTCTGGTCATCTTGCGATAACCAGAATCACCCACATCCGTGAGGATGTTGGGCTCGGTCTCGCGGCATCTGAAAATAGAAGAAAAAAGGGGGGGTATCCAAGGATAGTGTGGACAGTGTTAGTCCAAGTGTTCTCTAACTACTTTTATAGAGGGATGGTGGGAAAGAAATCATACAAAACCGGTGGGTCTTGGGTGCGGTAGTAAACGCAGATCACGTCTTTGGCGTCTGATAATCTGCTCTTTGGTTGGTGTGTATGTTTGCGTTTGTGCCGTCTTGTACTGTGCGTTCGTGTGTTTGGTTTGTTAATAGTAGACCCTATGGGATGGGTCCAGGAATCCTCTATTATAGAGGGGAATGTTGTTGGGAAGGGTGCTTTCTTCAGTTTTGTACTAAAGAAGAAATTGTCGGGGTTTGATCCGAAGAGATCGAGAGAGAGAAGGGTCAAGAACGCAAGAGTCCCGTACAAGTAAGTTCTCGCTGTTCTGAATGTTTTCGAGGTACTTATATGCTAATTGAAGCAAGTACTCGTCGATAGGGGTAATGGAGGCGCCTTCGTATAGGTGAGAGTTGGGGTAATGACGACCGTCAGGCCTTCTAGAATGATTGGTGCATCTTCTGAGGAGTTTCCTTTCGAAAACCCGAAGTCTTTCCATTTGAGCCGAAGATATGCAGGACCATATGGGAAGGGAGTACGATATTCCAGATCGGATTAGCTGCTTATAGCAGAGAAGCTTAACTTTGGTGTCAACTTTGTTCCTCCACTTCAAGATGTTGTGCAGTTGCTTAGACCGACCGAGGCCCCTTTGGAGAATGTGGGTCACATGTTTGATGAAATTCATTTTTGGGGTATAAGTGACCCCGAGATATTTCATCTTGTCCTGTGGTCTAATCGTAGTATCTCCCATTTTTATTCGAATATTCTGTGAATATCGAGAAGCAGGTTGGGAGTGTTTACTACTCAGAATTATGGCTACTGGTTTGGATGGATTAAGTCGGATTTTCCATCGACTGTAATACTGATACAAGGCGCAAGACTAATGACCTTGCCCGGAAAAAACAAATCATTATGGAAAATTTAACAAGCCTCAGGACTTGCTAAATAAGGCCAAGACCGGTTCCAGGTTGTAGTGCCGATGATGATGATGTAATACTGATACAGTTCGTCCAAGTGACGGTTGAGTCGATTTGTTGCGAGGTTAGGGCCTTTGGTTGACGTGTACACCAGGACGTCATCCGCATAGCATATTTGGTTTACTCTCCCGTCCACAGGGCGGGGAATATCGGAGGTGTAAATATTGAATAAAATGGGGCCTAGAGTGGAGCCCTGTGGTACGCCTGCAGCGGCGTGAAAAGTTCGGGAAAGCTTTCCATTCATTCTAACTTGGAAGGTTCTGTTTCGAACGAACTGGTAGATGATGCTACATAGCGTTCTACTGAGACCAGTATTCATTAGTTTAAAAGCGAGACCTTCGATCCAAGTCGTATCAAAAGCTTTTTCAATGTCTAGACTTGTCGCAACGGTGGGTTCCTTATTAAAGAGCCGCACGCAGACGTGGTTTTGAAATAAATTGAGAGCCATAGTGGTGCTGTGCGCTCTTCGAAATCCGAATTGGAAATCAAGTATTAGGTGCCTGGCACTGACAAAGTTATTTAGCTTCTCGTATATGAATTTTTCATATATTTTGCTGATGAAAGTGAGAAGCGAAATAGGGCGAAAGCTTGAGGGTTGATACGTTGGTTTCCCAACTTTTGCTATTGGACAAATAATAGCGTGCCTCCAAGCTTGGGGAAAATACCCCATGTTGTAAGCATGGTTGAACAGAACGGAGAGCTTTATAAAGAATAAGGCGGAAAGCCTTCGCAACGAGTGGTATGACATGTTGTCGATACCAGGTGACTTTGTGGGGGTATAAGGGTTGGATGTGCCGACGTATGGCACGAATTCCTTATACCTCCCATCGATCCGTGGGAAATGTTCATCTTTATTGAAGAATGTGTAATTGTAAACATTTATGGGACGCACGTCCACTTCCTGGTTGTACCGAATCCGATGCGCATATTGGACGACATCTCCTTCGAGTGGATAGATAAATAAACGATTAAAGTCTAATTCGAATAAGTGAGTTAAGACACCAAAGTAATCAATAAAAAAGATAACAGATAGCACTGCCAGCAAGCGTTTTAATTTATTGAAAATATTTACTAGAGACAACATTCCGATGCGGTCACACAACACATAACTCAGATAATATTTCTAATAATTACAATTACAACGTACTGGTTGACACGACTTGTTTCACAGTGTAGGATGTCCGCGGACGAGCGTGTGCATGAGCATGCACACGCGGTGGCAATTGGCGGCACCTCCTCCCTTGATTAAACACGTTAATCGACTGACTTGAAAAGGGAAGAAATTGGATACAGCCAAAAGAGAACATACTTCTGCTCTCTCATTGCCACGTTCTTCGATGTGTGGTAGGTTACATCGGTAATCTGATGATCGAAGAGAGCGGGACAATAAGAGAACAGAAACACGATGTACGATTATCCTAGGGGTGGATTTGGTTGTATGTGCATGAATCAATGTAGTTCTGAGCGGAACGCGTTGAGCTGATTCGGTAGTATGGTGAGTTCAGTGTACATTGATCCATACGAAGACAGAACTGAGAAAGAGAGGGGAATTGAGCTGATGATATTCACCTGCAAAAAGAGAACATTGATCCCCAGCGAATGAAGTGTCTGGAGAAAAGCCGAAGTAACGCTAGGGAAATATTATCACGTGATTCAATCGAATGTGGTGATAAATTTCCCAAGCGGATCTGCAATGATACGACAACTTCGTCCGGCTGGATTTGGTTGTCGCTAATCTACATGGACACGAGTTGCCGTATGGCAAAAAAGGTAAGCTAAACTCATTTATGCATTGTCTGCGTGGTACAATGAGTTTAGCTATGTGTCCTTGGTCGAAACATGCTTTGCAGGTGAACAGGTAAGTAGGGGGAAATGGGGTTGATTTGACGCGCTGAAAGGCGGTCGAAATTAGGTAGGAAATGTTCGTTGGAATTGTGGGTTGTTTCCCATGTAGAATAGAGAAACCCCCCACAACTTCTTAGGGTGTCGAGATTTAACCAGACTCTGTAGGGTATTTGGTGTGATGAAACCGTGACCATTATCACGTGTGTCATCGAAGTATGCACTGTTAGTTGGGTTAAAGACAACAATTGGCTCGTTGAAGTCGTCTAACTTACTGTGGACCTCTGAACTAACGATTGCATTAGTTTCCGGGTCGCCATCTTGGAGAGTGAGCTTGTGATTGTTTTCGAAGGTCTCTCCGATGATATTTGCTTTATTGGTGTCGTTATTGACAACAACACCATTGTGCATAATTGGCGCAGTGATGCGGGAAGTGCCACATATCTTTTTAACATTTTTATAAACGTTCTGGTCCATCTGAATACCCTTCAGCTTGTCTTCCAATTGTCGGGTACGATTGTTTTGGATTCTCTGTTTTATCAGTGTACCAATATTGTGAATAATGGATCGCAATAATGGCTCCCTTTGCGTAAAGCGGTGACGATATCTCATTCTGCAGAGCTTTTTACGCTCCCGGATGAGACGAAGAGTGGTGTCGTCATGGGGAATCTGATAGGTCTTTTCAAGTTTATACTTCGGGACATGAGTCTCCGAAGTTTCAACTAGAATCTCGTGAAGTCGTT
The DNA here is from genome assembly GCA_963931805.1 of Microdon myrmicae. NCBI lineage: Eukaryota > Metazoa > Arthropoda > Insecta > Diptera > Syrphidae > Microdon > Microdon myrmicae. The sequence continues at coordinate 66,261,188 of OZ007502.1, forward strand.
TTGCAACGTTGTTTATCTCAACCATCGTTAAGTTCCTGTCAGTGGGAAGAGAGAAATGGTGGAGTTTGTCGTTCAATGTAATATTGAAGTTGTCCCAATTTGTCCGCCCATAATCGGGTATGTACCTGATATGAGCCCGGGATGGCCGATAGCCGCGAATGAATGTGGTCACAGCATTGTGGTCAGATACACCCGCTGAAACTTGAGGAGGAGTGATTTGTGGAAGTAAGTCTTTGGACACAATAAATATGTCCAGAATTGAGTTACCTCGAGTACCAACCGTGGGTGCGACTATTTCGAAGTTGAGCGCATACATGTTTGCGGTGTACCATTGGTACAGTTTTGTGCCATTTGGGCAAGAGACAGAGTTGTTCCAGTGGGGATGTCTGGAGTTAAAATCGCCGCCTATGATGAAGGGTGTATGCCCCGAGGTCCTTATTAGTTTGTCGATATCTTCGGGATTAATGGGGCCATTATTGGTTTTATGCGAGTGGTATACGGAGTATATATTCACTCTACCATTACTAGCCAGATGCAGTTCAACTCCAGATACCTCTATGGACTCTAGGTGTGGGAGGTCCATAGCTTCATGGCGAAGTCCGCTTTTAACCAGTATACAAGTTCCACCTCCGTTGATGGTGGGACCGCCAATGAGGGTTCGATCTCTTCGAATCATGGAGAAGTTTGGGAATACGGGACGGTGACATGGATGCAACCTAGTTTCGGTCACAAGTACCACGTCCGCCTGGCTTTCCTTTATGAAGTCAGAGACTATCATACGCTTGGAATGCGAAACAAGGGAGTTGACATTTAAGAGGATAACTTTAATTTTGGAATCCATTGTGGAGGGTATATCTTGCATATGCAGTGAAAAGGAGGGCCTCCCTCTCTGCCTCGGTTGATAGTTTCTCATATCGGGGTCGGATATCCTGAATTAAGCGGGAGAAACTAAGTAGTTTCTCGAGCATTGAAGATTGCCCCCCTCGGAGGCTTTTGCACCACCGCTTGAATTTGAGGCGTCGTGTTGCCCTCTACCGGGGCTCGCTTAGGGACTTGAATATGTTTTTGAGGGGGAGGAGTTGAAAGGGTTTTTTTATTCCTTGCCTGCTGACCCCTAAGCATGTCGGCAAATGTGAATCCATTTTGGATGAGGTTTTGTGTGGCCTGTTTTCCGAAGTCTGACTTGGCTGTTTGCTTAGCTCGAGTCTCCTTGGATCTTTGTTTAATTTCCTTATATTTAGGACAATTTCTATAACTAGCCGGATGCCCTTTGTTGCCGCAGTTGCAGCAAGTTGGCAGTGTTATTTCATCCTGCACATTTGTTGCGGGATCGTATTTCGCTAGCGGTAGTTCGCACTTGCCAATATCGTGGGATTTTCCGCAACGAACGCAACGGCGACTCATGTTGCAGTTTCGGGAGACATGCCCGAAACGTTGGTAACGCCTGCATTGAGGTATTTTTCTGTTATGAAATACCTCGAAGACAACTTGCTGATGCAAAGTTGGAAGCGACTTTGTCCGTATTATGGAATCTATGTCGGTTCCTGGGGCAAGGAGAAGCTGCCATATGTTCAGCTTGGTGTATCTTTGCGGTCTGATGTTCACAAACCGCTGTGGGGGAGAGAATTTTTTGACGTCAATGAATTTGACGTTAGGAAATGTTGCCTCAAGAGCAGTTACGATGTCGTCCTTTTCCCAAGAGGCAGCGACTCGTTTTAAGAGGATTGTCCTCGACTTTTCGTCGGCCGGAGTGAAGGTGTAATAATTCACCTCTTTGGCCTTGAGGTTGTCGTTAACCGTGCGATAGGTTTCCCTATCGTAGGCTATGATTTTATTTAGGGATGGACTTAAGGTTTTTGCCTTGAAGTTAGAAATCCCTAGCCGGTTCATGTCACCGACGAAATTTTTTAAATTGAGGTCTCGTGCAAAGACCCCGGGTTGCTGTTTCTTCTTAGAAACAGGTGGGCGTTCCCCGACCTCTGGCTGAACAGTGTTGGTAACACCAGCAGCCTTTGGTTTTGGGTTAACTAATGGAGTTGGCCGTGGTGGGCAAGGCTCCTGCGGAGGTACGACCGTCACATGAGTTGGTGTTATCGCGGGGTTCGACAACAGTTTGGGGTGCGGCGTTGACGGGCACCCGGTAGCCACACGCTTATTGGAAGGTCCTCCTTCGCAGTTTATTATTGGAAGCGTTGTTTTCCGCTTATGGGCTCTAGACGAGTTTGGGGTGGGGGTGCGCGAGTCACCATCGTCCATTGTTTCGTCGGAACTCTCAGCGAGACCTTCCAACTCGGGCTCGAGCTCCGATTCCGAATCAGAAGCCTGGTGCGGCTTTCAGTTGCGACAATTTATCTCTCAAGACAGCGTTCTCTGCCTTGAGAGCCTCGAGGTCCTCCCTTAATCTCTTTATGAGAGCCATCATGCCCTGATCGGGCTGATGGCCCACACCACGAGAAGAGCAGGTGCCCATCTATTTCGATGTTGCAACATCGAGCACAAAAAAAGAAAGAAAAAACGCGTGGGGCGCAAGGAAAAGAGAAGAGGAACAAACAAAAACCAAGAAGGGAAACAAGTAGACCTAAAAAATCCTTCTAAATTGAAACAAATAGTAAAATAAATATGGGTTAAATTAAAAATTAAAAATAATCGAACCTAAAGATGTTTCCTGTTCACTAAAATTTTTTTTTGTTTTTTTTCCAAACTTTTTTTTTTTAATTTATTTTTTTTTTTTTTTTTTTTAAATTGAAATTATAAATTTTTTATTTATTTATTTTGTTTTAAATAAACTTTAAATTGTATATATCACTGTCCAGGATGTGTCTTCTCTCAGCTCTCACTGTGGAATGAAGTGTGGAAATTGAATTCGTATCTTAAATAAACACCGAGCATCTCACTCAGGATACCAAAATCGGGATTTTTGTATGAAATTGTGTATTTTCGAGATACAAATTTCGATTTGTTTCTCTTTATAAGGGCGATGGATTTTGTATTCGAGGATCAGTCTCGATTGGCGTCCGAAGTGGTAGGACGCCCATAAACTAAATAAAATTATAAAATAAATGTAATTAAATAAATAAATTGAGTTTTAAATACTGGAAATACAGGTGATTGCTTTTTTATTGCGCTTGGCCGATTCCCAGGTCCATATTTAACAACCGGTAGCTGCTCTTCCCTCAAGGTTTGAGGAAGCACGGCGGCAACCGCAACGGGTCCTCTCAGGAGCTCCCTGAGAGAAGGATCACTACAAAAATTGTGGCAGCGGTTTGGGATACCAACATCCCCTACCAACAAAAAAAAAAGTACGAACTGGGCAGTGGTTTGGATCTGAGACAAATAATCCCCTACCAAGAAGCGTCCAGGCAAAGATCAACTGGGATTATACCATAATCCCTTACCAACAAAACGAGAACGACACCCCATAAACAAAAACAAAATGATGGACAACACAGTGAATAGTGAAAAATTTATAATTTTTAAAATAACAAGAGCGTGCCTGGGGCTAAAGACCGGCAACAGTGCAAAAATATAATGAAAAGTGAGAAAAATAAAATAAAAAAAAGGCGACAGTAACATCCAGCGTCCAGAAGCAAACACACCAAACACAAACTATATCGACACATGCGGATGGAGACGGAAAACCTGGCAATCGAGAGGCAGGATCTCTAGTGGGACTATGAAACCTGGAACTAGCAAAACCCGATAAAGGTCTCAGTCTGAACAGCTGGCTACTTGTCCAATCTACTATTAGCAGCAAGACACTAGCAACAGGAACAACAAGGTGATCAGGGACAACTGCAACATACTCGATATCATCAACAACAAAAATTGCATGTCCATATAACAACACCGCACATACATTTTATCTATAAAATTGTATTAGTTAATTTAAGGGGACAAATAAAAACCCCCGACCTAAATCTAAAATGTCCATATACAAAGGGGACAAATGAAACCCCAAATTTAATGAACCCTTAATTTTTTATGATAATAATTTGCTTTATGATAATTTGCTTTATGATAATAAGACCCCAAACAAAATTTAAATATGCAAAGGGAGAATAAGAAGAAACCCTTCCACGTATAAAAGCAATTTTTCTCAATATTTTACACACACATATGCATATATACATTCTTTAAAATAAGTTTCTAAATAATTGAAATCACTTGCGGAACATTTTTCATACTCTCAGGCAGGGAATTCTCAAATTTTAACGCGCTCACCCTTATCTGTTGGCGCAGCTTCCTCCCTTCCTTTTCCTTTGCCCTCCTTCCCGTTAACTTCTGTTATTTTATCTTTTTTGTTTTAAGCACTTATTGTTTTGTTTTTAAAATTTTTGCATCCTCAACAAAAAAAAAAAAAAAAAAAAAAAAAAAAAAAAAAAAAAAAAACACTATTTTTTTTTGTCATAATGCTTCGAAAAGAAGAAGAGGTAGACCTCTAAGATAACAGTTTATTTTTTTTTATAATGTATGTGTATTATATTAAGAATAAATAAAAGAAAATGTAAGCTGAAAGGCATAAATTAAGCATATAATATTGTATAATTTAGAGTGCTTGTGAAGAGCCAGTAAATTACATTATGTAGTAAAATTATTAAGATAGGTTTAGCATTTAGACTAAAATTGTAAAATATAAAAAACACTTTGTGAATAAATGCGTCTGCAAACAAAAACAAACAAACCCTTATCTGTTGCTGGTCTTTTTCGTTTTATCTTTTTAGATTCGAAATTCCTTAGGAACTCTTTCCCATATCCATCTATTAGGATCTTTTCCACTTGCAGGCTCGTTTCACTTTGGGCTCGATAAAAGTCTCCTCTGTTTTTACGCTTGGCTTCCTTCACAGGATCTCTTCTGCTTATCCATCTATCAGGATCCTTCGATAGTAGGATTGTTTTTCGCGGTGTCAGTAAAAATCTTCTCTTACCTTTAGTATTTTCGAAATTTCCTGTACATATATCGATACATTTGGGTTTGAACGCGTTTCTTCTCTTTTCCCTTTCTTCTTCTTTTTTTTCGCTTCAGTTGAGTTCGAAAAACTCTCTTCTTACCATTCGCCTTTGGTCCACTTGTGTTTGGGAAGATGAATTTACTCAACGAATTTTTCCCCCAAAATAATACGCGAAACGAATACTTAAAACGCGCGAAATTATTATGTAACCAATAATGAAGGTTATTATCGGATTATAGGATATATTGGATTTCGTACCGGTGTTTAACGGTAACCCGGACGAACTCGATGATTTCATTTCTTGCGGGGATATTATTTTTTCACAGGCACGGGACGACAGTGAGCATGCTTATTTCTTAAGCGTGGTAAAAACCAGACTACAAGGGCCAGCATACGACCACATCCGATATAATGTCATTTCAACCTGGAATGATCTTGCTTTGGAATTGAATTGAAATTTAAAATTCTCACCTCTAGGTCAGTGGCACAAAACAGTCTGGTGACAGCCAAGCAAGATAGCAAGGAAGATGTGAAGGAGTTTGGAAACAGACTCACACACCTCTTGCATCTGCTGGACAAAGGCACGTTTGAAAGCACTGTCGAACCTGCGGTGCGAACATACCTCCTCGAAGAAAATAAAAAGCTCGCCTTGCATACATTTGAAGATGGTCTTAGGGATTCCCATTAAAAACTCTTAGTTAAAGCACAAGGTAACCCAAGTCTTAGAGCAGCAATCAATTATGCTCTCGAGCAGGCCCCACGACTAGGCGATAGAAATCTTCTTAATTTATCTTATAATTCCAAATATAGCCAACCAGCAATTTGCCAATCGTGCAATAGGTCTGGTCATACTTCTGCGACATGTCGTCGAAATGAAAATGGTTGTAATGCTATTTCCCAAATTAAAGCAGAGGGTGAACGCCTCCAATGCACATATTGCAACAAATTTAATCATTCCCAAGCAGAATGTAGGAGACTGTCCCATTTCAGAAGTCAAAACAACTCTTCATCAAATAAAAATTACTTTAGAACTCAGCCCACTTCTACCACAAACGTTTAGAGAAGTGGAGTATTAACCAAAACGAACAGGGTGCAATTAATAAAAATTGATTCGGAGAAACAAAATACGGGAAAATTTGAGCAAACAGCGCTAGAATCTAAGGTTATAAACAACAAGGTGTCATCTACGGATGAAATTGGCATTAGAGATAATAGGGAGATAAATCAGAGGCAGAATGATCTAACTGCTCCTCAAATAGAAGAAGTAGTGACCAAAGATCATGTCCAACAGTCAACATCTGAAAGAGTCCCAGCAGAATGTAAGCTTGAAAAACCACATGAACTCCCAGCATCCGATAAGCCTGATGAACAAAGATTCCTAGCTAAGAGTAAGACTGAGGAACAAGAAGTCACAGCAGAATATAAGTCTGTAAAGAACAGCTGTATCAAACCACCCCTTTTAAATAACTTGTTTGTTCGCATCGTCTCCCTCGTTTCTCTAATTTTCCATACTTTAAAATGGATTCTACAAATAAAACGTAAAAATAAACAAATAATCAAAATCCCTATTACAAATAAAACAAACGTTAATCTTCCAAAATCGATTTTGAATTCTACATCCCTCAAAATGATTTTCATAGATGGATTTACTGCTCAAACTTTGAAAAATGTCACACAACCCAACCCTAAGAAAACATGGAAAATTGTTCACAAATTTCAAGAAAAAAGTTAAAATGAACAAATGGATTTTCCTTACTATTCAAATATATATGTATATGTATATGAACATAAAAATAAAACACAAATTCTCACATCTAAAAATGAAAAAATAAAAAATAAAATAAAACTATTAATAATATTTAATTCCCCTCTTAACAAATTATTGTACAAACACAAAATAGATACATATATATAATAACGCAAATAAATAAAATAAAACAACCAACTTTGTTTTGGAAAATGTATGTATCAAAAAAAAATGTGTCCACAATAAACAAAGAAAATGTATAAATAATATAACTGTATTAACAATTCAGGAGATAATAAATAAAATATAACAGAAATTAAATCTCCACATAACTTATATATTTGGAAGATAGAAGTTCCAAAACTATATTAAAAACACAAAAATTATAAACAAATGTTGACTTTCAAAAAAAAAAAAAAAAAAAAAAATATATATATATATATATAAAATATAAATTGAAAATATTATACAAATATGTTAATCAACTACCACTAACTTGAATAAATAAACAAAATTTGTAATAATAAATAATCTTAATTTGTAAAAGAAAAAACACAATATATAGAAGAAAAAAAATGATGAAATAAATAAAACAAAACTTACGATACGAAATAATGTTAAAATAAGAATTTATATAAGTACAAGATAGTTTTCAATTAATAAATCCTAAGAAAATAAGGAATTAAAAATGTTTAGTATAACTCAAAACTAATTTAAAAAAGTTAGAATTAAGTTTTACTTTCCAATACATGAAAAATAAAAATGTTAAAAAAAAATAAATAAATACACGACAAATAAGGACAACGAAAAATCCTCAAAAGAAAACAGAAATATACTCTGTAAATATTGTAAATTTTTATATAAGACACACTTTGTAATACAATACACCATTACGGCTTCCAAAAAAAGAAAACGAAAAAAAATACTGTAAATAACATTTCTTAATATATGTAATTACAATATCAAAACTAAAAATAAGTACTTATATACACGATAAGAAAAATTGTGAATTTAAGCCTTTAGTTTAACACATAATCTTAGACTTTATAAAAACATAATTGAAGAACACTCTATCGTAAGCTACAGAATTAACACAAAATTTTGAATAATACTTATAAACAAGAACAAACATTTAAAAAAGTAGCAAGCAATTGTAACTACAATGAAAATTTAAAGTAACCATTATAATTGGAAATCCAAATTATGTAACGAATCATGATGACATCGCCCTTCACCTTTTATCGCGTCATTCCTAGAAAATTAATCTCTTACAGATTAATTTTTTCTTGAAGGAGGGGAGGATGTAGTGCTCTAAAAAGCCCTACCACCTTTCCCCCCATTGCTACATCCAAAATCCTATCAAAACCCGAATTAACCCAAACATGATCCAAAATTCGCAATAAACGAATCAAACATTCGTTTATCGCTTAACATTTGCCCCCACAGCAAAATTTAATCCAAAATCCGAATTAAAATTAAAATTTACAATAAACGAATCTAATATTCGTTTATTGTTCTACATTTGCTCCACGGCATCATGAAAATTCAAATTTCAGAGATCGTTATCTCTATCTGAAAAATTCCATTGACTTGAGCAAATAGAAAACCAAAACCAGATACATATCGACATCTGGAAATAGTTTCGTAAGAATTCAAGAAATTGAATTCTTATCTTAAATAAACACTGAGCATCTCAGGATTTTTGTATGAAATTGTGTATTTTCGAGATACAAATTTCGATTTGTTTCTCTTTAAAAGGGCGATGGATTTTGTATTCGAAGATCAGTCTCGATTGGCGTCCAAAAAGGTAGGACGCCAATAAACTAAATAAAATTATAAAATAAATGTAATTAAATAAATAAATTGAATTTTAAATATTGGAAATACAGGTGATTGATTTTTTATTGCGCTTGGCCGATTCCCAGGCCCATATTTAACAACCGGTAGTTGCTCTTCCCTCAAGGTTTGAGGAAGCACGGCGGCAACCGCAACGGGTCCCCTAAGGAGCTCCCTGAGAGAAGGATCACTACAAGAGCTCGCATACCGTTACAGTAAAAGTGTTCATCATTTGAGGCTATTGTAATACCAATGGATAATTGATGTCAACATTAATTATTTTAATGTAACACCAAGGAATACGCACCTCGCAGGAAGCGTTGGGCTACGTATTCTGATATTTAGGGTTATTTTGGCACCAGCAGTATCCAGTCGTCCGCGCCAAATCGAATACCAAAAAGGTATTTATTACTATTATTTATTGGCCTGTAGGAACCCGGAAGTTCATGACCTCACCGTCTCGACTCCCCCATCGTCCTGTGCGCTCTCCTTCCACGCCCGACTATCTGATCCGATCTCCTCAAGGTCAAACCTAACATTTTCCTCCCATCTCCGTCGCGGACGTCCTATCGGTCTCTTTCCCGTTGGTCTAACGTCAAGAATTCTACGCACGATCCTATCGTAGCCCATTCGCGCCACGTGTCCGGCCCATCTTCATCTTCGCGACTTGACTACTCTTACTATTGTAGGTTTGCGGTATAGCTCTTCCAATTCCTGGTTATACAGTTTCCTCCATTGTCCTGTCTCCTCGTCATATTTACCTCCAAAGATACCTCTCAAAACTTTATTCTCGAATACGCGGAATTTGTTTTCTTCCCGTTTTGTGAGAGCCCATGTTTCGTATCCGTATAGAACAATCGGCATGATTATGGTTCTATAGACACGGAGCTTTATGTTACTTTTGTTAATTTCCTTCGACATTTTGTTACTGGCCGTCAGTATCGTTTCCAGATATTTAAATCTCTAACTTGTTCAAATATCTTGCCTCTGACGTTTATATGTGTTCCCTGAGTTCCACATGCTCTCGCCGTAATCATGTATTTTGTTTTGTCTTCAGCCCTCGATAAGGCCCAAAAATGTATCACTTTTAATTTGTTATCTGGCACCGGCTGTATGTGTGTCGTCCGTGCCAAATGGTAGGGTTAGTGGGTTTAGACCATACCTGACTGTTGTAGAGCGGTCGGCCCTTACTCTTCCGGGTCCCAGTGGAGAGCCCGAAACAATTAGAAGTAAGTTATTTATTTGTAGTTGATTTATTTAAAAAACTCCTTAAGTAGCAATTTATTTATTTGTATTACTTTATTATGAGTAACAGGCCCGCTGTACCAGTGCAAGGGCTGCAAGCAACCTGTTACTCTGAGCTATTGACTGCTCAGACTGCTCCATTAGTCAATTTGAAACCACTCCTTATATACCTCAAAATCAGGTGTAAAAAAGGAAACGATACATTTCTTTCAACCTGGACGTTGATCCAGAACGTATGATCTGCATTGACACCGATTTCCCAGCACGAGCCCTCGATATGGCTCAATTATCATTCTAACTCAATTGGCCTTCGCCAGGTTACTAAACTACGTTATTAAACGTTTGCCGTACTAAATCATACACGATCCCACTGGCTCAGGTCATTCGCATCACTTATACGTTAATTGTGCTCGACAAATTGAAATACGATAGATTCCATTGGCTCCGTACCACGGGTTGACGTTTTGTTGTTAAGTGCGACCAACACGCCTTGTGTCGCAGTGTCGGTTTTGGATTTGTTTTGTTCCTTTTATTGCTAGGGTAATGCAGCCGGTGTCATGATTCCAGCATGGGTTCTAGTCGTGAAGTCGCCGGTGTGCAGTCTGATGCCGTGAGGCGTGCGACAATAACAGCCAGCTAATCGCCCGTTAATGGGTGAATTGAACGACACGGTGAGCGTGTAACCTGAGTATTTATGATACGGTGAGCGTGTAGATCTGGGTAATGAGGCCATTAATGTGGTATTCGAATGAATATTACAATGTGTGCGATATGAACATTAATTGCCTGTTGGAAGAGGCGTCAACCGGTTAAGGAGCGGGAAGAAATTGTTGTATTATTAGTTTGTCGTCAGCACCAGTTGTTGTATTATTTAAGTTTCGTATTATTTGTTAGTTGTTGTGTGCGATCACTGTTATATAAAGATGGTTTGATGGTGGAATTGAAGTTGTAGCTTTGGGTTGGCAGTTGTTACAAAAATGGATCTTATATATACAGCCCAAGGTTGTTACATTAAGGAGTAGAAAATATTTTCAATACTTTTGACGGCTATCATGCAAAGACATTCATTCCCTAAGCTCGCAGTCGCGGGAAAGTATCCGTTGGCTAGGCAACTTGGAGTGGCCGCATGTATCGAGCGGATGCAGCAAGTGGTAATATGCGTCTTCACCTTAGCTGTATGCTTTCCTGGATCACGTCTGATGTTGGATTTATTCCTCTTCAACTTTTTCTTTGGTTGGGTAACGGTGCCACTTCTTGTAGCTGACAAACCGTACTCCCCATACAATTGCGGTATTTTAGGTACAACAGTTGCCAAGTGCAACTCCCGAACGGGGTACCACGGTACTACGCCGAACCAGTTGCAGCACCTCCGTTGTAGCAAAAATCATTCGTTAACATACAGTGATCTTACCCTCAATTTCAGCAACAGAGTTCTCCGAATCACGTTTACGAAACTCATGCAAGACTTCATTCAACATAAACTTTTAATTTCTTCTCAAAACGTAAATAGGTGTCCTTCGTGGACTAATTAAATAACACTATTCATTTAAACTTAACAACAGGATCTCGCATATGAGCGGAATTGCTGATCAGCCAGGCCATATACCATCGAACGGAGCAAGTTATAATCGGATGGCGCAATATCTGGGGAATATGGCGGATGGGGTAGGAGTTCCCATTGGAGCATTTTCAGTTAGGTTTTAACGGGTTTGCCAACGGAGAACGGAGGCCGAGCGTTGTCATGCTGCAGAATCACTTTTTCGTGCCTGTGCTCAAGATCCCTAGACTTCAAATCATAAGGAACCCAAGTTCCTTGCTTTTGAATCATTCCCAAAGCATGCAGTCGCTTGGCAATGTCTTGGCGGGTAACTCTTAATGCTGATGAGAACTCTTGTTGCATTTCGCATGGACCCTCATCGAGCAATGCCCCCAATGTAGCGTTTTCGAGGTGTTTGGCCTTCCTTCACGCGGACGGTCTTCAACATCGAAATCGCCGTCTTTGAAACGACGAAACCAATCATGACACGTTGTTTCACTTAGAGCAGCACCTCCGTAAACTTTATGGAGCTCTCGATGCGCTTCAGCGCTGTTTTCTTCGAATGAAAAAATACAATCAACACTCCCCGCAAATGACGATTATTTAGCACAAAATCAGACATTTTCGCACAACCAAGAATATATGATGCCTAAACAAAATCACTACTGTGTCAAGGAGGTTTGTTTATCATGTGTCTAAGTTTGGTTCATGACGTTTTGGATATGTCGAAATCGACCAACACTTATTGCTGGAGCCATCTATCAACATCGAAATCACAGTCTTTGAAGCGACAGAACCAATCACGGCACGTTGTTTCACTTAGAACAGCATCTCCGTAAACTTTGCGAAGCTCTCGATGCGCTTCAGCCGCCGTTTTTTTTCGAATGAAAGAAGCAAATCAACACTTCCCGGGAATACGGTTATTTAGCTTACTTAAATAATAACTAATTTTCTATGCTCACTTTGAGGATATAAAGATATGACTGAAAATCGTTAACAACAGAATATTGCAACCGACGCAGTACAAGCTTTCGCAGACATATTTCGCCCACGTTCACATCAAAATAGTTGGAGTGCTAATGCCGTCAAGAGGACGTATGTATTTTCTCACAATGATCAACCGCTTTACGCGGTGACAGGAAGCAATATCATTGCGAACGGTGACTGTAGAGAATGTTGCAAAGGCATTATACTCAACTACTCTACGCTTCGGTGTCCCCATAACACTCACCGCAGATCGGAGAGTGCAGTTTAAGGCATCAATATTTAAGCAGCTGACCGGCCATACACCACCATGCATTCAACGATATAATAGAATAATAGCACCGTTCACTCGAAGCCGCACTTATGTGCCACGACGACAGCCTATTGGGGGTCCGAACAAACATCAAAAAGACTTCGGAGCATCCACAACAGATCTGACATACGAAACCAAGCTGTGGAGAATTCTTTGCAGATAGCATAACACTACAAGATCAATTACGATCTATGCGAGCTTACACGTAAGGTCGGGACAACGCCAATACCTTGGCATGGAGCCAAGAAAATATTCATCCACCCGGGAATAGACACCTGCACGCACGTTTTCGTCGGGGTGGACAAGGTAAAAAGGCCACTCGGACCCTCGTACGATGACTCTTTCAAAGTTCTTAAAAGAATCAGCGACCGAGTTTTTTCGATAGACGTCCACGGAAAACCGCCTATTGTCAGCATCGACAGGTTGAGACCGTGTTATCTCGACCAAGCGGTGGAAATAGAACCAAAAGGATCACGAGGACCATCTCAACATTAAAGCACAGCCTTTACAAACCTCATGACAAAGAGCTCGTCGGGGCGTCTAACCCACCAAGCGACGAAGAGTATCGACCAACTAACAAACCACCGTCACCACCACAGCCTGAAGTCTGAAGTCCTACACGGAATAATTACGAGGCAAGACCCACACCCAGCACGAAAGGGAAAATAATGCAAACATCATAAGGGTACAGCAGCCCTCAATACCTCCAATAACACCAAAGAACCGGCCCACCTACACCAAGCAATAATACAAGAGAGTACCTTTCGCCCTTGTCCCGCCAAAACACAAAGCTAGGATGACCGACCAACTGAGCGCACTCAACTTCACCCGCAAAAACATCACTTACAGTACCCTGACAACCACAGAGGTGGGAGTGCTGTGGCAAAGGTAAAAGGCAAAAAAGCGTACACCTGTGTCTAGGCCTTTTTCACGTTAAAGGAAGCCATTAAAAGGCCTAACGATATACCAGCAACAGATTTTGAGATGCAATGAAATTGTTCTTACCTCATCAGATAAGAGGAAATTGTAACCACCAACCAATCCGCCGTATCATACAGTGACTTTCGGTTCCTTTTGAACCGCCCATACCCACAATGCTCTCATCAATACCAAATACTTCTTGTTTCCCAAAACTTTGGGAACGGAAATACAAACTGTTTAATTTCATTGAACAATTTGCCGCCCTTATGTCATGTAAATAGAAGTGCAAGGCGATATTTTATCGTCCAAAGTCATTGAACCCTTTGTATTCCGTCGCAAGACTGTGACTGTACTTCAACTGAAGTGATTAAACTCCTTGAACTCCAAGAATGACCATGAAGTGATATTATTTAATGGAAACTTCGAATCACCATGACCAGTAGCTAATGACTCCAGGATAAAACACGGACTGAAGGCAGAAAATGAGATTAGTCTGCTTTTGGGTATCAAGTTAAGCAATTTATGGAAATCGAGGAGTCTGATGGTGACTTCTCAAATTTAAGTTTTCTGTGCCAAGGTTCATTATCTATGTTAGTGTATTATAAAGCAGAAAAGAAGTGTATAAAAAACACATACCATATAAATTAGACGGATTGTACTTTGTTTTTATTTTTGTTTTCGTTGTTTTTTGTTTTTTTTTTTTTTGTTTTTTTCAATTTATTTTCAGATGCTGTAGTGTTTCAGGACCCAATGTCGTAAGTCACGTGAATCGGACTCGTATGTGATGGGGGTGGCGGCTCTAAATGACGCAAAAAAACAAATATGTCAGAATTCTCTGTATGAACTATGTCACTCTGAGGTCCTTAACATGTTACAATCATGAGTAAACTGCGAATCTGAATGAAGACAAGAAAGTTATGTCAATTATTTGGAATGTGTAAAATTCGATCGCGTCGGTTTTTGTTGTTCTCTGTATTGCTTTCAGTCACTCTCCCATGATAATTGTTTTGAGAATCTCGATCCTGACGAGGAATGTCGTCAGATGAGATCCTATTGATGTTGTTCCGCCGTACGAGGAATGTCGTTCGGGGAATTGCGACGGTGCGCACGTTGCCTGAAACAAAATGTGTATTGAGATGAAGGGCACAGCAATACCTTTTTGCAACTCCTGCAGAAATTGTTGTCCCTCCGTCAAGGTTCGTGTTTGCGTTTGTGTTCAACAGCGAATCGAAACATCCGCGCGGAACGGATGTGTTTGACGAATTATGTTGTTGTCACCCAAGTCAGTGTCTATGTTTAAACAATTGTTGAATTCACCAGGTTATAAGTTCACTAACGAAAAGAATGTACACCAGACAACGCTCGAATAGAAAAGTTCGACTTCATTTATTAAACAGTTTCTCTACTAAAACAATGTATATTGCTCATGTCGAGCACCAAAACACAAGTCCGTAATTATTTACTAATGTTGTTAAGTCTATGCTTGAGTTTTAGTTATGAAAAAGCCACATGGTGGCGCGCGAAAGCAAATTTTAATTTCTTTGTTCAATTACATCGATCAATGGATCCCCAGAAAAACAGTAAGTGCCAGTTTCTATTTTAGCACCAACAACAGTAAAAACATGAGATGACAGTTTCTCCACTGTCACCGTGTTGCTGGGATGTGTGGTGAATATGTGTCGGGGAGAGTACTAGCCGATGTAATAGATTCTCCCCGAGCATATAATCCTGAATCCGAAACATAATAATCTTTCGTTTTTCGTAGTTGCTCGTACAAACTGATCGTTGCGATAAATAGTGGACATAGTTGTTAAATTATGTCGTTTTTGAAAACTAGCTTTTAAAATATTCGATTAGTTGTTTTTTAAATAGTGAATATATTCGCTAAAAATAATATTTTCTATTTGATTCCTAACTTAGATGTAAAACTGTACAGAATCAGCGCTTACATTTGCACAGGTGGAAAGGGAGTTGGCAGAATAAAAAGGAAAAAGTGTTGGACAGCGTTACGAAGTTCGTGGAAACTGCCCAAAAATGTAATTTTTTATCCACTTTCAAATTATCTTATTTGAATTCAAATTTAAAGAAAAAAACTCAAAGAAAATAAGCCAAAAATAAAAAAAATCGATGTTGTTTAATTGAACTAGATAATCACCTGTCGAAAGCCAGCAAAAGCGAAACCAAAACAAATTTCTAACATTCGCCTATTGGTAAAAGCCCCCATGAACACCGCCGATCAAAAAAAAAAAAAAACCGGTCATTAAATCTGCACCAATTAGAAGGTAGCTTCAAATATTCAGATAAAAATAACTCCTTATTTAGCGTAATCACATGAATGTGGATCGCTTCGATAATTTGTTTCCTTGTCATTGGAATCTCGAGGCGTTTGGGTATACGTCTATAACCCAATCCCTTACCTTCTTCCTCTTCTTCCACGTTGCTTCCTTCGGTTTGCTCTCCGAGGGCTAGGATGGGAAAACCCCTAATCCTACCCCTCTTCATTAACCGCCCCAAGTTAATCAACCTAATAAACGTAGGATCCTAACTGGCATAGTGTTCATTTGTGGGGTGTTATTACTTGTGTGTCTGCACGGACGCGGATTCAGTAAACACCCACAGAGTAAAAGTCGACGGAACACCAACGATGTTGAGACAACGCACTGATCACCTGAAAAAGTCGATGAATGAAACAAGTTGATGGTTTCCGGTTATAAAACGTTCTTTTTATTTGTGTTAATCCGATCCGATGAATGGGCGTATAATTGTGTTCCTAATTGATTTCACGTTAACTACATGTTCCTTTTAACACAATAAACTTCATGAAATTTAATTTTCACTTCACAGCACTTAGTGTTCCTTTCAACCAACAGCAATGATTATGTGGTTATATTAAGCCACTCGCGCAAGGACGGATTTCAACACCAGCTCGACATACGATCACGTACAAGACAAAAGATACTCCGTTCGGACTCGACTCCGTATATTAAAAAAAAACTCAATAGGGGCGTATAGTGCGTGTGTACTCTTAAGATGACGAAATCTGACTCCTCGATGCAATCCACGTACGTCAGATTCAACAGTCGTGGATTACATCGGTGTGGGAGGAGCGAGTAGGCTCAACTTGGCGACGGCCAATGGGCGATCGCAAAAGGACCGCATGGGAGGGTTTTCGTATGACCGTACGGTCAATTATGATGCCTCTTTCGCTCGAAGCATCTACCACGAACGATACTACACCTGAATCAACAAAGGAACGAACATAAGGGACTGCAGGCATTATTGAGATAAGTGATCGCGAAGAAGGAAGACATAGGTTTCTGTGTCTTAAATAAACAGAAATGCTATTTCGAGGGCCATACGATGCGATGCACATTATTTGTGATTTACCCGGTGCTACATGGGAACGTCGGCTGTTTACTTAATCGCCCGGACTTATGCCATTGCATGCAATAGATTTTTCGCGGCGATAAGCAAACCAAAGGTTTACTCGCCTATGGCCAGGGCTATGGTGGCTTTTGTTTGAGCTAATTAAATGAAACATGGGTATGATGGTGAGGAATTTGACTTGCAAATGTACAAGCGTACGTCTCACCCAGGGGAAACATGGACAGCGGTTGGGAGGTAAAATAAACACAGTGATGCTACTGTGTGTTTGTTTGTTTTACAGGCCGGAGCATCATTAGGAATGAACATGAGTATGATTGTCTAACGTCAATCATATTCGTGCCCAAATCCCACGATCGGTAGATAACCGATAAAGGAAATTGGTCGCAACTGTAGCGAACCTTGGGATTGGAGAAATATTCAATCATGAACCGTAGCAAGAATATCGGCTACAGCTGTGTCAACAATTACGCTGGCCAGCGAGTGTTTATCGATTATAATTGCTGACAAGCTGAGCCGATTGGGTTGATACGGTTCATGTAATATAAACGAAATAATTTGTTTGGTGCGCGTGCTTGCTGGGGTTTTAATTTCAGGTGAAAGCATTGGAAAGGTAGCTTACGCTGTTCGATTGCAGGTAAGCAGGAGGAAGGTAATTTGGTAGAAAATGGATGGTTCTTAGAGAAGACTTTAAAGAGCCGCCACACATTCATCGCCTCCTCTCGGGCTCTGTGGACTGCGCCTACTTGACTTAATTCCTCTAAACACAAACCCTCGAAATATGCATAATCCCCGTCTTCTCTACACCCCCCCCCCCCCCCCGCACCTCTTATGGTTTCAACGAACCCCTTTCGTGGATGGTGCGAAATATCATCTCCGACTCCACCTTGTTCAACTTTGACGTCTCTACCAATACCCTCAAGCACTGAATCCTAAACCATTCTCACCGCCAGTTTAAGCGGCGCTTTTTGCACTTTCCTCTCTAATCTACCCCAACCCCCCGCCCCGATTCTTGCCATCATAATATGACCTGTTCACCATCATCATCGGTACTACAACCGGGAACCGGTCTTGGCCTTATTTAGCAAGTCCTGAGGCTTGTTAAATTTTCCATTATGATTTGTTTTTTCCGAGCAAGGTCATTAGTCTTGCGCCAGAGGCTCCCCGACGGGGAATCGAACCCCGGTTTCCCGCGTGACATACGGGTACACTAACCACTATACTATCGAGGGGCAATGACCTGTTCACTTTAGATAAAACTTAGCTTAGTTATTTTTACGTTCTTTGGTTTGTAAAGTTATATATACTTTAGGTTGAAAGTGCTGATATTGGTTGGATTAAGCCAATAAATGCGGTGATATCCTCACTAAACTTGTCCTTTAATTTTTAAGTTTACATTTAAATTCACTTTTTCCGCGCATCGCGCCAGAAAGAGTGCTTAAATAATGCCAACATTTGTCGTATGAAGTACCTGTAGGTAGTCTTTAGGATGGCATCGGCAAGGATGCGGGTTTTATAAAAACATCCACTGATGTTACACTGGAAATTGTTCACAAACTCCGATGTCCACGTTGATTTAGGAGAGAAGGAATTGATGGTGGATTAACTCACCAAAAATTGAAGTCACTATGGGAAATAGGTGTTAATGTGCCTGACATGGACACTGAGTTTTCACCTGACCCCAAATGTTCCCATTAAATGTTCCGCAATTATGATCACACGAGGAGGAGTGAAAGTAAAGCACCAGGAAATTGTTCATGAAAAAGGTAATGAAAATAAAACACACGGATTTGTGTAGTTGATAAAATGCTCACTTTTATTTATCTGTCTTTATTCTCCTCACAATATCTGTGCAAATTTTGCCTTCCATTTCATTAGATGCTATAATCATTTAAACTTAACCTCCGTTTAATTTAGGCTGTCTTCAAATCATTTGCACAAAATTACTTTAAACCGAACACCTCACTCGCTGCAGGTACTTTATCCGGTCGATCAGTTTAAGCAGATCCCTGTGTGTGAGGGATGCCGAAACAAATATATCGGATTTTTATATTTAAAATCTACGTTTTGACGCAACCGAACTTGTACGTAGTGCACTCGATATACTATTCACGGACTTAATTACTCGTGCGTTTCAATTGATCACCGTTCTTATTGACTGCTCGAATGCGCGATACTACGTGGGCTAATCTGCGACTTGACTTCCAGCGCGTGTGTACTCCTCCGAGGATTGTATCTGACTCTCTTAACAAACGTGTAGTTTGAAGTATCTTGACTGCCTATCGTGTCTCTCTACAAACATCCAACAAAAACGAACCTAAGGGATTCGCCGCCGAAGGGTAGCAAATGGTGAAGGTCATAAAAAAGGAAAACAGGAAAAACTCGCTGCGGGTCAAATCTGCTGCTACATGTACGGGCAAGATAAACTGCCGCCATCCGCAAGGGATAGATCCTTTGATTGACGTGTGTCAATAAAACTCTTGCCGAAGGCAGGAATCTATTTTGGGGATAATGAATCAAGCATTGGGTATGGCCGTTGCTAGATCGTTTAAAATAAACATATTTCGGTCATGTATGATTCGATGCATGTTGTTTTAGGGATATGTTAATCCCGTTGGCGGTACCGTGCGGCGAGAGCATCCGCCTGGGTGTTTACTTTGTGTAAACGAAAACAGCTTCGATACCCAGCGTGAGAATCGTGGCTACTCGTTGCTTAAGTAAATATTGGTGGTCATGACCGATGCTAGTGATCGTTCCAAGATACGGCAACGGATCATAAAATCGGTCATGCTGATAACCAAGCAAATATGCGCGCCTGAAAGGCCAATGTTTAAATTTGATCTTCTCTTCCTTTGGAATCTGGCTTGCAGATATGCAAGCAACCCGAAATTACTTCTAGGACAATGGAAAAACGGAAAGATTAGCGTATGTTGGTGGACATGTGCCATCCGTTGTTCGGTCGCGGAAGCTCGGTTGATGTCATGGCAAGATGATAATCTTGTCATGAATTATGTTTCCAGGTATAACCGCTCGAAGAGGCCTTGGAACAGCCCTTAAAAAGGTAAGCTGCCTAACGGGGTACCTACGTCGGTTATCCGTGGGGATAATCGAATTGATTGCAGCGAATTGGTTGGCGGTTAATGCCATAGCAAGATTGTATAACCCTGCCGAAGACTTAACTTTAAGGTAAGTTGTATTTGCTGGTAATGGTGGGGATCTATCGATGAGTGGCTCTTCGGGCCCTGAAAAGCCCCACATCACTCCCTCGCCAATCACGTTACAGCGCTTACGATCGTGAATTACTTGCGATCTACAGCGCTGTCAAATACTTCCGTCATGATAGAAGGTCGCTCACTCTCCATCCTAACAGACCACAAGCCCCTGGTCTACGCGTTCCGGAAGAAGTCGGGAAATGCCCCCCCCCCCCCCCCCCCCCCCCCGACAAGAGCGCCAATTAGACCTCATTGGGCAATATTCTACGGAGATCAGGGATATCCCCGGTAAACAGAATGTCACGGCGGACGCCCTTTCTCGAATCGATACGATTACGATACGTACCGCCTTGAACAACACCGACCTTGCCCTAGCTCAACAGGAGGACGAACAGCTTAAGTCCCTCCTAACTGCGGAAACAGCACTTGAGCTAAAGAAAATTATTCTTAGCGACCCTTTGGGCGAAATTTGGTGTGATGTCTCCACTGGAACCGCTAGACCTTACTTTCCCGAGAAACTTCGTAAGGGCGTGTTCCAGGTTTACCACAACCCAGCCCACCCCAGCGGCCGAGCAACAGCCGCCGCTGTCCGTCGCAAATTCATTTGGCCCCGGATGAACAAAGATCTCACCGATTGGGCCGGTGCTTGTCTCCAGTGCCAACGCTGCAAAATAGCGCGACATAATGTACTGGAGCCAGCACAATTCAAGCTTCCCGGACCGCTTACTCCATCAGGAGGATTTTCTTATATCCTCACTATGATGGATCGCTGCACGCGATGGCCTGAGGCGGCACCTCTCCGGGCAGTTACTGCCGAATCAGTCGCCAAAGCTTTTTATTCAACTTGGATCACACGCTTTGGTGTAGCAACCACCATAACTTCGGACCGAAGCCCCCAATTCGAGGCGACAATATTCAGGCAGCTAACAAATCTCCTCGGCTGCCAAAGAAGTCGTACCACCGCCTACCACCCGCAATCCAATGGGATGATAGAGCGCTGGCATAGATCTCTAAAAGCCGTACTCATGTGTCGCAACGACACTCAATGGTTCGACGCCCTTCCCACCGTCCTCCTCGGCCTGAGGACAAGTATTAAAGAGGACCTAGGTGCTTCGGCAGCAGAGCTTACCTACGGTACTAA
This sequence comes from Microdon myrmicae, assembly GCA_963931805.1. Lineage (NCBI taxonomy): Eukaryota > Metazoa > Arthropoda > Insecta > Diptera > Syrphidae > Microdon > Microdon myrmicae. The sequence continues at coordinate 66,282,457 of OZ007502.1, forward strand.
CCCCCTTCTTCCAGGAGAACTTTTCCTGGGCGGCGAAACACCGTGTGACCAACTTCGCGAATTGGGACATCTCCGTGACCTGCCTCGTAAGGTTAGGGCAACCCCTGTAACCAGGCACGGCTCCAAAAAACTGTTCGTCCACCCTGAACTGCACAGCTGCACGCATGTCTTTGTCAGGGTGGATAAGGTCAAAAAACCCCTCGGCCCACCTTATGATGGCCCATTCAAAGTCTTCCGCCGCATCAGTGACCGCGTCTTCGAGATGGACATTAGAGGCAAGCGATCCACGGTCAGGGTTGAAAGGCTTAAGCCCTGCTTTCTGGAAGCTTTTGCTCCAGAACAACCCCCATCCACTGACACGACTCCTACTCCACCGACACAATCTCCCCGCACTCGCACCCAAGCGCGCGCCCATAGCCGACTAACCTCCTCCTAATCTTCCCTACCTATTTGGTGACTACGTCACTGGGGGGAAGTGAAGTGAGGTTTTTCAGGGCCCGAAGAACCGCGCATCGCTCTTGCCTCATATTCCACTGCAAATAACTTTAATCATCTCACCTGCATAAGAGTATCTTTCACCTGAAAACATTAAGCCCACGGCAAAGATTATCACCTGGCCGTGGCATCAAAAACGTTCGCCCTCGGGCATGCATTGCACCCAGTGCATCACGTCCCTATAATCTTATGCTTACCCACGTCATGCCATGAAAACTAAATCAACACAGAGTATCCCAATGTGCTTGTTTTGTTTGCCCATGTCACCCCTAATCGTGCAGCTACCCAGTCTCACCAGTTTGCCACCGTCGACAAGGTTTCGGCCGACGCAAAGCTACATTACCCGCATGTTCAGCAGCAGCTAATTTTTCATTATCGGTTTCCACCGATCATGGACCGCAAACAAGCAACTAATTGGATCAAGTGTTTACTTTTAACAACTGGCAATGGTCGCATCCTATATTCGTTTGCAAAACCAAACGTTGCATCCATGTCTTCCGGATTGTTTACCTACATCGAGATTTTCTATTAACGGCCGCCAACCGTCCGCGGACCTAGAAAACAGCATGTCCATCAACTAAATGTTGATTTATGGCTTCTCCTAGTGCGAGCAGATCTTCAGTGTGTTTTTCACACCAGAAGGGTCTGCCGCCGGCAAGCGTTACACAAATCAATTGTGTACACAGCTGCCGACCCCATGTAATGTTGACGAACTCAAACAATCCATATCCCATCGTTCGATCATGGAAATAGCGTTTCTGTTTACATAATATCGCAGAGACCTATTCCTTCACCTAATGATCATTACGATGGGTTACAATAACAACGCCCGCATCCTTTTATGTTTGCTGGCTTTCAGCAGCGGATACCCATACATGGAAAATCCACCCCATGTCATCTGACCCAATCACGATTGACTGCCTCTGGTTGATCGTTTCGCTCCTCCCCTTTTGAGGCCATTCGCTGCCATGTCATTCTGATGGTGGCGAATGGACTTCAGTCAGATTTTATTCGCCCAAGAAGTTGGATGTCTCCCACCACCTCGGTTGGCTTGAGTGTACGAGAGTGAAGTCCGTTTGTCGTCCGTGGTCTAGTTTCTTACAGTTAATACATTTTCTAATGTAAAGTTGTGCGCGGAAATTCGAGTATCAAGTTTTCGAGAGGAGTTCGATTGCCTTTCTCCAATATTTAAAAATCAGACTAATTTAATTTGTCTCGCGTACGAGAAAACAGATTTAATGAAGCGCAAATTATGCTTATGTTTATATAGTTTAAGTGAACACTAAATCAATAAATCTAAATTGTCAAACTAATATATGCGCCGGAAACTCGTGTAAAATAAAACAAAAGAAATCCTAAACAATAAAGCAGTGACCGCCAGCAATCATCAAGTGTTTTAATTGTTCCCGTTCTGCTTGATGCCTACTGATCCATTGACATGTGGGAGGGTTTTTTTTGTATCAGCAAGGATACTGGTTCAATAAAAACTCCACTGAATAAAAGGAACAAGAACACTAATTGCACAGGAAACTTGCACCCAAAGAGAATGGAAATAAAACGCCGTGGTTGCGGTTGAAATTTTATTTATTGTTCACTGTTTCATTAACTGACACATTCGAATACGTTTAAAAAATTACAAGATATAATGTTCAGGTCTCATTAACTGGCACATTCGAATACGTTTAAAAATTACATTATATATTGTTCAGGACTCGTTAACCGGCACGCTTGACGGGGGAAGTGAAAACTAGACTCACTTGTACGCAACGGCAGCGACACGTGTGCGTTGTAGTGCGGATGCTATCTGACTGCCAGGAGCAATCGTCCTCCACATTCCTTGTAGTATCGGATACCTCTGGAGTACCAGGGAAATTCCAATACACATCTGGTCAATTAGAGGGACGGAAATTTAGGCTGGCAGAAAATGCAGTCATAAATCATGAGAATGGTTTTCCCATGATGGTGATAAAAATATCGGCAAAAACCCATGGCTGCCTGAGAGCATGAATCTTTTGACTACATTGTTTATGTAGGAAATTGCCGCCTGGACGAAAATGTTTTCTTTTGTCTACATCGGATAGACAGAAGTTTTTCGGGTAGCATAATGGAACAATGGTGGCGGCGGCAATTGGGTGTTCTGTGATGTAAAATTCACAGAAGATCGCTCGCCATAGCAACTAGAAGAAAAAGGTTTATTGGTCTTTGGGAATATCCCACTCATTATGTCCTATCGCAGGGCTATTAGAAATCTGGCTTGCAGATGTGTAAGCCAGCAGATAGCCCGGCATGTATTTTTGGACGCTAATGAGCATGGAGGCTGGTGGATGTCTAATCTTTTATTCTGCTCAAGGTAACATTCCATCGGGTGTGGTATTTTTGAAGGACATACAGTCGGTTGCAGGTAGTCAACGGTGGCTACTCTGCATGTCGTCGATAGAACGATCGGTCGATGGGCCTGTAGCTACGAGGTAAGTATACAATGCCGAATGTGGAGAAAAAGCTCCTCGGCTATGATGGAATATTTATGACGGTTATCCAAGAGGATAACCGAATTGTTTTCAGCCATTTTAGGGCAGTGGTGAATACTATGGCAAGGTTGTGTGATCTTGCCAGTGATTCGACTTAAGGGTAGATATGGGGTTTATTTGGTTTTTATGGGGTTAAAAATGATGCGAGAGTCTTCGGGCTCTGAAAACCCCTATATCACTCCCTCCCCAGTGACGTAGTCACGAAACAGATAGGGGTGGCTGAAAGGAGGTTGGCTGCTTGAGCGCGTGCGCTTGGGCGCGAGTGCGGGTAGGTTGTGTCGGCTGAGTAGTAGTCGTATCTGCAGGCGGGGGCTGTTCTGGAGCGGAAGCTTCCAGAAAGCTGGGCTTAAGTCTCTCGACGCTGACCGTGGATCGTTTGCCTCTTATATCGATCTCGAAGACGCGGTCACTGATCCGGTGGAGGACTTTGAATGGGCCATCATAAGGTGGGTCGAGGGGTTTTTTAACCTTATCCACCCTGACGAAGACGTGCATGCAGCTGTGCAGTTCAGGGTGGACGAAAAGCTTTTTGGAACCGTGCCTGGCTACCGGGGTTGCCCCAACCTTGCGTAGTAGGTCACGGAGATGTCCCAATTCATGGGTTTGATCACGTGGTGTTTCGCCGTCCAGGAAGAGTTCTCCTGGAAGAAGGAGGTTAGTACCGTAGGTAAGCTCTGCTGCCGAAGCTCCCAGGTCCTCTTTAATACTTGTCCTCAGGCCGAGGAGGACGGTGGGAAGGGCGTCAAACCATCTGGTGTCGTTATGACACATGAGCGAAGCCTTGAGGGATCTATGCCAGCGCTCTATCATCCCGTTGCATTGCGGGTGGTAGGCGGTGGTCCGACTTCTTTGGCAGCCAAGGAGATTTGTCAGCTGCCTAAATATTGTCGCCTCAAATTGTGGGCCTCGGTCCGAAGTTATGGTGGTTGGTACACCAAAACGTGTAACCCAAGTTGAATAGAAGGCCTTGGCGACTGATTCGGCAGTAACTACCCGGAGAGGTGTCGCCTCAGGCCATCGCGTGCAGCGATCCATCATAGTGAGGATATAAGAAAATCCTCTTGATGGAGTAAGCGGTCCCACTATGTCTATATGGACATGGGCGAAGCGTGCCGTGGGAAGCTTAAATTGTGCTGGCTCCAGTACATTATGTCGCGCTATTTTGCAGCGCTGGCACTGGAGACAAGCACGGGCCCAACCGGTGAGATCTTTGTTCATCCGGGGCCAAATGAATTTGCGACGGACAGCGGCGGCTGTTGCTCGGCCGCTGGGGTCGGCTGGGTTGTGGTAAACCTGGAACACGCCCTTACGAAGTTTCTCGGGAATGTAACGTCTAGCGGTTCCAGTGGAGACATCACACCAAATTTCGCCCAAAGGGGCGCGAAGAGTAATCTTTTTTAGCTCTAGTGCCGTTTCCGCAGTTAGGGGGACCTAAGCTGTTCATCATCCTGTTGAGCTAGGGCAAGGTCGGTGTTGTTCAAGGCGGTGCGCAAGTGAATCGTATCGATTCGAGATAGGGCGTCCGCCGTGACGTTCTGTTTACCGGAGATATGCCTAATTTCCGTAGAATATTGCCCAATGATGTCTAATTGACGCTCTTGTCGGGGGGAGACATTTCCCGACTTCTTCCGGAACGCAGCGGCTTGTGGTCTGTTAAGATGGAAAGCGAACGTCCTTCTATCATATGACGGAAGTATTTAACAGCGCTGTAGATCTCGAGTAATTCACGGTCGTAGGCGCTGTAACGTCGCTTAGTAGGACTCAGCTACCTTGAAAATAAGCCATGTGGTCCCGGTCGGCCTTCGATGTCCTGTTCGAGGACTGCTCCGAGTGCCTCCACACGGTCTGGTAGTGGGCGAATGCCCTGGTTGTCAACGACGTAACCCAGATAGGTGATTTGCTCCTTGGCGTATTGACACTTATCTGGGTTAATGATAAGACCGAATTCACGGAGGCGCTCTAGGACCTGACGTAAGTAGCGTTTATGTTCGGCTTGGTCTTTGGAGGCGATGAGGATGTCATCAAGGTATGCGTGGCAGCAATTAAGACCACGTAAAGCCGTGTCGATATAACGCTGGAATGTCTGTGCGGCATTCCTGAGGCCGAAAGTCATCACTTTGAACTCGAAGAGTCCGAAAGGTGTGATGACTGCGGTCTTGGGGATGTCTTCTGGTGCCACCGGAATTTGGTGGTATGCCCCGGTGAGAACCAGGGTAGTGAAGACGTTGCACCCTCGTAGCTTGTACGAAAAATCGTAGAGGTGTGCGATAGGGTATCTGTCCGGGACAGTTGCTGGGTTCAACAACCTGTAATCACCACATGGGCGCCACTCACCGGAACGTTTCTTCACTAAGTGGAGTGGGCTTGCGCAGGGACTGTCCGACGGTTGGCAGATACCTAGTTCGATCATATGATCGAATTCTGCGCGTGCCGCGCGTAATTATTCGGGAGCCAGTCGTCGTGGGCGCTGGCTTACCGGGGGACCTCGTGTTTCTATATAGTGAAACACTGTAGCTTTGTGGCGGTGCTGGTTGGGTAGAGGAATTGTTGTACGGACAAATTCCTGTACCATGGCCTGTATCGGGTCTAAACTCTTTGTGGCCCTAGACGTTGCCGCAGAGATGCCGACATGGGCAAGGGGGGTGCGGTTGGAGCCACCAACCTGTTATGGGTTGTATATACCAACAGATTGTGTGCGCCTAATAGGTCGGAACCTATCAGGGGTTCATTTACGTCCGCAATGACGAAACGCCAAGTGATCGGACGACGAAGACCCAGTTGAAGTGTCAGCTTTTTCCGTCCGTACGTAAGTATCGGCGTATCATTCGCAGCTGACAATTTAAGTTCGGTGGGCACGCGGTTGCGTAGAGCAAACGATCGTGGGAGCACTGAGATATCGGCGTCGGTATCGACAGTAAAACCGATATTCAGTTTGGGATCCCGGATGGTTAGGCGACTTATGGTATGGGTGCCGGCCGATTGCGCGAGGGGGTCGGTCGGCAAAATTAGTTTAAAGAGCGCCTTTGGTTGGTGGCGGGTTGTGTCCAACCACAAGGCGCCTTGCAGTTAAATGCGCGATCAGCATATCGTTGGTGATTGGCGCAACAAGGAAGAGTAACGGCGTTATTAGGTGCTGGTGACAAATGGGGCTGCTGCTACGAGGTAAGTATACAATGCCGAATGTGGAGAAAAAGCTCCTCGGCTATGATGGAATATTTATGACGGTTATCCAAGAGGATAACCGAATTGTTTTCAGCCATTTTAGGACAGCGGTGAATACTATGGCAAGGTTGTGTGATCTTGCCAGTGATTCGACTTAAGGGTAGATATGGGGTTTATAGGGTTTTTATGGGGTTAAAAATGATGCGAGAGTCTTCGGGCCCTGAAAACCCCTATATACATTCTACAGTGACGACGAGCTAAGCCAACTTCAATCGCAAGGGCTACAATCAATCGTAGTGAACTATCCGTGGAGTTACTGCTGAATCCGCGTCCGTGTTGACGCACGAGTAGTAAAAAACTACATACCTACTGGCGTTCTGTTGGTGATATCATGAAGAAAGTGAATTGAACACACCCGGAAAGGTGGGAAGCAACGCACTTACGCATTAAATCACGGCCACGTGTTAATGAGGGTGTATTTTGTTTGCCCTAATTGTTACGGTTTTAATGTTTCTTTATTGAGTTTTCTTTGAACGCAGTGTTCTTTACTATGGTTGCGTTTTAATACATATCTTCGCAGCAACTACTCTGTTGATCTTTTTTTCTCTCGTGCTATCCCTCTTATTAGTTACGTTGCTATACTTGCAAGACAACTGCTCATTCACCAAACTAGGGAAAATCTTACTATATCATTTCGTTGTGAATGCCCCCGTAGTACGTTTCTTTTATAGGATATCCTTTTTTATCATACGAGTCTATAGCACCACCGCTTACCTGTTTTCAAAAACCAACTTTACAAACCCAAGACTCCTATTTCTAAGATTCGTTTTGGTATTTGTCTACTTATCTTGTCTAAAACTTAGAAGTGCTATATCCACTTCTTAATCAATGTTAATCTAACCTTCCTCACTAAGGAATTAGTTATCCTTTCTTTTGTGGTTCTTCGCCGGACGATAAATGAAATTATTTCCAGAGTCACGTTCTCTACTTCAATTGAAAACTGAAACTCACGACAATGTAGACGTGTTTCATCATTCACTGATACAATTTCTCTCCTTGTTTCAATCCCTTGTTTGGCATGATAAAATGTGATACTCATTAAGGGTTTCTATCTAAACGGACGGTTAGAAACGAGTAACGCACTCCATTTTGCACACTTTGTATATGTTCTGCCATTATGAACGAGAAACAATTACTGGAGAGATATCCAAACAATCAGCGTAATTGAATTGAGGAGAACCACGACTGAAAAAGGTGATGAGATATAAAGATTGATAATACCCAGCATTGTGTTTCATTGAACACAACACACCCATTGTGATTCTGACAAATTGGGGATACAGGAGTACGAAATTCCCCAGTGATTTTATAAATTCAAAACCGAGAAGCAAATCGGATATTGTGTTACCATAATAACATTATCTAATGGACTATTCTAATATCACCAATCGGTTGCCGCAGACGGTAAAAGGGAAAAATTGTTTATATTTGTATCCAAATTTGGAATGGGGTAAACACATGATCTAATTGAACAAGTAAGCATTGACTGGTTTTGCAAGAACATTGATTATAATTCCAAGTTTTTAAGTAAATATTTTTATTTATAAGGACGAACGATTGTGATCTCAAGTGTAACCTCACCTGTTTGAAATTGTTTTTCGTAAAACTTATAAATTAAGGTGCCTGCGAAGTAGGATTAATCATAATTTTCATTTTATTTTGGTGTCCTTGGTGGCCTATCGATAAGCTTAGAATAACCTGACTAAAATCAAATTACTATTACTACTATTTATTGGCCTGTAGGAACCCGGAAGCTCATGACCTTGCTGACTCGACTCCTCCATCGTTCCACTTGACCATCCAATCCGATCTCCCCAAGGTACAATCTAACATTGTTCTCCCATCTCCGTCGCGGGCGTCCTGTCGGTCTCTTTCCCGTTGGTCTACCGTCAAGAATTCTACGCACGGTCCTATCATTGCCCATTCTCGCCACATGTCCGGCCCATCTTAATCTTCGCGACCTGATTACTCCCACCATTGTAGATTTGCGGTATAGCTCTTCCAATTCGTGGTTGTGGTGTTTCCTCCATTGTCCTGTCTCCTCGTCATATTTACCTCCAAAGATACCTCTCAAAACTTTATTCTCGAATACGCGGAATTTGTTTTCATCCCGTTTTGTGAGAGCCCATGTTTCGTATCCGTATAGAACAATCGGCATGATTATGGTTCTATAGACACGGAGCTTTATGTTACGTGATAGCAATTTGGATTTCAGCAGTTTACTGACTGCATGCCAACTAGCGTTGCCGGAGTGTAGTCTTTTGTTAATTTCCTTCGACATTTCGTTACTGGCCGTCAGTATTGTTCCCATATATTTAAATTCTTTAATTTTTTCAAATATCTTCCCTCTGACGTTTATATGTGTTTCCTGAGCTCCACATGCTCTCGCCGTAATCATATATTGTGTTTTGTCTTTATTTATGTCTAGGCGATGTCATCCGAATATGCGAGCACTTGTGTGACCCCGTTCGGGGATGATCCGGCCATGTTGTCATCTTCTATCTTTCTGATGACATACTCGAGCACAAGGTTAAAAAGACATGGTGAGAGGCCATCGCCCCGTTTTAGTCCGTCCCGGATTTCGAATGGTTCTGAGAGGTGGTTTTCTATTCTAACTCGTTCTTAATATTCGTTCATGCAGATTTAAATGCGGGCGGCATATTTATTCGGGACTCCCAGGTCAATCACGATATGGTAAAGTCTTTGCCTTGCGTCTAAGGCGTACGCTTTTATTAAGTCAACGAACAGTTGGTGAACCGTCCCTCTGTACTCCCACTTCTTTTTCAGCAGTTGCCTTACTATGAACATTTGGTCGCTCATTGACCGGTTCCTACGGAATCCGCATTGGTAGTCTCCCAGTATTTCTTCTGCGTACGATGTGATTCTCGCCAGTATGTCATTTGTTAGTATTTTGTATGTGGTTGGGAGCAATGATATTCCTCTGTAGTTTTCGCAGTCAGATCTGTCTCCTTTTACGAAAATGGGGACGACTATTGAGGTTTTCCATTGTTCCGGAGTGACTTCCTTATCCCATATTGTTTCAATCAGTTGGTGAATCTATAGCGTTTGCGACGATAGTGAAGAACGTGTGATTTGAACTGACGCTATGACGGCTGGAATCACTAAAAATGTAACCAATGCTCAACACATTAGGCCACTGCCGCATGTACGTATTCGATGTCTAAACTCAAGTACACTCAACTGACGTGGAATTGTTATGTTATCGCTATGGTATACGGCTCTGATGCATCTTCTTATTCGATTTTCGTTCGGTGTTCTTCACTATTTGCTTGTGTATTGTGTGTGCATCTCTGTTATGGTCCTTCTCTCAGGGAGCGTGTCCCCTTGTCCTGAAAAGGATGAGGGATCTGTTTAGGCCGCTCCTGAGGGGACCCGTTGCGATCGCCACCGGTCTTCCTCAGACCCGAGGGAAGAGTGACGACCGATTGTTGAATTGGGTCTTGCGAATCGGCCAGGCTCAATTAAAAAGGCTTTTTCATTTCAGTTTTTATTTCATTAATTTTTCATTTCAGTTTTTATTTATTTTAATTTAGTTTAATTTATTGGCGTCCTACCACTTCGGACGCCAATCGAGACTGATCCTCGAATACAAAATTCATCACCCTTTTATACAAAACCTTATCGGGATTTTGTGTCGCGGATGCATCGAAATGCAAGCAGTATTTCGAATTGTACTTCGACTGGAGTCGAGTACTGGAGAAAAGGAATGGGATATCTATTTTTAGAATATACACATCTGGCTGCAATCCAGATGGAGATAAGGATTTTAGAATTGTGTGTATGGGAACGAAATGGATATCTTTTAATGTGTGTTTGTGTTTTTGTTTCTTTTGGTGACTTTATTTTATTTTTCATGCGGCGTAGGTTCGCCCTTCGGAACTAGAATGACCCCGAAATTGAAATTGGTCGCCCTTTTATTTTATTTTGAGTTGAGAATTGTCAACTATTTTAGTATAAAAATTCCAAGAAGCACACACAAGATTTAGTGCGCTTCAATTGGAATTGTGTTCTAGGAATTGTTTAAGGATTTATTTGAATGGATTCTTGGAAGGGGAATCATGAAATACGTTTTAAATTAAGCATTTCATGATGTCAGGATTTTGGGAATTGAGTCATTGCACGACAAATGGATTTTGGTATAAGTTTATCGTGCATATGATTCAATTTGGATTGGGGTATGAATTAATGTGAAATTGAATCAATGTGCGACAAATTAACTTTTGGTTTAATTTATCGCTCATATGATTCAATATGCAATTGGGATTTGGGTTATGGGAGGTATTGGAGATTTGGATGGGATTATTTGGGTATGTTGGGTATTTGGATGGGAGTGGCGATTTAGGATCGCCACACGTCTACAAATTCGTTGAAAGGGGGTATAGCGTTTGGAATGATAGTGAAGAACGTGTGATTCGAACTGATGCTATGACAGTTAGAATCACCAAAAATTGAACTAAAGCGCAACTCATCAGGCCACCGCCGTGTGTATGAATTTGATTTCTAAACTCAAGAACATTCGACTGATGTAGATTTGTTATGCTATCGCTATGATATACGGCTCTGATACATTTTCTTATTCGATTTTCGTTCAGTGTTCTTCACTATTTGCTTGTGTATTGTGTGTGTATCTGTTAGAAACGCCACAAGGGCTCTGGGATCTCAGGCTGGGCTGTATGTACGCCTGGTATGTTTATTGCTGGTTGATGGGTGCGAACATTAGGCAGGTTTTCAAAGTACTACTTCTCTGTTGCACGATATGGTTTGTTCCTGTGACCAGACAGCCGTTTACGTCTCGAATTATTTTGGCTCTCCCTCAGTAGCCATTTCTAATTGAATTTATGCTGGCATATATACCTCTGATCTTTTATGCTCTGAAATTTTCTAGGGTTTTTTCGACCCAAGTGTTCTCCCATTCGCGTTTTTTGCGTTTGAAGTAATTCATTGTCTCTTTCCGAATCGTCGCGTATCTTTCTGCGTTGACTTCATCATATCTTTCTAAGTGGATCACTCTGAGGCGTTTACGTTCTTCGATCTTTGCCCTGGACTCATCGTCAAACCAAGGTTTAGACTTAATTGTTTTCTTAAATCCTAGTACCTTTTGGGCTGGTTGTTTGATTGTGTCTCTGATCGATGACGATTTAGTGTCCACATTATTGGCTTCCTCTTCCTCACTGGTCCCATTCTCTAGGATGCTAAATCTATTCGTTAGTTCGTCTTGATATTCAGCCCGCGCAGGTCTTTTAATTTATCAATGTCGAACTTTTTGCTCGTCTCCCAACTTTGCACAACACTAAAAGACGATCGAAGTCGCAGTGTGCTCCTCTATATGATGTTACGTCAAGGATGTTCGAGTGGTGGCTTTTGTCTATGAGGAAGTAGTCTATTTGGTTCCGCGTTACGTCGTCGGGTGATATCCATGTGGCTTTATGGGCTTGCTTGTCCTAGAACATCGTGCTTTTCACTACTGTTACGTGCGGCTTCCGTCATCCCCATCGTTTGTTTCGTTTTAAATATAATATAATAACAGATGGTGAGGTGGTGAAAAAACACACGATCCACATGTTGAATGTACGAACATACTTTTGTTCGATTCTGGATCGTGTAGAAGCTAGATTCCTTTTCGGAGTGGATTTAGACTGAGAGAGAGAAAGGGTTTAGTGTATATAGCAGGAAAAAGGAACAGCAAGTTTTTTTTGTTCCGTTGGAAGAATGATGATTATGGTGTTCGTATGAACAGTTGGAAGGGAAGGAACAGCAGTGTGCCGTTTTTTTGATGAAGAGAAAAAGTAAAAATTAAAATTGAAATAACATTTAAGTTTCTGTGATCATCGCGACAAAATTCAGTAACAAATTTGTGTGCCTAAATTGAGAATATAGAATTAAGGAAAAAGAAGGACAATAAATCGAGAATATTATTGAAACTTTCCTGAAACGACGTGTGTTTAACAATTTGTCCGGAGAACCAGAACATTATCGAAGATCAACTTGCCAACTTAGCTTTACACCGGACCATAGAGAGGATTCATGTTGGAAACGAATATGGAGACATCCCCAGAGGAGTGTTTTTGACTCGTGGAGAGACTGTGGTGCTTCTAGGCGAAGTTGATCAAGAAGAAGAGTCCAAGCTGCCGCTAAAAGAAATCTCTGTAGACGAAATACTAGATGCCCAACTCAGAGAGCAGGAATAACGAAACGTAACCCATTTTTTATATATAAATTTCTGTGGCGGAAAACGTTACACTACCAGATCTTTTAACGCTGCGATCGTGATAATTCGAATTCCATTATTATTTGAAACGTGGTGTAGGCTCTCTTTACCTATGGTTGGTTGGAAGATATCTTCCTTTCCAATTTTCGCGTTGAGATCCTCGAAGAGGATTTAAACATTGAATGAGGAGATCCCATCAAATACTTCCTCTAGAGTCTCGTAGAACATGTCCTTCGTTTATTCGTCCGTAGATTCTGTTGATGCGTGTACGTTTATAAGTACATAATTGTACCATGGGCCCTGTATTTTTAGCACCGACATTCGGTTATTAATAAATCTCGCATATTTTACATGAGCCGTAATCTTCTTGCTTATGCTGGTTCCGAGGTTATGTGTGCCGCACAGTGTGAACCCGTTGGTTTCGATTACTTGATGTGGGAGTCGGACTTCCTGAAGCGCGACGATGTCCATTTTATATTGTTTCGCGTTTTCTACGGCCGTCTGTATAGCGCCTGGTTTATATAACGTTCGAACATTCCACGACCCGATATCCCGCTTTTTCCGTTTTTTCCTACGTTTTCTTTTTGCCGGGTCGGTGTTTTGTTGATGATTTGTTCCCTTATGGTAGTGTCGGCTCATTACACATACGAGGGTTGCCTCTTATGTTTCGGGATTTGGCAACCCTAGTGTTGCAATCCGGCAATTGACAGCTCTGTCGTAAAGTTGGACATTTTTGAGGTTATACGCACTCAGAACGTTTTGACATACAAGCGCTATTTGTGTTGTTTACAGTAACTTAAAAGATTCATCTCGGCCCAAAAATGGAATTAAATCGTCAACATTTTCGTGCGATTATTTTTTACAACTTCCGGCGTGGATTAACTCAACAACAGTGCATGGATGAACTTAATTCAATTTTTGGCGATGAAGCTCCATCAAGGACCAGTGTTTATCGATGGTATGGTGAATTCAATCGTGGTCGTAGTTCACTCCAAGATAAATTTCATGAAGGTCGTCCAAAATCAGTTGTTGTTCCGAAAACCATTGATGCTGTGCGCGAACTGATATTGGAAGATCGTCATGTGACCTATCGTGAGATTGAGACAACCTTAGGCGTTAGTGGGACCAGCATACATTCAATACTGCATAAACATTTGACTGTCAAAAAAATTTGTTTGCGTTGGGTCCCACACAATTTGTCAATCGCCCAAAAAACGGCTCGTGTCAATTGGTCAAAAGAAATGCTCAAAAAATACGGTCGCGGTGCTTCGAAACACGTCTATGACATCGTGACAGGTGATGAATCGTGGATTTACGCGTATGAGCCCGAAAGTAAACAGCAGTCGACTGTCTGGGTGTTTCAAGATGAGCCAAATCCAACAAAAGTTGTTCGCGCACGAAGCACTTCCAAGCAAATGGTCGCCTGTTTTTTCGGAAAAACTGGACATGTCGCAACTGTACCTCTAGAACAACGCAGAACAGTCAATTCTGAGTGGTACATAACCATTTGTTTGCCAGTTGTCTTCCAAGAAATCAGGAAAACCAACCGCCGAAGACGGATCACTCTTCACCACGACAATGCGAGCTCTCACACATCGGCTGCGACAACTGCATTTTTGAGCACCCAAAACATCGATTTGATGGGTCATCCGCCGTATAGTCCTGACTTGGCACCGAATGACTTCTTTTTATTCCCGTACGTAAAAAACAAACTGAGAGGTCAACGTTTTTCGACACCTGAAGAAGCGGTTGCTGCATTCAGAATGCATGTGTTGGAGATACCTCAATCAGAGTGGCAAAAGTGCTTCGACAATTGGTTCAAACGCATGCAAAAGTGTATAGATCTTCATGGGGAATATTTTGAAAAACAATAAAGTGATTTTCGATGAACAATATTTGTTTTTGTTCTCTAATCCCGAAATATAAAAGACAACCCTCGTACACCTACCGGGTTTTTCGTGAGATTGTTTTGTGTATATTGGTTATTCATTTTTGTTCTCACGAGTCTTGGAGTTTCAAATAGTCCGCCAGAGCCCCATTTTGATATGGTAAGGTTTGTAGTTTTAGCACCGACATTCGGTCATTAATAAATTTCACATTTTTTACATGGGGCGTAATATTTTTGCTTATGATGAAGCCGGTTCCGAGGTTATGTGTATCGGTTCCTCCGCACGCCAGTGTAAGTCCGTTGGTTTCGTTTTCTACCACCGTCTGTATCGCGTCCGAGTTATATAGCGTTCGAACATTCCACGTGCCGACGCGTAAATCCCGCTTTTTCCGTTTTTCCCTACGTCTTCTTTTTGTCAGTGTTTTCTTGATGATTTGTTCCCTTATGGTAGTGTCGGGTCATTACACCTACGCCTACCGGGATTTTCGTTGGATTGTTTTTTGTATATTAGTTATTCATTTTTGTTCCCATGAGTCTTGGGGTTTCAAATAGTCCGCCATATCAGAGCCCCTCTTTGGTAGGGTCTGCTTACTGCTCTGATTCGACCCGGTGTCAGAGAGGCGCCGTTATAATACAGCCGGTATACCCCTGACTGCAAACCATCCAATGGGCACGGTGACACGTAATACCCGGGATTGGGGGTGGTAGATCTTTGTGTATTACTCCTCGCTAGTCTGTCTGACGTGGGTGGCCCTACTGGAAGCGTATGCTTCCGTCAGCATAGCCTGAGTGATTCATTGTAGCTTACGCCCCCGCACCACGTTAAGGTTTCTACCGAGTGGGGGGACCAAAATATGATTTTAAAATCACTAAAACGTGATTTTATAAAACCAGTAAATCAAAAAATATATAAACTAACATGGCTCATGCAACTTCTGCTTGGGAATAAAATCATTACGAATTAATCAAGATAAATGTCTTATATTTAAGTCATGTAAGAGATGCAAATCCCCAAGAATTCACTTGAAAAATAAAAACAGAAAGTCGCACCCGAACCATTTAGAAAGACGACGTCCGCCCACAACATCGTTATATACTGGCGGGTCCAAATTCGAAATTAATCTAATCAAATTTTACCTTGTGAAAGAGTTGCTGCTCTATATTTTGACAGATAGGCAGACATAGCGGAAAAATCGCCCCTCAAATCGCAAATGTTACACTGTTCGAAACGAAACTCTTGCGCCATAGCAACAACTCAACAAAAAAATTAATATTGAGTGGGGTGGATAATGCAGTGTACAATGTGTGAGCAAAAGCGAAAAAAGCGAATTCTATTCACATGCAAATGCTCCTGTTGGGGTACCATCTGTAAAAATTGCAAAAGGGGCGGCTTACCTTCCTTGGTGGATATCTTGATTGTCCCTGTAGACGTTTCTGCTGGGTGGGGCCGTTTTCTGGATGTGCATGGGCGGCGCAAGAAATGTGTCCTCGCAACTTCCTCCTGTGGCGTGGGAGCTTATGGACGGGACACTCGGCTGTTGCGGGCTCCTTGACAGCGAGGGTGGCCTTTTGATGTTATTGAATAAACAGTCAACCCTTCTTTGTGTTTTTAGTTTCGGTTTTATTGGTTTATATTTAATTTTTTTACGGCCAGCGGTTCGGCCTCTGGGGATCTACTAATCACGAAATTGAAATTCACTCCCCTTTTATAGATTTTTTAGTTGAGAATTGTCAACTATTTTATGGTCAAAATTCCCATGAATGTTATTTTATAGGCGCAATATATGTGTAAAGACAAAGTACGAGTGAAAAGGAACTGAAAACTTTTCAACATGCAATCTGTAACACACACCCAATATCGTGATCGTCTCATAAGAGCAAGGAGTCTCCAACTTGACAATTTTCAATCCTTCTATTGCCAAACCATCAAATGTCTTATCTGTTTCTCACCTGTTTAACCCACATTTACATACTGGTAAACGTACCAGGGGTGTGAGAGTTACTCACAAAAGAGTTGCTATCTCTTTCTTTAAATAAACTTCAAATATCGACCAACTTCATTACAAAAATGTTTTCGGAATAGCTACACCACCATAAATGACAATCTTGCACTAATAAACTACTATCCTTCAAACGACTTTAGTCTCTTTTTATATTATACGGCACCACTAAATAAACCGACATAGCCACTGACAATTAAATGCATAACCTTTCATCAAAGTCCCCTGGCAAACTTGTCACTAGATGGTCTTCGTAACTTTGTATAGCCTGGAAAACTTCAGAAGCTATCATTTTAACGAAAGAGGATAAAATAAACCTTACAAACAAAACTTTACCGAGAATTTACAGCCGTAGGGGCCTACACATAGTTCCAATGCAAGGAATACTCGTACAATAAATAGGTCCTAGCACTAAAAACTTTGGTAATACAATCCGAAAATGTTCCCATCTGTTGCTTATTATAGGAATATCCCCATGAGAAGTTCTGATCAAAGTTTTTAAGCCGTTAATGTTGGTTTTTATAGAAGCAAGGAATGGGAATAATAAACAAGGACCCACTACTGTCGAAAGTTTCAATATTTGCATCCGAAATGGCTGACAAAAGGCCAACTGATAAACAAAAGCAAGCATACAATGTTGTGTCGATGCTATTTGAGGAACAACTTCCAAGTGCCCCTACGATGTAAGTCAAAGTTTGCTAAATCCTCGCTCATGTCATGTTACATGTCTTTAAGTGTAATCAAGGATACGTTATTATGTAATCGAACTTATTGTACTCGTACGGAGGATAAAGGCGATCTGGTTTTCGAACAGATTTGAATAGGTAATTGGAATTGTTTAGGCACAGGATAAGTACATGGACCCAAACCAAATGGATGTCGACATGGAAATATTCCATGATTGGCTTGTTTTTTGTGTAGAAACACCTTTTCAAGTATTGAACACGATTATTATAAAAATTGGTTTCCCTTTTTCTCGATTACTATTTATTTCATATGCCTATGAATACTAAACCATGCTTATTTAGGGCAAAACTTATTTAGTAATTCAATTATGATGTTATCCTCGTATAGAAAATGTTCATTTGTTTAAGAGAATTTTGATAAAGCCATCTAGAGTAATAAAAGGGGTTTGCCTGATGACTCCTTGATATTTTCGTATCAAAACTATCCCTAATTACATTTTCATTAAAGGCTAATCCAGCACAGAAAAGTGTATGTACACATGAAATGATGGCCTGAATAATATAATTAACCATTAGTATATTATCCTGACCTGTAAGGTCATGTCGAATGATAAATTTATGATTTCTTTATGATCACCTATATCTCGCCTATATTTCCAGGTAAATATGACATCTGCAAAGTACCAACGTTTTTCAATGGGACAAGTTAATAATGCTTTTTTTTTTAAAGTGATAAAATGAAATTTATGAAACTCTCAGATGTCAAAGCAGTCAGAAGAAAAATGGAGGGAGTGAAGTGGCAAATAATGCAAGTGAATCTGGGGGATATGGAAAGTAAAATAATGAGATAACGCCTCGTTAGCGACGCATCGTAAACAAGAATGACGCGTGGGAGAAAAACGATATACCACCAGTTACATCCATCTAACTTAAGACCTTCCTCTCGAACGCGGCTAAGAGTTCAGTGTGCCTTTTATTGAGTACCCAGGTCTCGGATCCATACATGAGTACTAGTAAGACCACTGTCCTGTACAGTAGTAGTTTGGATGTTCTCAAAAAATTCGGGATTTAAAGAGCCGTGATAGACCATAGTGTAGTGCTCCGGAAAGCCCTACAAATCCCTACACCGAAATCAATGTAGTGTAGTACCACATTTTTCCCCCATTCCTAATCCAAAATCCTAGCTATAATACGCTAAAACACATAAACCTATCAAAACCCGAAAAAACACAAACATGATTCAAAATTCGCAATAAACGAATCAAACATTCGTTTATTGTCTAACATTTGCCCCCACGGCATTATTAAATCCAAAATCTCGAATTAAAATCGAATTCGCAATAAACGAATCTAATATTCGTTTATTGTTCTACATTTGCTCCACAGCATCACCCAAATCTAAAATTCAGAGATCGTTATCTCTATCCCAAATTTTCCATTCAGGAAAACAAACAAAAAACTCAAAAGCAGATACATTCACACATCTGCGCGATAGTTTCATAAGAATTCAAGAAATTGAATTCTTATCTAAAGTCAATACAACATCTCGCTCGAGATATTCAAAAAATCGAGATTGTTGCACGAAAATGTGTATCTTTGGGATACAATTTTCGCTTCCTTTTCCTTTATAAAGGAATAGTTTAGTGATCTCCGGGCCGCAGTCTTAAATCGATCTTAGTCCCTGGAGGAAATACCCCAGTGGAAAAACTAACGAAAACAATTGGAAAAAAAAAACTCTTTAATTTGTAAACGAAAACAACACGGATTTTCATTTAGCGGCCAATTGATAGCTAAGTATCACCTGGCCTGGAGGACCAAGAGAAGACCAAGGACAAAGGGCCAATTAAGGACGTTACTCTTCCCTCAGGTATACGAGGAAGCACGGTAACGACCCCTTTTGTAGGACGAATTTCAGGAGCGGTCAAATTTTAAGAGATCGCCTTGTCCTTTTAAGGACCAGGAGACACGCTTCCTGGAACAAAACCCCTACAGAGAATACAACAAAAAAATTTGGTGGCAGCGCGTGGGATACCCAAAATCCCCTACCACAGGAAAAGAAGACTGGTGGGATTATCCAACAATCCCCAACCACAACAATTTTGGTGGCAGCAGGTGTAGGACTCCCAAACATCCCCTACCAGGAAGAATATAAGGTTACAGAGAACCACCGGCAACAAAATAACAAAAAGCGCTTCAGTGAAAATAATAATAAACCCAAAACAAAATTTTGACAAAAACAGCGTGCCCGGGGCTAAACACCGGCAATAGTGGAAAACAAGTAAATTTTAAATTTTCACAAGTAGTAAAAGCGTTCCTCTGGGGCATACACCGAGGAGAAGTAATAGTGAAAAAAAATAATAAGCAGCAGAGATAGCAGCGACGACATCACTGGAAGCACCAAAAATAATATATGCAGTGGAGCAGCCAAAGAGAGACCGATTCCTGGTGCAGCGGCAACACCCAGAGTAAGCAGCGTACTCAACGATTTCCACAGGTACTTATATTTTATTTTATTTAGTGATTTATAATTATTAAAAGTGAAATCAATTGTGTTGTTGAAGTCCGTCGCCGTGCTTCCTCGGTTGAGGGAAGAGCGTGGACCTTTTCTTTTCTAGAGGATGGTAAGACGTCTTCTGTCTGTCTTCTTTTTTTGCTCGTCACGACATCCACCTATGAATCTCGATTTAACCATTTATTTTTCGAAACGATCTTACCGCAAGGAATTTAACAGAGATTGATTTGATGTTTTATATTTTACTTTCTTTATTTCTTCAATGTATTTTAATTATTATCTTTTTACTACGCGGATTACAATTTATTTGTCTTATTTACTTTTTAATTGATATTGTTTATTTGTTTTTATTTCTTTTAATTCTTGTTTTAGTTTAAATTAATTTTTATTTATTTTGATACATTTTTCTTTTCAGCTATTTAACTCCTCTGTCTCTAACAACTTCTGTGAACTTATTTCTCAAAACTAACTTCCGAACTCAACTCGTTCGGAACTGAATTTTTTCTATCCCTATTTTCTCTCCGTGACTTTTCACATTCAATCAAATTTGGACGAAAATCCAAGTTACTATGTTTTGAATAAATAAAAAGGTGCAGGTTACTAAGTGTGCTGTAACTGGTAATATTGTGAATGTTTATGAATGGTATGTATTAAGTGAGAATGTAATATATGTTAAGTGAAGTTTTTAAGGATGTGTTAGGAGATTCAGTGTTAAATTTAATAAGGGTAGTATTCTGGAATACAACAGTGTTGATAAAATAGAGAGTGTTTCACGGCATCGTAGAATAACGTTGTCCTGATCACGTCTGATCATCAACCGATACGCATAATAATCCTTCGAACTAACATTCTTGATTGTTTCAGTTCCTGTTGCGGGATTTCGTTGTTTAATATTTACGCAATACCCGTCTTGGCCTTTCCAGAACGTTAGCGGATATTGGAGAGCGTCATATGAGCGGTGTGTATCAGCAATGAACTGTAGATTATTATTTCTTCTACGAATCACGATTTCCCGCGTAGCTGTACGATCGCCGACCATGATTCCAGCAACATCATCAAGAACAGGTGCATTAAATCTACGAATGTGCTCTCCAGCAGGTGTTTTATCAGGATTGATTACAATAGCGTGATTATCACTTTGTAATTTGTGCATGTGTGATTTGAATATCTTTAACAATTCATTGTGCTCATTCAATAGAGCATCCAGGTCGCCGATGATACGCCTGGCAAAAAGTGAATTAAGGTGATTACAGCCACAACGTGCATCCACGTGTGCATCCTCACCACCCATGAAGTAAATTTGTAAAAATTTAGGTGATTCGTTTGGCATTGGCAGCAATGAACCCACTTTGTGATAAATTTGGCCTTTGATTTTGAATGTTGAATTGAATTGTTGACCATTGATAGCATTATTGTTAACTATTTCTGTTGCTCCGAACGATGTCATTTGGAAACATGAATTAAATGTTCGAATTGACTTTAGGAACAGATTAGAATCTGGATCCGTACCGATAAGTAAACCATTTAATGGTTCAGGTGGTGTCTCAATTGCTGCTAATTGCACCTTTCCTGACGAACAACACATCCCGGCTGGCTCGTTTTTAAACTTAAGAGCATGACAATGAGGACATTCCTTATCCATAGCACCAATTACCACTTTCGAAAGAGCATAATATTCAATATCGGGCTCATACTCGAATGCTAGACGCAGGAATGAATTAGATGTAAATGATCGATGGACCTGTTGGCGTTGTTGATCATTTGCTCTGCGTCTGCTGATTGTAAAACGGCGCGCTTGTCTCTGTTCTAATCTTCTTTCTTCAATTCGTTCAGTTCGCGCATCTGCTGATTCATATCGATGCAATCGCGCCATGTTCACACGCACATTAGTATTATCTTGCTGTATTTGGTCTTCTGTTCTTTGGGTTCTAGCGGTTCGCTGGCGTGCAGCTCCACGTGTTTGACGGCCTAAAGAAGTTCCTCTGCGTCCAGCTGGCATTGTACAAATTAGTTTAACACAATAGTTGTTGTTGACGGGAGCTCGTGATATGTGTTAAGTATTTTTTAGGTTATACTAAAAGAATAAACGTGAGAACTACGCTCAGAAATAATAATTTCACTTACTTTTCAATAAAACAGGAAAAAATTCACTTGAAGATTACACTGAAATGGTAAAATTACATAATGTTATAATATCAGCTGGTGGGGATAACTAATCAATTATCACTTACACAGTTATCGACCGAGGTTGAAAATTAATAAATTATTAATAATTATTAAACAATTGCACTTATGAGCATAAAAAATAGATAAAAACCTTAAGACAGGAAAAAATTCACTTGAAGATTACACTGAAATGGTAAAATTACATAATGTTATAATATCAGCTGGTGGGGATAACTAATCAATTATCACTTACACAGTTATCGACCGAGGTTGATACTCGAATGTTGCACACTGCGTCTGGGTTATTTTGAATATTTAGTGGCAGCTTAAATACTGAATGAGCTGTTCTACCTCCATCCAATAACACCCCCACCCAAAACGGTTATAACAATAGCCTATGCACCAACACCCAGCCGACACACCCACCCCAAACGGTTATAATAATGACCTAGACACCAGCCCCCAAATTGTTATAACAATAGCCGGAACACCGCCCAAACAGTTATAATAATAGCCGATGCACTTACACAGTTATCGACCGAGGTTGAAAATTAATAAATTATTAATATTTATTACACAATTACACTTATGAGCATAAAAAATAGATAAAAACTTATATATACAAAACTTCATTAAAATCGGTTGAGCCGTTTTGGAGGAGTTCGAGGACAAAAACTGTGACAAGAGAATTTTATACATATAGATTTGTGGATTAGGCAATCACGAATGGGAAACCCCAAAGAAAAAAAATAAAAGTTGAAGGAATGTAAATGTATATAGGTATAGATAACCTTACCAAAAAAAAAGTAATAAATAAATGCATATACGTATAGTAAACCGAAAAAAAACAAGTAACACTGTACCAAAATACCACGGTAATGTATTTAAAATTTGCCAAAAAAAAAAAATGTTCTATTCAAATAATTGTATACGAATAAAATAATTTTGTAAATAGTATACAACATCTTTAATACCCAGAAAACAAACAAAACACAAAAATAAATAGATATATAAAAACAAATATTAACGCACTTAATAAAATAAGTTTATCTCTTACTTACTTCTAATATTTATATAAGTACAAAACAGTTTTCAACTAAGAAATACTAAGAAAGTAGGAAAATTTTTATATAACAAAATAAAAAGAAAAGTTATAGAATTAAATTATACGTTCAAATACATGAGAAAAAAACACTATATAAATAAATAAACGCACGACAAACAAGGACAATGAAAAGTCCTCAAAAAAAAAAACAGAAATAATGTATGTAGATAACGTAAATTCATGTTTAATAATGAAAATTCTATGTAAGATTAAACCATAAAAGCCTTACTTATCTATGTATCTTTTTACAAATAGTACTTTATAAAAACAATGAAAAAAAAAACCCAAAGTTTCAATAAGAAATAATGTTAATATAATGAATTCAAATACTTATGTAATTACAAAACATTCTACAATTAACCTTATACTGAGAAAATAAGAAAATATCCAAATTTTATTATAAAAAAAAAAAACCATCGTGGAAACTTCGATACACGACCATACATACAGTATAAACACGATTATATTAATATTAAGAAAGAAACAAACTACAAAAATTACACATTTATAATAAATATTGTACTATGTTAGAAAATACCAGGCCTATGTAACGGAATCACAATACTACCACCCTTTATTCCCAATCACACCACTTTCCAGAAAATTAATCTCATAAAAATCAATGTTCTTTTTTTCAAGGAGGGGAGGATGTAGTGCTCCAAAAAGCCCTACCACCTTTTTCCCCCTTCCTAATCCAAAATCCTAGCTATAATACGCTAAAACACATAAACCTATCAAAACCCGATAAAACCCAAACATGATTCAAAATTCGCAATAAACGAATCAAACATTCGTTTATTGCCTAACATTTGCCCCCACGGCATTATATTTTTATCCAAAATTATTAGTATTATCCAAAATCTCGAATTAAAATCAAATTCGCAATAAACGAATCTAATATTCAAACAACTATTATCAGCCCATAAGGAATCCACAAAACAAGCCAAGCCAGCAGCGGGTCCCCTGCCTGCCCAGCACAAAAATGTTAGACCACCACCAATCTACATAAAAAATGTGACCAGTATAAAGGGAGTAATTCTAATAGTAGAAAATGCCCTAGGACACCGCAACTTCACCACAAACATTAAAGGCTCCTCGGTCTCCATTGCAACAACAACTCTGGTTGATCACGAGAAAACCGTTAGAAAACTCGTGGAACTACAACACCAATTATTTACCTTCCAACATCATCAGCTCAAACCAACAACATTCATCATTAGGCACATTGAGCCAACTTGGACCAACGCAGAACTAGCGTCGAAGATCATCAGGATTTGCCCAGAGCTGAAAATCCACAGGCTGGACTATTTTCAAACTCCGTACATGCGAGAAAATAACTTAAGGAACCTACGGATTATCCAAATCCCTCCAAATGAAGACACCAACAAGCTCAAACAAGTTAAGTACTTGTTTACGCATAAAATCAGCATCGAGGAGCCTCATAAACAAAGCATCCTTCATTGCAAGAGATGCCAAGGCTCTGGACACTTGGCGGTGGCTTGCCACCTAAATATACGATGCCGCAGATGTGCCGATGAACATCAACCAGGAGAATGTAAGGTTAATCCACAGGGTATGGAACCAGAACAAATCCAAACCACAAACCCCGATGGATCCATTACTATTAAAGAAATCGCGGAGGTTCACATCCAGCGAATTTCTCCCAGTGCCCTCATAAATTGAGAATTCTCCAAAGAAGAATAAAACCAACTACAACCAACAAATACGCACCAACCACATCCACATCGCAGAACACATTACCACAACCTAAAAGGCCAGGAACATCATACGCGGATGTCATCAAAAACAATCAAAACACGCCGACGTCAAACAACCCCAACTCCATTGGCCTCAACCTGGACATCATGGGCTACATCAAGAGTCTACAAACTAAGCTTCCTACATTGAAGCATATGTCGGATATCGAAAAAAAGGTCAGATTCTCTCACTTATAACCTCCCATATTCTTTCCCTCAATGTCTGAACTAACTATAGTCGCCCTCAACGCAGAGTATATATACTCCAACATCCGTAAGCAACACTTACGGTTGTTTGTTAAAACCTTCTCCCCAGACATCCTTCTCCTCTCAGAAAAGTGGCTTAAATCCAACTCCCGAGTATCCATCCCCAATTATACATTTATTTCAAACCCAAGAACTACTGGATCCCATGGAGGTACCGGCATCCTACTAAATAATAAACTTCAATTCGCCGAAATCAGGTTCGCCAATGTTTTCAATATTGAATACACGGCAGTTAAACTTTTTTGTGAAAACAAAAAAGTAATCATAATAATTTCCGTTTACATCCACCCAACACGAGAACCAGACTTCCCTGACTCTGACATATCTCAAATAATCAGACAGTCTCTCCCCGCACCATTTATAATCGGTGGAGACTGGAACGCTCGACATACAGCATTCAACGACATAAAGAATAACAAATACGGGTGCCAACTTTTGGACCTCCTCTCATCTCACCCATATACGTATATCGACAGTCCACTGCAGCCAACTCGTGTCACCAACTCGACGCGGTCAACAATTGACTTCTTTCTCAAGTCGGCTGACTCAACGCCAAAGTTAGATTCAACTCCTGACCACCCTAATAAATGAACATTTAAAAAAGTTCGCGGATCAGACCTATACCCCTACACTTAATAACATCAAACCCAACCGTGATCTCTTCAAAAACATCAACCGACTAATTGGTCGGAAGTTTAAACCGCGAATCGATCACCTCATCAACCCATTCAACAACAATCTTATCCAATCCGACACGGACATAGCCAATTGCCTCGCTGACCACTTCTCAAAGATCCATCAACAAAATGATTCCCTCAGTCCCTAATTTTCGAAACACTGTCAACGAATATATCTCACACAGATTACGCGCATCTTATACTCCTTTCATCGGAGAATTTAACAACACGAACAAGGCGTCACGTCCTTCAGACACCACTACATTTCTAACTACAGATGAATTAATCAAGTTCATAAAATCACGACCAAACAAAAAATCTACCGGTCTAGATGGAATACCAAACCTTCTATTTAAAAGACTTCGCCCACCAAATCTACTTCCCATTCTAGTCCTTCTTAACCATATCATAAATGCTTCACATTTCCCAGAGAACTGGAAAATTGCGGCAGTAATTCCCGTTAAAAAGTCTGGCAGTTCCAATAACACCACCAACTATCGTCCGATATCTTTATTGAACACCCTAAGCAAAATATTGGAATGTAAGATCCACCAAAACCTTCTCTCGTTTGCCAGTGATGACGCTCTCATCCCTAATTCTCAGTTTGACTTTCGTGAGCGACACTCCACTTGCCATGCGTTACTAAAACTTACACACGATGTCAGAACTGGTCTAGAAAACCAATGCCCTACCGTATGCATATCTCTCGATATTTCCAAAGCATTTGATTGTGTCTGGATCTCAGGACTTCTTTATAAGCTGCACTGCTTATTTGGTCTGAATTCCAACATCACAAAGCTCCTAGCATCTTATCTTTCTGGTAGGAAATTCATGGTCAGAATAAATTCTTCCCTCTCACAAACTCACAACATAACCGCGGGATTTCCGCAAGGATCCATTCTCGGATCACTTTTATATCTTCTATACACATCCGATATTCCCCAACCTCCACCTAGTGTTGTAATGCTAAATTATGCGACGATACTTTAATCTACTCTAGCAGTAGATTTGTCAAAGCGGCAAGAAACCGCGTTAACAACTTCCTCCCGCTCATCTCAGCATACTTTAACAAATGGAAAATTCGCCTCAACCCAACCAAAATCCATCTAACAGTGTTTAAGGGCAAAAACGCTCACTGCTCAAACAACACTAAACGTTGCCACAGCAAAATTAAACTCAAGCTTAATAACACCCTCATAAAACCTTCCAAAACTCTAAAATATTTGGGAGTAACCCTTTCCAACGACTGGTCATTCTCAACCCACATCAAAAATTCCCTGCATAAAGCCTCAATACAGCTTAACCTCTGCCGACGGGTGTTGTGGCAACCTAAAGGCCTCTCTCTCAAGATCAAACAGCTCATCTATAAACAAATAATCAGGCCCACTCTTACATACGCTTGCCCATTATGGTATCACATATCACCATCCCAAATGGAGAAATTACGAGTGTTTGAACGAAAATGTTTCCGGTTTATCACTGGCTTACACCGCAAAACAAACTCATATGGATACCATTATAACAACGACCTTTACAACACCGCAAGTATCGAACGACTGGATAGACGGATTCTAGAACTGTCCATAAATTTCATAGAAAACAATCCCAACCCGATAATAACAGACCTACGATCTCCCTCCTCCAATACGGGAACTCACTGCCGTAATTGTCTCCAAATCAGAACTCTCTTCGCCTCAGGCAGACTGGTTAACAATCTAAACGAAGTCGTGTACCACACACCGAACTGACACCCAATCATTTCAAATACAGCAACATCCAACCATTCTCCAGGATTCTTACCTTTAACACAGAACCGAATGGCTCCCCCCTCCTTCAAGAACATACCTGACCACATCCCTTACTATCCTCAATTAAAACGAGAAATCCCACATAAACATAAATCAATATTGTAAATATTATTTTTAAGTCATCAAATTGTATATAAGATTAGATTAAGTTAGATTAAGTTATGTTAAGTAATTTTAAGTAGGCTAAGTTAAAACAAACAGAGTTCCAGGTTTTTTTTCTGACTTTTGTCAGGAAAAACAAGACTAACAATCTTTATAATTCCTATTAAATCTTAAGCACAATAAAAAAGAATTGTTTGAAAAATGTTAACAAATAACATGTAAACACTTATTATGTAACCAATATATTATAAGTTAGCTGTATTACTTATTGTAACCCTCAATTTTTGGTCAAATAAATGCAGTAAATTAAAAAAAAAAAAAGATCTCCGGGCCGCAGTATCTAACAAGCCATTGTCTCTCGACAAAATACAAAAGTAGATACTCCGCGCATTTTTTTGAGTCTTGTAGAGAAAGGATTTCTTTCCAGATTTGAATCACTCGTGGCGAGCAACCCCTGCAGAGGCTGCTGACTCTCAACTCACGAAAGACATCACCCATCGACGATCGGTTGCTACTCTTCCCTCAAGGTTTGAGGAAGCACGGTGGCGATCGCAACGGGTACCCTGTCTAAGAGATCCCTCATCCTTTTCAGGACCAGGAGACACAATACCTAGGAGCGAGGCCTACTATCACAACAATAGTAAGCTTTGTTGGATTTGATCAGCCGTTCGCGTATTTCTTCTTCCATATTGTTGTTGACTGATACTATTGACCCAAGGTAGTTAAAGGATTGCACTACTTCGAATTTGTGCTCCGCTACCCTGATAGTTTGACCAACGTTAGGTCTTCTCTTCGCGGAAGTTGCCACCATGTACTTAGTTTTTCCCTCATTAATGTGCAGTCCCAGTTTTTGTGCCGCCTGCTCGATCTGGGTGAAGGATTCCTGTACAGCCTAATCGGATCTACCGATGATGTCGATGTCATCTGCGTAGGCAAGTATCTGGCTGGACTTGGTGACAATAGTCCCTCTAGTTGTAACGCCAGAGTCACGGATTGCTTTCTCCAACACCAGGTTGAAGAAGAGGCAGACCGGACCGTCTCCTTGCCGGAGTCATTAAAGATATTTATTGGTTTGGACAGCAATCCCGCTATTTTTACTTGACTAGTTACGTTGGTTATGGTCAACCTACAAAGTCGTATGAATTTGTGTGATATGCCGAAATCTCTCATGGCATGATATAGTTCTATCCCGGCTATGTTGTCGTAGACGGCGTTAGAGTCTATAAATAGATGATATAATGGAATCTTAAATTCCTGACATTTTTCCATCGTATCGCTAAGGGTGAATACCTGATCAATCGCTGATTTGGCTGGGATGAAGCCACACTGATATTAACCAATGATGACTTTAGCGTTTGGGGCTATCCGGTCTTGTAAGATAGAGAAGAGTGTCTTATAAGCGGTACTCAGCAATGTTATACCCCTATAGTTGCTGCACACAGTGATATCTCCCTTTTTATGTATGAGGCAAATTATTCCACGACACCAATCTTCCGGCATTTCCTCTTGCAGGTATACGTGCACCACGATCTCATAAATTGCGATTTAACGCTATCCTCCTTGTTTGATCAGCTCAGCTGGTATGCCATCAGCTACGGGGTTTTATTTGATTTGAGTTATCTTATGGCTTTACTGTTTCCTCAATCCTTGGTGACGACAGCAATTGGTCTTGATTTTGCATTGGTGGAGCCTCCAATTCTTCTGGGAGCTGACCATTTAGCAAATCATTGAAGTGCCCTTCCCATCGCTCCAGAATGCCTTCCGGTTCGGTGATCAGATTACCCTCTTTATCCTTGCAAAAAGTGCACTGCGGTGTGTACCGCGTCATACTGCGGATTATTTGGTAAAACTCCGCGCTGGTGTGGACCTCGCTTTCTACATTTCTCTATTTCACAGACAAGGTTTTTTTCCCCAGGCACTTTTCTTTTGTCGGTGAAGTCTTTTTTCAAATCTTCTGAGCTCTTTGTATTTCTCCTCGCGCACCCGCGTCCTATGAGACTGCTGCATTGCCCGTTATGCAGGATTCTTACGTTCAGTCGCTAGTTTGCACTCATCATCAAACCAGTCGCTCCGATCTCTACGACTAACGCCTAAGATGGAGTTGGCAGTCATCATCATCATCGGCACTTCAACCGGGACCGGTCTTGGCCTTATTTAGCAAGTCCTGAGGCTTGTTAAATTTTCCATAATGATTTGGCTTTTTTTTCGGGCAAGGTCATTAGTCTTGCGCCCGAGGCTCCCCGACGGGGAATCGAATTCCAGTCTCCCACGTGAATTTGGCAGTACTAATGACAAAGTTCTTAAGGCGTGTCCATTCCTCTTCTACGCACGGCATTCTGGACCCAGGACTTACTCTCCCTCCATCGAGATCTTCGAGGGCGAGTGCTAGCGCATGACCAAAGGTGTTACTGGTATTCTCATTGGATAAGAAAGCCGCCTTGATTCGAACCTGATCAGCGGATGCAATACGTCTCCGTAAGGCAATCCGCGCTCGGAAAACTGTACCAACAAGATAGTGATCCAAGTCGACGTTGGCACCTCAGTACGTTCGTACCGTCACCAGGCTCGAGGAGAGGCTGCGATCTATCAACACATGGTCAATTTGGCTGCGAGTGGCTCCATCAGGTGATACTTAGGTGGCTTGGTGGTACACGGAAACCTAGTACTCGCAACGACCAAGTTCCTTGATGCTACCCGTTCAATGACTCGTAGTTCATTGTCGTTAGTGTTCCCATGCAAACTATGGGAACATGCGTCGTGCCTGAAAACCGGCTCCCGACCTATTTTCACATTCAAATCACCAAGAATGATTTTCACATCGTATCTCGGGCAGGCATTGAGGGCCCTTTCGACGTTCTCGTAGTATTCTTCCTTTTCGTGGTCAGGGGACGCCCCTGTAGGCCCCTGAACGTTTATGAGGCTTATGTTCCTAAACTGGCCTCACACGTGAAGAGTGTATAGCCTTTCGTTTATTGCATTAAAGCCGATAATAACAGGCTTCAGTTTTTGGCTGACTAGAAAGCCTACCCCGAGTGTTGGTGGTGTTTTGCATGACAGCTGTAATAAATGTCATACTCGTTTCTTTGAATAGCATCACTCCCCGTCCATTTTATTTCTTGCAAAGCTGTTATGTCAGCCTTATATTCGGACAGGGCATCGGCTAGGTGCTGTGCAGCTCGAGCTCTGTATAATGAGCGGACGTTCCATGAGAAAATTCTTAAATCGTTAAGCCATTTTCGTTTCCGTGGTCGTCGTCGTGTATCGGGTCCATATCCGAGGCTTGTTAAATTTTCCATAATAATTGAACACCTTGTTATCCGTGTTACGTGCGGTTTCCGCCACTCCCATCATTAGATTGTTTTTAAATTAGTTTTGTTTTAATATAGTTTGATGGTAAGATACGATCCACATGTGAGTGTTCGAACACGCCCCAGTTCGAGTGTGGATCGTGGGCGAGTTCGAATTCAGTTTTCGGAGTGGACGTTGAGGGAGAGCGAGAGGGGAAAACAACAGGGTAATGTTTTGAATGAATACTGTTTTTGAAAAGATTCCGTTTGTTGTCGATTCGGTTAGATACTGTTTTTTGGCATCCCGTTGAGAGTTGGGAGTTCGTTAGCAACGAAAATGGAAGAAAAAAGCAGTAACGTGTAAAAAGAAGAAAAAGTAAAAAGAAAAGAAACTAACAATTGTTGAATATTTTTTGTAACAATAACGTTTGAAAAAAGAAACGTGAAAATAAATTAAAATCAAGCACATCTTAGTTGATCGCAAGTGTTTAAACTTAGAAGGTCCACAAATGAGTGATATGTAGATTGGTTCCAAATCCTACAAGAACTGCGAGGAGAATTTGGAAGCGGGAGCTGGTTTTTCTTGGCTCGGAAGCAGATACCCCTTTTGCAGCACCTAAGCAACAGGAGCAGTGGACAGATAAAGGTAAACTGAATTTATATTTTATAAGTGACCATCCACGGAGACCCGACGCCACAACAAACTGTATACTCAACATCCGTTGTCTCTAACAAATCATTTATGTGAAGCAACAGCAAGGTTGGGGCCAAATAGAACCTTGTGGCACCGCCGAACTAACAGGATACAGATCCGAACATTCCCCGTTCACAACAGCCCGGATCGATCGATTCTCGAGGAAGCTCTTCGTCCAGCTACTAAGCTGCTGGGAAACTCCATATGAACGAAGTTTGCTCACCAATGCCCCGTGCCAGACCCGGTTAAAAGCCTTGAAGATATCCAGTGCGACCGCCCTTGATTCATCATGCCTCGCAATCGCAGATGTCCATATATCGGTTATAAGTGTCAAAAGGTCTCCCGTGGACCGCGTGCTAAGTTGCAATCCAAATACTTAATTAACTCAGTATTGATGACTTTTTCCATAACCTTAGATAACATAGACAGTAATTCTATCGGTCGGTAATTTTGTGGGAGACACTTTTTTTTCCTCTTTGGAATTGGCTGACTTCGAGCGATTTTCCAGCAGCCAGGAAAGGTCCCTTGTTCATAAGATAAGCGAAAGAGTCTGCCAAGAACCGGGATAGTTCTGGAGCGCGGTTCTTAAAGACAATTGCTGGTATTCTGTCTGGGCCGGTTGTGGGGAGATTATTACCACCGAAATAAGGCTCTTAAGAGGTTAGGTGGGTTTCGAAGCAAAAAAAAACATATTTTACTAATTTTTTTCGAATATATCAAATTAGATATTTTATTCAAACAATTCAACATATCAAAGATACACATTTGATGAGTACTTTATGAAATTTTCATTCGTAAATTTTGAAAATTCAGCCATTGGGAGCTCATTTCCCTTGACCCTTAGAAAAAAAGTCCTCACGCCATTGTCGGGAAAACTCACGGCAGATTCATCTAAAATTAAAATGCCAAATATACTCTGTTATAGATGTGTAAAACTCGTGCCTAGACAATGGAAAAAAAATTAAAATTAAAAATTGTTGGCGGATCTGTGAACAAAAAAACATCTCATTATTTGTTAAAATTTGCACCACGTATTGCCTTATAAAATTAGTTGTGAAAAAAAGAAAGAAGAATCCTTCGTTCAAGCATTAATGTTATACAATTTTATCTTGAGATGTACAAAATTTGAACAAAATCAGTTCATAACTGTTTGAGAAAATATGACAATCGATTTAAAAAATAGAGTTTCGAAAAGAACGCGATTGAAGTTCCTCTTTTCGGCCTGATGGGCAGAACTTCTGAATGTTCTACCTCTTAGAATTATACTCCAATCAATTTTAAATGTTGAGTGAAGTATTCTATACATATTGAACAAATTAATAAATAAAAAAATCGAATTTTTGAAATTTTCAAACCCAAAATTTAAACCTTGACCGACGTTTCGACATTGACAGATCCTGAAAACTGTTTAAAGGTGCGTTCGCATAAAGATACAATACTGTTATGTCCCTTTTGACAAACCGTTTATATATGCAAATTGGCAAGTGTCACGTATTTTTTGGAATTTTTTTGAGAACATGGATGACTTCAGCCAATCCTTTACCCACACTTCTAGCAATTTTTTGCCTTCACGAGAACAGTGTAAAATATAAAGTTAAAAAAGAATATGGCAATCGGTTGTACCAATGAAAAGATAATATTTGTTGATTAATTTCCAGACAGGACACAACCCACATTCAACATTGATGCATATGAGAGCGTAAGAACATTCTACTTAGACCGTTCGTGTACCTTTGAATCGCTGTTCCATTTATCGTGTCATAAAACTTTCTTCTCCAGGTGAATAATAGTGACACAATCTGCCACACCACACCCACCATTTCCTATATCGAACCACCAAAACCCGTACCCCATTATCGTCAAGTACCTTAAAGGATATTCGAACAAATTTTTGTCTTGCTTACAAGCAGTTCTACAACCCAAAACAGGTGCATTTTATATATTTCCTATCGACAGAACCCTTCGGCTGTGTTTCTGTGAAAATTCTCCAAAGATTATTTTGATCCTGATTTCAATTTAAGGATGGTTCAGGCGGAACTTTGTGAAAGGTTGTTGTGTATATGTATGTGTGCTATCCTTGGGGCTATTGTTTTTCCATCTGCTCGTTTGTTGCACCTTAAGTCAGTGTCCTTTGCGAGGTTGATAGGTTTTCGGTGTATTCATGTGTTCGGGCTTCGATTCATTTTGGGTGAAATAGGTTTCCATATTTTATCCTAAGCATTGTCGTTTTGGTATTGTCCTAAGTCCTTGCCAACAATCTATCGTTGTCATCTCAACAGTGTGCGACAGGCCGAATGGTTTTATTTTTTAGCTTTAAGAGTTTTCAATGGATGTTTAGAAGGATAATGCTCAAAGGGATATGGCGTACATTTTCTAGGATTGAGCTGTTTGGAACTAGAAAATCGGTAATGAAAACATTTTCGTTGCCATTGTACACTGTTGATCCTAGAGAAAATTGAAATTTTATTGTGGATACTTTGCATGATGTGCCTTAAGGTAATTGAGGGTTTGTTCTATAGATAAAATACAACGTGTCCTTTCTGATACCTCGTCGGTTTGTAAGGTGTAAGAGGTCTGAACATGTTGAAAATATTTTCAGTGTAACCGGTTGGTATGAACTATTGTCTGGTGTACTATGGTGATAATGTTGGGAGTCGAACTGGAGTTATTGGAATTAAGTTGATTTTGTTTTTATTGAGGATGGTGTTTTGATGTTGTGAAAATATGAATTTATATCAATGGTAAATGTGTTGCGCAATAGGGAATGTGCTTACGACAACTATTTCTTTCCATGTTCATACACATTCAAATTCATTTAACATTTAAACGAATACGCTGTTAACAGTTACGTTTAATTATTTCTCAGCATTAAATTATAAAAGGAAGAGGTAAAACTAATCTTTATAGACCAATGGTTACGGTGTTATAATCTAAAATAAAATAATTAAAAATATGTATGAACAATAAATCATCCAAAATTAACAAAGGAAACAGCCGTTATTCTTAATTCAAAGTCTACACTTATTTCACTAAGTCTCTAAATAACGACTAATTATAATATAATTGACTTCTGAAAAATAATACCCGCAGCATGTACGACTCTGGATCCCGAAATCCGCATTTTCGGCTTTTAACTGGGGCTCCGGTATTAATTTTCTAAGTAAACAATGTATTTCATTTGTACGTAGTTAATGCTGTGGAATCCTAAATAAACATTGGGGTCTTTATATAATTGTGCTTCCGACAAAGTGGGTTTGCTCGGTAGCAGTTGCTGGGGGTTATATCCTTTCCTTATTTTACAAATCAACTACATCCCTCAAATAACATTAATTTGGTGTAATAATTATAATGATTCAGGTTTGTGGCAGACCGAATGACGAAATAAGAGCAAGTATTAGGTTTTGGTTCTCCAGGGATTAGCAAGGGATACCATTTGGCTATTAGAAGGGAGTGGAGTCACGTCAACTTAAGAAATATCATGGAATATTTGATCTCCTTAATAATTGTCGCTATAATTTTCACAGAAACCAATTCATAAGATATCTAACGGTATACATATCGAAAAACAAACTTATCATTTTTCAACATTTTTCATTTCCGTCTTTTTTTTCTTAGATTCTAAATTATAGGCTAGACAAAAAATGATTAATGTTATAACATACTGGCTGGCGCAAGACTAATAACCTTGCCCGTAAAAATAAATTATTATGGAAAATTTAACAAGCTTCGAGACTTGCTAATAAATTAGGACAAGACCGGATCCCGGTTGTAGTGCCGATGATGATGATGATAACCTAGTGGTCCTGCGCAGACGCTCTAAGCTAAACTTTACATGACTATTGTCCAATTTGCCTTTCGACGATAGAACTTTGTTTGTTTTTTAATTATGTTTATTTATAACAAAGAAAAACTAAACAAAACTTTGTGCCAATTTTGTTCTTTTTTAAACTTAAAATTAACTTACATCTATATATATATAAGGAGATATGAGGGCAAAGTCTCTGATTGCTTTCAACCCGGCGAAGGCCAGGAGGATCCTTGTCCCTGTTCAATCCAACTTGACATGCAGTCTCCACGTGACACCCCTGGATAGCTACTTTGGCACCCGCCAAGTAGTGAACCAACGCATGCAGCGACATGTGGGTTAGTTCTCCATGTAGAATAGAGAAACCCCACAATACATCCATACTTTTACCCCCCACAGACATCCTGAGAAAGGTTAGCGCAAGGCTAATAACCGTGCCCGTAAAAACAAATTATTATGGAAAATTTAACAAGCGTCGGATATGGACCCGATACACGACGACGACCACGGAAACGAAAATGGCTTAACGATTTAAGAATTTTCTCATGGAACGTCCGCTCATTATACAGAGCTCGAGCTGCACAGCACCTAGCCAATGCCCTGTCCGAGTATAAGGCTGACATAACAGCGTTGCAAGAAATAAGATGCACGGGGAGTGGTGTATGACAACGAGTATGACATTTATTACAGCTGTCATGCAAAACACCATGTGCTCGGGGTAAGCTTTCTAGTCAGCCAAAAACTGAAGCCTGTCATTATCGGCTTTAATGCAATAAACGAAAGGCTGTGCACTCTTCGCGTGCGAGTCAAGTTTAAAAACATAATCCTCATAAATGTTCACATACCTACAGAGGCGACCTCTGACGACGAAAAAGGAGAATACTACGAGAACGTCGAAAGGGCCCTCAATGCCTGCCCAAGATACGATGTGAAAGTCGTTCTTCGTGATTTGAATACGAAAATAGGTTGGGAACCGGTTTTCAGTCACGACGCAATTTCCCATAGTTTGCATGAGAACACTAATGACAATGGGCTACGAAGTCATCGAACTGGCAGCATCAAAGAACTTGGTCGTTGCGAGTACCAGGTTTCCGCGTAAAGATATCTACCAAGCCACCTAGGTATCACTTGATG
This sequence comes from Microdon myrmicae, assembly GCA_963931805.1. Taxonomy (NCBI): domain Eukaryota; kingdom Metazoa; phylum Arthropoda; class Insecta; order Diptera; family Syrphidae; genus Microdon; species Microdon myrmicae. The sequence continues at coordinate 66,318,819 of OZ007502.1, forward strand.
GAGTCACTCGCAACCAAATTGACCACGTGTTGATAGATCGCCGCCACTCCTCGAGCCCGATGACGGTACGAACGTACCGAGGTGCCAACGTCGACTCGGATCACTATCTTGTTGGTACAGATTTCCGAGCGCGGATTGCCTTACGGAGACGAATTGCATCCGCAGATCAGGTTCAAATCAACACCGGGCGTAGAAGAGAAATGGACACGCCTTAAGAATACCGTCATTAGTGCTGCCAACTCCATCTTAGGCAGTAGTCGTAGAGATCGGAATGACTGGTTTGATGATGAGTGCAAACTAGCGACTGAACATAAGAATGCGGCATACCGGGCAATGCAGCAGTATCATAGGACGCGCAGGTACGCGAGGAGAAATACTAGATGATTTTAAAAAAAACTTCACAGACAAAAGAAAAGTGCCCGGGAAAAAACCTTGTCTGTGAAATAGAGAAATGTAGATAGCGAGGTCCGCACCAGGCGCGGTCGTTCTACCAAATAATCCGCAGTATGACGCGGTACACACCACGCTGCACTTACTGCAAAGATTCTGGAGCGAAGGGAAGTGCACTTCAATAAATTGCTAAATGGTCAGCTCACAGAAGAATTGGAGGCCCCACCAATGCAAAATCAAGACCAAATGCTGCCGTCACCAAGCATTGAGGAAACATTAAAAGCCATAAGACAGCTCAAATAAAATAAGGCCCCCGGAGCTGATGGCATACCAGCTAAGCTGATCAAACGAAGCGGGACAGCGTTACATCACGCAATTCTTGAGATGGTGGTGCACGTATACGAGCAAGAGGAGATGCCGGAAGATTGGTGTCGTGGTATAATTTGTCCCATACATAAGAAGGGAGATATCACACTGTGCAGCAACTATAGGGATATAACATTGCCTATAAGATACTCTTTTCTATCCTACAAGATCGGATAGCCCCATACGCTAAAGTCATCGTGGGTTAATATCAATATGGCTTCATCCCAGGCAAATCAGCGATTGATCAGATATTCACCCTTAGGCAGGCGTTGGGAAAATGTCTGAAATTTAATATCCCATTATATCATCTAATTATAGACTTTATGGCCTCCTATGACAGCATAGCCAGGATAGAACTATATAATGCAATGAGAGAGTTCGGCATTCCAAACAAATTGATACGACTTTCTAGGTTGACCATGACCAACGTAACTAGTCAAGTAAAAATAGCAGGATTGCTGTCCAAACCAATAAACATCTTTAATGGACTCCGAAAAGGGGGCGGTCTGGTCTGCCTCTTCTTCAACCTGGTGTTGAAGAAAGCAATCCGTGACTCTGGCATTACAACTAAAGGGACTATCAAATCCAACCAGATACTTGCCTACGCAGTTGACATCGACATCATCGGTAGATCCGATTTGGTTGTACAGGACTCCATAGCGTTAAGCAAGGATAGTGATCTTCACCATCTTGATGAATTGAAGACACAGAGAAACGGGTGAAAAGCGAAGTATTGAAGCATCAGGCTACCGCTACGTGTTCGGATTCGATTTCTAAACTCAAGTGCACTCAACTGATGTGGAATTGTTATGTTATCTCTATGGTATATGGCTCTGATGCTTTTGCTTATTCAAATTTCTATCGGTGATCTTCACTATTGGCTTGTGTATCTGTTAGAAACGCCACAACTGCTTCACCCAGATCGAACAGGCGGCACAAAAACTGGGACTGCACATTAATGAGGGAAAAACTGAGTACATGGTAGCAACTTCTGCGAAAAAATACCCAACGTTGATCAATCTATCAGGGTAGCGGAGCAGGAATTTGAAGTAGACCAGTCCTTTAACTACCTTGGGTCAATAGCATCAACCGATAACAATATGGAAGAAGAAATACGCGACCGGCTGATCAAATCCAACAAAGTCTACTATGGTCCATGAAGGCCCTTTAAATTCCGGAATGTATCCAGAATATCCAAGCTACTACTGTATAAGACCATGATCTTACCAGTACTCATGTATGATTCCGAGACTTAGGTGCTCAATAAAAGGAACTCTAAACTCTTAGCCGCGTTCGAGAAGAAGGTGTTGAGGAGAATTGTTGGCCCCGTATGTGAGGTAGGACGATTCCGGAGACGCTACAACTATGAGTTGTATGCGATTTACCTTGAAGCTAATGTTGTAAGAAAAATCCAACAAAGCCTACTATGATGATGATGATGATATTCTAAATCTTGAGTCTTACATCCGTCGTAAGAGATTGTAATTTCTCTTTAACTGCTCTGTATGCATTCTCAGTTTCGCATGTTATTTTATATCATTACTAGAAAATGCCTTGAATTGAATTTTGTCTTTCAGTACAGACAAAATGGCATTTCTAAATCCATTAAAATCCCTTACATTCCTCACATTGATAGGTGGTGGCAGAGGAATTTTCCTTTCCTTGGTAACCTAATATTGTATTTTGTTTATGACTGTTATCAGTTTTTCTTTTCTTATCTTCGTCTGTATAGTATTCTCTTGGCAAAGGCGTTGTGGCACATACCTACGATTGTATTTGGTTTTGCAGTGCGTTGATTTTATGAAGCATTTCATTTATTATCGCTTGTTGTTGTTGGCTCATAGCTGCTTGTTGTTGGTATGCTGCTGCTAGCTGGTCATTTTACTTATTTTGTATAAATACACCTAAGTCTGTTTTTACACGGTAGATTGGTTCCAGAAGAAGCCGTGTAAAAAAAAAACGTGTAAAAAAAGACATTGATCTTATACAAAAATGGGTGATTTGTTCCTAATCTCTAAAACCTATTAAAATTAGTGAAAAACAAGAATTTTTAAGAACAAGAATTCATGTTTATTTTATTAAATCGAATATATAATGCTTATTTTCACAAGCATAGTAATTAATGATAAAAAAGATATGCACTCTAATCTTAAAAGTAATATAAATTAAATGTATGGCAAGTTCAGGAACTAAAAAACTATGTTGTGAACGAAAAGAATAGGTTATTCAATTTTTAAGGTAAAAAATAAAACTGGACTTTCTCTTGCTCGTTCGGCATCTACATTTTGAAAAATGAACTCTGTTATGAGCCGTTGTTCGCCAATTCTTGCTACCTCTTTGTATAATTCCTTGTAACGAGCCATACAAGAATTCAGCTCACGTTGGAATTGTGCAGCTCTTTCGACATTGGGATCATTTTTGACGAAATGGTGTCCTAATTTATTTGCAAGTTGAAGCCCTTCTTGAATTAAATTTTCAGTTAATTTTACAGGTTCTTCACTATCACTGCTTTCTATAACATCAGCATTCTGTGAGGCAAAATGTAATATTTCGTCTTCGCTAAGAACTTTATCAATCATCAGTTCATCAATGTCATCAGATATTAAGTCATCAAAACCCTCCCCACCAACTGCGTGTGCTAAAGCAATTATATTGGGATATTCGTTTGTATTTTTCTCCACAGGATTTTTACTTTTTACACATTCTGGCCAAATTGCTCTCCAACATCCGTTTAAGGTTGATGGTCGTAAATCTGACAATGCTAAAGCAGCATGTGTAACGCAATCTTTGATAGAAAACTTTTTCCAGGCATCAATTACTGTTAGAGTTTTATCCCTATCCAAAGTGTCCAAAATGTACTGGAATGTTCGTTTGATATAATAAGTTTTGAATGTTGCGATAATTCCTTGGTCCAGTGGTTGGATTAGGGATGTGGTATTTGGTGACAGGAACAAAACTTGTACATTTTCGTGTTCCAACTGAGGATGCCCGGGTGCATTGTCTACCAACAGAAGAACTTTAAATTCTAAGCCCTTTTCATTCAAATATTTTCTAGTTTCTGGCACAAAATATTTAATGAACCATTCTGTAAAAACTGTAGTCGTCACCCATGCTTTTTTATTGGCCATCCAATTAACCGGCAATGTATCAAAATCGACACCTTTCATTGCTCGAGGCTTTAATGCACGATTGATAAGCAGGGGCTTTAACATCCGATCTCCAGAAGCGTTACTGCACAATAAAAATGTGACTCGATCTTTTTCAACTTTAAAACCCCCAGCACTTTTTTGCGATTTGGCCACATATGTTCTTCTCGGCATTTTTTTCCAAAAAAGACCGGTTTCGTCAGCGTTAAAAACCTGATCTGGACTGTACCCACCATCCGCTATTATTTTTTTAAGTTTTAGTTGGTATTCTTCGGCGGCTTTCTGATCTCCAGAAGCAATCTCGCCCTTGATTTTTATGTTATGAAGCGCATGCCTATGGAGAAATCCCCTCATCCAACCTGTGCTTGCAGAAAATACGCAGCTCTTCTCAGCAGTTGTTTGTGTGGATGTAGACGGTTGTTCGTCTTTTATCATTTTATAGAACCTTAATGCTTGCTGTTTGATATTGTTTCCGTCTACGGGAATTCTTTTTTGGGCATTTTCCTCCAGCCATATTATGAGTGCTTTTTCCATTTTTTCTTTAACAGCATCTCTAGTGTATGATGAAGACTTAACAGATAGGTTCGTTCCAGAAATCACCGATTGCCTAATTGCAATTTCATTTTTCTTTATAGTTCTTATTGTGGCTTCATTTAAACCGAACGTTTTACCAAGAGCAGTTGAGCCTTCTCCATTTCGAAGGCGATCTAAAATTTTAATCTTGGCTTCCAAAGAAATTGCCTTCCGTTTTAGTTTTATATCTGACATTTCCTTTTAGGGATACATAAAATATTTAACAAAATTAAAAAACATAAATAACTGAATAAATACAAAATATTTTTTGGCTTACCTTTTATCTTAATGCGTTAAAATTAAATTTAATGGAAAATCAAATTTGCCTGCAAAAAATTTCTTTACCAAACACGTCTTATTGCATTGACAGTTCACAAAATATTAACACGTTTCAATTGCTCTGACCAGTAAATTTTATTGTACGCACATAAAGGGAATTCCCCTAAATTAGTGCTATTCACATTTGCTTTGACCAGTAAAAATTGTTTGTATGTACGCGCTAAAGGGGAATTCACTTAAATCTTTAAGCTAGTGTTCGCAAACTATCGATACTATCGATGGTTTCAGACTTTTTTCTTTCATAAATACTTTTTTGTGATATGAACATACTTCGCAAAAATTAAATTTGACAAAAAAAATTTAAGTACATAAAATTTCAAATCGTGCTAAATGGAATAAAATCGTGTAAAAAAATTAAAAATATTCAATTTTCAAACCGTGTTATATCAAAACACCGTGTAAAAACAGACTTAGGTGTACTCGTAATTGGGGTTTCGATCCCCAAACCGTCCTAGTCGTCGGGTGTCTGGTCGTTGAAGAGGCTGTAGTCGACAGAGTCCCTGGTGGCGGTTGATCTGCACGTTGGTGGACGTCCGGTCACGGCGGCGGATGATGTCGAAGTGGTTGTGTTCGCGCCAATTGTCCACACATATGGTATGTGTCAAATGAAAGTGGCGGGAAAGATTTGACATCGGTTCTCGATCTAGGTGTGAGCGAGACCAACGTAGTACCGCGTCGACTCCGCGCCAATTCAACCGTGACTCTCCTTTGTGTGTGAGGGTGACCGAGAGTGTGCTTGACTTAATTAGTCGAAAGCTACTCTCGGTGTGAGTCTTTGCTTGCGGCGACTGCGTGGAGGTTGTGGATTGTGCTGATCCGCCACAAATATACCTAAGCCATAAGCAAAACTGTTCATAGTAAACCATAAGTTTAAAGTAATATAACGTATCCGAAAAAACATATATTTTTATTTTCTTGATACCTATATTATTAACTCGGGCATTGATAGCCTCGAGTAGGTGGGATTTTTGAATCGGCGTTGTTCAATGGGGACGTCGTTGAGTCCGGACGTATTGCGGAAGGAGTTCGGGTGCGTGATCTGTTGTAACTAATCTGTTACCCTTAGAAATTAGACATTCAAAATAAGAACAACGATGGGTACTCGCTGTGGCGAATAAAAGATCCTTTAGATGATTTAATACGTAAGTGATATTATTAATTGGCTCCTCGATAGTATAGTGGTTAGTATACCCGACGGCAATGTAGCGGTTCTACGAACCATACAACTCCTTACAGGTGAGTTATCCTTTCCGCCAAGGAAGTCTACTCACCTTTCGCAGCACACGTGCCCACAGACACGCGGCCAATAGTCACTACAATACCTGTAATAAAGGCTATATGAGATTGCAACAACGTTGAACCCGATAGCAAAAACCAAGGACCTTAACGTTCAAAAGCTTCCAAGATCGAGTTCAACGCATCCATACATGGTATTCTACCCAATTCAAAAGGGAAGCAAAAAGCATCTCATCTAAGCAATGCGTCAAATGCAGAAAGCATCACATACAGATCTCCCATCCTAAACATCTGCACGATGTTTCTAAGGAATTGCATCTTCGGTAAATTAACCGAACCAGGGAGGCATACTCGGGTAGCTAAAGGCAGTTAGCACCTCTAAATTCCGTGCAAGATCCCAAAACCGACAGGCGCACGTGCCCAAACAAAGCCATTACGGAGAAACAGCAATCGATTAAAACGCTGTTCCCATAGGGTAAAGCAAATATAATGATCCTACCCGAGGATAATTATGGTGGCCAAAAAGGGATCGCTAGGAATAATAAACCGAACAACGGATGCCTATTCTGGTGGCTATGAAAAATCAACACTATCCCAGATAGAGGTTTGTGAGGGGAAAAGCAAACAAAGCCTTACATCACATAGTCCGCGTACACATCCGAAATACAGGCGACCTTTGCCGCATGCCAGATGTGCAGAGCAAATAACATGATTCCGACCACCGACGTCGAATGATGTTAACGATGATAAGTAGGTAAGGGTTCTCTTTTCCAGATCGTATGGGAAATTCTCCTTTAAGATACAAGGGGAAATGTTATGCTGTTAACAGATACGAGGGGTAAATTCTGTTAGCAGATTGGATGGAAAAATTTTCCTTTGCAGATGCGGGCTGAGTAATGCAAATGGGATATTTTTAGGATAGGTCCAGTGAGAGAAATTTTGATCGTCGACCCGAGGAGTAGTACAGGGAGCCTCCTCCCTTCAAGGAAGTAACGTGTGTTTGTACGTGATTCGGCTAATGGGAGTTAACGTGTGTATCGTGTGTGTGGTTCGTCGCGTTTTAATTATTGTTATTAAATATTGTTCGCTGCTTTTTACTATGTATTATTAAATATTGTGAGACACTATTGTCAAACAGATTCCGTTAATTATAACAATTATTGAAAAAAAAAATTAAAAAAAGGATTTTAAATCGACAAATAACCCTCAGTGTTTGTTTTTGGACAATTGTTTTCACTCCATTAGTGCTCCGGTGTGGATACGAGTATTACTTCGGACAGTGATTGGCGGAACACTTACAACATACCCGAAACACACCGCCGAAGTTACCCAACATAAATACCGCCAAAACAACACGGCCGGATCATCCCTGAACGGGGTCACACAAGTGCTCGCGTATGCGGATGACATCACCGTTTTGGGCGATAATCTCGAAACTATAAGTAAAAACTGTGGAATCATCATGCAAGCAGCAGAAGAGGTGGGCCTAGAACTAAACGAAGACAAAACGAAATACATGATTACGACGAGAGCTGGTGGACCTCAGAGAACACATATAAACGTCAGGGGCAAGATATTTGAAAATGTCAGAGAATTTAAATATCTGGGAACGATACTGACGACCAGAAACGAAACGTCAAAGGAAATTAACAAAAGATTACATTCCGGCAACGCTAGTTGGCATGCAGCCAGTAAACTATTAAAATCCAAACTGCTATCACGTAATATAGAGCTCCGTGTCTATAGAACCATAATCATGCCGATTGCTCTATACGGATGCGAAACATGGGCTCTCACAAAACGGGAAGAGAACAAATTCCGCGTATTCGAGAATAAAGTCTTAGGGGGTATATTTGGCGGTAAATATGACGAGGAGTCAGGACAATGGAGGAAACTCCACAACCACGAATTGGAAGAGCTATACCGCAAACACAATAATTAGAGTGATCAAGTCGCGAATATTAAGGTGGGCCGGACACGTAGCACGAATGGGCGATGATAGGACCGTGCATAGAATTCTTGACGGCAAACTAACGGGGAAGAGAACGACAGGACGGCCGCGACGGAGATGGGAGGACAATGTTAGATTGGACCTCGAGGAGATCGGATCGGATAATCGAACGTTGAAGGATAGCGCACAGGACAGGGAACAATGGCGGAGCCGAGTCGGTGAGGTCATGAACTTCGGGGTTCCTACAGGCCAGTAAATAATAATAATAATAATACCCGCCTGTCACGTGGAAGACCGGGGTTCGATTCCCCGCCGGGGAGCTTCTGGCCCAAGACTAATGACCTTGCCCGGAAAAAACAAATCATTATGGAAAATTTAACAAGCCTCAGGACTTGCTAAATAAGGCCACGACCGGTTCCCGGTTGTAGTGTCGATGATGACGATAATATTATTAATTACACTCTTATTTTATAATATTTATTTTAGTTATATTCTGCACACCGACTCTCACAAATCGACTCTTGATTCTCTATTCATTATCTTCCGTTCTTCACATCGACTCCTTGATTCTTTCACTCTTTCCATAGACTGTTGTCACCCACTGATGCGAAACCACACGGTTATTTTTGTTGCTTTTCTTGCTCACCATTATCTCAACGGGAAAACTGGGTCATACCACGTAACTGTCATCATATGTGTATATTTAATATTTTGTATTTCACGTCTAATTTGAAAATGTGAAAAGGTGAATAAATGTAATGAAAGGTAAATGAATGTAATGCAATTTTAAATTTTACATTTGTAAGTTCAAAGGAAGATATGCATTAAACTGAATAAAACACTCGTTATTTTTAGACACTATTGAATAAATATATATTATCGAATAAAACACTCGTTATACACTTATCGCACCAACGTAAGCATTTTTCTTCTCCGCTCCTTGTCATTGACTGACTTTTCTTCTTTTTCTACTACCTAACCGGCAGTCTCTCCTCATTCAGCTCGTCGGCCGGTAAGGTTGTTAACATCTGATTTCTTTTGGGAAGTGCTGCCACAAATCGGCCTTCCTGACAATTAATCGTCCCGATTATACCATCACTTGAGTTTGCCCATGGTTTCAAATGCTCCTTAAAACTTAGGAGCTATTTTCCTACAAGTGCCAGGCATACTAATGCAGTTCTTGACCATTACGTAATCTCCTTCTTTATGCTTTCTTTCCACTCTCGTTCGGTCTTTAAGATTTTTATTATACTGCTGTGCTTTGACTATCTTTTGTTCCGCTGCCATCCTCGTCTGTTCCAACTCTCGCTTTTTCGACGCACCTTCGTTTCCCGAACTTTCCTCTAGAGTTTCCTTTAACAAGTCTATTACCGTTCCCTTTTGCGATATTTCTATGGATGTTATTATTCATTGCGAACTCTATTCTAGGTAAAACTCCGTCTAAGGTAGATATAGTGCCAGCACTTGTCATTTTAGCGATCATCGGCGCTAGAGTTCTGTTAACTCGCTCTATTCGTCCGTTAGCCTGAGGCGAACCCGTTGCTATATTTATATGTTTCACGTTATTTTCTTCGAGGAATTCCGCAAAATTCTTTGAAGTAAAAGCACTACCTCTGTCGGACACAATCAATCTCGCCCTACTGTATGAATTGAATTAATTCCGTAAACAACTAATCACCTCGGGAGTTCCAGTTGTTTGGGTTGCATATAGTCTAACGTATTTAGTGAATGCATCTACAACCAGAAAAACGTACTTTTTCTTTCCCTTATTCAGTTTCACAGGTCCAAAATGATCGATGTGTATTGTATCGAAGGGGAGGTTCCCTTTAGGAATATTATGGAGAAGCCCTTCGCGCTTTCCTTGTTTCGAGGAGAACACAATACATTTCAGACAATTGGCGATATGCGCCTTGACTTTATATCTCTCATTTTCGAGAACCAATAGGTTTTTCGTATAGCATCGACCACTTTGTCACACCCCATATGACCCATTTCATCATGATATAGCCGTATGACATTCGTTTCCATTTTGCTAGGCACGTAAAACAGAATATTATCTTTCATTTTCCTATAAACCAGACCATTCCTCATTTCGTAAAAACTACTCTCCCCATTTTCCAATCTTTTTCTAATCGCGTTTACCTCATTATCTTTGTACTGGCTGATTGAGAAGCTCTGCTCGAAAGCATTTTCTTCGAGAATTAGTATACTTGACATGCGGCTAAGGGCGTCTACATGAGTCATTTTAGTTCCACTACGATATTCTAATACGTAATCATAATTTTGCAACTCTAAAGCCCACCTGGCTATCCTTGGATTTATCTATCTTTTGTTCAGGGTTAACGTCAATGAATTACAATCAGTTACTATTTTGAACTTAAACCCCTGGAGATAAGCTTTAAATGTCTGTAACGCATATATAATCGCTAATGTTTCCAATTCAAAGCTATGATATTTTGATTCACATTCCGTTGTACGTCTCGAAAAATAGAATACTGGATGGAACCTGCCATCTCTCTTTTTTTGTAACAATATAGCCCCAAAGCCAAATGAACTCGGGTCGCAATGAAGCTCGATTTCGTCTCTCGGATCATATAATGCTAATATCGGTGCCTCAATCAACTTCCTCTTCAAGGTTTCGAAACACTCCAGTTCCTTTTCGGCGAATTGGAATTTGACAACTTTTCTTATCAGGTTGTACAATGGTTGTGCGACTACTGACAATTTTTCAATAAATCTCTTAAAATACGAACACAAACCTAGGAAACTATGTACTGCCTGCGAATTCCGTGGAACTGAGAAGTTGATTAGTGATTCGATATTCTTCTGATCCGGTTTAATACCCTCCTTCGTAACGGTGTACCCCAAATACCGTATTTCAGATTCTAATAGCCGACATTTATCTAATCTCAATACCAATTTGTTCTTTACCAGTCTATCGAAAACTTGCCTCATTATTTCCAAATGTTCTTCTACTGTTTCAGTCCCTATCATTATGTCGTCTATATAAATGTTTATCTTGCCCGCTCTTATTAAGTCGTCGAACACTGTACTAACAAATCGTTGGAATTCTGAGGGTGCGTTTTTCAATCCCAAAGGCATTCTTACATACTCGTATTGTCCCATAGGTGTCACGAAAGACGTATATTTAATTGACTCTTCACTCATTCGTATATGGTGAAACGCACTCTTTAAATCGAGTAATGAAAATACTTTTTTGTTAGCCAGTCTATCAAGCAAATCGTCTATAAGTGGTAAAGGGTAATTATCCGTTAAGGTAATCTTATTCAAAACTCGGTAGTCAACGCACAGTCGGATATCGCCCGTTTTTGTCTTAACTAACACGATAGGGGACGCGTATTCTGATTTACTGGGCCTAATCACCCCTTTTTCCAGCATCTCATCTAGTACTATCTGGAACTGACCTTTCTCATAGTATGATAACCGTCGAGCTGAACAATGGAAGGGCTTATCATCGTTTAAAATTAATCTCATTTCACACTCATGTTCCGGCTTCTCGGAACGTTCACAATATAAATACTCTGAATAGAACATATAGAATAATTCTTTGTTTCGTAACTAATGTTTTCATTATTGACAAAATTGTGTTTGTTCTTTTGCAAATCGTTATCAATTTCGATGTTCATTAAATTGGTAAATTCATTTGTAATTACATCCGATTCATCTAAATTTATTCTTAAATTTGCTTTCTTTAAAAAAATCCCGACCTAAAAGCAATGGGTATCCCATGGTGTAATCTGGTACTATTAACAAATTAATTTCGATTTCTCTATTTTGGAAGGTAATCATACAATTTATGTTCCCTTTACAGGACAACTTAGTTTTATTAATTCCGAAAAAATTTTCCTTATTAGTTTTTATGAGATTTTTTACAACGGGCGGTAAATAATGTTCCTTTATTATACTAATAGGACTGCCGGTATCTATCACTGTTCCTAAATTAATGCGATATAAGTACCTGTCATTTTTTAACATAATTTGGTAATTCCTTACACATTCCTCTTCTTCATTTTCTGCCTGATGGATGGTCCTCGGCTTCTCCGTCTTCCTGTCTGGGTACACGGCTGCATGGTGTCCTTGTTTTCCGCATACATGACAGGCGCCCATCTCTCTTTTGTATCCCATCGTATTACAATTGTAGCATCTAACTCTCCTTTGTGCTACTTCTCCTTCTCTCCTTTGCGGTTGTCCTGATGTACTCTGCGAGTTTAGTGTCATTTTCTGCTCGATCCGTTGCAGCTGCCACCGGTTGGTATAGCAAGTAGTGAATACCTGCAATCGAAGGTTCTCGTCCGTGATGCCTTCGATGATGTAATCGACCAATTCGTCCTCTTCGAGATCAAGTCTATGGGTGAGTGTTACCTTGTGGTTGAAGTAGTCGGTGAAACTCTCCTCTTTGTTCCACTTTTGAGCGTCCAATCGTCTTCTCAGTGTCAATTTGTCCTCTCGTTGGCCGTATTATTCCATCATTTGCTGCGTCAATTCGTCGATACTCTCGGTTTAGTATATAACCATTGTTGAACTCGTCCTGTTGCTTTTAACACCATCAGTGTCCTTAATGCGGTTATAGCGTTTGAAATAGTGAAGAAGATCGTGTGATTCGAACTGACGCTATGACAGTTTGAATCACGAAAAATATTGAACCTAAGCGTTACCCATCAGGCTACTGACCGTGTTTTGAATTTGATTTTAAAACTCGACTATACTCCACTGATGTGAATTATTTTTGTTATCGCTAGGTATACGGTTCTGATTTTCTTTTTTCGATTTTTCGTTCGGTGTCCTTCACTATTTTTGCTTGTGAATTGTGTGTATCTGTTAGAGATGCCACATGGTGTCATCGAGATCGTATACTCTCCCCAAGTTTGAGAATTGTTGCAACCAGGTGCCCAACATCGGTCCGCCGTCGTATTCTGGTAACAAGTCCTTGATGGTGTTTAACGGTACTTGAGAGGCATTTCGGGCTTCCACTTCCATTGTTATCTTCTTCTTTTTTCTCTCGTTCTGGAGGTCCTTTTCCTTTGTTTGTTGCAATGATTTGTTCTCTCGTTCATTCATTTCTTTTTCTTTCTTTAAGATTTCTCTCTCTCGTTCGATTTGCTCCTTTTCTTTCTTTAGGATTTCCCTCTCTCGTTTTATGAGTTCTCTTCCCCAAGACAATTCTGTTGACGTCTCCTTTTTATTGGCCTCTTCTCTTTCGGCCACTGCTTCTGCAGTGATGCTATCATTTTTTGCACCGCTGTCGCTGTTGCTATTGCAGTCATCATTACTGTCGCCACTCTCGTTTGCACCGTCATCGTTGTCGATTTTTTTATTATGTTTTTCCCCGAAGGGAAACTGCCACGCTGGTCTTCTGGAATATTCATAAGTCTTAATAATAGCTCTCTTTTGTTACCTGTCGTTCTCTGCTTCAGGCTTTGTAGCCAGTATTTTAACTGTACTGCCGACAATTCTCCACGAGGGGAGTCCACTAATCCCACTTCTGATGTTGTAAGATCAAAGGAATAAATGCATTAAACTGAATAAAACACACTTTTTAGACACTATTGAATTTTGTTTTTTTTTTATTAGACTTCTCTCGGGAGAGGCGAACCTATAGCGCCGAGTGGGCGCCCCGAGATGCCATCAAGTAACTGTTGCAGTTCTTTTTGAACAGTTGCAGGTTGTAACGCTCCGGGAACACTCGCGTGGGAAGGCAGTTATTATTATCGAATAAAACACTCGTTATACACTTATCGCACCAACGTACGCATTTTTCTTCTCCGCCCCTTGTCATTGACTGACTTTTCTTCTTTTTCTACTACCTAACCGGCACTCTCTCCTCATTCAGCTCGTCTGCCGGTAAGGTTGTTAACATCTGATTTCTTTTAGGAAGTGTTGCCACACATTTATGTTTAACATTTATATTTTATTAGGTGTACAAATAAATTATGTAGAAATTGTCAGAGGTCAAACGTAATATTGAGAGTTTGAACACGCGATAACAACATAACCTCAAAGTATCAGTTGACTTTGTATCAGTTTTGCATACATTTTTTCGTGCAAAAATGTCTAGTTTTGTGCCAAATAAGCGTCGTTTGTGGGAACTTTTGATTTACTTTTTTAATTTGTAGAAATCTGCCGCAGAGGCGCACCGATTGCTTGTAAGAGCATATGGTGAGGCTGCTTTGAGTGACAGAAGTTGTCGTGAGTAGTTTCAAAAGTATAAAAACGGTGAGCTTGACGTGGAAGACAAAGGACGAAGTCGAAGGCCGAAAGTGTACGAAGACAAAGAATTAGAAGCAATATTGGAGGAAGATCCATCCCAAATGCAAAAAGAACTTGCACGTACCTTTGATGTAACTCAACAAGCAATTTGTCATCGTTTAAAATCGTTAGAGATCATTCAAAAATAAGGAAATTGAGTCCCATACGAACTGAAGCCGAGAGACGTTGAGCGCCGACTTTGCATAAGTGAAATGCTGCTTGCCAGGCAAAAAAAAAGTCTTTTTCATCGTATAGTCACTGGGGATGAAAAATGGATCCACTACGATAATCCAAAGACGATAAAATCATTGGAACCACTTGGCCATGCTTCAACATCGACAGCAAACCCGAATATTCATAGGGAAAACTCATGCTGTGTATTTGGTGGAATCAGATTTGTGTCGTGTATTATGAATTGCTGAAACCGAGTGAAACCATCACTGGAGTTTTTACCGAACACAATTAATGAAATTGAGCCGACCACACAAGAAAAAACGCACCCATTCCTACTCCAGACATGACAAAATTAACCTTGTCCAGGATAATGCTCGTCCGCATGTTGCGGTGCCGGTGAAAAACTATTTGGAAACACTTCATTGGGAAATCCTACCCCACCCGCCGTATTCACCAGCAGACCTTGCGCCTTCTGATTATCACTTATTTTGATCCATGTCACATGGTCTGTCCGAGCAGCATTTTACAACATATGAAGATCCCAAGAAAATTCATCGATTCGTAGATATCCTCAAAAGGTGAAGAGTGTTTCCGATGTGGTATCCGGATGCTGCCAGAAAGTTGGGAAATAGTAGTGTCTAGTAATGGACAATACTTTGAGTAAAACTTAATGTACCGTTCTTTCACAATAAATTCCTAATTTTTATAGAAGCTTATTTGTACAAATATATGTATGTTTTCTCGGTGGGATAAAGGTGGTGGGATCACGAAGATGTGTGTCATTCTTGGAACGAGAATGACACGCCCAAGATAAAACCAGTGGGATCGCACCGATCGCTGCAAACGTCTATGAGTGAACTTGTTATTGTTGTTGCTGCTATTAGCGGTGGGCTGCTTGTAAATGTAAAAAAAAGAAATAAAAAAAAATAAAAATTGAAAAAAACAAAGGATAGACTACCGCCATTTAGTTGACCACCTTGCGTACGGCCTGTCCATCATAGGGCTTAAGACGGGTATTGAATTATTGGGTTGTACCACATGAAATGTCCGGCTTTCACTTAGTCGGAAATAAGAAGTTCTCGACTGAACATCTGTGCCAGAACGTTAAATTTTTTGATACAGGCTTTGATATATATATAAGAAACAAAAAAAAAGATGTACGCCGAAAGGCATATATAAAAATCAAGTTGTAATGTGTAATTTAGAGAGCTCGCATAGAGGCAGTAAGTTAATTTAAGGACTGTGATTGTAGAAAAGGGTTTAACATTTACCTCTAATATTATACATGTAAAAAGAATTAGGAAAATAAATGTGGTTTAAAAACTAAAAAAAAAAAAACCGTTAAATTTTTTTTTTATAAAGTAAAGTGGTACATGTGCTTGACGTGTGACCATTTTAGGGTTCGTTACAAGTACAGTTTTTCTAGGAATTGTTTACCATGCTGTCGGCAGTTCAAACCCTCTTCCTTTATGAAATTAAAATGGGACATCATGCGTCAGTGGAAATGAAAAAAATTAACGACGCATTTGAAGATATAAAGGTAAACGAACGTACTATACGACGTTGGTTTGGAAGGACGATGTTTCAAGAGCAATGGTGGATGCGGACCCAACGAAATCGGCGCGGGAGACTGCACAAATCATGGAAGTACCCTCAATGAAAATAAGTCGACACCTTTCACTCATAGGAAACGGAAAGAAACTCGATAAGTGGGTACCCCATAAACTGAACGAGTCCCAAAAACGACGGTGCCTGGAAATCTGCGCATCGGTTAGATTAAGAAACCAAACGGAGCCATTTTTGGACCGGATAGTCAGCTGTGACGAAAATTGGATTCTGTATGATAACTGTAAAAGACCTGGGCAATGGTTGGATGCAGGTGACAAACCAAAACACACCCCTAAGCCCAATCTCCCCCCAAAAATGGGTTTGCTGATGGACATCGAAAGGACCAATACTCTCTTCATTTCTTCAATCAGGAGAAACAATAAACGCTATCAAATATTGTGAGGAAATCGACATATTGCATGCCAAATTGGCAACCTGCGCTGGTCAATAGACACGCCCGGTCCTTTTGCATGACAATGCTAGACCCCACACCTCACAAGTAACGGTGCAAAAACGGTTGCAGTTGGGATTTGAAATTTTTCCGCATCCACCATACTCTCCTGACATTTCCCCAACGAATTACTATATTTTCCGCAATCTGGACTCATTTTGTCGGCAGAAGGTCTTTGGGAACCGAGCAGAGGTCTGTTGTACGTCCGAAACGCCGTGCTTCCTCGTTAGAGGGAAGAGCGTGGACCTTTTAATTTTATTCAACTAAAACGCTTGATTTAATTTAATTTCTTTCTTTATTTTCTTCTTTTATATTAGCTTGGAATGCTTATTCCGCCTCTCTACTTCTTGAATTGAATGCTCCTCAGTCTTCTAAGTTTAACTATCTGCCTGTACCTCTCAATCTCGTCTCTCTTCGTTGAAAGTCTCTCTAATCTCGTCTCTATCTCGACTGTATCTCTATTTCTTCTCGACTGACTCTCTAATCTCAACTGACTTTACAATGAAATTTTCCCTCTTCTTATATAACTTTGTGTTCTAATCTACTGTAAATTATTACTTGAACAAAATCAATTTTATCAAATTATTATTTAATCTATTGTGACTTTTATTTTTGAACAAACTTTGTACGAAAATCAAAGAGCCATGTTTCAAATGAAAAAAAGAGGCATGTTATGAAAAAAGGGACATGTATGAAGTGTACTGAAACTGATTTGATATAGAATATAGTGGATGTTTATTTAGGATATATATTAAATGAGAATGATAGATATGTTAAGAGAATGTTTTAAGGATGTGTTAGATAATTAATGAGATTAAGTGTTAAACTTAATAATTATAAGGACAGTAGTATTCTGGAATACTACATCCCACCCTTCTTCGAGAAAGAAAATTATCCTTGAAGAGAATAATTTTCTTTGTAACTATAGTTTAATTAAGGACTTGGGTTTTCGTTCAATTACAATTGGTTTTCAAAATTAACTTTCCATCAAAGGTTTATACATTGTTACAATAATTAAATTTCAAAAAGTTTTTAACACTAGAAAAATTGTATATTTCCATTATATATATATTATTATTATTATTATTTATTGGCCTGTAGGAACCCGGAAGTTCATGACCTCACCGACTCGGCTTCGCCATCCTTCCCTGTCCTGGGCACTCTCCTTCCACGCTTCACCATTCGATCCGATCTCCTCAAGGTCAAACCTAACATTGTCCTCCCATCTCCGTCGCGGCCGTCCTACCGGTCTCTTTCCCGTTGGTCTACCGTCAAGAATTCTATGCACGGTCCTACCGTTCCCCATTCGCGCCATCTTAATCTTCGCGACTTGATTACTCTCACTATTGTAGGTTTGCGATATAGTTCTTCTAATTCGTGGTTATGGAGTCTCCTCCATTGTCCTGCCTCCTCGTCATGTTTACCTCCAAAGATGCCTCTCAAAACTTTATTCTCGAATAGACGGAATTTGTTTTCTTCCCGTTTTGTGAGAGCCCATGTTTCGCATCCATATAGAACAATTGGCATGATTATGGTTCTATAGACACGGAGCTTTATGTTACGTGATAGCAGTCTGGATTTCAGCAGCTTACTGACTGCGTGCCAACTCGCGTTGCCGGAATGCAGTCTCTTGTTAATTTCCTTCGACATTTCGTTACTGGCCGTCAGTATCGTTCCCAGATATTTAAATTCTTTAACTTTTTCAAAGATCTTACCTCTGACGTTTATATGTGTTCTCTGAGACCCACCTGCTCTCGCCGTAATCATGTATTTTGTTTTGTCTTCATTTATTTCTAGGCCCACCTCTTCTGCCGCTTGCATGATGATTTCACAGTTTTTACTAACATTTTCTAGATTATCGCCCAGAACGGCGATGTCATCCGCATATGCGAGCACTTGTGTGACCCCGTTCAGGGATGATCCGGTCGTGTTGTCGTCTTGTACCTTTCTGATGACATACTCGAGCACAAGGTTAAAGAGACACGGTGATAGACCATCTCCCTGCTTTAGTCCGTCCCGGATTTCAAATGGTTCTGAGAGGTGGTTTTCTATTCTAACTCGCCCTTTGTTTTCGTTCATGCAAATTTGAATGAGCGCGGCATATTTTTTTGGGACTCCCAGCTCAACTAGAATATGGCAGAGTCTCTGCCTTGCGACTGAGTCGTAGGCTTTTTTGAAGTCAACGAACAGTTGGTGAACCGTCTCTCCGTATTCCCACTTCTTTTCCAGCAGTTGTCTTATTGTGAACATTTGGTCGCTTGTTGACCGGTTCCTACGGAATCCACATTGGTAGTCTCCCAGTATCTCTTCTGCGTAAGGTGTGATTCTCGCCAGAATGACATTTGTTAATATTTTGTATGCGGTTGGGAGCAATGATATTCCTCTGTAGTTTTCACAGTCAGATCTGTCGCCTTTTTTGAAAATGGGGATGACTATTGAGGTTTTCCATTCTTCCGGAGTGACTTCCTTATCCCATATTGTTTGGATGAGCTGGTGGATCTTTCAAGCTATATATATTAACTAAAATTAAATATTTCTCCTTGGAACCTTTTCTTTTCTCATCCAAAAAATTTTAATATTTCAAAAAGTTATGTTTCAAAATAAAATATATATATCTCTGTTAAAAATTCCAAACTTTCCAATATATATATTAACTCTAAAGATTTTCTTTCTTTCTTCCCCCTCATTAACTTTTTTTTTTTTTTTGCTTCTTTTTTTATTTCCTACAATTGTTTGATTTTTCCATATATATTGAATAACAAACAAAGGCCACTTGTTAGGTGTGTACCTTTTCTTTAAATTTATGGAAAATTTTCCAAAACCGTTTTGGGCCTATTACGAGTACGATGCTGGGGCTGCAAATTCCACCAGGCGACTTTCGCCCCGTAAAGTCTGCCCTTACAAGTTTCCCGAGCTATTGACCTCAGGTTGGTCCGTTGATAGTCTCGTCTTATGATTAGCGCATGAACAACAATTCTCACTTGATGTTTCATTCGTTCGTCGACGTTTCCTACAGTCAACAGAGATGTGGCCGACTTCGCCGCATGTCCAACACTTCATGTCAGTTCTCGGGGTTCTCCGTTGTACATGCCCGATTCTTTGGCAGGAACATTCTTGGACGGACATTTCTCGAACTCTATATGTACTCCTGGTAGCCAGTTTAGCAGATTCATATGCCAATGCGAAAGCCAGTATTTCATTAGTCGTCTTCTTTCCTGCCAAACGAACGGCCTGTTGCAAGTGCTGATCTTGGAGTGCGTTTATAAATGCATCCATTGCTACCTCGTTCAGAAATTCTTTAGTCATATTTGTATAAGCCAAGTTTGCCAATCGCTCAATGTCTTCCTGCAACTGTTGAAGATTTTCTCCCGGTTTCTGCGTTCTGCTCCGCAGTTGCATGCGGTAGACCTGCTGCATGTGGTTGTCGCCATACCTAGCTACAAGGCCGTCTCTTATCGCTTGGAAATCTATTTGCTTCTCTGTTGGTATGGTTTGTAGCAATTCTGCAGCCGCCCCGCGGAGTGACAAGATTAGTGATGTTGACTTTTGCTCATCCGACCACTTATTATAATTGGCCGCGGCGTCAAACTGACGTATAAATACGGAGAAGGGTCCCGTTCCATCGAAGGTTGCATCCTTGTATCTTTGTAGTCATGTTGATTGCTAGGCGATGTCTTATTTCTCTCAACACACTCAAGTCTCTTTTCGATTCGTGTTATTTCATCGGTGACTTTCTTGAATTCAGCTTCGTTTTTTAGATCTAGATTCTTTACTTCGTTTCGAATTTCGTCCTTAAAGTGTTGAAAATTACATTTCATCCATTGTGTTTGGGCATCCAACTTTGCATTGACATCTGTAGCTTGCGCGTCGAATTTTGTATTAACATCTGTAGCTTGTGCGTCCCATTTTATCATCATCATCCTGAACATCTCCGAAATGTCCAACTGTGGCGTACTCTTCTCCGTTACATTGGCACCATTTTGACTCGCTGTTTCTTCTCCATCCGGGCAGTCTGGCACAATCGCAAAAACATATGTGTCGACATCAATACCCTCTTCCTCCATTGCTGCTTGCAGACGCTGTCGAAGAATTTGCTTCTGTCCTCTTGTTGAAAATGCAACATGAGAATCAAATAACACACAACACAGGCAACGACATAACCCTA
Organism: Microdon myrmicae; assembly: GCA_963931805.1. Taxonomy (NCBI): domain Eukaryota; kingdom Metazoa; phylum Arthropoda; class Insecta; order Diptera; family Syrphidae; genus Microdon; species Microdon myrmicae. The sequence continues at coordinate 66,339,485 of OZ007502.1, forward strand.
GTATAATCGATAACATTGTCAACGACAGAATTTAAATAGATCAGTTGACGGCGCAAGTGATATCTCGCGCTTAAGGGTATGCAACGGAAAGCTTGCTCTGATAAAGTTGCGATTCGAGCTGAGCTTCTCACATCAGTTATCTGCTCTGAGACTCAAGAACAATCTCAGGCAACGGGGAACACAGCAAGAAGAGGCGAAGAGGGACCGTTGCCAACTGGTAGTCTGAGTTTTCAAGTAAAAGCACGGTTGTGACGGGAAGTTGCCGCAAAAAAGGAACGGAAAACATTCAACTGAAAACCGGAGGTTAAAGAATTTTAACGTATAAAAGAACTGCTTGAATTTTATTAAGGTCGTTATTGTTAAAATCACAATCAACTCAGGTGAGATAGTCATCCACCATAATAAACTCACAATTTTATAACGTTTTATTAATCGTGTCTTTTTTTGCTGGATCGGAACGATCATAAATTTGGTCCTTCGAGTCGGATTCTCTTTTTGAAAGCCGCACGGAGTCGGCGATAGATACATACCCCTGGGTTACGATCAACAGAGGCTGTTCCTGGATTACCATCAACAAAAGAAGTGCCTTATTACAAGTGCTTTGGCGACATAAAAGTACATCTAAACATTAAACTGTTCCTGGAAGTGAACCAATTCTGTGGCATCATGCAAATTGCAAGTCAATTACTAAGCCGTTTCCGACCTATGACGGAACAACTCTCGAATCAAGGGTGAGTGATATGATAATTTCTCTTAAATAAACGATCCTAGTGATCTTAATTGGAAAAATATCTGTGGTTGTGTGTGCCAGTCGGCAATTTTATTTTATCGGAAGCTCAGGAAGAGTATCTGTGGTTGTGTGTGCCAGGCAGCAATTTTATTTTTATCGGAAGCTCAGGAAGAGTATCTGTGGTTGTGTATGCCAGGCGGCAATTTTATTTTCATCGGAAGCTCAGGAAGAGCATCTGTGGTTGCGTGTGGCCAGTCAGCAATTTGGACGATAGAGTACATTACGTCGGAATTTCAAGGGAATATCCGTGGTGGTGTGCGCGACAAGGTGGCCGATCGGAGATTATACGATAGAGTTTATTTAATTGGAATTTCTAGAGGAATCTTGTGGTGTGTCAATCATCGTCGCAGTTCTAGAAGGATTTAGTGTTTGTTCGGTCGTGATTACGGAACAGTTTCCTATTCGTGCTCGATTCCGATTATTGGTTGTGTGTTCTCGGTCGAGGGGGTCGCAACGTTGGACTGTCTTTTTTCCTCTTTTCTTGAGTTTTGTTCACTTGGGTTGATCAACGGGGCTGCGTGTACCTTCAACTAAACAGCAAGGGATTTACGAAAACCACCCGATTTGCTCGGTTAACGGTCAAGCTTTGAAGACGACATTTTTGGGGAAATCAATTCATCCGTTTAGTTTCGGCGGTCACCACGTCGGTCTTCGGGATCTTGAAGGGTGAGCTGACGAGTGCGACTGAGTGAGTAGCGATAAGAGAAAAGAGGAACAGGTTAATAAGGGTGGAGAAATGAGCAAGGCACGATTGGCCAACTGGATCGACTCCATAACAGCCATCGCCACAGAATTAACCGCTGATCACAAGGCATATCTGGCCTTGGATCAATTAGCTAAAACTATTCATATGAATGAAGCGCGGTTAAAGAATTTAGAACACTCCTTTGAAGAAGCAAGGGAGTTGCATCAGAAAATAATTGCGGCACCGAACGACGACGCGAAATCGAAATATATGGAAGAGCTAACATTCCATAAGTTGAAGGAGCTATATTACAGCTATTCGTCGGAATTAAAGGCACAAATGCCGAACACGGGAGGTCAACCACAGTTGCACTGCTCGTTCAATAGTTCAGTTGGAGGAAGCAAGGATCCAACTACTGAGATGAGGCTCCCGCCAATCAAGATTCCGTCTTTCTCTGGCTCCTTTAAGACATGGCCAGAATTCAAGAGCCTTTTCGAGAGTCTCATCATTGGGAACTCAACTTTGTCCGATGTGCAAAGGCTTCACTATCTGAAGGCCAACTTAAACGGAGAGGCTGAACGTTTGCTGAGGAACACCGCAATCGTCGACGGGAATTTTGGGTCGGCATGGGCAACCTTAGTGAAGTGTTACCAGAACGTCAGGTTGCTAAAGGATAACCAGTTCGGATTGCTGTTTGACCAACCATCATTAGGTCATGAATCGGCCGATGGCGTTAGGTCTCTGGTAGATACCACGAACGAGGCAAGGCGATCATTACAGAACTTCGGTGTTCCAGTCGCTTCATGGGAAGATGTCTTGAAGTATCAGACAATCCAAAAACTCCCCCTTAAAACACGAGGTTTGTGGGAATCCCACATCTCATCATACGTGGATTATCCGAACTACGGCATACTAGAGGAGTTCCTGCTTACAAGAATCAGAACTTTGGAAGTCATAGGGCAAACATCGTCAGCCATTTTTCACGGAGTCTCCCGAAGTAAACGATCTGAGGTTCGCGTCCACAATTCAGCAATTCCCGATTGTTCAATGTGTTCGGGATCGCATTTAACTCACAACTGCTTTAAGTTCAAGGCACTCAGTCCTCGCAAGAAATGGGACATTGTGAATAAGCACCAATTGTGCATCAATTGCCTTTCAAGGGCTCATAAACGTCAGGAGTGCATAAGCAAATTTACGTGCAAGCACTGTAAACGGAAACACCATTCGTTGCTACATTTGAACGAAGAAAAAGGTGTATCCCAAGGGAAGGGGATCGCTTCTACAACGGGCACCCCGATTACTCCATCATCGGACTCTGCAGACTCGCAACAATTAGCCACAGGATGTAAAACCAATCGCACTGCAACGCAAGCTTGCAACACTTACATGGCCGAAACTAACCGCGCAAGGACTGCTCTGTTGGCCACAGCACTAATTAAGATATTCACGGCGGGGGGACAGCCGGTAGTGCTTCGAGCTCTGTTGGGTCCTGGGTCGGAAGCTTCTTTTACCTCTGAAGCTATAGCACAACGATTGGGCCTCAGAAGAGAACGGAGTCACGTGAACGGCTTCGGCATTGGAGCGGCTAAGGCCAGCATTGCTAAACACAAGGTGTCTCTCACGGTTCATTCGTTGACAAATGAGAACTTCAAATTGGAGTTGACGGCATTGGTATTACCCAAGTTAACAATGAATCTTCCAACACACCAACTTTCTTGTACTGATTGGCCGCACTTCAAACATTTACAGCTAGCTGATCCGTCATACTACAAACCAAGTAAAATCGACATTTTGCTTGGCAGTGATGTTTATCCATCAATCTTACTGGCGGGCTTGGTCAAGGGTGGCTCAGGTACCCCTATGGCACAACAAACGGAGTTTGGATGGGTATTATCTGGCCACATAATTACTAATGAGCAGTCTATCAGGGTTCATCACACGTTCACCAGGGATTGAACGAAATTATGCAGAGGTTCTGGGAACTGGAAGAGGTTTCAGGAAGAAAACCGCTGTCACCACAAGAAGAACAGTGTGAAACCCACTACAGCCGAACTCACCAGCGCCATTTGGACGGAAAATACATCGTTCGATTACCCTTTAAGGAAGGAATGTGCCCGGTGTTGGGGTTGTCACATCGATCAGCGCTTGTGAGGTTCCTACAACTGGAAAAAAGGTTCCAAGCCAACACCTTGTTCTACGAAGAGTACAAAAGGGTATTTCAAGAGTACAAGGACCTGGGGCACATGAATGAGATAGACTCCGCCTTACCTAACAGACACCACTATTTCATGCCGCACCACGCGGTGATTAAGGAAACGCCTCTTGTAGAACTTCGGATGGGACGTCGCTTAAAGACCACTTGTTAAACGGACCACGACTCCAGGATGACATTTTCGACCACGGAGCAGACTCAAAAGACGAGGCCATGATAATGCGAGACCAACTCGTGGCATTGTTGCGACGTGGGGGATTCCCACTTAGAAAATGGGCCAGCAATAGTGAACGATTAATGCTCACTATTCCTGAGGAAGATAGAGAGGTCCAGGTGCCACTCTCGATTGACAAGGGAAAAACAATAAAAACTCTGGGAATCCAATGGCACCCTGGGAGGGACACCTTTTCATTCAGAGTAGGTCTGCAGGAATCAAAAAATCCAACGAAGAGATCGATTTTGTCAGACATTGCTCGCTTATACGACCCGATGGGTTGGATATCACCCTGCATCGTCATTGGCAAAATAATTATGCAAGACATTTGGAAGCAAGACCAAGGTTGGGACAGCCAACTTCCACCAACAATTGTTGCGGCATGGTCCAAGTTGAAAACCGAACTGAATGCTCTCAACAGCATAGAGATTCCTAGATGGGTCAACATCACCGCGCGAGCAACTCTTGAGATCCATGGCTTCTGCGACGCCTCGGAAAGAGCATATGCCGCGGTAGTGTACCTTCGGTCAATGCTTGTTTCAAAGACGAGGGTGGCATCACCCAAAAGCAAGTCACTAGCACGATTGGAGTTGTGCAGAGCTCATCTTTTGACACACCTGATCACGCACACGATAAAGAAGATGGATCTTCAATCGGCGAAGGTATTTGCTTGGTCGGACTCGCAAATCACGCTTGCATGGATTCAGGGTCCACCACACATACGAACTACCTTCGTGGCTAACAGAGTAGCAGAGATTCAGGAAATGATAGACCCTAGCTGCTGGAGATATGTACCATCGAAGGAGAATCCGGCGGACATGGCGTCCAGAGGACTCTCTCCAACGGAGATTCTCGGCAAGCGGCAATGGTGGCATGGGCCCAATTTTCTGCGGACATTTGACGGCCATCATGCACACACACAGGAGATACAGTCCACGAAACTTGAATTAAGGGCTAGGGAGCCATAGAAGAAGAAAAATGAATTTATCGCAACTGGATACCCCATCAGAAATATGTTTCAGCTTTGCTTACATTTCACCGCTCTCGAAGACAACGCATTGTTCAACCGATTTTCGTCGCTACCGCGTTTACTTCGATCTACAGCATACTGGCTTCGATTCATTGCAAACCTACGGTTGAAGGCCACTAAGAGGCCGAGTGGTGCCACTGGACCGCTCACGGTGGAAGAGATTTCGTCAGCGCAAGCACGATTAGTCAAGATCGTGCAACAGGAATTTTTTGACGACGAGATTAAGAGAATCACAAAAGGGGAAACATTAATAAAGTGAAGCAAGATAGCACGACTCTCCCCTATATTGGATGAGAAGGGAGTTCTGCGAGTCGGGAGGCAATTGGAAAATGCAGATCTACCTTATTCACAGCGCCACCCGATCATACTGCCTTCCAACACGTTCTTAACGTCCCTGATCATCCACAATGCGCACTTGAAAACGCTGCACGGGGGACAACAATTGATGATGGCAACGCTTCGAACTGAATACTGGATAGTACATCTCAAGTCCAGCGTCAAAGCTTGCATTCATAAATGTTTGAAGTGCTACCGACACAAGTCAAAACAAATGCAACAAAAGATGGGTGATCTACCCCCACCTCGTGTCAACCAATCACGCCCCTTTCAGACTTCAGGAGTGGACTATGCCGGCCCAGTACAGCTTAAGGCATGGAAGGGAAGGTGTCACAAAATCACCAAAGCGTACATAGCTATTTTTGTATGCTTCTGCACGAAGGCAGTGCACCTCGAACTTGTCAGCGATTATAGTACAGCCGCCTTTCTGGCGGCTTTCAAACGCTTCACGGCGCGCCGTGGGATCTGTGCGCACATCTACAGCGACTGTGGAACCAACTTCCAAGGAGCTGCGAAAGTGATAAAGAGGGAACAGGCACACCCCTCAAAACAATGGACCGATGACATCGTTAGGCAGATTCAAAACAATGGCACATCATGGCACTTCAATCCTCCGGCAGCCCCTCATTTTGGCGGACTATGGGAAGCCGGGGTTAAATCCATGAAACATCATCTCAAACGAGTGATAGGACACCACATTCTAAAATATGAGGAATATCTAATCGTACTGGCTCAAGTTGAGGCCTGTCTAAATTCACGTCCACTCTGCCCAATTTCTGAAGATCCAGAAGATTTATCCATTTTAACACCAGGACATTTCCTAATTGGTACTGCACTCAATACCACACCGGAAGGATATTTGACCCAGACTGCGCCCAACCACTTGAACAGATGGCAATTGATGCAGAAAATACAGCAGGATTTCTGGAAAAAAATGGAAGGCTGAATACCTCACTAGGGCTTCAGCAACGTCCAAAATGGCTTGCACCAAATCCAGAACTGAAAATAGGTAGCTTGGTGCTCTTACCTGATGAGCAATCACCACCTACTCTGTGGCGACTAGGTAGAATCGTAGCCACGTATCCACGAGCCGATGCAAGAATTCGTGTTGTCACGGTGAAAACTGCTACTACAACTTTGAAGCGCCCAATAACAAAACTCTGTCTCTTGCCCATATACAATTAGACACACACACACACACACACACACACACACACACACACACACACACACACACACACACACACACACACACAATATGAAATGCCACTGCACCTCAACCAAATAACGAATGAACAAATAATTCAAGAATCATCACCAACTCACCACCCTCCCTCACCTGTTCACATCACTTCCCGTTCAGGAGCGAAACAAACAACGAACTTAATTCGTCTCCAATCATGAGAATCATTTCACCAATCGCGGATAAGACACCGCTGGGTTGATACATCATCGCTGTCCCGGCAGGATGTTGCAATTGCAACATGAGAATCAAATAACACACAACACAGGCAACGACATAACCCTAGTATAATCGATAACATTGTCAACGACAGAATTTAAATAGATCAGTTGACGGCGCAAGTGTTATCTCGCGCTTAAGGGTATGCAACGGAAAGCTTGCTCTGATAAAGTTGCGATTCGAGCTGAGCTTTTCACATCAGTTATCTGCTCTGATACTCAAGAACAATCTCAGGCAACGGGGAACACAGCAAGAAGAGGCGAAGAGGGACCGTTGCCAACTGGTAGTCTGAGTTTTCAAGTAAAAGCACGGTTGTGACGGGAAGTTGCCGCAAAAAAGGAACGGAAAACATTCAACTGAAAACCGGAGGTTAAAGAATTTTAACGTATAAGAGAACTACTTGAATTGTATTAAGGTCGTTATTATTAAAATCACAATCAACTCAGGTGAGATAGTCATCCACCATAATAAACTCACAATTTTGTAACGTTTTATTAATCGTGTCTTTTTTTTCTGGATCGGAACGATCATAAAGTCGGTCCTTCGGGCCGGATTCTCTTTTTGAAAGCCACACGGAGTCGGCGATAGATACATACCCCTGGGTTACGATCAACAGAGGCTGTTCCTGGATTACAACCAACAGAGGCTGTTCCTGGATTACAATCAACGGAGGCTGTTCCTGGATTACAATCAACGGAAGCTGTTCCTGGATTACGATCAACAGAGGGTGTTCCTGGATTACCATCAACAAAAGAAGTGCCTTATTACAAGTGCTTTGGCGACATAAAAGTACATCAACTCAGGTGAGATAGTCATCCACCATAATAAACTCACAATTTTATAACGTTTTATTAATCGTGTCTTTTTTTGCTGGATCGGAACGATCACCTCTGCTATCTAGATTCCGGTCCTCAAGTTCCTTCTTCAACTCAGGAACGCGAAGATCCTCCAAATGTCGATCTGACATCGTTACAACTCACTTTCACACACTTATTCACTTAAAAAATAATTAATCCCACTTCTGACACCAATTGTAGCGAGCTTAGGGTTCGCTGGATTAATTATTTTTAAATAAATAAGAGCCGTTAAATCGATTCTGAATTAATGCGACATTTTATTAGTCCGTAATAAAAATCGTTACTTATACCGTACACAACGATTTCTTTACTTATCGCTTCTGTACTTATCGCGTCTTTTACTGCTTACTTCTCACTCGAGACTTTCGCTTGCTTCACTGTCTTACTTATCACTCAACTACCGATCCGCATGCGACGTATTTATACCCTTTTTTCTCATTCTGATTTGGTGTATCGTTTCCGTTCATTCCATAGTCTTGAATGTTCTATTCCAGTTTGCCAGTACTTCCTAAAATAATCTAGTACTTTGTTTCGGACTTTCTCGAAAATTCCATTACTGATTGTCATATGCGTCACAATATATATATATATATATATGAATATAAAACTTTAATGCATTCCGCCCACCACAAATTGGTTTTACTATATCACTAACTGCCACGAACAACAGGTTCTCTCAGATTACAAAAACCTCCTTGCCCACCCGTGGCCTTTTTATAGCGATCGCCCGCCCACTAAATGCGAATAAACCCCCGCGAATTCACTCAGCGGTCAATGAACCCAGGAAGAATGGGAAAATTACAAAGGAGAGCAGCTTGTATTAGGGGTGGATGTGGTTTCGATTCCAATGAAAAGCGAAATCAAACGGGTGGCCGCGTGCCCTCGTTTAAAGGCCTGGGTAATTCTCAGAATACATAACTAGGAGTGCTTTCCGAGAAGTGGAAATGGAGAGGGTTGAAAAGTATTCACACATTCTATTCACCGGATAGAAACTATCCCCAAGCGGATTACCTGTACTTTTGAATTCTTAAGGAGTATGTCGGCTTGGGAATTACTTTTGCATTGGAATGTGGAAAAGGAAATTGGTGATGGACTAAACTGTTTCGCTATGTAGAAACAGCGTAGTCAACCCATGTTTTGCTGTTTTTGAACAGCATGCTTTTTTTTCACTAACGCGCGCACAAATAGGGATTTTGAAGTACCCTTAAATGTTAGAGCACAGTGCGAGCGGATGGAGGGGAAGTGGATAAGGAAAGGAGGTGTCGATGTATATTGGTCTTGAATGTCTGGACATCATAACGCCCAGGAAACACATGATCAGGCAGAACATTCCACATTCGTGTGGTTCGGCTAAAGAATTGCTCTCTATGTTTATTTGTGCGCCTGAAGTCCACTTTTAACGTGAACTGATGCGCATTCACAGATTGACAGGTATCGCGGGAAAATATCTGAAGGGGCGGAACGCATTCATCAAGTTCAGTTGAGCAACGACCGTGGTAATACCTATAGAAAAGAGATACGCATGATACATTGCGCCTGTGTTCTAACGACGGAATTGATCGACTTACGGCTGAGTCCCCAATAAGTTTCACTGCTCGTTTTTGCATCCTGTTGAGCACGTGTAGTGCAGTTTTGGATGCGCCTGACCAAGTATGGGAGTTGAACTCCATTTTTGGATGAATATACGCCTTGTAAATAGTGGCCAGGTTGGGTGGAGTGAAGTATCTTTTGCATCTTTTAAGGATTTGGCTGCACCTTTTGCAGCTTCAAATATGTGGTCATTCCAGTTAAGAGTCGAATTAATTCGAGTGGCGAGGATTAATAGTTCCTTGGCTTCGTCGATAGAAGTGTCGTTCATAGACAGTATATTTACTTTGGGGCTCGCCTTTGACGACAAGAGACAGCACTGAGTTTTTTGGGCATTCTACTCGGTTAGATAATCCCCACTGATATATCTTGTTGAGGTCTGAATTCAATATATCAAGCATAAGTTGCTGGTTGGTAGTGACGTTCGAAGAGTTTGGACGGGAGTGTTCGTATGAGTATGAGTATGAGAAACTCAACGTGTTATCATCAGCAAACGAGTGAATTGGGTTGTGAATAATTAACAAGAGATCATTTATAAAGATGAGGAAGAGAGTGGGTGAGAGTACCGAACCCTGGGGAACACCTGCATTAATTTGATAGAAGACAGATTTGACACGGTGAAGAACCACTTGGATTGAACGGCGAGAAAGATTGTCTCTTATCCATTGTATCAGGGAATTGTCCACTCCATATGAATGCAAATTTGACAAAAGGGGTGAATGCCAAACTCTGTCGAAAGCTTTTGAAATATCCAATGCGAAATTGCTTTCACCGAAGTAGTGGATGGAATGGCTCCATTCGGCAAGGTACGCCATCAGATCTCCTGTGGGCCCGTTGCTACGAAAGCCCTTGAAGAGGCCATTTGATTCCAGATATTTCGAAAGTTGACGGTTGATAAGTGATTCCATTACCTTGGAGAGAATAGAAGTAAGTGCTATGGGTCGATAAGAAGAAAGGGATGATTTGTCACCCTTTTTGGGAATTGGCTGAATGTTCGCTGACTTCCATCTATTTGGGAAACGGCCAGTAGAATAAAACAAATGGAAGAGTTTCCGCAGTGGTTTAGCGAGTGAAGAGAAACATCTATTCAAGAGGATTGGGGGAGTGCCATCCAGACCAGCGAATTTGTGTGCGTTTAGCTCTTTGAGTGCGCGGGCAACAGTACGCGTTCGGAAGCGAATCTGGCTCATGGTGTGCTGCTTATGCTCAAGTTGAGGTGGAACTGATGTGGTATCAGTCAGCGTTGAGATGGCTGCAAAATGTGCAGCAAGTAAACACGCCTTCTCTATTGCAGTGGTGACTGATTTGTCATCGACTATAAGCGATGGAATGGACGAAGAGACTGGGTTTTGAATGTTTTTTTACGAATGCCTAGAAGTTTCTACTACCTGTGGGAAAGTGTAGTTTTTTTTGTCTCACTCCCTGGTCATGCAAGAACTTTGCGTGTTGTATATACGCATTGCAGTCATTCCTAGCTCTCTTAAATCTTTTCCGGTTTTCCTCAGTATTCTTTGATTTATACAACCGAAAGCTCAACTCTTCTCTTGGGTTTGATACTCTTTACCCTGTGTGGAATAAAGGTCAAGTACAATCGTGTCTGTCAATGTATCCGCCATAAATTCAACATCGTTATTGAGGAAAAACAACGTCCAATTTAACTTCCCAAAAAAGTCGTTCAGACCTTCCCAGTTGGCTTTTTCGTAGACCTATAGCGTTTGCGATGATAGTGAGGAACGTGTGATTATAACTGACGCTATGGCAGTTAGACTTACCAAAAATGGAACCAATGCTTAACACATCAGGCTACTGGCCGCGTGTACGAATTCGATTTCTAAACTCAAGTACACTCAACTGATGTGATTTGTTATGTTATCGCTTTGGTATACGGCTCTGATGCATTTTCTTATTCGATTTTCGTTCCGTGTTCTTCACTATTTGATTGTGTATTGTGTGGGTATCTGTTAGGAACACCACCCTACTCCCTCCTCAGTAACTTTGTTACGATCAGCTTCGTGTGCGAACGACGGAGCGAGGAACGAGCGAGCGAGAGGACGTGGGAGCAGGCGAGTGTGCCGGTGCTCTATGTGGAAGTGATCGTGATCGTAGTGGTAAAGTTCTGTTTACCTATGGGAAAGTGTGTGCTGTGTGTGTACACATCACATCGGGGTCACCTATTATAGCGTTAAGCAAGGATAGAGAAGACGGCGATTTGAACATACGATGAAACGGGTGAAAAGCGAAACATTGACTACTGGGCGCGTGTACGAATTCGATTTCTAAACTCAAGTACATTCAACTGATGTGGAATTGCTACGTTATTACTTCGTATACGGCTGATGGGTGTTCTTATTCGATTTTCGTTTGGTGTTCTTGCTTGTGTATTGTGTGTGCATCTGTTAGAAACGCCACACTACACCCTCCTCAGTAACTTTGGACGACGGAGCGAGGAACGAGCGAGCGAGAGGACGTCGGAGCAGGCGAGTGTGCCGGTGCCTTACGAGGAAGTCGTGATCGTAATCGTAAGGTTCTGTTTACCTATGGGAAAAGGTGTACTGTGTGTGCCTTCGGGACAACACTCTACCTTGAAGATGGTATTTCAAAACTCTCAGCGTATGTGCACACTTAGTATCTTAAAATGGGATTCCGTGGCACATGTGCACTCTCTAGATGATGAAATTTGACTTATCGATTCAATACACATGCGTCAGATTCAACGGTGGTGGATCACATCGATGTGGGAGGAGCGAACAGGCTCAACTTTGGCGACGGCCAATGGGCGATCGAAAAGGAGTTAAATGGGAGGATTTCCCATATGCCCGTATAGGACAAGTACGATCCCCCTTAACCTGCAATACCGACAACGATCGGCCCGGCACCTGTTCAAACAAATGGACGATCAAAAAGGGGCTACAGGCATTGTGGTTATGATAATGCCGTTGTAGGCGATACACTCTTTGGTGACGGTAGATCAACCGAAGATTTGGGGTTTGTTCGATTTAGCCGTATAGGTCTGGTGCACTAGAAAGGAAGATATTTTGTCGACATTACGTCAGCAGAAATCTTGCCGACGGTGGCAAAGGGTCAGGCTGGATGGTTAACTATTTGGATTAATATGCTGGTACATGGATATGGTGGTGAGGAATTTGCCACCCGGGGGAACCATGGATCAGCGTTGGTAAGCAAAACAAACACGGCGTGGTACTGTGTGTTTACTCTGTTTTTCAGAAAGGTCATCCTAGAGCATGAACGTGGGTATGATTGTCTAAACAACGATCATCTTCATGCCCAAATCCCATGATCGGTTGATAGCCGAATATAGGGAATTGGTTGCAAATGTTGCAAACCTAAGGGTATAGGAGCAATGCATATTTACTCATTGACCACTGCGTACAGCATCACTTAGCTTGTACGCAGCTTGCCAACGTCTCGTCGGTCGATGTGTCGGGTGTGTGTTTGTATTAAAACAACACTTGAAATTCCTGTCGGCGGCCAGCAATGGGCTGCGCTGTAGGTTGTTGTTTGGGCAATCGACCGATGGTTCAGCAGTAGTGAGGATGAACATGTCATGCACATGTATGAGAAAATGCTTTTTAGCATTGCGCATTGACATGCTCATGGATAAATGCTGGTTACCTGCTGATGTAACCAAATTAGGTTTCGGGGACATGATGCGTTGGATGCAAGCCTGCCCCGAGGTGAAAGTTTGATGTCACAGTTGGATGATAGTCTCGCCGTGAACTTATGTTTTCCTATGGGAGGTAATGCCGAGTAGCTTACGCTGCTCATTTGCAGGTAAGTAGCAGACAGGTAATTTACGGAAATGGGTGGTTCTTAGGGAATACTTAAAGAATCCCCACAGGTGGTTTATGGAATCGGTTTTTAGGCAAAACAACGCGAATCAGCTTAATGATTCGGTAGGGACTTTAATTATGTAACGTGGCTAAATGGCTCAGAAAGTTGGCACATCGTGATGACAAAACTAAATCGATGAGACGCAATGGGAACTCTTACCTAAGACCAGATAAAGTAGACTTCAGTGAAGAAAACAGTGTATGTTACATATGACAGTTGTAAACGTGCACCAGTTCTAATCTTTGCTTGGGAGCCACAGAGAAAAGGTGTAGATGTCCATCTACTAGCCGAACTGATAAACCACGAGTTGCTGCAACAGGATTACAACTTAAAAAGGGAAATTTTAGGTTCTCAAGATAATCCAAAAGAACCTTTGAAGACAGCACAGCAGCTAATGGTTTACATTTGGAAAAGATGGGTTAGCAAACATCAAATCGAGCACGTCACTACCACGGCACAATGCGCCTGAAAGAGATTTTCAAAACAGCGCACCTGGGACGTGAAGGTTGGAATAGACGACGTAGCTTCCACAAAAAGAAGTACTTCGCTCTGTAGGGAAGACCGTTTAGCGGAGCAGAATTTATTTGCCCAGAAGACGTCAGAAACAACAATACGTCGATTTCGTGGAAGATACTAAAAACCACAACGTGTCAATTCCTGGCAAATGCCACAGCATGTTAAATTATTAGGTGACGCCACAGCTACAGAATGTAGAACGGTTTGGAAAAATCTGCAAGACGCCACAGGGACAACGTGTTGAACTGTTAGACGGCGCCACAACCACAGCGTATTGAGTTGTTTGGAAATTTCTGGAAGATGACAGAAGCCAAAGTCACGGAAATACAAAACGAGGACGTTTTTGCATGGCAAGACAATTGCTGATTTCTTATTGTTTCGGATTCATAGTTATATGCTCGGACGCCATTGCGTCACCCCATCAGCAATTTCGTTCGCTATTCCCCAACGACATTCCTCGCTCGGCGGAACACCATCAGCAACGATCCCGGCCGATGACGTTCCTCGTGCGGCATCGAGATTCATCGCACATTTTTTCTGGTCCTTCGAGCCGGATCCAATGCTTATTTGGATCCACTCATCGCCGCCCAGTTCGCGGCACAACAACAATTGCAATAGCAACGAATGCTGCAATTATCGTAAACAAAGGCAGCTCAACATCAGCAAAAAACTGAACATAGGCAGCAGCAAAATTATCAAACACAGGCCCCGGCGAGATAAGTTGCATCGAAGCGCAGCAAAACCCTGAAAAAACGTATACACATAATCGAATACTGAAACTTATACACGTCATCGAATACTGCAGAAGTTTATTTTCCCAAGGAACTATTTCAACCAATCGAGTGGTCTAACATGACGGCCAAAGTGTAGTATGCAGTGAACTTCAAACCGATAAGGGTTCAGCAACGCAGACAGAGCAGATTCACCAATAAATCGAAAACGTTTCGCGTAGTCGTGCTCTCTACGCCGTAATTGCATCAAAAGAAAGTGTATTTTCAATTGCTTGTGTACTAATCATTTTAGTACGCGTATTTATATATATTGTCCAAGATCATTAAGTTCACCTTTTTGATTTGCAGTGTTGAAAATTCCACAAAATTCAAATGATTGTCACGGGGACTACTCAACAGCAAGACACGCGCTTCAGTGATAAGAAGAACACACTTATGAGGCAAATCAAATTTGGTGACTGTCTTAGCAAGCGTGTTGATATGTCCAAGGTGAAATTGTATGTTCTTCGACCATGGATTAGTAAGAAAATCACTGATATACTTCATATCGAAGACGATGTCGTTGTTGAATTTGTTTACAACCAACTGGAGGAAGAAAAATTCCCATGCCCAAAGAAGCTGCAAATCAACATGACTGGCTTTTTTAATAAACGCAATGTCAGACAATTTATGGACGAACTGTGGACTTTATTATTATCGGCCCAAGAAAGCGAGAGCGGCCTACCAGCAGAATTCATCAGCAGAAAAGAAGAAAAAAGGTCTAAAAGCAAGACAATTGAGCACGCAAGGAAGCGGCTAAGGAAGCAGCAGTACTCTGACAGTGTACCACATGCACAAAGTGTCCAGAGTGATGAAACGCCTTTGCCTAGTCAACAGAGCACTGGAACCGTGGTCCCATCTGCCGAACCACCGAGCCAATTTCCACCGCCGCCTGCAACAGTGTCGTTGCCTCCATTTGCTCCCGGAAAAATGCGAGGGCCAACGAATTCTCAACAAAGGGATGAAAAGAAACTACCGGCAAAGGAAGAAGACGATTTACCGAAGCCAAGCCCAGTGCAGCAGCGAATGCTGGCAAATACATCGGAAAATTAACACAGCGGTTCCCCGACGACATTCCTCGGTCGACGGAACACTAAAAATCTCGACCGACGTCATTCCTCGGTCGGCAGAGACCATACATCTTTTCACCACCTACCAAAAGTTGGAACCAAAAGTAACAACGTCAAAAAATGCTGCCAATTGCTATGCTAAAACGGCGACTTCCATCGAAGATGAAGAATTGAAAGACGAACTTTCTACAACAAGAGGTCAAACCAAAGTGCCTTTGACATCTGCTCCAACACAACAACCATTGTCGATTGAGGAACTCATCGCCGCTCAGTTCGCGGCACAGGAATGCATCTCTGGCACCTTCCTCAGCGCACAGGACAAGGGACAACTAAGTCCAACAAGGATCGAGGCAACCAAATGCGCACTCCGCGCTGAATGGGAAGTTTTCTCCACGCGGCACTACGAAATTTTCTATATGACGGCACCTGAGGATCAACAACACGCGTACTTCGCGGATGATTTTTTCGGCGAAACCGAAGAAATATACCTCGACGAACGGACGAAGCTCCTCGAGGCCCAGTACGCGCTGGTTCACCCTCCCCAACCATGGCCAACAGCGCCAATCGCCTCCACCCTAGCGAGCTGCCCCCAGTGCAGCTGCCAACGGTCGACATTAAGCCAGCGGAAAAGGAACCGCACCCCAGAACAGTGGGTAAGAATCAGCAGGCCCCCGGCCAGAGTGCCGCCTGCCAAAAGCCCAACCTACCCCAGGTCCCGATAATCGACACAATTGCGAAGCCTCCACAGACTACGATGCCGCGCACGCATTGTGGGGCACAACATGACGTGGCCGTTCCTCGTGGGTTGCGAACTTCCAACTCCAACCCAGAGGAACTGGTTCCCTTCACACCGCTTCCAGAGAAAGCAGTGGGCACGGCGCACATAGGATCCGTGTCAGATCCAACGCCAGTGCATTCCACGACCACGCCTTCGACTGTTCCAGCAACAGCAGCCGGCTCAATGACCAACCAGCCTCGTGTCCCGAAACACATAACACCGTCGGCACCCCTAAGGCAACAGGCCCCTTGCAGATTCTGCGGGCCCTCACGCACCATCTACGCTTGCGAGGGCTTCCGGTCGCTCACACCTGGCCGCAGGAAGCCCTTCGCACACCAAAGGAACTTGTGGTTCTTGTGGTTCAACTGCTTGGGTCGCCACCGCCTACGCGACTGTCACTCCAGAAAGGCATGCCGTCGATGCCAGCGGAGACATCACACCTTGTTGCATGTCTGGACAACCGCCATCGATGGGACATTCTCATCGCCGCTTCGCGCTAAAGGATCCGCCCCTCGGATCAACCGTCATGAAGGGGTCTGCGCACATACAGTCAGCACCTGTTCACAGCATTCCGCGTTGCTCCCAACAGCGAACGTCATCGTGACGTCGGAGAACCAACAGAGGATTGAAGTCCGTGCTCTGCTGGACCCCTGCTCCAGCGGCACCTTCATTTCAACATCACTCGCCCGAAGGTTACACCTCCGCGCCAAGCAGCATCCGTCCCCACCTACGGTGTTGGGGGCACCCGTGGCCTTGCCACCAGAACTCACGCTACCATCAACATCACTTCTCGCCTCCACGGCTCGAGACAATGGACACTGAGGCCCTTCGTCCTGTCAGGGCTATCAGTGTATGAAACACCACCACAATCAGCGACGAGGGATCTCTCGTTCATAGCGGATCTGGACCTTGCCGATCCGAACATCCCCTCCACCGACAAGGTGGACATCATCCTTGGGGCAGACATTTACCCCAAACTCATCGTCGAAGGTCTAAGGAAGGACCAACGTTCCGGCCTCGTCGCGCAGGCCACTGAACTGGGATGGGTGCTAACAGGCGCAGCACCCACCATATCATCCAGCCTAAAGATGACAAGGCCCGTCACCAGCCATCATATGGCCATTCCTCGTGTGTGGCGAATTTACAACTCCGACCCAGAGGAACAGGCCGACCTTACGACTGATGATCGCAGCTCCCATCAAAAAACCAAAAGGAGGTCTCGCCGGCATCGGCCCCAGGGGCCCATGCAACTACCAGCCACCGATCATTTGCGTAGCCCAGCTACCAGACATGCCCCTCGCCTGCCGAACCACCGCAAGGGCGACAGGCAAACGAAGAACCAGCAGCCTGCCCACCCAAGGGATTCTAGGCACCACATCAGAACAGAGATAGGAGCGTGCAATGCCCCACTTGGCGGGCGGCGCTCCCCAGCATCCAGGGATAAACAGAATCCCAGCGAACCAGCATGCCTCTCAGTGCATCAACAGAGGCTGCACTCCAACACCCCCGGGAGGCACATTTCGCCCGTGACTGCCATTCCGCCAGGACACGCGGACAGTGCCAAGGACGATACCGCACCCGACTCCACGCTACAGCGTCATACAGGAACAGCCGCATCCCGCGGCCACTCACTCCAGGCGGGCGCCAACGTGCGCAGTACATGGCACCACCACCGGTCTCGATGCAGTGAGGCCCTTCACAAGCCATCACGTGGTTATTGGTCGTGGGTTGCGACTTTACGACTCCGACCCAGATCAATTGGCCGGTTCCGTGACCTCAAAGGTTAGCGAACTCCAGCGATAGAAAATACCATTCCGTCGTCATCGACCCTCCAGCCGTCAGCGCTCCTCAGGGCGGGCGGCCCTCCCAGAACCGACCATCCACGTGAAAGTGGACAGCAGACCACGACCAGCAGCGGACCGCACACCCCCGCCTCTGGGCCACCATCCCATGGAGCCAGATGGTTCGCCACTGATTGGCGAAGGCGGGCGGAATGTTTCGGATTCATAGTTCTATGCTCGGGGAGAATCTAGTACATCGTCTAGTACTCTCCCCGAAAAATATTCACCACACATGCCAGCGACACGATGACAGTGGAGAAACTGTCAATTCAACGTTTGTTTACTGTTTTTGTGCTCGACTGGCAATTTACTGCAACTGTCACATACTGTTTTTTTTTTTGTGTGTCCATCAACAATCAATGTTGCAACTGTCAATATATACTGTTTTGGGAGTACCTGGCTGACTTTCAAACAGACAACTTGTCTCACAGTTTTGCTCGTGCTAGTTATCTTAATCAACCGTTATTTTCACAATAATTTTCACAATTTAATTATCATTATCTTGTTTTCTTTGCCTCGTTTTCCGCATACAAAAATTTGAACAAGTGTTATAACCGTTAAGTTATGGCCCCTGGGCCACGTGTATTAAATAAAATCAAGCGCAAACGGTTGCGTTACGACCCCGTTATTGGAGGCCAAACACCTCCCGATAAACTTTCAAAAGTGAACAATAAAGTTCTCGAAAAATCTAAAATGTGTTCAAACACTAACTTTTTTCAACCACTTCAAAGTCTGATGGAAGACTCTCCTGAAATGGATCCGACCAATGACGAACAGTGCGCAGAACTTCCTAAAGAAACCGTTCCGCCAATTGTGGTATTAAAAACAACTAGTGCTCAAGTGCGTGATATTTTGAGCAACTTTAAGATAGACAAATACTTAATCAAAAACATTTCGCTTGGGCAAAAAATATGTGCCCCAACAATGGACATATATAATAAAATCAGAACCGAACTCTTACGGTTAAAATGTGAGTTTTTCACCCACTCACGTAAGGAAAATCGTCCGTTAAAGGTAGTGTTATCCGGGCTAGACTTAATAAGCAACGATATAGTGAAAAATGAGTTAATTGCACTCGGGATTAAGTGCCTAGATGTTAAAACCATCACATTAAATCCGTCAACAAAGGCCCTGTACAAACACTACTTGTACATCGTCTACATTCAACGCGGTACAGTTAAATTAAACGAACTAAAACGGAACTACTCCACCTTGTTCAAAACCATCGTTCGCTGGGACTTTAAAAAACATAATCCAGGTAAGGTCACACAATGTCACAATTGCCAGCTTTATGGTCACGGCTCGATGCATTGTCATATAAATAGCTTCTGTGCAATATGTTCGGGAAACCATAAAACATCCGACTGCAAAACAAATGAGGTCATCAAGTGTGCAAATTGTAGTGGGCCACATAAATCCACCGATCCAGAATGCATAAGCCGAAAGCAGTACATAGACATTCGCCGCAAAATATCCCCACGCGGACGTGGTACAGGAAATACAACCTTCCTACAGCCTCCAAGTGACAAACAGCAGACAGTGCCCGACCGATTATCCATTGATAATTTTCCTCCACTACCCCGAACTGTGCGTCAACCTTCACTTCCTTCATCCACCTGGGCTTCTGGCCTCCATCAAACCCAGCAACCTTCCAATAGTGATACGACACACACGAAGAAAAATCCGTCAGAAACATTAACTAATGATAACCTGTTCTCATTTAGCGAGATAAACTCTCTTCTTAATGAAGTTGTAACCAAGCTTAGTGCTTGTCAAACCAAAGCTGACCAATTTAACGTCATTACTTCATTAGCTATTAAGTACATATACTCGGGAAAAACATGTTAAGAAACTCTCTTAACATCATAACTTGGAATGCGAGAAGCATCAAAAACAAAAAGCATGAATTTTTTAGTTTCTTGATAAATTTTAATATTGACATTGCACTTGTTTCAGAAACCTGGCTCAAACAAGACATTTCTTTCTCACATCAAAATTACATATGTTATCGCCTAGACGGGGTACATGCTAGTGGTGGAGGTGTCGCCATTGTTGTGAAAAAATGTATAGAACATTCCTTGCGTCCTTCATTGCGCCTTAAGTTAATTGAGGAAATTAGTATAGAGGTAACATTAAGTGACAATTCCAAGGTGAGTCTTTTTTTGGTCTATTTCCCTGGAGGAAATAGAAACCTAGAGAAATCTACTTACTTTAAGCGGGATCTGCAAAAATTGTATAGAGTCAACACTCGAAACAAGGTAATTATTGGTGGTGATCTAAACTGCAGACATCAGTCGTGGAATTGTCTTAGGGCAAACAGCTGGGGTAACATTTTACTAGATGTTGCTGAATCCAGCCCAAGTTTTTCCATACTTTATCCACTTCTTCCCACCTATATCCCAGCGAGTGCTAACAAGAACCCCTCAACTCTTGATCTATATATCACTAATATTCCAAATTACTGCACAGTACCATTAACTCTAAATGCGTTAAGTTCAGACCACCTTCCGATCAGCCTCACAGTGAATCATACAGTAGTTGTAAATCGTACCAGTTTATACCACAACTATTCCGCCGCCAACTGGAATTGTTATAAATCATATATAAACATGAACTTGGTTCTAGGTGATACCAGCCTAAATTCTATAACCTGCAGCGAGCACATTGATATCCTATGCAACAATTTTGTTTCTATTATCAATAGAGCAGCCGATCTTGCGATACCTAAATGTTCCACTGCTCCAGTTGATAAGGCACCGCTTCCTGAAAATATCTTACATCTGATTAGGCTACGAAACTCTGAAAGAATAAAATGGCTGCGTTATAGAATCGATTGTTTTCTAGTTAATGTTAAAGTCTTAAATAATATCATTAAAAACGAAATCTCAACATATAGGAACAAGTGTTGGAATAAACACCTTTCCTCTCTTGACAAAGCAAGCAAACCGTTCTGGAAAATATCAAAAATTATGAAAAAGAGAGGGTGCAGTATTCCTCCGTTTAAAGTTCACGACAAGTTGTTTATATCTTCAGTGGAGAAATCGAACCTACTTGCTAACACGTTTAGTAAGAACCACTCCATATCTATGCATCTAAGCGACGCGTATACTGAAGCTGAAGTTGCTAACACTATCTATGTACTTTCTCAAACACCAGCTGAAAGTACTTACGCAACTAATATCAGCAAAGTTAAAGAATTGATAAAAAAATCGAAATCAAAAAAGGCTGCGGGTCTCGATAATATTAACAACAAATTAATCAAAGCACTTCCACCTGCTGCAAGTAACTATTTAACGTTCATTTTCAACGCTTGTCTTAAGAATTGTTATTTTCCGGACTGTTGGAAAACAGCAAAAGTAATACCTATCCCGAAACCCGGCAACCCGAAGAACAGCCCCGAAAGCTACAGACCTATTAGTCTACTTAACTGTCTAAGTAAGCTCTTAGAAAAAATCATTAAGGAAAGGATTGATCGTTTCGTGGAAGACAATAACATCTTGCCAAACTTTCAGTTCGGTTTCCGTAGTGGTCACAGCACAATCCACCAAGTCTTGCGCATTAAAACCCACATAGCTGGTAAATTCATCGACAAGGAGTCAACGGGACTGGTTCTTCTAGATATCGAAAAAGCTTTTGATACGGTATGGCACGATGCCTTGATTTATAAGCTACTAAAACATAAGCTGCCAATACCGCTTATCAAAATTATCCAGAGCTTTCTTCGTTCGAGAAAATATGTTGTGAGTTTAGGAACCGACATATCCTCTACTCACCAAATCCACCATGGTGTACCCCAGGGCTCGGTCCTTGGTCCCATATTATTTACATTGTTTGTCGCAGATTTACCATGTCTAGGTGAAAACATTCAGGTAGCTATGTTTGCCGATGATACGGCCATTTTCTCTTCGGGTGCCTTATTCACTAATGTCTACAACTCTTTGCAAGCAGCTCTTGACAAGCTAGCAGTATATTACAGGAAATGGAAAATAAAAATAAATGGTAATAAAACACAAGCTGTCTGGTTTTCGAGATGTAGGAAACACTGTTACCTACCAAATGGCACTAAACTCAGTATGTGTGCAGTTGATATCGATTGGTCCGAAGACTGTAGATATCTAGGTATTATTCTAGATAAAAAACTCATCTTTCAAAAACACATCACTACCACAATTGACAAAATAAACAAAGTCGTAAGAGTTATGTATCCATTAGTGTGTAGAAAATCAAAGCTTAGCATCGAATATAAAATTATAATATTTAAAACCATTTTTCAAGCTATACTCCTGTACGGGGCGCCTGTATGGTGTAATTGTGCTCGCACACACAAAATAAAATTGCAAAGGTGTCAAAATAAAATATTGAAAATGTTGCTGAATTTGCCATGGCATTATTCGACACATGAACTACATGGAAACGCCAACGTTAAACCGGTAGAGTTCCTTATTGACAAAATCAATCGAAACTTCTTCGTCAATTGTTCTTTTTCTGACAATGTTCTCGTTTCCCGTCTTGCGTTATCCTAAGTCACTACATATGTACTCTGTCTATGAAAATTGTATCGAGGTCATTACTACATAAAATAACCGGAAGCTCGTGCAATATTAGTCTTAAGATTCAAATAAGGGTTTTTTATTGTAGTTTTCCCTTAATTTATTATTTGTTATTCATTAAAATTGTGCTATTGTCGTTATATAGATTTAAGATTATAGTTGTAAAGGAATTGCTATCCTAAATCTCTTAAGTACTAGTTGTAAAATATACCATAAATGTAATTATCTACTAAATAAAAATTGAATTGAAAAATATACTGTTTTGGTGTTCAATTTAATTATGTACATTTTATAAGAACTTTTATTCATATTGAAGTTTCGCACGCCACCATGTGGCCCTTTGTGTTAAATAAATAAAGTTCTGCATCGAGAACTCAGTCGAACATTATCTCTATTCATTTAAAAGCATTCGCCAGTCGCATCGGCTTTACTTCAAATTTAGTGAATGGAGTTTTAACTTTCC
The DNA here is from genome assembly GCA_963931805.1 of Microdon myrmicae. NCBI lineage: Eukaryota > Metazoa > Arthropoda > Insecta > Diptera > Syrphidae > Microdon > Microdon myrmicae. The sequence goes on from OZ007502.1 coordinate 66,362,498, forward strand.
TACTTAAACACAAATTCCAACAAATACATCAGCGCGGGAACTTCAACCAGATTGCATCAAATATTCTGGACCGGATTTCTCGACCACAAAGGTATTGCTGTTCCTTTTTTTAATCCAATCCTTGTTTAAGGCACCGTTGGCTCGGACGCCATTGCGTCACCCTATCAGCAATTTCGTTCGCTATTCCCCAACGACATTCCTCGTTCGGCGGAACACCATCAGCAACGATCTCGGCCGCCGACATTCCTCGTGCGGCATCGAGATTCATCGCACACTTATAGACGAGTTGAGTTCATCTTTCATCATGGATAAGTTCATAGTCTTTGTTGTCGTCATGAGTTAAGTTTCTCCTTTATCTCTCCGTCATTTGAAGAGTTCAGTTCCTCCATGATTGTGATTCAGCTCTGTTATTACTTTGATATTGAAGTGAAGTTTTGCTTCAACTAAATCGAGTCAGTTCGAATTTAAGTCAATTTAGTTAAATAAGTTCAGTTCAGTTCGGCCTGTTTGGAAAGTAATTATCAGATTAATGTTTGGGAAATATATGTATTTTTAATTACATACATTTGATCTGAAGAGAAAATCGTGTGCCCAGCGAATATAAAAAACTTATTGTATGCAATAATTGATCGCCTAACGTCAGCAAAACGTATAATGTTAACTTCCAATAAAACAAATTTGAATTAGAAAAATAAACGTTGCTCATCTAAAATTTTATTCCCATTAAACCCACGTACTGATTTCAGGCGCTCAAAATCCTCACCAATTTCTCCAATTCTCACTGAAATCAAAATGAGAATCAGAGAATTGGTAATGAACTTGGATAAAGAGGGATGCCTATAAATCCACCATGATGGCTGTAAACCCACCACAGGAGACCGTCGCCGTCAGTGTAGTTTAAGTTGAAGCGAGTTCTCCAATATAGTGACAGTCAGGTTGACAGAGCGCCGCATTAGGCACAACTGTCAGGAACGAATATTCCTTGGGATTCTCGGTGCCGCGTCCTTCGAACGGGAAACAAACAAATAAGAAGATAAGTCATTCGGTCCGCAAATAAGTGTTGCAGTCCAAATCCCTTAAAATAAATCGTAGTATTTGTGTTATTGCGCCATCACGCGTTCAAGTTGAGTTTGAGTGCACAGTCCAAGGAAGAACAAAATCGATTTCCGAATGCACGCCGGGTGGTGAAATAGAAAAATCCGACCAACGCAAATGCAACATCAGAAATAACGATTTGCTAATCACTTGAAAGAGCGCGCAAAACAGTTGTTTATCGAAACACAGTTGTGGAATAATATCGCCATCGGAAACGATCAATTCACCCAGTTCCAGTGAGTGCATCTAAGGAATATTGACCGCTGTGCTTGGAACTTAAAACCCCCAGTTTCGCGGCGGAGCGGGAAGGCGTATCTCTCGCCACAAAGGTTCGTAGAAATTGCAAATAAAAAAAGCAACGTTTGTAACTATAGGAATAGGTCAATCTAGTTCATTCACTGCTGAGTAAGAACTTCTTGACCATAAGAAGACATTGACCAGTTGGGCCGGGAGGGATGTGTGGAAATTTCCAAATTACTTAGGTGCTACGAGATTGTGGTGGCACATTAGACACTGTTCCAGCTTCCTGTTTGGTAAATCATTAATTATCATGCACAAGGATGCTCCTGTTGTGATAAGGCGTGCCTGAGGTTCGGCAATGACAAACAACGTGAAGAGCACTTCCAAAAATGGCGTGACCTAAATTCGTAAGCAGAAAATGTTAGTTGGAACCAACATTAACCAGCGTCGGCGGGTCTAGAGTGCTGGGGAATTTATTGTAAAGAGGGGTCAGCAATTGACACAAGGGAGTGCCACAAGAAGTGTTGTCAGGATAATGGCGGAGAGAAAATTGGATTTGGGAGTGGTTGCTGAAAGGATTTATGAAGGGGTGGTGATCTGTCCATAACATGGTTTTGAAACGTTTTAAAATAACGATGATTATTCGTCGGGTATATACCTTGCATGGAGTGTATTACGTGAAGACCGGTTTTACCTTTTATGATATTTGTGTCACAAATGCTAACAAACCGGCAATTGTGAGATAAAGTCAATCACATTAAATTGAAGGTCGTTGTCGGTGTTTGGTTTGCGTCATGACGTTCCTTGCGCACAGTTTGTGTACTTAGATGCTTAGCATGGGGTACAGCGGCAGGTTGTTGTTAAATTGCAAAGTGATTGCTTCACTGCAATTGAAGACTAAATGAACTCTTGCTCCATGGAGATCTTCTTAATTGTTCTTTTTTCACACTTTGCATTTCCAATTAGATATCGCATTTTCTTGTTTTTATATGTATTTTTTGAAGGCTAAATAGTTTATACCTCACTCCCACAACTGTCCTCTCTCCCGCAGACGAGTTTTCAACGCTTATTGCTCAATAAGATCTTCAGTAGTAATACGCAACTGTTTTATTTTGATCATTCCTTTAAAATTCTATTTCAGAACAAATTTTTAAGGAGATTTTAACTATCAGAATTTCCTTTTTTTTTTTTTTTTTTTTTTTTTTTTAATTTACAGGTTTTAACTCATGTTAACCTTGCGAGAACTATGTTAACATAAAAAATTAAAAGTATATAAATGTGCAACTTTTGTGTCAAATTGCAAAGTTGTATACATTCAGTTTATATTTCCATTTTATATATACCAAATTTAACCAGATCTTTAAATAAAAAATAACTGTTTTTTTTAGGAGGTATAGAACCTTAAAATGAAATAAAGTACACAAAAATCATATGATCATAATATTAGCTTTATTGAAAAGATAATTTTATGCCATTAATGTTTAAATATGATTTCTGGTACATAAACACCGCGGTTAACTATACCGGGGCACAATCTCGAAATCTAATTTTCAAGCAGCTGAGGCCACATATCAGTGTGGGTATTTATCACTAATGCGTCAGCACGGACGCGGGTTAAGCACAAAACACCACCTATGAATCCTTCCCTAAAATAGTCGGCCAACGAAGGAGAAAATAAAACACCTGACTCTCTTTTCATTCACTTAGACATTTATTTATCGATTGTTATCAATGTTGACGTCCGGCGCCGTGCTTCCTCTTTCGAGGGAAGAGCGGGGACTCATATATTATCAATATATTTATATCATAATTCAAACTGAAACTAAAACTCAAAGTCTACTTTCTCCGAATTCAAAACTCAAAATATATTTAAAACACTTCTATCTCTCAACTCTGCTTTTCTCAAACTCATTTTACAAATGAATTTTTTCTCTACTTATAGAACATAGTGTTCTAATTAACTGGAAATTATAACATGAACAAAACAAATTTTAACAAAGTCTCTGTGACTTTTAACTTGAATTAAATTTGGACGAAAATCGAAGTTACTATGTTTTGAATGAATAAAAAGGTGCAGGTTATTAAATGTCATCATCGGCACTACAACCGGGAACTGGTCTTGGCCTTATTTAGCAAGTCCTGAGGCTTGTTAAATTTTCCATAATGATTTATTTTGTCTGGGCAAGGTCATTAGTCTTGCGCCAGGGGCTCCCCGACGGGGAATCGAACCCCGGTCTCCCGGGTGACAGGCGGGTATACTAACCACTATACTATCGAGGAGGTTATTAAATGTGCATGTTATTAAATGATATAGAATATTGTGAATGTTTATGAATGGAATGTATTAAGTGAGAATGTATTATATGTTAAGGGAAGTTTTTAAGGATGTGTAAGGAGATTCAGTGTTAAATTTAATAAAGGGTAGTATTCTGGAATACAACATCCCACCCTTCTTCGAGAAAGAAAATTATCCTTGAAGAGAATAATTTTCTAGTAACAATATATTAGATTAATATTAATTAAACTTGGATTTTCGTTCAATTACATTTGAAAAATAATCTTTCACCAAAGGTTACAATAATCAAAAAGTTCTTAATACTAGAAAAATAGTCGACTTACATTATATATTAACTAAGTTTTTACAATAATCAAAAAGTTCTTAACACTTGAAAAATAGTCAAAATAGTCTATTTACATTGTATATTAACTAACTGAATTTAAATATTTCTCCTTGGAACCTTTTCTTTTCTTAACCAAAAATTATTATTTCTTATTATATTAATTCTATAATATTAATATTATTGTTTCAAAATTCTCGTTTCCGTATATATATTAATTCCAAAATTTCCAATATATATATTACCTCTAATATTTTCTTTCTTTCCTTTTCCGTTCGAATATATATTAATTCCAAAATTTCCAATATATATTACCTCAAAAATTTTCTTTCGTTATTCCCCCTCTTTAACATATTTTTTTTTTTTTTTCGTTTTCGTCAATTCCTACAATTGTTTGATTAGTTCATATATATTGAATAAAAAAACAAAGGTCATTTGTTATGTGTTTATCTTTTCTTTAAATTTATGGAAAATTTTCCAAAACCTTTCTGGGCCTATTATTATGATGATTCTATAGAAATGCATAATACCAAAAATCTTCTTAAGAAATGATTTCAAATGTCCTAAATGACTGTGTAACTTTTTATTTTTTTGTATTTTGTGTTTGAATAAATGTTTATTGTGGAAAAAAAAATTTGTAATGTGCTTATTTCCTTTTCCGTACCTATTTTAGTTAAATTATTATTTTCATTATTTATTATATCGTGTTTGAGTAAGTGTTTGTGTTTGTTTTCGTTGTTTAAAATATTTATTGTTTTCGGCTTAGTGTTGTCATTGTCCATAGCTTTAACCGCTGTCGGAACGTCTAGCTTTTCAGTCTTACTCACTGCTGATGGATCGTTTAGTTTCTCAGTCTCATTTACTGATTCGTATAGTTCTTCAGACTTATTAGCTGTTAGAACATCTTGGTTCCCAGTCCTATTTGCTGTTTGAACTATTTCTTCAGTTATATCTGCTGTAGAAACATTCAATCCTTCAGTCTTTGCTGCAGAAAAGATTTGTTCATCAGTATTAGCTGCTAAACTGACTTGGGTTTCGATTTTTATTGCAACTTTTGGATCTTCAGTCTTTAACACTGCTGAATTTTCAGTCTTTGTTGCTGAAGTGTCGGGGTTGTCTATTGGGATAGTCGGAATATTAGGGATTTCTGTTTGTATATTTTCTGCAGGATCCGAATTTTCAGTCTTTAATACTGCTGAGTTTTCAGTCTTGGTTGCTGAAGTGTCTGCGTTGTCAATAGGGATAGCTGAGATATTAGGGATTTCAGTCTTTAATACTGCTGAAAATTTCGAACTTTCAGTCTGTGTTGCTGAATTATTTTCCAGAATGGGATTATGAACGGAGTCTTTATAATAGGGGCAGGGTTGTTATCTTCGTTTATATGTCTAGGTTTATAGGAGTATGTGGGCTCAGGGTAGATTCGGCTAGAAGCTTCATTAAAATTGTCGTTATCTATTTCCAAAGATCTAATGCTGTAAATAGAAAAATTTGGACTGTCTTCCATCAATTTTGGTTGGCGTCAGGCCTCGTTTTCCGACTCTTGCACCCGAGAAAAGTGAACATTTTGCCGATCGTTTTGTCTATTGGTGGTCCTAGAATTTTCACCAAAACGATTTTCAGAGTTTGTAGGATTATTTCGGAGTGGGTTACGCGTTGTTGTACCTTGTTGGTAATTTGTTGAAGCCGATCCATTCCTAGATATCTTGTATCTACACTCGTTCTCTGTGTGATTATTCCGTCCACAGAAATTGCATAAAATGTTATATTCCCTTTTTATGGGTTGTCTATTCGGAAAAGTGGACTGCATGTTTCGGTAACATGTGTCCTGAGAATGCCCTGGCTTACCACAGGTTTGGCAGACTATTCGATTAAATCTGTCATTATAGTTATATGGCCTGGGGGAGTTGTCCATTCGAGCAGCATGTGATACGAGGGTTGCCTCTTATGTTTCGGGATTTGGCAACCCTAGCGTCGCAATCCGGCAATTGACAGCTCCGTCGTAAAGTTGGACATTTTTGAGGTTATACGCACTCAGAACGTTTTGACATACGAGCGCCCAAAATGGAATTAAATCGTCAACATTTTCGTGCGATTATTTTTTACAACTTTCGGCGTGGATTAACTCAGCAACAGTGCATGGATGAACTTAATTCAATTTTTGGCGATGAAGCTCCATCAAGGACCAGTGTTTATCGATGGTATGGTGAATTCAATCGTGGTCGTAGTTCACTCCAAGATGAATTTCGTGAAGGTCGTCCAAAATCAGTTGTTGTTCCGAAAACCTATTTTTGTTGTTTACAGTAACTTAAAAGATTCATCTCGGCCCAAAAATGGAATTAAATCGTCAACATTTTCGTGCGATTATTTTTTACAACTTTCGGCGTGGATTAACTCAGCAACAGTGCATGGATGAACTTAATTCAATTTTTGGCAATGAAGCTCCACCAAGGACCAGTGTTTATCGATGGTATGGTGAATTCAATCGTGGTCGTAGTTCACTCCAAGATGAATTTCGTGAAGGTCGTCCAAAATCAGTTTTTGTTCCGAAAACCATTGATGCTGTGCGCGAACTGATATTGGAAGATCGTCATGTGACCTATCGTGAGATTGAGACAACCTTAGGCGTTAGTGGGACCAGCATACATTCAATATTGCATAAACATTTGACTGTCAAAAAAATTTGTTCGCGTTGGATCCCACACAATTTGTCAATCGCCCAAAAAAAGGCTCGTGTCAATTGGTCGAAAGTAATGCTCAAAAAATACGGTCGCGGTGCTTCGAAACTCGTCTATGACATCGTGACAGGCGATGAATCGTGGATTTACGCGTATGAGCCCGAAAGTAAACAGCAGTCGACTGTCTGGGTGTTTCAAGATGAGCCAAATCCACCAAAAGTTGTTCGCGCACGAAGCACTTCCAAGCAAATGGTCGCCTGTTTTTTCGGTAAAACTGGACATGTCGCAACCGTACCACTAGAACAACGCAGAACAGTCAATTCTGAGTGGTACACAACCATTTGTTTGCCAGTTGGCTTCCAAGAAATCAGGAAAACCAACCGCCGAAGACGGATCACTCTTCACCACGACAATGCGAGCTCTCACACATCGGCTGCGACAACTGCATTTTTGAGCACCCAAAACATCGATTTGATGGGTCATCCGCCGTATAGTCCTGACTTGGCACCGAATGACTTCTTTTTATTCCCGTACGTAAAAAACAAACTGAGAGGTCAACGTTTTTCGACACCTGAAGAAGCGGTTGCTGCATTCAGAATGCATGTGTTGGAGATACCTCAATCAGAGTGGCAAAAGTGCTTCGACAATTGGTTCAAACGCATGCAAAAGTGTATAGATCTTCATGGGGAATATTTTGAAAAACAATAAAGTGATTTTCGATGATCAATATTTGTTTTTGTTCTCTAATCCCGAAATATAAAAGGCAACCCTCGTACTGGTTTGTCCACTATGAGCCTTCCCACTGCACTTTAACCGTTACTGTTACACAATATTGTCGTAGGTCAATTCGTTCCACAGGGGAAAGCTTCCCAGATAAAGAATATACATATACAGGTAGTCCCCGACTTACGACCGTTCGACTTACGACCATTTTTTTTCCAATTTTTTTCATAGAAAATACTTAAAGAAGACAAATATGTAGTTGCGGGGAATCCCTAAAATATATGAGAAAAATTTAAAAAAAAAACAAAGTAAAAAAATTCGATTTACATACATATTTCAGTACAAATAATACATTACATTAGCTAAGTCGGAATTTTTTGTATATGAAATTCGACTTGCGACTTCATCGACTTACGACCGATGACCAGGAACCTATCTCGGTCGTAAGTCGGGGAACACCTGTATATCGGGTTTTCCAATAGGGACTTGACAACTTTGAATTTAATTTATGAACGCACCCTTTCACTAATCATCGAACTGGTTAATGTGGAATCATGGTTAAGTACACGAACGAACAACGTCTGCAAATTATAAAAATTTACTACCGAAAAAAAGTTGTCAAGTCCCTATTGGAAAACCATATATATATATATATTTCTTTTTTTTCGATCTTCAACTCATAAACGATGCTGCGTTTGCTATCGGCTGTGTACTTAAATTTTTTTTATGAACATATCGATATTCTCGACGACGCACCTACCTGTGCATTGTTTTTTAATAACAGAACGTAAACGACAAAACCAAAATGGCATGTAAAAAGAGGAAGCATTGGGACCATAAACATCATTCACAATTACAGACGCCTGGCTTGTCTTTTCCCATTGAACAAATCAAAATTGTGATATGGCCGAAAATTTCTCTTTATTAATTTCTATATTTTGCACCGCCGTGCAAACCTGCCAAGGCCGTCAAAAACCTGCCAAGGAATTTTTATGCGAAATGGCACTTTTCCAACGAGCACCAGATATACAGAACTACAGTCATCAAATCCAAAAAATGGGCAACTTTTTCCCCAATTAAAATTACCTTAATTTCAAAATATCGCAATGAGATCAGACGATACCTTTTCGTGTATATGATTTGTTTTACTCGAGACGGCGCCATGCGCTTCGTAAATATATTATCAAAACGTAAACAGAAATATTTTTTGGGTTTTGTCCCTCTTGCCCTTTCTTTGTACTGCACAAACCAAGATATAGTTCCGAACATTCCTGCATTTTATCTCAAAGTACTAGAATTGTGTTAGCGCAAACAGTCTTATCTATTCGTTTTACCCGTCTTTTGTTAATAATTACGAAACCATGGACTCGAACGCTGGTGTTTATCAAATACGCCGTTTTGTCTTATCTGCAAACAGGTGTCATGCACTGAGTGTAAATGGTATTTATTCTACTTAATCAATAAACTGGGTTTTCTTCAAAATCAATAATAATTAAAATAAGAACATGATTGGTTATGAAACTTTGCCACCAAGTAATTAGTAAAAGCAAGTCGAAGGAAATTAACGCGAAGAGGCAACGATAGGACTGAATTATTTAAACGTGGACATTTGACCAATATGGATTTAAAGGTTTTTATACGCCAAACGCGATTCCAACTGAAAAAGAAACCTTCAAAAAATAGGAAAGATATTCAGAATTTAAATTCATATTCTCCTCACAAGATCGCTCTCTTATGAAAGTGGTAGTAAGAGTACTCGCACTCCCAAGGCAAAACAGTTTACGACTTATCCATATAATATTTTGCTAACTATGTTACTCTATTTTATTACTACTACTACTATTTGTTGGCCTATAGGAAACCGGAAGTTCATGACCTCACCGACTCGGTTGCTCTCTTTCCACGCTTGACCATCTGATCCGATTTCCTCAAGGTCAAATCTAACATTGTCCTCCCATCTCTGTCGCGGCCGTCTCTTTCCCGTTGGTCTTCCGTAGATTATTATTATTATTTATTGGCATGTAGGCCATGACTTACCAAAAACATCACTCTTGTCTTCCCAAAATACAGCTCTCAAGTCGATAGTTCACTTGTGCTAACCTTGCGATCAGCTGTATTAATGCTAGTTCGTACTCAAATACTACAAGGAGATTGTGATCGTGCTGTCACGTTTGTTTGTGCTATTTAAGATGAGTTAAACTTGGACTTTCCTATCTACTATTTACTATTTATTGACCTGTAGGAACCTGGACGATCATGACCTCACCGGTTCGACTCCGCCATCGTCCCCTGACCTGCGCACTCTCCTTCCACGCTTGACCAGCTGATCCGATCTACTCAAGCTCAAACCTAACATCTCCGTCGGGAGTGCTGCCAGTCCCTTTCCCGTTGGTCTACCGTCAAGAATTCTACGCACGGTCCTATAGCATTTGTGACGATAGTGAGGAACGTGTAATTCGAACTGACGCTATGACGGTTAGAATCAGTAAACATTCAACTAATGCTCAACACATCAGGCCGCTCCCGCGTGTTCGAATTCGATTTCTAAACTCAAGTACACTCAACTGATGTGGAATTGCTATGTTATTGCTTGGTATACGTCTGATACTCTTTCTTATTCGATTTTCGTTCGGTGTTCTTCATTATTTGCTTGTGTATTGTATGTGTATTTGTTAGAAACGCCACACTTCTCCCTCCTCAGTAACTTTGTTACGATCAACTTCGCGTACGAACGACGGAGTGAGCGAGAGAACGTCGGAGCAAGCGGGTGTGCCGGTGCTCTATGCGGAAGTCGGGATCGTTGTCGTGAAGTTCTGTTTACTATGGGAAAGTGTGTACTGTCTGTACACAGATCACGTCGGGTTGTTGTGTTAAGCAAGGATAGTAAAGACGGTGATTTGAGTATACGATGAAACGGCCGAGAAGCGAAGCATTGAAGCATCAGGCTACTGGCCGCGTGTTCGGATTCGATTTCTAAACTCAAGTACACTCAACTGATGTGGAATTGCTAAGTTTTTGCTTGGTATACGGCTGATACTTTTTCTTGTTCGATTTTCGTTCGGTGTTCTTCATTATTTGGTTGTGTATTGTGTGTGTATCTGTTAGAAACGCCGCAGTCCTATCGTCGCGCATTCGCACCACATGTCCGGCCCATATTAATCTTCGCGACCTGATTACTCTCACTATTGTAGGTAGGATGGGTTAGGTCGATGGAAAATTCGACTTAACCCATCCAAAGTAGTAGCTATCATTCTGAGTAGTAAACACTCCCAACCTACTTCGCGATATTCACAGAATATCCGAATACAAATAGGAGGTACTACGATTAGACTACAGGACAGAATGAAATATCTTGGGGTCATCTATACCCCAAGAATGAATGTCATCAAACATATTCAAACGGACCTTGGTCGGTCTAAACAACTGCACAACATCTTGAATTGGAGCAACAAAGTTGACACCAAAGTTAAGCTTCTCTGCTATAAGCAGCCAATCCGATCTGGAATATCATACGCCTTTCCCATATGGTCCTGCATATCTTCGGCCCAAATGGAAAGAGTTCGTGTTTTCGGGGCGACGCTTGAGAGCGGGGGAGGTGAGATTGAAGTCAAAGAACGTGGGGTGAGAGTTTGCCCACCCCCTCATTCGCGAAATGGGTTCATTAGAGCTGTAAGACGTGTGATGGGCGGGCAGATAAGGATTTCGCAGATTTCAGGTATTAGTGGAAAATGTGATGGAGGAGACTTGGGAAGTTGATTGAACCTGAGAGTAGACGGTGAATGAAGAAGATGTCCGTCGGCATGAATTCTGCGTTCTTCAAGTGTGTTAATTAATTAGGAAGACTGCTCGTGTATGGGGGAAGAATCGGAAGATTTTCCCAATTCAATCCTCGGAGGGCAAATCGCAAAAAAGTTGCACGCTTTCGACTCTGCGAATTTGGGACGAGTAGTGAGGAGACCAAACCTGACTAGCATATTCAAGAATGGGGAGGACAAAGGCTATATAGAGTGATCTGGAAACGTAGGGATTAGATAATTCTTTCAACCAGCGTTTCACAAAACCAAGGACACAGCTGGCCTTGAGAATAATGTCATCAATATGTGGGATGAAGTTAAGCTCCCTATCACATAAGATGCCAAGTTCACGAATCGTTTGTACGGGTGTTATGTGTTGGTTGAGTAAGACATGGAACGTAGCAGGGAGGGGGGTCGTTTACGGGAGAAGGTGATTGAGTGACATTTGGCAATGTTTAGTTCGAGGCAGTTATTTTGGCAGCTAGTTGAAAGGCTGTCGCTATCCATTTGGAGAAGTGGGGAGTCGACAGAAGGGTGGTTCGTCTTGAAGAGTTTAATGGCGTCCGCGTATAGAGAAATGGAGGAGTGCTTGATACTGGAGTTTATATCATTAATACTAAGAATGAATAGGAGGGGTCCAAGATGACTGCCCTGCGAAACTTAAAGAAACTACTCTGATATGAGGAGAAAACCAACGCAACTGTAAATAATTCTGTTTGGTTCATTTATAATCGGGGTTCCACCGGGATGCGAACCAAGATGTTTAATTTAAGTGTGCGAACCAAAGATCACAACGTTCGCACGTGGTTTTAAGTGACAAGATCTTGCGACCAGTTGACTACGGGTCGCATTCGGCTGTCGCTATTGGTAGTACAATTAAGAATTGCCTTTAACATGACTAACCATTGGGAGTGTATAGCGTTCGCGATGATAGTAAAGAACATGTAATTCGAATTGACGCTATGACGGTTAGAATCACTAAAAATGGAACCAATGCTCAACACATCAGGTCCCACTGTCGGGTGTGCGAATTCAATTTCTAAACTCAAGTACACTCAGCTGATGTGGAATTGTTATGTTATCGCTATGGTATACGGCTCGGATGCTTTGTTTATTCGAATTTTTTTTTGTGTTCTTCACTATTTGCTTGTATATTGTGTGTGTATCTGTTAGAAACGCCACATTACTCCCCCGTCAGTAACTTTGTTACGATCAACTTATAGCGTTTGCGATGATAGTGAAGAACGTGTGATTCGAACTGACGCGCTGGCGGTCAGAATCACCAAAAATTGAACCAATGCTTAACACATCAGGATACTAGCCGCGCGTACGAATTGGATTTCTAAACTCAAGTACACTCAACTGATGTGGAATTGTTATGTTATCGCTATGGTATGCGGCTTTGATGAATTTTCTTATTCGATTTTCGTTCGGTGTTCTTCGCTATTTGCTTGTATATTGTGTGTGTATCTGTTAGAAACGCCACAAACTTCTTGTGCGAACGACAGAGCGAGGAACGAGCGAGTGAGAGGACGTCGGAGCAGGCGAGTGTGCCGGTGCTCTATGCGGAACTCGTGATCGAGTAGTAAAGTTTTGTTTACGTATGGGAGATTGTGTGTTGTGTGTATACAGATCACGTCGGATTGTTGCGTTAAGCAAGGATAGTGAGACGGTGATTTGAACATACGACGAAACGGGTGGAAAGAGATGCATTGAGGCATCAGGCCACTGGCCGCGTGTACGAATTCGATTTCTAAACTCAAGCACACTCAGCTAATGTGGAATTGTTATGTTATCGCTATGGTATACGGCTCTGATGCTTTGTTTATTCGAATTTCCTTTCGGTGTTCTTCACTATTTGCCTGTATATTGTGTATGTATCTGTAGCGTTTCCGCCAAACCCTACGGTCTACTTACCTGAAAAACCCCCATAACTACTACCCAACTCCCTTAAGTTTGCTAATGCAACGGTATTAGTACCTGTAAATGCTTCACGCATTATATAGATCACCATCTGTAATCATAAAATCCCTATAAAGAAAACTTACCTTCATGCATCCCTTCGCATACAATTTTCCGTAAGATTTCTTTGTTTGCTTATTTGGTATTCTGAACCAATTCGGTACCAGACAAATTCCAGTAAACAAAATAATTCGGATTGCATTCAATGTAACCGTCATATCGCGCCGTCTATTTTCCCAGCCGCGTCATATACCTTTTCATACACATTGCCTGGCAACCTTTTTTTGTTTGTCTTACCAACAAACAACCCAAGCAGCTGCATATAATTAGCGCAATAGACGCTGAAACCAAATTCTCCAGCATGTCCTAATGCAAATATGAACCCGGTTTCTATTGCAGCCAGAGATGCCATAAACATCCAATTTGCTTTTAGCACCTTTTTCTCCTAACGTCGAAAATAGCGACGAGGCATCGTATAAACATGACCCTCATTAAAGAGCGAACCATTTGGTCGCCTTTTCTTTTGTCCTTGCCGCCTGCCTGTTTCGCTGTTCCACTGCACGTGTGAATAGCATTGATCTTAACGATCCCACACATACCACCATGACCTTTATTACAAGATCTGGTTTCCTATACCACCAAGAGAGACTTTACGTTTCCCTGGTGGTAGGTAAAAAACGATATCCTTATTGGAGAGGATATCGTTTGAGTGGGATTACAACCAGCAAGGCGGTCAGGTCGCCTGCCATCCACCGTACCGGAGGCGGCCGCCGACAGCCATGGTCGTCGTATCTCTCCCGTACCCGTTTCGCGCACGGGGATGTAGATATTCCGAGTCGAATAGAGTGATCGGGCTATTAATTAAAAAGTAATTTAGTTATACCAGTAGTGTACACTGTCGTATATTTACTTTTCTTGTGCATCCGTTCGTCGTCCGTATAAGTTTGTGTGTGAACTATAAACTAATTAAGTGTAGCCCGATTAGCCTTAAATAAAAAGAACCTCTACAGAATAAACAAAAGTGTGTTTTACGTGTTTACTTTTGGTGTTCGTTTTGTTGGTTGTTTCCAAACGTGGCGGCGTTTCGTTCCTTTGCTTCGGCGGAATTGTTTAGTGCTCGTCGGTGGAACAATACATGATGGAGGAGGAAGTAGAACGGAGTACCCATGCAGGTACATTACCTCCTCCCCACATATCTGTTAGAAACGCCACAAGTGTGGTTCATGTTATTGGAACAGGTAGATAAGGAACAACCCCAACGATTGTGAGTAATCGTGTCCATTTGGTGACGCACGAGTTGTATCAGTTACGTAAACATCTACGTACTGGTCGACAAAATTTTTTTCTTCTGCTGCTGCGGCTGCTGCCTACGATCCTCAGTCAGATGGGATGAGATCATCTGAGGGAATAGGGGAACCATTTTGCAAGTTGGTTGGACAGTGTGGCTAGACTCTATTAGCCGGAATGGTTTGTGTTCAGAGTTACTACTAGACGGAGAAGACGGTGGCGAGGCCGAGAGCTGAGCGACTTGAGCCTCTCGGTGAGATGAAGAATGTGTTATAGGACCGGAACTTGGGATTAGATTCACGGTTGCCCTTTTTTTGTTAATCTTTCTCTCGAATGACTGGTGATGCCGTACTTTTAATGCCCACGGTAAGAGTTGTCTGTTGTTTCGTGGTGTATAAATTGTTCGCTGTCAAGGATTGATACTGCTGGGGCGATTCGTCAGAAGTATTGCAATCTTATGTTGCTGATGTAGGTTTGTCTGATTTCGATACCGACGATACCAGCTCGTCATTGCTGCACCCATATCTGGTGTTTCGTTTAACACAAACAAAATTACCAAAAGCAAAGAAGAAAACGTACATCATGTAAATATCTCTTTACTGGATCTCCTTTCAGCGGGAATGAGGGAAAGTTATTTATTAGCAACCTCCCATTTTTGGTAGTTTTTTTTTTTTTTTTTTTTTTTTTTTATAAATGTTATTACACAAACGCGCACAAAAGCAAAAGGGTATTTTGGAGTACCCTTAAGTGTCAGAGCACAGTGCGAGCGGAAGGAGAGGAAGTGAATAAGGAAAGGAGATATCGATATACATTGGTCTAAAATGGACATTACAATCCCGAGGAAACACATGATCAGGTAGAGTTTTCCACATTCGTGTGGTTCGGCTAAAGAATGACTCCCTATGTTTGTTTGTGCGCGTGAAGTTGACTTTCAACTTCAACTGATGATGTAATTTTGAATATCTCGTTTAGCTCGTTCGGTTATTTCACCATGATAAAACTGTTGACCGTGGCTGACATTTTGAAATTGACAGCTCCTGAAAATTGTTTAAAGGTGCGTTTGTATTAAAAAACAAAACTGTTATGCCCCTTTTAAAGAACTCTATATATTTCATTTAAAAAATTTACTAAGAAATTGTTGTCTAACATCCGAAGCCGGCTTGAAACTGTGTAGAGGCCACAGGATATCGAATAAATAAATAATTACATTGAATAACGAACCAATAAGCACGTTTTTTTTATCTGTATGTTGGTATTTTGAAGATCTTTTTTGAACTATTCATAAAGATTTTTGCCTATTAAAAAAAAAATGAAATGTAAAAAATTTACAGATCCTGCTGGTCTAGAACTTAGATTCTAAAATCAAATATATTTTTAAGGTGGTCATAAATTTGTTTGCAAACGGCTTTCTTGCTCTACTAGTATTAGAATTTTCTAAAATTCCATGCCGCCAGTATACCTAAAATTGGATATGAGCAAACAAAACCTGAAAACCCAATTCTAAATCGCAAAACCACAAATTGTCTCATTTTTAAATGTTCCCAATCTGGTTTGAAGTTCGCAAGATTCACAAGCACTCATACAGTTTGTGGACACTTTTCGTCTGCCCACTAACTTCCCGTTCGTTAACAAGCCCAACACTCGAGTTGTACATTGCTCTAAAAATAGAACCGTGCATTCCTGCGTCAATGACAATTATTAAAATGCATTAAAGCAGAATAACAAAGAAAAGAAAAAACCTTGACCAAGGCAAAGACGGAACCGAACCGATTACATGAACCAAGTAATTGATGTGCCCCCGTGGTTGGTGTGATCGTTGCAGTGCGTGCACGCGGCGTACAGCTGGTGATTAGTTTCAAGTATAAGAGATAGGAAGGCGTATCAGAACCCATGTTGCCTTGCAAACCAAACCCCTGATATAAATGTGAGCGTTGCCATACAACGTTTCCCTACTTACGCCAAACTCCGATTGCCATACAGTTGGAAGAAGACGCCAACAAATGACTTCGGAGCTGGAATCCAAGCGGTTTGGAGATTATCGAGTGCCATGTTTCGTTATTGCATTTTAATGTTCATCCACCATATGGCCGGAAAGTCAAACAAATTGTACGCCGTGAATCTGTTCGCTTTGAACTTGAATTCAAATTAGACGGTAACCTTGGTTATTTATAATAAATGTGATGTCGGTTTGCATGCAGGCGTGCGTACATCACGATAGACTGTAGGGCGTTTGTGAAATTTGTGTAACTGAAGTTTTAGATTTTTTTTTAAAGTAGCATATCTTTTCTTTTTAGTTTCGACTTGGAAGGCTCCTTTGATGGGAAAGTACGTTTCACAAAAGGACTGAGCTGTACATGTAACTTAAAGCGATAGCAAAATCTTTAAATTAGGAAATAAGTAAATTTTAGGCAATTTTAAATACGACTTCACACATTTTTCTAGAAAAAATTCCAAAATATAATATTGCCATCAAACAAACATGTGCTACCAATAATATCTTTTATAATGGGCGAAAACTTATGGCTTTTTATAACACAAGAAAACAGCAACAACCTGTCAATATTGTTACCGTTCAACTTTTACTGTCAAGTGAATCTTGTCCTATGATTGATAGGTTTATTAGTGACAAAAGACTCACGCGTCAATGTGACCTCTGACATTACTTACAAAATACTGTCTGCAACAGGGAGCAGTGTTATCTCCCATCCTTTTTAATATTTACACTAGCGACTTCATCAGGCTATTGCGTATGCAGACGATCTGATAATATATAAAACAGCACCTTAAATAGAAATCATTAACGGACTATTACAAGATTTCAATGATGTTTAGCGAAACTGCGACAACTGGAAACTCAAAATCAATATCCAGAAGCGTGAAACCACCCTCTTTAGAACACCACTGGCTGAAG
The DNA here is from genome assembly GCA_963931805.1 of Microdon myrmicae. NCBI lineage: Eukaryota > Metazoa > Arthropoda > Insecta > Diptera > Syrphidae > Microdon > Microdon myrmicae. The sequence continues at coordinate 66,379,803 of OZ007502.1, forward strand.
CTACCAGAGACACCAGGAAAAACTGGCGAAAGCTAGCTATTATGGGACCATACGAACAAACACTGGAAACGAAAAATGTAGTCAAATACCTAGGCATCTGGCTGGATCAGTATCTATATTTTAACAAACATGTAAAGGCTGCACTGGGCAGGGCAAAGAAAACGTATGCTTTGACAAGAAGACTGTTTTATAATAGTCAACTTGAGTACTATTAGTGCTATACTATTTATTGGCCTGTAGGAACCCGGAAGTTCATGACCTCGCCGACTCGACTCCACCATCGTTCCCTGTCCTGTGCGCTCTCCTTCCACGCTTGACCATCAGATCCGATCTCCTCTAGATCAAACCTAACATTGTCCTCCCATCTCCGTTGCGGGCGTGCTCTCGGTCTCTTTCCCGATGGTCTACCGTCAAGAATTCTACGCACGGTCCTTTCGTTGCCCATTTGCGCCACATGTCCGACCCATCTTAATTTTCGCGACCTGTTTACTCACACTTCTGGCGTAAGACTAATGACCTTGTCCGAAAAAAAAAACAAATCATTATGGAAAATTTAACAAGCCTCAGGACTTAAATAAGGCCAAGACTGATTACTGGATGATGATGATTACTCTCACTATTGTAGGTTTGCGGTATAGCTCTTTCAATTCGTGGTTGTGGAATTTCCTCCATTGTCCTGCCCCTTCATCATATTTACCGCCAAAAGTACCCCTTGGAATTTTATTCTCGAATACGCGGAATTTGTTTTCTTCCTGTTTTGTGAAAGCCCATGTTTCGCATCCATATAGAGCAATCGGCATGTTATGGTTCTATAGACACGGAGCTTTATGTTACGTGATAGCAGTTTGGATTTCAGCAGTTTACTGACTGCGTACCAACTAGCGTTGTCAAAATGCAGTCTTTTATTAATTTCCTTCGACATTTCGTTACTGTCCGTCAGTATTGTACCCAGATACTTAAATTCTTTAATTTTTTCATATATCTTGTCCCTGACGTTTATATGTGTTCCCTGAGGTCCATATGCGAACACTTGTGTGACGTCGTTCAGGGATGATTCGGCCATGTTGTCGTCTTGTTAAAAGGACACGGTGAGAGGCCATCCCCCTGTTTTAGTCCGTCGCGGGTTTCATATGGTTCTGAGAGGTGGTTTTATATTCTAACTCGCCATTTGTTTTCGTTCATGCAAATTTGAATAAGGGCAGCATATTTTTTCGGGATTCCCAGCTCAACTACAATATGGTAGAGTCTTTGCCTTGCGACAGAGTCGCAGGCTTTCTTGAAGTCAACGAACAGTTCGTGAACCGTCTCTCCGTATTCCTACTTCTTTTCCAGCAGTTATTGTGAACATTTGGTCGCTTGTTGACCGTGTGGGGAGCGAAGCATTGTGCACCGGCGTACGGCGCTGATTCTCTTCGCATCCCCATCATTCTGTCACTAATGTGCCGACACGTATCGTTAGCAAGAAAGACAACACAAAACAAAACTTCTCAATACAGGAAACAAAAGTAAATAAAACTCACTGTTTTAATGTTATGGATGCGTTTATGTATATTTAAAGAAACGGTTGGTCAAACAAAACAAACGATAAAAGGTACAATGATATTTTATAACTGACGCGAATGGGATAGAGCAGAGGAGCTCTTTACACACACATTCCGCGATTGCGTACAATTTATTTTTTGTTGAACTCATACCACTGGCAATGGCTTTCGATTAAGTCACTCCAGCACAAACAAAAAGAATAACTAAATTCACGCACACTCGCGATTCTGTGACGAGCGCATCCTCGGCCCGCGACGAGGAGGGGAAGTCGGCAACGACCGTGACGGTCGGCGGATGGTAAATGACTCACCGAGGATAGAACTCTGACATGAATTCCATCCTATGTTAGGGTTAAGAACAAAAGAAGAGAGAGAAAAACTTTTCTCTTAAGGGTGCGGCCGCCAAAGGAATGCACTCTTTCAGTGCAATGGTATGCGTTTCTGACCGTACAGATTGATGTTATTTACAGTGCTCGAAAGCAGTGGAACAACGAAACAGGCATGCGGCAAAGATAAAGGAGATTTATGATCAGTGTCTATGCTGTGCATTGCAGCTATCCTAGACGGCAGTTCATCGGAGAAATGTGGTAAAAGCTAATAAGGGCATCATACAGACATGGGTGAGTGGTGCGGATGCGTAAGTAAATGTATCGCCATTAGGAAGAAGTGCTAATGGTTTTTCTATTTACACAATAGGAAATGTGTATCACTGGTGATGCTAAGCGGATCGAATTGTATACATGATTACATGCGAAGGAATTCGTTTTATGACTCTAGGGTAAGATGAGAGTATTTGCTTTTGTCCGATGGCCAAAGAGCTGCGGCGGCCGTGGAAATGCCAGCGGCATGTGGTATGCACATGTACGGCGGAATTGCATTGGTGGAACAAGGGTGCCTAATGGTCGGGAATCTATGGTGCATATGCACGTTAAAGAATTGTTTTTAGGAACTTCAGATAATGCCTTGTATGCATCGGTGTCCTTGGAGAAGGAAATGTTTTCAGGTGCCAATGCAAATGCATTGGCGGAAAACAATGGGAGTTGTGGAATTCCTAAAAACTTAATGAAGAATTCTTACAGAGAATTGTATGCGAAGAGATGCATGATGGTAAGTTTTCTTTTACAGAAGCTTTGAAATAAATAAATTCGGTAAGCTTGATGCGTGCAGCATTTACAGGTGCTAATGCAGTTGCATTAGCGAAGTTAAGAGATTGAATGGGAGTTATGGGGGGTTTTTAAGGTAGGTGTACCGTGGGGTTTGGCGGAACCGCCACCGCCGGTTCCTATTGAATCCGCATTGATAGTCTCCCAGTATTTCTTCTGCGTACGGTGTGATTCTCGCCAGTATGACATTTGTTAGTATTTTGTATGTGGTTGGGAGCAATGATATTCCTGTGTAGTTTTCGCAGTCCTATCTGTCACTTTTTTGAAAATGGGGACGACTATTGAGGTTTTCCATTCTTCCGGAGTGACTTCCTTACTCCATATTGTTTTGATGAGTTGGTGGATCTTTCGAGCGGTTACCTCTCCTCCATGCTTCACAAGCTCTGCCGGTATGCAGTCGACTCCGGGAGCTTTGTTGTTTTTCAATCGATTTATTGCGTCTACAACTTTGTAGAAAGAAGGCTCTGGGATCTGAGGTTCGGCTGTATGCACGTCTGGTACGTTTATTTGTGATTGATGCGTGCGCACATTGAGCAGGTTTTCAAAGTACTGCTTCCATCTTGTCACGATATTGTTTGTTTCTGTGACCAGACAGCCGTTTGCGTCTCGAATTATTTTGGCTCTCCCTCGGTAGCCATTTCTAATTGAATTTATGCCGGCATACGTGCCTCTGATGTTCTTTGCTCTGGAATTTTCTAGGATTTTTTCATTCCGAGTCTTCTCCCATTCGCGTTTTTTCTGTTTGAAGAGTCTCATTGTCTCTTTCCGAATCGACGCGTATCTTTCTGCGTTGAATTCATCATATCTTTCTAAGAGGATCACTTTGAGGCGTTCACGTTCTTCGATCTTCGCCCTGGACTCATCGTCAAACCAAGGTTTGAACTTAATTGTTTTCTTAAATCCTAATATCGTTTGGGCTGTTTGTTTAATTGTGTCTCTGATCGATGTCTATTTAGTGTCCACACTATTGGCTTCCTTTCGCTCACTGTTCCCATTCTCTAGGATACTAAATTTATTCGTTAGTTCGTCTTGATATTCAGCCCTTTTGCGCAGGTCTTTTAGTTTATCAATGTCGAACTTGAGAGGCGCCGCAGGTGTCCGAGGTATACCTCTGGCTGCAAACCATCCAATGGCCACGGTGACGCGTAACACCCTGGATTAGGGGTGGTAGATCTTTGTGTGTTACTCCTTGCTGTCCTGTCTGACATGGATGGCCCTACTGGACCCGTATGCTTCCGCCAGCATAGCCTGAGTGATTCATTGTAGTTTAAGCCCCCGTACAACGTCAAGGTTGGAGTCAACTTGACAGCAGAGTTAAAGTTATATGCTACATGGCTCTCATCAGACCGATGATGTTAATGGAAAAGATTCGGATTTTTGAGAGACAATGCCTCAGGACGTGCCTTAACTTACATCGGACTCCTGAATACGATCACAAAAAATACTATCCCAATGAAGTGTTGTACAGTGGGGCCAATATAAACAGAATGGATAACTTTATGATCAAATTGATCCGAAGGCATCTTGCGAGATCAATGAGCTCGCCGAACGATTTAACTTTTGGTGCATATTATCCAAACAATATGTATTATGAGAGGGTCTGTCGCAATGGCTTTATTCCACCAGAAGCATTCCTCAGTCTTCACATGAACGGCCTAATACAAAATGAATCCGCTATATCGTTGATTTATCACGTGCGTCGGTCGGGCATATGTAAACGAATATGTTATAATCGAGAGATTGCGCACACAGATGAAGAGCGCCTTCAGTTCAGTAGGGCAGTAGCACAGAAAGACCGGAATAAGCAACACCAGCTATTTTGGTGGCTGAGTGGCAATTAAAAAAAAACTGGCAAAAAAAGGAAGTAATAATAATATAAAAAAAGCCCAACAAACAACGGAAAGCTTACATAGGTTTAGCATTTCGATGTTAGGTTTAGGATAGAGTTAAGGTTATAATAATAATAATAAAAAAAAGAAGTGGCAATTAAAACCCTCGTCATCTTCATCATCATCGGCACTACAACCGGGATCCGGTGTTGGCCTTATTTAACAAGTCTGAGGCTTGTTAAATTTTCCATAATAATTTTTTTTCCGGGCAAGGTTTTTAGCCTTACGCCAACCTTTCTCAGGATGTCGCTGCATACATTGGTTCACTACTTGGCGGGTGCCAAAGTAGCTATCCAGGGGTGTCACATGGAGACTGCATGTCAACTTGGATTGAACAGGGACAAGAAATGTCCTGGCCTTCGCCGGGTTGAAAGCAATCAGAGACTTTGCCCTGTATGTTCGCTCTCATCCGCCAATTAAAACCCTGTTTCCATATAACTGAAACAAAAAGTGATGATAATAATAATGATATTTAAAAAAAAAATTAACTACGGAATGCTTACATAGATTTAGCATTTTGAAGGTTGAGTTTAGATGTTCGGGTTAGGTTTACGATAGAGCTAAGTTAAAAAAAAGAAAAAAAAAGTTTAGTTAGTTTAGTATTTAAGTAAGGTAAAAACAATAACAAAAACAACGTTTTTTCTGTTCTTCATTTTCTTTGTAACCAATTAAGTTCTTTAAAATGCATGTAAACAAAACAATCGTAATGTCGAAAGACAAATTTTCACGTTTTAAGCGAATGCATCTAACTTAGAGAGTCCGCAAGGGACCAGTAAGTTAGGAAATAAGATACCATAAGCTAGAGTTTAATCATTTTGGCGTAGCGAGTAAGTAAAATAGAATAAGAGGAAGAAATAAAAAATGGAAAATGAAACTCACGCGCCCAAAGGGCTTTCAACCCTTCATTACACCGATAAAGGGATCAAAGCAAACGAATGGCAACTAAAAAGGATTTTATAATTGAGTTCGAATTTTAAATATCTAACGAATCCGCTTAACCTCGACCATAGCTAACCAAACCTCAAGGTCTGCGGTAACCACATGTAAATATGTGGCCCATTGACCAAATTCGTTGTCCACACATCTTATGTAATCAATCCTCGACCGATGAAACAATTGAGTCCTGCAGTAAAGAGATAAGGAACACAAGCAACATATTCGGAATATTGTGCCACCAGGACACAAAAGAAAAGAATGAAATCGATTGGAATGCTTACCCATCGAGTTAAGATCAAAAACGAAAATAAAAGGGGGGAAACTGAACATAATAAACCAAACGGCGCATTAGTCCTTTTTGTATGTGGTTTACTGTCGCAGTGCTGTTGGTTTTGTGATGTATCGATTTTCATTTAGGTATGGCTACTAGGAATCGTTTACTCCTAGTGGCTATATGAAGTTCATATGCTCGTCCTTGACTGATCCAACTTTGTATTTGTGTGGTTATAGTGTGAGGGGAATTGTATTTACCTTGAAAAACGGTGAAGACTGTGTGGAACTTAATACGATTCGACGACGAACCGACCTCAAACTGCAGGTTCCTCATTGTTATATCCTTACCTAATAGTTTGGTTATTGTACTTCCATCAACAATTTAGAAAGTACTTTAATGGTTTGCTTTGATGTGTAAGAGGATAACTAGGTCTTGGGAATGGGTTCAAAGGTTAAATAATTGGGAACACTATGTTCGCTTGGGGACAAGTGTTAAATTTTACTTTTCGACATAATAATTACGCACAGGCTATTGTATCTGTTTGTTGTATTATGTAATTATAATTTCTGTGCAATAGACGAGCACTCTCCTTTTCAGTATTTCTCGGGTTGACGACATACCACGAGCTGTAAATGAATCTTATTTAAATTGGAATTTAAAAATATTTCAAATATACCGAGTTCCTTGTGACTTATGTACGAGGGCTGGCCCGCGCAGAAAATCGTACTGGTGCGATAGCAGGTGGCTCTAAAAACCACAACCCAGGTTTGAATTCGTTGAAAATAAATTCGTGAAAACATTGGCTTCATCTCGGGGTTCTAGTACGCCGGTGCCCGTCACTTACGGATGAAAGAGCAATTATTACTAATTGCTTTGGCCCTTGATCAGAAGGGGCATGGACCAGTTAGACATTCGAGTAGTGTTTTGATTCCTTTGTTATTGTGAACCTTTTTCGGAGTAACAATCCTTTAGTTGAAGGTGTTTGTGAGTCTGATAAAATTCATTCAGTTGATTTCCATTGAAATAGAGACCCATCGTTTCAATTTTTTTTTTGTTGCTCCTACAGGTTTACAGTTTTGAACAAACCAAGATTTATCGGACGAATTTCATTTGATACAATATGGAATGCGAAATTCTATACCGAGAATAGTGTCGGGGTAGGTATTAATAACGAAGTTTTTAAAGCATACCTCTGACCACGGAATGCACTCGAAGAAATCCTCCACTTGATAGCTCCGCATTACCATACTTGACGAGGCTGCTTAAGGGGGGTGTGTGGGTAGTTTTTACGTTGGCATCAGCAAGGATGCGGGTTCCATAAAAACACCACCGATGTCTGCTGCCGAAATTGTCCCACAAGAAAAATCAAACGCACTGAATTTATTTTAATGTTCCTTTTATTTCCACGAAAATCCTTACGATTAAACAATATCGTGGCTTTATTCGTTCTATTGACTTAATTTTAAAATTACATGGTGCACTTGTTATATACGGTGTGGTACACGACTTTATAAAACAACGTCACATCCTTATTCGCAATCATTATTTAAGTAAGTTCATTACTATAAGTTATTAAATTCGACTCGCGCAAGTTATGGTTTGTGGATAACCGTTGGAACCGAAGATCACAATACCAAGAAAAGGACGATCAAAACTTCTTTTACACCAATCAGTGAGAATTTTTCAAAACACGGAGTCTTTCTTTTATTTGCTTCCACTATTTCTTTTTTTTATTATCATAAAGAGAGTTTTCAGTTACACAAGTGTTATTATCTAACTTAACTACCTTATTGGGTCCGTATTCTCTTTGATTACGCCAATTACACTTAATTATTTGTGTCACGGTTCTTTTTTACAGTTCTCTTCTGTTTTTTAATTAATTTCTAATATTTTTTTTAATTTAAATGATTAGATCACTATTTACTTTTTTTTTTAGCTTGCAGTATTACCGAATATAGATCTGACACTGTTACTTCTTGAGCCTTTCTATTTACTAATTTTTACACTTAGATTTTCTCCGTTTACAGACGATGTAGACACTTTGTTCGCCTTCTTATTTTACTGTTTAGTCAGTTCACAAATTAGTCTCAATCTCCTTTAGTATACACATTAAATGTCTTATCATTTTAACTTATTACTAATTTACCGATACCACTTTACAATGTTCTTCGTTTATGATATTTACATGTATGTTAACTGTCTTACTGCTCCTTATTACTCCACGTTTTGCTTTCACGATCTCTCGCGATTTTCTTACTTTTACTATATCGAATTATCCCGAACTGTACTGTTTTCTAATAATAAATCCAAACACACAATTACTCGTTTAGCTCCCTTCGCTCATGCACTTTCTTTTCTTTTATTGTTCACTACCAGACTTTCTCTCCGCCCAACGATGCCGACCACTTCCACGATCGACCTTCCACTATGACCAATCACTGACTCTTTATCCTTCACTTCCGACAACCAACTGCCGTAATTCCCTTATTCATTGCCCCAAGAAACCTCCTACTCCGTCATCATCTTCCGGGGTTAACGTTTTCAGTTCACCTCTGGGTTTAAGACCCCTCGATTCACAATCAGCAATTTGGGTTTTAATTGTCCCAATTACCGATCATCGGCTTTAGTTCATAAACGCCTCATATTGATGAGCTGGTCAATACTTTTTCATCGATTCGGACTCGAGTTGAACTTTTGCGTTCATGAATTGACCCAGTTAATTGCACTCATGCCGATTGTGCTGGAACATGCAGTTTGGATGTTTCCGTATTTTAATTCTTCCAGCTTGTGCAATCGTTAATCGGTTTGATAAATGCAATTAATCGTTTTTTGATTGATTTCTTTTGGAATGATGACTTGGATGTACTCGTTAGGCTGTAAGGTTAAGGTTACTGGAGTTCAGAATCTGGTTGTACTTTTCTGATCAACTGTATCAATGACCCCTTGAATGATGTCCTTCTCTATGTTATCCCTGACACATTTAACACGCACGAACTTATGTTTCCCCGCGAAGGCGCGACAGCAGAGACTCGACTTCCCTCGTTGATAGTGATATTTTGACTCTCTGGTCGGTGCGTGTGCACACTTTGCGTGATAAAATCTGACTCCCCGATGCAATCCATATCCGTCAGGTTCGCGTTGGTCGATTACATCTGTGTGGGAGCATTCTATATGTGTCCGTATAGGACAAGTACGATGCCCTTCAGCCTGCATATCGGCAACGACGAAAATGCACCTGAATAAACATGGGCTGGTGTAATGAATTGCAGGCCTTATGAGATACGCGACAGCGAAGCTCGCCGAAGGAAGAAATAGGTTTCTGTGTCCTAAATAAACAGAAACGATATTTCAAGGTTCAAACGATGTGATGCACATTATCATCGGCTGTTTACATAATCGCCCCAGACTTATGCCATTGCAGGCAATAGATTTTTTCGTGGCGATAAGCAAACCGAAGGTTGCTTGCCTATGGTCAAGGCTATGGTGGCTTTTGTTTACTCAAATTAAATGGAACATGGGTATGATGGTGAGGAATTTGACTTGCAGACGTGCAAGCGTACGTCTCACCCTGGGGAAATATGGACAGCGGTTGGTAAATAGCATAAACACAGTGATGCTACTGTGTTTGTTTATTTTACAGGCCGGAGCATCGTTAGGCATGATCTAGGATATGATTGTCTAACGTCAATCATATTCGTGCCCAAATCCCATGATCGGTAGATAAGCGATAAAGGAAATTGGTCGCAACTGTAGCGAACCTTGGGATTGGGGCAATATTCACTCATGAACCGTAGCAAGAATACCGGCCACAGCTGTGTCAACAATTACGCTGGCCAGCGAGTATTTATCTTTTATAGTTGCTGACAAGCCGAGCCGATTGTCTGGCACGGTTCATGTAATATGAATGAAACCACTTGTTTGATGTGCATGTCTGCTGGGGTTTTACTTTCAGGTGAAAGTTATTTGAAAGAAAGCTTACACTGCTCGAATGCAGGTAAGTATAGTGGTTTATGGAGTGAGGGAAAAGTAGGTTGTGTTTAAAGAATTGGATGGTTCTTCAGGAAGGCTTTAAAGAACCGCCACAGGAGTACTAGTTAAAGTAGGCAAAATGACTACATTTTCTCGATTTTTTTTTCGACAGCATATTCAATATTTATTTCATAACTGATTATAACATCGATTAGTACGTATTTTCATGTATTTGTCAATTTTTTTTATTAAAAAATATTTAAAAATAACCGAACTACAGCTGCCTATCAGCAGCCTTTTTTGGGACATCACTTATGGTGGACAAGATAATTCGTGGACGGCTTATCTGAAACAGGATTCCAAAAAGATTACGTTAATATATTGCATTATCTAGAATTTGAAAGCAGGATTTATAAAAATTGTAATTTTTAAAAAAAATAACGACAGTTTCAACAAAAAATTTATCTTGCTTTAAAAAAAAACGTTTCGACGAAATTGAGAATCCTTCGTTCACACTCCACCTATTACCATAACAAATCATCATCATCATCACCATCGGCACTACAACCGGGATTCGGCCATGGCCTTATTTAGCAAGTCTCGAGGCTTGTAAATTTTCCATAATAATTTATTGGCTCATAATAAATAAGTACTATAAATTCGAGATTGATCGGAAAATAGTTTTTTTTTAGTAATTGTGTCCATTGCAATGGTGTTATTCACAAAACACGATTCTGAGATAACCGCGTTTAAATATTTATGTTTTTTCTTTCATATTTAAAATTGATTTTTTTAAACTTACACCGTGTCGCCGATTCCAGGACCAAATAGTAGCCCTTCTGCATCTGCTGCAATCTCTAAAACATTGATTTGATGCTGCCTTCGAACCATTCTACCTTCTCTTGTAGCTGCTTGGGCGCGCTGGTCGACAATAAGATAATTGTGTTTCGTAACACTGGTTCGCCTATTCCCCAACACTTGTCCACAGAAAACTGTTCACCAAATTCCACAAATAAAAGAGAAAATGAAGAGCACTGTGTTGTTTAGTGGTAAACTCTTTATTTTTATTTCTGAATCTATTTTCACAAATGATTGTCTCGAACCACAAAATTCTCGTGCACTTAAACAACTTTTTATTTCTCACTACGGTATAACTCTTGAATAGGTTTGTATTATACAAGCTAACTTTTATTTATTACTTGTTCACGATCGAAAGCTGAAGATTCCCCATTTGACGGTTCAGGACATTCCAAAGATCTTCGGGGTTTTAGAAACACACTCAATCTGTCTCAAATAGTCAAACTCACAAAACATGTTCTTAATTTCACCGACTTCGACAAGGAAGATACTCCGTAGATCACCAAAACAATTCGTATTTTGGCACTTCACACTAGTCGCGGAGAAATTGGACCGGAGGTAGCATTTTTACTATCGACTCGTGCACACTCTTAGCTGTTGAAATTAAACTCTGATAAACGCCACGTCCCCGGTACGTGTACGCTTCGCGGTGGTTACGATCTGACTCCCTGATGCAATTCACATCCATCAGATTCCATGGCCGCGAATCGCATCGATGGGGGAGGATTGTATATGTGTGCGTATGGGACAAGTACGTTGCCCTTCAGCCTGCATATCGAGAACGACGAAAATGCACCTGAATAAACATGGGCTGGTGTAATGAATTGTAGGTATTATAGAGATACGCGATAGTGAAGATCGCCGAAGGGAGAAATAGGTGTTTGTGTCTTAAATAAACAGAAGCGCTATTTCGAGGGCCATAAATCTCTGATGATCTACGCCTGAGAACGAAATAGGTTTATGCTTTAGATACACAAAAACGCTATTTCAAGGGTCACGATGACGGGCCGGTATATGAGTATAATGGCGAGGAGTTAGCCTTGCAGATGTGCAAGCGTACATCTCGCCCAGGGTGGCCATGGACCAGCGGTCGACTAATAGGATAAACACAGTGATGCTACTGTGTGTTTGTTTGTTTAACAGGCCGGAGCATCGTTAGGCATGATCTGGGGTATGATAGTCTAACGTCAATCATATTAGTGCCCAAATCCCATGATCGGTAGATAACCGATAAAGGAAATTGGTCGCAAGTGTTGCGAACCTCGGGACTGGGGCAATAAATGGTTATAAACCGTAGCAAAACCCATCGGCTACGACTGTGTCAACAATTACGCTGGCCAACAAGTATTTATCTATTATAATTGCTGACACGCCGAGCCGATGGAGATATGGTCCGGTTCATATAATAATTCAATGCGATGCATGCCTTGATGAGGTTTAACTTTCAGGCGTGATGCTGCAGGGGAGCTTACGCTGCCCCTAATTGCAGGTAAGTGCTATGGGTTTGGAAGGTGGTTAATTTAAGAGGATGGGTGGTTCTTTGGGAATGTATTAAAGAACCGCCACAGATTCACTCATAGCGACTCGAAAATCTCGAGTAGGGCTACGTTGCCTTCATTAAATATGCAAGCAGATGCATAGGCTGCAATTTGAATTGGCCCTACTCCGTCAGAAAGATGCTTTGGTGTGATTTTCCAAATAAGTTGATTATAACTTTTGTTATTATTTTGTGTAAATCCGCCAACGCATTTTTCAAGGAGTTCTTTCTTCGATAAATCTTCATAAATGGGCTTTCAAAACATCTAGTTTAAAAGATGTTATTTCAGTTTTGTTATTTTTCGGGACGTACTAAAACTACGCTGATTGGTCTCTGCGGTTATCGGGTTAAAAGACTGTTTTTTATCTGTCTTTGCGAAATCCTGTAGATGATCCTGTTTGGTAAATAAACTAAAAGCATTCGATGTTTAACGTTCGAATGCCTACACGTAAGTGCTCCAAGATTTAAAAATTCAAACAGATGTTTCCAAATATACTAACATAAACGTATTTCAAGGTTTACAAGGCCACACATTTTAAGCAATATAATAGATCGGTGAAAGTATATTTTATTTTGCACCAGGCGGCAGCTGCGCGTGATTCATAGTTCCAAGTAGCGCGCTTTAAATACCTACAACTTTGGATCTAATGCTCATATTCTTATAAAATTTGGTGAGAGTGTTCTTGAGATAATGCATTCAAATAATATGTGATTTTGCTGACCAACACAACTAGTACTCCCCCTTTTAAGTTGATTAGTACAAGTGATTGAACAACAGATATCAGACAGCGGTCTGAATTTTCTAATTGGACAGTTTTTGTAAGGAATAGAAACTCAGGTTAGTATGTGAAATGTTTTCAGGGAATGTCACTGATCGATTATTATTCACAGAGGTAGAGACGGCAATGAAATTTGACGAAACTTCTTAAGACGTTTTCATCCAAATGGTGCTCAAGTTGTTGAGATCTAACGTTTCTTGTCTCTGGTAAACTAAACCAGATCAGGCGAAACCCAGATACCAAATTTAAAATAATATCCTACATATAAGTCATATCCGCGGCAATGAAGATATGTCGAGTCGGTTGACGGGTTAATAAGAGTTTCAGTCTATTACTACTATTACTATTTATTAGCCTATAGGAACCCGAAAGTCATGACCTCACTGACTCGGCTGTGCCATCGCTCCCTGTGCTGTGCACTCTCCTTCCACGCTGGACCATCCAATCCGATTTGCCCAAGATCAAAGCTGACATTTTACGGCGCAAGGCTAATAACCTTGCCCGTGAAAATAAATTATTATGGAAAATTTAACAAGCCTCGAAACTTGCTAAATAAGGCCAAGGCCGGATCCCGGTTGTAGTGCCGATAATGATCATGATGAAACCTGACATTGTCTTCCCATCTCCGTTGCGGTCGTCCTGCCGGTCTCTATCCCGATGGTCTACCGTCAAGAACTCTACGCACGGTCCTATCGTTGGCCATTTGCGCACATGTCCGGCCCATTTTAATCTTTGCGACCTGATTACTCTCACTATTGTAGGTTTGCGGTATAGCTCTTTCAATTCGTGGTTGTGGAGTTTCCTCCATTGCCCTGCTTCCTCGTCATATTTGCCGCCAAAGATACCCCTTAGGACTTTATTCTCGAATACGCGGAATTTGTTTTCTTCCTGTTTTGTGAAAGCCCATGTTTCGCATCCGCATAGAACAATTGGCATGAATATGGTTCTATAAACACGGAGTTTTATATTATGTGAAAGCAGTTTAGATTCCAGCAGTTTACTGACTGCGTGCCAACTAGCGTTGTCAAAATGCAGTCTTTTGTTAATTTCCTTCGACATTTCGTTACTGTCCGTCAGTATTGTTCCCAGATATTTAAATTCTTTAACTTTTTCAAATATCTTGCCTCTGACGTTTATATGTGTTCCCTGAGGTCCACCTGCTCGCGCCGTAATCATGTATCTTGTTTTGTCTTCATTTATTTCTAGGCCCGCCTCTTTGCCGTTTGCATGGTGATTTCACAGTGTTTACTTGCAGTTTCTAGATTATCGTTGAAAACGGCGATGTCATCCGCATATGCGAGCACTTGTGTGACCCTGTTCAGGGATAATCCGGCCATGTTGTCATCTTGTACCTTTCTGATAACATGCTCGAACACAAGGTTAAAAAGACATGATGAGAGGCCATCCCCCTGTTTTAGTCCGTCCCGGATTTGAAATGGTTCTGAGAGGTGACTTTCTATTCTAACTCGCCCTTTGTTTTCGTTCATGCAAATTTGAATAAGCGCGTCATATCTTTTCGGGACTCCCAGCCCAACTACGATATGGTAAAGTCTTTGCCTTGCGACTGAGTCGTAGGGTTTTTTGAAGTCAACGAACAGTTGGTGAACCGTCTCTCCGTATTCCCACTTCTTTTCCAGCAGTTGTCTTATTGTGAATATTTGGGTGCTTCTTGACCGATTCCTACGGCATCCCCATTGGTAGTTTCCCAGTATTTCTTCTGCGTACGGTGTGATTCTCGCCAGTATGACATTTGTTGGTATTTTGTATGTGGTTGGGAGCAATGCTATTCCTGTGTAGTTTTCGCAGTCAGATCTGTCGCCTTTTTTGAAAATGGGGACGACAATTGAGGTTTTCCATTCAAGAGTTTCAGTCTAGGCTTCGCTATTTATAAATGCTTGTAAACGGAGTTTACATTCATATTTATGAAATCGACTCTTCTATTATTATAAAATGCTGTTACCAATCGAAAGTGGTATTTCGTATTTCAGAGATCTACAGTAGGGCTTTAGCGGATTTTGGTGTTGTCCAAGTGTTCCGCTGAACACTGCTTACCGCAGAGAAAAGAAAACACCCACGGAGCGCATACAGTACAAAATACAAACTCGGAAAGGTTTGTTTTAATTGAACTTTTATTTTTATTTTTTATACTTGACTGTTTATAAGCCGCAACGTTAAACTAATACATAATTCTTTACTAGCACAGCGAAACGCTTATAAAAATGAGTTACATGAGAATGTTTACACACATTGAACAATTTAATTCGAAACACTTAAATAGTTGTGGCACAAAACGGATAGTTCCTTAAACACACGGTAATATTTAAACGTTGGTGAAACCGTAGGCTGACTTCCTCCTCGACATTTCTTTTCTTGTCCTACCTCACAACAGAATCTCCTTCTCCACCGTTCCCTCTGGTCGCTTTGACTATCAAAATTAGACTAACTTCTGCACTACCCACAAATATCTGGATACCTGTCGTATCTGTATCTTCCCCAGAGAGAATTTCCCATTCTGCCCACTAACAGAATCGACAATGCCTCTGTTAGCAGCATGCTAATTCATCCCAGGCTTATATTCCTGAAAGGAGAAGTCATTCCTTGCATACATCCTTAAACATCATTATCACCATCCGTGGTGGTGATCGAAATTCAGATCGACGGTTGTCGATTGTGTGCTGCCTCTATTTGCATAGCACATCTGGCGCGCGGGCCGACGGATATCGTGCAATTTAAATGGGCGTACGGTCCATGGTTTTGTTTAACTTCTTTCGGTTAAAACTAACAATCCATTAGACCTTTCTAATGGGTGTGAAATTCGAAAGGGACCGTGGGATCGGAATAGATCCTTTGTAGGTTTTTGGCCTCATAAATTTTCTGAATTATCTCGTCGAGATAATTACGGTTGCCTGCAATTTGGTAGAGGATAGGCGATATGCCTTATTGAACTAGGTTGTCGCTGCCTTTGTTTGCTTGACGGATTTGGGTGGTCTTTATGGCAGCTACCCGCACGTGCAGCCGCTGGTCGGCTAATTTACCGAGATAGCGATTCCTTGTAACATCGTGTAGATGTTCAGGATTGCCGATTGCGCAGAGCTGGGATGTGATGCATTTCGATCTTTTGGAATTACTCTTGGGAGCCGGATGAATGTATGGTTTTTACATTTGTTTCAGGTATGCTACAATCGACATGTTGAGCTTGACATTGAAAGCTTTGGGACGTTCAGTTCCTTGCTTTTTCGTGTCGGCCTCAACGTTTTGGTGAATGTTTTCAGGGTAGGTATGTTCCTTGAAAGGTAGGAACCATACCTGGGTGGAATTGTGCATTCGTAGAACGCTACAGGGCATCTGGCCACGTTCAAAACATAGTCAAAATTGACTTCTGATAATGTCTCAGAAGCTATAGCATAACGTCTTACTGGGAACCGACTTACCATCTGTCTAACTTTCCCAACCAGTTTAACAGCTAAGCTGTAGCCAAATTTCAGTGGACGGCTAAGCCTTGGGACCCAATCAAGCAGTCGGCTTTTAGACGCGTTTTACAATAATCAGGCCCAATTGTAAGTACATTCTACTTACAGGGCTTACGTCAGGTCATTGCGATCCCCACGACCATATATTTTTTCTGTTAGCAACTACACGTACTTTTTTTAAATACTTCAAATACGTGTTATTTCAGTGAAGGGAAGAGAGTCAAGAGTCGTATGACTTTGATGGTGCAGGTGACATTTGTAGGCAACGATTTTTTTTTTGTTGACAAAAAGTAGCATTGTGTTTTGTAGACATTTTAAAATCACTCGTTCATACTATTGGTACATCTCGTTCAAATCAGCAAAACAATGAATGGGGTTTTGGATGATGGATAAGAGATCGGTAATACTAACAAAAATGTCTGAGTAGAAGACCCTCAAAAATTATGAAGAATGCCAACATAAACGATATCAAATACTACCCCGAAAAATACTATAGTAGCCTATTTACTGATTGAGAAATTCGTCAACGTTATTAAACTGCACATTTATTTTTTGATAAAATGTCGATATGTCAAACTGTACAAAATATTGTTTTTTTAAGCAATTTATAACCACGGATATAACTTCAACTCGTTTAAGATTGCAAATTATATCACCAGTTGTGCTTCAAACTTTACTAGATCTTTATCTATTAGATAAATACCTTAAGCAGGTATTATTAAATAACTTAGTAGTTGCATATACCTTGCATTCAGTTAAGCTTTTATGTTATACAAGTCTAATCGTTCTGTTGGAATGCATGTTTCAACAACATTGTATAATTTGCAGTTTTTGCCATTTGTTCTTCATGATTCCTAGAATAAGAGATATTTGGCATATAAATAAATTTAACCTCGGCACCTCACTTCCCTAACACACAGATACCGGCTACCGCATGATAAATTTCATCTTCAGAAGCCAGGGAAACGATTAGCTTCTCACTACATCTTTACTCTGCATTCTGCGAATTCCAAAAATAAACCTCACAATATTGAACTTGAAAGCCTTGCCAAACTATGCAGCTTTTAAATGGACTTTAGCCACTTATGAGCCCCACACAAAACGGCTCTGACGTCAGGTATGCTAGCCCAGGAATGAGAATCATAGGTTGGTAAATTTATTCCCATGCTAGCGTACTAACAGCTGATTCAATCGGTTGTATCCAATGATTGTGGGACTTGTTGGCATAAATTTAGCTACACTCGCCATTGAAATTTTATGGAGTAATGAACTATGTAGGAGGCACGTTTTTTTCACCGGTGGCAGTTGTCAATGTGTTTACAGAGTCTTTAAATAGAATAACTACGTTCATAGAATGATCATAAATAATTAAATTCATTTTTGTCTGTTGAGTCCATCTGATGTTTTTAAATCAGTACAATATGTAAGTATTATCAATGTTTGTTTTTGTTTCATGATTTACATATATCAGGTAATATACGAGGGTTGCCTCTTATGTTTCGGGATTTGGCAACCCTAGCGTTGCAATCCGGCAATTGACAGCTCTGTCGTAAAGTTGGACATTTTTGAGGTTATACGCACTCAGAACGTTTTGACATACGAGCGCTATTTGTGTTGTTTACAGTAACTTAAAAGATTCATCTCGCCCCAAAAATGGAATTAAATCGTCAACATTTTCGTGCGATTATTTTTTACAACTTTCGGCGTGGATTAACTCAGCAACAGTGCATGTATGAACTTAATTCAATTTTTGGCGATGAAGCTCCATCAAGGACCAGTGTTTATCGATGGTATGGTGAATTCAATCGTGGTCGTAGTTCACTCCAAGATGAATTTCGTGAAGGTCGTCCAAAATCAGTTGTTGTTCCGAAAACCATTGATGCTGTGCGCGAACTGATATTGGAAGATCGTCATGTGACCTATCGTGAGATTGAGACAACCTTAGGCGTTAGTGGGACCAGCATACATTCAATATTGCATAAACATTTGACAGTCAAAAAAATTTGTTCGCGTTGGGTCCCACACAATTTGTCAATCGCCCAAAAAAAGGCTCGTATCAAAAAAATACGGTCGCGGTGCTTCGAAACACGTCTATGACATCGTGACAGGTGATGAATCGTGGATTTACGCGTATGAGCCCGAAAGTAAACAACAGTCGACTGTCTGGGTGTTTCAAGATGAGCCAAATCCAACAAAAGTTGTTCGCGCACGAAGCACTTCCAAGCAAATGGTCGCCTGTTTTTTTCGGAAAAACTGGACATGTCGCAACCGTACCACTAGAACAACGCAGAACAGTCAGTTCTGAGTGGTACACAACCATTTGTTTGCCAGTTGTCTTCCAAGAAATCAGGAAAACCAACCGCCGAAGACGGATCACTCTTCACCACGACAATGCGAGCTCTCACACATCGGCTGCGACAACTGCATTTTTGAGCACCCAAAACATCGATTTGATGGGTCATCCGCCGTATAGTCCTGACTTGGCACCGAATGACTTCTTTTTATTCCCGTACGTAAAAAACAAACTGAGAGGTCAACGTTTTTCGACACCTGAAGAAGCGCTTGCTGCATTCAGAATGCATGTGTTGGAGATACCTCAATCAGAGTGGCAAAAGTGCTTCGGCAGTTGGTTCAAACGCATGCAAAAGTGTATAGATCTTCATGGGGAATATTTTGAAAAACAATAAAGTGTTTTTGGATGACCAATATTTGTTTTTGTTCTCTAATCCCGAAATATAAAAGGCAACCCTCGTATTAATACTTACATGTATTGTGTGATACCTATTTCGACTACTTGTGCAGTAGATATTAAGAGGGATCCAAGGGTACTACAGATGAACACGGAATTTGACGGAAATCATCATCATCGGCACTACAACCGGATTTGACGGAAATACGTATTTCAAAATTATCTGTGGACGATGGAAATGAAGGGAATCGACAAATAACAAAAACAAGACATTAGGACATGGCATGAAAAACAGGGAAGCGTATCTTTTTTAGTAGTTATGATCCTACAATACGAATAACCGCTTCAATGGCTGAGTTGGTAAGGAGGTTGTGTCATGTAGTTGATGGTTTTACTGACGACTCTTGCTGTTGTGGCAGTTCGGCAGAATTACTATTTGGTATGTAGGGTTCCAATGCCTTGCCGCCCCATAACGATGTAGGATCCGTGATGTGACTGGGAAAAATCCATAAGCATATTTCCGCTAATGGTCCCGTTCTTGAAAAAAAAGCCTTTCAAGGCGCCAAATTAGCAGTGAGTAGGGTGTTAGAATATACTCACAGCTAGGCCGGCTTGTCGTAAGAGGCGACTAAAGGCCGAGTGATAGGTGGAGTCCCAACGTCCTGTCGCCCGGTGAAATGAATGAATAAAACCTGAAGAAATGGCTGCGCGGTAAGAGATTTGGGTCGAATAAAGAGGTCACCACAGAAACAAATCCCTATTTTGAGAGCCTTGAGGAAACCTGTTGTTTGGAAGGAATAAAAAAAAATTGAAAAACGTTGGACTAAATGTATCGAGCTAAAAAAAAAAAGGAGACTATGTGGGGAAATAAAATGCTTATTTGCCAAAAAAAATATCTTTTATTCAAAAAGCCACTGACTTATCAAACTGCCCTCGTACTGTTGTTAAATTTGCCAAATAAAACATTTCTAACTCTTCCATAAAAACCACCCCGTATTCTCAACTAATTTTATAAAATTCGGTTTCCTTAGTTGTCACAAACTTTTTGTCAGTATTCGTGTGGCCACCATCCGCCAATTTTATCAATAAACCGCAGACTACACATGTCTGTCTCAAACGGTGTGCACGGAAGAAAATAAGGTGTCTCTTTCTGAGACAAATTGTTTTTGACTTTATTGATTTCATTTGCACCTTCAGTTCCTGAAATATTTGCTTGATAAAAAATTGAAGACTGATTATAAAATAAAGCTACAATTCTAAGCTGGGATCTAAAAAATTGAAAATGGTAAGATATTTTTCAATACCGAAGAAATAATTTTTTAGCGTCACAACTATATTTATTTCTTAACATAGTCCCTCCCTTTTTAACTCGATATACTTTTCGCAGCGATGTTCAATAGCTTCGATATCTTGTTTATAGTAAGAAATGTCGAGCTCCTCAAAATAGCCATCTACTCCCGACTTCACCCCTTCCTTGTTGGCCAATCTTTTATCACCGAGCCATTTCTTCAAGTTTGGAAAGAGAAAGTGGCCCGAGGGTGCTAAATCTGGCGAATGGAGTGCATGAGGAAGTAATTCGTATCTAAAATTATTGATTTTAGCCACTATAATAACGGATGTGTGAACAGGCGCATTGTCGTGGTGGAACAACATCTTATTTTGTGCCACTGGGAAACTAAGATCAACACTTGGTATTGATTGCGCAGCCACTTGCATTTCAAACGAATCACCGAACGAGATTATTCTTCTTGGGATGAAGATTTACATTCCGCATTCCTTCAAACGAAATGCATTTGATAAACCTTGGTTTGATAAAAAATGTGAGCAGATTACTACTATACTATTTATTGGCCTGCAGGAACCCGAAAGTTCATGCCCTCACCGACTCGACTCCGCCATTGTTCCCTGACCCGTGCGCTCTTCTTCCACGTTCGACCATCCAATCCGATTTACCCAAGGTCAAACCTAAAATTGTCCTCCCATTTTTGTCGCGGCCGCCCTGTCGGTCTCTTTCCCGTTGGCTTACCGTCAAGAATTCTATGCGCGGTCCTATCGTTGCTCATTCGCGCCACGTGTCCGGCCATCTTAATCTTCGCGACTTGATAACTCTCACTATTGTAGGTTTGCGGTATAGCTCTTCCAATTCGTGGTTGTGGAGTTTTCTCCATTGTTCTGCCTCCTCGGTATAGTCTTTGCCTTGCGACTGAATCGTAGGCTTTTTTGAAGACAACGAACAGTTGGTGAACCGTCTACCCGTATTCCCACTTCTTTTCCAGTAATTGCCTTATTGTGAACATTTGGTCGCTTGTTGACCAGTTCCCACGGAAACTGCATTGGTAGTCTCCCAATATGTCTTCTGCCTACGGTGTGATTCTCGCCAGTATGACATTTGTTAGTATTTTGTATGTGGCTGGGAGCAATAATATTCATCTGTAAGAAGATCTGTCACCTTTTTTGAAAATGGGGACGACTATTGAGGTTTTCCATTCTCCCGGAGTGACTTCCTTATCCCATATTGTTTTAATCAGTTGGAGGTTCTTTCTAGCGGTTGCCTCTCCTCCATGCTTCACAAGCTCTGCCGGTATGCAGTCGACTACGGAAGCCTTGTTGTTTTTCAATCGGTTTATTGCGTCTACAACTTCGTCGAAAGATAAGGGTTTTCAAAGTACTGCTTCCATCTTGTCACGATATTGTTTGTTTCTGTGACCAGACAGACGTTTGCGTCTCGGATTATTTTGGCTTTCCCTCGGTGGCCATTTCTAATTGAATTTATGTCGGCATACATACCTCGGATATTCTTTGTTCTGGAATTTTCTAGGATTTTTTCGATCCGAGTCTTCTCCCATTCGCGTTTTTTCCGAATCGTCGCGTATCTTTCTGCGTTGACTTCATCATATCTTTCTAAGTGGATCACTCTGAGGCGTTTACGTTCTTCGATCTTCGCCCTGCACCCATCGTCAAACCAAGGTTTGGACTTAATTGTTTTCTTAAATCCTAATACCTTTTGGGCTGTTTGTTTGATTGTGTCTCTGAACGGTGTCCATTTAGTGTCCACACTATTAGCTTCCTCTTCCTCACTGTTCCCATTCTCTAGAATGCTAAATCTATTCGTTAGTTCGTCTTGATATTCAGCCCTTTTGCGCAGGTCTTTTAGGTTATCAATGTCGAACTTTTTGCTCGTCTCCCGTGACTGCCCAAGTGGGATTGCTGCGAGGCGACTCCTGACCTTGCCCATCACTAGAAGATGATCGGAGTCGCAATTTGCTCCTCCATATTATCTTACGTCAAAGATATTCGAGTGGAGTCTTTTGTCTATGAGGAAGTGGTCTATTTGGTTCCGCGTTACGCCGTCGGGTGATATCCATGTGGCTTTATGAATTTTCTTGTGCTTGAACATCGTGCTTTTCACCAGATCTTTGGACGCTGCGAACATGATAATTCGAATTCCATTATCATTTGAAACGTGGTGTAGGCTCTCTTTATCTATAGTCGGTTGGAAGATGTCTTCCTTTCCAATTTTCGCATTGAAGTCCTCGAGGAGGATTTTAACATCGACTGATGAGATCTCATCGAATACTTCCTCCAGGGTCTCGTAGAATGTGTCCTTCGTTTCATTGTCCGTAGATTCTGTTGGGGCATGTACGTTTATAAATATATAAATGTACCCTGGGTCCTGTATTTTTAGCATAGACATTCGGTCATTACTAAATTTCACATCTTTTACATGGGGCGTAATCTTCTTGCTTATGATGAAGCCGGTTTCGAGGTTATGTGTATCGGTACCTCCACACACCAGTGTAAATCCGTTGGTTTCGATTACTTGATGTGGGAGTCGGACTTCCTGAAGCGCGACGATGTCTATTTTATATTGTTTCACGTTTTCTACGACCGTCTGTATCGCGCCTGGTTTATATAACGTTCGAACATTCCACGTGCCGACGCGTAAATCCCGCTTTTTCCGTTTTCCCCTACGTCTTTTGCCGAGTCGGTGGTTTCTTGCTTATTTGTTCCCTTATGGTAGTGTCGGCTCATCACACCTACGCCTACCGGGGTTTTTCGTGGGATTGTTTTTTTGTATATCGATTATTCATTTTTGATCCCACGAGTCTTGGAGTTTCAAATAGTTCGCCACATCAGAGCGCCTTTTTGATATGGTATGGTCTGCTTACTGCTCTGATTCGACCCGGTGTCAGAGAGGCGCCATTATAATACAGCCGCTATACCCCTGGCTGCAAACCATCCAATGAGCTGGATTAGGGATGGTAGATCTTTGTGTGTTACTCCTCGCTAGCCTGTCTGGCATGGGTGGCCCTACTGGAAGCGTATGCTTCCGTCAGCATAGCCTGAGTGATTAATTGTAGTTTAAGCCCCCGCACCAGGTTAAGGTTTCTACCAAACGGGGGGTAAATTAGTGTTGCAATAACAAAATTATATTTCAGCTTAAATTGTTTGCAATGTATGGGCCCATTAAATTGTTTAAATGTTTTATATGTAATGTAGCCAAGTTTATGTTTTCGCCGGGATAAGGGCGGTGGGTGAGTTACTTACGTAACACTCCCCACAAGAAAGACAGACAGAGCATTATGAAATCGGTCTACTAATGCTACTCTGTGATAAGTAATAGTAATCTGTACATAGATTACACAATCCTAAAAATTCTGATCCTTCCAACACTTTCATTGGTGCTGGACCTCAATTGGTTTTAGGTTTATGGAGTATAATATTCAAATTCATTAGGGACATGTGGGGTTGTAAGTAGATGTGCCAGGCACGACACGGATTCACTTAAATTCCCAACTCTTATTCAGTCGAAGTAGTATGAAAAATAAAAATGCACTGTGGTAGTTTTACGGTTAATGTTTTTCTTTATTTTTACTTTTTAATAGCTCACTTCCCCTATCAAGATCTTTTTATGTATGTTGACACTGTTTCTTTTTTTTTTAATAACATTTGTTTAATACCGAAATTATAGAAACTATTCTCTAGTGTTTATGTGAATTTATAAATGAGTTCCTCTGGGGTAAAACAATGATAAGTTAAAGGAATGACAAAAGAAAAACGATAGCACTGTAGACGTCCTCTCATATTATTGTTCGATTCACTTCCCACACACCGACTACTATTTTTGGCCATATATTCGCCCGAAATAATTTTATCCCATTAAAGAAGTTGCGCGATAATGAATTAACGACAAGCCGCGACCGTACCGACACTTGATTTTTAACGTTGTGTGTCCACACACCACGGGATGGAATTCGACTTATTAAGCGGCGTGACCCACCGCTGTGATGGTTGAAATCTGACTTTCTGATGCAATCTACATCCATCAGATGCCACGGTGTTGGATCACACCGATGTAGAAGGAGCGAAACGGATTAACTTGGCAGCAGCCAATGGTGATCGAGAAAGGTGTCGAATGGGAGGATTTCCCAAATGCGGCATAGGGGCGCGTACAATGCCCGTTTTGCCTGCAATACAGACAACGATCGGCCGACACCTGATCAAACAAGTGTCCGAGCATATTGGGCTGCAGGCATTGTGGTCATAAATCGTCGATGCCGCACGCCTGAGAACGAAATAGGTTTCTGTATCCTAAGTAAGCAAACGCTATTTCAAGGGTAAAGATGCACATCGTGTTTACTCAGGCGTTCATGATAAAGCCGTTGTAGGCTATACATTCTTCGGTGACGATAGGTCAGCCGAAGATTTGGGTCTTGTTTACATGACGGTGCTGGTACATGAATACAATGGCGAGGAATTAGCCTTTCAGATGTGCAAGCGTACGTCTCGCCCAGGGTGGCCATGGTCCAGCGGTTGGTTAATAGTATAAACACAGTGATGCTACTGTGTGTTTGTTTGGTTTACTGGCCTGAGCATCATTAGGCATGATCATGGGTATGATTGTCTAAACATCAATAATATTCGTGCCCAAATCCCATGATCGGTAGATAACCGATAAAAGGAAATTGGTCGCAACTGTAGCGAACCTTAGGGGATAGGAGTAATGTATGTTTATTCATTGGCCATTGCGTACAGCATCAATTAGCTTGTACACAGATTGCCAGCGTCCCATCGATCGGGATGTCGGGTGTGTTGTTTGTGTTAAAACAACACTGGAAATTTCTATAGGCGGCCAGCAATGGCTGCGCTGCAGGTTGTTTGTACAATCGATCGACGACTTGGTGATGAGGGTGAACATGTCATGCACATGTAAGAGAAAATGCTTCTTCGTATAGAGCATTGGCATGTGCATGGATTGGTGCTGGTTACCTGATGAGGTAATGCGGAATGAGCTTTCGGGGACATGATGCGTTGGATGTGCACATGCCCCGAGGCGAATGTCTGATGTCACGGCTAGATGAAAATCTTGCCGTGGACCTATGTTTTCACGTGGAACGTGATGCAGAGTAGGTTACGATGCTCATTTGCAGGTAAGTAGAAGGCAGGTAATTTATGGAAATGGGTGATTCTTTGGCGCCTAGATGAAAATCTTGCCGTGGACCTATGTTTTCACGTGGAACGTGATGCAGAGTAGGTTACGATGCTCATTTGCAGGTAAGTAGAAGGCAGGTAATTTATGGAAATGGGTGATTCTTTGGAAGTGGGTTAAAGAACCCCCACAGATATATCCAAACACAATTTTTATATATTTACGCGATTCCTTTTTTTATCGACCGTGAGTAAACGCGACCACCATTACACTGATGGGTCCTCCTTTTGGACGAAGCAGGCCATCCCTTAACTCATACTCATAAAATACAATGAAATTCGATAAACCACCTGTTGCGGATTCACTGGATGCAGCCAGCGAAGTCGCAATGGAATGCTGCCCTTGGTAACACAAGTTCGCAATTTATTGTAATCTACAGAAATCAAAGGAATCAGAAAAAATAAAGACGATATTTCTAATCGAAATAAAGATACACATTATTTCAATTATCGGGAAGCTAAAATTTGGAATCAAGGTAATCATTTCAGTTTAACCAATTTATTAAGAGTTGATTCCAGCAGAGACCATCAACCCAGATCAAATGGTCAGTTCTGCGACTAAGAGTACCGAACACCGACGACTGAACTCTCGTTGTTATCAATACATCTATCACCAATTCAGGGCGGGCGGCTCTTTCCAGGCCTCCACATCAATAGAAGTCCAAGGCCCTGGGCCTCCGTCCCCTGGAACCAACGGCTTCGCCAATGATTGGCGAATGCAGCTGCGAGCAGTCACCACCAAGGCAACGGAAACGGAGCCGCACCACTCCCAGTGAGGGAGCATCGACAGGCCGCTGACCGACTTGCCGCCAGCCCAGAGATCGACCCGAACCATGTCCTGATGCATGGAGCAGCGCCCGCGCCCCCACGGAGACAATCGCAATGCATGATCTGTGGGACACATCATCAATTGACCGGTCCTCGGGGGTTGCGACTTTACAACTCCGACCCAGAGGACCTGGTCGAGCATATCCCTGTGGATGACAGCTCACATAAGACGACCAAGAGGAGGTACTATCGGCCTCGACCTATCGCCGACCCCGCTCCTGGATCATTTATCAAACCAGACCCTCGCCAGCTGAACCGCCGCTTGAACATCGGGCAATTGAAGAGCCGGGAGCCTGGCCGCCCAAAGGCTTCAAGGACAACACATTCACCACCATCGACCAAGGAAAAAGCAAGTATCCTTCTACTGGAGAAGGAACTCTGGGGCCAAAGGATTCGCCAAAGATTGGCGAAGGCGGGCGGAATGTTGTGGATTCGCTGAATGCTATCAGTGAATTCGCAATTGAACGCAGCCACAGCAACTAACTGACGTTTAGTTGAATTTCTGGTTGTCATGGTGACACAAAAACAAACTGTGTGTCACATTCTTTCTTCTTTGTTCAACCTTTGTAGCGACCAGTTCGCTTTAATACTCTGTAAAATAAATAGCTTAAATAGTTTACCTCCGGAAATGGGAAAATATTCTATGAATGCCTTATAATAATTTCATCAAGAATTTATAAATACTTCTGGCGACTGCAGCAGGATTCCTTGGACTGCGACATTCATTCGGAAAAGGTATTCATTCTGTTTCAGTTTTAAATAACGCATTGGGTTTCAGGAATCAAATTCGATCGAGAATTCAAACGCCAGGAAACACCATCGTGTTCCAAACGCGTGTGTTCAGCGCTTGTCTGACACACAAATCTCTTTGGCCAGGAGACACCATCGTGTTCCAAACGCGTGTGTTCAGCGCTTGTCTGACACACCAATCTCTTTGCCCAGGAGACACCATCGTGTTCCTGACCGCGTGTATTCAACGCTTGTTGGATACACCACCTGTATAATTCCGGTTCGTTTACCGGGTACTTCGACAAACAATGTTTTAAAATGAAAACGAGAGTGCGATTCAAATCAATAAGATTCACAAAAAACCAACGACCAATTAATAACGATCTTCTCGAACGAAAACAAATATTTTCAATAAACGAACGAAAACTAACTGTTTTCTAATGAAACGAGAAAACGAAATACAATTCAATAGAAAAACGAATCGACCAACGAACAAAAAAACCTAATTTTCAATGCAAAAACATGACAACTAAAACTAAATAACAAAAATGGCAGCAACTTACACAAACAGTGCTGCCAGCATGAAAGTATTTACGAAAACTATAAAGAATTAATACTAACAATTAATAATAAGAATAAATATAAACTATAATAATTAATAACAAAAGTAATAATAATTATTCAAATGGCTTGAACTAATTAGTTCAAGCACGACGCGACACCACCATTCTATTTAAATGATGAATAGTCTACCGCAATATCATTTTCAACTTTTCAAACAATAATTTTTTTTGTTTTTTTTTTTTATTAAATCACAAAACTCGCTCTATACATTTAATTTTTTTTTAATCGCTCTAAGAATTTTCCTAATCAGAACGTGTCTTTGAAGATAAACTTATTAGATGTACATACCACCAAACAATGAGGCAGCGATTAGAGAGGACTCTCTTGTGGGAGTCATTGTTTATACGGCAGTTTGGATGTCGATTCGTCATATTAAAAAAAAAATTGAATAATTGACAAATATTTTTCCACATGCGCTTATAAAAATACTTATGGCTGGACTATGAAAAGCGACCCGTGAAAAGATGTGACAGTAACTTCTGAGCTTTGTATTGCAAGCTTGCTCCTATGCAGATAAATACTTATTCAATTAGACACCACACTAGTAACCTAGAGTTTTTTTCTCGCAGCTTAGATGACGTCCCATCCCTAACCGATCATCGGCCTTGATTGAAATTATATGCGAACTATAATAAAATATAAATTAAAATAATCGAATCAGGCTATGCAAACGAGCTCAAGAACAAGCTGTGTTGAACTTCAGCTCCGTCAGTTGTAGTGAATACCTTCGGTGTAGTAATTAATTGCATTGATTATATGTTCGTCGTCATTTAAGTGAATCAATTGACCGCTTCCATAAACCATTTGCAAGAGAAGGGGTCGCATACAAATGCATGCACGTAGTTGGGAACGTGATTCATAATTCGATTAAGTGAACTGTATTCGCAACAGCTCAGCGATTATTGCTGTGCATTTCGTAGAATCAATTGGCTTTGATAAAAGTTTACCTGCTCGAAAACCACCTCTAAAGTGTTATTTATATTTCGTTATCTGTGATACTTTATTTCCTTAGTGTCGATGGACTTATCTAGGATCTAATCAATAAACAGTAAATGAATGATACATTATATCACGAACTGCTTTTCTTACTTAGTCATTGAAAATGGCTATTGTATTTTTTTAACTATTTTTTTTAATGGAAAAAACTTAGTTTAATTTTAAGTCTGAATTTGTTTTGACATTTCATGGGCTGCCTAATTATTCATTTCAAATGTAAAACAAGTATGTGTTCGGCGTGCCTGTGATTTAGATGGTGACAGGGTAAAGACTCATGTGGCCCGCATACATTTAGAGAACGACTCTTCTAGTTTGAACAACAAACTTACTTCTCCTATTATTGTAGTAAATGGCGGTAAAAGTAATATTACAACTCACGTCGGAAATTTACTCCGGGTTAGCTGCAAGTCTTAGTTTCTAATCATGTTTACCTTATAATATTAATTGTAAACTATATTGTTATAATCATATTACTAATACGAGTATAATAATAATAATAATGTAATAATATGATAATAATGCTATTATTGGAATAATAATGATATTATTCTTAATAATGATATTATAGAAACATAATAATATTAACATTCATCATCATCGACATTACAACCGGGCTCCGGTCTTGGCTTCATTTAGCAAGTCTCTCCACCGGTATCCGGTCGTTATCCGAAACTTGTTAAATTGTCCATAATAATTTGTTTTTCCGGGCAAGGTTATTATCCTTGCGCCGCATAGTGACCGCGTGGTGTTTCGAGCCGATGTCATCCAGTTTGGCACTTCCAGGCTCTGGGCATCCTGGTCTACGCCATCCCTCCATCGCAGACAAGGTCTGCCGCGCTGTCTCCTACCATACATCCTGCCACAAAGGACTATCCGGGCAGGCTCCTCTTCGCTCATTCGGGCTAGGTGTCCCACCCACCGGAGTCTACCGAGCTTGATTTTTCTTACAACATTAGCTTCAAGGTAGATTACGTACAATTCATGGTTGTAGCGTCTCCGGAATCGTCCTCCATCACATACGGGGCCAACAATTCTCCTTAAGACCTTCCTCTCGAACGCGGCTAAGAGTTTAGAATGCTTTTTATTGAGCACCCAGGTCTCGGGTCCATACATGAGTACTGGTAAGTTCATGGTCTTGTACAGTAGTAGCTTGGATGTTCTGGATAAATTTCGAGATTTAAAGAGCCTTGATAGACCATAGTCGGATTTGTTGGATATGATCAGCCGTTCGCGTATTTATTCTTTCATATTGTTATCGGCTGATTCCGGCTGATATTGATCCAAGGTTGTTAAAGGATTGCACTACTTCAAATTCGTGCTCCACTACCCTGATAGTTTGACCAACGTTACGTCTTCTCTTCTCAGAAGTTGGCACATGTACTTAGTTTTTCCCTCATTAATGTGCCGTCCCAGTTTTTGTGCCGCTTGTTCGATCTGCGTGAAGGAGTTGTGGTGTTTCTAACAGATACACACACAGTACACGAGCCAATAGTGAAGATCACCGATAGAAATTTGAATAAGCAAAAGCATCAGAGCCGTATACCATAGCGATAACATAACAATTTCACATCAGTTGAGTGCACGTGAGTTTAGAAATCGAATTCAAACACGCGGCGGTAGTCTGATGCTTTAATACTTCGCTTTTCACCCGTTTCTCCGTGTGTTCAATTCACCAAGATGTGAAGATCACTATCCTTGCTTAACGCTATAGAGTCCTGTACAACCGAATCGGATCTACCGATGATGTCGATGTCATCTGCGTAGGCAAGTATCTGGCTGGACTTGGTGACAATAGTCCCTCTTGTTGTAACAACAGATTCACGGATTGCTTTCTCCAACGCCAGGTTGAAGAGGAGGCAGGCCAGACCGTCCCCTTGTCGGAGTCCATTAAAGATGTTTATTGGTTTGGACAGCAATCTCGCTATTTTTACTTGACTAGTTACGTTGGTCATGGTCAACCTACAAAGTCGTATCAATTTGTTTGGAATGCCGAACTCCCTCATCGCATTATATAGTTCTACCCTGACTATGCTGTCGTAGACGGCCTTAAAGTCTACACATAGATGATATAATGGAATCGTAAATTCCAGACATTTTTCCATCGCCTGCCTAAGGGTGAATACCTGGCCACTCGCTGATTTGCCTGGGATGAAGCCACACTGATATTGACCAATGATGACTTTAGCGTATGGGGCTATCCGGTCTTGTAGGATAGTAGAGAGTATCTTATATGCGATACTCAGCAATGTTATACCCTTATAGTTGCTGCACACTGTGATATCTCCCTTCTTATGTATGGGGCAAATTATTCCAAGACGACAATCTTCCGGCATATTCTCTTGCTTCCATACGTGCACCACGATCTTATGAATTGTGTGATGTAAAGCTGTCCCTCCTTGTTTGATTAACTCATCTGGTATGCCATCAGCTCCAGGGGCTTTATTTGATTTGAGCTGTCTTATGGCTTTTAATGTTTTCTCAATGCTTGGTCGAAGCAGCATTTGGTCTTGATCTTACATTGGTAGAGCCTCCAATTCTTCTTTGAGCTGACCGTTTAGCAATTCATTGAAGTGCACTTCCCATCCCTTCAAAATGCCTTCAGTATCGATGATCAGATTACCCTCTTTATCCTTGTAGTAAGTGCAGTGTGGTGTGTGTCGCGTCATACTGCGGATTATTTGGTAGAACTTCCGCGCCTGGTGCGGACCTCGCTCTCTACTTTTCTCTATTTCACAGACAAGTCTTTTTCCCAGGCATTTTTCTTTTGTCTGTGAAGTCTTTTTTCAAATCTTTTGAGTTCTTTGTATTTCTCCTCGCGTAGCCGCGTCCTATGAGACTGCTGCATTGCTTGCTATGCAGCATTCTTACGTTCAGTCGCTAGTTTGCACTCATCATCAAACCAGTCATTCCGATCTCTACGAGTACTGCCTAAGATGGAGTTGGCAGTACTAATGACAGTATTCTGAAAGCGTGTGATTTTCGTTTTCTTCTCCGCCCGGCATTCTGGCCCCAGGACTTACTCTTCCTCCATCGAGCTCTTGGAGGGCGAGTCTTAACGCATGGACAAATGTGTTACTGGTGTTCTCAATGCGTAAAGTCCAAATCTGATCCGCGGACGCAATACGTCTCCGTAAGGCAATCCGCACTCAAAAAACGATACCAACAAAATAATGATCCGAGTCGACTTTGGCACCTCGGTACGTTCGTACCGTCTTCAGACTCGAGAAGTGGTGGCGATCTATCAAGACGTGGTCAATTTGGTTGCGAGTGGCTCCAAGTTGACCAAGTTCTTTGACGCTGCCAGTTCGATGACTCGTAGTCCATTGTCATTAGTGTTCTCATGCAAACTATGGGAAACTGCGTAGTGACTGAAAACCGGTTCCCAACCTATTTTCGCATTCAAATCACCAAGAACGATTTTCACATCGTATCTTGTGTAGGCATTGAGGGCCCTTTCGACATTCTTCTTTTTCGTCGTCAGGGGTCTTCTCTGTAGGACCGTGAACGTTTATGAGGCTTATGTTCTTAAACTTGCCACGCACGCGAAGAGTGCACAGCCTTTCGTCTATTGCATTAAAGCCGATAATAGCAGGCTTCAGTTTTTTGGCTAACTAGAAAACCTACCCGGAGCACATGCTGTTTTGCATGACAGCTGTAATAAATGTCATACTCGTTTCTTTGAATAACACCACTCCCTATCCATATTATTTCTTGTAATGCTGTTATGTCAGCCTTATATTGGCACATGGCATCGGCTAGCTGCTGTGCAGCTCGAGCTCTGTATAGTGAGCGGACGTTCCATGAGATAATTCTCAAATCGTTTAGCCATTTTCGTTTCCGTGGTCGTCGTCGTGTATCCGGTCTATATCCGAGGCTTGTTAAATTTGCCATAATAATTCGTTTTTACGGACAAGGTTATTAGCCTTGCGCCAACCTTTCTCAGGATGTCGCTGTATGCATTGGTTCACTACTTGGCGGGTGTCAAAGTAGCTATCCCGGGGTGTCACGTGAAGACTGCATATCAAGTTGGATTGAACAGGGACAAGGATCGTCCTGGCCTTCGCCGGGTTGAAAGCAATCAGTGACTTTGCCTGTACGTACGCACCCAGCTCCCATTTGATGTATAGATCTGGAGATAAGAATGATGTCATAAACAGAATCCTGCAAGATGACTTCAATAGAATCACACGTTTTTCCGATGATTGGAAATTAAAGATAAATTTTCAAAAAATAGTAACTATTTCAGAATGCCCTTATCCAGGGCATCGAGGGATACAAAACGGAATTGGAAAGAATGTCCATTATAGGAAGTAATAATTGTAGTTCGATACCTAGAAATAAAAGCTGTTGTTAGATACTGTGGCATCTTGCTTGATCAGTATCGTTACTTTGAGAAGCAAATAACAGACAAGAAGTCTCTTTCGTAGCAGTCTTTTGGACTCCAAAGTCCAAATTATCTCATATTCGGTACTCATCCGACTAGTATTGGTGTATGGCTGCCCGGTATGGTATAACATATCCCTATTCTACATGTACGAGTAGAAGTTTCGGGTGTTCAAGAGGCAATGTTTGCGTTCCTGCCTTGGGAACACCTGAGTCGTAACATAAGAAGTCCTACTCCAATAAAGTCCTGTACGACAAATCAGGACTAAACAGGATAGATAACTTCATGATCAAAATTATCCGTGGTCACACTGCAAGGGCAATGTGCAGTGAAAATAATCTTATTTCGGGAGCATTATATTCCCGCCTGTCACGTGGGAGACCAGGGTTCGATTCCCCGTCGGGGAGCTTCTGGCGCAAGACTAATGACCTTGCCCGGAAAAAATAAATCATTATGGAAAATTTAACAGGACTTGCTAAATAAGGCCAAGACCGGTTCCCGGTTGTAGTGCCGATGATGATGATGATATTCCAATGGTATGTATATCGAGAGGACTCTCCAGAACCCATTATGTTGTAGTATTAGCTGTTGCTACAACTGGTCTCGCTCCCAGGTAGCGTGTCACCTTGTCCTGAAAAGGATGAGGGATCTCTTAATGACCGCTCCTGAGGGGACCTGATGTGATCGCCGCCGTGCTTCCTCAAACCTTGGGGGAAGAGCAACGACCAACTCGTTCTTGGGACGTCGTGTTGAAAAAGTATTCCAGCGCCGTGCAACGTGGCGCCTTCTGGTGTAGTCCGAAATTCGTGGACGCTGTAAGGGTTTAGTTTGTTTGGGGGCTTTCCACCACTCTACTCACCGGTTCCTTCATTGTTTCGGAAGTTGTCTCTGGTGCTGGAGCAGCCAACGTTTTGTAGCGAACGCACAATTCCAGAACAAGGAAATAAAATACTTTTGATTTAATAAATTTACTTTTATTTATAGATGACTTGAAAAAGGACAATTCTCCTGGTGTTATTGGCCCTTCAGCACTTCCGCCTGGGACTGTTTACAATTATCAACTGCCTCCGCACAGGGATACTGATTTTGTGTAACTGCCTCCTCGAGATCGCGATACATCACCTTTTACACGGCACCAAATCGAGATTTGTATCTTGAAACGAACGTTTCAGATGGAAAATCTCGATTTTCGATACATTTCGTGTAATGTTCAATGTTTACTTTAGATAAGAATTCAGTTTTCTGAATTCTCATGAAACTATTTGCATATGAGAATTTGTACTTGAATTTGGGTTTTGTTTGTTTGTGGCAAATTCGAACATCTGGTTCGATTTGCCATGGATTTGGTTTGCTTAATTTACTAGGGAATTTACCAGATTGAAATGTATTTCTGGATTTTGAATTTAGATTATGCCGTGGGGCAAATGCAAAGCGATAAACGAATATTGGATTTAGTTTAGGTTTTTCAGGATTTTGATTAGTTTTAATGTTTTTGTGTAGGATTACTAGGGGGGGAAAAGGTGGTAGGGCTTTTTAGAGCACTACAATTACTTTAATCCAAGATGAGAATATCAACACATTTTTACATGTAAATCCTTGTGTGTGACAAATTGTATTGCTCTTAGTAAGTCTCAGCTTTCAACCCGGCGAAGGCCAGAACGATTCCTGTCCCTGTTCAATCCAAATTGACATGCGGTCTCCAAGTGACCCCCCGGGTAGCTACTTTGGCACCCTCCAAGTAGTGAACCAATGCAGGCAACGACATGCTGACAAAGGTTGGAGCAATGCTAAAAACCTTGCCTGGAAAAACGAATTATTATGGACAATTTAACATGTCTCGGATATGAACCGGGTACCAGTGGAGAGACTTGCTAAATAAGGCCAACACCGGATCCCGGTTATAGTGTCGATGACGATGATGAGAGCCAAATGCAGGTGAACGTTGGCGCATTGTTTGTTTTTATTTTATAATGTATTGCTTTTTCAAAACAATAAGAGGCTTTTGACATTCCTAGATTAAACGATAAATTATATTTTTATAATAATATTTCCTAATTTATTTTCTCTCTGTGAACACTTCAAATTACACGAGATAGTCAAAAAGTGTCGCAAAGAATTTTGCAGAATTTATAAAACAGATTTTCAAAAAATGTCATTATGTTTTTAGTACATGTTTCCGGCGTATGTTGACATTTGCAGCGATGTTGAATATTATGTTTATTTTTGGCCATCGAAAAGCATGTACCAAATAATTTGTACTACATTGTGCTTAAAATATAGAGCATAGTGCTGCACCGCATTCGTAATGTTCAATGTGATATTTGGCGTATCTCCTACGACTATGACATGAGCTTATGAGTGTTAATAACGTTTCAAAAGGGTCCATAGAATTTTTAAAGACAACGTCAATCAACGAACAAGCGTATGACAGCAAAGCATGTTGCGAAGTTGCTAACTTTTGACCAAACCCATGTCGGGTACACATCACCCAAGAATTACTAAATGTACTCAGTAATATTCCAGAACTTCTTAAAACGTCACAACAAGTGTCGAAACGTAGTTATATGGGCATATTGAAACCAAGGCTCAATCATCCCAGGGGAAACTTCCTGAAGACACAAAGCTGACAAAAAAAAAATTCGCAAGTGTGATAAAATGTGAAGATTCTCCTCACTGTTTTCCTTGGTTTTATGGCATAGTTCATCATGAATTTCTGCTATATGATCTTTGGAAATTATGCGCCGCTTGCGTGAAATATCTCAGATATGTGACAGAACCACTCGTGGAAATTGTACCACGTAATACCTCCACTTACATCTTCTTGGTTATTCGTGATTTTTCTAGTCAAGAATAAAACGTGGATTCAGTGGATATGGCCACCTGTGACTTCTTTCTATTCCCAAAACGAATAGAACCACGAAAGGACAAAGCTTTTCCCCCACTGATGAAAACAAAAGAGAATAGCTGAAAGATACCGAAAAGTGGGTAAGTGCTCCCAAGATTAGGAAAAATACTGGCACCAAGTGAGGGTATTATATCTAAAGGGCGTGACTTCGAACTTTTCTCTCGAATGACATGGAATATAATAAACCTTAAACAATTAGACGACGGAAAACCGCATAAATACGTTGGGTGGTGCTAAAATTAACGCGATCATAAAAACAAACTGACAGTAAACCAGCTTGTCGTGCACTCATAAAATTTATGGGAATATGATTTTGCGATACACTGGAGTACTTAGCGATATCGGTGTCTTTGCTTAGGTTGTTCCACTATGTTATGCGGACATTAACTTTTTAATTACAAATTTGTATCTATAGTATGGCAATGAATTGTTTAAAACGCATAATGTTCCAAAGAACACCAAGATACAAATATTGTAGTTAGGTAATGGAAATATTAGTTCATCCCCGTGGTAATTACTAATGTAATTTATCAAAACGAAAGAAGCACTTACCAGTCATGGTGATCGTTTGATGTAATTTGTTCTCATTTATTCCATTGCAATTCCCCAGTGGTGTAGCGGTCCCAAAGCCCTGCAGCCTGATGAAATAACACCCCATCGAGCTATAAGCTCCATGAAATGTTCGGGAGAAATCCTCGGTCATCTTTCGGAGTTCGGCTGTTAAACGATTCCGTAAAAATTGATTTAGGAGGTAAGTCAGTACCACCCCGTCACGCTGGGCATTCCGCTATATGGCCGAGAGAAATCGTTGTCCATGTTCCGCATGTTTGTCTGATGTTGAGATATGACATGATATAAAGAATTCCGAAGGTAAACTAGTCCCCTGTTCGATTCGGGATGCTCCAAATTATGTGTACTATTCAACCACACTTCACACACACTCCACTATATAATTAAACACACACTGTTTTAGTTTTAATTTATTAACTTTAATTAAATGCACTTAGGATTAATTAATTTACACCTTATTAGATTGTAAATTACACACACACGATAACTCCGCGCACGCAATTTGATCGCACATACAGAGACGCACGGCATCTGTCTTTACTGACGTAAAAATTCACGTCTCGAATTAGAAGCGCGATAGGCTTTTTCGATTTATGTCTGCCTAGGACGATGGATAGATTTAAACTCTCCTTCTCTTCGATTATGCAGATGGAAGGGTACATCCTTTGTTTGGACACACATCATAGATGTATTTCTATCACATAAAAGATGCAGGTCTGTCTCGCGATACATTTTTTGTTTATCTAACATTGAAAATGTTTACGATCTGCGAGAAAAAAGAAAAAAAGGGTTGGGTTAGCGAGACAAGGACAGATGTGTCCTTCATCTTGTCTCTGGCTTCTGGTCATCTTGCGATAACCAAAATCACCCGCATACGTGAGGATGTTGGGCTCGGTCTCGTGATAGGGGGGGGGGGGGGGGGGGGGGGGGGGGGTATCCAAGGATTATGTGAACAGTGTTAGTTCGAGTGCTCTCTAACTACTTAGATGGAGGGATGGCGGGAAAGAAATCATATAAGACCGGTAGGTCTTAAGTGCCGTAGTAAACGCAGATCACGTCTTTGGCGTCTGATAATCTGTGCCTTAGTCGGTGTGTTTGTGCCGTCTTGTACTGTGTCCGTGTGTGTGTGGTTTGTTAACAGTAGACCCTATGTGATGGATCCAGGAATCCCCTATTATAGAGGGGAATTTTGTTGGGAGGGGTGCTTTCTTCAGTTTTATACTGAAGAAGAAATTGTGGTGGTCTGCACCGAATAGAACGAGAGAGGGAAGGGTCAAGAACGCAAGAGTGAGACCTGACTATGTGTGGATGTACGTGATACAATTCAGAACCCTGTATTCACACGAGTGTTCATTTATGTTCAACGATAGCAGAAAGATTTTGTATATCTTATTGCATGGTTTCCATGGAATTGTTATTTGTTTTGAGTACCACATTATTTCCATACACTTTCACATGTACTCATTGTATTGGTATGTTGATTAGGGTTAATCAATATATGGGGGTTCACATGCCGATTAAGAGATACGCAGGTAGATATTTCGTAACTACCTGAGGTACACTTCGTTTTGTATAAAAATATTAGTTCTTAAGTAAAAATAAAAAAATGAAGACAGTTTTAGAATAGATTTCATAAGGAAGGTTATATTCTCAGTGAAGAAAATAATATTTTCTAAAAGTAAACGGTAAACGTTAACTCGTGTAACAGAGGGGACTATCAGGGAGAACATGCCAATGTGTTGATAAGGAACTGTGGCGGTTCCGCCAAGCCCCACTGACTACTTACCTCAAGAACCCTCATCCCTATAACCCAGTCTGCATAAGCTTTCGCTAATGCAATCGCATTAGCACCTTAAATGCTTCACGCATTAAATAGATCAATCATTAACCTAAAAGTCCCTGTAAAAGAAAACTTACCTTCATACATCCCTTCGCATACAATTCCCCGTAAGATTTCTTGCTCAACTTATCAGGAATCCCAAACCACTTTGGCACCTTCGGTGCCAGGCAGATTATCCTAGACGAATTCCTAATAACAAGGATTTGGATTACATACTATGTAACCTTCCCCAGGGACCATAAACATTGTGCTGTCTATATATCGGTTTCGCCATGTGTATGATAAATCTCTTAACGTACACATTGGCCGGCGACCTTTTTCCTCCAGCAATAAAATACCCAAGCAGCTGCATTCAATTAGCGCTTTCGACGCTGAAGCCAATTTCCCCTAACTCGCACCAAGTGCAAACAAAGAACGCTGTTCCTCCATAGGCTTCCTGGCGATACCATAAACAATCCATATCGTTTGTGGTATCCTAAACGCAGTTTTCATTTAATGAGTGGCTGCTATTTATCCAGCTGACCCTCATTATCGAACGATGCATAGGTCGCTTTTCCCTTTGTATTGTAATTGCCCTGAATCCATCCCTAATGACCTCGATGTATAATCGAACACAAACCATTAGCATCCCACGAAATTCGATTTGTTTGTTTCAACGAACACACATTTCCTGGATGCACATTATGCACCTTCTTGGTGTTTCAAATTCGTTATCATGGCTTCGACCCATGAAAAGAACCGACGTACACATATATTTATTTATTTAGGCTTAATCCAAGCAACTTAAGCTAATATAATATAACAACTTACAGACTAACTTAAAAACTAAAGTAGTACGAGTAGTTAAAAAAAAAGTAAATAAGTAAAAAAAAAAAAATATATATATATATATATATTTAATAAAAAAAACAAAAGAAGAAAAGAAAAAAAAACACGGAAGGAGAAGAGGGCTTGAGGTGTGACAGTGAGGGGTACGTCTACACAGTGGTAGGGGGTGGTGCTGGAGAGCTGGGGGAGAGATTTGAAATTGAGGAGGGTGGGGTTAGGACGGGTTTATTCTGAGACGTCGTTTGAGGGCAGGAGTGGAGAGGTTGAAATCAAAGGAGGTGGGGAATGAGTTGGCATGTCGTAGCATACGCGAGATGGGCTCGTTAACGCCGTAAGACGTGTGATGAGGGGGCACGTAAAACAGACGAGGGTTCCGCACATTACGGGGGTTTGTATAAAATGATAAAGATGAGAGCAAGCATGGGCAATTGATTGAACCTGACAGAAGGCGATGGATAAAGATGATGTCAGCATGGATTCTGCGCTCTTCAAGCGTGTTAAGATTGATTAGAAGGAGCCGGTCTGTGTATGGTGGGAGAATGAGTGGGTTTTCCCAGTTCAGTCCACGGAGGGCGAAGCGCAAAAAACGACGTTGAACGTCCTCGATCCTACGAATGTGAGACTGTTGATACGGGGACCAGACCTGACTGGCATATTCAAGTAGTGGCCGGACAAAAGTTGTGTAGAGGAATCGGGTGACGTAGGGGTTTAGGAATTCCTTCGACCAGCGTTTTACAAAGCCAAGGACAGTGAAACCTGATATCCTGACCCTAGACCCAGATCGACTCATCAACTGTATTATACTTACGCTGTGCTTCCTCTATTTGAGGTACGCTCTTCCGGAGTTTTCTGATAAATATACAATTTAATAAAGTTTAAAATATACCTTATTTTCATTCGTTCCTGCTGTCGAACGTGCTTCACAATACTATCCTAAAAACATGCTTGCTTTAACCTTAATACTAAAATTCTGAAACACGTAAGTTGGTTAGCCAGCCATATTTCATATTTCATATCGGTTTTGCTAATGGTACTCGTATTCTAGTTTGTTACCGATCAGCTGCCATGGTTTCGTATTGCTTATGGGAATCACTTGAATATAAAGATATGTCTATGATTATGATGATATAGCGTTTGCGACGATAGCGAAGAGCAGAGCATGTGATTCGAACCGACGCTATCACGGTTAGAATCACTAAAAGATAGAACCAAAGCTCAACGCATCAGGCAACTGCCGCGTGTACGAATTCGATTTCTAAACTCAAGTACATTCGACTGATGTGATATTGCTATGTTGTTGCTTGGTATACGGCTGATGGTTTTTCTTATTCGTTTTTCGTTCGGTATTCTTCACTATTTGCTTCTGTATTGTGTGTGTATCTGTAGAAACGGCAGACAACCCCCTTCTCAGAAACGTTGTCACGATCAACTTCGTGTGCAAACGACGGAGCGAGGAACGAGCGAGCGAGAGAACGTCGAAGCAGGCGAGTGTGCTGGTGCTCTATGCGGAAGTCCTGATCGTAGTAACAAAATCCTGTTTACTAAGGGAGAGTATGTGTTATGTATACAGATCACGTAGGGATGTCGCATTAAGCAAGGATAGTGAAGAATTGAACACACAATCAAACGGCTGAGCGAAGTATTGAAGCATCAGGCTACTGCTGCGTGTGCGAATTTGATTTTTAAACTTAATTACATTCGACTGATGTGGAATTGCCATATTATTACTTGGTATAGGGCTGATGCCTTTTCTTATTCGATTTTCGTTCGGTGTTTTTCACTATTTGCTTGTGTATTGTGTGTGTATCTGCTAGAAATACCACAATGGGAGTGTATGTGGGGCGATATTAATGGTAGGGCTTTCTGGGCCACTACAACTGACGATATATCTTCATTGCCCAGTATACGACGTAGATTCGAGATTTCATTTTAAATGTAGGATCTGCTTCTTCACCCGATTCGATCTGACTAGTAGCGTTCTATGAACGCACAAATCCGCGCAGGTAAGGTTCCTACCTTCAAGGAACTTACTTACCTGAGAACGTTGCACGCGCCCACAGACGCGTGTTCCAAAGTCTCACCACAGGGCCTGCAACCCATAGCCAACGTTGAGCCCGACACCAAAAAGCAAGGAACTGAACATCCCCAAAGCTTTTAATGTCAAGCTCAACAATCACAGTTCATCATACCTGAAACAAAGGTAAAACCATCCATTCATCCTATTCCCAAGAGCAATTCCCAAAGATTGAAATGCATCGCATTCCAGCACTGCACAATCGGCAATTCCAAATACCAGTGCAAGGAAATGCTATCACCCAAAAAAATGAGCCATTCGACGGATGCACGGCGGATAGTCTACCACAAAGACCACCCAAATCCGCCGGCCAAACAAAGGCAGCGGCAACCTACTACGATAATGTAGATCGTTCATCCGCTACCAGATTCCTGGGAATCATAAGTATCTCAACAAGATATGCCGCGAATATTTATGACAAGTAAAGCCAACAAAAGGCAATACCCCGGTCCCACGGCCATTCTGGAATTTCACACCATTAGAAGGATCTAATAGATTTCGATTTTAATTACAAGTCAAACAAGACCCACGGACTGTACGCCCAAACAAATCATCGAATACCTCCGGCTGTGGAACTGCCTTCCCACGCGAGTGTTCCCGGAGCGTTACAACCTGCAACTTTTCAAAAAGAACTGCAACAGTTATTTTATGGCATCTCGGGGCGCCCACTCGGCGCTATAGGTTCGCCTCTCCCGAGAGAAGTCTAATAAAAAATAAAATAAAAAAAAACGGCCGTTGAGATGAAATGCTATCACCACCACCGATGGTGATAATGATGTATGTGATGAGCGGCTTTCTCCTTTTAGGAAACTACGAAATTCTCCTGGGGATGAAATAACATGCTGCTAACAGAGACTTCGATGATCCTGTTAGCGGACTAAATGGGAAATTTTCTTTTACAGCTACAGATACGATCTGTATCGAGATACTTTGTGTAAAGCGGAGGAGAGTCTAATTTTGATCGTCAACGACACGACAAGTCTAATTTGAGGCAGTCTAGTCGAATATCAGCATCGATCAGTCTAATCCAGAAGAGGTCAGAGAATCGAGTCGAGGAAGTGTCCTTTAACGTGAGCTCGGTGAATAGTAATTTAAATCGCTCGGTGAACAGTAATCTAAACATGAAATAAATAGAAAGTTAGTGCGCTAGTTAGCTTAAGTACTGGGCGCAATTCAACGTGTCAATTCTTGTGTATGCTGCGAACGTTAATCGAAAAATAAAAATGAAATTATATTATGTGTATTAGCCATATAGTGACGGACAACTAAGTAGTTTGTTTTTATAA
Source organism: Microdon myrmicae (assembly GCA_963931805.1). Taxonomy (NCBI): domain Eukaryota; kingdom Metazoa; phylum Arthropoda; class Insecta; order Diptera; family Syrphidae; genus Microdon; species Microdon myrmicae. The sequence continues at coordinate 66,422,461 of OZ007502.1, forward strand.
AATCGCCACGGGCGTCCCAGACTAGTAAAATCTGGTTTAAATCATCGACAAATAAAAGGAGAAACAAAAATTAAAACAACAGCTTTTCGTGTTATATTTATGCAAAGGTATTCACTCTGTGTTTTCTTGTGATCAGTGTGGAACACTCCAACGACGGACAAAGACCAATCCAGCAAACCGAACATAACCGCTAAACCAACTGCCAAAGACTTGCCAAAGGGAAGAAGCGTTAGAACACAATAACTTGGACATCATTTGGATAAACATTCCGATGATGGTGTTGAAGAGATCCGTGAAATTTCTTTGTTGTCTCTACCGCCATGCGAATGTCAATCGAGCAACGACACTTTTTGAACATCTTTCATCGTTAGTACTTTCTAAAAGTCGTAAAGATTTTTCATTACAGGTGCCATCTCTGATTTATTCTTGGGACTTGTTGAACGATGTATTATGCCTATTTCAAATCTTCAATTTACAGTCGTTATGGGGCAGCGGATAGAAACTTGTTGGTTAGAATTGGAAGCGAGGGTTGTTCCGAAGATGATGGAGATGGGGAGATTCATAAATACGATGTATAAAGTTTTCGCTCCCCAGGGCTTATTTTCCATGATGGCTTGGACGAGAGCGCAGTCTGCGTTCGCCCCAAATCGTTCGGCACTGTAACCGTCGCCTAATTACCGCCACACAATATTCATCCGTACCCACCTCTTATTTCATCCTCTGCGACTTTTTTATGGGGACATTTCAAATCACTCACATCAATGATCGTCTCAAAACCCTGGCTCACCTACAGAACAATATTCCTCAGGATGAGGCTAACATACCAATCGATATGTTGAAAAGAATTTAACGAAATGTCCGGGGTCGACGATGGACGTCTGTTTGATAACTTAAAACTGCGTAAACTAAATAAAACAAATAAATACATACATTTTAAATGATATTAACGAATTAAGTGATATAAGTTCCTCTGTCCCATTCTATACTTTGATGACCAAGGTTGAATACGGAGAACGAAAATAAATCTGTGGTGGTGTCATCAGAACAGAATCCTCATAGCGCTTATTCGCATGCAGTTATTAATCTCTGGCTCATCATCTTTCATCCGACAATTTGAAATTTCTGCTGTGAAACAAGACACCGTTTTCAGTGCGTCTTCTTAATGAGCAATGCAAGCTGACCCAACCGAGTCCCAGAATCTTATCAAGATACAGGAATACTTATCAAGCGGTCACCGCCCACGATGGTAAAGAATCAAATTTCGTTGTCTCATCTGTCTGCTTGTGATTACTTCACAGTTGTGAATCTATATTTTACTCAACTCGATATTTTATCGCATTTACGAGCTTTTGTTGATTCATTTTTTGATAGTAAAATATCGTCGTATTTAAATGTGTTTCGCTTATTTCAGATTTTATATTCTTAAACTCATAATCCAAGTAATAAGTAAATATTTTTCGAAAAGAACAACAATAGTATACTTGATGCCGGTGGGCGAAGTAAATTTGGGAAATACTACTTCTTGAACATATTATTGAAATGATTTTGGCTACCTTCAAAACTAAAACACCTACATTCAAAAGAATGAAAATGATTCCTCGACTGTGAATATATTGCAATCTATCGTATTGGGTTTTACAATGGTAATAGTTTCCAATGATACCGATCTCTATTTCGACCCGATTGAGGTAATGTTGTGGTGATGAGGACAGAAAAAAAGGGTTTTACTGATGTAGACGTGATTGTCGTAAAAGGCCGCTAACGACCCCCCACCAATTACTCGAAAACGTAGACGTCATCGTCGTACAGTGATGATTCCAATAAAAACCGCCAAACTTGTTTCAAAGTGTACATTAATATTGTACTCTTATATTTCTCTTGAAGCCCTTTTTAAATGTATTTTAAAAAAACTTAAATTACATCATTTTTTATCATAATACATCTAACGTGGCCTCGTTGAAATAAAACAGAGAATTCGCATGCAGAATTTTCTCTTTTCTTCTTGTCCCAACTGCGTTCTGTCTATTCACATCACAAAGGTCTTAATAGGATTTTTACTGCGTGCATATTAAAACAACATCGAATAGGTTTAAACCTTTAAACGGCAGTTAAAATATCCCAAAGTGACCTTAATTCCGCGGACATTTCCTACACCTATATTGAACTCAAAGTTTTTTTTTTTTTTGAAAAAGTCCACCCGACTAAGCAATCAGTTAATTACAACTTTGTATAACATTTGGTTTTTCTCACAGTCAGCATTTATCTATGTAATTATTTTTAATCATCAGAAAAAACAACATGGCATTATATCAGTGAATGAATATCGTTTTTAATCCCAAATCCACCACGCGTAAGTAATCGCAGGTTGATCTCACTGTCGCGACAAGTGTGAGAACTGACATACAACCGACGTGCTAGTTATTTACAGGTGTGAAGGACGTCGCTATTAACTTTATTACCTTATGTCGTTTTTGCTGCTCAATGATTAAGAGATGAATACAATATTCATTATCCCCGTTCGTCCATTTGAGGCCGAAGTATTCTTTTATTTATAATTATTTTCTTCAAATATTTTACGTGATGTTTAGATTATTGAGCCCGAAAATATTTCTAGCTAGTACTAGGAGTCCTATTCCAGTAATCTCTCTAATTTTGGGCCCATGAGTTGAATTCCGTTTTCGTGCCTCAGTTTAGTTTAATTTATCACCTGTACATAATACGCAATAAATTCAAGTACAGTTTAATGTTTTCGGGTTATCGTTGGTTGTGGATCGAAAACCGGAATGTGATAAAAACAAATAACTGGAGTGGACTCATTGAATTGGTTCTTGAGTGAAGGGCTAATTTTCCACTTACGTGGTGAGAATTCAGACTGACTTTTGCAATACAATGAAACATGTGAACAAATGATTCATGGAAACCAATTAATATTTATCGATTAATATTTCACAGCAGAAGGAAAAAGCTTATGAATAAATTGTCCTGTAAGATAAAAAATATCGTGTCAATCGGAATTTAGTAAGTAGTAAAATGCTGACCAATTTGGAATATTCGTTCTACCGTTCGTGGGGTATTAGCCGTGGCCCTTCTAGCATGCAATATCATCATCAGTGTTGTACCTAGTACAGTTGGCCTCGCTCCCAGGTAGCGTGTCTCCTTGTCCTGAAACGGATGAGGGATCTCTATAGACCGCTCCTGAGCGGACCCGTTGCGGTCGTCGCCGTGCTTCCTCAAACCTGAGGGAAGACCAGCGACCGATCGTCGATGAGCAATGTCTTCCGTGAATTCACAGTCACCAGCCTCTGCAGGGGTTGCTCGACACCAGGGATCTGCAACTTCAAATCTGGAAAGAAATGCTTTTTCCACGACTCTACTGGAGCAGCCAAAACTCAAAAAACACGTACGGAGTATCTACTTTTGTATTTTGTATTTTATTACTGTTAGAAATTCTGTTCCTTTCGTGGGGTATTTCCTCCAGGGACAATGACTTGTTAGATACTGCCTTCGCTACTGGCGTACTTCCTCCAGCGACAATGGCTTTTTAGATACTGCCGCCCGGAGATCGCGATGCATCTTCCTTTTAAACGGGAGCAAATCGAGATTTGTATCTTGAAACGAACGTTTCAGATGCAAAATCGCGATTTAGATACATTGGATGTGGTGAGCAATGTTTGTTTTTGAGATAAGAATACAGTTTTATGAATTCTTATGAAAGGGCATATGAGGACATGCACTGGAATTTGGATTTTTTTCAATTCAATTTTTATTTAGTAGATAATTACATTTATGGTATATTTTACAACTAGTACTTAAGAGATTTAGGATAGCAATTCCTTTACAACTATAATCTTAAATCTATATAACGACAATAGCACAATTTTAATGAATAGCAAATAATAAATTAAGGGAAAACTACAATAAAAAACCCTTATTTGAATCTTAAGACTAATATTGCACGAGCTTCCGGTTATTTTATATAATAATAACCTCGATATAATTTTCATAGACAGAGTACATATGTAGTGATTTAGGATAACGCAAGACGGGAAACGAGAATATTGTCAGAAAAAGAACAATTGACGAAGAAGTTTCGATTGAATTTGTCAATGTAGAACTCTACCTGTTTAACGTTAGCGTTTTCATGTAGTTCATGTGTCGAATAATGCCATGGCAAATTCAGCAACATTTTCAATATTTTATTTTGACACCTTTGCAATTTTATTTTGTGTGTGCGAGCACAATTACACCATACAGGGGCCCCGTACAGGAGTATCGCTTGAAAAATGGTTTTATATATTATAATTTTATTTTCGATGCTAAGCTTTGACTTTCTACACACTAATGGATACATAACTCTTACGACTTTGTTTATTTTGTCAATTGTGGTAGTGACGTGTTTTTGAAAGATAAGTTTTTTATCTAGAATAATACCTAGATATCTACAGTCTTCGGACCAATCAATATCAACTGCACACATACTGAGTTTAGTGCCATTTGGTAGGTAGCAGTGTTTCCTACATCTCGAAAACCAGACAGCTTGTGTTTTATTACCATTTATTTTTATTTTCCATTTCCTGTAATACACTGCTAGTTTGTCAAGAGCTGCTTGCAAAGAGTTGTAGACATTAGTGAATAAGGCACCCGAAGAGAAAATGGCCGTATCATCGGCAAACATAGCTACCTGAATGTTTTCACCTAGATATGGTAAATCTGCGACAAACAATGTAAATAATATGGGACCAAGGACCGAGCCTTGGGGTACACCATGGTGGATTTGGTGAGTAGAGGATATGTCGGTACCTAAACTCACAATATATTTTCTCGAACGAAGAAAGCTCTGGATAATTTTGATAAGCGGTATTGGCAGCTTAAGTTTTAGTAGCTTATAAATCAAGGCATCGTGCCATACCGTATCAAAAGCTTTTTCGATGTCTAGAAGAACCAGTCCCGTTGACTCCTTGTCGATGAATTTACCAGCTATGTGGTTTTTAATGCGCAAGACTTGGTAGATTGTGCTGTGACCACTACGGAAACCGAACTGAAAGTTTGGTAAGATGTTATTGTCTTCCACAAAACGATCAATCCTTTCCTTAATGATTTTTTCTAAGAGCTTACTTAGACAGCTAAGTAGACTAATAGGTCTGTAGCTTTCGGGGCTGTTCTTCGGTTTGCCGGGTTTCGGGATAGGTATTACTTTTACTGTTTTCCAACAGTCCGGAAAATAACAATTCTTAAGACAAGCATTGAAAATGAACGTTAAATAGTTACTTGCAGCAGGTGGAAGTGCTTTGATTAATTTGTTGTTAATATTATCGAGACCCGCAGCCTTTTTTGATTTCGATTTTTTTATCAATTCCTTAACTTTGCTGATATTAGTTGCGTAAGTACTTTCAGCTGGTGTTTGAGAAAGTACATGGATAGTGTTAGCAACTTCAGCTTCAGTATACGCGTCGCTTAGATGCATAGATATGGAGTGGTTCTTACTAAACGTGTTAGCAAGTAGGTTCGATTTCTCCACTGAAGAAATAAACAACTTGTCGTGAACTTTAAACGGAGGAATACTGGACCCTCTCTTTTTCATAATTTTTGATATTTTCCAGAACGGTTTGCTTGCTTTGTCAAGAGAGGAAAGGTGTTTATTCCAACACTTGTTCCTATATGTTGAGATTTCGTTTTTAATGATATTATTTAAGACTTTAACATTAACTAGAAAACAATCGATTCTATAACGCAGCCATTTTCTTCTTTCAGAGTTTCGTAGCCTAATCAGATGTAAGATATTTTCAGGAAGCGGTGCCTTATCAACTGGAGCAGTGGAACATTTAGGTATCGCAAGATCGGCCGCTCTATTGATAACAGAAACAAAATTGTTGCATAGGATATCAATGTGCTCGCTGCAGGTTATAGAATTTAGGCTGGTATCACCTAGAGCCAAGTTCGTATTTATATATGATTTATAACAATTCCAGTTGGCGGCGGAATAGTTGTGGTATAAACTGGTACGATTTACAACTACTGTATGATTCACTGTGAGGCTGATCGGAAGGTGGTCTGAACTTAACGCATTTAGAGTTAATGGTACTGTGCAGTAATTTGGAATATTAGTGATATATAGATCAAGAGTTGAGGGGTTCTTGTTAGCACTCGCTGGGATATAGGTGGGGAGAAGTGGATAAAGTATGGAAAAACTTGGGCTGGATTCAGCAACATCTAATAAAATGTTACCCCAGCTGTTTGCCCTAAGACAATTCCACGACTGATGTCTGCAGTTTAGATCACCGCCAATAATTACCTTGTTTCGAGTGTTGACTCTATACAATTTTTGCAGATCCCGCTTAAAGTAAGTAGATTTCTCTAGGTTTCTATTTCCTCCAGGGAAATAGACCGAAAAAAGACTCACCTTGGAGTTGTCACTTAATGTTACATCTATACTAATTTCCTCAATTAACTTAAGGCGCAATGAAGGACGCAAGGAATGTTCTATACATTTTTTCACAACAATGGCGACACCTCCACCACTAGCATGTACCCTGTCTAGGCGATAACATATGTAATTTTGATGTGAGAAAGAAATGTCTTGTTTGAGCCAGGTTTCTGAAACAAGTGCAATGTCAATATTAAAATTTATCAAGAAACTAAAAAATTCATGCTTTTTGTTTTTGATGCTTCTCGCATTCCAAGTTATGATGTTAAGAGAGTTTCTTAACATGTTTTTTCCGAGTATATGTACTTAATAGCTAATGAAGTAATGACGTTAAATTGGTCAGCTTTAGTTTGACAAGCACTAAGCTTGGTTACAACTTCTTAAGAAGTGAGTTTATCTCGGTAAATGAGAACAAGTTATCGTTAGTTATAGTGTCAGACGGATTTTTCTTCGTCTGTGTCGTATCACTGTTGGAAGGCTGCTGGGTTTGATGGAGGCCAGAAGCCCAGGTGGATGAAGGAAGTGAAGGTTGACGCACAGATCGGGGTAGTGGAGGAAAATTATCAATGGATAATCGGTCGGGCACTGGCTGCTGTTTGTCACTCGGAGGCTGTAGGAACGTTGTATTTCCTGTACCACGTCCACGTGGGGATAATTTGCGGCGGATGTCTATGTACTGCTTTCGGCTTATGCATTCTGGATCGGTGGATTTATGTGGCCCACTACAATTTGCACACTTGATGACCTTATTCGTTAATTTGGATTTTATTTGCTTATGGCAAATTGAACATCTGGTTCGATTTGCCATGGGTTTGGTTTGTTTTAGGGATTGGGTGTATGTGATAAACGAATATTTGATTCGTTTATCAGGGATTTTATTTTATTGGTGGCATGTGTTTGTGACTTTGGATTTTGATTATGCCGTGGGGCAAATGCAAAGCGATAAACGAATATTTAATTCGTTTATTGCGATTTTTTGGATTTAGTTTAGATTTTTTTTAGGATTATGGGATTTGGATGTTTGTGTGGGGGAAAAAGGTGGTAGGGTTTTTCAGGGCACTACCACATATTAAGGAAATACCACGAAATATCATTTTCTTTGTGTTTCAATTCCGTACACTTTCAGGAATTATCTTAATTGATTTTGGGAAATACTAAAATACAAAAATATATAACTTATTAAATACATATGTATTATCTTCTCTTTGCAGCGACTCAGTGATTGATCGCACATCGGCATATGTTTATTCCCTCTCTCCAAGAGGCCGATTTCTTGTTCACACTATACTGTTACTCTTACAGATACTGAGAAGAGAATTTGCAACGTGTTCCTATACGGGTCTTATGCGGGAGCCAGTAGAGCCCCCTGATAGTAAAATATTGAAACGGAAGCAAGATCTCACAATTCGATGGTAGCAAACACCTTAAATGCATTTTTTTTTAATGCAGACAGTTCTCTTCGGATTTCCTGAATTCATTTTAAAAAATCTTCTGGATTTTGATCAATGTCTTACCTGATAATTCACCACAATTTTGTTAAAAAATGAATAATAAAAAATGGCAAAACAAAAGAGGTGAATCCGGGCTACTTTCCTGTCTTCTCTGCCTTGATGCTACTGTAGCGGTTCTGCCAAACCCCACGGTACACTTACCTTAAAAACCTCCATAATCATCACCCAAGACGCATAAGTGTTTGCCAATACATTCGCATTCGGCACCTAAAAATGCTTCACGCATTATATGGATCAAATATATGATCATTAAGTCCCTGTAAAGAAAACTTACCTTCATGCATTCTCTTCGCATACTACTGCTCCTTAAGATTTCTTTATTAGCTTACCAGGAATTTCCAATCAATTTCGGCATCTACGTCGCCAGTCAAATTTCCTTAGATGAATTCCGGTAAACAAAATAATTTGATTTACATACATTGTAACCTTCATGACAGGGATCATAAATACTGCGCCGTCTATTTTCCCAACATCGCCAAGTAAATTTCTTTACATACACGTCGGCCGGCGACCTTTTTCTTCCAGCAATAAAATCCCCTAACTCGCACCATGTGCAAATCGAAGATTACTGTTCCTACATAAGTTTCCTGCGATACCATAGACAATTCATATCGTTTGTGGTATCCGAATCACATTTTCTATTTAATGAGCGGCTGCTATTTATCTAGCCGACCCCCATTAGCACTATGCATCAGGTCATATTTCCCTTGTCCTTTAATTCGCCGAATCTTTTCCCACATGAACTAGACGCATAAGCAAATACAAAGCCATTAGCATCCGACGAGATGCGATTCGTTTGTTTCAACAAACACACATCTCTTGGATGCCCATTATGCCCCGTCCTTGAGTTTCGGGTATGTTTTTATGGCCGAACCCTTGTAAAGAACCAAGTACACACACGTGTGTATCGTAACGATCTCCTCTAAGAGATCCGGTTATCACCGCCCTAAAAGTGAATACATCCACAATTCTTTTAACAACGATTGAATATCGTTGAGTCGTCTTCCATCCGTTGACCAGCCTGGTCACACGCGATCTCCCGCTGTCCGTGGCGTTGCGGACACGCGTCCTGTACACCTCATAGTCGAGAGTTTGTCATTCTCTGAGTGCTAGTCGCGAATCAAGATTTTAGCCTTCCGCAATTATAATAAAATTAAAATTAGTTAGAATGTGTTAAATGTGACCAGTATCTAAAATTGTAAACTGTATGTGTTGCGGATTCGCCTTTAACCATCAGCAATTAAATTTATTGTGGCACCACCTGAACTGAATCAGATATGTGGCATCACCGAAGCAATGTCAGCAATCAGCTGACATTTATGAATTCTGTTGGTTGTCACTTGACAACCAGCTTTTATGTTTACTTTCTCTTCTTTCGTTAGCATTTGATGGGTACAGTTCTAATCTAAATCAATCTGAATAATCAAAAGAAATAAAGCCAATTTTTTCTTCTATAAATTGGAAACACCAGTGTTTCAATTCTCTGACGGCTAAAGTTTGGGATTAAAGACCAAAGGTAATCCTTTCACTTAAACATTTCTATAGATATTGTTGCAGCAAACGTGGACCAGTGTCGCTACACATTGTTCCTGAAATTCCTTCTCGCAGACCACCGAGCATACATTGGGTGGTGGATAGTTTTGTATTATACAAATACAAAACAATATGTAATCGAGAAACTCACCGCGACTACTGTCTATCTACAATAAAACCAATAGCAATTAACATTAACCCAAATCAGTGTGTTTCACTTATTTGGTGATGAACATTCGTGGAACTTTTAGTGGAAGTGATGGGGAAGAAGTGAACCGTGTGCCCGTGTCTGGCACTATACTTCTCCTCCCCACACTACACTGTATAATTCATTTTCCTGCCTTGACTGTGCGCGATGTGAGCCACATTCCCGCCTTGATTGTACCCGGCATGTGCCGCTTTCGTCCCTTGACTGCACACGGTGTGAGCTACTATCCTGCCTTAATGCTACACTGTAAGAGCCATTTTCCTGCCTTGATTGTACACGTGGAGAACCACTTTCCTGCCTTGATAGTACACCATCCGAGTGTAATGCAGTGATATCTATGGGATTCGCGCCGTAGAGTATAATTTGTGTGGAATTGTACAGTGCGGGAAAAGCTCATACCCTTTCCTTGCGTCTGTTTTTCTTCTTTTTCGCACCTCTTTTGCGTCTCTCAGGCATCGATACTCTCGATTTGATTTATAATCTTTGGAAACTTGTTGGTGTTCGAGTTGCGTAATATTCGTCATGGATGTGAGCTGGATTTCGGCACGGATCTAGTGGGGCGCCTACTACAAGGGCATAGCACCTGCAGTGGTTGCTTTCGCTCATCTATCGCTGCTTCCGACTTGCATCCGTTTCTGAGCCGCCATTGGTTTCCTGTGTCGGGCCATTTCAATGGAAAAGGCATTTCAGTCGATCTTTGTAACATTCTCGGCCTAAGATGCTATTTCTCCTCTGTGTCTACACACAACTCTAACCAGGAACCAGCAATTCCTGCACTTAGCAAGATCCAGGTAATAACTGATACAGATATTTTCGATTTTACTCCACCCGGTTATAATTTGGTGCTTTTGTTCTTTCAACATCTTGGTCTAACCGCATACAAAGGAAGTGATATTGCGTATCAGCTTCTGCCACAATATGGGCTCTGCTTCAATCCAGAATTTAATTTCTCATGGCTAAAACTTCATGTTTGTAAGCATATCACATATTATTGCTTTATTTACAGAAGCCCAAACCTGGACAGAATCGAATCCTTTAACGAATTTGAGGCTCTACCTGATTCTATCGATAGGATCTTGACCATATATTCACACACTGAAATCGTTATTGTTAGTGATTTCAATGGAATGGGAATACCGCGTCAATCTGTGTAACATTCGCGACTTACGACCTAATTTCTCCTGTGTGTCTACCCACGTTCCTAACCAGGAACCAGCAATCGTTGTACTTAGTGAAACGCAGGTAACAACTATTACAGACATCTCCGACTTCAGTCTACCTGGTATTAAATTAGTGCCTCTGCCTTTTCTTATCGTGGTCTAGCCTCATACATACGGAGTACTATTAGGTATCAGCTTCTTTCACAATATGGGATTTGCTCAAATCCAGAATTTAAGTTCTCGTCGCTAAAACTTCACGTTCGTAAGCATATCACACATTACTGCTTTCTTTACAGAAGCCCAAACTAGGATAGAACCGAATCTTTTAACGAATTTGATGCTCTATCGGATTCCATCGACAGGATCTTGACCCTATATCCACACACTGAAATCGTTATTGTGGGTGATTTCAATGTGCATAACTCTCAGTGGCTTCGTCACTCCAGACACACAACACCTGCAGGTCAGTATGTCCAACTCTATGCTGTTTCAACTAGTTTAACTTACCTCGTCAGTGAGCCAACACGAGTAACAGATATAAATGGTCATTCCGCCAACACATTGGACCTGTTTCTCACCTCCCACCCAAACAAATACACAATTGAAGTTTCTTCGCCCCTGGGCACTTCAGACCACTCTCTCGTGTCAGCTAAATTCGCCTTAACCAACAGCAACGCTAACGTGAAAACTCCCAAAAGAGCAATATGGTTCTATGAGGAAGTCAACTGGGAAGGTCTGAACGAATTTTTTGGGAGGTTAAATTGGTCGTTATTTTCCCTCAAACTCTTGACTCTATAACGGACATATTGACAGACACAATTCTACTTGGCATGTGAACCTTTATTTCACACAGGGAAAAGGGTATCAAACCCAAGAGAAATATGTGGATTCCGGGTACGGAGGAGCCATTCAGTGTAAAGAGTTGAGCTTCCGGTTGTATAAATCAAAGAATACTGAGGAAAACCCGAAAGGATTCAGGAGAGCTAGAAATTACTGCAATGCGCATATTCAACGCGCCATGTTATTGCATGACCAGAGAGTGAGACAAAAAATACTACACTCCCACAGGTAGTAGAAACTTCTGGGCATTCGTGAAAAACATCCAAAACTCGGTCTTCTCATCCATCGCTTCGCTCATAGTCGATGACAGACCAGTCACCAGTGCGATGGAGAAGGCGAATCTACTTGCACATTTTGCACCCAACTCAACACTGCTTGATACCACATCAGTTCCGCCTCAACTTGAGCATAAGCATCTTGTATCCGGTTTTCCAATAGGGACTTAACAACTTCTTTTTTTTTTTAAATAAAACGCAAACCATTTGAGATATTTCAAAAACTTTATTATTGGCTTGAAGTACAATCAAAACGTTTATGAATGGAGCTCGACTTCGCTCATATGGCCACCGCGGGCACGCTTGCAGCGGTCGATTCGCTGGACCCAATTTTCGATGACTCGGCCACACATTTCGCCCGAAACGGCCGCTATTTCGCATTCAATGTTGGCTCTGAGCTCTTCCAACGTCGTCGGCTTGTTAGGATAGACCAATGACGACGTAACCCCAAAGAAAATAGTCTAGAGGCGTTAAATCGAAATCAACTTAATCCCCAGCATTCATAACCTTGAACTGTTTACTCCCACGTTCACCATCTTCCGCAATGACCCCGTCAACCTTGCCCCTGACTTTTCCTCCAACCGAGGAGTGCGCATCGCTGTCCATAACAGCATCATTATCGCTTCCCCTACCTCCTCCAAGCTGGACTTTGTGACAGTCAAAATGACTCTTCCTCGGAAGTGCTTTTATACCTTGCCATCCTAACCTATTGAAGTTTGCGAGCTCGCTCTTAATGCTATCGACCACATAATCGAGCTGAGTAATTGCGAGGATGACATCATCGTCTTTAGAGATTTCAATCTTCCACTATTGAATTATGCTTTATCTCCACCACTCACCTCACCCCTGCCAAGGAATGTCTCTTTATTGGTCAGCAACGTTCGAAACCTCTTGGGTAGACAGCTAGACCTTATCTTTACAACAGACCCTATCAATATATCAGTCCCACCCAGCACCTTCGTCCATACATCTATAGACTACCACCATCCCCATCTTCTCGTGACCTTTCAAGTCCACTCGCCACCGTTTGTCCCCCCTTTCAATCACTACGCCTGCGATTTACACAAAGCTAACTTTCACCTCGACCACCTAGGTTGCCTTTCATTCAACTATGATCGCCTATCCGTCGAAGATGCCATCACCCACTTATGTATATACCGAAATCCTTTACTCTATTTCCCTGTTCGATCCCTACTGTATACAAAAAACACCAATCTCTTCCCCCCATGGTAAAATAACGAGCTTCGTTCCCTGTCTAATAAGAGGAATAAGTTACGGGTCACCTTCTCTCGGAATCGAACTATTCCCGACTCCTCCAACTCTCTTGCCTGTTACCTCCAATTCACGGAACTTTACAACACCCTTTATCGCAACTATGTCACCAGAACTCAGACCAATCTCAAAAATGACCCCAAAATCTTCTTTCAATTATATTCGATGTTACCCCACATCGCTTACCTTAAACTCTCATACCTCATCTGATCCTGTGCTCTAAAAGCTCTACCATCTCTTTCCCCCACACATTCAAAAATCCATAATCCCGATCCAGCAAAATTCGCGATAAACGAATCAAATAAATGATAAACCTTGCACCCAACTCCCCATAACCCATATCTCAAATTCACAAATACATTCTCCCGATAAAACAAAATTACTGGTAAACAAATCAAATAGTCGTTTATCAGCCAATTTCCAATAATCCCCAAACTCAGAACAAACACATGGCAAGTTAAACCAGATGTTCAATTATCATACTCATATCCCAGATTTCCGAGAATTCGCGTAACTGAATTCTTATCACAAAATCCTAACACTTGATTCCAGCCGAAGTATCTTTTTCGAGATTTTACTTACATTCCGATCCCTTCCCGATTTAAAATCTCGATTTGGTTTTATTTATAGAGGGGATGCATCGTGATCTCGCGCGTTGAGTATCTGAAGAGCAAGCATCTCCAGGAGAGACATTAAATATTGTCCATTAAAATTAAGCCAGTGAATTTAATAAAAGTAGTTTAACCTAGTAAAAGTAGTGAGTCCCTTCTTTAAAAAAGTGCGTTCTGTTTAGTTTTGGCTGCATCGACACGGGAGAGAACAGGTGGGAATAGGTGAGAGAAGAGTCGTGGAAAAACATCCTTTTCAGCCTTGCCGTTACTGGGCATCACCTGACCCACGGAAGCCAGTGGAAGCCACTGGGTTGCTCGGCGCAGGGACACTATTCTCCAAACAACGATCGGTCGCTACTCTTTCCGGTTCACCCCAAAAGCACGGTGACGAACGCAACGTGCGAACTTTGGGGGATCTATAAAGAGATCTGGTTCATAAAGAACAAATATAATATCCCCCCAAGTAACGCCACTACACTGTTAATGTTGCTAACCTCTTCGCCACTCTCTTCAAGTAGTCATTCAGTAATCACTCCTTTATTCCTGACCCGTCATTCTTCAATTTCCTACCTAACTTTACCCTCGGGCCCCTTCTCCACAACACCTTTGATCCGCCCTTAATTGAATTTAACCTACTGCAACTCAAAGACGAGCTTACACCGGACGCTAATGGTATCCCTGCAATTCTTCTCAAGAAATTCGCATCCATTTTCTCGGATCCCCTCTCATTGATCTTCAATCGCCCACTCCCTCAAGACGTATTCATCCACATCTCTAAAACCTTCATTACCCCCATCCACAAGAAAAACGATGTCGCGAACTACCGCCCTATTACCAAACTCTCCCAATTACCCAAAATTCTCGAAAACCTTCTATACGAATCTTTAAGTTTTCGTTGCAAATCTTTTATTTCACCAAGGCAACATGGTGTTCTCAATGGCCTTGCCGTCTCTGGGGTCTCCCAAGGAAGCCACCATGGTCTCAATTGACCTCAGTAAAACATTCAACAAAATCTCGCACAATCTAATCTCTTCAAATTATCCGCCCTCGGCTTCGATCTTGGATTGTTGAAAAGGATTTCTTTCTATCTAAAGGGTGGACTTTATTCCATTCGGTTCAGGTTCATAATATCCAAGCTCCTCCTTGCTGCCTCTGGGGTCCCCAAAGGAAGCTGTGGCAACTCTAACAACAGATACACACAATTCACAGGCAAAAATAGTGAAGAACACGAACAAGAAAAAATCGAATACGAAAAATACATCAGAACCGTATACCAAGCGATAAATAATAAAAATAATTCACATCAGTGGAATATAGTCGAGTTTGGAAATCAAATTCTAAACACGGTCAGTAGCCTGACGTGTAACGCTTAGGTAAATTTTTTTTCGTGATTCGAGCTGTCATAGCGTCAGTTCGAATCACACGATCTTCTTCATTATTATTTCAAACGATATAAAGCCACCTGGGCCCTCTTCTATTTATACTTGCCACTAATAACATTGATAAGATCGTTAAGAATTCCTGCTTCTCCTTATATGTTGATGACACCAAGATATACAAGATCATCGAGTCATCACTGCATTATGCACTGCTGCACTCAGACCTCGACAACTTCTCGACTTGGTGTGATAAAAATTTCTTTGTACTGAGCAAGGCCAAATGCCAATCTATAACCTTTTCCTGTAAAGGTAGTTATTCATCCTCACGTTCCTATACCCTTCATAACCAACCCCTGACCATTGCCCAATCTATTCGAGACCTTAGGATCCTTTGTGACAAGGAGCTTAACTTCCTCTCTCACATTAACGAGACGATCCGGAAAGCCAACTCTGTCCCCGGGTTCGTGAAACGGTGGTCTAAGGAATTCTCCGACTCATACATAAATCCCTTTACCTCACCATCGTCCGTCCATTGCTATAATATGCTAGCCAGGTATGGCCCCCGGTATCACAAAATCCGTAGAATCGAAAGTATTTAGCGTCGCTTCCTTCGGTTCGCTCTCCGACGGGTAGGATGGGAAAACCCCTTGATCCTGCCCCCATATATTAACCGCCTCAATTTAATCAACCTCAGAACCCTTGAGAAGCGCAGGGTCGTGCCTGACATAATATTTATTCATCGGGTCCTCTCCAGCTTGGTCGACTGCGCCTACCTCCTTAACTTAATTCGTCTGAATACAAAACCTCGAAATACGCGTAATCCCTTTTCTACATTCCCCCTCACCGGACCTGTTATGGTTTCAATGAACTCATCTCGGATGCTGGAAAATTTGAACTTCATCTTCGCTTGCACTGTGCTCTGACACTCCAAAATACCCTTTTGCGCGTGCGTTTGTGTAAAAAAAAAAAATCTCCACCTTCGACTTCGACCTCTACCTCTATCCAGACTCTCAGGCACCGCTTCCTAAACCATTCCTGCCACCAATCTTAAGCGGCGTTTTCTACACTTCCTTCTCCAACCCCCCTCCACCGCCCCTACTCTTGCCGTCATAATATGCCCTGTTTACCCTAGGTTAAGCTTAGTTAAGTTAGTTCTTACGTCCTTTAGTTTGTAAAGTTACATATACTTTAGTTTATACGAGTAAGTACTTATATTGTTTGAATTACGCCAATAAATGGGGTGGTAGCAAGTGTGACCACTTGCCCGCCCTGATTGTACAGTGTGAGCCACTTTCCTGCTTTGACTTTATGGAATGTAAGCCACTTATCCGACTTAATGAGCGAGTGCTTTAACAAGGTAGACTCCACTTGAAAACGGAAGTGTTGTATTCCAGAATACTACCCTTATTCGCTTTAACACTAACTCATGTCCTTTCAAACACAACCCTTAAAACTACATCCTCACATATCCTACATTCTCAGTTAATACAATTCATAAATAAACACACAATATTCTATATCCAGTCACTTACAGCACATTTCATAAATAAACAGACACTATACTCTATATCCATCACTTACAGCACATTTCATAAATATGCCCCTTTTCATAACAAGCACATTTTTCATTTCAAAACATGGCCACTTTGATTTTCGTTCAAAGTTTATTCAAAATTCTAAGTCACAGAGACTTCTAGATTGTTTTGTTCAGTTTATACGCCACAGTCAGTTAGAACAAAATGTTCTATATAAACAAGTAAATTTATATGAAAAAAATAGAAAGAAGAGAGCTCAGCTTGAGATAGCTGAGTTCAATAAAAAAAAAAAAAAATCAAATAAAATATAATTAAATAAAAACTATAAGTATTTTAATAAATATAATAACCTCCACGCTCTTCCCTCGAAAGAGGAAGCACGGCGTTGGAGCCGTAACAGAAGCTAAATCGTTCGCCAGGTTTTTACTGCAAATGTTCGACTACGACGACGTCAACACGGGGTTTAAAGAATTCATAAATATGGATAACAAAAACGAATTCAGATGTTTTCGAATTGGAATGCGAATATTGTTTACTCCCAATTTTTTAAGCACTCTTTTGTTCCTTTTGAGCTTCCAAGTAAACCGAAGATTGTGTATGAAGGTGTTCTCTTTATAAGATTTATCTGATGTTCATTATTCTGACAGATGTATTTTGTATATCCGAATTGCATCGGTTTTATGGTTCTAGGGCGACACCAAGTATTCGTATATATGACTGGCGGTGTTTGGAACGTAACATATCTTTCAGAAACTTAATTTAAGCGGTGCCATTGAAGATGAGTACTGGGTAAATTGTATGCTATAACAATAGTTGGATTATCTGTATCCGGTGTCATTTTTTTTTCAATGAAATATTAGGTTCGTGTGTTGAACAATCGGAGGCTTGATAGAAAAAGGCCTCCCCCTTAACAGGAGAACGTAAATTGAGTCGGGATTTATAGGTGATTATAGGTGGTCGCTTAGAGCACACTTCGTTAAGTCTCTAAGATACCTGAACATTGGCTTTTGCTTAGTGTTAGCATCTAATATTTTATGTTGAACTAGTGTTTTATACTACTGCGTATTGTTGTATCGAGGTTTTCCAGTGAACATATATACATTTTATAATTCGCCTACTAAATGCTAGATTCGTTTTCAGTGCTCAACTCCGGGTTAAACACCGCCCTATTAAGCTATAGGTTCCATGAAATGATTGAGAGAAATCGTTGACTAAATGCTTGACTTATGTATCCGGACGAGAAAATATCACTTTACGGCGTTGACTCAGCGCTATAGATTCGCTTTTCCCGAAAAAAGTAAAGTAAAACAAAATTGAAACTTTTTCCCCAAACATAGCAAAGCTACATAACAAAAAAAAATAAATAAAAAAAAATAAAAAACCAAAATTATTTTAGCACTTCATTCCGATTCCCCTCTCTTTCATTCCTATCTTTATTATGCTCTTGTCTGCCTACGCCATATCTTTTGATGTGATAGTGTTATGGTATATTTTTTGTGTTTCGGATGTGTGGCTGATGGCCCGGACTGACACGAGGATAAGTCATGATGGTGCCTTCTGATATAAAGAATTCCGGAGGTAAACTAGTCTCCCATTCGGATCTCCGAGGGGGACTATGTCAGGGGGAACATCATGCAGATATCATGATAAATAATGGAACTTTGAGAGGTTCGTCATCGCATAACCGGGCTCGCTCTCGAGGCTCGGCCCACGCTCGACTGGTGACGGCATTTTGTAACATCAGGGGCATCGGTTTCACCAATACCAATGTAAACACCGTCCACCAATATTTGCAAACAACGAAACCTGATATCCTTGCCCTAACTGAGACCCAGATCGATTCGTCGACTGATTCGACATATCTTCGTTGCTCAGGATACGACTTGCATTCGAGATTCCGTTTTATGGGCGGAGTCTGCCTATTCGTGCGGTCCAATTTGGTTTGCCGTTGGAACCCAATAATATGGACATCATATGGTTGAGGGTCGTGCTGAGGAATTGCGTTAAATTTCTTTGTTGTCTTTACCGCTCCCCGAATGACGATCGACCGGCGACATTTTTCGAACATCTTTCACATACTGTCGACTGGATACAGACCAACCCCCCAGCTTCTGAAATTATTGTCCTTGGCGATTTTAATGTGCACAATTCCGGTTGGTTGTTACATTCGAACAGAACTGACGAGGCTGGGAGGCTGGCGGAGATGTTTGCTGTAAGCCACAACTTGACTCAACTCGTGGGGGAGCCAACGTGAGTGCCGGATGCCCGAGGCGATTATGCGAACATCCTGGATCCGTTTTTGACATCCGAACCGAATATTTATACCATAGAGGTTTCTGCGCCACTGAGAAACTCAGATCACTGGTTGGTATCTGTCGCGCAAGCACTTGCATATCAAGCGAATAACCGGCCTAGGCAGCTTTGCCATGTATGGAAGTATGGGGCCGCTAACTGGGATGATATGCGAGATTTCTTCGCATCCTTTCCATGGTCGGAGGTGTGCTTCGGAAACTCCGATGTTAACGCTTGCGCGGAGTCGGTATCAGAGATTATTCTTCTGGGGATGGAGATGTATATTCCACATTCCATCAAACGAAGTTCGTCTGATAAACCTTGGTTTGATAAAAAATGCGAGCTGATTACAGCGGCAAAAATTAGAGCTTTTAAGCAATGGCGCTCCAATCCTACCGATGTTAACAGAACGAATTTTGTTAGAATCAGAAACGTGTGCAACCAGGCGATTGATACCGCGAAGAAGGCTCACAACGACAGGGTGATCAATAAGCTCCTTTGGTGCCCAACTGGTTCGCGCTCCTTCTGGTCAATGGCAAAAGCTGTCAGCGGTAACTTCGCATCCTTCTCCTTCCCCCCTTTGGTGACAGACAGCGGGACGTGAGTCACGAATCCAAAGGAAAAAGCTAATGTGTTCGCGAATTTATTTTCGGCGAATTCAAACCTCGATCCCGGCCTTTTGGAGCCACCTCTGATCTCGTCGGTACAGTCTTCCTTGCGGGATGTGAGATTTCGTCCGCGCACTATTCAACGCATTCTACGTGAACTGGATTGTAGGAAGGCAACCGGCTCGGACGGAATACTAGCAATAGTCCTTAAGAACTGTGCTCCAGAACTATCGCCGGTTCTTGGCAGACTCTTCCGCTTATCTTATGCACGGAGGACCTTTCCTGCCTGCTGGAAAATCGCTCGAGTTCAGCCAATCCCAAAGACGGGAAAAAAGTGTCTCCCACAAAATTACCGTCCGATAGCATTACTATCTATTTTATCTAAGGTAATGGAAAAAGTCATCAATACAGAGTTGGTTAAGTATTTGGAGTGCAACGGACTACTGAATGATCGTCAATACGGATTCCGTGCCAGGCGGTCCACAGGAGACCTTTTGACACTTATAACCGATATCTGGACATCTGCGATTGAACGGCATGGTGAGTCAAGGGCGGTCGCATTGGATATCTCCAAGGCTTTTGACCGCGTCTGGCACGGGGCATTGCTGAGGAAACTTCGTTCATATGGACTTTCCCAACAGGTTTGCGACTGGACGAGGAGCTTCCTCGAGAATCGATCGATCCGGGTTGTTGTGGACGGCGAGTGTTCGGATCTGTATCCTGTTAATTCGGGGGTGCCCCAAGGTTCTATTTTGGCTCCAACCTTGTTCTTGCTTCACATAAATGATTTGTTGGAGACAACGGATAATAAAGTGTTCAGTTTTGCGGATGATAGTACGCTTGTTTCCTCCTTTTCGAGTGATTGGCCGATTGGTGCATCTACGTCGCACCAGCTGAGATGTAGACAAATTGACTCTCTGAATCGGCATCTGGATAAAGTCCTGCAGTGGGGAAAGGCCAATCTTGTCGACTTCAACGTAGCGAAGACCCAGTATACAACATTCACAAAGAAAAGTGGATCATCGGTTCCACAGCTGATGATGAATGGCCGGGCCCTCGAGGCTGGGGAAAGTTTGAGATTGCTCGGCATCACGGTCTGTGGGAACGTATCATGGCATAAACACGTATCGGGTATCGCCAGATCAGCCTCAGGAAAACTGAGCTATTTTTTAGAGCCAAGAAATATTTTACTCCGACCCAACTTCTTCTCCTATATAAATCCCAAATTAGACCCGCGCTAGAATATTGCTCTCATATTTGGAGCTCGGCTCCTAAACATACCCTCGACCTATTTGAGAGCGTACAGAGACGAGCGATCCGCCTGATCGGGGACTCGGCGCTGACGTCGGGACTACAGTCGCTATCACATCGAAGGCGCGTAGCCGACCTCTATCTGTTTTACAGATATTATCACGGGTGCTGTTCTTCGGAGATTCTTGGCATTGCTCCACGCAATTCGGTTTATATGCGCTCCACAAGACAATCCGACGGATCGCGCCCGTTTGTGGTTCATCTCCCGACGGCGCGAACATCCCTGTATCAGAACTCGTTCCGTTACAGAGCGGGGAAGCTGTGGAACTGCCTTCCCACGCGAGTTTTCCCGGAGCGTTACAACCTGCAACAGTTATTTGATGGCATCTCGGGGCGCCCACTCGACGCTATAAGTTCGCCTCTCCCGAGAGAAGTCTAGTAAAAAAAAAATTAAAAAAAAAAATATATATATATATATACATATATATACAGTAGCGGAAAAAATAATAGAAACAAGCTTGTTCTTCGACATTAATCGTTAAGAAAAAATGTATTTGGGGAAAAATAAGAATTAAAAATATACTAATAGATTTGGTGTACTGTAATACATAAAAGAAATACTAAATTTTTATTAAAAAAAAAGCGAGAAATAGTGAAAAAAAAATATTGATTCCGGCTTTCCTCCCATTTGCATGAGAATAATAATAGAAACAAATTAGTTTTTTGTTTGTGTTTTCTGAAGAAATAATTTACAGTAAAAGCGTTTCATATCCTTTCATCTTTTATTTTGGACCAAAGTTGTTCTGTGGGGGGGCGAAGTCGTGGCACCGACATGGGCGCAGAGTTCTACTCCGTCCCCACTACTTCCACTAAATGTTCCACCGATTGTTACGCCGAAAACTGTACACCGAGGAAAGTAAATGAAACTCACTGTTATATTTTTTAAAAGCTAGGTTTATTGTTGGTGATCAACGTTTTAAGTTAATTTTATCTTTATGCGAAAATGTTTATATTTATTTACCACTGAATTTATTCATAACATAAGTCATTCCATTGAGCTACATAAAACAGATTCTGGTTTCATCGACGCTGCAACTGATGCACAAAGTATTGGGATGCAACTAACGCACTAGAAAACTATTTTTAATTAAATGCGCGCGCTTACTCCACTCGACTTGGGATAACTACGTCCCCGTGCGCGAAACGGGGAGCGGGAGACGGACCGCGACCCACTCGGTCGGGTGTTGTTAAAGGACTCAATCGAGGGTTGGAATCTGGTTCTTGTTTCATCCTCGATTCGGTGGTGGTGGATATCCTCTCCACTAAGGATACGTTTTTACTTACCACCAGAGAAACATAAAGTCTCTCTTGGTGGAATAGAAAACCAGAACTCGTAATGGAGATCATGGTGGTATGTGTGTGATCTTTTAGATCTGTGTTGTTTACTCATGCGCGAAGGCAATGGAAAAACAAAGCAGGCGTGCGGCAAGGACAAAGGAATCGGGAAGATGTGCATCGCGGCCAAATAAATAGACGACGATGCATCGAAGAAATGTGCTAAAAGAAAAGATGGGACGAGGGCATCATAAAAGTCTTAAATGAGTGATGCCCTTGTGTAAATAGACGAATAGACATTGGGAAAAGATGCTAATGGGTTGCCATACTTTATACAATGAAAATTGTATATTGTATCTTGGGCCGGTGGCCGAAACGAATCCCTTGCTTGCATTTGTATATGCGGGGTAATTCGTTGTAAGAAACGGATTCTATATTTGCATTGTTTATGCTTTGAATTCAATCCGGCGGCTATGCGCGAAGTCGGTGATTGTTTGGAGATTCAAACCAAGGAGCATTTCAGGGTAAAGTGCTTGCAGCTGTATCGATAGTTGCAAGTCATTGCGAAGCAATTTAGATGGTTACACAATGACGGTTTGTATAACATCTATGCGAATTGTATATGGCATCTAAGGCGACTCCAGGGTCGAACTCTAGTGTGAGTGTTTACACTAAACGAGAATTCGGTTCTTGGTCGCTAATGCAGAGATGCATTGATGCCTGCATGAATGCCCTTGTGGGAGAAATTCTTTACAGGAATTCCTAGGTAATGCGTATGTATGATTGGGATCCGTGATAAATATGGATAGAACTTTTATGGGGAATTTTTGGATTCGAATGAATGAATGAAGGTAAGAATTCTTTTCCAGAAGCTTTTAAATAAATAAATTTGATAAGCTTGATGCGTGAAGCATTTACAGCTGCTAATGCGATTGCATTAGCAGAAAACTATGAAGGTTGGGTTGTTGTTACGGGGGTTCTTCGGGTAAGTAGATAGTGGGGTTTGGCGGTACCGCCACACTTCCTTACTTTTGGCTTTGCAGTCTCCGATATTGCGCTTAAGAATGTCCCATAGGTATTCTATTGGGTTAAGATCAGAGGACTGCGATGGCCACTCCATAACATCGACTTTGTTTTGAAGAAACCATTCTTTAGCCAATTTTGAGGTGTGCTTGGGGTCATTGTCGTGCATAAACTCCCATTTAATAGGCATGTCCTCTTCAGAAAATGGTAGCATAACGGTGTTTAAGATTTCTACATAATCTTTAGCACACATTTTGTCCTTAAGAAAGGTGGAAAAATTGGACCAACACCAGATGCTGAAAAGCACCCCCAAATCATTAAATTGCCTCCACCATGTTTCACTGTCTTTTTCGTATACTTTGGATCGACCTCTGAGTTCATTGGTTGTCTGAGGTACATTTTTTCATCGGCACCAAACAAATTAATCTTGGTTTCATCCGACCATAAGATGTTATTCCAATTCGCACGGTGGAAGTGTTTTTTGGCAAAACCGAGACTCTGCTTTATATTTTTCTCGCTCAAGTATGGAACTTTTCTGGGACTTCTTCCAGGAAGACCCGCTTCTATTAGTCTGTTTCTAATTGTACGACTCGTACAAGGAGCGTTTAAGTCATTTTTTTAATTCCGTTGAAGAAAAAAAAAAACGGCTTGTTCTTGGATAGTCGGATTAGCAGATTGTGAGTTTGTTTTTCTTTTTCTGTCTCTGGTTTCCATTTTGGGACCTGAATGAAGAGCTGTGAATATTTTTTTCTTAGAGCACTTCATTAGCTTAGCTATTTCATCCATTGCTTTCCCGTCATTTCTAAATTTTGTTTATCAATTCACGTCACAATTCGGAACTAGTGCAATGTACTCCACGACCCATTTTCACAAAATTTTATTTTTATTGTTTTTTTTTTCCTAACAAACACTAAAACACAAGTCTAACAAATTTACGAAGATTTCAATAAAGACGAACCAGTAGTTTACTTCACAATCACGATTGAAAACTGTGGTGATGGTTTTTTTATATTATTTTTTCAAGACAATATATCCCTTTCGCTTGCATTTTTTATTACTAGGCAAAAATAAAATAACTGATAAGAGCAAATTGATACACCATATCACGAAGAAAAACAAAATTGTACGCAGTTACTGATTGTTGATCGTTATCTAAACCTTTGTTTCTATTATTTTTTCCATCACTGTATATATGTATATTAAACTATTTATATATTTATTCTCCTTTATTTTCACTCACCTGGTTCTATTTTGTTAGCAATAAGTCAATTTTAATTCCAAATCGTCATTGCACAGCTTTGCATATGTAGGAATCTTATAAATTTCTGCACAATTAAGTATCATCACCATCATCGGTACTACTGTGGGGTTTCTCTATATTACATGGAGAATCAACCCACAATTCCTTACCTTATTTCGACCGCTTTCAGCGTGTCATACCTACCTATTCCCCTTCTATATTATATGGAGAATCAACCCACAATTCTTTACCTTATTTCGACCGCTTTCAGCGCGTCATGCCTACCTATTCCCATTATATATTCTATTCATCTGAAATAACATGTATTCCCCAAGGACGCATAGCTAAACTCATTATCCTATGCAGATAATGAATAATTGAGTTTAGCTACCATTTTCTCCATACGGCAATACTATTCCTCTAACCATGAGATTTCCACCGGAAATTCCATTCGTATTGGTTAGCAACAACCAAGTCGAATCAAACGACGCGGTTGCATCATTATCCATCGGCTTGGGTAATTGCCAACATTCCTTAGAGTTTTCCCCACGGTACCATTTCCCTAGCCGATGTAGCGTCCTATCGATTTTCATCAGATCATCCATTCGCTTGGGATCAATGATCTCTTTTTGCAGGTGAATAGCACCAGCTAAATTTTCCTCTCCGCAATTCTGTCTCCATAGTTCGATGACCTATGAGATCACCATAATCACCACTAGGTCACTGGACCAGTCGCATACGCGGCATTAATACACACACACTAAGCAGATCAACCCTGGGTTATTGTGTTTTCCTTTTGATTTCCTGAGAAATCCCAATTTCCACCCTAATTCCAGTCAGTCACTATCCAACCACAATCGTAAGCAGTCACGCCGCCGCTCGAGGCTAAATTTAATTTCGCCGATTTTTGATCAAGTCGATATCCAACTTCGGTCGCGCCACACAAGTCGAGTGTTATATGCTGGTGGGAGCCATTTACAAAATTAAATTTTCCGTGAATATGTGCTATAAATCGAAACTCGTTATTGTACCTAAACTAAAAGTAGCAATTGAAGACCATATATGTAAATAAACGAAATCTATTTTGAAATACAAGAAGAAAAAAAAACAGTAGAAGAAAATAAATTTACAGCAAAACAAATTTTAGTGTTTCTATTTTTGTTTCTCCTTGGTGAACTGTTTGTGGCGGAACCTTTTTTTATTTGCACAGTGACGTCGGGGATAAAGTGAATACTTGTCGTACGTCGGCATTCGTACTTTCACCCCTACACTACAACCGGGATCCGGCCTTGGCCTTATTTAGCAAGTCTCTCCACCGGTATCCGGTCCTTATCCGAGACTTGTTAAATTGTCCATAATAGTTTGCTTTCCGGGCAAGGTTATCAGCCTTGCGCCAACCATTCTCAGGATGTCGCTGCATGCATTGGTTCATTACTTGGCGGGTGCCAAAGTAGCTGTCCAGGGGTGTCACGTCACCTTAGATTGAACGGGGACAAGGATTGGGTGGCAATACGCTATTGACAGGAATGTGATGCTTGATTCTGTGGATAAGGGTATGGATTGGTAAGAGTTTGATAATTAACTTAGGTTAACCCTTATGTCAATGACCGGGTACCCGGTCGCAATTTTCGTCGCAATTTCACGATTGCTCGGCCTAGTAGACGAATTTCGGTCCCATGTCTTAGATCATCTCCATTCAAACGTTTCTGAATGATAACTACGAAATTTCAATGAAAAAAATTTTTTTTTTACTTTCAAATTGACATTTTAAAAAATTGTATTCTGAGCCATAACCGGGTACCCGGGTACCCCATTTAAAAAGCATTGAGAATGATGAAGAATGATGCAAAATTGAATGTTAAATAGTTAATTAATTATTAATTATTGATAATTAACTATTTAAATAACTAATAATTAATGAAAAACAATAAAAATGCATTTAAATTAACAAACAAATTTATTCAGAAGGACTTCTGTGACATGCATTACATTCAACCAACGTAGTTGCGTGTTCGTCGCAAACCGGCATTTCACATTGCCGACACGCCTTTCTTGATCTTCGCCGCTTTTTCAGAGCCTGCGATAAACCAATGTGGCAACAACCAGTGACCTTTTTTCTTCCTGTACTATCCAGGGGCGGACATGCTGTCTGGGTCGTCGGCACGAGCGGCTGAACCTTGCCGATGATGGACTCGATTGCAAGTTTTGTTGAGTAATGCCTCATGATTTGAACATTTCCCGAGCGTTCATGAATACTTGGCAGGGCAAGTTGTTCGCTTAATTCGAGCAAAAACATACGACGGACGTTCGTCTTTTTCGACAGCATGGAGTTATTCTCTTTATAAATGACGAACGAGTGCGCTTACATCGAGGACATTGAAGGACATTGCCAAGGGCCACCTATTTGTCCGTCGGTGTGTCGTGTATCTGCCGGCCATTTGGTCCATTGTATCAACACCAGCTTTGTACCGATTATAGTGCAAAATAATCTCGGGTTTTTTCTGTGCGTGGTCAGCGACTGCCATGTTCGAGTGCATCGTCGAAAGCAGTATAACTGCTTTATTTTTCTTCGGCACATACGAACAAATCGTCGTTTTGTCGTGAAAGCCGAACAGTGTGGATAATTCTGCACGATCCTTTGATGCAGCCATCTCCTTTGGAATATAGGGTTTGTTTTTTCGTAAGGTTCCTACGACAGTCAAGTCCCACGACAATAAAAACTTCGCGAGCGGTAACGTCGTGAAAAAATTGTCCATACAAATATTTCTTCCACTCCCTTTGGTACGGTGCTGCTAATTTTTTGACATTTTCACCTAGATTTTTTTCTCTAACATTGCCACTTTTCCCGGTGTAAATAATGCCTTTCAGAGGATATGCATTTTCAGCATTACAAATCCACCACACTTTGATACCATACTTGGCTGGTTTTGATGAAATATACTGCGTAAATTTGGTTCGCCCACGGTACGGATACAGCTGCTCGTCGATGGTAAGTTCTGTGCCGGGCCGGTACAGAGCGGACAGATTTGCATTCGACATCGCCCAGATCTCACTAATTGGAGCTGCTTTGTCATCTCTGGACCGTTCCTCTCGTGTCCGCACATCATCAAATCTGATAAAACGTAAGATATTCCAAAAACGATTGATACTCATTGGGGCCATGTATAAAGGGAATGATGACGTTTTCCACATCTCTGTGGTATGGTCTTTGTTTCCATTATTGACCCCTGCTGCAATTAGAATTGCAAAAAACGAATACATCTCTTGACAATTAACATTTTTCCACGTTCTCGACGGTCGATTTGAATTGATTGCATTCCACTCTCGGATAACTAGATCTGCCTTCTGATTAGTGTAACGAGTAATCAAATCCACTATTTCGCGAGTAAGAATCCTTTTGAATGTTTCAGCCGCTGAGAGTGTTTCGGTCGAGCGATGGGGACCAGCTCTTTGTCTCACAATATTGTGACGGAGAGTTTGAGTTGTGTTAGGAGGTGTTTTTTGCCATACAGTTTTATCTTTCGCGACAAACCTACGTCCAGTTGAATCTAGAAAAAAGAATAAAAATAATAAGAACGCGTTGTGCATGAAAAATTAATAAATAAAACGAAAAGAATTATTTTTACCTGCAGTTGAAACTGTGTCGACATCTCCGTTCATATCATTGTCATCTTCGCTTTCAGAATTGTCAATGGCTGCTTCAGTTGTATCATATTCGTCCGCGCAATATTCTTCGTTATCAGATACCTCGTTTTCATTTCGCTCGTCAGGAATCCAATCATCGTCATCACTATCAGAAAGGTTTATGCTCTCGTCGTCAGATTCACCACACACGCTTTTCAAGTAGGCATCTTGTTGTGCATTACATAATCTAAAAACAAAAATACAACAACAAAATTATTTAATATTATTAAATACATTAACAATATTAATTTTAATGTTATTACCTGTTGAATTGAGCACGTGTCAACAAAGTCGTCATTTTGAAGATGCTCAGATGCACAAAGGACACTGACTGAGCTACGCTTTCTCTAATGCCGGATTCGAATGGTTTCAACATAAACTTGTAGCGTCCTACGAACGCACAATTCCGCCCTGGTAAGGTTCCAAACCTTCGAGGAACTTACTTACCTTATCCATTACACGTGCCCACAGACACGTGTCCCCAAAGCTCTTAATCAGACCTGTAACAAGGGCATAGGAAGCTGAAACAATGTTGAACCCGACATCAAAAAAACAAGGAACTTAACGTTCAAAAACTTTCAGTATCGAGTCAACGCATCCATTCATAGTATGCAAAAACAATTCCAGATTACAGGCCATAAATCTTCCATCCAAAACATCTGCACGATATTTCCAAGGAATTATATCTTCGGTAAATTAACCGAACCAGGGAGGCATACTCGGGTAGCTAAAGGCAATTAGCACCTCTAATTCCGTGCAAGATCCCAAAAATCCAACAGGTAAAGCATCGCATACAGATCTCCCATCTTAAACATCTGCACGATGTTTACCAGGAATTACCATTTTTCGGTAGATAGATAACAACGGATGCTGCTAACAGAAATTCGGAAATTCTGTTAGCAGGGGGAATAAGAAAATTTTTCGATACAGATACAGATACGATCTGTATCAGGGTATTTTTCAGGAGAATAGCGAGTCAGTCTGATTTTGATAGCCATCAGGACGAGAAGTCTCTTTCGCAGGACCAGGAGAGTCTATATCGCATAGTCGAGCAGCAGGACAGTGAACCCCACCGAGGAGATCGAACCGCGATACGAATACACTAGTAGAAGTAACCGCGACTTAAAAGTTAAAAATAAAGAGAAAGGCGAGTTAATGTGTGTCCAAAGTTCGTAAGTTAACTTACAGTAAAAGCGTCAGGAGTACTTAATACGGATAGCGACTTGATGTAAACTCGGAATTAAAAACATAGTTAATAAACAAAAGTGTACACTAAAAATAGTTCGCGTTTTATTTATGTAAAATAAACAGACCTGGTTCACCTAAAGGTAGTTCGTCGCTTCCGTTGCCACCGCTTGTGTATTTTCCTCTGCGGTTAACAGTGTTCGGCGGAACACTGCATCATCAAACATGTGAAAACGACATACAAATCCGCCAAAAACTCACAAGTTATAAATCGAAAGTTGACCGTACAAGTTATTCGTCAACCGAATACTCGAGATCCCTCTAGCAGGTATAACTGAATTAGTTACACACCTGCCGATCCTGACCTTGCTCTGCGGCGATTTCAATAGGCCTTTTGTAGCCGCAGATAGTCAAAATTCTTTATATTTATAAAAAATAATTATATAAAATACATAAAATATTCACAATATATTTGTTTCTGATAAACAAATTAAAATCTATTGCAAAATATTTGTTTTAACATTGTTAAAACAATGTTTCTATATGTGGGTACCCGGTCATTGACTACTGTCGGTAAAGTTGGTCATTGAGATAAGGGTTAATTATGTAACAATAGTGAGTCCGATCGATACAGTACGATCCTCCAAAAAAAAAAAAAAATTCCGTTTTAATGTGGTATGTGATTCAGAAGAAATTAGTAATTATAGTTCAAAACAAATCAATGACCATGGTTGAAAAAATCAATTTAATATTACTTAACTAATAATTTACGGGTTATTTTTACGGATATACAAAGTAGTACTAAAATCGACACCAATAATAAGCATTTAACAAAACAATCCTTCAATTTTGTCTACTTACAGAAATGCTGTGATATCTCTATTTCATCGCTATCGTAACGATTGCCATAAAATTGATCTCTTTTGATGCCCGAACGTAAATACATTTCCGCTTAGCATCTCCGAATGATCGTCAGATTGGCGCCTCAGTTTGTCACATGCTCTCCAATTGGCCTCCACCCAGCACCGAAACAACATTTCGTGTGCTTTTGATGTTACTTATTCCGCCAAGAACAGCTAAAACAAGAGAACCCTCTACCAGCAATGAACAATTAATTCAACCGTATTTTTCAACAAACTGCAACTAATTAAAAGACGTATTTTGAAAAATTCAAAGTTAATAAACTAAAACATAATAGAAGAACAACAACACCAACGAACAGTCTAGCGTGCTGTCGCCAGGTGTACTCGTAATAGCTTAAGGACCTAAGTAACCAATTACCACTCCCCAACAAACCGAACAAATAAGCACAAATTCGATAGACTTAACAAATAAATTATAGAAGATAAAATGAATTCAAACGCACGACACCTGCTGCACTGCGCACTGCTCGTCTTCGTGATAATTTTCTTTGAGATCTTCTCTGGCGGGATCAAAATCAACGAGGATTCGTTTACTTTGGTAGATCCTTGGACTGAGTATGGCCAGATACCAACAATACTTTTGTACTTACTACGTTTGCTTACGTTCCTTACACTGCCGCAGGTGCTATTTAATTTTTGCGGTCTAGTCTTTTACAATGCCTTCCCGGAGAAGGTTGTCCTAAAAGGCAGTCCTCTCCTGGCACCGTTTATTTGCATCCGAGTGGTAACACGAGGTGATTTCCCAGATTTAGTAAAGACCAATGTATTAAGGAATATGAACACATGCCTAGACACTGGGTTAGAGAATTTTTTAATTGAAGTAGTGACGGACAAGGCTGTGAATTTAGCAAAACATCGTCGAATACGTGAAATTTTGGTGCCTAAAAACTACAAAACTAAAACTGGTGCTTTATTTAAATCACGCGCCCTTCAGTATTGTCTTGAAGACAACGTTAACGTGTTGAATGATAACGATTGGATTGTACATCTCGACGAAGAGACTTTGTTGACGGAGAACTCAGTCAGAGGTGTAATTAACTTTGTACTAGACGGCAAACATCCCTTTGGGCAGGGCTTAATAACATATGCCAATGAGAACGTTGTCAATTGGTTAACTACACTGGCAGACAGTTTTCGCGTTAGCGATGATATGGGAAAACTAAGACTGCAGTTTAAATTGTTTCATAAGCCATTATTCAGCTGGAAAGGAAGTTACGTCGTGACCCAGGTAAGGCATCACATTTTTCAATAACTACAACATATTTTTAAAGTCAAGTCAAAGACTATTGTTTAATATGTATTTTATTGTTTACTCATTTATTTTATTTATTTAGTTTTATATTTTATTTTCCCTTTTTTTATTTGTTTATTTGGTTAATGTTTTTATTTGTTTACTATTCTTTAATTATTTTTATTCATTTATTTATTTTTATTCATCATTTTTTATGCGAATCCTCAGTTAAGGGTGAGATATGGAGGAGAAAGAGAACATTTTCTCTTAAGGGTGTGGCCACCAAGGAAATGCGATCTTTCCTCACTGGGTGTGACCAACGGACGGCGATCTCTTATGCAGTGGTGTGTATGTGTGATCGTACACATCACCGTGTTTGTCGATGCATTTCAGCAAAGGATAAACGAAACCTACAATGAGGAAAAAAGAACAAAGGGAGAAGCGACCTAAGGCATCGGTCTGTAATTAGGGTCAGCTAAATAAAAAAGCTGCCGCTCATTAAATGGAAAATGCATTTGGGATACCTCAAACAATTTGGATTGTTTATTGTATCGCCAGAATGCTTGCGGAAGAACAGCGTTATTTTGTTTGCACATGATGCGTGCTAAAGAATTTAGTTTTGGCGTCTATTGCGCTAATTGTATGCAGTTGCGTCAATAAGCTGCTAGAAGTTACTTTGTCGTTGAGTGACAAGATCGCCAGCCAATGTGTATGTAGGGAAATTTATTGTACACATGGTGAGGCTGGGAATAGGCGACGCAATGATCATTATCCCTGGTTATGATGGTTACTTGGTACTGTAACCGATATGTTTTCTTTCAGGGATATGATATTTGTTCCATTATTATTATTATTATTTATTGGCCTGTAGGAACCCGGAAGTTCATGACCTCACCGACTAGGCTTCGCCGTCGATCCCTGTCCTGGGCACTCTCCTTCCACGCTTGACCATTCGATCCGATCTCCTCAAGGTCAAACCCAACATTGTCCTCCCATCTCCGTCGCGCCCGTCCTACCGGTCACTTTCCCGTTGGTCTACCGTCAAGAATTCTATGCACGGTCCATTCGCGCCACGTGTCCGGCCCATCTTAATCTTCGCAACTTGGTTACTCTCACTATTGTAGGTTTGCGATATAGCTCTTCCAATTCATGGTTATGGAGTTTCCTCCATTGTCCTGCCTCCTCGTCATATTTGCCGCCAAAGATACCCCTCAAAACTTTATTCTCGAATACGCGGAATTTGTTTTCTTCCCGTTTTGTGAGAGCCCATGTTTCGCATCCATATAGAACAATCGGCATGATTATGGTTCTATGGACACGGAGCTTTATGTTACGTGATAGCAGTCTGGATTTCAGCAGTTTACTGACTGCGTGCCAACTAGCGTTGCCGGAATGCAGTCTTTTGTTAATTTCCTTCGACATTTCGTTACTGGCCGTCAGTTTCGTTCCCAGATATTCAAATTCTTTAACTTTTTGAAATATCTTACCTCTGACGTTTATATGTGTTCCCTGAAGTCCACCTGCTCTCGCCGTAATCATGTATTTTGTTTTGTCTTCATTTATTTCTAGGCCCACCTCTTCTGCCGCTTGCTTGATGATTTCACAGTTTTTACTAACATTTTCTAGATTATCGCCCAGAACGGCGATGTCATCCACATATGCGAGCACTTGTGTGATGGATGATCCGGCCATGTTGTCGTCTTGTAACTTTCTGATGACATACCCGAGCACAGGATTAAAAAGACACGGTGATAGACCATCTCCCTGCTTTAGTCCGTCCCGGATTTCAAATGGTTCTGAGAGGTGGTTTTCTATTCCGACTCGCCCTTTGTTTTCGTTCTTGCAAATTTGAATGAGGGTGGCATATTTTTTTGGGACTCCCAGCTCAACTGGAATATGGTAGAGTCTCTGCCTTGCGACTGAGTCGTAGGCTTTTTTGAAATCAACGAACAATTGGTGAACCGTCTCTCCGTATTCCCACTTATTTTCCAGCAGTTGTCTTATTGTGAACATTTGGTCGCTTGTTGACCGGTTCCTACGGAATCCACATTGGTAGTCTCCCAGTATCTCTTCTGCGTACGGTGTGATTCTCGCCAGAATGGCATTTGTTAATATTTTGTATGCGGTTGGGAGCAATGATATTCCTCTGTAGTTTTCGCAGTCAGATCTGTCGCCTTTTTTGAAAATGGGGATGACTATTGAGGTTTTCCATTCTTCCGGAGTGACTTCCTTATCCCATATTGTTTGGATGAGCTGGTGGATCTTTCGAGCGGTTTCCTCTCCTCCATGCTTCACAAGCTCTGCCGGTATGCAGTCGACTCCGGGAGCATTGTTGTTTTTCAATCGCTTTATTGCGTCTACAACTTCGTTGAGAGAGGGCTCTGGGATCTGAGGCTCGGCTGTATGTACGCTTAGTGCATTTATCTGTGGTTGATGGGTGCGTACAGTGAGCAGGTTTTCAAAGTACTGCTTCCATCTTGTCACGACATTGTTTGTTTCTGTGACCAGACAGCCGTTTGCGTCTCGAATTATTTTGGCTCTCCCTCGGTAGCCATTTCTAATTGAATTTATGCCGACATACATACCTTTGCCCTAGAATTTTCTAGGATTTTTTCAATCCGAGTCTTCGCCCATTCGCGTTTTTTGCGTTTGAAGAGCTTCATTGTCTCTCTCCGAATTGTCGCGTATCTTTCTGCGTTGACTTCATCATATCCTTCTAAGTGGATCACTCTGAGGCGTTTACGTTCTTCGATCTTCGTCCTGCACCCATCGTCAAACCAAGGTTTGGACTTAATTGTTTTCTTAAATCCTAATACCTTTTGGGCTGTTACTTTGATTGTGTCTCTGATCGATGTCCATATAGTGTTCACACTATTAGCTTCCTCTTCCTCACTGCTCACATTCTCTAGAATGCTAAATCTATTCGTTAGTTCGTCTTGATATTCAGCCCTTTTGCGTAGGTCATTCAGTTTATCAGTGTCGAACTTTTTGCTTGTCTCCCGTGACTGCCCATGTGGGATTGCTGCGAGGCGACTGCGGATTTTGCCCATCACTAGAAGATGATCGGAGTCGCAATCTGCTCCTCTATATGATCTTACGATTTGTTCCATAAAGAATTCTTTTAGGAAAGTGAGTTTGATGTATTGAATTATGAATGCTAAGAATTCTTTGTTGGGAAAATTATGCCGATGCGTTGATGCATGGAAGAATGCCCTTGTCGATGAAATTCTTTTTAGGGATTTAGGTAATGCGTTGTATTCATTAATGTCCTTGGAATAGATAATGTTTTCAGGTGCCAATGCGATTGCATTGGCGAAAAAGAATGGGAGTTGGGTTGCAGTTATGGGGGGTGCTTTGGGTAAGCTTAAAAGAACCCCCACAGGCTCATCACACCTGCGTCCTCCCAGCTTTTTGTATGTTTGCTGTGTTTTTATAGTTGTCATTCATGTTTGTGCCCACGAGATTTGGAATTTCATATAGTCCACCATATCAGAGCCCCGTTTTGATATGATAATGTCTACTGCTCTGATTCCAATATTTACCAATTTACCCACAGTTGTGTCAATTTATTATGAAATGTACCAATCAATTCAAAAATATCGACGAAGACGACAGACGTAACAGACAGTTTTTTGTGTTGGTTGCTGTTTTATTTCAACATACATTAGCTTATCCAGTTGTTATAATATCCATAAAATTTATAAATGTAAAGAGTGTCCCAATTAAAAGGAAGGATGTTAAATGTGGATCGAACTTAATTACCAAACAAAATATTTTTACTAGTTCTTACGCAAGATAAGTTCAGTTTTTGGCAATATTATCTAAGCTCCGGAAGTACGTCAAGCAATTTTCTTAAACATTTCCCGGGACCTATATTTGAACGGGTGGCCGGACATTGGAATCCAATCTACCATTCGATAATTGTGCCGAAATGCCGCAATAGCAAAAATCGTCAGCTACACCTGCGTATACGCAATCAAATGTATAACACAACCTCATTTACCTACTCAGCCATCGTTTGGTATTGTTTACAATGGAGTCGACGTAGATGAAGTCCCTAACTGAGTTGAAGTCATCGTTTTCTATGTTGTCGCTTAATTCAAGTCGTCGGTGATGCGTGGCTCTTAATTTTACTGCTTCTGTTCCACTACCTGCAAACACAAGGTAAACATCTGTCTTCAACTAATAAGATCAGTTCCGCCAGCAAGTAGTTTGTGCGATATCTCGTTGCCGAGCGAGGAATGTCGTCGGTCGAGATCCTTGGAGTTCCACCGAACGAAGAATGTCGTCGGGGACCGTTGGTTGTGAAACACTGGAAGGAAGACGGTGCACCAATGCTGTTTGCACGCTGGTTCTGCTGGTGACCGATGCACTCGATGATATGCTGTCGCCAGGAAGTCACTTTCTTCTTTGCTTGTTCGAGTTACTGAAAGGTGACAAATGAGTGTGAAATATTTTGCTTATCAAAAATACATAACTTTGAGTTTAGCCGTTTTATTTCCTTAATATTGCAATAATTTTCCTGGCACACCGCCGATGGCGTTTCTATATTCACAAAGGTTTTTTAGACAGTAACTTATTACCGACAAGTTGAATTAACTGGTGTATCAAATATCCGTAATCCATACACCGCTCTGACGATGTTTACAGCTGTACAAATTCCAATATGCCAAAAGCGCTGGTTCCATATAAATATTGTAAGCGGTTGCCGTGTTGTTTGACGGGTATACACTTGTCGCAAAATTGTTGACAATATAACTAATAAACTGTGCGATATAAGCAGCAATTAAAATCTTTGTATTTACAAACCAAAACCACACACAGGCGATCGAGAACCATTGACAACTACGCAAGACAGTTGTTGGTGGACTGTCATCGTGTTGCTGGCAGGTATGGTGAATATATTTGTCGGGGAGAGTAGTAGAGGATGGACGTACTAGATTCTCCCCTAGATTCTATAATTGCGAATCCGCAACATAGTTGCACAACCTTATGGAATATTGTGTAGGTCATGTTTGCCTGTAATGTTGAGCACATTTTCTCGGACAACAGTCAAAACCAAGTATTCTCCACTATCTACCACATTCATTATATTTTAATAACTACCGCCATCTATGTGCCAGGCCGATTAATTCTAATACTGCCCTCTTATATCGTTTACCGTTGTATGTCGCTACGCAGTTCGTAAAAATTTGCTGTTACACCTTCTTTGGCGGTTATACAAAATTCTGGCGAATGCGTTAGAGATATTAAGAACGACAATCTTCCTTTCCCCGAAATAACAGATGAAGTGGCGGAAAGGTATGCGATTAGGTCTCCAGATAACCGTGCGTTAGTGATTACTAAGAAGACCGTATATTTAAAGATACTTCGAGAGTTGGGCGGATAATAATGCGTTATTTTTTAATAAAACGTAAACTAATGTTATGCGTCGACAGAAAAGAAACATTTTTTTTTTTCGAATATGGCTTACATATACCCCATTTTTGATGAGTTTCTTCTATAGGGTGATCCGAAAAGAGCTTCTGAAATAGTTTTACATACGCAAAACGCCCAAAATTCATTGTGGTGATCGCAAGTGCCATTTAGCGTCTTAATTTTTAAAAAGTTTTAAAGGTATTTTCATAAAAATACACTAATAGGAATTAGAATGATATTCAATGCCTAGAAAACTCAGTGCTGTCTCTTGCCACGAAAAACAAATGTCAATGTATAGGGTTTTCCAATAGGGACTTGAGTTTACTGAATAAATTGACAGTGACAGTTCGATGATTAGTGAAAGGGTGCGTTCACAAATTAAATTCAAAGTTGTCAAGTCCCTATTGGAAAACCCGATAAATACACTGTAAAAGAGGTGTGAATCTTGGTATTCGAATGAACTCCCCTCTTAAATTAAAAAAATAATAATTAAATCAAAAGTATGTAAATAAATAAAAACTAAACAAATAAATGAATAAAAAATACATAAATGCATAAAAAATGATAATAATGGGGATTCGATTTGTATCCATTATGGATGTGGGAAAAGTAAATGTGGGAGGAAAATAGTCGCACTTCTTGGAGAACTACACCACGATTCCTAACGTGCGTACCTACTTCGCCCACTCCCATGAATTTATTGACGTTTTCGACGACGAGAATATTTTTAAGAGGTGTAGTTTTAGCATCGAAAATACCGGAATAGTATCAAAATCACAATTTCGCCTAATTGGCTCTAACAGTATTGGGGCTGCAAACCTCATTCACAATTTTGTCCTCTTGACTTGCATTTTGTCTTCATCAAATCAAAAATAACTGAATTAAATTATGAAAAAACTGTCAAGGAATCTTATTCAGAATGCGCCTTTTTCAAGGTGCACAAATCTGACATTTTTTTTATTAATGTTTTTCTAGATATGTATAACACATATCGCCAAACATCCAGCAAAAAATAATGGATTTCTTTTTCCTCGAACTAATATTACCGAGTTCAATTGCCAAGACCCTCATAACATTACATTGCCAATTGCTCCCATGGCAGATTTTTCTCTTCCAAATATTATTGAATATAACTAGAAGTTCATCTTGTGAAACCGAATTTAATTTAGAATAACTCGAAATTGGAATACAGCCAAGCGATGTAGGAAAATAGCTTTGATATGACTAGACCAAGTTTTTATTTTACTATTCTGAAAGCGAATGATTTCTATAAGTACGTCAGTGATCCATAAACGCGGTCGCGTGCATCAATACAACCAATGCACGTATTATATGATTAATTAAAATTCACTTTCACTTTTAATTAGGCGCAAAATTTATATGAAATATGCCCACAGACTCCTGTATGATGATTCTGTCAATTCAATGTCCCAATTCAAAACTTATGACACCTTTCTAAGAAATCTAGGACTTCGCGGCAATAGATTATATTATAATCGGCTTTTAACTGAGAATGAAATAGGGGACCATATTCTCGAGGTTTATTTGTGTAGCGTGCAAAGTCTACAAAACTACATTGGATGTTGATCGACAGAGCATTAAGAGACGTGCCAGATAGTGAAACACACTGATGGGAAATATAAACACGCTTTTATTTTTCAATTTGAATCGTGATCAATTACTTTTACGCTGTGTTACAAATAATCAAAGATGTTGTTGGGCGGTGATCTTTGGTTCCCATTATCATAATAGAGAATATCCCATAAAGTGATCAGCAGCAGTGATACCACGAGAAGCGCGAATAGTTTTCTTTGATAGAAATATTGAGGTTAATTGAACGTTTCACTTTCATTTCGCTGTAAACAATTTGTTGGGGCGTGGACATTGAATTTATAATTTCACAGACTCACGCCAGATAACCGCTTGAAACGGCATGTTTCCGTTGCATACGGCGCGATAGTGCTTCATTGTAAAATGATTCTAAAAAATTGAGCATGGAATTGATAAGAACTAGAGGATGTAAAGATAAGGACTACGCCCGCTTCTGGGATGTCTGGGAAGGTAGTGTAACTAGAGTTCTGTTGTGTTCGATGTCTGCTCCGATTATTGTGTTCTTGTCTGATTTATGACTCAATTTTGAACTACAGGGCTGCCTAATAGGGATGATATATTGGATTCCGAAATAAGGACATGTTTGTAATTCATAAATATATTGTAGCGAGCTTAGGGTTCGCTGGATTAATTATTTTGAATAAATAAGAGCCGTTAAATTGATTTTGAATTAATATAACACTTTATTAGTCCGTTAATCACAACCGTTACTTTTACTGTACACAACGATTTCTTGATTTATCTCTTCCGTACTTATCGCGTCTTTGACTGCTTACTTTTTACTTATCGCTTGCTTCACTTTCTACTTCTTACTCATCGCCATGATCTGTGTGCGACGTATTTATACCGTTTCCTAACATTCTGATTCGGTATTTCGTTTCCGTCCGTTCCATAGCCTTGAATGTTTTATTGTTGATAGTCTCCAGTTTTCCAGTACTTTATAGAATATTCTAGTACTTTGTTTCGGACTTTCTCGAATATTCTAGTACTGATTGTCATATGCGTCACACTACCCTCCGCCTAGATTAGTTCGTCCCGAACTAAGTTCACTGGTCTCCCGGGCCAACAAAAGCCGCCAGTCGGTCGCCATGCACCACTTTCATCTTGGCGTTCGGCGGTGGAAGTTTTTGACCTTCCAAATTTTCTACTGCTCTCCTTTTCGCGTCAGCTCTAGCCTGCCGCCATTCTTCCTATTCCTGACGACGGAATTCCTGTTGCATTTTAGGGATCTCATGCGAATAGTATAAGAGAAAATGCATGCGCGCACCCTTAAGCTCTTCTGGAGTTTGCACATCACGTAAGCGGTCTAGATCTTCATCTTTCGTTGATCTCTCTTGTTCGGAAACAGTTGATTTACAAAACGCATGTTTGTAAATCCATTCAGCTTCAACTTGTAGTTCATTGGGTCCCTCTGGAGCGGGCGTAGCCGGAACTTCGCGCAATTGCATTCGCTCAGGAATATCCGTTTCACGGATTTCATTGTCCAAATCAGTAAAGTGACCCCTTCCCAATTCATTAGGTTCGTATTCGAGTTCATATCCGTTCTCGTCGTCATTAGTGAAATCCTCATAGTCGAAATCTACACCGAAACTGTCCTGACCATCTTGCAATGACGCGTCAGTGACTAGAAGTCGTCTTTTCTTCTTCTTCTCAGCAATTGGTCTTCCTTCGTCGTCTACAATAAAATCCTCAGCATCAGACTCGGATTCCTCATCATCATTGAAATGTTTTGCAGCCTCAGTTTCCCTGTGACTACGTTCAGAGCGGTGTTCAACATCGTGTTCGTCGTCGAATAGCTGTTCGGCTATAGCCTCACGTGCTGGACCTTCATCGACGTGCTGTTCCTCTCCATCACTTTCTTCGTCCTGTGTACGACGCAGACGCTTGGAACGCTTTCTGCGTTCGACTTTCAAATCAGGATTCTCTTCAATAAAGTTACAGTCGTCGTCTTCCAGTCGGTCGTCCAACTCGTCATCATCATGTAAATCCATTTCGGGGAACGGCCTGAAGCATCAGTGTCTTCACCATCACTGCCGTCCTCTTGAAGCGGGTTATCATCGATGAGATCCTTCAGTTCTTCACGTAACACATCATCGTCATCTTCCTCCTCTTCCTCACTGCTGTCGGCCATAGCTTTACTCTTCCTGAGTTTCTTCCTTTCATGTGGCTCCAATTCCTCCTCATCCTCAGATTCTTCCGCTTCCGAGTCCCAGAATTCTTTCATACACTGCATTTGGGCATCTCATCATCATCATCGGCACTACAACCGGGAACCGGCCTTGGCCTTATTTAGCAAGTCCTGAGGCTTGTTAAATTTTCCATAATGATCTGTTTTTTTCCGGGCAAGGTCATTAGTCTTGCGCCAGACTTTGGGCATCTAATTTTGCCTTACACTCTGCAGCTCGCGCGTCCAATTTTGCGTTAATGTCTGCAGCTCGAGCATCCAATTTCGCCATCATCATCCTGAACATCTCCGAAATGTCCAACGGTGGCGAACTCTTCTCCGTGACATTGGCACCATCTTGACTCGCTGTTTCTTCTCTATCCGGACAGTCTGGCCCACTCGTAAAAGCATCTGTGCCGACATCAATATCCTCTTCCTCTATTGCTGCTTGCAGACGCTGTCGAAGAATTAGCTTCTCTCCTCTGCTATCCAGGTTCCGGTCCTCCAAATGTCGATCTGACATCGTCACAATACACTTGCACAGACTTATTTATTTCACCAATAATTAATCCCACTTCTGACACCAATTGTAGCGAGCTTAGGGTTCGCTGGATTAATTATTTTGAATAAATAAGAGCCGTTAAATTGATTTTGAATTAATATAACACTTTGTGGCGTGTCGCAAACGCTATAACTTTATTAGTCCGTTAATCACAACCGTTACTTTTACCGTACACAACGATTTCTTGACTTATCGCTTCCGTACTTATCGCGTCTTTGACTGCTTACTTCTTACCTTTTACTTATCGCTTGCTTCACTTTCTACTTCTTACTCATCTCCATAATCTGTGTGCGACGTATTTATACCGTTTTCTCACATTCTGATTCGGTATTTCATTTCCGTCCGTTCCATAGCCTTGAATGTTTTATTGTTGATAGTCTCCAGTTTTCCAGTACTTTATAGAATATTCTAGTACTTTGTTTCGGACTTTCTCGAATATTCTAGTACTGATTGTCATATGCGTCACAATATAATATAAATATTTGCTTTTGTCACTTGGACAAAAGGCTGCCGAGGCCATGGAATTGCCTGGAAAATGTGGTGTGCACATGTGCAGCGGAATTGTTTGGCAAACAGTGGTGTCGATAAGGTTTTTTTTGAATCTATGACGCATGTATAATTTAAAGAATTCTTTCAGGGAATTTGGTATATATATATATATACATTGAATGCATGAATGGTAAGAATTCTTTGCAGGGAATTTTAGGTGATGCACTAAGTGCATTAAATCTCCTTGAAGAAGGAAATGTTTGCAGGTTTGCAAGGGAAGTTGGGGTTGGAATTGTGGGTGGTTCTTGCGTAAAGGTTAAAGAACCCTCACAGCACCAAGCCATTAACATAGCATAACGTGAGTACAGAGGCTTAACTAAACTAGTCGGTGTCCAGAATTGGACTGCGTCTATTTGTGCTATCTGCGTTTTCTACTTCTTTTGAGTGTTTTCATTGTGATGAGTCGCTAGTACCCAAACAGACGCTTTCATTTTGATTATGTTAAAACAAGTTACCAAAATGCCTTTTTTCGTAAAAATATTCAGTTACTTCAAAACTAACTCAATATTGTAACTTAAACATTAACAACATTTTTTATTCTTATTTTTAGGTTGGCGCCGAACGTCAGGTTTCCTTCGACAATGGCATCGATGGATCGGTAGCAGAAGATTGTTTTTTTGCAATGCGTGCCTTTGCTCAGGGCTTCACGTTCAACTTCATCGAAGGCGAAATGTACGAAAAGTCCCCCTTCACAATGTTAGATTTCTTACAACAACGAAAGCGCTGGGTGCAAGGAATCTTATTAGTTGTACATTCAAAACTCATCCCCATTAAATATAAATTGCTTCTCGGAATCAGCGTCTATTCATGGGTGACGATGCCCCTATCCACGTCGAACATTATATTTGCTGCACTGTACCCGATTCCATGCCCCAACCTAATGGATTTTGTATGCGCCTTTATAGCCGCTGTTAACATTTACATG
Organism: Microdon myrmicae; assembly: GCA_963931805.1. NCBI lineage: Eukaryota > Metazoa > Arthropoda > Insecta > Diptera > Syrphidae > Microdon > Microdon myrmicae. Next base: position 66,465,210 of record OZ007502.1, read on the forward strand.
TATGTTTTCGGCGTCATTAAATCGTTTTCACTATATCGATTTGGATTCCTACGATTTCTTGCCTGCGTAATGGGAGCGATTTGTACGATTCCCGTGAATATAGTGATAGAAAATATTGCTGTCATTTGGGGATTATTTGGTAAAAAGCATAATTTTTATGTCGTACAAAAGGACATTCGAGTGCTGCATTGTTAGATTAGTCTTAGATTCGGTTTGACGACATCACACTCGACAAGTGTCCTCATCCATAGAGAAGATGCGGTATTAACTTAGTATGTAAAATGAATAATGTAAATCTAGTTATTTTTTTTTTTTTTTTTTTTTTTGTAAATTTTTGTTTTTTTTTCACTTTCTTATAAGAATATGTATTTATGTTTATATAATTGTTTTTGTTTTTACTATAAATATTATGAAGTATATATTTCATTTTTGTAAACGAATTATATACACCTAGGAGAAATTTAATCCTTGCCCGCGCAAAAATTATTTACAACTTTATTATCTAGTGAAACAATTTATTAAACGTGGTTTTTAGCATATACTGATTTAAAAGAAAAATAATAATTAGATAATCAGTTGACTGATGTAGAGATGTTAGTAGAAATTCATGGATCAGCTAAACCGAAGGTTATCATTGAGATTAGTTTGTGCTTTTATTTATTTTTATTAAAGATCAAATATTTAAATCCCAACATTTAAAAGACAAAAGCAAACAAAATTTTTGTTTTCAATACAATTAATAGTTATAAAACCAATGAAATAAAAGAAAGCAAACAAAAAATCTGGTCCTTAAATAGGTATAGGGTTGTAGCTAATGTTTAAATATTGTAGTAAAAGAAAATCTGTGGAAAGGAGAGAGAGTATTTGTATTTACTTTTTAAGATATAAAAATAAAATTGTGAATGCACCAAATACTACTTATAAGGATTTCCAAGTGTTGTATTATATTTTTAATTTAAGTTATCTACTTAAATAATTTAATTGATTATTTCAGTAAGAAGAAATGCGAAATATATGTACATATATTTTGAATGATTTTTTCTTCCTTTTTTTCTACGTGTTCTTTATTTATTTTTGTTTTAATTATTGTTTAAAACCCGACTTTTGTGTTTTTTAAATCTCATTTTAGACTTTAAAAATACCATTTTTGTTTTTATCCCTTTTCGTAATTGCACTATGAATACTATTGTAATTTTTTTTTAAATAAATATTTAAAATTGCACAAAAATTTATCGAAGACTACAAATGTTTCATAAAAGTTAACATTCCTTTAAAATTTTAAAAACTTATCAACCAATAAAAGAAATTTTATAGATAAAATTCAAAACAGTCTAAACGAAATAGTTAGATATTCAATGCTACATTATCTATAGCTCGTATATCATGAACTCGAACATGTCAAAAAAGGTAATAATTGTAAAACCATCGCATAACCACGTACTGAAAATATTCAACTAATTCAATAAATTGAAACAATTTTACAAAAATAAAAATCGACTCATAAACAGAACAAACGTCAATTAAACTCGCACAATATTGATCGTTTTTTTTTATTTATATTTATTTATTTATTTATTGAAATAAATGAATAGGTAGTAAAAATATTGCACGACCACTGTTTGATTCCACAGTTGCGGTTACCTCTCGATCTTTTTTTATATTTATTGTTTTATTCCCTTGTGTCTGTTTTCCTTTTTTTCGCACCTCTGTTTGCGTCCCTGTGGCATCGATACTCTCGATTGATTAATAATCATTGGAGAGTTTTTTGAGTCTGAGTGGCATAATGTTTATCATGGAAGGGATGTAACCTGTGTAGCGATCCTAAATCGCTACTCCCGCCCCCAATTCCCAATATTATCAAACCCTAAATTTCCTAATTTCATATTGAATCATATGAGCAATAAATTAACCCAAAGCTAATCTATCGCTCATTGATCTCCAATTCCACATAATAAACCCAAATCCCAAATTTTCCATTGTTTCATATTCAAATCCCATATTGAGTCACATGTACAACGAATTTAACCAAAAGTTAATTCATCATACATTGACTCAATTCCTAAAAACCTTGACATCATGAAATGCTAAATTCAAAACGCATTTCATGATTTCCCTTCCTAGAACCCATCCAACTAAAGCCTCTAACAAATTCCCAGAACACAACTCAAATTGAAACGCACTAAGTCATTATGTGTGCTTCTGGGAATTTTGACAAAAATTAGTTGACAATTCTCAACTAGAAAAACTATAAAAGGGCAGTGAATTTGAATTTCGCCATTAGTTGGATTCCAGAGACCGAACCCCTGGCCGCGCGTACTATGACTATAGAACCAAATTACAAAAAATAAAAGATAAGCATTTCATAGCAAAACAAAAGTTGCCTTTTTCGTCTTTGGTGTCTCCCGCATTCGTTCACCGTTCCTCGGGTTAAGTAGGCCTCGGGGTTTTCATAATCTTTACAGTGATGTATCTGCATAATTCCCCAACCAAGTGCCAGTGATGTCAAATGATGTAAATTCATCCGACGCACCCAGTACATCGGAACACTCCGCAGCTCCACAAAAAGGGGAACGAAGCACACAATAAAGGAACACTCGCACGATACGAATCCCCCTTTTCTCCTGAACGTGGGTACAAGGTTCCAGCTACCAAAAATCACCTGAAGCGCTCGCAGAATCTGCTTAAGGGAATTAACCACCCAAAAGAATCTGACTGGACGGATGAACCGCAGGAATAACGCATTGGTCAGCAATAAGGATTGGTTAAGTTAACTTCCGTCAGGAGCCAGAAGCATCGGGGAATTTCCTATAAGAACGTAAGGCACAATTACTACGCCGCCTCCTCCGCCTCAGGACCCAACACCTGGATTTCGGCACGGATAGTGGGGCACCTACTACAAGGGCATAACACCTGTAGTAGTTGCTTTCGCTTATCTATTGCTGGTGCCGACTTGCATCCTTTCCCGAGGCGGTATTGGTTTTCTGTGTAGGGCCGTTTCAATGGAGCGGGAATTTCGCGTTGATTTGTGTAACATTCGCGGCTTAAGATTCAATTTCTCTTCTGTGTCTGCCCATGTTTCTAGCCAGAATCCAACTATCCTTGCACTTAGCGAGACCCAGGTAATTACTAATACAGATATTTCCGATTTTAATCTACCTGGATATAACTTAGTGCCACTGTTCTTTCCACATCGTGGTATAGCCACATACATACGAAATGATATTGCTTATCAGCTTCTGCCGCAATATGGGCTCTGTTCCAACCCAGAATTTAATTTCTCTTGGCTAAAACCACACGTTCGTAAGCATGTCATACATTACTGCTTTCTTTACAGAAGCCCAAACTTGGATAGAAATGCATCCTTTAACGAATTTGATGCTCCGTCGGATTCTATCGATAGGATTTTGACCCTATATCCGCACACTGAAATCGTTATTACGGGTGATTTTAATGTGCATAACTCTCAGTGGCTTCGTCACTCCGGAACAACAACACCTGAAGGTCAATATATCCAGCTTTTTGCTGATTCAAATAGCTTAACTCAACTTGTCAATGAGCCAATACGGGTACCAGATATATATGGTCATTTCGCCAACACACTGGACCTGTTTCTTACCTCCCACCCAAACAAATACACAATTGAAGTTTCTTCGCCCTTGGGCACTTCAGACCACTGTGTCGTGTCAGCTAAATTTCCTCTAACCAACAGTAACGTTAATGAGGAAGCTCCCAAAGGAATAGTATGGTTCTACGAGAAAGCCAACTGGGAAGGTCTGAACGACTTTTTTGGGAGGTTAAATTGGTCGTTATATTTCCCCCATAACGATGTTGACTCTATAGTGGACACATTGACAGACACGATTCTACTTGGCATGTGGACCTTTATTCCACACAGAGTAAAGAGTATCAGACCCAAGAGAAATATGTGGTTCGATTTCGAGTGCAGAGAGGCCATTAGGGCTAAAGAGTTGAGCTTCCGGTTGTATAAATCAAACAATACTGAGGAAAACCGGAAAAGATTTAAGAGAGCTAGGAATGACTGCAATGCATATATTCAACGCGCAAAGTTCTTGCATGACCAGAGAGTGAGACAAAAAATACTACACTCTCCCACAGGTAGTATAAACTTCTGGGTATTCGTAAAAAACATTCAAAACCCGGTCTCTTCATCCATTCCATCGCTTATAGTCGATGACAAACCAGTCACCACTGCAATAGAGAAGGCGAATCTACTTGCTGCACATTTTGCGGCCAACTCAACGCTGCCTGATACCACATCAGTTCCAACTCAAGTTGAGCATAAGCAGCACACCATGAGCCAGATTCGCTTCCGAACGCGTACTGTTGCCCGCGCACTCAAAGAGCGAAATGCGCACAAATCTGCTCGTCCGGACGGCATTCCCCCAATCCTCTTGAAGAGATGTTCCTCTTCACTCGCCAAACCACTGCGGAAACTCTTCCATTTGTCTTATTCTACTAGTCGTTTCCCAAATAGATGGAAGTCAGCGAACATTCAGCCAATTCCCGAAAAGGGTGACAAATCATCCCTTCTTCTTATCGACCCATAGCACTAACTTCTATTCTCTCCAAGGTAATTGAATCACTTATCAACCGTCAACTTTCGAAATATCTGGAATCAAATGACCTCCTCAATGACCACCAATATGGCTTTCGTAGCAACAGGTCCACGGGAGATCTGATGGCGTACCTTACCGAAAAGTGGAGCCATTCCATCCACTACCTCGGTGAAAGCATTGGATATTTCAAAAGCTTTCGACAGAGTTTGGCATCCAGCCCTTTTGTCAAAATTGCATTTATATGGAGTGGACAATTCCCTGATCCAATGGATAAGAGACTATCTTTCTGGCCGTCCAATCCAAGTGGTTCTTGGCGGTGTCAAATCTGTCTCCCATCAAATTAATGCAGGTGTTCCCCATGGTTCGGTACTCTCACCCACTCTCTTCCTCATCTTTATAAATGATCTCTTGTCAATTACTCACAACCCAATTCACTCGTTTGCTGATGATAGCACGTTGAGTTTCTCATACTCATACTCATACGAACACTCCCGTCCAAACTCTTCGAACGTCACTACCAACCAGCAACTTATGCTTGATATATTGAATTCAGACCTCAACAAGATATATCAGTGGGGATTATCTAACCGAGTAGAATTCAATGCCCTAAAAACCCAGTGCTGCCTCTTGTCGTCAAAGGTGAACCCCAAAGTAAATATACTGTCTATGAACGGCACTTGCATCGACGAAGCCAAGGAATTATCAATCCTCGGCACTCGAATTAATTCGAATCTTGACTGGAATGACCACATACTTGAAGCTGCGAAAATGTGCAGCCTTAAGAGATGCAAAAGAAACTTCACTCCATCCAACCTGCCCACTATTTCATCATCATCATCGGCACTACAACCGGGAACCGGTCTTGGCCTTATTTAGCAAGCCCTGAGGCTTGTTAAATTTTCCATAATGATTTATTTTGTCTGGGCAAGGTCATTAGCCAATACTACAACATAATGGGTTCTGGAGAGTGCTCTCCATATACATACCATTGGAATATCATCATCATCATCGGCACTACAACCGGGAACCGGTCTTGGCCTTATTTAGCAAGTCCTGAGGCTTGTTAAATTTTCCATAATGATTTATTTTGTCTGGGCAAGGTCATTAGTCTTGCGCCAGGGGCTCCCCGGCGTGGAATCGAACCCCGGTCTCCCGGGTGACAGGCGGGTATACTAACCACTATACTATCGAGGAGCCCGCCCACTATTTACAAGACGTATATTCGTCCAAAAATGGAGTTCATCTCCCATATTTGGTCAGGCGCATCCAAAACTGCACTACACGTGCTCGACAGGATGCAAAAACGAGCAGTGAAACTTATTGGGGACCCAGCCGTAAGTCGATCAATTCCGTCGTTGGAACACAGGCGCAACGTATCATGCCTATCTCATTTCTATAGGTATTACCACGGTGGTTGCTCAACTGAACTTGGTGAATGTGTTCCGCCCCTTCAGACATTTTCCCGCGATACCCGTCAATCTGTGAATGCGCATCAGTTCACGTTGAAAGTGGACTTTAGACGCACAAATAAACATAGAGTCATTCTTTAGCCGAACCACACGAATGTGGAATGTACTGCCTGATCATGTGTTTCCTGGCCGTTGTGATGTCCAGACATTCAAGACTAATATACATCGACACCTCCTTTCCTTATCCACGGCCCTTCCATCCGCTCGCACTGTGCTCTGACATTTAAGGGTACTTCAAAATCCCCTTTTGTGCGCGCGTTAGTGTAAAAAAAAAAAGTATACATTAAAGTCGCCAAAGAACTTCAAACTGGGTGATTGTTTTGTATGCAGTCGATGGTATGTGAAAGATCACCGAGGAGTAGCGGTGGCGAATGATCATCGAAGAATAGCGCTAGTCGATCGTCCTTTAGGAAGCGGTTGAAACAACAAAGAAATTTGAAGGAACCTTTCAACACCATTCCCTCCAAATAATGTTCAAGGTATTTGGTTCTAATGCTTCTCCCCTTTGGCAATCCAAATCCAAATCCTTGTGAAGTCGCGGACTCCATCTATAAAACGAAATCTTACACATAAGTCATAACCGGAGCAAGGGAGATAAGCAAAATCGGTTGAGGAGTCAATTTGAGTCTCGATGAGGGCAATAGTACCGGATTTGATTGTTTGTAAATATTGATGAAGGTCGTTTATATTCATATTAGTAAATCCCTGTGGGGATATAAGTATGATGCCGACGTACGACACTGGTTCTCTCAAATCCCCAACAATATTTACGCCGAACACTGTTCATAAATCGTCAAAGAAACACCGGTATATTGTTTTGTGTAAATGTTTTTTTATTTTAATCCTCCCTTTTTTTGTTTTTACAGCGATTAATGTTTTATTGAGCAGCAGCTCAGGAACACTCTTGCACAATTAAATGTGTCCAGTTTCGAATTAAATTCACTTCGATGTTTGTGCCGCACTATTTGTTTTCGATAATAACGATTAATTTACGTTACTTCACAGATTGACGGATAAGTTTCCGTGGAAAAATAAACTGAAACTTTCCCGAGTTGAAAAAGAATAAAACATACACGACTGCGCTCGACGTTATTCGATCTTCGATGCTCACTCCATGCAGTGTAAAACTCGACTCTATGTGCACCGTTTGGTGGATGAATAGCGACTGATCCCAATTAGGGATGGAAATTGGGATTTGGGATTGTGCACCTCAAGCAATCAATCAACATCATTCTTACATCTGTGCTCTCTCATGTTCCCCGCCTATCGAGGTGAATAACCCGTCGGTTAATTTGATAGTCGACGGACAAGAGAGAATGAGAGAATCAGAATGTAAAGTGAAATGATCTCGGGGTGGCTTGGCTTGTGTGCGCGTACCAATGCAGCCTCTGAGGATGGCCCACTGACCTAATTCGGTGACTGTGGTGATCTCAGAGTGCATTGAACTATCCGAAGATGAAAATGTGATGGAGAGGAAAATGGTTTGCGTTATTCACTTGCAAAAAGAGATCATTGATCCCAAGCGGAAAGAATGTCTGGCGGAAGATGAAGTAACGCTACATCGGCTAGGGAAATATTATCGTGAGAACCAAACTCAAAGAATTTGGAATTACTCCAGCCGTTGCACGATTATGCAACCGCGTTATTTGGTCAGACATGTTTGTTGCTAACCAATATAACGTTGAGATTTCCGGTGGAAATATCGTGGGTTAATGCAATAGTGTTGCCGTATGGCAATAAACGACTAAATGCAACTGTGCATTAACTGGATAGATTAATGACTTCCGGACATGCTTCTTTTAGGGCTCTTTCTTATTGCAGGTAAAATAACCAACGGAAGGAATTGGGATTGAAATGACGCGCTATTAGCGGTCGAAATAGGGCTGAAATAGTGGCTTGGTTCTCCATGTAGTATAGAGAACCCCCACAACCCCCCCCCCTTCTGATTTTACACAATGCTATTACGGATTAAATGTTTAGATTGCTTCGCGAGCGAACTCGATTCTGATGAGGCAAATAGTATATATCTTTGTTTCTTATTAAACTATTTTCATGTTGTTCCCCCTGAAATAGTCCATACGGAGATCTCAATATGAAATTTGTTTACCCCCACAATTCTTTATCTCAAAGCGTACGGGGCGATTTGAACAGGTTACTCACAAGCAGCCATAGTGAAGAATGGAGCCCCAAAACAGAATTGGGAAAATTTAGCAATGTACGTAATGAGTTAAGCATTCTCAAAACCCAGGCTGCAGTGGTCAAGCATTTCTCCCAACCATTTCACGGAACCTATAGGTTAAAGGAGATGGTATTTCATCGGGCGGCTATGTGGGGGCTCTAATCTACCCGTCGGCCTGTAGACGCCTTTTACGACAAGCTCCCCTCGATTTAACTGTATTCTAAGGCCCTCTGCACAGGGCTTATAGCAGATTCCCCACAAAATCCCATCAGAAATGTAGGTAACACATATTTCACCACACTCATATTAAGGCACCACTCATGTTAATGAATCTGTTGAGATAGTGGAGAAAAAGGAAAAAACAATGAAGATGCTTGATCGATGAAGGAGAGAAGAAAGAGTGACGTCCATCCAGACGTTATATATATGGAGTTGAACGAGGACACAGTTGGAGTTCGTTAAGTTCAATTGTAATGAATGTGCAAATGTTACGCGCGAGTCGGAATTACACCGACAAAAATGATGCTTCAAACACGTCCCCTCCACGAACGCGCCAATCAATAGATGGGTAGATCCGCCAATTCGATTTTAAATTAATGAGAGCGACTTTCTTGTTTTAGTGTCGGCTGGCATAAACTCTGATAGTATGTAGGCAATGGTCAGTTTTCCGCTCTCTAGAACATCCCGAACATAGTGATGACGAACATCAATGTGTTCGGTTCTGGAGTGAAAAACAGGATTATCCACCAAACTGTGAGACCCGTCGTTATCGTTGAAGATTTTTAACTTTTTTAGTTTGTCAAATTCCACGTCACTAATCAGTCTGTGAAGATTCACCGCTTCTTTTAGCGCATCTGACATGGTTACGTGCTCGGCGTCTGTAGGAAAAAAGGCAGTGGCCCTCTGCTAGTGGGATTCCCAAGATACCAGTCCCTCATTTAAAAGGAATGTTGATCAGTGTACGATCGCCTGTCATCCAGACAGACAGTCTATTCCGCGTCCACATATCCTGTGAGATATTCCCCCTGTCTTCTGTGAGATAATCCGGCGTCAGCTGTTCCTTTCAAGTATAGAAGTACGTTTTTGGTGGCCTTTCAATGGCTGGCGTCATAACAACAGCTGAACTGCCTTAGATACTCACTGCGAATGCGATGTCCGGTCTTGTACAAACAGCCAAATACATCAATGATCCAACCAGCTCTGGAAATTGTCGTTTTTTCTCGGGTTCGGCTTTAATTTTTCGCAGTCAAGAACCGCAATATAGTGGGCTCTTCGTGGGCTTTGGATTGTTCATTCCGAATCGATCGGGTATCTCGTTCACGTTTCTTGTTTGGGTCCTCCTAATCCGGTCCTTGTCCCGGTTAAATTCGATACCTAGGAAATATTTTGTCACCCAGGTCTTTAATTTTGATTACGTTAGACAGTTGCCCTGAGAGTTCACTGAGTTTTGATTATTCGCCTGAAGCAATCAATATGTCATCGACGTAAAAGGCGACGAGAAGTATATTCTTTCCTTTACCGTTGAATAGTACCTCCAACATAATAATATAAAATAAAATAAAATAACCAAAGCCGCCTGACTTTGTGTTCCAATTGTTCAATAGTGGGTGTAAAAAAAAATGGCGACAGGGTGGCCGACGTGCGTGACGATCATGTTCTCGATCGTGTCTCTATTTTCTGACAGCCTTGCGACCAGCAGAATCACTTACATCCATGAAAATGTTAGGTTCAGTTTTGCGATATCTGAAAAGGGAAAGTGTTTTCGGATTCCGTCCGGAAAGCGCTGCATACTCTTAAAGATGGCAGCTTATATATTGAGTTCACTCCCGTCATGTACAACTTATAATGGGCTTAGATGTGTGCGCTGTACATTAAAATAAAGGTATTGTAGCGAGCTTAGGGTTCGCTGGATTAATTATTTTTAATAAATAAGAGCCGTTAAATCGATTTTGAATTAATGTAACACTTTATTAATCCGTTAATAACAACCGTTACTTAACGTACACTTAACGATTTCTTGACTTATCGCTTCCTTACTTATCGCGTCTTTTACTGCTTACTTCTTACTTGTCGCTTCCTTACTTTCTTACTTTTTTCTTCCCTTCCCGATCTGCGTGCGACGTATTTATACCGTTTTTTCCTTATTCTGGTTTGGTGTTTCGTTTCTGTCCGTTCCATAGCCTCGAATTTTCTATTGCTCCTAGTCTCCAGTTTTCCAGTACTTTCTAGAATATTCTAGTACTTTGTTTCAGACTTTCTAGAATATTCTAGTACTGATTGTCATATGCGTCACAGTATTAACATTGGTTATCAAGTTCCTGATGTGGGACCGCGGTCCTTCTACATTGGGTACGGGTCTCGCTAATACTTTGCACAAGTTTACTGACTTGTTTTCCGCAGGTGTTCCTTGGCGAACAACCTATTGTCGAGGGTACTACCGAGATATTTATATACGGACTAGATATACCAACATGTCTTTTTTTTCAAGGTGTGCAACTTTCTTCCGGCTGTTTATTAAATTTGCCTCCGAATAAAGTGTTTGTAATTTCAGTCCGACCATATCTAGCTAGTATTTAATGCCCTGAACTGTGTGGGCATAATTATTCTCCAGATTATATAGGGTGGCGCAAAATTAATCATCCAATTTTGTTTTTGAATTATTTTTTTACTAAATAAAAAAAAAATGATTTTGGGGGATTGAAATCTTTTTTTGGACCTTTACAATCTTTTCTGTTAAGTGGAAAAGATGATATCCGTCAAGTGGCTTCCGCCCGTGTTGATACACATTTGTACCCATCTTATCGCATTTTCCATGACTTTCTGCAAGATTTGCGATGATAACTGCTCGCATTCCTGTCGAAGATTCTCCTTAAGGGCTGCGATTGTCTGACGCTTGTTGGCGTAAACCTGCGCCTTCAAGTAGCCCCTGGGGGGGGGGGGGCGATGTATGTCGCGAACGGCGCTGGTTCACTTCGCTCCTCCGACGTCCTTTATAAATCTCCAACAAGAAACACCGCCAGCCGGATGGAGGACAAAACACCGCCACAGGGTTCACCAAGAATCAAGCACCAAAGAACGGAGCGGACACGACACAGGAATAAAACACGGCATTATAGTTATTGGTATATTTTGTATTTATTGTAGGTTCTTATGCACTAAAATGTTTCTTGATTATGCACTAAGCAAAGTTTCCGCTAACGACCAAACGATTCGTTAATTCACACTACCGTTATTAAGGACGAACTTGACTCCAAAATGACTAACCCCATCTCGTTAAAGATTACTCGCGGTTGAATTTCGCGTCCCCGTGCGCACCGGGGAGCGGGAGTGACATGACCAGGACCTGCCCGGTTGGCGGATGTTAAAGGACTCAGCGATATTCGTTCGCTGTCAAAAAAAATTCGGCCAGTGACACTGGCTCTCTTAAATGAAGGCTGCATTTTCCATCCCAAGAGAAACGTGAAGTCTCTCTTTGGGGGTAGGTAACCTGATCTCATAGAGGAGATCATAGAGATACACATGTATGTGTGCCCATTGGTTCTTTCATGGGACAAAGCCATGAGAATGTATCTGAAAACAAAGAAAGGGGAGTAATGTGCATCCATGAGAGGTGAGTTCGGCTAAGCAAACAAGCCGAATCTCATTGGGTGCTAATTGGATTTCTGTTTGTTCATGCCGCTAGTCATGAGAAGCAGGTCCAGAAATGTGTAGGACAAAGAGATCGTATAGATCATTGTCTAGGAATGTGCATTGCAGCTGTATTGATAGACCGCAATGCTGGTGAACATGATGCTAATTGGTTTTAGCGTATTCACAGGGAATTGGTGTTCATAGCATCGCTGCCAAGGGTATTTGGCTATGCTGTAGGATTTAATTGACGCCCAAGACGCAAGATGCGTATATTTGCTTTTGTCCCTTGGATTTGGGTCGCCAGTCAATGTGTATGTAAAGGAATTTATTATACACATGGCGAGGCTGAATAGGCGACGCAATGTTTATGATCCCTGTTATGATGGTTACATTGTATGTAAACCAAATTGTTTTGTTTTCAGGAATACGACTGGGGAAAATGCGTGTGTAAGATTGAGATTTGCCAGGCAACCGAAGGTGCCGAATTGGGCTTAAGATTAATGAAGCCTGGAACAGAATTCTTATAAGAAATTTTGAATTCGAAATTGAAATGAATGAAAGGTAAGAATTCTCTTCCATGAGGTTTTATCTAAATACGTTTGATAAACTTAATGCGTGAAGCATTTACAGGTGCTACCGCGATTGCATTAGCAGAAACTAATGAAAGGTGGGTTGTAGTTCTGCGGGGTTCCTCGGGTAAGTAGACAGTGGGGTTTGGTGGAACTGCCACGCCCGAAAGAAAGAAGTCTGAGATGGTTAAATCTGGCGATCTTGCTAGCCATGTCAAATTGCCAAAACGGGAGATTACGCGACCAGGCGACGCTCCCTTCACAATATCTATCGTGGCTCGTGCTGTGTGTGTGGTTGCACCGCCTTGTTGAAACCGCGTGTTCACCAAGCCCCGCTCATCCAATTCCGGCAGTAAGAAGTCGTTTATCGTGGTCCTGTAGCGTTCGCCAGTAACAGTGACCATATTGCCGATGGCGTCTTCAAAAAAATACGACTCAATCACTCCTCTCGCGTGAACTCCGCGCAACACAGTGGCTCTGAGTGGATGTAATAGCTCTTCGTTCATCACATGCGGATTTTCATCGCCCCAGAAACGAAGATTTTGCTTATTGACGTAACCGCCTAAGTGGAATTGCGCATTGTCGTTCATGATGTTTTTCGACACAAAAGCGTCCTCTTCGTTGTTGAGATTAAGAATGGCTTGACAGTAATTCACACGCCCTTCATTACTTGTCTGTTTGTATTCTGCAGCTGTCTAGTTCACAAATATCAAATATAATTGACGTACGACAGCATTTGCAAATACTGTAACATCTTCCGATAGGGTGATTAAATCTGCGCCACCTTGTATATTGTAAGAATTTGGCTACGGCCAAATTCCATATAATCCAAATGATTCCTATTTTTACATAATATTCATAACAGTGTTGTAGTAGAGATATAGAGATGTGCTTCAAGGTTCCTGTACAGTGTTATCAGGACAGGAACCTTGAAGCACATCTGTTATTATTTCATATTTGTGCAGTCCATCGGCGTTGTTATAAAGTAATGTTCTACCAAAGAGATAGCTTCCTATTATATGTACTAGGTAGGGTGAGATTTGGAAACTCACTGCGCTTATATGGAAACTCAATGCTCACTTGGGAACTCAATGCGTTTATATGAATCCAGATGGCAAAGCTCGAGGCGTTTTACATTTCTAGACTCACCCCAACGCAGTATATTTTACTCCTGCCAGCCGTAATGCGCCGGCTACCGCTTTTCGGGCGATGTTGCACACGATAGATAGGGTGTTATCAGTTAATTTTTGTTCTGAATCCATATTGCCATTCAAAAAGATCCAGCGTGTCCTCAATGAACAGATCCAGGCTTATTCGAATCTTTTACCCAGTGGGCGAAAAGACGACAACGCTTCTGGTAGCTTAATTGCTGTAGATATGAGCACATGTCGCCGTTCTTCCCATCCTTGGCGAAAAAATCCTATTTGGTGAAGATGCTGCTGCAGACGGTTTTTTTAGTTAAAGTAATCTTCAACAGAACATTAGAAATTCCATCTAGTCCTGGGGTGTTGTTGATTTTAATGACCTTTGCTGTTATAAGCACCTTTTCGGTGGATAGTGGCGGTCCTTTCTCGGATGTACAATTCCCGTAGTCACTACTATCTTGTAGGCGTTCTCCAAGCCTTATTATTTAAATTATGTCTTTACCGATCATATTTCTCAAGTTCTTACGTTTGTTGAGAACTTCTGTAAGTAGCTATGGGTAAGTGTTACATTTTCTTGCTCTTTGTTGCAAGCGTCAACCTTCTGCACTCCGCTCATACCCGAAAAACTTCTGGGTTCCTTGTACAACAGCGTCTACTCATCTTGACATTGAGTCAACCAGCTTATATGTATATTTATTTTTTATTGTAGTCAACCAGCTTTTTGGTCAATCTTGCAGGTATTGCTTTCACATTATTTCACTTAAGTTTACTTTAATGCCTCTTTGTTTGTTATATTCCATTTTCGGATCTCCTAACCTCACAGATCGAGTAATGGTTTTTTTGTAAAATTCGCTGAAAATAAGTAAGGTAAAAAGTGCCATCGTTTTTATAAGAGGGTGCATTCCATTTGCTTAAATTTAAACTTAAAAATGGAGTTTGCAGGTGTACACTTTCTTTTGAAGTTCACAGTACATATAATGTCTTTCACTATTTAATTACCAGTGCCTGGAATAAGTACACATAATACTTATTGCTTAATTTATTTATTTGTTTTTTACATTTGGAGTTTATTATCCTTTTTGTATAAATCTTAAAATAAAAATAAAATAAAAAAAACCGAATGATAATTTATTCTCTGCTAAACTTAATTTTAAATAAACACAATGTAATTCAACTATTTCAGGTTTGCCAAATAAATGTTCTTGGCGCAAGGCTAAAAACCTTGCCTGGAAAAACAAATTATTATGGAAAATTTAACAAGCCTCGGGACTTGCTAAATAAGGCCAAGACCGAATCCCGGTTGTAGTGCCGATGATGATGATTAAATAAATGTTCACAAACTGTAATTTAAAAATCAAATTGCAATAAATGTTGGTCAAAAAGAAAACATGCACAACCGAGCAATAAATGTCTGCCTTTAAAAATCAGATCTTTAAAATGATAAACGAAAGATATAAATAATAAATAAATTATACTCAAGTTGTTATTGATTATAAAAGTCAGTTTTTATTTTCAATTGTGTATTAAATATGTTATGTATAAGATCGCCAAGTGTAGTATTTTCAAGGTAATTTTTAGTAAAACGATAAATTCCTTAGTGTTAAATATAAAAATAAAGTTGTAGTCGCTTGGTGGGGAAAGTGTATTTCGCTTTATGGCTGTGCTCTGAGTTAGGAAGGAAATAGCTCGTTTTGGTAATGACCCAATATTGGGCTGTGATCGTTCCGATCCAGCAAAAAGAAACACAAATTAATAACTCTTATAATATTATATTTGAGCCATGGTGGATAATGGTTATCTCACCTTAATATCGGTTGCAGTTCTTAATACAAAAAAGAACAATTCAAGTGGTTTTATAGTTAATTAAAATCTTTTAAAATCCGCTCGTCTGGTGAGCTACTTCTCCGTTCTTTAGCGGCCGAGCCTCACCGTCAAACCCGTGCTTTATGTTGAATTCAGAATTGTTCTGGTGGCAACGGTCCCTCCTGACCCCTCCTTGCTGTTCTACCCCCCTGTCTGAGATCGCTCTTCAATTTCACAACGGATGACTGGTATGGAAAGCTCAGCTCGCAACTTTAGCAGAGCGAGCCTTCCATTGCATACCTCTGAGCGCGGGGTAACACCTGCGCCGTCAACTGATCTCTTTGAATTATGTGATTAAAAATGTTATCGATTATGTTTGTGTTTTTTTTTTCTTTGGTTTCGGTATGAAGGTGAAAATCTTCAAAAGATACCTCTTGAACGATCCAGAGGCATGCCGAATTTTTACCGACTCAAACGTCCTCCCGCCAGGCTCATATCCCCGTTGAACCCCTCGGAACTTTCTTTTAGATATTCCATCGCGGGGTGGGGCGGAGTTTACCTGTTACTCCGCTCATCACGTCGCAACTGCTGCATCATTTCACAGAGAATATCATTTGTTACGGACCACGCCTGTTTTGAACTAAGCATGTATTCTATTACTCCTCCCGTAGTAACTGTCCGTCTCATATGTCTCTCCAAAATCGTTCGTGCGGTCTCGAATCTCACGTTCTCTGTGAGTACGTGTTCCGCATTTTCTATTTTGACCGCAATACAAGTAGTATGGGTGATTCACATGCTTATACTTGTGCAAGTACTGCCGAAAGCATCCATGCCCCGATATTAGCTGAGTCAGGTGGTAATTCAGCTCACCATGTTTTCTTTTCACCCATGTTTCTATATCAGGCATCATGGTGTGGGTCAATCTTCCTTTGGTGGAAGAATCCCACCTTCGTTGCCATTCTCTTAGGCTTGAGAGCTCTAATTGTGACCGCATTCTCTGACGATTCTCTTGGGAGACCTTATGCAATGCAGCGTTTTCTTTAGCTGCAATGTCAGGCGGCGTCCTCCCAGCCAGAATATTTATAGCTTCTTCGGATACCGTTCGGAATGCACAACATACTCTTAGTGACGCCAGTCTATGTGCGGGGTTCACCCCCCTCATGTACGACTTATACTGTGCGGTTCCTGCCCATATGTGAGCTGCATACACTATAATGGAGGTGTTGACACTGGTTATGAGTTTCCTTATGTGGGGCCGGGGTCCTCCAACATTGGGTAGCAGTCTCGCTAAAACTTTGCATACTCTTGCCGTTTTTTCACCCGTTTTCCTCAGGTGTTCCTTGAAGCTCAACCTGTTGTCGAGTATAACACCAAGATATTTATCACCCATTTTTTGCTGCATTTGTATTGATTTGTGTCGATGGCACTTCAAACATTTATGAATGCAAGCCTTGACACTGAATTTGAGATGTAATATCCAGTATTCAGCTCGAAGCGTTGCCATCATCAGTTGTTGACCACCGTGCAGAGTTTTCAAGTGAGCATTGTGGATAATCGGGAACGTTAAGAAGGTGTTGGAAGGCAGTATGATCGGGTGGCGCTGTGAATAGGGTAGATCTGTAATTTACAATCGACCCCCGACTCACAGAACCCCTTTCTCATCCAATATAGGGGAGAGTCTTGCTATCTTGCTTCCCTTGGTGACTGTTTCTCTCTTTGTGAGGCTTTTGATTTCGTCATCAAAAATTCCTGTTGCACGATCCTAATTAATCGTGATTGCGCTGAAGCAGTCTCTTCCACCGAGAGCGGTCCAGTGTCACGACCCGGCATCTTCTTGGCCTTCAAACGTAGGTTTGTAAAAAAACGAAGCCAGTATGCTGTAGCTCGAAGTAAACGCGGTAGCGATGAATATCGGGTGAACAATGCGTTGTCTTTGAGAGCGGTGAAGTGTAAGCATAGCTGAAACACGTTTCTGATGGTGCACCCAGTTGCGATAAATTCACTTTTCATTTTACGTGGTTCTTTATCCTTCAATTCAAGTTCCGTGGACTGTATCTGTTGTGTGTGCCCATGATGGCTGTCAAATGTCTGCTAAAAGTTGCTGTTTCCCGAGAATACATCTCTCCAGCAGCTAGGGTCTATTAGTTCTTGAATTTCTGCTACTCTGTTGGCGACGAAGGTGGTTCGTATGTGTGGCGGACCCTTAATCAATGCAAGCGCGATTTGCAAGTCCGACCAAGCAAATACCTTCGCTGACTGAAGGTCCATCTTCGTTACCGTGTGCACCATCAAGTGCGTTAGTAGATGAGCTCCACACAACTCCAATCGTGCCAAGGGCTTGCTTTTGAGCGGTGCCACTCTCGTCTTTGAAACGAGCAGTTCAGTTGACGCCTTTTGTCCATTTATTGAACGAAGGTACACCATTGCAGCATATGCCCTTTCCGAGGCGCCGCAAAGCCATGGATCTCAAGAGTTGCTCGCTCGGTGATGTTGACCCATCGAGGAATCTCTATGCTGTTGAGAGTATTCAGTTCGGTTTTCAACTTGGACCACGCCGAAACAATTGTTGGTGGAAGTTGGCTGTCCCAATCTTAGCCTTGCTTCCAAATGTCCTGCATAACCTCTCTATCTTCCTCTGGAATAGAGAGCATTAATCGTTCACTATTGCTGGCCCATTTCTTAAGTGGGAACCCTCCACGTTGCAACAATGCCAAGAGTTGGTCTCGCATTATCATGGCCTCGTCTTCTGAGTCTGCTCCGTGCATGACGTCGTCGACATAGAAATGTTTGCAAACAATTTGTGAGGATACAGGGTGGTCAGCTCGTCCATCCAATGCCAATTGTTGGAGGGTGCGTACTACCAGGTATGGTGCTGCGGCGGTGCCGAACGTGACTGTGTTTAGTTTGTATGTTTTGATGTTTTCCCCTTCCAGATCTCTCCACAGCACCAGCTGAAATGATGCATCCAGATTTGGCGGTACATCTTGTGAATGTCTGCGACGAAGGCTATTTTGTGCCTTCGAAATCTCAAAATGTGGTCGAATATGTCGTCCTGGAGTCGTGGTCCATTTAGCAGATGGTCATTGAGCGACGTCCCATCCGAGGTTCGGCAAGAGGCGTCGAAAACGATCCGCAGCCTTGTGGTTGAACTGGCCTCTTTAATCACTGCATGATGAGGCATGAAATATGGTGTCTGTTAAGTAAGGCGGGATCTATCTCACTCATGTGCACCAGGTCCTGGTAGTCTTGAAATACCCTTTTGTATTCTTCGTAGAACAAGGTGTTGGCTTGGAACCTTTCTTCCAGTTGTAGGAGTCTCACAAGCGCTGGTCAAACGATTTATTTTCCGCCCAAATGCCGTTGGTGTGTTCGGCTGTAGTGCGTTTCACACTGTTCTTCTTGTGTTGATAGCGGTTTTCTTTCTGAAATTTCTTCCAGTTCCCAGAACCTTTGCATAATTTTGTTCAATTCGATCCCATGCGATCGTGTGATGAACTCTGATTCTAGGCTGGTTATTTGAAGTTATGTAGCCAGACAGTACCCATCCAAACTCCGTTAGTTGCGCCATAGGGGTACCTGGGCCGCTCTTGACCAAGCCCTCCAGTAGGATTGATGGATAGACATCACTACCGAGCAAAATGTCGATTTAACTAGGTTTGTAATATGTCGGGTCAGCCAACTGTAGATGTTCAATGTGATGCCAATCCGCACAAGAAATTTGGTGTGTTGGAAGAATCGTAGTTAACTTGGGTAGTACCAATGCCGTCAATTCCAATTTGAAATTCTCCTTTGTCAGTGAATGAACCAGAAGGGACACCTTCTGTTTGGAAATGCTGGCGTTAGCCGCTCCAATACCAAATACATTCACGTGACTCCGTTCTCTCCTGAGACCCAACTGTTGTGCTACAACTTCAGAGGTAAAAGAAATTTCCGACCCAGGGTCTAAAAGAGCTCGAAGCACCACCGGTTGTCCCCCCGCCGGGAAAACCTTAATCAGCGCTGTGGCCAATAGAGCAGTCCTTGTGTGGCTAGTTTCGGCTACGTAAGTGTTGCAAGCTTGCGTTGCAGTCCGATTGTTTTTGCCTCTGTGGTTAGTTGTTGGGAAGTTGTGGGGTTTGATCATGGAGTAGTCGGGGTGTCCCCTGTTGAAGCGATTCCTCTTCCTTGAAATACACCCTTCTCTTCGTTCAAGTGTAGCAATGAATGGTGTTTCCGCTTACAGTGTCTACAAGTAAATATACTTGTGCCCTCATGACGTCTGTGAGTCCTTGAAAGGCAGTTGATGCACATTGTAAACAAGTTCCCACCTCTTTCGGGAGCCGAGTGCCTTGAATTTAAAACAGTTGTGGGTTAGATGGGGGCCTGAACACTTTGCACAATCGTGAATGGTAGAGTTGTGGACGCAGACCTCAGAATGTTTACTTCTGGTTCCCTCGCGAGAACTGGCTGTTGGTGTTTGCCCCATGACCCCCAACGTCCTGATCCTCATAAGCAGGAACTCTTCCAGCGTGCCATAAGTGGGATAGTCCACATACGACGAGATGTGAGAACCCCACAGCCCTCGTGTCTGAAGGGGAAGTTTTTGTATAGTCTTGTAAATCAAGACATCTTCCCATGATGTGACCGGAACTCCGAGGTTTTGCAGTGATTGTTTGGTCTCGTTTGCGGTATGCAGTAAGGTCCTAATCCCTTCGGCTGATTCATGACCTACTGATGGTTGGTTAAACAGCAAGCCGAACTGGTTATCCTTCAGCAACCTTAAGTTTTGATAACGCTTCACTAAGGTTGCCCATGCCGACTCAAAATTTCCATCGACGATCGCGATGTTCCCCAACAATCGCTCAGCCTCTCCGGTCAAATTAGCCTTCAAATAGTGAAGCCTATGTACATCGGACTATGTTGAATTCCCAATGATGAGACTCTCGAAGAGGCTCTTGAACTCTGGCCATGTCTGAAAGGAGCCAGAGAAAGACGGGATCTTAATTGGTGGAAGCTTCATCCCTGTAGTTGGCTCTCTGGGTCCTCCAACTGAGCTGTTAAATGAGCAGTGCAATTGTGATTGACATCCGGTGTTCTGCATTTGTGCCTTTGGTTCCGAGCAATAGCTATAATATAGCTCCTTTAGTTTATGGAATGTGAGTTCTTCCATGTATTTTGTTTTAGCTTCGTCGTTAGGGGCTGCAATTATTTTCTGATGCAAACCCCTTGCTTCTTCAAAGGAATGCTCTTCATGTGAATGGTTTTAGCTGATTGATCCAAGGCCATATATGCGTTGTGATCTGCGGTTAATTCTGTGGCGATAGTTATAAGAGAATCAATCCAGTTGGCCATTCGTGCCTTGCCCATTCTCTCTACCTTTATTTTAGTTTTTTTTTTTCTTTTTTTTTTTTTTTAATTTATAAATGTGTGTGATTCACGCAATCAGTTGTTGCTCTACCTTGCTATTAAACTACCCAAGGCACACACAACGCAACTCTACTCATCAACCGAGAGAACAATTTCGAACATAATCCAACGCTGCAGCCACCTCACCAAAGAAACCTAACCAATCATTTCCGAACCGAATCGAAGACGAATGGATAAAATCTTCCGTACAATCACGGTCGAACAGTCACCCTATTTGCAACACAACCACAACTTCCTCCAAGGTTCGAGTATGGATGACCAATTCACTCAATTATCACCGAATAGGACCTTATTTGCCCACGACACAAAATTCCTCCAAATTCTGAATGTGAAAGACCAATTCTCTGGAATATCGCCGAATATCACCTTATTTGCACACAACACAACCTTAAAAAGGGTTAATCACTAGGATCGTTTATTCATAAGAGAGATAATAATGCCACCCACCTTGATTTCACAGATGTTCCCTCGCTGTAGCTCCAGGTTCCGTGTGGGTAACTTCCTTAGATCCGGCTTCGTGTAGAATTGTATGATGAACTGCTTCGTCAGAATTTTAAATCCTGATCAGCGCCGCGTATATTTCAAGATAAACTGCTTCGATTACCAGTAGACTTCACGATATGCGGCTTCTTGAAGATTGCAAAAGACTATCTAGCTCCGTTTGTAGACTTCAAGATATGTGGTTGCTTGTAGATTGCAAACGACTGTCCAGCTCCGTCTTGATTGCAAAAACGACCCGGCTCGAAGGACCATTAAAAGATCGTTCCGATCCAGCAAAAAGAAACACAAATTAATAACTGTTGAGAATTGATCAATTGACAGCTGGTCTTACCCAACACAGCCGTCAGCCTGTGCGAACTTCACACAATTCTGTTTGTTCTTAGACTTGAAGTTGGCACTGATCCTATCTTCCAATAACTGCCAGATTCAAACGACTGAAGATCGAATGGAAAAAGGAAAACGTGCCTCGAAATATAAGCTGAATTTTTACAAGTATTCCTTATCAATCAGCAAATCGCTTAACGACCAATTCACTTATCAAAACCAGTCCTATTTAACAGTGTGGAAGAATTCCCGTCTTTTTTCTTTTACAATAAATTAATAATATCAATCACTGCTAACTCTGGACTTTTATTCATTGAGGACCAACGAGCCCGAGTCACCTATCTAGCAACAATGTATGATATTAATAATTATGCAACATTGATGTAAACTAACACATACTTATGTTTAATGACAATCATCATCATCATCATCGGCACTACAACCGGGAACCGGTCTTGGCCTTATTTAGCAAGTCCTGAGGCTTGTTAAATTTTCCATAATGATTTGTTTTTTCCGGGCAAGGTGATTAGTTTTGCGCCAGAGGCTCCCCGACGGGGAAACGAACCCCGGTCTCCCGCGTAACAGGCGGGTATACTAACCAGTATACTATCGAGGAGCGTTTAATGACAATAACAATACACAAATTCTAAGTGGGAATGTTAAGAATATCGAATTTGTAAACCTTTGTATGGAATGTTCATTGTACATACGTATGCGTGAAACCCTACAACGTACAGCGACGCGCCCTATAGTCAACTCCATACAACTATGCTACATACGTATAGCCATACTCGCTGGTCTCCAGTCAGTCGCTTCCAAGCAGTCGCACGGTAAAGTTCGCTCGCGTACTCATCAAGCTCTTTTGTATTTCCACCTTATGCTTTATTATTTACAATAAACTGTTTTGCTTATAATACTCTGCGTGCATTATTTCTATCACTCTGGAATCTCGCCGAATAGCACCTTTTGCACACAACACAAAATTCCTCCAAATTCTGAATGTGAAAGACCAATCCTGACAATTATCGCCGAATATCACCTTATTTGCACACAACACAACCCTTTTTAATTAAAATCACCAGGATCGTTTATTCATAAGAGAGTTGTTAATGCCATCCACCTTGATTTCACAGATGTTCCCTCGCTGTAGCTCCAGGTTCCGTGTGGTTAACTTCCTTAGATCCGGCTTCGTGTAGAATTGTACGATGAACTGCTTCGTCAGAATTTTAAATCCTGATCGGCGCCGCATAGATTTCAAGATAATCTGTTTCGATTACCTGTAGACTTCAAGATATGCGGCTTCTTGTAGATTGCAAACGACTATCCAGCTCCGTTTGTAGACTTCAAGATATGCGGCTTCGTGTAGATTGCAAAAGACTATCCAGCTCCGTCTTGATTGTAAAAACGTCCCGGGTCGAAGGACCATTTAATGATCGTTCCGATCCAGCAAAAAGAAACACAAATTAATAACTCTTATAATATTGTAGCGAGCTTAGGGTTTGCTGGATTAATTATTTTGACAGAGTTTTTATCCTATTTTCTATGGCCGGGAGTCCACTTTCTGTTAGGATGTTCGTAATTGGGGTGGTCCGAAAAGCCCTTGTACTTATGCGGGCTGCTGCGTGGTAAGGAGATTTAATTGTCTGTAACGTTGTTTAGCTGCAATTACCGTATATTAGTAGGCCATTGTCTATTTTTGACAGTAGGAGAGCTCTAGTAATGTAAGCCGCAAAGTTTCCCGCAATGGCCTCAACACCCATTTTAGAGGACATTAAACGAATACTTAAGAGAAAACGCCCTCAAATATATACTTCGGCCTTAGGGCACTCAATAGAACTGGCAAAAGAGCTGCTCGCCACACCTACACCACAAAGACAACGAGCACATTCTCCCCCATGGCTAATTCCAACAGATTGTGTAATAGAAAACCTATCACAGCTCCCCAAAAGCACGACTAACCAAGAAGTATACCAACAACACTTCCAATTATTACGAAACAAACACCGGGAATGGGACCTACTCTTTACCGATGGTTCCAAAACAAAAGAAGGTACAGCATTCGCCGTAGTAAACAGAACAGATACAGTCATCAGAAAAGGACTTTTACCCGAATTCTGCTCCGTCTTTTCAACCGAAGCAACAGCAGTGCTGGAAGCAATCAAATTAGTTGAGAAAAATAAAACACTAATTTGCACCGACAGCCTGTCCGCCATACAAGCAATACACAACCCGAATAACAAAAACCAAATAATCCACATGATTCAGGACAACTTAATCCGGAAGCAATCCAAAGTAAAACTGCTCTGGGTCCCTGGTCATAGTGGTATAAGGGGAAACGAAGCAGCTGATATCGCAGCCAAATTGGCTATAAAGGAGCCATTAACAACTTTCTACGTGTACAACAATAAGGACATAGACAAGTACTTTGAAAGGGAACTACGAAAGATAGAACAATTGAAATGGTTAAATTACAACCATACATATGTAGCAATAAACCCTAATAGACAACCCGTCACCTACCCGACAACATCGCCCGTGCAACAGATCAAATCCTTTCTCCGCCTGCGCCTTGGACATACACGTATAACCAACCAACCCACCCACATGTCACATCTGCAGATCTAACTCCACATTGTCATCCAAACACATCCTCTTGGAATGCGAAGGCATAAAAGCCCTCGCTCACCGACATCTTCAAGACGACATCAGAAACATCATCTCCGACCCAACCGCAACCAACATAGCCAAGCTCTACCACCTACTAACGCTAGTTAAGCTTCAAAACGTAATTTAACAACAACAACAAAAAAACAAATGTACACATAAATATTTAATGCCAAACTAGCCGAAAGCCTTAGTTGCTAGCGCTATTAGATTTAAGTTATTATGTAATTTACTTACATGGTAATAAATAAATAAAAAAAAATAAAAAAATTATTTTGAATAAATAAGAGCCGTTAAATCGATTTTGAATTAATATAACACTTTGTGGCGTTTCTAGCAGATACACACACGACTAGTAAAGAACAACACCACCAAAAGCACACCCATTAAAGCCGCATACCATAGCAATAATATACCATTACCACATTAGTCGAATGTATTTGAGTTTAAGAATCAAATTCACTTAAGCGGCAGTGGCCTGGTGGGTAAGAGCTTTGGTATCTTTTCGTGATTCTAACCGTGATAGCGTCGGATCGAATCACTCGCTCTTCACTATCGTCGCAAACGCTATAACTTTATTAGTCCGTTAATAACAACCGTTAGTTTTACCGTACACTTAACGATTTCTTGACTTATCACTTACTTTCTACTTCTTACTTATCGCTTGCTTCACTTTCCTACTTATTACTCATCTCCATGATCTGTGTGCGACGTATTTATACCGTTTCCCCATTCTGATTCAGCGTTTCGTTTCCGTCCGTTTCATTGCCTTGAATGTTCTACTGTTCCTAGTCTCCAGTATTCCAGTACTTTATAGAATATTCTAGTAATTTGTTGCGGACTTTCTCGAATATTCTAGTACGTCACAATATTATATTTGAGGCATGGTGGACAATCACCTTAATATCGGTTGCAATTCTTAATACCAAAAAAAGAACAATTCAAGTAGTTTTATAGTTATTTAAAATCTTTTAAAATCTTTTAAAATCCGCTCGTCTGGTCAGCCACTTCTCCGTTCTTTAGCGGCCGAGCCTCACCGTCAAACCCGTGCTTTATGTTGAATTCAGAATTGTTCTTATGGCAACGGTCCGTCCTGACCTCTCCTTGCTGTATTACCCCATTGCCTGAGATCGCTCTTCAGTCTCACAACGGATGACTGGTATGGAAAGCTCAGCTCCAATCGGAACTTTACCAGAGCGAGCCTTCCATTGCATACCTTTGAGCGCGGGGTATCACCTGCGCCGTCAATTCATCTCTTTGAATTATGTGATCAAAAATGTTATCGATTAGGTTCAGTTTATATCGTTGCCTGTGTTATGATGAGTTGTTAGTTTGAGTTTATTATGTTGCAACAAAATTATTATGGAAAATAAGCCTCAGACTTGTTAAATAAGGCCAAGACCGGATCCCAGTTGTGGTGCCGATGATGATGATGAAGTCGAGCTTCAGGTGAGTACAAGGAACTGTCACAACTATCAAATCTCATTACTAAAAAAAAAAACGGGTGTCTGGGCGCAAGGCGCTCGGACATTATATTCGTGACAACGTATCCTAAATATGTAACATTGAATATACAAGTTATTAAATCAAAATTAAAGTGTTTTTTTTCCGAATGCCTCCAAGTGTAGGCATTAATTTTGGTTTGCTTAACGAAATTTTACAAGTAGTGCAAACTACTGTGTATTCGTCAGGACACAGTTGTCGATTTTCTTTTGTGTGCCAGTCCGAAATTACGTTTATCTGTTGCACTGTGATCGGTTTTAACACGCGTTCAAACCAAAGTCTATCGCAAAAAGAGCAAGCATACCCAAAGTCATTGTTAAGAAACATCAATTTAAAACTTGATATCGATTTGTTCCATTTCATGTCCCATACCTCTTGCGCCGATATAACTGGTTGTATTGTAAAATACACGGGTTCTGCTGCTGAAGGCTGTTGTAGGTTTACAACCTGTAGTTCTTGAACGTTGTTTGAACTTGCCGCTGCGAAACCACTGTGAACAGACAATTTTCTCTTAGCTATATCCGATTTATTTAATGCTGCAAGGCGCTGCCTGTGTTCGCGTTGTCTCTGGGTATTTTTTGTCTTTACACTTTCAACCTGTACAGCTGTTCTCGACAGTGCAAGGCGCTGTCTGCATTCCCGTTGTCTCTCTGCATTTGACTTAGGAGCAATTAAGAGAGTCGCGCTCTCGCTCACTGCGGCTCGTGCGTTATCGGTTATCCTTATCGTAACGCTACAAACTTTTTTCCGAATGCCTCCCAAGGTATACCGATTTATAGGACGTTGTCATGTCAAAAGTATAATAAGAAACCAGGTCGTCGAGTGCCTCAATAAGAACCTGCAAATCGCCTCAACTATTAAGTCTGGAGACCGGGCGTACACGGAGTTAGTTAGCGGAAACGTACACACACCGATAAAGTCAAGGTGGGTCTGTGGGTATTTCACTGGTATTATGCCGGCCTTGGCAAGGTTCACCAAGGTTTCCTCACGATAGTTCCGCCGAACACTGTCCTCCAAGGAAACAAAACTCCGCGACGGACCGTCCACAAGAAGTAAAACACACAAGCTCTCTCTGAGATTAACTTTATTACCGGTCCTTAATTTGTTTTATGTAAATTAGGAACTGCACTATTACAGAAAATAAATTGTTTCGATCATGAACACCGTTGTAGACTTTCTTATCACTAATGAAATATAATTTTGGAGTTAAGAGACTTGTGCAAAGAATGCCGCAGCCTAGTTTGTTGTTCACGGTAATAATGGACTCCAGGAGACTCGACTCCTTTACAACACTTTCATCGACTGAACTACTTTGCGCGCGGATCACCTTGTTGGCTCGTGATGCGAGCTCATGGGTGGTCGAACCGTGGGAATGAAAATTCCTGAAAAAGCATCTTCGGGATAAGTATTTGCAGTTGTCCAAATACTACGTTAGGGATTAGGATACATTTGGGATAATTACACAATGATGGTTGTGTTTACAACCATGTTAATTGTGTATTGCAATCCTAGGGAGTCATGGGTCGAATTCCAGTGTGAGTATTTACACTGGCATTGAATTCGGCTCTTGGCAGCTAGGCGCGAATTGCGCCGGTGCTTTGAAGATTGCATAAAAGCCGCCGTGAGTACTGGTGCAACATAAAAATCTGTTGCGCACGTGTGGGACAGTAAATGCAGGCAGACAGGGGTTCTGCTGATTGTTTTTATAATCCACTTCGGTTAACTAGTATGGCAACCGAAATGTTTTCCTTTTAGAACAATGCTGAGATGCATTGATGTATGCGGTACTGGCGTACCGTATTTCTTCTAGGGAAATTTATATAACGCGTTAATTGCGTGAATGTCCTTGATGGGCAGATGCTTGATGTTGGATGCTATTTGCATAACCGAAAGGTAATGCAATCGGTAGGAGAATGCTTGGGGAAGTTATTGCGCTTGCATGGTAAAATTATGAAATTAATGGAGCTTTAGGAGGGAAGATTTTGAGGTAGATTGAAAAGGTAGCAGTGGCGTTGGTAGATACGCGACAGTACTCCCCCCCCAGTGACATAGTCACGATATTGTTGGTAGGGCGAAGTAGTACTTAGAAGGCTGTAGTTAAGTGAGGTTGGCCGTACATGCGCCTTGTGGTGGCGCTCGGGTGCGGCTTCGCGTGAGGGGGCCGCTATTTCTGTTTGGTATTCCTGCCGTAGAAGGTGAGGGTAGCTCCTCTGTAGCATCGGGGTTTGTGGTGGCCTTTGGGAGGTGGTCGCCATTTCCAATCTCGCCCTTGGTCGGACATTATAACATTCTGGTGGTTTTCGGTCTGGCAATGCTGACGCAGGTCGTTCTTACTAAGGCATGATATCGCACAGTATGTACACGAAATAGTACCGTCGTTATTTTCAACTTTAATGTTATCTATCATTTCTGCTGACTGTTGTAGGGCGGTATTGTTGTTGGTGAGGGTGATGCTTCCGTTAGTGCTGTTCATGCTGGTGCTACTGTCATTTCCATGGCTACTACCGTTTCCGCTTTGACTACTGATACTACTACTGCTGCTGCTGCCATTGTTAAGTGAACCGTTATGAATTGATTCGCGCTTCTTTAGACCTTTATTACTCAATAATTTACTAAACTTATCCAATGGCAAATTATTCGTTGCCCAATGGTCAAGTTTTGTATCTAACATTGACATTTCGTCGTCTAAACGTGAAGATGCTACTTTTTGATTTGATTTTTGCCCGCTAACCATTTGTATAATGGTGCGATATCGTTCTATTGTTTTGGAGATCTCTGCAAAGTTCGGTTGACCTGATATTTCGTTTAACCAATCCCTTGCTATTTGCTCAGCTTCTGCGAACTTTCTGAGTTTATATAAAGAGTGGATTAACCACCTGCGCGTCCTAGACACACTGGCAATATAACCGTTTTGATCAGCCGTTAATAAGGACAATACTTTACGGGCATCTCGCAAGCAGTTCTCGTATTTGGCTAGTTCAATCCGGCCTGACTGAAAAGAAACCACGAAGTGAAGTGGTCCGGACGGCTGAATGGAGTCGAGCTTGAAAGAGTTGGTGGAGTCGGTTGCAGTCGAGTGGTGTTGAAGCTAAAAATAAGTCGAAGGGGTTGAAAAGTGTCGAAAAGAAGTTGCGAGAAGTTGAGCTGAGTCGTGTGCGTGCTGAGAAAGGTTGTGCCCTACTTAATACCCTGAAGGGGCTTACAAAATTTATTTTATTTTGCCTTTATCTCGTGCTGTTTAAGGATATAAATATATTTCTTCTTTTCTAATTTGTAACACAGGCTTTTATTTAAACAAATTTAATTTTGTTGTCAATATCATGTGAAGAAATTAGATACATATACTTGTTTGCAAAAATTTTAAGGATACAATAAAATGATGACAAAAAAATTATGTTTAAAATATAAAGTTATAACAAAAAACAAAAACTGACATGGAATATTATTAAATGCTTCTAAGTAATGCTAATGGAGTCAAAGTAGGCAGTTGCGTTCAAGTAAAAATAATCATAATAAGGCGATCAAATGGAAGAATGATTTTTATGAATTGTTCTCAATTAGCAACTGGTAGAAAAAAGGAAAATATTAAATCGGAAGTACAATTAACGAAGATGTTGGTAAATAATTTCGTGTTTACTTTGTTGTTTTGTTTTTCACTTAGCATTTATTTAAGATACTCTATTATTTCGTTTTGAGTTATTTTACTCGTGTTGTTAATAATAAAAAAGGCACAAATTGTCTTAATTTATTTGTATAGGCTGATGATTTGTTGCTTATTTATTTAAATAACTGCAGACAACATTTCGTCAACTGCAGGCTAATAATACATTTTCCTACCCAAGATATCTGTATTAAAATTTGAAATCCTTGCTAAGCATCGTTTAATCTAATTACACATATAAGTATCTTTGCCAATCAGCCACGAAAGTAAAAAGGAAACAAACGTTTTACAGTTACAATATTATTGATCTTTTTCTTCTTTTTTTGTCTCACTTAAATTTAGAATTATTATAAACTTTATTTAATATTTCCAAAACAATCAGTTAAACACATAATAAAACTTTGACAAAAAGGAAATGTACGTTAAAATACAGTTGTTTTACCAAGGGAATAATTTAAAAACAGAAAGAAAGGATACCTGCTTAAATCCCTGGTGTTATTGATCGGATGCTCCTGGTGCTGGTGTAGTGTTGGGTAGTTGCTCCTGTTGTTCCTGTTTCCGGTGAATGTTATATGGATCTTCGGCAATTGCCGCCACAATTGCTTACTGCCACTGCGTTTCCGGAAGCACTCGGTTCGGGAAGATTGTCGCTGTCACAGTCGCGGCACCGAATAGTCACTGTTCCTTTAAAATTTTTTAGGACACGGTTTTGATCTGACTCCAGATCAGAAGGTTGCGTGTTCATATCACGTCGGGGTCACCAATTGTGGGTATTTCACTGGTATTATGCCGGCCTTGGCAAGGTTCACCAAGGTTTCCTCACGATAGTTCCGCCGAACACTGTCCTCCAAGGAAACAAAACTCCGCGACGGACCGTCCACAAGAAGTAAAACACACAAGCTCTCTCTGAGATTAACTTTATTACCGGTCCTTAATTTGTTTTATGTAAATTAGGAACTGCACTATTACAGAAAATAAATTGTTTCGATCATGAACACCGTTGTAGACTTTCTTATCACTAATGAAATATAATTTTGGAGTTAAGAGACTTGTGCAAAGAATGCCGCAGCCTAGTTTGTTGTTCACGGTAATAATGGACTCCAGGAGACTCGACTCCTTTACAACACTTTCATCGACTGAACTACTTTGCGCGCGGATCACCTTGTTGGCTCGTGATGCGAGCTCATGGGTGGTCGAACCGTGGGAATGAAAATTCCTGAAAAAGCATCTTCGGGATAAGTATTTGCAGTTGTCCAAATACTACGTTAGGGATTAGGATACATTTGGGATAATTACACAATGATGGTTGTGTTTACAACCATGTTAATTGTGTATTGCAATCCTAGGGAGTCATGGGTCGAATTCCAGTGTGAGTATTTACACTGGCATTGAATTCGGCTCTTGGCAGCTAGGCGCGAATTGCGCCGGTGCTTTGAAGATTGCATAAAAGCCGCCGTGAGTACTGGTGCAACATAAAAATCTGTTGCGCACGTGTGGGACAGTAAATGCAGGCAGACAGGGGTTCTGCTGATTGTTTTTATAATCCACTTCGGTTAACTAGTATGGCAACCGAAATGTTTTCCTTTTAGAACAATGCTGAGATGCATTGATGTATGCGGTACTGGCGTACCGTATTTCTTCTAGGGAAATTTATATAACGCGTTAATTGCGTGAATGTCCTTGATGGGCAGATGCTTGATGTTGGATGCTATTTGCATAACCGAAAGGTAATGCAATCGGTAGGAGAATGCTTGGGGAAGTTATTGCGCTTGCATGGTAAAATTATGAAATTAATGGAGCTTTAGGAGGGAAGATTTTGAGGTAGATTGAAAAGGTAGCAGTGGCGTTGGTAGATACGCGACAGGTCAAACAACATTAAGTAATCCTGACAGTATAATGTTAGCGCTTTCCCAACACTTTGCATCAGTGTACCGGCCTCAAGTCCCAAACTCCCACACCTGCTTGAGAAATCCCATTGAAAAATACTCGGCAAATCAAATACGACTGTAGCCAAACCGCATCCTCCCCTTCAGTGCTGAACGTCCAGCCATTGACCCATTATACCCGCAATTCTTCACCAAGAAAGGCAAGGTGGAGGAGATTGTTAAGACGAAAACCTAAAAATTCAGCTGGTCCTGACAATCTAATAAACCACATAATCAGGGAATTTCCCATCACAACTATTGCACATATGACCATTATATGCAACCATTGCCTCAATAATGGCTATTTTCCTACCGCGTGGAAACTCGCGATAATTATTCCGATTTCGAAAAACAAGAGTAAACTAGAAATCTCAAACCTCATGCCCATTTACCTCCTTTCCAACATCTAGAAAATGGAAAGAATAATATGGTCCCGCATGAATATCGACACCATAAGGATTATTAAAATCCTATTTATATTCATCATTTTCTATATATATTTAGTTTTTTCTCTTGAAGATTACTATCTAACTTTTTACAATAAGAAAAATATATTCTACAGAATAAAGTGACTTACACACAAATTGTACTAGATTACTGAAATATTGTAAAGATAAGTTTGAACTGCCGGCGGATTGTCACTGAATGCACTTTTGCACAAAAACAACTTGACAGCTGATTCTATAAGTCAATTAGAAAAGAAAGAACTGTATGCGCTTTATTGGGAGTGAAAAGTAAATAATAAATATCTAGTAATTAAATAAGTGCAAAAGCATTCCAGGGTTAGAATGGATAAAAAATCAAAGGAAGCGCTTCGGCGATATAAAAAGGCCCGAGCAGTGGCCGCAGCATCGAGTTCTGATAGCTCCACAAGTTCTGACTCTGAAACTGGGTCTAGTAGTGATTCGTATTCGTCATCGAGTTCTGAAAAGAAAATTGTCCACCGCCGTAAGAAAACCCGGGCCAGTAGTTCCTCAGATGATGAGCGTCGTCAACGAGAGAAGGCGCATGCATGCCATCAGAAGAAACTCGAAGCGAAGCGCAACCACCTGAAAAAGAAGCTGCGTGAGGCGAAGGCTGCTAAGAAACGGGCTTTGTCTGCTAGTATTATGCGCCGCCGGGTTGATAGTGATAGTCCCAGTAAAATGAAGATGTCCAGCGAGAAGAAACACTCAAGAATTTCGAGTAAAGATAAGTTGCGCCATGCTGCTGTTAAAGAGAAGATGCGACTCAGGGAGAAAGAGCGAATGCGGAGCCGTTCGCCCAGAACTTTAGCTAAACTTGAAGCGAAGTTACGTGCCAGAAAGTCACCCACCAGCCAGGTAAGCCGACATCAACTGTCCCCACGAGAGAAGATCATTATCCAGACTAGGAATCGTGAACGCACTCCGGAGAGGAAACGTGAGTTAAAAGTGCGGCACGAAGAATCTCGCGAACGTGAACGGAGGGACCGCGAGAGGGCTGAACGTGAAGCAGAAAGACAAAAGGAGCGTGACGAAGCGTTGGCTCGGTGCCAAGAGAGGCAACGGAAGAGAGAGCGAGAGAAACTCGAACAGCTACGTCGAGAGAAGAAGGAGTACGTTGTAGACCATGGAGAACGATTGCTCCAGAGACCGGTTGATCGAGAAATGGCCATTGCAATGTCTAGAGGGTATGAGGGTCGAGAAAGGTCACTGGAGGAGGAAGCTCGGCTTCGCCATAGTCATGCTAATCGGCTGAGGGACCCGGCGTATGAGCGAGAAAGGGAGTATCTTGCCGCTACTCATCACCGCAGTCTTTTAGAACGCGAAGACAGACGAGAACGGGAATACCTAGTTGTCCGTCGACGTGAAGTCCTCAGTCCAGCTCACTATCACGATGAAAGAGATCTGTACTCGGAGGAAGAAAGGTAAATCACTTTCCTTATGACAATCAAAGTATTTTCATATAATGTGCTTTCAGAGCTGCATATGCTCGCGCGTACGCAGAAGAGGAACGCCGACGTGAAAGGAATTGGGACCCTCGGGAGTTAGAGCTTCTGAAAGAACGTGAGATTGAGAAATTGTACTCCCATCCGCGTCGCGGAGATGAATGGCCACAGCCCGAAGAACGTTGGGATGAAAAAGCTTGGGGCAGAGCAAAACCAAACGGCCCCCCCTCAGAGCCGGACTGGGATGCTGATGAAATCCCAAGTGGATCTCGAGCTGCTTGGGATGAATCACGAGACAAACGTGAGCGGATGCTAGATCACGTGCAATCGCCAGGTTCTGGTCGATCTGGTCGCTGGCCACCTGACTGGAGAAGCGCACATGCGGTTGCTGCCGATGGTGCTCATGGTCCCCCACACCGCAAGGCAGGCAGCTTCCGGCATGTGGGGGCACACAGCCAGATGGACTATCTACACGAAAGGCAAAAGTATCGCCCCCAGCCGCCGCCATTGATGGCCATACATAGCGGTTACCATCCTCCTTCACGCCAGTTCCCGACGAAGCGTCAAATGACATACACAAACCCTAATCTCAAGAAGAAACCGGCAGTGACCAACACTACCGTTACCAGCACTACAGCGATCCCATCGCTCCTGGCTTTGCCTCCAATACCGCCTCCAAATATCAATGAACTGACTGGCACTGCAGAAAAAGAACCCGTGGCGCCCGTGTCAGAACCAGCCAAACCGGAAGCAAGTGAAGAAGGAAAAAATTTGTCAGCACCAGAGGAAGTCACTGACGATGCGACGACCAAGGTCGTCGAAGTGCAACCCGTTGCAGTTGCTGCGGCAGAAAATCCAACTGTGGCTGAGGATAAGCCAGTCGAAGCAACGGAGGATACTGTCAACTCCCAGGTCGCAATTGAAAGTGCACCCGTTGAGCCAATTCCACCTCAAGAGAGCAAGGAAGAAGAGCAACCTCAGGACACTGTTCCTGTGGCTGATGTAACCGAAGTGCAACCACCAGCTGATCCCACTCCAGAAGAGCAACCGGCAGAACAAGAGCCGGTACCTGATGACCTTAGTGAAATATCTGATAGCGATGACGAAATCTTGGACAAGTGCGAAGTCCCTCCAACGGCAGTGGAGCGACAAGATACAGACGGAAACGCAGAAACTTCGGATCCACATTTGGCAACAGAAAGCCCGGCAAAGGAAACAACGGCGGACGATGCGAAAGTTGAACCCCTCGAAGACGATCTCCTAGATTTCGAAGAAATCTCCGATGGAGAACTGGAAGAGGACACCCGCACAAAAGGAGTTGGCGATGCTCTTGGCGTAGATTGGGCTTCTCTGGTCAAAGAGGTTAAAGTCTTACCAACTCCACCAATAGAGCAAACTACAGCTAAGCAAAAGTGGCAAGCGCATAGAATCGTTCTCGACGTCGGAATCTCACTTAAGCTAGCCGGTGAAGAATTCGGTAAGCGTCTCCTCCAAGACGCATACTCCAAACTCGAAGAAGAGTCTGAGCACAAGAGGCCAAAACTAGAGAAGCAGGAGGAAAATCCAGTGGCCAGTAGTTCCCTCAACAACGAAGAGGAGGACAAGAAGAACATTAAACTCGAACCAATCCCTGTGAGTGAACCCTCTCCAACACATGCTCCTGACTTGAATAATTTACATCCGATTGCTTGCGTTCAAATCGGGGAGAAACTACAGACAGAGAGACGCAGCTTAATCGCGGCTGCATGTGGCCCAAACAGCCGCGCGCTGAGCGCCCGTAACGACCTCAAGCTGCGACGCCAGCTCTGCGGATTACCTGTCCAGGAATGCGACTTTCGCCGCCCCGTAAGCGAGAAAACTAAAGCCATTGCATTGGCGCTGTTCCAGAAGACGTTAGAGGTCAAGTGACCACGCGTCGCAGAACTACTTGTTATATTTTACGTGTAATCCCAAATATCGTATTCTACAATAAAAAGATTGTGTTTAAAGGATAGCGGTGTATGCTTACTATGAGGACAACAATAAAGGCTTAGGCGTATCCTTAATTTGGGTTAATTTTGGTGACGTTGCGTGGAAGCTTATTAAATAAGAAACCAATGACATTAGAGACCATTTCGCGGCGGAGGGTTCCGCAATGCGCCACAATTTAACAGGAATATCCTATCATTATTATTTTATTGTATCCAATATTATTACAATCTAACCAAGTAGGCTAATGAGTAATTTAACTCTATATTAGTTTTATAAATTAATGTTATAATAAGAATGTGTCCAATAGCACTTTTCTTACAGTCTCTAATTAAGGCGAAGGCACTTTTGTGTTCTATATTAGTAGCACTATCACTTTCACTACATTACACTATTTTTAACATTACACTAACTCGAAAGGTCTAATTCTTTTGAGCCTTCTCACCATGTCCGTGGTATCGAGGGGCTGGATAGCCTCAACATTCACATGGTGATTAAGTCGATGCTCGTGAGCTGCGTATTTTCTTATAACTTTAGCGACAAACTACATTTAGGTCCCGATGGAAATCGTCGTTTCTTATGTACCCGGGTGCATTTACTATTCCTCTGAGAACTTTATTTTAGAATTCTTGGATGATTTGAACATTACTCTTTTTGGTACAGGCCCAGAGCTGTATACCATAGGTCCACACTGGCATCAGGACTTGTTTATATAATACAATTTTGTTGTGTATGGCCAGAGTAGAATATCTTCCAAGCAGCCAATACATCTTTTTGTACCCTAGTTCTAACTCATCTTTTTTCTTCTTAACGTGAGCTTTTCAGCGTAGCTTCGCGTCAAGTGACATGCCCAAATACTTTGCCGTATTTTCATATGGTATGATCTTGTTGTTAATGAATACTGGAAAGTACTCTTCCTTTTTATTGGTGAAGTTTGTATGAATCGATTTCGACTCACTTAACTTTATTCTCCACTTTATTGTCCAGTTGTGGATTTTATTAACAACTGCTTGGACCTTTTCTGCTGCTTCTGTGTGAGAATTTCCAATCGCCAATATAGCAGTGTACTCAGCAAAGGTTGTAATGGTGTTATTTTCTAATTTAGGCATATCATTGTGGGGGTTCTTCTAACCTACCCAAAGAACCACCCATCTATCTTAATCAACTCCCCATCCCTCAGCTAGAGATTATTAGCTTACCTGCAATCGGCAGCGTTAAGCTACCTTTCAATCATCACCCATTTCCTGAGAAAAACGAAACAACCGATGGCAAGACCATCATCTTGCCATAGCATCAAGTAACATTGCCGCACCTCACCAGCGTAATCGGTCGCTTCGGTCGGCACTCATGACCACTACGATTCATTCGAAAATCCACCGGGTCCTATTGCCGACATCCATGCTTATCATTACACAGCAATTCCACTGTGTTTGCTCTTCTCCGGCAGCCGTTGGTCCCACGATCAAGCTATAGCAAGTCGCTTGCTTGTATAGCTGCATGACTGATTGCATGATCCGTCGCCTTATCGAGGAACGATCATCGCATCGGTCATGTCTAACGATTTGCTGTCTAAACAACGAACAGCCACGATATACACACTGGCAATCAAACAGAACGCTTCTGTATACACGACGTATAAACAGAAGAAGCTATTTTGGCCTGCACGGCAACATTATCCAGCATAAACAAATCGCTAGTATAAACATGGCAACCTTTTTCGGTCGCTATTGAGCTACCATTCGTTTGCACAGCTGACCTGGTTGAACTCCCTTCTTCGCATTCAACCTCTGATGCAATTCCGTTGGTCCAAAGACAAGCTGGGTAAGTGTACGCTTGCACATCTGCAAGCTAAATTCCTCATGATCGGTCGCCCAACCGATAAACGAACACCGGATAGGACACGACCCATAGTTGTTTATCCAAACAATCATCAATGGTCATGCCCTACGATTCGTTTCGCAAACCAAACATGCACCCATCCAACCTAGCCTTTGCCATCGTAAGCAAAGTTCTGTTGACTTAACATCAACAGAAAAATCTATCTTCTATTGTTTATGATCGCAATGCAGGCAGCCTCTGTACACGGTCATCTATTTGACCAGCTGCAGGTTTGGATTCCCTTCTGAGCACCCTTTGTGTTTTCGTTTGTCCGCACTTCCAGTGTATGGACACCCAACCAGATCTGCACAATCACATGGAAGTGCTTTCAATCAAACCGAACCGATTTATCATTGGCCGGCACTAGAATGAGATATCGGATTTGTTTTCCACCACAGCGGATGGGGAGTCCACCCCAGGGCGTCTGGCGATACGATTGACTCAACGTCTCAGGGATTCAGATTTGAATCGCGCAATCGAACACACGCTTCGAGGACGTTGCTGGTAGAGTCGAAAACCACCACTCGTCGTGTACACACACGAACAAAAGTCAGATTTCAGCCGCTGAGGAAGCGACTCTATACCAACGGTCAACAAGTGAGACGAGTGAAGAGTCGTGGCAATCGAATCGAAGTGTCGGTCGAACGGAGTTAAAGGGCTCGGCATCTTTTTGTGCTTTGAATAAAAGTAATAATATCAAAGTAAAGATTGTGTTATATAAAGTGGTTCTACGGGCAATAAAAACAGTAATAATATCAAAGTAAAGATTGTTTTATATAAAGTGGTTGTACTAGCAATAAAAACACCAAACTATAATATATCAAAATAAGAATTGTGTTGTAAAGTGGCCCTGTCAGTATTAGAAACATCCACTATGTAATCAATAAAATAAGAACAAATAACCGACAACAATAGCGTGTTTTATTTCTTCTTGTGGTGCTCGCTGGCTGCGATTTTCGGTGGGAGTGTTACTGAACCCACGCCCGTAAAGGTGTATGAGTAATACTAACCCCACATTATTATCATCGTCGGCACTACAGCCGGGATCCGGTTTTGGGTTTATTGAACAAATCTCTCCACCGGTCCCGATTTCGAGCCGATGTCATTCAGTTTGGCACTCCCAGGCTCTAGGCGTCCTGGTCTACGCCATCCCTCCATCGCAGACAAGGTCTGCCGCGCTGTCTCCTTCCATTCATCCTGCCACAAAGGACTTTCCGGGCAGGCTCCTGTTCGCTCATTCGAGCTAGGTGTCTCGCCCACCGGAGTCTACCGAGCTTGATTTTTCTTACAACATTAGCTTCAAGGTAGATCGCGTACAACTAACTCATCGTTGTAGCGTCTCCGGAACTGTCCTCACTCACATACGGGGCCAACAATTCTCCTTAAGACCTTCCTCTCGAACGCAGCTAAGAGTTCAGAGTGCCTTTTATTGAGCACCCAGGTCCATACACGAGTACTGGTAAGACCATGTTCTTGTACAGTAGTAGCTTGGCTGTTCTGGATAAATTTCGGGATTTAAAGAGCCTCGAAAGACTATAGTAGGCTTTGTGGGATTTGATCAGCCGTTCGCGCATTTCTTTTTCCATATTGTTATCGGCTGATACTATTGACCCAAGGTAGTTAAAGGATTGCACTACTTCAAATTCGTGCTCCACTAGCCTGATAGTTTGACCAACGTTAGGTCTTCTCCTCGCAGAAGTTGCCACCATGTACTTAGTTTTCCCCTCATTAATGTGCAGTACCAGTTTTTGCGCCATCTGCTCGATCTGGGTGAAGGAGTCCTGTATAGCCGATTCGGTTCTCCCGATGATGTCGAAGCCATCTGCGTGGGAAAAAATCTGGCTGGACTTGGTGATAATAGTCCCTATAGTTGTGACACCAGAGTCACGGATTGCTTTCTCTAATGCCAGGTTGAAGAGGAGGCAGGCCAGAGCGTCCCCTTGTGGTAGTCCATTAAAGATGTTTATTGGTTTGGACAGCAATCCCGCTATTTTTACTTGACTAGTTACGTTGGTCATGGTCAACCTACAAAGTCGTATCAATTTGTTTGGAATGCCGAACTCTCTCATGGCATATTATAGTTCTACCCTGGCTATGCTGCGGTAGGCGGCCTTAAAGTCCATAAATACATGATATAATGAAATCTTAAATTCCAGACATTTTTCCATCCTCTGCCTAAGAGTGAATATCTGATCGATGTTCGATTTGCCTGGGATGAAGCCACACTAATATTAACCAATGATGGCTTTAGCGTATGGTGCTATCCGATCTTGTAGGATAGATGAGAGTATCTTATAGGCGGTACTCATCAATAGTATACCCCTATAGTTGCTGCACATTGTGATATCTTCGTTCTTATGTATGGGGCAAAGTATTCTACGACGCCAATCTTCTGGCATCTACTCTTGCTCCCATACGTGCACTACGATCTCATGAATTGCGTGATGTAACGCTGGCCCTCCTTGTTTGATCAGCTCAGCTGGTATGCCATCAGCTCCAGGGGCTTTATTTGATTTGAGCTGTCTAATGGATTTTAATGTTTTCTCAATGCTTGGTGGCGGCAGCATTTGTTCTTAATCTTACAATGGTGGAGCCTCCAATTCTTCTGTGAGCTGACCAATTACCAATTCATTGAAGTGCACTTCCCATCGCTTCAGAATGCCTTCAGAATCTGTGATCAGATTACCCTCTTTATCCTTGCAGTAAGAGCAGCATGGCATGTACCGCGTCATACTGCGGATTATTTGGTAGAATTTCCGCGCCTGATGCGGACCTCGCTCTCTGCTTTTCTCTATTTCACAGACAAGTATTTTTTTCCAGGCACTTTTATTTTGTCTGTGGAGTCTTTCTCAGATCTTCTGAGCTCTTTGCATTTCCCCTCGCGTACCCGCGTCCTATGAGACTGATGCATTGCCCGGTATGCAGCATTCTTACGTTCAGTCGCTAGTTTGCACTCATCATCAAACCAGTCGCTCCGATCTCTACGACTACTGCCTAAGATGGAGTTGGCAGTACTAATGACAGCATTCTTAAGGCGTCTCCATTTCTCTTTTACGCCTGGCATTCTGACCCCAGGACTTACTGTGCTCCCATCGAGCTCTTCGGGGGCGAGTCTTAACGCATTGCCAAAAGTGTTACTGGGGTTCTCATGACCATCGGATACAATACGTCTCCGTGAGGCAATCTGCGCTCGGAAAACTGTACCAACAACATAGTGATCCGAGTCGACGTTGGCACCTCGGTACGTTCGTACCGTCACCGGGCTCGGGGAGTGGCAGCGATCTATCAGCACGTGGTCAATTTAGTTGCGAGTGGCTCCATCAGGTAATACCCATGTGGCTTTATGGATATCTTTACGCGGAAACCTGGTACTCGCAACGACCAAGTTCTTTGATGCTGCCAGTTCCATGAGTCGTAGTCCATTGTCAGTGTTCTTATGCAAACTATGGGAACCTGCGTAGTGCCTGAAAACCGGCTTCCGACCTATTTTGGCATTCAAATCACCAAGAACGATTTTTACATCGTATCTTGGGCAAGCATTGTGGGCCCGTTCGACGTTCTCGTAGTATTCTTCCTTTTCGTCGTCAGGGGACTCCTCTGTAGGTCCGTGGAGGTTTATGAGGCTTATTTTCTTAAACTTGCCTCGCACACGAAGAGTGCATAGCCTTTCTTTTATTGCATCAAAGCCGAAGATGACAGGCTTCAGTTTTTAGCTGACAGAAAGCCTACCCCGAGCACATGGTGTTTTGCATGACAGCTGTAATAAATGTCATACTCGTTTCTTTGAATAACACCACTCGCCGCCGATTTTATTTGTTGTAATGCTGTTATGTCAGCCTTATATTCGGACAGGGCATCGGCCAGCTGTGCAGCTCGAGCACTGGATAGTGAGCGGAAGTTCCATGAAAAAATTCGTTTAGCCATTTTCGTTTCCGTAGTCGTCGCCGTGTATCCGGTCCATATCCGAGGCTTGTTAAATTTTCCATAATAATTTGTTTTTCAGGGCAAGATTAATAGCCTTGCTCCAACCTTTCTCAGGATGTCGCTGCATGCATTGGTTTACTACTTGGCGGGTACCAAAGTAGCTATCACGAGGTGTCACATGGAGACTGCATGCCAACTTGGATTGAACAGGGACAAGGATCGTCCTGGCCTTCGCCGGGTGAAAGCAATCAGTGACTTTGCTTGTATGTTCGCTCCCATCCCCCCCAATTTAGGCATATCACTGGCGTATAAAAGGTACAGGACCTGACCTAATACGCTTCCTTGTGGCACCCCAGCTTTAATATTTTTAATTTCGGAGTAGGCAACCTTGTTCTAAATGCTTTATCCGATATATACGATTCGAGTATATCTGCATATGTTCTTGGTAGCATTTTTATCAGTGTTAGTTTAAGGCCTTCGTGCCACACCTAATCAAATGCCTGTGCTACATCTTGTAAAACAGTAGAGCAGACTCGTTTGTCTTCGAGAGTTTTCTCGATTATATTTGTGATTCTATGAACTTGGTCTATTGTAGTGTTTTTCCCTGAATCCAAACTGGTGATCTGGAATAATAACCTTGTTTTCTAGTATTGGTTTTAGCCTTTTTAGTATTAGTTTTGCAAATAATTTTGACATAACAGGTAACAGGGAAATTGGTCCATATGATGTTGTTTCACTGGGTGGTTTTCCTGCTTTAGCTGTCATTATCACTTCAGCTATTTTCCATAAATCTGGAACATACTTTAACCTTAGTGCAGCGTTAATGAGGTTTGTTAGCTTTACTAGGGACTTTTTTTTTGAAGACTGTGAAGCATTTCACCTGAAATAAAATCAAATCCTGGTGATTTTTTTATAGTTTTATTTCGTTTAATTTTTTGCAAAACTTTTCTAGGTGATACAGGCTTTATGTTGAGTTTGTTGACGTCCGGCGCCGTGCTTCCTCGGATGAGGGAAGAGTGGGGACCTTTTAATTTTACCTTTACTTCTTTTGCGGGTCCTGTACGCGCAACACTCTTATTAGAACTTCCACTCTCCTGATAGAAGGCAGTCACCTCCGCAAATAGTTAAACCAATTAGGTCACTCGCTCTAGTTCCTGACAATTCTCCGCGTCCCAGGCGGACCTTCCTTTGGTGAAAGTCCAGTTACAACTGGCTGAGGCGCCATTAACAAGAAAAACCCTTTATTAATTTCAACGGCTCTTAAAGGGTTTTAGATGATATTAAAACTCATATATTATCAATATCAATATATTTATATCAACTTTGGGGTGGTACTTCACTTATATATCAACTCAAAACTCTTAACTCACAATTCAAAACTAAAACTTTACTCTCCAAACTTCAATCTCAAAACTAACTGAACTTACTTCCAATCTCAACTGAACTGAACTGATTTTACAATTGAATTTTTTCTCTACTTATAGAACATTGTGTTCTAATTTATTGTAAATTATAATATGAACCAAACAAATTTTCTCAAAGTATTCCTTTAGTTTCTGTGACTTTTAAATTGAATAAAATTTGAACGAAAATCAAAGTGTTCTGTTTTGAAATAAAAAGGGGCAAGTTATGAAAAGGGGCAAATAAAAAGGGGCAAGTTATGAAAAGGGGCATGTTATTAAATGTGCTGTAACTGGCAATATTGTGAATGTTTATGAATGGTATGTATTAAGTGAGAATGTAATATATGTTAAAGGAAGTTTTTAAGGATGTGTAAGGAGATTCAGTGATAAATTTAATAAGGGCAGTATTCTGGAATAGAACATCCCACCCTTCTTCGAGAAAGAAAATTATCCTTGAAGAGAATAATTTTCTAGTAACTATATGTTAGATTAAGATTAATTAAAGACTTGGATTTTCGTTCAATTACATTACAATGGTTTTCAAAATTAATCTCTATCA
This sequence comes from Microdon myrmicae, assembly GCA_963931805.1. Classification (NCBI taxonomy): domain Eukaryota; kingdom Metazoa; phylum Arthropoda; class Insecta; order Diptera; family Syrphidae; genus Microdon; species Microdon myrmicae. Next base: position 66,508,207 of record OZ007502.1, read on the forward strand.
AAGGTTACAATAATCAAAAAGTTCTTAATACTAGAAAAATAATCTATTTACATTATATATTAACTAAATTTTTTCAATAATCAAAAAGTTCTTAACACTAGAAAAATAGTCCAAAATAGTCTATTTACATTATATATTAACTAAATTTAAAAATTTCTCCTTGGAACCTTTTCTTTTCTTATCCAAAACTTATTATTACTTATTATATTAATTATATAATATTAATATTATTGTTTCAAAATTCTCATTTCCGTTCGAATATATATATCAATTCCAAAATTTCCAATATATATATTACCTCAAAAATTTTCTTTCTTTCCTTTCCGTTCGAATATATATTAATTCCAAAATTTCCAATATACGAGGGTTGCCTTTTATATTTCGGGATTAGAGAACAAAAACAAATATTGATCATCGAAAATCACTTTATTGTTTTTCAAAATATTCCCCATGAAGATCTATACACTTTTGCATGCGTTTGAACCAATTGTCGAAGCACTTTTGCCACTCTGATTGAGGTATCTCCACACATGCATTCTGAACGCACCAACCGCTTCTTCAGGTGTCGAAAAACGTTGACCTCTCAGTTTGTTTTTTACGTACGGGAATAAAAAGAAGTCATTCGGTGCCAAGTCAGAACTATACGGCGGATGACCCATCAAATCGATGTTTTGGGTGCTCAAAAATGCAGTTGTCGCAGCCGATGTGTGAGAGCTCGCATTGTCGTGGTGAAGAGTGATCCGTCTTCGGCGGTTGGTTTTCCTGATTTCTTGGAAGCCAACTGGCAAACAAATGGTTGTGTACCACTCAGAATTGACTGTTCTGCGTTGTTCTAGTGGTACGGTTGCGACATGTCCAGTTTTTCCGAAAAAACAGGCGACCATTTGCTTAGAAGTGTTCGTGTTGGATTTGGCTCATCTTGAAATACCCAGACAGTCGACTGCTGTTTACTTTCGGGCTCATACGCGTAAATCCACGATTCATCACCTGTCGCGATGTCATAGACGTGTTTCGAAGCACCGCGACCGAATTTTTTGAGCATTTCTTTCGACCAATTGACAGGAGCCTTGTTTTGGGCGATTGACAAATTGTGTGGGATCCAACGCGAACAAATTTTTTTGACAGTCAAATGTTTATGCAATATTGAATGTATGCTGGTCCCACTAACGCCTAAGGTTGTCTCAATCTCACGATAGGTCACATGACGATCTTCCAATATCAGTTCGCGCACAGCATCAATGGTTTTCGGAACAACAACTGATTTTGGACGACCTTCACAAAATTCATCTTGGAGTGAACTACGACCACGATTGAATTCACCATACCATCGATAAACACTGGTCCTTGATGGAGCTTCATCGCCAAAAATTAAATTAAGTTCATCCATGCACTGTTGCTGAGTTAATCCACGCCGAAAGTTGTAAAAAATAATCGCACGAAAATGTTGACGATTTAATTCCATTTTTGTGCCGAGATTAATCTTTTAAGTTACTGTAAACAACACAAATAGCGCTCGTATGTCAAAACGTTCTGAGTGCGTATAACCTCAAAAATGTCCAACTTTACGACAGAGCTGTCAATTGCCAGATTGCAACACTAGGGTTGCCAAATCCCGAAACACAAGAGGCAACCCTCGTATTACCTCTAAAATTTTCTTTCTTTATTCCCCCTCTTTAACTTATTTTGTTTTTTTTCGTTTTCGTCAATTCCTACAATTGTTTGATTAGTTCATATATATTGAATAAAAAAATAAAGGCCATTTGTTATGTGTTTATCTTTTCCTTAAATTTATGGAAAATTTTCCAAAACCTTTCTGGGCCTATTATTATGATGATTCTATAGAAATGCATAATACCAAAAATCTTCTTAAGAAATGATTTCAAATGTCCTAAATGACTGTGCAACTTTTTATTTTTTTGTATTTTGTGTTTGAATAAATGTTTATCGTTGAAAAAGAAAATTTGTAATGTACTTATATGGTTTTCCTTTTCCGTACCTATTTTAGATAAATTATTATTTTCATTATTTATTATTTCGTGTTTGAGTAAGTGTTTGTGTTTGTTTTCGTTGTTTAAAATATTTATTGTTTTCGGCTTAGTGTTGTCATTGTCCATAGCTTTAACCGCTGTCGGAACGTCTAGCTTTTCAGTCTTACTCACTGCTGATGGATCGTTTAGTTTCTCAGTCTCATTTACTGATTCGTATAGTTCTTCAGACTTATTAGCTGTTAGAACATCTTGGTTCCCAGTCCTATTTGCTGTTTGAACTATTTCTTCAGTTATATCTGCTGTAGAAACATTCAATCCTTCAGTCTTTGCTGCAGAAAAGATTTGTTCATCAGTATTAGCTATTGAACTGACTTGGGTTTCGATTTTTATTGCAACTTTTGGGTCTTCAGTCTTTAACACTGCTGAATTTTCAGTCTTTGTTGCTGAAGTGTCGGGGTTGTCTATTGGGATAGCCGGAATATTAGTGATTTCTGTTTGTATATTTTCTGCAGGATCCGAATTTTCAGTCTTTAATACTGCTGAGTTTTCAGTCTTGGTTGCTGAAGTGTCTGCGTTGTCAATAGGGATAGCTGAGATATTAGGGATTTCAGTCTTTAATACTGCAGAAAATTTCGAATTTTCAGTCTGTGTTGCTGAATTATTTTCCAGAATGGGAGTATGAATCGGAGTCTTTATATTAGGGGCAGGGTTATCTTCGTTTATATGTCTAGGTTTATAGGAGTATATTTGGCTAGAAGCTTCATTAAAATGGTCGTTACCTATTTCCAAAGATCTAATGCTGTAAATAGAAAAATTTGGTCTGTCTTCCATCAATTTTGGTTGGCGTCAGGCCTCGTTTTCCGACTCTTGCACCCGAGAAAAGTGAACATTTTGCCGATCGTTTTGTCTATTGGTGGTCCTAGAATTTTCACCAAAACGATTTTCAGAGTTTGTAGGATTGTTTCGTAATGGGTTACGCGTTGTTGTACCCTGTTGGTAATTTGTTGAAGCCGATCCCTTCCTAGATATCTTGTGTTTACACTCGTTCTCTGTGTGATTATTCCGTCCACAGAAATTGCATAAAATGTTATATTCCCTTTTTATGGGTTGTCTATTCGGAAAAGTGGACTGCATGTCTCGATAACATGTGTCTTGAGAATGCCCTGGCTTACCACAGTTTTGGCAGACTATTCGATTAAATCTGTCATTATAGTTATATGGCCTGGGAGAGTTGTCCATTCGAGCAGCATGTGATACTACATGTGCAATCGACTGTTTTAAATTGTTTCCCCCATGGACTTTATCTAGTATCTTTAGCTGTTCGTTCTTTAGTCCATCTTCAAATGTTTGTACGGCCAATTTTATGTTTTCTTCTATTAAGTATTCCCTAACCACCGCGTCTGCTGTTATTTCACACGTGGCAGAGTTTAGAGTCCGCAGAGCATTCGCAACTCTATCGTCATATACCCGGACGGTTTCTCTGTAGTGTTGTTTCAGAGAAATCAACTCATTGTGTGCCGTCGACCGAGATTGCTCCTCTTTATATTCCGATTCAAGTTTATCTTTTAAATCCTCCCAATTAGCGATTTTGGTATACCTAATCAGATCGTATGCATGACCCTCTAGTCTATTTTTGACTAGCTCTAAAAATGTTTCATAGATATCCGGGTCTGCCTTCTTTATAGATCTAAATAAAACGTCTCCCCCGGAAATAAATTTACCTAAGTCGCAGGGTTTCCCGTCAAAGGTGGGGACGATTCTGAAAACATCAGAAATTCCGACAGACAGAGCCATTTCAGGGGTTTTACTGAGTATCTGTTGATAGTGGATTTGTTCTTCCCCCTGCCTAGCCGCCTGTCTCGTGTAATATGGACTCGTAATAGTGAAAATCATTAACTGTTGTAGAAGACTCATGATTTATTTGGCTTTTATTTAGTATAAATATGCTCTCCAACTGCTCAGCAAACTTTTTGACTTTTTGTTCATTGCTAATGGTCGATTTTCCAGGCTCAATTTTTAATGCCGGGATTTGATTATTCGGCTGTTCCATAATCATCGTGGCTTTCCAGAGAGAGTAATCCGTGCTGCCACTGGTTAGCTTTTGACAATAGATGTGTCATTTCTTGTATGGCACTCATAAGTTCCTTTCCTTTTGTGTTCGTTAATATTTTATATATAATACTCCAATTGCTATCTTTGGCATTAAAGTCACCTCCTAGTATATATCTCTCACCGAGTGATTGAAAAATACTTATGTAAGGTTATCGCTTTGTGTTAATACAGATTCCAACAGATTGAATGTCTGGTTCTTCATATTTATTTATCTCATGGCGTTTAATATTTTCTTTTACGATTACAGCACTGCCGCCCTTTCCTTTATTGGCTGGGTGTAGTGCATGCGTTAGGGGGAACATCATGCAAATAAAACTGTATTCATATAATTAATCCAATTCATAAACAAGAACGAAGCCACGAAATAGAAAAACAGTGACGTGACGTGTGTGACAATTAAAACAAAGTGCAACAACAAAAAACAAACAAAACAAATGCCAAAAGAGAAAAAAAACGTGCTCACATAATCACTTCAGTGAGGTGCAAAAACAACGTCAGACAATTAAATTATATTACCCCAGTCGTAAAAGTGAAAATTAAAATACACAATATATTGCTAGTTAAGCAAAGAGTTTTCAAAGCATCATTTGGCGCGAGTGCAGGATTACTGACTATTAGCCGACGATACCCGAGTTTTAGTCGGCGTACGGAAGAAAACGACTTCGTGGTTCGTATTGCGGTCGCCTTTGTTTTTTTTAAATGAAAACAAACTGGAAAGAACCAGCATGAACACGGAGGAAGACAAAAACGTGACAAACAAACGAAAAGGTACACAGAAAATCTCCATTGTGACGCGAAGTAAAACCGCGAAATTAACAATGGAGAAAAAAGGTCAGCAAATGGAGGAGGACAGAGAACGCCCCTCCCCCTACAATTTTAATATGTATGGGGCAAACAATTCGTTTGCTTCTCTTGCATCCTCAGAGTCTGAGGATGAAGAAGAGGAAATTACTGAATTGGAGGCGAAACTTGCGATGGCAAGAGCCCGTCTAGAAGAGAGACGCCGAAAGAAAAAAATAGCGGCACTCGAAAAAGAAAAAGACACCGAACAACAACAAAAGCCGAAGCCAAAAGTCGGCCAACAGCAACAGCAACAGCAACAGCAACAGCAACAGCAACAGCAACATCAACATCAACAGCAACAATCAACACAAAATCGACCACAGCAAGCAACACAACAGCGGCAAAGCAACAATAACAACCAAAAAATAAAGATGCCACCAATCAACACCATAGATATTGAGTGTAAGGAATTGGTAAGTCTTTGTAAGCTAGCGATAGGAAACAATTTTGTAATTAAAAGACTGGCTGGTACCAGGCATGCCATTCAAACCTATGCGGTGGCAGACCACGAAAAAATTAAAGAGGTCTTAAAAAGGGCCACCGCGGAATTCTACTCGTTCACGCCGAAGCAAACAAAGAGGGTAACGGTTCTATTAAAGGGTGTCGACCCCGAGGTGGAACCGGAGGCTCTGCTCGAGATGCTTCAAAAGTTGAGGCACGACGATCTCGAGTTTATCTCCGTAAAACCGTTCACCACAACCAAGGCAAGAAGGGAAAACCGCAAGCTACCCTTCTTTTTGGTTCAACTAACGCCCAGCACCAGAATTGGTGGTCTAAGAAAGATTACAGTCTTGGACCATCAAAGTGTCACATGGGACAAGTTAAAAAAAGGCTGAGACATCCTGCAATGTGTCCGCTGCCAAAGGTTTGGTCACGCGGCGGCGAACTGTGAAATGCAGCACCGTTGCGTAAAATGCGGAAAAGACCATAAGGCAGAAGAATGCCCTCTGGGAAAAGAAAGGGTAGAAGACAAAGCCCTTCTAAAGTGCGCAGTGTTCCGGAATGAGGGACACCCCGCTAATTATCGAGGATGTCCTAAATTCCGTGAAATAATGGCAAGAAGTGTGACCCGGCAAAAAAACACAGAGCCAGCTCGTACTACAACAATGCCCGTAACATCGCAGCGGTCGTACGCACAAGTTGCGTCGGGTGGGAGACCATCAAACCAGGCTACAACATTGGTAGCCACAAATACTCCCACACAGACTGAAACAACATCGCAAGCAGACTTGGTCACGGTTCTGCTTAATCTGCAGAGACAGATGACACAGCTGCAAAATCAAATAAACGAGGGGGGGGGGGGGGGGGGGGGGTGTCGCAATCTTTATTAGAAAAGGGATCAATCATAAAGTAATATATAGTGGAGAAGTGCGCAGGTTCCGGGTGCTGGAAGCCTGTATCGTACTCATACCCCTTCAGCAAGGAAGGGGTTTGTATGCGATTGCGGTCTACGCACCTGAGGAGCACCAACATAATCTATTTATAGCAGAGCTCGAGACTCTCTTCCGATGCTTACAATTGCACCTGGGCAAAAATTACTTTATCCTAGGGGGAGATATGAACGCCAAGCATAGAAATTGGGGAAATCATATATCTAATGCCAGAGGAAATCAGTTGACTGGCTCGTTAGATCAGTTTCATACTGAATATATAACAGACCTGCTAGCTACGGAATATCCATCGTTCCCCAGAGGTAGATCGTTCTTAGATATCTTGCTAATCGATTGGCGATTGAGATTACTTAGCACCAACAGACGAAACACAAACTGTTTACGGACAATTGAATACGACAGTGACCACTGTGCATTCACGGCAGTAATAGAGCTCCCGAACGAGCTCGCAGATCTGGAGGAATTCGTGATCCCGCAACCCTATAACTACGGGGCAATGCGATGGCCGCGGTTCACCAGATCATTAACAAGAGAACTGCGTTCGAATGACTTTAATCTGCCAGTAAACAGAAACCTGACTAATGTCGAAATCGACAAATACATTCAACAAATGGACGAAACCGTAAAACGAACAATGGATAAAACAATTCCCAAAACAACAATTACAGATCACACTAACATGTACAGAAACGCAACAATAAACGCACTACAGAAGAAAAAGAGCAGACTGCTATCGAAATTAAAACAATTACACAGACAGTTTACAGACAGACAAGACCAGGAGATAATATTACTGAAATCCCGATTAAAAAACCTCCAACAATTACTTAAAGCTAATTATAGAATAGCAACAAATTTGTATTGGAACAACAGAATTCGAGCTATAAAAACTAATAGCCCGAATATGTTCCCACAAATAAATAAAATATTCAGGAGAAATAATCAAAATGAGATTCAGTGTCTCCAAATTCCACGTACTGAGGTAAACAAGCAGCTGCTAACCAACACTGGCATAGATACAGAGAACGAATACTATCTTCAATAGTGAGCTCTTCGTGATCGAAGATCCTTTGGAAAAGGTGAACGCTGTGGGAGCTGTCTTTCAGGAAATGTACAAGGTGAATGAAAGCATTCACCGAAATCACGACCTGGAGGACAGAATTCGACTGAATCACCTGCACCTCCGGAATGAAATTTCACATTGGCAATCGGAGAATCCGGGTTTTACGGAATTCAGTTACGATAATCTGTCAATTGACATTAAAGCCAATGGTGGGGCTAATAGCCTTTTAATCACAAGGGAAGGAATCCAGAGTATCTTCGACTCATTAAGAAGCAAAAAGTCAGTGGGAATAGATGGAGTACCTAACATCGTACTCAAGAACCTGCCCCCAATGGCAATAGATATATACACGGTCCTGTTTAACAACGCGTTGAATAATGCATATTATCCCGCGCGTTGGAAAACGGCCATCATTCAGCCCATCGCAAAAAAGGGCAAAGACTGCACAAACCCAATGAACATGCGTTCGATAAGTTTACTCCCAAGCATCAGTAAAGTATTTGAAAAAACCATCAACAAAGCTCTGGTAAAATGGGTAGACGACAATAGCATTATTCCAAATAACCAGTTTGGCTTTAGGGTGGGTCACGAAACCACACATGCCGCAGCTAAACTGGTCTCCGACATACAATGGAATAAATGTAGGAACCAATGCACAGGTGCCTGTCTGATCGACTTGGAGAAAGCCTTTGATACCGTCTGGATCGAAGGGTTGTATTACAAACTGGTCAGACATGGCATACATAAGCCTTTACTATATGTACTTTACGATATGTTAAAGGACAGGAGGTTCGTGATCAAAAGTGGTAATGTGACCTCTAATAAAACGTATAATATCAAGAATGGCTTGCAACAGGGCGCGGTACTCTCTCCGATTCTTTTTAACATTTACATTAGCGACTTATTAGATGCACTTCCGCAGGCTATTGCGTACGCAGACGATCTCATAATTTACAGAACAGCTCCGAAAGTTGCGATCATAAATAGGTTAATACAGCGAGACTTAAACAAAGTGCAGCGCTATTGCGATGACTGGAAACTTAAGATCAACTTCCAGAAATGTGAAGCCATCCTATTTAGAACTCCATTATATAAAGCCACGTACGACACAAGGAAAAACTGGCGAAAGCTAGTTATCGTGGGACCGCATGGAGATAAACTGGATACCAAGAGTTTAGTTAAATACCTGGGCATCTGGCTAGACCAATATCTGTATTTCAACAGACATGTAGAGGCTGCTTTGCTCAAAGCGAGGAAAACTTTTGCTATGACAAGGAGGCTATTTCACAGTAGCCAACTTGACAGCAGGGTAAAAGTCATATGCTACATGACGCTAATCAGGCCAATGCTCATATATGGTTGCCCAGTATGGTTCAACATAGGTCCAAATGTGATGGAAAAGATTCGGGTGTTCGAAAGAAAGTGTCTCAGAAGTTGTCTCAGATTATATCGGACACCGGAATCGGACTATAAAAAGTATTACTCAAATGAGACTTTATATAATGAAGCGTACATAAATAGGGTGGATAATTTTATGATTAAATTAATCAGAGGACATATTGCGAGAGCAATAAGCTCGTCCAATGACCTAATTTTCGGGGCCTATTATCCAAACACGTTGTACTATGAGAGCGTGCGTCGCAACGGCTTTGTTCCACCAGAGGCGTTCCTTGATTTGGATATGAAAGGGCTTATACAGGATAGATCCGGAATTCCGCTGATCTATCATGTAAGTAGATCATCTGTAGACGGGCGATTGTACTACGACCGGGAAGTAGCGCGCACCGAAGAAGAGCTCCTGCGCTTCAGTAGGGCTATCTCCCACAGAGACCGGGACGATAGTATTAGACAGCGTCAACAGTTCTGGTGGTTGAATGGCATATAAAGACCTGGGTACCAAAGTCGGTAAAGAATCATACTATCATCAGCTAGCTTACATAGACTTAGCTTTTCTAGAATTAGGGTAGTATAAGATTTAAGTTAAGTTAGGTTAAGTACTTTTACATAAAAATAAAAAATAAAAAAAAATAAAAAGAAAATAAAAAAAAAAGTAGGTAAGTTAAGTAAGTTAAATTTTAAGAAAAAAAAACAAAAAAAAAATTGACAAAGTTTTTCAAATTTTTCGTTGTCTTTCAAATAATTATAAGTATTGCCACAAAGTTCTGTCGCCGAAAGGCAAATTATATAAATGTTAAGTAATGTTTAGCTTAGAGCGTCTGCGAAGGACCAGTAAGTTATTATATAAGATAATTAAGCTAGAATTTAAGCATTTTTTGTCTAGCCTTTAATTTAGAAATTAAGAATATAAAAAGAAAAATAAAAAATGTAAAAATGAAATGGAAATGAAAACATCATGCAAATATTTTGATAAATAACTGAACATTAAAAAATTCGTCATCGCGTAATCGGGTTCGTTCTCGAAATTCTGTCGATGTTCGACTGACAACGCCTTTTTGTAACATCAAAGGCATCGGTTTCACCAATATGAATGTAAGCGCCGTCCACTAATATTTGCAAATAGTGAAACCTGAAATCGCTGCTCTAACTGAGACCCAGGTCGATTTGTCAACCGGTTCGACATATCTTCGTTGCTCAGGATACGACTTACATCCTCGATTCTGTTTAAAGGGTGGAGTCTGTATCCCCACGCGGTCCGATCTGGCTTGCCAGAGGAAGGGGGCATTGCAACCCAATTACTTGGATATCACCTTGATGAGCGTCGTGCTGAGGAATTCTATTAAATTTCTTTGTTGTCTTTACCACTCCCCGAATGACGGTTGACCGGCGACATTTTTCGAACATCTTTCACGTACGACTGGATACAGATCAACCACCTGCTTCTGAAATAGTCGCCCTTGGCGATTTTAATGTGGATAATTCCGGCTGGTTGGTATATTCTAACAAAACCGACGAGGCTGGAGGCTGGCGGAGATGTTCGCTGTTAGCCACAACTTGACTCAGCTCGTGGAGGAACGTACGCGAGTGCCGAATACCCGAGGTGATTATACGAGCACACTGGATCTGTTTTTGACATCCGAACTGAGTATTTATACCGTGGAGATTGCTGTGCCACTGGGAAACTCGGACCATTGCTTAATATCTGTCGCGCAACCACTTGCATTTCAAGCGAATAACCGATCCAAGCAGCTTCGCCATATATGGAGGTATGAGGCTGCTAACTGGGACGATTTGCGAAATTTCTTCGCATCCTTTCCGTGATCGGAGGTGTGCTTTGGAGACACCGATGTTAAGGCATGGGCGGAGTCGGTCACAGAGATTATTTTTCTCGAGATGGAGATCTACATTCCGCATTCCATCAAATGAAGCTCATCTGATAAACCTTGGTATGATAAAAAGTGCGAGCAGATTACAGCGGCAAAAAATAGAGCTTTTAAACAATGGTGCTCCAATTGCACCGAGCTTAACACAACGAATTTTGTTATCATCAGAAACGCGTGCAACCATATAACTGATACCGCGAAGACGGCCTGTGGCGGTTCTCCTGAACGCCACCATCCATCTTCCCATTATTCAGGTAAAAACCCCACCTAGGGCATGCCAAAGGCATAAAAGACAAGTATTGTGGCAGTTCCATTGAACGCCACTACTTACCTTACGGCTCGTAACCAAGAAATAGTTACCTGTAACACCTAAAAAGCGTGTACTTACCTTCTATGCCGTACCTGTAACATTAGAAAAACCGGTGAAACATTAATTCTCGCTGACATGAAATTCCAGCGGCATCAAATGCTATATTCTTAAAGCAATTTGGTTTAACAACCAACCAACCAATATTGCCCGTTCAATATCTGTACGATATTCCACACCTGCAGGAAATGTGTATCTTTCCTTAGCACAGGATGCCCACATCGATCGGTCACCCGACCGACCGATACATGAGGGCATCCGGCTGACGCCTAGGCAGTCGAGTTCGCAAATGAAAAACAAAAATCGACTGCGAGGATATACCAGCGAAATGTACACGATCAGCAATAATGCTTTACGCAGTCGTTGATCGTGTAAACATTTCAACCCATTTGTTTCGTTGAGATACTCGCACCTGTTGCGAACATTTAGATGGGATCTATGCTATGTCTGCATACTTGCGGACGCACACGATGAGCAGCAGAAACAATCATCGTGTGTGTGTATTTCAACCCCTTTTGTGTTGAACAAAACGCAAAAGGGACATCTTACCTTATATGGTCATTGAAGCGATGATTGAATATGTCGTATTCTATCGCTTCGATGAACTTAGTTTTATCGCGTTCTGGATTCCGTGGAGGCATGTCGGGCCTCCACGTTAAAATAATCAGAAAACGGAGTTGAGTGTTTCGGTGCGTTTTTTGATTTTTTTATGTCATGTGTTGTCATTTAATCGATTAAAGTGTTTAATCTTCAGTTATTTGAGAAAGAATGATTTCAAATTTAATTTAATAGTTGTCAATATGGACGGAGAAAAGGTTTTGCTTAATTTTGTATTTTTTTACAATCAAATGTTTTACTTTCCAATGATATTATTGAAAAGCTGAAATAAAAAACCTTTTTTTTTTAAATGTTTCATTCGTCAGTTACAATTTCTTCAAGTGCTTTAAATTATAGAAATCTCAAATTACACTTGTCATATCAAATAAACTCCGTATTTATATCCAAACAAGCAAGTGGAAGAATTTAACTAAATATCAAAAGGAGGAGAAATCTTTGTATTCATTTCAAGTGTAAAAATAAATCTAATTAAATGGTGATCAGTTCGAATTGGATGGATTACTCAACAACACACACTGAAGCATATGGGATGGAGGTAGAACCGGTGCAGTACGCCTGCACAACAATACCTATCACCCATAGGCCTACCACGACAGAGTGACCAATAAACTCGTTGAGTGTTCAGCCGGTTTGCGTCCCTTCTGTTCAATGGCAAGGGCTGTCAACAGTAAATTCGCTTCCCCCTCTTTTCCCCCGTTAGTGACGGGTAACGGGACGCTAGTCACAGATTCAAAAGATAAAGTAAATGTGTTCGCGAATTTATGTTCCGCGAATTCAAACTTCGATGGTTTTTTGGAGCCATATGTAATCGCGCCGGTACAATCTTCGATGCGGGATGTGAGGTTCTATCGGGTACTGTTCAACGCATTATATGTGGACTGGACTGTAGGAAGGCAACCGACCCGGACGGAATACCAGCAATAGTCCTTAAGAACTGTGCTCCTGAATTATCGTCGGTTCTTGGCAGACTCTTTCGCTAATGCACGGAGGACATTCCCTACGTGCTGGAAAATCGCTCGAGTTCAGCCAATCCCGAAAGAGGGGAAAAAGTGTCTCCCACAAAATTACTGGTCGATAGCATTACTGTCTATGTAATCTAAGGTGGTGGAAATGGTCATCAATGCCGAGGTACTTAAGTACTTAAAGTGCAACGGACTTCTGAATGATCGTCAATGTGGATTCCGCGGCAGGTGGTCCACGGGAGACCTTTTGACCCATATAACCGATATATGGACATCTGCGATTGAGGGGCATGGTGAGTCAAGGGCGGTCGTATGAGATATCTCTAAGGTTTTTGACCGCGTCTGACACTGGGCATTGCTTAGCAAACTTCGTTTATACGCACTTTCCCAACAGCTTTGCAACTTGACGAAAAGCTGCCTCGAAAACGATCGATGGGTTGTTGTGAACGGCGAGTGTGCGGAACTGTACTCTGTTAATTCCGGGCTGCCTCAGGATTCTATTTGGCTCCAACCTTCACTTAAATGGTTTGTTGGAGTCAACTAGTTACAAAGTGTTCAGTTTTGCGGATGATAGAACGCTTGTTTTCTCTTTTCGAGTGATCGGCCGATTAGTGTGTGGCAAAGGGTTACTCGTACGCCTGCACGGACGTGGGTTCAGTAACACATCCATGGAATACTTAAAAACTTTTTGGTATTTTTTTTCCTTCAAAAACTGCTACGGCTACTGAATTTTCCTTCGATGTCTTGGGAGCTGAAGTATATTTTTCTTTTTAAATTCGTGTGTTTACATGTATGATTGTTTTGTGGGTTCACTTATCTACGGATGCCTGATTAGGTTAGCGAATATTTCTCACAGTAACAGTTAAATTATTTGAAGTCGATTTTATATTAAATTCGTTTCGTTGATGCAAGGACAAAATACAATAATTTAACCATTATTCTATTTAGCACGGAAAGGTAAAAAAAGGAACACAAAAAAGAACCAAATAAAGCACTTAATCGTGGATGTAGGTTGTATACTATTTTGCTTTTGTGTACTATTATTTGTTTGCTTACGATAAGTTTTAATTATTCATTTGCACAATATCCTATTTTACGTACAGTTCGATGACGAGAAATAGTTATAAAAAAAATGAAACGATGCGAAATAAATTATGTGGATGTTTGAATTGACGTTAACTAAGCGACGATTTTCTCTCAACTCTGCTTCGATACGTAATGACCCCGACACATGTGCGCGATTCGGTAGCTAAAATCTGACTCAACGACGTAACCCAGATCTATCAGATTCAATGGCCGCGAATTGCATCGATAGGGGAGGATTCTTTATGTGTCCGTATAGGACAAGTACAATGCCCTGCGATGAGGACGATGACCGGTGGACACCTGATTAAACAGACGTACGATCGTCGAGGGCGATGTACCCATACATTGATGATGTATGCCAGAGAACGAAATAGATTTTTATTTCAAAGTAAACAAAAACTCTATTTCACAGATCAAATGGTGGCACACATGATGTATATGATGTGCCTATGATGGGGTCGTCATGGTATTTGCCTAAGATTCCTTGGAAACACCGATGTAGGCAATATCCAATCTAGCCGTATGGCTCCGGTGCACAAGGAGGCATATTATTTTGTTGACATAAGTCAGCAGAAGGCTCGCCGACGGCGACAAAGGGTCAGGCTGGATGGCTGTATGTTTAGATTAATATGCGGGTAAGTAAAACGAACTCAGTGAGTGAAACTGTATGTTTAATTTAGGTTTTCAGGCGGGTCATCATAGGCATGGCATGGGTAAGGTTACCTAAACAATGATCATATCCATGACCAAATTCATGATCGGTTGATAACCGATAACGGGGAATTGTCGCAACTGTCGCGGAGCTAAGGCTATAGGCGCGATACACAATTGTGAACTGTGGAAAGAATATCGGCTACAGCTATGTCAACAATACGCTGGCCAGCGTTTGTTTATCGTAATTGAAGACTGGCTGAGCCGATAGGAGATGAACTGGTTCATGGAATATGAACCATGGAAATTCAAAATGTATGGATGCCGTTGGGTAGGTTTTCTTTTCAGGTAAGATGCTGCAGGGGAGTTTACGCTGCCCCTAATTGCAGGTAAGTACCATGGCTTGGTATGGTAAGAGGAAGTGGTTAATTTAAAGAGGATGGGCGGTTCTTTGGGAATGTATTAAAGAACCGCCACAAGTGCACCAACGTCGCTCCAGTTGAGTTGTAGCCAGATCGACTCTCTGAACCGGGATCTGGGTAGAATCTTACAATGGGGAAAGGCCAATCTCGTCGACTTCAATGTAACGAAGACACAATATACAACATTCACACGGAAAAATGGATCATCGGGTTCACATCTGATGATGAATGGCCAAGCCCTCGAATCTGGGGAAAGCTTAAAATTGCTCGGCGTCATGGTCTGCCGGAATGAATCATTGTTGCGTAGCGTGTATCTAAACGAAGAGGAATCGATTTCGAGCACCCTTTACCACTGATGGGTGAGAGTGTTTTCGGGTACCTGGAAAACAGAGAAAGGATTGGAAGTTACTTGTTATCTTTCTGTAGTATATATAAATTTATTTACAATTGAGAAAGGGGCTGTGCGATCCTTGTGTTCTAGAATAGAACTCGAGCACTTCAAAAAAAAAAAAGAGGCAGGGGGCCGTATTTAAACGATACAAAAGTACAAATGTATCCTTCATCGTGTCTCTGACGTCTGACCATCTTCTGCCATAGGTTAACAAAAAAAAAAAAAAAAAAGTACCGATTGCATATCGGGAGCCGCCGTACACTAAAAAAAAAAATTATAATTATTGGGTGTACAACTTTGCTTCCGCCGTTTTTTCCGAAATTCGAGGCTTTATTGTGAAAAACTGGTTATACATTTATGATTCAAAGTATTGTCCATCGCTGGCCACTACTTTCTCCCACCTTTCGGGCAGCATACGAATCCCGCGTTGAAAAAACTGGTCATCTTTTGAATCGATCCACGAATCGATCCAATTTTTTACTTCTTCATAAGACCGGAAGTGCTGGCCAGCCAGGCCGTGTGCCATTGATCGAAACAAGTGATAGTCCGAGGGAGCAACGTCTGGAGAATACGGTGGGTGGGGTAGGACTTCCCATTTCAAAGTTTCCAAGTATGTCTTGACCACTTTCGCAACATGGGGTCGAGCATTGTCATGCTGTAAAATCACTTTATCATGTCTCTCGTTGTATTGCGGCCGTTTGTCTTTCAATGCTCGGCTCAAACGCATTAATTGCGTTCGATAACGATCGCCTGTGATTATTTCAGTCGGTTTTAACAACTCATAATACACTACGTCGAGCCGGTCCCACCAAATACTGAGCATGACCTTGGAACCGTGGATATTCGGTTTGGCCGTCGACGCGGAAGCATGGCCGGGATATCCCCATGATTTTCTGCGATTGGGATTACCGTAATGAACCCATTTTTCGTCCCCAGTCACAATGCGATGCAGAAATCCCTTCCGTCTTTCCTTGCAAGCAGCTGTTCACAAACACATAAACGCCGTTCAACATCTCTCGGCTTCAACTCGTACGGCACCCAATTTCCTTGTTTGTGAATCATTCCCATGTGTTTCAGGCGTTTTGAAATGGCTTGTTGCGTCACTCCCAATGATCCTGCCAATTCTTGTTGCGTTTGACACGAGTCTTGATCAAGTAATGCCTCCAATTCTGCATCTTCGAAAACCTTCTCTCTTCCACCGCCATGCTGGTCTTCCAGTACTGGATTACCCATTAGGCCGGACTAGGCCATGGCCTGGGGCCCCTGGCGAGCAAGGGCCCCCAAGAAAATTTGTCATGATTGTTTTTAATTTATTTTTAATTTTAATCGTTATCCCAAACTCGTTGGGAAGCTCATGCGAACGCCACTGAGGCAATTCAAAAATCTTTCAACGAAATCGTAGCAGCATTGTATGAAATTGCTGATGATTTAACACAAAAAAGTGACTGTAGACACGAAGCTGAATGTATCGCGAATAAAATTCAAACCTTCGAATTTGTTTTCATGCTTGTTTTGTGGAGCGATATTTTGAACAATTTTCGGGCAACGAGCAAAGCATTGCAGTCAGTAGAAATTGATCTGAAAACCTGCGCGTTAATGTACTCGTCAGTAGAAAATTTGTTAGATGAGATGAGAGATAAGTTCGAAGTGTTTGAAAACAAAGCCAGATCCATTTTACCTGAGACAGATTATGCGAATGTTGCATCGCGAGTTCGACGAAGAACAAGACAGTCAAACGATGGCGATGCTCCAGAGGTAGCATTAAGTCCGCGCGACTATTTTCGTGTAAACGGTTTTTTGGTAATCATCGATACGCTCAAGATTGAAATCAACAGACGAAGCAAAGTTTACTTAGAGGTTTCGGAGAGATTTTCGTTTTTGGCTGATTTTGATTTGACCGAAAATGTGTATTCCAAAAAGATTTCCGATTTAGTTGACTTTTACTCTGACGATTTAGAAGAATTCTACCCTGAACTCATACAGTTTCACGCTTTCATTAAATCAAAATTCCCAATGAAACTTAAGTTCACTCACTCTGACCTCTATGAGAGTTTGATTCAATATCATCTTGAATTAGTTTTTCCGAACGTTGAAATTGCTCTTGGCATTTTTTTAACTCTTATGATCACGAATTGTTCGACAGAGCGCTCTTTTTCAAAATTGAAACGCATCAACAACGAGCAAAGAAGTGTTATGCGTCAAGAACGATTAGACATGCTAAGTCTGATGTCCATTGAATCGGACATTCTTCGTCAAATTGATTTTGAAGAAATCATCAATGATTTTGTTGATCAAAAATGTAGAAAAAAAGTTTATTGAAAACGCTTTCATCTTCCAAAGAGATGTCCAAAGATTATTTTATAATTTAATATACTGTTAATTATTTTTAATCAAAAAATATATAATTCAACTGAAAAAAATGATTTCCTTTATTTTATTGTATTTGAAAACCTTAAAATATGAATTAGTTGTTTAAATTATACAAATGCTTCAATAACGATTAATTTTACGATTATTAAAAAAAAGAGGCCCCCAAAATTTTAATGGCCTAGGGCCCCCGATTGGCTTAATCCGGCACTGTGGTCTTCGACGTTAAAATCGCCGTTCTTGAAGCGTTGAAACCCCCCTCGGCACGTTCTTTCACTAATAGCGGCCTCACCATAGGTATTTGAGAGCATTCGATGAACCTCAACCGCAGATTTCTTCATATTAAAGCAGAAATTTAAAACCTCCCGCAAATGACGAGGATTTGGCTCGTAAGCTGACATGTTTAATCGAGAATAACTTTATGATGCAGACACAAATCGACTAATATTTCGATGGCGTTATGTTTACAAATACCTAAGCTTATTGTATGACATCTATGATCTATTTATTTCAACTCCGAGGGTGGCCTCTTATGTTTCGGGATTTGGCAACCCTAGTGTTGCAATCCGGCAATTGACAGCTCTGTCGTAAAGTTGGACATTTTTGAGGTTATACGCACTCAGAACGTTTTGACATACGAGCGCTATTTGTGTTGTTTACAGTAACTTAAAAGATTAATCTTGGCCCAAAAATGGAATTAAATCGTCAACATTTTCGTGCGATTATTTTTTACAACTTTCGGCGTGGATTAACTTAGCAACAGTGCATGGATGAACTTAATTCAATTTTTGGCGATAAAGCTCCATCAAGGACCAGTGTTTATCGATGGTATGGTGAATTCAATCGTGGTCGTAGTTCACTCCAAGATGAATTTCGTGAAGGTCGTCCAAAATCAGTTGTTGTTCCGAAAACCATTGATGCTGTGCGCGAACTGATATTGAAAGATCGTCATGTGACCTATCGTGAGATTGAGACAACCTTAGGCGTTAGTGGGACCAGCATACATTCAATATTGCATAAACATTTGACTGTCAAAAAAATTTGTTCGCGTAGGATCCCACACAATTTGTCAATCGCCCAAAAAAAGGCTCGTGTCAATTGGTCGAAAGAAATGCTCAAAAAATTCGGTCGCGGTGCTTCGAAACACGTCTATGACATCGTGACAGGTGATGAATCGTGGATTTACGCACATGAGCCCAAAAGTAAACAGCAGTCGACTGTCTGGGTGTTTCAAGATGAGCCAAATCCAACAAAAGTTGTTCGCGCACGAAGCACTTCCAAGCAAATGGTCGCCTTTTTTTTCGGAAAATTTCAAAAAAATTGGACATGTCGCAACCGTACCACTAGAACAACACAGAACAGTCAATTCTGAGTGGTACACAACCATTTGTTTGCCAGTTGTCTTCCAAGAAATCAGGAAAACCAACCGCCGAAGACGGATCACTCTTCATCACGACAATGGGAGCTCTCACACATCGGATGCGACAACTGCATTTTTGAGCACCCAAAACATCGGTTTGATGGGTCATCCGCTGTATAGTCCTGACTTGGCACCGAATGACTTCTTTTTATTCCCGTACGTAAAAAACAAACTGAGAGGTCAACGTTTTTCGACACCTGAAGAAGCGGTTGCTGCATTCAGAATGCATGTGTTGGAGATACCTCAATCAGATTGGCAAAAGTGCTTCGACAATTGGTTCAAACGCATGCAAAAGTGTATAGATCTTCATGGGGAATATTTTGAAAAACAATAAAGTGATTTCCGATGATCAATATTTGTTTTTGTTCTCTAATCCCGAAATATAAAAGGCAACCCTCGTACCACTTACGGCTAGCCATCTATTGCAAAACGTCAGAAGCAAAGTTGTACACCAAATATTTTATAGTTACATCTTTGAGAACGTTTTTCTTTACTGTAATGCACAGAGTAAGTCGGGCATATCTTTATGTCGAATTGACGTTTATATCAATGAAGTAGTATATATATATATATATATATATATATATATATATATATATATATATATATATATATATATATATATATATATATATATAATATATTGATATTAATATGTCTCAATAAAGTTTATTCATTCATTATTCATTGATTGGACAATCCGCACTCAGTATTTCAAACACTTAACTAATTCCGTACATCGTGTACTGATCACATTGGATAGCCCTATTTCTTTTTCCAAGTCATTGTTAACATTGGCCAGTTCATCGGTAAGTTGGTCATCCCACATCTTCTTGCGCTCTAAAGTCCTTATTAGTGGGAAACACTGGACTGGTTACAAATGTCACATCAACCGTACCATAAATATACTTATTTAAATCCTCGACAAATTTTTCTCCAGTAGACCTTAGATTTGGCAGACACACATTGACTTGCTCGTGGAGTCTGTCTTGAAGTCCGGCCATATGTTCCGTCAATTTGCTTTGAACTTCCAGTCTTTGCGTCCTCTGAGCAGTGATGGTCTCGAGCTTCGCAGTAAGCTCCTCCAACTTTTTATGGCAAGTTCTACAAAAGATAACGTAAATCCTGCAATGACAACATCGATCGAACCACCATAAATTTTGACTTACTTGCGATCCTTAACTTTCTCCAACAACTTCAATGTCATGACATTATTTATGTCATTTTTATATTTCTGTAATTTGAGTGTCTGGTTGTGGCAATCCTTGGTGTGATCGTAAATGTTACGCATCTTATTCTCTGTATCAGCAATTTGTTCTTCCAGACTCTGTTTAATCCTAGATTTGAAATATTTAAAACCGTATAAAGTGGGAATAATTCAAAACACACTTAAGCTTCTGCTCGACTTCATCTTTGTCAACAATGTCGGCCATTAAGGAAACTCGCCGATTTCGCAGATTGTCAAGGAGCTTCTTGTTTTCTTGTAGTTGTTGTTTATAGCTTCTAATATTCTTCTTCATGGCGACATCTTCTTGACGTAAGTTATTAAGCTTTGTCGACGTCTCCGGTATTATTTCACGATACTCCCCCATTCTCTCGGCAATCTGCAATGAGCACAAGAAACGAATGGGGATGTCGTTGCATAATGCCGCAATTTACCTTCTTTGCTTGCATTGCGGACTCACCAATTCCGCGTTCACAATCAACGACACGTTCGAGGATCTCTTTATGCTGGGCGAGTTTCGACGCTGCTTTGGGTATAACAGTCTCCTTGAACATATTATAGTAGAACAAATAATTGAGTAGGTAATTCAACATGTGCGTTATTTTCTTTGGAGCTGAAGTTGTGATGAAATGGATTCAATAATAATTACAAGTTCGACTGCCGGACTATTTCGTCTCCACTTACGTGGATTCACCAAATCCCAGAAAGTAAATTGACACGCTTTATCGGAAATTTTGTACATCCGATCAATGTAGCTGCAAAATTGCACAAGAAACGCCCGCCTTTCTCTAGACACTTCACTCATGTTTTTCTTAGTTTTGAAAGGAGTAAAAGATATCACTTCATAAACCATATAAACGCACAAGTGTTTACCTCGAACATTAGGGCAGTGTCGAAATTGAACATCCCCAGGTAATTTACCAAAGCCGTGAATACGAATGTCTCAGTGGGTTTTGCTAAATCATTTTCGGATATTTGGAAACTAAATATTTCATTCCACTCGCGAATAAACTCTGCGTTGGAAAACATATTGACTACGCGCTCGTCTGAGTCTTTCTATTTACCCAAAAGCTATGTCAAACCGATGTAAATGTGAAGCCTACTTTGTTATCAAGGTTTTTAACAGAACGTTATGAGTCGTTAACGGATAGAACAAAGAGAAGTACAGTAACATTGTTAGGAAAACGAAAAACACAAAAATGTATTAGGTGGACTAAAATGTATTAGATGTAACAGGTGGACGAAGTGTGTTCCATCTTCTGTCTTGTTCTCCTTAGCGGATGTGGTTTTTGACTATTCAGCGATTTGTCTTTTGCTTAAGAAATGAACCTGTGGGGTGGTGTTTTTTATTGTCTCTATTAGAGTCCTCCTTGGGATTATTATTAAAAAACTCGCCTCTACAACTTTTCTTAATTTATTTAATCAACATAAAAAATACACTTCGTGTTAATCCTAATACAATGTCTCTTGGGTTACTGCACTGTAACCATGTTCCACTGTTCGGTGACACTTGTCCTAGACACGGTGCACTGTAATTAACTGTCGGTGCGGGAACCATTTTTGTTTAAACTAAAAGTTAACGTCGATATAGGCGTGTACACTATGGGCAATTGTTGGCAAATGGCATTATTTTAGATTAAATTAAACTGTATAACTTGGATTAATTAAAAGTTACATCGGTATAGATATGTGCACTCTATGTAATTGTTGGCAAACGGAATTATTTTAGATTCAATTAAACTGCATCACTTGGATTAATTAACAAAACTGCACCATATTCGACTGCCCGCAAACTATATACATTTCGATTCATCAAGCAAAGCACTCCTTAGATTTACTAAACGAAACACTCCTCCACCGTTAGCTGTTTGATTCCGACTACCTTTCTACTCTTAGTGTAGGGGCGAAAATTGTATTTCCATCCCTCGACCAATAACAACCAGAACACCACGATCTCCTATGGTCGTCCATGGTTGCTTCACATGCTCATGTTATGTGTCTATGAGCATGCGAACAGTGGATTGTTACGATCTTCGTACTGGGGGAAACATTCGAAAAGGTTGCAGCTGGTGCAAAATACTCACATCGTCCGTGGTTTGCATGTTTATTACGATTGAACGACTGGCAGACACCCTAAAAGTAAACACACACGGGAAACAAAAGGGATATTACATGAAGTGGCTGCAACAGGGCAAGCCATCGTGCCATAGGCAAGTCGGTTGCTTATATCATCGGCAACTGCGTAGTGTTTCCGCCGCTCGTACATGCCTAGTTGGCATTGAGTTGGTGCTGCATTTTGTTGGATTTGTTGGACATCCAGGCATAATTTCTTACGACGCCTGGTGATCGGTTTAGATACTTGGGACAACACAGAACAGAGGAAGTATCTCCTGGATGTGTATATGCGGCTGCACCCGACAAGAGATATGACGCCGTATTGATTTACGCTTGCATCGGTTGGTTGGTGACGCTTTCTTATTTAGATGATGCGCTATATGACATCATGCCTTTAGGTAACACTGATGGCGCCCCACGGTGTTCGCGTTATGTCGATTGCTTATTGGTGCAACCGGATTGCTTTTTAGGAAACATGGTGCGTTTCACGTAACCATGCCCTTAAGAAAATTATGTTTGGTGCTAATGCTATTGCCTTAGCGCAAATTATACTTTAAGATACTTAAAAGAATTTTATGTAGGTAATTGAAAAGGTAAGTAGTGGCGTTCCTTGGAAGTGCCACAATACCTGTTTTTATACCTTTGTATGCTCTAGAGGGAACTTGGGGGCCGTACCTAGAAAAGGCGAGCGGTGGTGTTAGTTCAAACTGTAATACTCCGCGCCGTGCTTTAACGGTAATCCCGAGAGAAGAGCGCGGAGAGTTGTGTACGTAAAATAAAAGAGCGGAAGGGTTTTGTTTATTGCAAAGGAACGCTATTTTTATTTGGGTTTGGATCAGAGGTGTGGATATTCTTGGTGTATCTGGCCAGCGGATAAAAAAAAAAAAAAATTGTGGCGAGAAGGCCGAATTTGGCGAGACAGGACATATGTGTCCTTCATCTTGTCTCTGACTTCTGGTCATCTTGCGATAACCAGAATCACCCACATCCGTGAGGATGTTGGGCTCGGTCTCGCGGCATCTGAAAAGAGAAGAAAAAAGGGGGGGTATCCAAGGATAGTGTGGACAGTGTTAGTCCAAGTGTTCTCTAACTACTTTTATAGAGGGATGGTGGGAAAGAAATCATACAAGACCGGTGGGTCTTGGGTCCTGATCCCGAAATTGAAAAGCACTCCCCCTTTATAGTTTTTGGAGTTGACTTTTGTCAACTATTTTAATGTCAAAATTCCAAGAAGCGTACGCAAGACCTGGCGTGCTTCGATTGGAATTTTGTTCCGAGAATTGTTTAAAGGTTTTGTTGGATAGATTCTGGGAAGGGGAATCATGAAATGCGTTTTGAATTTAGCATTTCATGATGTTAGGATTTTGGGAATTGAGTCAATGTATGATGAATTAACTTTTGGTTAAATTCGTTGTACATGTGACTCAATGTGGAATTTGGATGTGTTATGTGGAACTGAATCAATGTGCGACAATTGACTTTGGTTTAATTTATCGCTCATTGATTCGATATGAAATTTGGGATTGTTCGATGATATTGGGGATTTAGATAGGGGTAGCGATTTAGGATCGCTACAAAACCGACACAAACCCTTATAAGAAGCAATTGATAGATTGGAACCGAACGATGGTAAGTCAGATTCCTGCAACGGATAATTGCATTCTTCAGATTCTGATCTCGTTTATAGGTATCGGGGCCCTCGATGTTTATGTCTCATGTTCAGATCCTATGAACATGGTTAACATGTATCTCAGCGAAGAGTATTGTTTTCTGATACTTATCATTGTATTCAGTTAATGAAATTTTAAGGCTGCGATTACTGCTCAAATTTTTATATTTACGATAAGAGGTTGTTGACAGCTGGGGTTCACACATGCCACTGGAGGGAAAACTGAGGTAGACGCTGATCTAGCAGAAGGCTTGTGGGGAAGAAGTACTGTGCGCAGGCGTACGGCACTGGATTCACTCCCGTCCCCAGCGTAATTAACTGATCCACCGAACACCAGAAGACATCCGTTCGCCAAAAGATTAGAACGCACGTTATTCTCTGTCACTCGCTGATTGTCCGCTGCAATGATCTTCCAAGAATCCAAGAGTATAAGAAAATGAAACGCACTGGCTTAATTTATTTCTATTTGTGTGTATTGTTAATAGCTTTATTTAGGTTGTTATTTATTTTTGGGTCTACATTAGTTGTTTTAATCGATATGTAACGTTACATAAGTTGTATTTGGCACATGCGCGACACTGTTTAATTGGTTTATTAATAGGTTCCATTGGCGGAACCGTTTCACTGGGGATTTGTTTGGTGAATTAAGGGTTTGACACGTATAACATCGCGTGTGTAAACGCACCGTACCGTGCGCACGGTACGGCGAAGGGAAGAACACCCGTGGGGGTTTCTCTATTCTATAGGAGAAACAACCCAAAATTCCAACCACAATTCCTACCTAATTTCGACCGCTTTCAGCGCGACATACCTACCCATTTCCTTTATATGTTATTACCATGTAAAACACGTCAAACGGACGCATAGCTAAGCTCATTATCCCATGCAGATAATGCATAATTGAGTTTAGTTACAATCTTCGCCATACGGCAACACTATTGCTCTAACCATGGGATTTCCACCGGAAATTCCATTCGTATTGGTTAGCAACAACCAAGTCAAACAAAGCGACGCGGTTGCATCATCATCCATAGGCTTGGGTATTTACCAACATTCCACAGAGTTTTCTCCAGGGTATTATATCCCCAGCCGACGCGGCGTCCTATTGACTTTTCCCAGATCACCCATTCGCTTGGGATCAATGATCTTATAGCGTTTGAAATAATAGTGAAGAAGATCGTGTGATTCGAACTGACGCTATGACAGCTCGAATCACGAAAAAATTTTTACCTAAGCGTTACACATCAGGCTACTGACCGTGTTTAGAATTTGATTTCCAAACTCGACTATATTCCACTGATGTGAATTATTTTTATTTATCGCTTGGTATACGGTTCTGATGTATTTTTCTTATTCGAATTTTTCGTTCGGTGTTCTTCACTATTTTTGCTTGTGAATTGTGTGTATCTGTTAGAGTTGCCACAATCTCGTTTTGCAGGTGGATAACATCAGCTAGGTTTTCCTCTCCCTCGAATTTCTGTCTTTCTATAGTGCGATGACCTATGAGATCATCACTAGGTCAGTAGACCAGTCGCATACGCGGCACTGATGCACTCACACACCAGATCAACCCTGGGTTATTGTGCTTTCCCTTTTGATTTCTCCATCCTGGCTACGCCCATCGACGTCGAACGAATACACAAGTACGTTTCTACCTCGATGAGTGTGGTGAGTTGGGGAACGCACAAGAGAGCATGATTACCATTGGCGGTTCGATGTGTAAAAGCAGAAATCACGATTTCCCCCCTAATTCAATTTAGTCACATCTCAATCGTTTGAGCGAAAGGCGCGTTGCAAAATTCTCCAATAACAAAAACTAACGAAATAAAACGAAAAGTTATTAATTTAAAGCTTTCCTTATAGTGTAAAATAGTATATTGTGTGCGTTTCAAATTCATCTATTTAAATAAGGATACCTGTAAACAGGCTTGAGCTGCAAGAAAAATTCAAAAAAAAAAAACTGTTATTTCTCCTCTTTCGGCAACGTGCGTTCGGAGTAACAAGTGTCGGGGGATTTAAGTGAATCCTGTGCCATACGTTGGCATTCTACTTCTACCCCCACAGACCCAACCGACTCCTTTGCTGATTGTAATAAGACTCCTTGATGGTATGAATCTGACTCCTGATTCACCCTCAATTCGGTGGTGAGTTTGTCAGCACCAAAGAGAAGAGAGAGAACATTTCTCGAAATGGGGTAACCACAATAAGAGCGTCTAGCTGGCTAAATTCCGCTGTATGTGTGCGATCATGTAGAGCTGTGTTGTTTACTTGTGGGGAGGAAGTATTGTGCCTAACACGGTCACTCTGTCCATCTCCGTAAAAGTAAGAACTGTATATCACCAACTGTCTAAAAACATAACTACTGTGTTGAACAAAAACAGTAACAATAAAAAACCGTTAAGCACAATCTTCTATTCTCCTTTATTCAGCATCTCGGCTGAATCTTCGCCATTCGAATAATTGGTAGCGTTCAATGCCAATAGGTTTCTGCTACAACCGCAAGTTGATTTTTTGTAGCATAAATCCAGGGGGACAGTTCCGATTGACTTGAAGCTACATTGATTTGACTGTTTGTTGCTTGTGCAGCAACAACTTCGTTCTCGACACGACCTACGCTTCTCCGCCGCGCGACGGAGGGCGGGAGCGGCACGACCGTGATGGTCGGCGGATGTAATAAGATTCAGCGATAAACGGCTCGTGCAGAGCTGACTCGCTAATGGGGTGAGTTTGTGGTGTCGTGGTAGATACCCTCTCCAGTAAGGATATGTTTGTACTTACCACCAGAGAATCGTAAAGTCTCTCTTGGTGGAATAGAAAACCAGATCTCGTAATGAAGATCATGGTAGTATGTGTGTGATCGTTTAGATCTGTGTTGATTACCCATGCGCGAAGGCAATGGCAAAACAAAGTGGGCAGGCGGCAAGGATAAAGGGATCGAGAAGATCGTTGTCTATGAAGTGCATCGCGTCTAAATAAATAGGCGACGATGGATAGAAGAAATGTGGTAAGAGAAAAGATGAGCCGAGGGCATCATAAAAGTCTTAGATGAGTGATGCCCTTGTGTAAATATACGAATAGACATTGGGAAAGGTCTTAATGGTTTGGTGGACGAAACGAATCCCTTGTTTGCATTTGTATATGCAGGGAAATTCGTTTGTGGGAAACGGACTCTATATTTGCATTGTTTATGCTTTGAATTCAATCCGGCGGTTATGCGCGAAGACGATGATTGTTTGGAGATTCAAACAAGGAGCATTTCTGGGTAAAGTGCTTGCAGCTGTATCGATAGTTGCAAGTCATTGCGAAGCAATTCAGATGATTACACAATGACGGTTTGTATATCCCATCTGTGTCAATTGTACATGGCATCTATGGCGAAGCCAGGATCGAACTCTAGTGTGAATATCTACACTAATTGGAAATACGGTTCTGGGTCGCTAATGCAGAGATGCATTGATACATGTATGAATGCCCATGTAGGAAAAATTCTTTGCAGGGATTTCCAGGTAATGTAAAATTTAAAACATTAATTATTCTTGTGAAGGAAATGTTTTTGCTGCGGGGAGATTGCGGTGCAGGTGTGGGTAGGTTGGAATTTACCTGACAACCGAAGGTACCGAATAGGTTTTATTTCATGCACCTGTATAATGGAAAGAATTCTTGTAGGGAATTTGTATGTGAAAAGATGAATGAAAGGTAAGGATTCTTTACAGGGAGATTATAAATTGCTCTATTTAATGCGTAAAGCATTTAAAGTGCCAATGTGATTGCATTAGCGAACTTAAGGAAGTTGGGTGGCACTTATGGGAGTTTTTTAGGTAAGTGGGCCGTGGGGTTTGGCGGAACCGGAACATACTCATGCGAGAAGGTCAATGGGAAGCGAATCCTGAAACATTGAAAGACAATGGGATCGTGTAGATCATTGTTTATGAGGTGCATTACAGCTGTATAGATAGACCGCAATGCATCGTAGAGATAGTGCTAATTGAAGTTTTAGATGTTTATGGCATCTCTGCCGAGGGTAAGAACAACATTCTGTTTGCATTTGGTTATGCTATTGAATTCGGTTTCGCTGATAATGCCTAAGATGCGGTAATTATTTGTCGATTGTGCCGAATGGTTTGGGATTTATGAAGCCTATGTACATTAGAGAATTCTTTCAGGGAATTTGAATAGCGCATTAAATTCGTGAATGTTGGGAGAATTGTTTTTAGGTGTAATGTAATGCGTTGTATGGATTAAATGTCCTTAGAACAGGAAATGTTTTCAGGTGCTAATGCAATTGCACTAGCGAAATACAATGGGAGTTGGGTTGCAATTATGGGGGGTTCTTCGGGTAAGCTTAAAAGAACCCCCACAGGCTGATGATAGATCGATGGCAGATTTGGTGGGATAGATAGATCATTCATCTTACGCGTCCG
This sequence comes from Microdon myrmicae, assembly GCA_963931805.1. NCBI lineage: Eukaryota > Metazoa > Arthropoda > Insecta > Diptera > Syrphidae > Microdon > Microdon myrmicae. The sequence goes on from OZ007502.1 coordinate 66,536,599, forward strand.
AAGGTGGGAGCGTTCTATTCGACGAATAGCAACCTTCAAATTTGATGATCATCATTTGATGCTGAGCTTCGTTATGTTGATCGTCGATGAGAGCATAATGCTCTAGAAGGAGTACCATGCTCACGTCCGTTGCTGGAAATTGATGATCTTTTCGACATACTCATCGATTTTCCATCGAATGTTGTTCGTTCCTTCAAAGTTGTTGCATGTACATGAGTTTTACCGACAAGCTTATGTATATGGCTAGCATAAAATAACATTTTACTGTGTCTTGTGTTTATTGAGTGACTCCCAACGCAAGAAAGAGAGCTTAAGACTTCTCAGTCGGTGGGTGTGTGGGGGTGTAGAAATATTGCACCAGACACAGGCGCGCGGTTCACTTTCTTCCCACTAACAACTGCGGCACCGCAGTATAGTGTATTGTTTTTCTTTTTTACTTAACTTAGAACTTATTATTTACCGTTATTAAATTGTTTTTTTTTTACAGATATTATACAAGTTGAAAAAAATAAACTTCTTTCTCGACACTGTGACCGCGTTAATTAAGTATTTTACCCAACAGCATGTGAGCACTTTGGTATTGATATGTGACTCGCGCAACGACAATATTCGACTTTGGTAACGTGGGTGTGCGCGACGAGGGATGATTTTGACACGGTGCGGCGTGACCGTCACCGGTGGTGGATGTGTAACGAGTGAAAGCGACTGATCCCAATTAGGGATGAAATTTTGATTTTGCAATACGCACGGCTAAGAGCCAATCGTCATTGCGCTCTTCTCATGAATCTTCTCATTTGCATGTCTCAGTGAGGTGAATAATACCCGCACATCATTCGACAGGCGGGCTCCTCGATAGTATAGTGGTTAGTATACCCGCCTGTCACCCGGGAGACCGGGGTTCGATTCCCCGTCGGGGAGCCTCTGGCGCAAGACTAATGACCTTGCCCAGAAAAAATAAATCATTATGGAACATTTAACAAGCCTCAGGACTTGCTAAACAAGGCCAAGACCGGTTCCTGGTTGTAGTGCCGACGATGATGATCATTCGACCGACGCTGTTCATGCGAAGGATGAAAAGAACAAAAGAGAGAACGCAATAACTTCGGGGTTGGCTTAGCTTGTGTGCTGGTATCAATGCTGCCTCTGAGGATGATCTACTGCCCCAGTGCGATGACTGTGGTGACCTCAGAGTGCATTGAACCCGGGGAAGATAGAAACGGAAAGGAGATGAAAATGTTTTGTGGCCATTCCTCTGTAAGAAGAGATTATTGATCTCAAGCGAATAGATGGTCTGGGAAAAGTGAATAGGACCCCGAATTGGCTAGGGAAATCTGATCATGGGAACTAAATTAAATACTTTGGTAATTTCCCCAGCGGTTGTATGATTATGCAACCGCGTCGTTTGATCAGACTATGCCATTGCTAACCGACATGATGCGATTTCCGGTGGAAATCTCATGGGTTAGCGAAAGTTGCCGTATGGCGGAAAGGTAGCTGAATTCAATTATGCATTACTTGCATAGAATAATGAATTCAGCTACGCGTCCGTTATTGGAATATGTTTTACAGGTGGAATAGTTTGTAAGCGGAATGAGGGTAGAAATGACGCACTGAAAGCGGTCGAAATAAGGTATGAAATTGTGGGTTGCTTCTCCATGTGGTATAGAGAACCTGCGCGGATTTGGTTTAAATCGCGGCGGAGTGAGGTCTGCAACTCTAGATGGTCGGATATGGTGACGTGTGCAGGGGAGCGGTCTGAGGGAGACTCGCTGGGCCTGCGGTCATGGGTTCGTTGGTGAAAATTAGTTGTGCTAAAAGGCGCGTGTCTTTTGGAGGGTGTGGGTGTCTGTGAGGATGATGTGTGCCGTGGAGGTGGGTGACGTCTCGGTTAATCGCCGCGTCTTGATACGCTGGGAGCTCAGACTGCGGGTCTGAACTTTCCATTATTGCGTCAGCAACTTAAGCTGAATAGTCTAAACTCTGGTTAGGTTGGGCTATTAATGCCGAACGGGCACCTCAGAAAGTGCGGCCTAATTAGATCATCTGAGATCGTGGTCTCCGCCATTGAACGTAAATGGGTCAGGAAAAGGGATGGTCTAATACCCGAGAAATGTATCTCGTTCGCCAAACGTTGTTGCCTGATGCTGGTGGGCTCGTCCAGAGCGCTGAGGAGCGTCTCCTGCATGTTACTGTAAGGATTAGGGTCTGACGACCCGATCACATGCGCAACATGCGTCCGCTGTGTGGGATCCAGCACCCGCATCAGTTCAACAGCACGGAGTTCCTCGTCTTGTATGTTGGCGGCGCGGAAAATACGGTCGGCTATGGCGAACCATAGCTCTGCATCCTCCTCGTCGAAAGGAGGGAACTTTATATTCGGTGAGTGGAGGCTGGGTTCGACGCCAGAAGCGTCCTGGTATGTGGGGGAATCAGCGCGAGCTTGGGCCTGCTGTGAGGTACCGGCTCGTGTGGTGGGTATCGTGATGCCGAAGTCTAAGAGGAGCCGGGAATTTGCCGGGTTGGGAAAAATTCGCGTTGTGTCTGCGTGAGTAGGCAAGAGACGTAAAGTGGACGCGTGAGTCGAAATGAGGCGATAGGGTTCGCTAATGAACGCGAGGAGTCGAGAGGAGTCAAACGAGGGAGTCGAATAATGTCGTGTTGCGCGCAGATTGTACCCAAAAGGGACTTAAAATATTAAGTTTTGGTGCAAGAGATTGCTTAACTACTAGATTAGTTGCGGAGCCACTTAATATTATATTTATTTGTTTGTGTGTTCATTTTTCGCCGCTTTATTACTATAATTTTAATTTCGGTAAACTTATAATATATTTATTGTTAAAAGATAAATATTTATTGGCTGATCGATTCGAGGGTTGCAATATTTTTAGTTGTACCTTTTCTCTTTTATTTTTGATTTTTAATTGAAGGAATTAATAATAATTTATTACACTTGTTGTATATTTATGTATATATATAAATTTCTAGATAAATACCATTTATCCGTTTTTGTTAAACGAATTCGAAAACACCTGAATTTTTGTTTTATTGCTTCCAGGGATCAGTCAGCAGTAAGGAATTAATTAACTTAAATAGCATTAAATAACGCCCAGATCGCGAATCAATTCAACCGATGTTATCGGTTGGTTCAATAAGAGATAGGAGCGTGAGTGAGTGGGGGAACTCTTCCGAGAGAAGGTGATTGTGTGACATTTGGCGACATTCATTTCTAGGCAATTATTTTGGCATCAAGTCGAGAAGCTGTCAAGATCCGATTGGAGACGTGAGGTTTGTCTTGAAAAATTTGGAGTCATCTGCGTAAAGCGACATGAAGGAGTGATTAATGCAAGAGCCTATGTCGTTTATGGTTAGGATAAATAGGAGAGGGCCGAGATGACTGCCCTGGGGGACACCTGAGGTTGGGAAAAAAGGATCGGAGAGGGTGGATCTGAATCGCACGCGGCAGGTTCGATAACTGAGATAGGATGAGACCCGCTTAATCAGCAGGGGTACGAAACCGAGGGAAGATAGCTTGAAGAGAATGTGGTTATGGGAGATTTTGTCGAAGGCCTTGCTAAAGTCGGTAGCGACTACATCGACCTCATCGCCGTTTTCTAGGGCAAGGAGTGTGTGGGATGTGAATTCGACAAGGTTAGTAGTAATGGACCTGCCTGAGAGGAAGCCGTGCTGGTTCGGAGAGATGATGGGTGCGCAGCGAAAACATAACGCATCATATAGAAGGCCTTCGAACAGTTTGGGAATGAGCGAAAGCTTGGCTATGGGACGATAATTGGATTTTTTTTTTCTCCATTTTTATGTATGGGGGTTATGTAAGAGGATTTCCAAAAGTCAGGGAATAGACATTGTGCAAGGGATAGATTGAATATTGACGCGAGCGGGAGAGAGAGAGAAGGGGATAGCAGGCAGTCCGTCTGTGCCGGGACTGAAATCGTCTTTCAGTTCTTCAAGTTTTTTATGACTTGGTGTTGTTGAATGTGTAGAGGGATGAGAGGGTCGAGGGAGAATTCAGACATGCCAGTAAAGTAGGAGGGGGTAGGATCGAACGAGTCGTCCGCGAAGGATAGTTTGAAGAAGGACGCGTAAAGATTAGATATGGTTTGGGAGTCCGTTGTAGTAGTTGAGCCGTAGAAAAGGGAGGTGGGATAGGCACCCGTTTGTGGTTGATGAAGTGGAAGAAAGATTTGGGGTCGTTGACCAGGTTGAATTGAGCTTTGGCAAGATAATTGTGGTAGAGGGAGCTGTAACGCTCGGTGAATTGGTAAAAGTAATCCAGATAGTTGGAGTAGTCAAGGGGAGAACGCGTGTTTAGGAAAGCGTTCCACAACTTATTCCTCTTGTTACGAAGGGTACGTAGTTTGTGGTTATACTATGGGGGCGATGAGAATGATAACCTGTGTCGGGAGTATGGGACATATAGGGATATGGCGTTGTGGATTTCTGTGTAGAGCGAGGCTGTAGCGGCCTCTACACTTGTATCATTTACGCGGAGTGTGATATTGCTGAGGTACTCATATACGAGGCGGAAATTGGCTTTTCGGAAGTTGAAAGAAAATTGATAGGGGGAGGTGTGCTGTGGGCTGAGTAGTCGTGGTATAAGGATACGAGAAGCGTGGGGTGGTTGTTATCAATAGTTGAGAGGGTGTGGAGACTAGGCACGACTGAGGAATTAAAGGGGTCTGTCGTGAACACAAGGTCAAGTTGTCTACCCAGATGGTTTTGGACATTGCTTACTTGGCAAAGGCTAGAGTCAGTGAGGCTGTCTATAAAAAGGCATTCCTTAGTAGTAGTGGGGTTTGAGATGTAGTGGGAATAGTCGTCAGACAGCGTCCATGGGAGATGGGGGAGATTAAAATCGCCAAGGACTACAATGTCGTCTTGGGAAGAACTAGGCTCCGTTATGCGGTCGATTGCCGCAATAGCGAGTTCGTATAACTCGATAGCTTGCGATGGCGGTATGTAAAAGCATATGATGTACACGGACTTTGAGCAATGTTCAATTTTTATTGCGACATAGTCGAGGTTGGGAGAAGAAGAGATGGTGATAAGAGAAGATGTTAGTCCGTTTTGGATGGCAAGCAGCAAGCCTCGGCAGAGGGTGTCAGCACCGGAATGATGGACCTCGTTGTCCCAAAAACTGTGAAGGAGGGGGGAACAGTTCCAGGCTATTGATACTGGGGGTCACGTTACTTTCGGTCAGTGCATATATATCAAAGGAAAAGGAGTGAGTATTTTGTAAGATCGAATGGGTTTTAGACCGTAGTCCTCTGACATTCTGGTAGTAAATGGTTAGGGGAAGAGTAGTGGGAGACCTCGTAGAAAGTGGGTTGGGCAGCCGTTTAGGGCCGAAAAAACTTCTTTTTTGTGGGTTCGCTGCGTAGGGTACCAGATGCCACTTTCATGCAAATGTATTGTCGAAAAGCCGAGAGGTCTCTTGTTACTTTTTGGGGGGGAATATTGAATAGCAGTTAAATGCCAACCAGCTATCGGTTCGGCGTTTTACAAAGTAAGTAAACTTAATTTCATTTTAAAATATCCACCGCCGTGTACTTGATGAATCAGTAAATATATATAACAGTTTGACTCTTTTCAAATGCAGAACATCTTTCACAATCGTGTTTGCTGATCCTGAAATTCCAATACTATCAACAATGTCTTTATTGTCAACTGACAGCCTTTGAACACCAAATCTTGGATTTCCTTGACGTTTGTAGTTGTCTTGGACGTGAGCATTTTACGTGCCAATCATATGCTAGCGTTTTTGACACCTGGACAACGAGGTTTTTCTGTAACATTGTCAATGGTTCGAAACAATTTTCATTACGGACTTCAAATTTAAAGCAAATTCTTTGCTCAATAAATTAAGATACCATAAAATTCGACCATTTCATTGTTGTTGCTCACAAACATGAGCCTAACTATTTCACAAATGAAGATGACATGAAGTTTGACACAGCTCTCTGGAACAGTGCTTTTTTTACAATTTAAATTGAAAATTACGGGATATATTTTTGTACAATATTATATCTCGTAACTGGCGCAAGGCAAATAACCTTGCCCGGAAAAACAAATTATTGTGGACAATTTAACAAGTCTCGGATAAGGACCGGATACCGGTGGAGAGACTTGCTAAATAAGGCCAAGACCGGATCCCGGTTGTAGTGCCGATGATGATGATGATATCTCGTAAAGTATTTATCAAACAAATTCAGACTTGTGGTAGTTGAGAAAATCCCGTTCTAACAAGAGCTTTTTGACATTTTTTTATTGCTCAATTCAGTTGTTAGTTATAGGCTGTAAAATCTGAATTTGAATTTGAAAGAGGAGTTAGAAAAAAGTTAATACAAGTACATTGTATGTTCACAAATTTCAGCATTAAAATGTTTACTCTTCTCTCAAAAGCAAATGGAAGTAATATTTGAATTGACCTTAAACATCCAATTTCAACGAATGGAAAAATAGAAAGGTCAGAATGGTCGTTATCGCTGACAACAACACCATTACAATTAGTGTTTGCGTTCTCCACAGCATTCATTCTTTAGAATGAGATCTAGAAATTAACGACTGCATGCCATCACTTTGTGCCCGCAACAGGTGTAAAGACATTCTACATTAGAACAAAATAGATAATTGAATATGCTGCTGATGAAGTAAGAAATCCTTAACAAATACTTAACCCGAAATCAAATTCTCTGTCTTTTTATTCAAAGAATTACAAATAAGGAACAAGGAAACATAAGTTTTCCTTGCTGTTCAATAGCACACCGCGAACAACATTTTCCGTTGCCATAAAGCCCCCGCTTGGTTGACCGATTTTGATTTACTGGTAAACTAAAATACAAATATTCTAATTAATCAGGGCAATAACCGTGAAAAATCGCCAATAGATTTATTCTTAGCAACTTGCCAAAATTCCCTCATCCGAATCATCTGCGGATGTGCGCCTTAATCTGAACGCGTTTTGCACAATTTTTGATGCCTAGTCGGTGCGGATGTGCCTAATAAAATTATATTCAAGGAATTCGGTGCTTACATTCTGAAACATTTATTGTTATTACTTGCTTGTTAAATGATGTACAAACACATGTTCAATTCGATTTGAATTTTCTGTCCTGTGGACATTTAATTTTTATAGAAACGGAAAAAAGGAAAACCGATTATTTAAAGCCTTGAGCAACTCATGAGATCTACCTTCGATTATTGCAATAATTTAAAACGAAATTAATTTACGGCATAGCGAGTGTTTCCTTCCTTCCTGTGCGGTCGACTTTTTCAAAAAAGTAGATGAAGGTGCCAATTTGTCGCAGTATAGTAGAAAACCGTAAATTAAAGATGAAATGAGATTTGGCGAAAGAGGAAATTCTTTGCAAAACCATCATGCAGGGAGTTGAAACAAAATTGCTCATCGTAAAAATATTCGTTTCAATTAATTGCGCTTTGAAATTAAATTAATATGACCTCTTTACTTAGCAGAGCATTTGGCAAGCTCCCTTAAAGGTTTTGTGGTGTTATATTTCATTCACTACATTTACTTTAAATTGTCTACAATAGAGTGTAGGTGGCATTTATAGTTTGCTAACAATATATGGTAATGGTTTCATGATCCACATCTACAAACAGTAAAATGAGTCATCTACTAATGGTTCTTAGAGAATTGCAATAAATTACGCCCCTCAAATGTTATAGATCCATTAAGGATAATGCCGTTCCAGCTTTCCTCAATTTACAATAGATTTCATGGTTTTTTCTCTTTTTAAATTTGTTTTTATTTTACTTCTCTCGGGAAAGGCGAACATGTAGCTGAGCCAGCCCTATGGGTTCCAACATTTTCTCGGCTGGGTCCATTAACCAATGCTCCGAAAGATGGCGACGGATTTTTTCCACTTAACCACAAGCGATTTTGATAGGGTCATAAAGCACTCCTGTGTGTCTCTCTATTGTAGTGCTCCGGAAGCACTACCATCCTCCCACAATCCCAATATACATAACCCACCATCACACAATTAATCAAAACCCATTTCCCGTATAATATACACGTTTCCTATATAATATATATATTCCATCATTACCCAATAACAATATACAAAAACCCATATTCTCATATATAATATACACATTTCCCATATAATATACGTTTTCTCATAAAACCCAATTAATCCAAACGATTTCTCATATAATAATACATAATACATATCTTAGTATCACCCCATTTAATTCAAACGATTTCCCATATAATAACACATAGCGGTTGCTTAATACAACGACCCCAGAATCGTGACCAAGTAAATATAGTAAATAATCAAAGTGGCGATTCTGAAATCAAATCGAGGATTTTTCCAAATATACATACCCCATATCCCGATATACATATCCCATCCATCATCACACTTTCCTAAACGTTTTCCAAAAAATCGTTATCCTATATACAAAGCAGCTGCAATAGCGTTTGCTTAATATGATGAACCCAGAATCGTCACCAAGTAAATATAGTAAATACCCTATGTGACGATTCTGAAAAGAAATCCAACAAAATAAAATATTATTGTCTGACAAGCGTAAAATCTATAATCAAGCTAACGGTGGCAGTTTGACTTCGTTCATGAGGAAGAAATTTCTCGAAGAAGAAAATGACAAAGAGAAAGTTTGTACTTTCGTAGGGGAGTAGAATTTCAACCCCAGGAGGGTGCGCACGTTTGGCGTTATGTGTTATGTTGTGTAACGTTTCTTTATATATTGTTTTAACTAAACAAAACTGTTTTGTGTTGATTACAATTAGAATTAAATATTGTTGTTTATGTGAAGAATCTGAAAATAAAATACTAACTATACAATCAGTTTATCGACCATTAACTCATTTTTACAGAACATTTCTATTTTACGTCTCGTTAAAATAGCGTCCACGCTCTTCCCTCGGTCGTGGCGAGGAAGCACTGCGTTTGGATTTAAACACTATACTGACGACACAAAATTATATAAGACTATCTCCTCATTCTGCTGTTCTTCAAGCAGACGTTTACAACTTTTCTTGACAATCATATCACGACGCCCATAGCTTTATGTGGTGGAACATTTGTACAACAAAGCGCACGTCACAACCATCTTATCAGGTTAACCATAGAGGAGACAAGTAGTAGTCTACGATTGCAAAATAAACCAACGGACAATTTTAACATCTATAATTCAAAATTTACTTGACATTCCAGACAGATTATATCCGAAAGGTATTCTTTAACATCGTCATGTAGGTTGTCATCACACTTCTCAGAATTTTCTCCTTAGGAAAGCAATGGAAAAATGCTTCGAACTCCAAATCTCTACACACCATCTTTTTACAAATACTTACACCATACATACGTACACCGCCTTTTTACTAACTTCGAATTTCAAAACTCCATACACCTTTTTACAAGAGTTTAAATCATAAAAATAGCATTAGAGTGCTGATGATAATTTTATGAATACCTGCGTAAGCTCGGAAAATCTCGAGACTCTTCACTCAGCAAATGGGCGCTACTCCCACGTGCCCCCGTTGCAAGCATATGTAACGTTTCTAACAGATACATACACAGTATACAAGCAATGAAGAACAACACAGAAAGGAAATCGAATAAGCAAAAACATCAGCCATATACCAAGCAACAACATAGCAATTCCATATCAGCTAGGAGTACTCGAGAATAACGATCGAATTCGTACACGCGGCCATTAGTCTGATGCTTCTGTGGCGGTTCCGCCAAACCCCACGGTTCGCTTACCTAAAAAACCCCCATAACTTCCACCCAAATTTCGCTAATGCAATCGCATTAGCACCTTAAATGCTTCACGCATCAAATAGATCCAATTTATAAAATCTAAAACTCCCTGGAAAATAAAACTTATCTTTCATGCATCTCTTCGCATACAATTCCCTGTAAGATTTCTTTCTTACCTTATCAGGAATCTCAAACCAATTCGGCACCGTCGGTGCCAAGCAAATCCCCCTAGACTAATTCCTGAAAACAAGATGATTTTTCATTGCGCCGCCTATTTCCCGTCCTCACCAAGTGTATCATAAATCACCATACATACACATTGGCTGGCGACCTACACCCAAGGGAGCAAAACAATTATACGCATATCGCGTCGCTTGGCACCACTTAAATCCTACGGCATAAGCAAATGCAAATAGGTATGGTATACTTACCCTTGGCAGTGATGGAATAAACACCAACTCATGGTAATCTAGCTAAAACCCATTAGCACATTTCCATATTGCATTGCCGCCTATTTATTTAGCCGCAATGCACAGCTCAGACAAAGACCCAAACGTTCCCTTTGTCTTTTCATATTTCGGGATCTGCTTCTCATCAGCAGCAGTATAAGCAAACACAAACCCAATTAGCATCCAATGAGATTCGGCTTGTTTGCTTAGCCGAATTCACTTCTCATGGATGCACATTTTTCCTTTCTTTGTTTAGATTCGTTCTCATGGTGTGTCCCATGAAAGAACCCATGTACACACATACGTTCACCCCAAACGATTGAATATCGTTGAGTCTGTTTCCATCACGCGACCGAGCCGGTCGGTCCTCCACTACCGCTACCCATAGCGATGCGGGTATGCGTACCGCGTATCACATAAAAGAGTCGTGTTCGGGTTATTTTCGTAATAAAACTTATAGTCATTTTAATCGTGAAATGTGTGTGTCAAGAGCGAATCTGCTGCATGCCATTGGCTCCTTTTATAACATAATAAAAAAACGAATTTGAAGAAAGCAAAGCTCATAGTAATCCTTTACAATTCGCACTTTAAATGTACATTTAGTGACTACCATTTATCAATAAAGAAACCATTTAATTAATAAACGATCTAGCGTGCTTCATTTCCTGTGCTGCTGTGGAATCAGTGTGTTTTATCGTACCTTCCTTTTACTCGCTTCTTGTGGACGGTGTGTTGCGGAGTTTTGTTTTGTTTTGCAACAAAACAAAACTCCGGAACAATCGTAGGTGACATCGGAAATTTAGTGACAATAGACGATGGGGATGGAAGTGAACGGAGTGCCCATGCCTGGCACAATACTCCCCCCCCACACTTCAACGCCTCGCTTCTCAGCAGTTTCATCGTGTGTTCAATTCACCTTCTCACTATCCTTGCTAAACGCTACAATCCTAACGTGTGATCTGTACATACAACACACAATCTCCCATAGGTAAACAGGACTTTACTACTACGTTCCCGAGTTTTACACAGAGCACCGGCTCATTCGCCTGCTCCGACGTTCTACTTCTCGCTCGATCTCCGCTCCGGCATTTGTACACGAAGTTGAGCGTACTAAAGTTACTGCGGACGGAATAGTGTGGCGTTTCTAGTAGATACACACACATTACACAAGAAAATAGTGAAATAGTGAAGAATAACATAAAAAGAAAATCGAATAAGCAACTGCATCAGCTGTATACCAAGCAATAACATAGCAATTCCACATCAGTTAAGAGTACTTGAGAATAATGATCGAATTCGTACACGCGACCATTGTTACGTAGTAGCCTCCCCCACCGCTCATGTCCCAGCGAGAAAATATTAAACACATAAAAAAATGCATAACATATAAACCTTTTAAACAATTTAAAAATTACACACATCCATTTCAAAGAATTTAAATTTTTTGATCTACGATCAAACATTTGCCTAACTAAACATTAATTAAGCGCATACGTTACAAGCAATTATCACATTTTCGAATTAAACTTAAATACAAACCGGTCACTATTGGTATAAAACAAAAACAGCTGGTGCACAAACCTGCATGAGCTAAAGTGCGGCCCTTACGTTGTCGATCAATTTTGAGGAGACAGTCATGGCTGAGTTTCTTCGGAGAGGTAACGGGGAAGAATGGCGAGAGACACAGTTTGGTTTTTCTTTTGAAAGTCTTTTACAGTTCCTTGCCTCTAGAAAAGAAATTGAGTTGACGGTTTTGTGTGTGCAATTAGTTCTCGAGTTGTTCTTCCAAAAGAAAGGATCTTTTTTTCTTGTGTGTGCCAACCAATTCTCGATTGAAGTTAATCAATCTTTGTTTTTGAAGCTGAAAAATCAGCCGGTTACATGTACGGAAATTCTGTTGTGAATTGTCGATTAAGTTAAATTGTTTTGAAAAGTACTTGTGGTCCTTTCTTTTCTTATGTTAAAAAGCCGGTGTAAAGATCGTATCGAGGCGTGTTTTTGTTAGCGACGGAGGCTGTTCTTGCGGAAAACCCAGAAGGACCCACCGGCATCCCATTGGGCGATCAAGAAGATAAACCCACGCATCGGCATCCCAGCCTCCACCTACTAGAAGGAAATCGGCGCTCTCCACGACACCACAGCCATCACCACAGGGAGCACCGAAGGAGGTTTCCCTGGTCGAGCATAATCAACCCCCTTGGTGGGCCCCACCGGAGAAACGTGAGTACCCATTAACGTTGTGACTTATGTAAAACCATTGTGCAATTAAAATATAAGAATTGGCAAATAAAATATAACACCATTAGTCTGATGCTTGAACGCTTCGCTTCTCACCAGTTTCATCGTATGTTCAATTTACCTTCTCACTATCCTTGCTAAACGCTACAATCCTAACGTTTGATCTGTACATTACTATACTACTACTTTTTATTGGCCTGTAGGAATCCGAAAGTTCATGACCTCACCGACTCGACTCCGCCATTGTTCCCTGTCCCGTGCGCTCTCCTTCCACGTTCGACCATCCAATCCGTTCTCCTCGAGGTCCAACCTAACGGCCGCCCTGTCGGTCTCTTTCCCGTTGGCTTCCCGTCAAGAACTCTATGCACGGTCCTATCGTCGCCCATTCGCGCCACGTGTCCAGGCCCTCTTAATTTTCGCGACTTGATTACTCTCACTATTGTAGGTTTGCGGTATAGTTCTTGCAATTCGTGGTTGTGTAGTTTCCTCCATTGTCCTGCCTCCTCGTCATATTTGCCGCCAAAGATACCCCTTAGGACTTTATTCTCGAATACTCGGAATTTGTTTTCTTCCCGTTTTGTGAGAGCCCATGTTTCGCATCCGTATAGAACAATCGGCATGATTATGGTTCTATAGACACGGAGCTTTGTATTACGTGATAACAGTTTGCATTTCAGCAATTTACTGACTGCGTGCCAACTACCGTTGCCAGAATGTAGTCTTTTGTTAATTTCCTTCGACATTTCGTTACTGACCGTCAGTATTGTTCCCAGGTATTTCAATTCTTTGACATTTTCAAACATCTTGCCCCTGATGTTTATGTGAGTTCCCTGAGGTCCGCATGCTCTCGCCGTAATCATGTATTTCGTTTTATCTTCATTTATTTCTAGGCCCGCCTTTTGTGCCGCTTGCATGATGATTTCACAGTTTTTACTTACAGTTTCTAGATTATCGCCCAAAACGGCGATGTCATCCCCATATGCGAGCACTTGTGTGACCCCGTTCAAGGATGATCCGTCCATGTTGTCGTCTTGTACCTTTCTGATGACATACTCTAGGACAAGGTTAAAGAGACATGGTGAGAGGCCATCCCCCTGTTTTAGTCCGTCTCGGATATTAAATGGTTCTGAGAGGTGGTTTTCTATTCTAACTCGCCCTTTGTTTTCGTTCATGCAAATTTGAATGAGTGCGGCATATATTTTCGGGATTCCCAGCTCAACTACTTTACCTTGCGCCTGAGTCGTCGGCTTTTTTGAAGCCAACGAACAGTTGGTGAACCGTCTCTCCGTATTCCCACTTCTTTTCCAGCAGTTGCCTTACTGTAAACATTTGGTCACTTGTTGACTGGTTCTTACGGAATCCGCTTTGGTAGTCTCCCAATATTTCTTCTGCGTACGGTGTGATTCTCGCCAGTATGGCATTTGTTATTATTTTGTATGTGGTTGGGAGCAATGATATTCCTCTGTAGTTTTCGCAGTCAGATCTGTCGCCTTTTTTGAAAATGGGGAGGACTATTGAGGTTTTCCATTCTTCCGGAATGACTTCCTTATCCCATATTGTTTTAATCAGTTGGTGGATCTTTCGAGCGGTTGCCTCTCCTCCATGCTTCACAAGCTCTGTCGGTATGTGAGTCGACTCCGGGAGCTTTGTTGTTTTTCAATCGATTTACTGCGGCTACAACTTCGTTGATCGGATCGGCTGTATGTACGTCTGGTGCGTTTATTTGTGGTTGATGGGTGCGCACATTGAGCAGGTTTTCAAAGTACTGCTTCCATCTTGTCACGATATTGTTTGTTTCTGTCACCAGACAGCCGTTTGTGTCTCGGATTATTTTGGCTCTCCCTCGGTAGCCATTTCTAATTGAATTTATGCCGGCATACATACTACTTATATATATATATATATATATATATATATATATATATATATATATATATATATATATATATATATATATATATATATTGTTATGGATGCTGCGAATCCATAGGAGAATAACCTATCAGAAATCCTAACCCTATATCCATCAATAAGAAATACTTGCTTAAATCTGCAAATAAACTGCCCTGAAATACAAACCCCATAGAAACCACTAAAGGAAACAATTTTGCCTAATCCACAAAATAATCCAAGTCCCATAATATGATCCATAAGATACAAAGTAGCTTATACAGAAATATGAACCCCATGGGAGCCCCCAACAAACGTTTTTGCATGATCGACAAAAAGCAATGCGATCACGGGCAGCCGACGAGGCAGGCAAAGTCGAAAATGTATGTGAGTTCGTTTTGAGTCTTGAAGAGCATCGGATCTCGTCCTTCCGTTTTGGTTAGATACAAATAGAATTGTGAATATAAGGACAGCTAAATCGAATTTATCAATTAAAGTTTTGGTTAAATAGAATTGTGAATATAAAGACAGTTAAATCGAATTTATCAATTAAAGATCTGGTTAAATAGAATTGTGAATATAAAGACAGTTAAATCGAATTTATCAATTAAAGATCTGGTTAAATAGGATTGTAAATATAAAGACATAGTTATTGTGAATATAAAGATAGTTAAATCTAATTTATCAATTAAAGATCTGGTTAAATTAAATTGTAAATTAAATTAAGATTGAAGATTAAAGTTAAATTGAAAAATAAAGTTAGTAAATTGTAAAATAAAGTTAGATTGTAGAATAAGAAAACAAAATTAAATTGTAGGATAAAAGTTAAATTGTAAATTAAAGTGAGATTTAAAATTAAAGTTAAATTGTAAAATAAAGTTAGATTGTAGAATAAGAAAGCAAAATTAAATTGTAGGATAAAGTTAAATTGTAAAATAAAGTTAGATTGTAGAATAAGAAAACAAAATTAAATTGTAGGATAAAGTTAAATTGTAAATTTGTAAATTAAAGTGAGATTGAAAAATAAAGTTAATAAATTGTAAAATAAAGTTAGACTGTAGAATAAGAAAACAAAATTCAATTGTAGGAGTGTAAATACAGTTTAAATCTGTTAAATATTGTAAATTTTACTTACTAGTAACCAATATTTAATAAAGTTAGGTTTAAGGTGAAAGAAAATAATCGTCTTTTGAAAAAAAAATTGACTCCACGAGGTAATACTTCCTTGACTCCAGCATCTGCCCCCTTGTCCAACGGAAAAGCCAGAGGCTCCTCCCACGAACCGTATCTGGCCTGTGGACTTAGTTGGTGCAGATTATATTGTATGGTGTGCAGCCTATCCAGGCATAACAATATATATATATATATTGTTATGGATGCTGCGAATCCATTGGAGAGCACCCTATCTGAAACCATAATATGATATCCATTCAAAAGAAATAATTTGCCTAATCCACAAAACATTCCCAGTCCCACAACATGATATCCATTCGAAAGAAATAATTTGCCCAATCCACAAAATATTCCAAGTCCCATAATACATGATCCATAAGAAGCAATTTTGCCTGAATTGTAAATAACCTACTCTGAAACCGGAACCCCATAGAAACAGCTAATAAACAATTTTGCCCGATCCACAAAATATTCCGAGTCCCATAGAATAATATGATCCGTAAAGAACATTTTGCTTGAATCAACAAAATAACATATCCAGAAGTCCAAACTCCGTGGGAGCCATTAACGAACGATTTTTGCTTTTTTTTTTTTTTTTACATTTCTGTATTTATTGACCATAAATGATTTGTTACAATAAGTAATACAGATAACTTATAATTATCTTAGCTTTAATCGTTTACACATACTTGCTAGTACATTTTTCAAACATTATTATAAAGTTATATATTTCATGGGTGGACAAGATAGGAGTAGGTGGGGCTTCCTGGAAAAGGTCAGAAAACCAGGATATAATTATTTACTTAACCTATAACTAATTTGCTTAACTTAACTTAACTTAGCTTAGCCTAGCTTATCTAATTATTAAATCTATTATTATTACAATAAGTTAGAGTAGGGTGGGGCGGGAGGTATAGTGGTTGATGGGTGGAATTTGGGTTAGGGTGGGTACTATGAGTCGGGGATATGGGTTGGGGGAACACTTTCCGATTGGTCGTTGAAACGCAAGATATTAGAGAAGGGTTGTATATTACAATATTTAAACTGGTGAGGTGAGAGTTCAGTATTGTGGTATACAATCTCATTGGAGTTGTTGACCAACCTGCCAGAGGTGAAGAGGGTTCTGGTGTGGAGACAGTTCGGGTAGGCAGTTCGGTTGTCTGACGGAGTCGATGTGAGCGCATTTATTATCGGATTGGGATTATTGGGAAGATTTTCGATAAATTTGATGGACAGCTCGAGGAAGCGTCGATCTATACATTCAATATTAGCGGCATAGTAGAGCGAGCTACTGTTGTAATATTTGTGGGACTTAGGATGTCGGTTGAGGCCAGTGATAAGTCTGAAGCATTTCCTTTCGAAAATGCGTAGCTTCTCCATTTGGGCGGGTGTGATATGGTACCATATCGGGCATGCATATGTGAGAGTGGGTCTGATTATTTGTTTGTAGATAAGTGATTTGACTTTGGGAGAGATACCATTCGGTTTGTACATGACTTTTCTGCAGAGGTTCAGTTGGGTTGTGGCTTTACGAATCGTATTTTTAATGTGGGCGGAGAATGACAGATTGTTGGTAAAGGTAATACCTAGATACTTTAAGGTTTTGGAGGGTTTAATTATATTGTTATTTATTTTAATTCTGATTTTATTATGGCAGCGAATAGTGTTGTTTGTACAACTCGCGTTTCTGCCTTTAAAAACTATGAGCTGAGTTTTGGTTGGATTTAGTTGAATTCTCCACTTGGTAAAGTAGGCTGACAGGATTGGGAGATATCTGTTAATACAGTTTCTTGCCTCCTTGACAAGCTTGTTGCTTGAATAAATTAAGGTGTCGTCGGCATAGATGAGCATTGTTGTATTGGGTAACAGTGGCTGCGGTGCATCTGATGTATAAAGAAGGTATAGTAGTGGGCCGAGGATGGATCCTTGAGGAACTCCTGCGGTTATGCTATAAGGTGTCGAGAGAGTTGAGTTTATTTTCACCATGAACTTTCTATCAGAGAGGTAAGAAGCGAGAAGTTTTGTGGAGTGGATGTTTAATCCATACATTGAATGAAGTTTGTATAACAGTCCTGCGATCCAGACACAGTCGAATGCTTTAGCTATGTCTAGGGAGACACATACCGTTGGGGATTGGTTTTGGAGGTGGGTCGTCACATCATGTGTCAGTTTTAAGAGAGCATGACAAGTGGAGTGTTGTGAGCGGAAGCCAAATTGAGAGTTCGGAATGAGGGAGTTATCCCTGGCAAATGAGAGAAGATTTTTGTAGATTTTACATTCAAGAATCTTGCTAAGCGAGTTTAGCTGCGATATCGGACGGAAGTTTTCCGGGTACTTGGAGGGCCCAGATTTGCTAATAGGGACGATCACCGCTGTTTTCCAACTTTTAGCGAAATGTGAAGCGTTTATTATGTGGTTGAGAAGAACGAGAATCGGGAGCAAGTTGCCTGGGTGGAGTCTTTTGAATAGGAGGTTAGGGATTCCATCTAGGCCAGTCGATTTTTTATTGTTACGTGAAGTAATGACTTCGGATAGTTCTTCAAGGCTTAGGAATGTGTCGATTCCTACGGGGTGTGATGCTTTATTGGTTTCGGTGAATTCAGTAATAAATGGTGTGAGGGATGGCTCCAGTGAGCGTACAATGTAATCGTTCACGGTATCGTGGAAATTTGTTACTGGGAGGGTATCGTTTTGCTTATGGACTTTGCAGAAATGTTCAGCGAGACAGTTTGCTATATCAGTGTCCGACTGGACGATGTTATTATTAGTTGGGTGAACGATTTTTGCTTGATCGACAAAAAGCAACGCGATCATGGGCGGGCAACCAAGCAGGCGAGGTATGGTGTGGATGAGAAATCTGAAGTAGAGGCAGAAGTGAATGTGAGTCCGTCTCGAGTCTTACGTAGTTAAACTAAAAGCGAATGTTCAAGAAAGTTTTAAGTCAAAGTTGCAAGGGAACATTTAATTAAATTAAAAGTGAATATTCAAGAAAGTTGTAAGGCAAAGTTGCAAGGGAACATTTAATTAAATTAAAAGTGAATATTCAAGAAAGTTGTAAGGCAACGTTGCAAAAGAACGTTTAATTAAATTAAAGGTGAATATTCAAGAGTGTTTTATGTCAAAGTTGCAAAGGAACATTTAATTAAATTAAAAGTAAATATTCAAGAAAGTTGTAAGCTAAAGTTACAAAGGAACGTTTAATTAAATTAAAAGTGATTATTCAAGAAAGTTGTAAGTCAAAGTTGCAAAGGAACATTTAATTAATTTAAAAGTGAATATTCAAGAAAGTCGTAAGTCAAAGTTGCAAAGGAACATTTAATTAAATTAAAAGTAAATATTCAAGAAAATTGTAAGTTAAAGTTGCAAAGGAACATTTAATTAAATTAAAAGTAAATATTCAAGAAAGTTGTAAGTAAATGAACAAATTAGATTGTCATTAGTAAATTAGAACAATAAGATTGTAATCAATTAATAAACAAGCTAATAAATAGAATTGTAATTAATTATATCAATTAACTGTAAATTAATGATTGTAAAATAATCAGAATGATAAGATTGTAATTAATTATGTTAATGTAATCAATTAATAAATAAGTGAATATGTAAAATTGTAATTAATTATATCAATTAACAATAAGAGTGTAATCAATTAATAAATAAGTTAATAAGTAAAATTGTAATTAATTATATCAATTAACAATAAGAGTGTAATCAATTAATAAATAAGTTAATAAGTAAAATTGTAATTATATCAATTAATAAATAAGACTGTAAATTAATGTTTGTAAATTAATCAGATCGATAAAATTGTTATTAAGAATATGAAATAAGACTGTAAATTAATGATTGTAAAATAATCAGGTTGATAAGATTGTAATTAATTTTTAATGTGATAAGATTGTTTAATAAAGCTAAGTTAAGGTTAAGATAATCGTTGTTTAAAAAAAAAAAAACGGGACTTCACACAGCAGCACTTCCTTGGTTCCAGTCTCCGCCCCCCCTTGTCCAACGGAAACGCCGGAGGTTCACCCACGGACCGCATCTGGCCCGCGGACTAAGTGGTGCAGAAATATTATCCGGTGTGTACGAGTATAGCCTACCCAGGCATAACAATATATGTGGTCTGGGCGATGCCCAATTCTTGAGAACACCGTGGAATTGACTGATTTGGATCGTTTGCTACGGACGCCTGAACGGCAGCGACACTTTGACCAACCCGTTGTCTCACTGGCATGGCAACATCACACAATGAATATGTAGACTGAAATTTTTGCACTAAACTTGTTATTGCCTGTCTACTAGGGCGAGAATTACGACCGAAAATTGGAGTTAACGCTCTTAAAGTTGCGTTCACTGACTCCAAATTTCGGTAGTTAATTTGCAGACGTTGTTCGTTCGTGTACTTAACCATGATGAAAATGTTGAGTTTACTGAATAAATTGACAGTGACACTTCGATGATTAGTGAAAGGGTGCGTTCACAAATTAAATTCAAAGGTGTGAAGTTCCTATGAAATAACCCTATATAATGTAAAGAATTCTTTCAAAGAACTTTGAATATGCATTGGATGCATGAATGGTAAGAATTCTTTGCAGGGAATGTTAGGTAATGCACTAGGGGCATTGAATGTCCTTGAAGATGGAAATGTTTGCAGGGTTGCAAAGAGAGTTGGGATGGAATTGTGGGTGGTTCTTGCGTAAGGTTAGAGAACCCCCACAATATTTGTAAAATAGAAGTTAACATTTAGTCTTAAGTAAAATCTGTAATTGAATTGTTAAATAAATGTGGAGATAATACAAAAATAAAAACATGGATGTCGATAAGCAACATTTACATTATTGCATTCTATTCTGTTTTAAAATGAAAATAAAAATGCTGCTCAACCTATGGAATTGATTAATTCGACTAGGGGTGAACATTCTGTGAGTTCAATAGTAAAAAAGTGGTTTGTAAGACTCGTGAAGGAAATTTTAGTATTGAGGACGCTCCACGCAAAGGGGCTTACAAAAATTGATGAGGAAGAATTTCAAGTTTTACTGGATGAAAATCTAAAAGTTAAGAGTAGAGAAAAACTAAGAAGTTAGGAGTTTCTCACCAAGCAATAACACCTAATCTTTATATAAATGCCTCTTCCAATAAAGTTGAATTTGAGAAAAAGCCGAGTTTCTACTTGTACACATATTCAACAAGTAACTAAGTAAGTAAATACATAAATAAATAAATAAATAAAATACAATTTTCCAGTTTGTATTCATGTCATTTTAATTTAATGGTGTATCTAATTCTAGATTTCATAATAATTCCTATTTCTAAAATTGTTTTTATTTAATTTTACAGTTTACAGAAAAGAAGATCAGTTAATAAACGACTTAACAATAAAATTATTTTATCTAGGTCCAACACACTCGTTTCCACATCCCGCAAATATTCTAAGAACGAGAAGAATCGTTAATAAGCAGTTATTTATTATTATCATTAACAACCATTTAACTTAAATTAACAAGATTACCGAGTGGCGCTGGTTTTATTAGCGCGATTCAGAAAAGCAAATTATCTTTGGCAGATAATAAAAAGCAGGATAGAATACTCGAAAATAATTTTGACTAGATACAAACAAGACATCATTTTGAAGCATTCATTTTTTATTCAGATAATTAGATTATTTTGAAAGCAAAATGCCTTCCTTTGTTACGAAGTAAAAAATGCATAACATAAATAAAATACTTATCCGGATTATCTATTCCCACGGCTCGTACATCTCCGACGGGAGTGTGTATAATTTCCAATGAATTGTGCGCGTGTCAGATCCTCTTAAAACGCTACAAGTTTATGGGTCGTAAAGCTGTTCATATTCGACGATATTTCGAAAACCATTACAAGCTACTGGAAACCGTTTTACGTATTCCTTGGCGCTTGTGTTTAAATAGGATCTAATTCAGAAGTACGTATTAAGAATATTTACCTTAACTGACGTGTGTTTGTGTTTTGTTTACATGTGATAATTGCATCATTTTGGTTCATTGAATAGGTTTTAGAAAACATTTACCTTTGAGGATTAATGTTTGCTAAATGATTGGCTCATAACTCTACCGAGTGATTTCGCGTTGTTTTGTTCATGTTTCAGGTAAGCGGCTCTTCAGAAAATAAAATGATCATTTGAAGTGGTTGGTAATGTTTGTTTTAGAACACAAGCAGACTTAGAAAATACTAAATGTAAAGTGCTTTTAATCGCTTTAAACAAATCGACGTTTTTACATATGCGTATTTATAAAAGCATTAGGGGAAAAAGTCAAGGTCAGCGCGTATTAGTTTCATCCACACTGTGTGCAATAGTAATAAATGTAAATGGAAAATGGGAATAAAAAATTGATTGAAAGCCAATCAAGCCTATGAGTTCAGAATAATATGTGGTGATGATTAACAACTTCTTCACTTCACTTTTGCATGAGTTTGTTGATGTCAGTTGTAACACCTGACACCAGCAGAATGGATCAACATCACAATGATCGCTGGAAAATTGATATGCACCCGGAGTTATATAAACCGGCCTGTGACGCCGACTTTACACCAATGAACTTTTTTCCATCGGAGTATAAAGCAGCATATGTTTCCTCGCCCTCTGGATTAATTAAAAGCAAATATTGAGTGATAACAGAGTAAACCTGCTGATCAGTTCTCAGAAAATTGAATTAGGTAAAGTGGGTGAGTGATGGCGACTTGCTTTGGAGAAATAAAAATTTTCAGGTGATGAATGCAGTATAGCAAATGAATCGCGTAGTTTTTCTCTCCTTAAAATACTTCTCTCATTAAAAAACTCCTCTCCCTAATATACGTCTCTCCATAAAATACCATGAAACGTATTATATTTCAAAGCATTTCAAAAATACACTGAAATCATATTCCTGTTTACTGTGTTTGTTCTTTGAATTAAAATATATCGGTAAAGTAAATCTTCAAGGAATCTTATTAATTGTTTACGTCTACTTCAAAGTAGACGACCTTTGAAAATAAATCACATCAATGTCTACATTTTACGTTTTTAAGAGAAGCACTGCAATAATAATTTTTTAAGAATCAACAAAGAAAAGTGAATTACCTGGACATTATATGCCATTCTAAATCTTCGCAACGCGTTCGATCCCAGCGAACATATTGACGACTAATATTAGAAATTCTATTTAATATGAAACCAATTTATGAGTTTTCACTTTGTAGGTGTTCCTTGTCATAGAACAAAGTGATTTGAAATTTATTGGCAATTTGTTGGGAGCTCAATTATTTCGTAAGTACATGTGTTTAGTTTTTTTTAATTTTTTTTTTATTTTTTTTTTATTTTTTTATTTTTTTTATTTTTTTTTTTAATAAAATGCGACGCGAGAATTCTGAGTTTAATAATGATAACAAGCGACAAAACCCAGTACTAGTAATATACCATAGTTTCTCTATTTAACATTAGTATTTTCGAGAATCTGTGTTTATGTGAGGAAAAAAGTCATCGAAGCACAATTTTTGCCTTCTTCTTTTGTTTGTTTTGAAAACGATTTTATTTAACACGAAAGACATAATCAGTGCAATGTATTATTAAGTAATTAATAAGTTTAATTACATGACTTGTTTTTCCTTTTCTTGTATTAACTTAAGAGGTATTTAAAAGCCTCATATATTGGGTTGTACCGCATGAAATATCCGATTTTTTAGTAAATATTTTAAAAGCCAATATTATTTTTCTGTACATTTTTATTCAATCAAAATAGGATCCGTTGGCATCTATGACATTCTTCCAACGTGATACAAGGTCAAATCTTCCTTTTTCGTAGAAGTGCTGACTTTTTGTGGCAATGAAATTGTGGGGCTTTTCAGGGCCTGAAGAGCCATACATCGCTCGACCCCCACTATTCCAAGCGATGCGACTTACCTCGAAGTCGAACCTTCAGCAAGGTTACGTAACCTTGCTACGGCATTTACCGCCAGCCAAATTGCTGGAATTAATTCAGTTACCCAATAGGATAACTGACATGAATATCGTTTAGGCAGCTTACCTTTCTTTGGGAATTTTCTCCAAACCCCTTTTTCTCCACCACCATACCTGAAATCATTAAGTCCACGGCAAAGATTATCATCTAGCCGTGGCATCGAAAATTTCATCCTCGGGCATGCATTGCACCCAGTGCATCTCGTTCCCATTGCCATATGCCATGGAAACAAAATCAATACAGAGTTCCTAGGTTACTCGTTTTTTTTGTTTGTCCATGGCACCCCTAGTATGCGGCTACCAGGTCCCATCAGTTTGCCATCGCCGACAATGTTTCGGCTGATGCAAAGCAAACATTTCACTAATTACCAGCAATAGCTTTCCTATTATCGGTCTCCACCGATCAGGGACCGCAAACAAGCAACGAATTGGATGCAGCCATCAAGTGTTTACTTTTAACATATGGCAATGGCTGCACCCTATATTCGTTGCAATACCAAAACATAGCATTTGCACCACAGATTGTTTATGGTATATCCAATTCCCTATTAACGGCCGCCAACCGTCGGCGGACCTGGGAAATTTCACACCCATCAACCCAAATGTTGATTTATGACCTCTCCTAGGGTGACCAGATCTTCGGCTCGTGTTGCTATTACCCCAGATGGTTCGGTTGCCGGCAAGTATTACACAATCAATTGTGTACACAGCTGCAGGCCATGCATTGTTTGTATACGCGAGAGATGCAGTTGCGACGCTGGCATCCATCCTCGATCACCGGACGATCGTATGCGATGCATACACACACATGCGAAATGTATGCCTATTCCCCGGTCCAATCACGATTGACTGCCTCAAGTTAATCGTGCAGCTCCTCCCCTTTTACGGTTTTCTTTGCGGTGTCTTTCTGTCGGCAGTGAAGAAAAGTCAGTCGAGTGTTCTCCTTTGAAGAAGTTAGTGTGGTGTAGTTCTTTGTGGCTTTTAAAAGATGCTGGGCAATTAGATAACAAAAACAAGTAGTTATTCAGATTGAATCCAATGAAGCCGTTCGATAATTTATATGTTTTTTTAATGTAACAACAAAAGCCACTAATAAGAGATCTGTGATGTCTTCATTGCTTCGTTGACCCAGTCGAGTCTCTGTCTTTCGTTTTTTATCAAGTTTAAAAATAATAAGGAGTCAGATAGTAACCACCGCGGAGTGCATTATTATAAAATTCATTATCGCGAGTGCCGAAAACTTAATAAACAGTTAATACATTGTTAACCAACTCAACTTTGGCGGAGTGCATATGAACAATGACTATAAAATAGATTACCGTGAATGTGAGAACTTGTAACTCAGTGAATAAATAAGACAAAATATTTTTATACTATACACCATAAACAAGAAATAAACAATTTACATCGAATTCCAATCTACGGCGTTTCATTTCTTACATTCGTTTGGCTTGCTTTTGTGACAGTTGTTTCATCGGACTTAGACCCCCAGTGGGTGTTAGCTGAATCCGCACCCGTGCTTGGTGCTATAGCTAAACACCACCACAAAATCTTCAAAGGTTTTTATGACCTCTACTCGGTTCTGGAAGAACTTCTGCCGGCAAAATGAGTCCAGATTGCGGAAAAGATGGTAGTCCATTGGGGAAATGTCAGGAGAGTACGGTGGATCGGGAAAATTTCAAATCCCAACTGCAACAGTGTTTGCACCGTTACTTGTGAGGTATGGGGTCTAGCGTTGCCATGCAAACGTATCGGGCCGTGCCTATTGACCAATGTAGGTTGCTTTTCAGCCAATTTGGGATGCATTATGTCGATTTCCTCATAATATTTGATAGCGTTTATCGTTTCTCCCGGTTGAATAAATGAAAACTGAATTGGTATTTTCGATGTCCACCAAATTGTCACTATAATCTTTTTTGGATGAAGATCGGGCTTGGGCTGTGTTTCGGTTTTTCACCTGCATCCAACCTCTGCCCAGGTCTTTTCCGGTTATCATACAGAACACACTTTTCATCACAGGCGGCTATCCGGTGCAAAAACGGTTCAGGTTGGTATCTTAATCTAAGCGATGCGCAGATTTCCAGGCGTCGTAGTTTCTGAGACTCATTCAGTTCATGGGGTACCCACTTATCGAGTTTCTTTACGTTCCCTATGAGAGAAAGGTGTCGACTAATTGTCATTGGGGATACTCCCATGCTTTGTGCAATCTTCCGCACCGATTTCGTTGGGTCCGCATGCTCCGTTGTTCAAAAAACCTCGTCGTCAACTAACGTTTCCGACTTCCCACGTGCTTCATTTTCGAGGCTGAAATCTCCCGAACGGAACTTTCCAAACCAATGTCGTATAATTCGTTCGTTTACCGCTACCTCCTCAAATGTGACATTAATGTTTTTCATTGAAAATAACGCATTATGTCCCATTTTAAATTCATAAGAGAAGAGGATTCGAATTTGAACTGCCCACAACACGGTAAAGAATTCCTAGAAGAAAAAACTGCACTTGTAACGAACCCTAAAATGCTCACACGTCAAGCACACGTACCACTTTACTCTATAAAAAAGAAAATTTACCGTTCTGGCACATATGTTCACTCGAGAATTTCTTATTTCCGACTAAGCGAAAAGTTGACATTTCATGTCGTACAACCCAATACTAGAAAATGACTAGTGTTGCTGTACGAATTTTGAAAATATTGATTTTTAAAAAACTGGCAAGCTTTTGAAAAAAAAACTGATTTTTCGAAAAAAACCATTTGTTTATTAATAACTTTTATAATTTTTAATATTTAGCAAAACCCGTAAGGCATCACTGTGGAATCCGATTAACAAGCTACGGTTACAGTTTGAACTCAATTGGATAAAAATAAAAATTGAGGGTTATTTTGCAGGTCAATTTGAAAAACATAGTTTTGAGATAATCGCATTTAAAGTTTTAACTCACGACGTATAACATACGGTGGTGGGGTGAAACGTTTTTCCGGCCTGACCAACAGATGGCGCCAGCAGGTCTAATTTTTGGCTTGTATTCTATAGTACTGTCTCATCAGCTTGTATATAAATTTTCAGGTCGATTGCTTTGTTAGTATACATTTGAGAGATCAGGCCGGAAACGCCCCCCCCCCCCCGTGTCGTACGTCGTGACTATGTTCAATAAAATGATTTAAATGACTGATAAAATTTTGTCCTAAGCCAATCAAAAAAAAATTTTTTTTTTAAGAAATTGCAGTGGCATAGGCCTTAAATTGCATTCACGCCTTCAACGAAGCATAGGAATAGAAAACAAAAAGGTGCCAGAAAAGTAGAAAAGTAAACACCAGTGATTTTGTGTAACGGTGCAGCATTCATTATCCAAGACGACGGAGTTCTTCAAACTCCAATAAGACCATCGACGCAAAATTATTGATAACCCTATAAATATTATTTTACATGTCGAAACGAAATCCTAGTTGTACGCTGATGCTAACGCTTCTGAGTTTTCTGATCGTGAATTATTTCCATACTGCTTTCTTATAGTCGGAAATCTATAAGTGTTATCTTTTGCCAACCCAACCCAACACTTTCAGCATAGATCCCAGGGAAGCTTTCAAATTTCGCGAAATTTCTTTGGCGGAACAATACAAGTATGATCATGGATTTCTTTTTGCCGAATCTGCAAGCTCATCAAACTTCCTCATCACACAACTGGTTTCAAAAGGATGTGGTCATTTCCCACACGTTCGGGTTTGCAAATACAACTGTAAACAACACTTCTCCACGTAATTGGGTCCACTCGCGAAACACTGGTGACATTCAACCAGTAACAGCATTTTGCAACATCAGAAGGATCGGTTTCACCAATACAAATGTAACACCGTCCAACAATATTTGTAAACAGCGAAGCCAGATATTCCGACCAGGGCGACTCGTCAACTGACTCGACATATCTTCATTGTTCAAGATACGACTTACATTCTGAATTCCGTTTTAATTGTGGAGTCTGTGTGTTCCCTCGATCCGATTTGGCTTGTCAAAATAAAAAAAAACAGACCCAATAACTTGTACATCATTTGGATGAAGATCGTGCTGATGTTGTGACGTCACTAGCGGGGTATTAATTTTGGTTCTTTATGAACGAGATCTCTATATGAAACCTTCCCCAGTTCGCCCCGTGCGGTCGCCGCCGTGCTTCCTCAAACCTGCGGGAAGAGTACCGACCGATCGTTGTGAAATAACCTCCCTGCGCCGAGCAACCACAGCGGCTTCCGTGGGGCAGGTGATGCTCGGAAAACGGCAAAGCAGAAAAGGGTGTTTTGTCACGATTCTACTCACCAGTTCTTGCCTGTTCTCGCCTGTGTTGAAGCAGCGAAAAACTCAAAAAATATCCAAGTATTTGCTTTTCTATCGTTTATTAAAAAATACTCTTTGTACATATGTACATTTACTTCCTCTAAAGATACTGGGTTCGTGACAAAAAAAAAATGGGTTGGCGAGAGGGCCGACTATAGCGAGACAAGGACAGATGTGTCCTTCATCTTGTCTCTGGCTTCTGGTCATCTTGCGATAACCAGAATCACCCACATCCGTGAGGATGTTGGGCTCGGTCTCGCGCTATCTGAAAAGAAAAGAAAAAAAGGGGGGTATCCAAGGATAGTGTGGACAATGTTAGTCCAGGTGTTCTCCAACTACTTGTATAGAGGGATGGTGGGAAAGAAATCATACAAGGCCGGTTTCTTTGGCGTCTGATGATCTGCGCTTTGGTCGGTGTGTGTATGTTTGTGCCGTCTCGTACTGTGCGTCCGTGTGTGTGCGGTTTGTTAAGAGTAGACACTATGGAATGGATCCGGGAATCCTCTATTATAGAGGGGAATGTTGTTGGGAAGGGTGCTTTCTTCAGTTTTGTACTGAAGAAGAAATTGTGGGGGTCTGATCCGAAAAGATCGAGAGAGAGAAGGGTCAAGAACGCAAGAGTCCCGTACAAGTAGGTTCTCGCTGTTCTGAATACTTTCGAGGTACTTGTATGCTAATTGAAGCAAGTACTCGTCGATAGGGGTAAGGCAGGCGCCTTCGTATAGGTGAGAGTTGGGGTAATGACGACCGTCAGGCCTTCTAGAGTGATTAGTGCATCTTCTGAGGAGTTACCTTTCGAAAACTCGAAGTCTTTCCATTTGAGCCGAAGATATGCAGGACCATATGGGAAAGGCGTACGATATTCCAGATGGGATTAGCTGCTTATAGCAGAAAAGCTTAACTTTGGTGTCAACTTTGTTGCTCCACTTAAAGATGTAGTGCAGTTGCTTAGACCGACCGAGACCCCTTTGGAGAATGTGGGTCACATGTTTGATGAAATTCATTTTTGGGGTATAAATGACCCCAAGATATTTCATCCTGTCCTGTGGTCTAATCGTAGTATCTCCCATTTTTATTCGAATATACTGTGAATATCGAGAGTAGGTTGGAAGTGTTTACTACTCAGAATTATAGCTACTGCTTTGGATGGGTTAAGTCGAATTTTCCATCGACTGTAATACTGATACAGTTCGTCCAAGTGACAGTTGAGTCGATTTGTTGCGAGTTTGGGCTTTTGGATGACGTGTACACTAGGATGTCATCCGCATAGCATATCTGGTTTGCTCTCCCGTCCACAGGGCGAGGAATATCGGAGGTGTAGATATTATATAAGTATACCCTCCTGTCACCCGGGAGACCGGGGTTCGATTCCCCGTCGGGGAGCCCCTGGCGCAAGACTAATGACCTTGCCCAGACAAAATAAATCATTATGGAAAATTTAACAAGCCTCAGAACTTGCTAAATAAGGCCAAGACCGGTTCCCGGTTGTAGTGCCGATGATGATGATGAGATATTATATAAGATGGGGCCTAGAATGGAGGCCTGTGGTACGCCTGCAGCGGCGTGAAAAGTTCGGGAAAGCTTTCCATTCACTCTAACTTGGAATGTTCTGTTTCGAACGAACTGGTAGATGATACTACATAGCGTTCTACTGAGGCCAGTATTCAATCATTTAAAAACAAGACCTTCGATCCAAGTCGTGTCAAAAACCCTTTCAATGTCCAGGCTCACCGCAATGGTGGGTTCCTTATTAAAGAGCCGCACGCAGACGTGGTTTTGAAATATGTTGAGAGCCATTGTGGTGCTGTGCGCTCTTCGTAATCCCAATTGGAAATCAGGTATTAGGTTCCTGGTACTGATAAAGTTATTTAGTTTCTCGTATATGAATTTTTCATATATTTTGCTGGATTCGTGACATTACGATGCATTCCCTTTTAAACGAAAACAAATTGAGATTTTGTATCTAGAAATGATCGAATTGAATGCAATATCTCGATTTGGATACTTTGGGTGTGGTGCCTAGTGTTTGTTTTGGAGATAAGAATTCGGTTCGATGAATTCTCAGAAAATCTAGGATATGCAGCGCATGTGAGGGTATGCACTTGGATTCGGGTTTTTTTTACTTAAGATAATTGAACATCTGGTTCAATTTACCATGCGTTTGATTTTATCTGACGATTATGGGGAATTTGGATGTGAGGGTGATAAACGATTATTCGATTCGTTTATCAGAAATTTTGCTTTGTCAAGAGGATATGTGGCGGTTCCGCCAAAGCCCACGGTACGCTTTCCTTAAAAACACTCATCTTCCCATATAATTTCGCCAATGCAATCGCATTAGGCACCTGAAAATGCTACACGCATTAATTGGAGCAAAGCTATAGTCGTAAAGCTTCTGCAAGAGAATTCTTACCTCTTCAAGCATTCCTTCGCTTACAAATCCCCTGTAAGAGCTCTTACTTTCCTTATCATAAATTATCCTGAAAAGAAAAACCCCGGTTCACATATCATGTAACCATTCCAGCCAGAGATAATTATCATGGCGTCGCCTATTCCTACCTTCATTCATGTATACGATAAATTTCTTTATGTATACATTGGCTGGCGACGTTTTCCTCCCAGCAATAAAAATCCTCTGACTCGCACAATCTGCAAACCAAAGCAAATACGCATCCCGCGTCTCTTGGCATCAATTAAATCCTACTGCATAAACAATGCAAATAGGAATTCAATACGTACCCTTACTAGCGATGCCATAAACACCATTTCCCAGTAACTTAGCTAAAACGTTTTCTCTTTGTTTAGCTGCGACGCACATGCATCCGACGATTTCGGTTTTGTTTGCTTTACCGAAATCGTATCCCATGAATGCTCTTTATTCCCTTTCCTTGTTCTAGGTTCATTTTTCATCCATGAAAGGACCATGCACACATACCACCATGATTAGGATTAGCGAGTGATCTCTGCATGAGATAATTATCCCTGAGTCTTAATCCACCCATCCCAGGAGTCGGTCGGGTCGTCTTCACCCCCGCCGTACCGTGCATATGGTACGGCGCTCTACACACGCGATTTTATACGTACGCACGTTAGTGAAAATCATTTTTATATCCCAAGTGAAAGTAGTAGACCACAATAAATCCTAACAGTTTTTTTCCTTTTTTTTAAGTTTTGATTAACTTACAATTGTTACTTCTTTTACCGAATTAAAAAGAACATTTGCGACAAAATGACACAGGGCGTTTAACTTTTCCTCCAGTGTCTGTTTTCGCTCTTCTATGGTGGACATTGTGTTGCGGAGGTTTTGTTTTGTTTCGCTCCTGCAATTTGTGATACTGAAAATCTACGGTGGAACATTCGTGAGGGTTGAGGACGACGTAGAACTCGCACCCTTGCCTGGTGACAAGACTCGTCCTCTACAGATAGATTTTTGAATTTATGTTAGGGGTTATGAGCAATTTGGTGCAAGGGTGATAAACGAATATTTGATTCGTTTATCGCGAATTTTGTTGGATCGGATTAGTGAGTTTGTGGGTATAAGTTGAAGGTGTAGGGATGTAGGGGAAGGAGATGGTAGGGCTTTTTAGAGCACTACACTGAAGAGTTCTGTGAAATTTCTTTGCTGTCTCTTTCGCTCTCCGAATGACAATCGACTAAGAACTCTTTTCGAGCATTTCTCACTTACCATCGGCTGGTCGCACATTAACGGCCCAACTTCCGAGCTCGTCATTCTTGACGACTTTAACGGGCACAACTCCAACTGGTTGGTACTTTTTAAGAAAGCTGACGAGGCTGGGAGGCTTGTCGAAACGTTCGCTGTTAGCCCCAATTTGACTCAATTCGTGCAGGAAGCTATGCGAGTGCCACATAACTCGGCAAACACCCTAGATTTATTTGGTTATCCGAGCCAAGTATTCATATCGTGGAAATGACTGCAATATTGGGAAACGGATACCAATGTTTGATATGGGTTGCACAATGACTTGCATGTCAAACGAATAACCACCTTAAACGCCCTCGGTAAGTATGGAGATACGGGGCTGCTAACTGGAATGATTTCCGAGATTTCTTCGCATCCTTTCCGTGATCATAGGTGTGCTGTAAAGACTCCGATGTAAACGTCAGTCATGGAAATTATTCTTCACGGGGTGGAGCTTCACATTCCTCGTTCCATCAAATGAAAAGCTGCGGCAAAATATCGAGTTTCTAAACAATGGCACTCTAATCCCAAGTAGGTCACCAGAACGAATTTTGTCAAAACCAGAAACGCATGCAACCAGAGGATTGATACCACGAGAAAGGTTCGCAATGACAGAGTGACCAACAAACTGCTTGAGTGGCCATTTAGCTCGCGTCGTTTATGGCCAGCGGCAAGAGTGTTGCAATAAGACTTGCACACAATAAAATATATTATATAATTAAATATTCAACGTACTCACGGTTATCCTGTTATTCTTCGGCCATCAATATGTTAATCCTTTGTCTTTTTCATTTTCTAGCTTCTCCCTTTATTCCTCGGCTCTTGATTTGTTATTCTCTATTACGTGTGGTTCGTCTCACGTTTTATTTGCAAGTAAATAACACACGATGTGGGTAATTGTTGTCTAAAATTAGTTAAAATAAATAGATTTATATACACCACTTATAAGAAACAAATTGCGGTACATAATGATAAATGGATATACTTTGTTTTCAGCAATTACTAAATATGTTATATATGTGTTATTATACTTTACTTAGTGCTTAACAATTAATATAATTTATGTGACTTCTTAAGTTTATACGAGAATAGGGTTGTAAATAAATTCAACCCTATGCTTTCTGGACACTCTTTCGACGACCACGTTCTCCGACTCCTTTAAACCATCTCTATGTTTTTTTTTTAACATACTGTATTTATTTGACGTCGGGGAGCCTCCGGCGCAAGACTAATGATCTTGCCCGAAAAAAAAACAAATCATTATGGAAAATTTAACAAGCCTCAGGACTTGCTAAATAAGGCCAATACCGGTTCCCGGTTGTAGTGCCGATAATGATGATGATTTATTTGACCAATAATCAATTTTTACATTAAGTACTACAGCTCACTTATAATACTATTGATACAATTGTTTACATGCATACATTACACATTTTTCAAACACAACTGAATGTGTGAATAACTATTTGAGTATTATAGGTTTTAATATTAACAGTTGTCCTGGAAAAGGTCAGAAAATCAGGATTTTTATTTTTTTAATTTAATGTAATCTAATACTTAACTTAACTCTAACTTAATCTAGCTTAACCTAATTATTATTATAATAAGTTAAATATGTAATGTGAATATAGGGATTGATGGATAAAGAGGTAAGTTGATGTGGGATATGGTCAGGTAGTGGTCACGGGTGGGGTAACACTTTCCGGTTGTTCGTTAAAACGCAGAATGTTGAAGAATGGTCGTATGTTACAGTATTTGAACTGATTGGGTGCTAGCTCGGTGTTATGGTACACTACCTCATTGGAGTCATTAACCAATCTTCCAGAGGTGAAGAGACTTCTGGTGTGGAGACAATTCAGATAGTGGGCCCTGTTATCTAGAGGAGTTGGTAGTATTATTATGGGGTTGGGATTATTTGAGAGGTTTTCAATAAATTTGATAGACAGCTCTAGGAAGCGTCTATCGAGACGGTCAGTATTACCGGCATTGTATAGCAAGCTGTTATTGTAATACTTGTAAGAGTTGGGTTGTCGGTTGAGGCCAGTGACCAGCCTGAAGCATTTCCTTTCGAGAGTGCGTAGCTTCTCCATTTGGGCTGGTGTTATATGATACCACAGTGGACACGCATATGCCAGTGTAGGTCTGATTATTTGTTTACAGATGAGCAGTTTGACTTCGTGAGAGAGACCGCTGGGTTTCCACATCACTCTTCTACAGATATTCAGTTGTATTGTGGCTTTACGTAAGGTATTTTTAATGTGGGTGGAGAATGAAAGGTCATTGGAAAAGGTTATTCCCAGATATTTTAAAGTTTTGGAAGGTTTTATGTAAGTGTTATTTAGTTTGAGTCTAATTTTGTTGTGGGTGCGCCTTGTGTGGTTTGTGTAGTGCTCATTTTTACCCTTAAAGACTGTAATATTTTTGTTACAAATGTTATGATGTTGATGAGTGTGGCAACTAATTATTAAGTGCGTGCCCCGCACTTCCGCTGTGGAGGTATAGTGGGAAGCGATTAGATTGATTACCTAATTCTGGGGGAGGCTTGCTTCCGTGGCTTAATGTCGTTGCGGTATCGTTATGTGTCCAATTAACCACACGAGATTCTCTCACTCGGGTTCACAACCAATGTTCGAGGGACTAGGATTGTATCAGAAGCTTTTAGATGGACTACACCAATTTCACTTCTTCTGAAGTTATTCCAATTCGTTTTTTTTTTATTATTTACTTTTGTTTTTTTACTTTTGTTTTTCCTTCTCTTTTACATTCAAAGTTTACAAATTTTTAACACCGATCAATAATGGGGACCACTTCCTGCCCTTTTTTCCTCCTGGTAACTGCGCACAAAAGAACAGAACGTTTCTTCTCCTTTTTCCGCTGTCAAAAAAAAAAACGTCAACAACGGAATTCCG
This sequence comes from Microdon myrmicae, assembly GCA_963931805.1. NCBI lineage: Eukaryota > Metazoa > Arthropoda > Insecta > Diptera > Syrphidae > Microdon > Microdon myrmicae. The sequence continues at coordinate 66,571,022 of OZ007502.1, forward strand.
AACCGTATTCAAGAAAAAGGTTAACCCTCCGTCTCTCTCGCTCTCCATTCACGTCCACTTCGAAAAATAAATTCGAACTCGAAGAACTGCACGATCCACACCCGAATCGGGGCGTGTTCAAAAACTCACTTCTGGATCGTGCAATTCTTCCACCACCTTACCATCGTACTATTTTAAAACAAAGTTGTATTAAATGCAAATTATCAAATGATGGTGGTGGCCGACGTACGTAACAACACTATAAGTTGGGGTTTATCAGGATTTAGGCGAATTTTTCATTTATTGAAGTATGTTGCAACCTGCAACTGTTCAAAAAGAACTGCAACAGTTATTTGATGGCATCTCGGGGCGCCCACTCGGCGCTATAGGTTCGCCTCTCCCGAGAGAAGTCTAATAAAAAAAAAAAAAAAAAAAAAAAAAAAAATTTTGATAGATTTGGGAGGAAGTTATTAATGCGGTTTCTTGCCTCTTTTACAAACTTGCTGCTGGAGTATACTATGGTATCATCAGCGTAAATCAACATTACGGTATTGGGTAATTGAGGCTGCGGTATGTCTGAACTATAGAGGAGGTATAATAGTGGCCCAAGAGTTTAGCCTTGCGGAACCCCAGCGGTTATATTATATTGTTAGAAGAGAGAAGAATTTATTTTGACCATGAATTTCCTACCGGAGAGGTAGGAAGCGAGAAGTTTGGTGGTGTGGGTGTTTAATCCAAATATGTAGTGCAGCTTGTAAAGCAGTCCTGAGATCCAAACACAGTCGAATGTTTTAGATATGTCGAGAGAGATACAGACCGTCGGGATTTGGTTTTGAAGATTAGTTGTGACATCGTGCGTTAGTTTTAACAGAGCATGACAGATGGAGTGTTGTGAGCGAAAGCCAAACGGGGAATTTGAGATAATAGCATTGTCATCAGCAAATGAAAGAAGATGTCGATATATCTTGCATTCCAGTATCTTGCTTAATGTGTTTAATAACGATATCGGAGGATAGTTGCAGTGGTTGTTGGAAGGACTGCACTTATTGAGAGGGACTATAACCGTGGTTTTCCAGTTATCTGGGAAATGTGGTGCGTTAATTATGTGGTTGAGAAGAACGAGAATAGAGACTAGATTTGACGGGAGAAGTCTTTTGTAAAGAAGGTTTGGAATTCCATCTAAGCCTGTCGGCTTTTTGTTGTTGCATGATGTTATAAATTTAAATAATTCGCCTGGTGTTAGGAATGACGCATTATCCAAAGAATGTGATACTTTGTTTGTTTCGTTGAATTCAGTGATGAAAGGGGTGAAGGATGGGATCATTTTGCGTGAGATGTAGTCGTTTACGGTAACTTGAAAATTGGAGACTTAGGGGAGTCGTTTTGTTGATGGATTTTATAAAAGTGATTACCTAGACAGTTTGCTATGTAAATATCTGATTGGACTGGGTGGTTGTTAGTAGGGTTGGTAATATAATCGATTTGGGGTTTGTATTTTCGACCCCTTACTCGGTTGATGTTTTTGAATAAATCACGATTAGGTTTTTTATTTTATTGTTAACTGTAGACGTGTAAGCCTGGTCGACAAATTGTTTTAGTTGACCATTTATCAGGGTAGTCAAGATTGGTTGAATTTGATTTTTAATAAAAGGGGAGTTACTGTTATGTAGTTTTCGCCTAAGCTGTTTTTTTACGCGTAACCGTTTTGTAAGGATGTTGGATAAAGGTTTTCCTAGGCGATTATGAGGGATGGATGTAGGTGTGTGTCTGAAGAGGGCATTTTTTAATATTTGCTCTATTCTTAAGGCTGCTTGATTAATTTCAGCAGGAAGTAGGTTTGAAGACTCAGGCAAAGTATAGTCTGTAAAATTGGCAGCAGTGCCCCTATTGACGCTTCTCCAGTTTGTCCTGGAGAAATTCGGGATCGGATAGAATAAGTAGCGTGGTTCGAGCGCAGGGTTTTGGACAGTAGTGTGGCCGGCTCCATGATCGGATAGGAATTCAAAGGATACTGTAGGTGAGTAGATGTCTACGGATTTTAGGAAAAAATCTATTGTTGATTTAGTAGAATTGGAGATACGTGTTGGCTGTAATGGACCGTCCCCGTAAATATATGGATGGAGTAGAAGGGGTCCTAGAAGTTGGCAACCGTATTTATTGCACTTAGTGTCGTTGAATGAACTATGATGAGCCTTCCAGTTTCCTCTTATTATGACGGGTGCAGGTAGAGACTGTTGGATTATCTCAGTGATGTCGGAACTGGGAAGTTTGGTTCCCGAGAAGGGTGAATGTATACGGACGAGAGTACAAGCACTTTGTTGCTTTTGCAAAAGATTTTAATTGGCGTGTACTCAATATTATTTATATTGGTGAACTTAATTTTGGAAAATTGGAATTTCTTGTGTGTTAGAATTCCAGTACCTCCACGAGGTTCAGTGGCTTGTGGATTAGAAACAAGTGCATAATTAGGGATAGATACTCGGGAGTTTGGTTTAAGCCACGTGTCCATGAGGAGGAGGATATCTGGAGAAAACTTGTCAACGAACAACCGGAGGTGTTGTCCGCGAATATTGGAATATATAGACTCTGCATTGAGGGAAGTTATGGTTAAATTGGCCATTAAGCGAAAGGATATGTGAATTATAAGATATAAAATCTGACTTTTTTTTTTTATATTGATATCTGAGCTGTGCTACAGCGTGGGCAGCATCTTCTGTAAGGTGTATCCTGAGACATTAAATATTGATTTCTTACTGCCTTTTTCATGAATAAGGGTGATAGCGGAGTTCTTCTAAATACCTGGAAAAACTTTTGTTCTAACAAAAGCTAGCCGAGTGGTACCGTTAAATGAGAAATACATTTTTAAAGAACAATTGCTGGGAGGCCGCCAGGCCCTAGGTTCTAGTCATCCATGAAATATGCAATCTTCTACAATAGGTTAATAGTGATATGGTAGTGAGCGCTACTATTTACTGTTTTAAATTAGGTGTTTTTCAAATTGAAAAAAAATTATCCCGTTTTCATTCACCACAAATTTGTATTCTGTAAGTACATAATATATGACTAGACTACTATGTTAAAGTCCGGCGCCGTGCTTCCTCGGTATGAGGGAAGAGCGTGGACTTATTATTTTTCCTTTTCTTCTTTTTCTTATTTCAATTAAATTGATGTAAAACAAATCAAGTATTAATCTAATTCCGTTCTTCTTTTAGTTACTTATTTCTTGCTTTATTTCTTCTTCATATTTTCGGTCTTTATTTCTCAATTACTTTCTTTCTTCCTTCTTTTTTTAAATTCAAAATCAATCTATAATTTTTTTCGTTCAGAACTATTCGGAAATGAATTTTTTCTCTCCAACGAACTTTTTTAACTGAACTTTTTTCTCTATCTATTTTTTTTTCTGTGACATTTCACATTCAATTCGAACGAAAATCCAAGTTGCTATGTTTTCAATAAATCAAAAGGTGCAGGTTATTAAGTGTGCTGTAACTGGTAATATTGTGAATGTTTATGAATGGTATGTATTAAGTGAGAATGTAATATATGTTAAGTGAAGTTTTTAAGGATGTGTTAGGAGATTCAGTGTTAAATTTAATAAGGGTAGTATTCTGGAATACAACATCCCACCCTTCTTCGAGAAAGAAAATTATCCTTGAAGAGAATAATTTTCTAGTAACTATATATTAAATTAAGATTAATTAAAAACTTGGATTTTCGTTCAATTACATTACAAAGGTTTTCAAAATTAATCTTTCATCAAAGGTTACAATAATCAAAAAGTTCTTAATACTAGAAAATTAATCTATTTACATTATATATTAACTAATTCTTAACAGTAGAAAAATAGCCCAAAATAGTCTATTTACATTATATATTAACTAAATTTAAATATTTCTCCTTGGATTCTTTTCTTTTCTTATCTAAAAATCATTATTACTTATTATATTAAATATATAATATTAATATTATTGTTTCAAAATTCTCATTTCCGTATATATATTAATTCCAAAATTTCTAATATATATATTACCAATAAAATTTTCTTTCTTTCCTTTTCCGTTCGAATATATATTAATTCTAAAATTTCCAATATATATTACCTCTAAAATTTTCTTTCTTTCGTCCCCCTCATTAACTTTTTTTTTTTTTTTTTTTTCATTTCCGTCATTTCCTACAATTGTTAGATTATTTCATATATATTGAATAAAAAAACAAAGGCCATTTGTTATGCGTTTATCTTTTCCTTAAATTTATGGAAAAGTTTCCAAAACCTTTCTGGGCCTATTACTATGATTATTGTATAGAAATGCATAATACCAAAAATCTTCTTAAGAACTGATTTCAAATGTCCTAAATGATTGTGTAACTTTTTATTTTTTTGTATTTTGTGTTTGAATAAATGTTTATTGTTGAAAAAAAGAATTTGTAATGTACTTATATGGTTTTCCTTTTCCGTACCTATTTTAGTTAAATTATTATTTTCATTACTTATTATATCGTGTTTGAGTAAGTGTCTGTGTTTGTTTTCGTTGTTTAAAATTTTTTTTGTTTTCGGCTCATTGTCATCATTTTCTATAGCTTTAACTTCTTTAATTGAATTATTATTTTCAATTTTCATTACTTCGTGTTGCTGTTCAGTATCGTTATTTAAAATGTTTAGTGTCTTCGGCTCAATGTCATCATTTTCTATAGCTTTAACTTCTGTCGGAACGTCTGCCTTTTCAGTCTTACTCACTGCTGATGAATCGTTTAGTTTCTCAGTCTCATTTACTGATTCGAATAGTTCTTCAGACTTATTAGCTGTTAGAACATCTTGGTTCCCAGTACTATTTGCTGTTTGAACTATTTCTTCAGTTATATCTGCTGTAGAAACATTCAATCCTTCAGTCTTTGCTGCTGAAAAGATTTGTTCATCAGTATTAGCTGCTGAACTGACTTGGGTTTCGAATTTTATTGCAACTATTGGGTCTTCAGTCTTTAACACTGCTGAATTTTCAGTCTTTGTTGCTGAAGTGCCGTGGTTGTCTATTGGGATAGCCGGAATATTAGGGGTTTCTGTTTGTATATTTTGTGCAGGATCCGAATTTTCAGTCTTTAATACTGCTGAGTTTTCAGTCTTGGTTGCTGAAGTGTCTGCGTTGTCAATTGGGATAGCCGAACTATTAGGGATTTCAGTCTTTAATACTGCTGAAAATTTCGGATTTTCAGTCTGTGTTGCTGAATTGTTTTCCAGAATGGGAGTATGAATCGGAGTCTTTATATTAGGGACAGGATTATCTTCGTTTATATGGCTTGGTTTATAGGAGTATGTTAGTAAAAAGGAAAGCTTCCAAGTAGAAAATATTACTAAAAAAAAATTAGAGAGAAAAGTCGCAAAAAAAAATTCTTACTCCACTAAATGTTCATTGCTGTCATACGTAATGTTGATAGAAGTCTTTGTCTTGAGTTTCTTATTGTTGTGTGTTCTTCTTTTTTTTTCTCACTTTTTTTTTTTTTAAATATTTTAATTATCGCCAGGCAGACTTCACGTCCTAGAAGTTGAATATCCTGGTCTTTTTTTTTTCGTGGTTTTATGTGTTTTTTTTTTTTTTCGTTGTGGAGACGTTTTCATTTATCCTTTGGGTTTTTTTTCTTCTCGTTTTTCTCTTTTTGTTTTAATACAAAACAAAAACCATATAATTTATTACAAATAAAAATATGATTGTAATCTTGCTATGCAATAATAATAAATAATTTACTTCAAACTATTAAAGGAAATTCTTACTTCGGGCGTAATTTATATGTCGTTTAATATTTTTTTTTTTTTTTTTTGCGTTAAAGATTACTTTTTTCTTTTCGTTGTTTTATGTTTAAAATTTTTTTTTCTTGTTTTTTTTTTCGTTGTTTTATGTTTAAATTTTTTTTTTCTTGTTTTTTTTTTCTTCTTATTTTCTTTTTATTTGGGATCCTTTGGTTGGATCATCTAAACGCTGCCACCAGTGTTGTAGTCCGGCGCCGTGCTTCCTCGGTATGAGGGAAGAGCGTGGACTTATTATTTTTCCTTTTCTTCTTTTTCTTATTTCAATTAAATTGATGTAAAACAAATCAAGTATTAATCTAATTCCGTTCTTCTTTTAGTTACTTATTTCTTGCTTTATTTCTTCTTCATATTTTCGGTCTTTATTTCTCAATTACTTTCTTTCTTCCTTCTTTTTTTAAATTCAAAATCAATCTATAATTTTTTTCGTTCAGAACTATTCGGAAATGAATTTTTTCTCTCCAACGAACTTTTTTAACTGAACTTTTTTCTCTATCTATTTTTTTTTCTGTGACATTTCACATTCAATTCGAACGAAAATCCAAGTTGCTATGTTTTCAATAAATCAAAAGGTGCAGGTTATTAAGTGTGCTGTAACTGGTAATATTGTGAATGTTTATGAATGGTATGTATTAAGTGAGAATGTAATATATGTTAAGTGAAGTTTTTAAGGATGTGTTAGGAGATTCAGTGTTAAATTTAATAAGGGTAGTATTCTGGAATACAACAACTAGTTATCCTAGCTTCTTCCCATATCTTGACAACATTCTATTGGCAGTAACCAAATAGATTGCATAAAGTAAAGAGAGTCACACGAAATGTTTGTTTTTAAATTTATAAGCATAACTAAAGTACAAGGGTGAAGTGGGAATTAAAGATCCGTTTTTGTTTTTTTTTAATTTGATACAAATACTGTATTTTTGTTAAAGCAAAGATTCGTGCAGTAGTCAAAACTATACTCTATATGTTCGACAATGGTAGCCATGTTATGTTAATCACCACTCATAAATTGTCATGAAAATTAAACTAAAGTATAGGTAGTACGCTAGGATGAAGATCGGTACTACAAATGTATGTGGGTTGGCACCAGATACATTAATTTATTGATATTGAATCGTCAACAATATTTATCATTATTTTTTATTGAGCCAATAGTCTCAGCAGCCGAGCACATTATTTGGTAAATTTATTGATATACAATTTTAAATTGCGTGATAATAATAAATAAAAATGTTTATTAATAATATTGTATTAAATTACTGACAAATGACATTTTTACATTTGCTAATAATGATAATTATGTATCAGTAAAATTCAACAAATCCAATGTCGGTTGCAGGACATATTGATTATTTTAAGTATAATATTGACAACATTTTTCGGATGACAAATAGTATAGCAACTTCATTGTGGAAAAGACAAAATCAGAATACAGACAATATCGAAACATACTTTTCCATTGAATAATGCAACCGAATTAATTATTTACGTCGACCGAGGAATCGCGGCTATGCTTTAGCGAGTTCAATCTACCTTAATCCGTAGGTATAATCAAACTATATAACATGCAGTGGTATTGGATTGGAGTGTTGACATTCATAACAACAACATACAGCTTAAAGCATGCGAGGAATCTCTTTCCAGATCGTGGCACTTTGAAATACCGCAAATTCCTTTTAAAGTCTATTTTTAGACTGAAGCGAATTTGTATTTGCTTCGTCGAATAATAAAATAAGAAAACAAATAATTCGGAACGAGCAGAACCATCCATTAAGTGGGATCATTTGTTGTCTCTCGGCTCGTCTCCGACTTTGACTGGAATTATAAAATTTACTTTTTTATGATCATCGCTCTAGATACGATCACACGATGCGGTATGAGACTACTTTTTGATGAATACTTTGTTCTGAGTTGATGATGGATATGAAATATTATCCATACGATCAATAACTTAGGTTTTTGTTCGTCGTAGATTTACTCTTTTAAAATGTTTGAGCATCCGATTTTTCATTTTATTATTAACTAATTAAGTAGTTTCAATATTTATTGCGCTATTCGCTATCTGAAGGTATAATATCTATACCGTGAAAAAAATATGCGCAGTTTTCTATTCTGTTCGTATTTAATTTCCAATAGATTTATCAAACCAATATATATATATAGGGTGCGCCATATTTTATGTAGGTATCTAAACATTGAATGACTTTGACATTTATCAGCCGATTGACTTAAGTAGAGATGTTTTTGATACGTCAATTCAGTAAAATTTTAACCCCGAAACAACGCACCGAAATAGTGGCACTGTGGATTGAAAATAGTCGTTCAGCTGTGTTATCTCAATGTGTATATCGTCGAAATCATCGTGGCCAACAAACACCACCTGACAACACTATTCATCGTTTGGTGTCGAATTTTGTTGAGCACTGGACAGAGCGAGATCGTTGACATTCCGTTCATCAACGCCAAACACGTTCCAATGAGCTGGTTGAAGCGGTAAGAGAGAGTGTGCCCACATGTGTAGTATCGTCACCGCGCTCAGCATTTTTTGCCTCGGTGGAACCACCTTGCGGCGCATTTTGAAGGATGATTTGCATTTGCTTCCATATGAAGTGTAATGGACTGAAAGATTATTGCTGACAGACCGTCCACGTCACTTGGAATACAGCCAAATAGACGCTCGAATGGTTGACACTGAACCCGATTTTTGATCACCCACGAGGACCATTTCATACCCTCTAGCACCGTTAACAAGCAAAATTGCATCATTTGGGGAACGCAGAATACACACGAGATCCATGAAACACTATTGGATAACAAAAAAGGGACTGTTTGGGCCGCCGATTGCGCGGAAACCATCAATGCACCATTTTTCTTCAGAGGAAGCGAAACAGATGATGGGACTCCATATTGGTGGATGTTTGCCCACAAATGTGTGAAAAAGATCTGGACGGTTACTGCAGTTTGTGCAACGCAAATTCCCTGGACGTGGTAAAAAAATGGTGAAATGGTGGCCACCCAGATCTACAGATTTGACCCTCCAGACTTCTTTTTGTGGGGTTACTTGAAGAGCAACGTGTACGGCAGTAAGCCTCAAGCCATTCACGAGTTCAAAGCAAAGATTCTTGCCGAAATCATCCCTATACCGCTGCTTTGGCTAAAAGAGGCGGTCCCTGGATTGATGTTGTATTCAAAGATTAGTCCAATTAAATTGTAAAGGGCCAAATTAAATAAAAATATATCATATACGGAAATAGCTTGCTTATTTTAGAGTTGTTCAGTATTCCTACACCGACATAAAATCTGGCGCACCAAATATATATATATCATCATCATCATCATCGGCACTACAATCGGGAACCGGTCTTGGCCTTATTTAGCAAGTCCTGAGGCTTGTTAAATTTTCCATAATGATTTATTTTGTCTGGGCAAGGTCATTAGTCTTGCGCCAGGGGCTCCCCGACGGGGAATCGAACCCCGGTCTCCCGGGTGACAGCCGGGTATACTAACCACTATACTATCGAGGAGCCCAATATATATATATATATATATATATATATATATATATATATATATATATATATATATATATATATATATAAATAAATATATATATATCTATATATAAATAAATAAATAAATAAATAAATATATATATGTACATATATATATATATATGTATATACATATATATAGTGAATAGCCTGCACGATGAGGCCTCAAGTTTCGGATTTCTTAGCCCTTCCGCGATGGGGGGCGATACAAGTCAGCCCCGATGATGAGGTCCACCCTTAGTCGACGGGATGTTTGGGTCTGCGAGTTCCAAGCCTGCCACGATGGGGATATCTCCGGGTAGGGGTCATGGGGATGGCACGTAATCCGAGAGGTGACAGCCGGGTATACTAACCACTATACTATCGAGGAGCCCAATATATATATATATATATATATATATATATATATATATATATATATATATATATATATATATATATATATATATAAATAAATATATATATATCTATATATAAATAAATAAATAAATAAATAAATATATATATGTACATATATATATATATATGTATATACATATATATAGTGAATAGCCTGCACGATGAGGCCTCAAGTTTCGGATTTCTTAGCCCTTCCGCGATGGGGGGCGATACAAGTCAGCCCCGATGATGAGGTCCACCCTTAGTCGACGGGATGTTTGGGTCTGCGAGTTCCAAGCCTGCCACGATGGGGATATCTCCGGGTAGGGGTCATGGGGATGGCACGTAATCCGAGAGGTGGGGCAGGGTGAGAGCGTTGATGGACCAATTTCGCGAGCAATCGCGGCCGAGCAGTATCGTGATTGAAGATTGCGCCCTCGCCGTCTGGCACCGGGTACCTCCGATCTCATAGACTGGAATGAAACATGCCTGGCGTCGGGTTCCGAGATGAAGGTGGCCTCTGACTAGGGCACGAACCTCGATCCCGCGTTGACGTTGTGATTGGATGAGGACGCGTGCTGTAGCCAGGAGTGTCGCCCGTAGAGGAGGAGTGGCTTGGGTGTGTGCCGGTACTCAGGAGGTCTGGTCGCTTTGGGCTTTGGGGCTGGTACACACTTCTGCAGGCGATGGTAAATGGGGTCTTAGGGTTGAGGCTGTACCAGCCTGGAGTAAGGTGTGGAATCATCCCTGACACTATTTGCAAGTCTTGGTGGAGTGGCAGTCGCGAAACAGATGCCGCGCCAGGCAGTTGAAGCAACGTTTTTGTTGACTTGTATGTGATTTCCGTTGGTCCAGACTTAGCGCTGTGAATGCCTCGCAGGAGCTGATAGTGTGCGCTGATCCACAGAACGAGCAGTGACATTGTAGGTTCTGGTCTGAGGGTTAGGTCGTGTGCACTGAGAGGCGTGACCCCTGATTGGGGCCAGCGTGGTCATTCCTTACAGCTTTTTGGGAGTGATCGATCGTAATTCTAGGCAGCTCAACGAACTCCAACGCGTCGATCCTGGTTTTTAGAAAGGCGTTGAACTGCTGGTATGTCGGGGGCCCCGTGGTGTTTCCTTGCGCTATTTCCCAATCTCATCCCGAGCATGTATCTAAGCTCTGGGTGGTCAGGTAGACGAGTATGTCGTCCTAGGTGCTTACGGAAGGGCGGAGTGCATTCAGGGTCTCGATAGCCTCATTGGCGTCCCGGAGTTGAGGCAGGCCCACAGCAGATTCCTTGGAGATAACAGGTACCTGGAGGAGAGTGCCCAAGGCAAAGTGGACCAGGGTACGAGTATTACCGTAATACTCTTCCAGTTTGTCCCAACCCCGTTTATGGTTTTCCTTCGTGATGGAGATGGTTTTGATGGCCCTGGCGGCATCGTCCAGGAGGCTGGACTTTAGGTAGTAGAGTCTGGGTGGACCGCCAGTGCTACTGGAACAAGTCTTTGAATGGCTTCCATTCCGCGTATCTGCCCGAGAGTGTTGGTTACTGCACTGTGGGCAATTTACGGGGGGACGAACTTCGCCTGCTCGTCCAGGTAAATTTTCTCGGCCAAGTCAATGAATTCCTCCGCGAAGTAGCGGTGACCCTTAATTTCTGGAGTTGCCAGCCGTATGATTTCCTCGTGCCGCTTCCGGATGTTCTCGTATTTCACGCTGGGTTTTTGCTGGCAAGTTTCCACTGACCCCAACGTTGGTGGTCGCCTTTTATTGGGGTTGAGGAACGTGCGAGAAATCTGTTCCTGTCCCGCGAATGACGCGGCGATGAGTTCGTCAATTTGGGACATTGCAGCCATTTGGGGGAGAGCACACCGTCAGCGAAAGTGTCTCGAGTTCTGGTCAATGATGTATTCGCCCTCTCGCTACTCGATTGCGGTCCAGTTTATCGCACGATGTAGGCAATAATGATCGGGTTGAAGGATCAAATAATGTTTGGAGGTGGAGAGTTGACGAGGCGGCGTCCACAGGCTGGTCTGACGTGAGTCCACAGGATGGGGACTGACGAAGAAGTAACTGACAGAGAAAATTCCCCAGGTTAAGTTACTGACGATGACAGCACCTCAGGGTGAAGCAACTGGCGACGAAGAGTCCACAGGATGAAGCAACGGAATATGAAGAGTCCACAAGATGAAGCAACTGATTACGGAGTGCCCACTGGGTGAAGTAGCTGACTATGAAGAGTCTGTGAGGATGGATGGTCCGTGCGTCGGCATGGACGCCGATACTACCATCCACGCACTACTTCCACTAAACGTTTCACCGAGTTCTGTCCACCGTTGATTAAAAGAACAAAACAAATTCATCGTCACCGCACGCAGTCCATCGAAGGATTAGAAGTAAAACTCCGCCACAAGCCGTTTAACAATCAAGAAAAATGAAACACTATTTATCAGAGTTATGGCTTTAATTGATACCTTCTTTTGAGGGTACATTATTTGTCACATTTGTGTATTTACGATATTGATACTGCGTTATCACTAGTTCTACTTGAGACACGTTTAATAGAGTTCTTAAATGTAATTAATGTTTATTGATCTATTTCATATTAACGAAATTAATGTTTACTTTGAAATTAGGTACGCGTGCACACGCCACAGGGGGAATTTAAAATAATAACGAAACCCGACCGACTTCTTTAGAGGTTGTAATAAGACTTTCGAATATACGCATCCCCGTGGGCACCCAGGAGCGGAGTGGACGCGTCCGACTCGAACGAGGTTGGATCAAGACTCAGCGAAATTAAATCGTTATCAATGGAAATTCGGCCAGTGAAATGCGTATGTAAGACTGGGATATGTGATAAATTTGGATAGAATTCTTATGGGGAATTTTTGGATTCGAATGGATGAATTAAGGTAAGAATTATTTTCCAAAATCTTTTAAATAAATAAATTTGATAAGCTTGATGCGTGAAGCATTTACAGGTGCTAATGCAATTGCATTAGCAGGAAATCATGAAAGTTGGGTAGCAGTTATGGGGGTTCTTTGGGTAAGTGTACAGTGTCGTTTGGCGAAACCGCCACAGTACCCCCTCCCCCACCAGTGACGTAGTCACAAAAAAAAGGTAGGGCTGAAGGGGTGTTCGAATGGGTGGTGTGTTGCTGGGAGGGTTATCGGCCGAGTAGGTCGGAACCTATCGGAATCTGTTCGCGTCCGCAGTGACGAAGTAGCGTGTGCGGGCAGAGGCAGATAGAGGTGCTATGGGTGTCAACCTGTTGTTGGCGGTATCTGCCAACAGGTTGTACCTATCAAATAAGTCAAACCCCATTAGGGGCTCGCTGACATCGTACGACGAAGTGTCAGGAGGCGAAACCTATCGGGGCTTGCTGACCTCGTACAACGAAGTGTCAGGAGATGAGACATATTGTGACTCAGTGACATCGTGCAACGAAGTGTCAGTGGATAAATTTAAGGATACCAAGTCCCGAGTCGGTGTCTATCGTCCATGCGTTTGTATGGCGAATTGTTTGCCGCTGGGAATGGTGGAGGGGGCGGGCACTCCAGTTGTGCGGCTTACCGATCGAGGGAGGACCAGAATATCGGCACCGGTGTCGGCGACGGAGCTCGATACATGGTCGCTGTGACCTCGCCGAACGGCAACTTGTGAGGAGGTGCCGGCCAGTCGCACTTGGTTCGTGGAAGGCGACTTAGCTTAGGGGACTCCTCGTGGGTGGTTGGTTGTGTCCAACCACAGGGCGCCCTAGGGAAATGATGCGCGCTCCGAAGTGTGATGCACCTGGGATATGGGGCGCCGTAGTGAGGCGTGTATTGCCTATGGTTGCCGCTTGAATTGAGCCTTGGTGGATAATGATTGGACTACCTGCATGAGATGTGCCGGGATGTTGTCTCAGTCCGGTGGTATCGGTTTGATTTGCCGACCGGTGTAGCTGGGACATTTGGGGGCATTAAGGGCCCTAAGGAGGGAGATCCTTAAGTCTATAAGAGGGATGAAACCGGGCGTCCTAACAATTGATTGCTACGCGGAGTAGCTGTGATTACGCGCGGAGCCGGCATAGTGGGAGGTTGAGCGTCCTACTGGTAGTTTTGCTACGCGCAGTAGCTGTGGTTCAATGAGGAGCTGAGGTTGGATTAAGACTCAGCGATATTAAATCGCTATCAATGGAAATTCGGCCAGTGAAATGCGTATGTAAGATTGGGATATGTGATCAATTTGGATAGAATTCTTATGAGGAATTTTTGGATTCGAATTTTTTTTTTTTTTAGGCGAACCTATAGCGTCGAGTGGGCGCCCCGAGATGCCATCAAATAACTGTTGCAGTTCTTTTTGAACAGTTGCAGGTTGTAACGGTCCGGGAACACTCGCGTGGGACGGGAGTTCCACAGCTTCCCCGCTCTGTAACGGAACGAGTTCTGATACAGGGATGTTCGCGCTGTCGGGAGATGAACCACAAACGGGTGCGATCCATCGGATTGTCTCGTGGAGCGCATATAGACCGAATTGCGTGGAACAATGCCAAGAATCTCCGAAGAACAGCACCCGTGATAATATCTGTAAAACAGACAGAGGTCGGCCACGCGCCTTCGATGTGATAGCGATTGTAGTCCCGACGTCAGCGCCGAGTCCCCGATCAGGCGGATCGCTCGTCTTTGTACGCTCTCAAGTAGGTCGAGGGTATGTTTAGGAGCCGAGCTCCAAACATGAGAGCAATTTTCGAGCGCGGGTCTAATTTGAGATTTATATAGGAGAAGAAGTTGGGCCGGAGTAAAATATTTCTTGGCTCTAAAAAGATAACTCAGTTTTCCTGAGGCTGATCTGGCGATACCCGATACATGTTTATGCCATGATACATTCCCACAGACCGAGCAATCTCAAACTTTCCCCAGCCTCGAGGGCCCGGCCACTCATCATCAGCTGTGGAACCGATGATCCGGTTTTCTTTGAGAATGTTGTATACTGGGTCTTCGTTGCGTTTAAGTCGACAAGATTGGCCTTTCCCCACTGCAGGACTTTATCTAGATCCTGGTTCAGAGAGTCAATCTGTCTACATCTCAGTTGGTGCGACGTTGATGCACCAATCGGCCGATCACTCGAAAAGGAGGAAACAAGCGTACTATCATCCGCAAAACTGAACACTTTGTTATCCGTTGTCATGAATGAATGAATTAAGGTAAGAATTCTTTTCCAAAATCTTTTAAATAAATAAATCTAAAAAGCTTGATGCGTGAAGCATTTACAGGTGCAAATGCAATTGCATTAGCAGGAAATCATGAAAGTTGAGTAGCAGTTATGGGGGGTTTTTGGGTAAGTGTACAGTGGGGTTTGGCGAAACCGCCACAGTCCACAGGATGTGGTAACTGACTGGGAACAGTCCATAGGATAAGCCAACTGACTATGTAGAGACCACAAGGTGAAGTAGCTCACTATGAAGAGTATTTTCCCAGGAGAAAAATGCTGGTGAGCACGGTCCAAGAAGAATAACCGAGATGGACCCAATGTTAAGTTGATTTGAAAAGCGACGCTTAACCCCTTTTTCCTGTCAGCGACGCGTTGTCAGCTGATGGGTGACAGTTGGCAAATGGCAGGCAAATGCGAACCTACTAGAATTCTTTAGTACATTTAATTGTGAATTCGCATAAATATGTATATGGTATATATATATATATATGTACATGATTCGGCTATACACTTGTTGTTTAAGGATGTGAAAGAGCTTTGCGCCTTTGGGCTGGCTTCGGTTGTAGGGATTTCCGATGTTTTCGTCCAGCAGTAAAAAACTGCTATCAGTACCGTACGTAGAATTCTTGACGTTAGACCAACGGTCGGTCGCGACGGAGATGGGAGGACAATGTAAGGTTTGACTTTGAGGAGATCGGATCAGGTGGTTAAGCGTGGAAGAGGAGTGCACAGGACAGGGAACGACGGCGCAGCCAAACCGGCAAGTTCATAAACTTCGGGTTTTTACAGGCTAATAAATAGTATAGTAAAAAAAAAATTAAATATTGATTTAATTTGACCTTCCTTGGACATTTTCATAGCCTCTGCTATCTCTCTCACTTTAATTCGGCGGTCGTCTAGCACCATTTGGTGCACTTTAGTGATGTTATCGTCAGTTGTTGCAGTTTTTAGACGTCCTGAACGTTCATCGTTTCCCGAGCTCTCACGGAGACGTTAAAATTCAACTGCCCAAAATTTCACTGTGGTAAATGATGATGCAGAGCCCATCTCATTTTTGATTTGCGTAGGCGTATTACCTTTTAAAAACAAAAATGTTATGACACCTCTATACTCAATTTTGTCCATTTTCACAAAAACACTATTTTAGCGATAGCTCCTCAATAGTATACTGGTTAGTATACCCGCCTGTCACGCGGGAGACCGGGGTTCGATTCCTCCTCGGGGAGCCTCTGGCGCAAGACTAATGACGTTGCCCGAAAAAAAAAAAACAAATCATTATGGAAAATTTAACAAGCCTCAGGACTTGCTAAATAAGGCCAAGACCGGTTCTAGGTTGTAGTGCCGATGATGATGATGACTATTTTAGCGATACATAGACCCGACGACTGTCAAATAAAAACTACGTGTTCAAAATGGGTTAAATTTTTGTGAGTAACTGTCAAAAGATGCACAACTACATTCACTAATTTTTATTGAGGAGTGTTGCTATCTTCACGTTGAGGTCGGAAACTATTCAGCCCACCCATGTATTAACAACACGCAAGGTTCTTTCGTGATCAGAAAATGAAAATAAATACCACCACACCATATCAGTTTTAGTAGAAACATTTGCGAAGTTGTCAAGAACATCAAAAACTCCAACGCTTCCATCGTCAATATACGAAAAAACTGAATCCGTTTGCGAGTTGTACATCAATTTAAATCGAGTGAATATTTGGTGCATTAAGACTAGTTGAGAATTGATCAGTTGCAGAAAATAAATGGAATAAATTGTTTAGCGAATCTAGAAGGACATGTTTTTACTAATATTAGATGAGGGCCTTTTTGTGACAATGTACAATTTCACATGCGTAACTGGAGGCATTTGAGTAAAAACCTGGCAAATTGGTGAAAGCTGTTTATATACCTCATAATTCCTTCCGGACTGAGAGCGTCATTCACGCGTATATATTGTAAATGAGTTGAAGGCTAAAAATAAAAGAAATACCGAAACATTTGTTTCCGTCAGTACATCTCCAACAATTTGAGAAATAACATATTTTGTTACATTGACAATATAATCGTCAAAAAGCGTCTGTGAATTTGGTGTCATATATTTTTAAACACTGTCTGCATTAATACCTGTATTACTAATATAAATTTTTTTTAGGTATGTAGTCAAGGTGACGCAACCTACAAGACATGTATAATATAATTGAATGCAAAAGAAGTTGCTGTTGTTCGAGTGTTGTATTCACTGCAATAAGCCTATATATGCAATAAGGAAGAATAAGCCCATCACAGTAAAATCTAAATACGCAAAGTAAACAAGAAAAAAGACAAAACTATGACTTCGGAAATATGAGCTACACAACGGGTTTCTGTTAACTAACTTGTTCATTGATAAAGGCATCGCTTAGCAGGCCAATAAAACTTTCTACTTCAGTCTTTCTGAATCTGCAAATAACCACCCTCACTTCTAGTATAGTAAACCCTACTAAGGGGATGCATCGTTGCTGTCTTATCGGATTTTCCTCTGTAATGACGTAAAACAAAAAAAAGCATCAATAATTTAAAAATATTAAAACGTACTACTGGCAGTGAATTATTGGATCATCACAAGGCCAGCGGTCACGTTTTAAATAAAAATTACAATAAAATGCATTTATAATTCTATATGACTCCCATTGGTCTCGTTCACATCGGAACAAGGGAGGCTGGCCGCCGACTTTATGTCTGCATCATGTTAATGATCGTCATACCATTCTCAATGTCTGGCTAAGTTTATTTTATCTCAGCGATACCAGGCATCAATAAAACACAACGCCGAAAACTACGTGGCGGTCTCGAAATATCCTCCAACGACATGAGCTCGTTACTCAGTGCAATCCACAGAGGCAATTCCAACCGAGCGGTAAATACTTGACACAGCCTCTCAAAAGTACATTAAATGAAATGAGAATCTCGACAAAGGAGTGATCACGGAAAGAATGAAAATAAAAACACACCGTTCTACAAACGCTACTGTGCGGGTGTATACAGAACCCATGGCTGGCGTCTGGCCAACAATTTGGCATTAATTTTCCCCACCGCGAAATTACTACCGCCACCCGCCGTATGTGTTGTCTGAAATTCTAAGGAGCTATTGAGTGTTTTTAAATATGAGGATCGCTGGATACCAAACGACAGTTTTCGAGAAGACGTTAAATCGTTCGTTGCGGCAAAAGTAACAAAACGGAAAAAGAATCGGTTGGAATTTGAATTTCGATTAAACACAATAAAATAATGGCAACTCCGACCGATACAAAGCGGTTGACTGAACTAATCGATGCTCATTTAAGCCCTAAAGTCGAAGATCCTTCGTGGGAGATCGGTGTTTCGAATATATCCGGAAGGGGTGTTATAGCAATTAAGGATCTAAAACGCGGTGACGAAATTTACCGAGAAAACCCTCTGTTAATTGGACCAGCTGCTCTTCAAGAGGATCTACTAAATATGTGTTCTCTATGTTTTAAAATTCTGGATGAGACCAAATTTATGTGCCGCAAAGGATGTGCCTTACCCGTATGTAATACATGTGGTAAAAAGAAGAAACATAGGGATGAGTGTGAATTATTCAGATCTTGGGAACCAGTAGAACCTAATGTTGCTAATTCTATGGTTATTCGACTACTAACTGTTGCCCGATCACTTCTATTAAGTCCGGAACAACAGGATCTCATCGTCTGTCTACAGACGAAGATCGATAATAATCATCGGTCTGAAGTTCGGCTAGTTGCAAAATCCTTTCGCAAATTTCCTACAGACAAAAAGATCATTGACATATTAAACCGTGCGGTTGCAGCCGTCCGCTCAAGTGGATTCGATGCAGCGAAAGCTGAAAAGACAACAGATCACAAAGAATTCCCCCATAGAGCCCTGTTTCCATTGTTTGGTATTTTAAATCACGATTGCGTACCAAATATTTCGTATACTTTCGAAGAAGGCACAAATGTTATGATCGTTAATGCGGCTGTCGACATCGCCAAAGGTACAGAACTGACCACAACATATACAAAACTCTTCCTGACAAACATTGCAAGGCATAAATTTCTAAAGACCAAGAAGCTGTTCGTTTGTAAATGCAAGAGATGCTGTGATCCGACGGTAAGTGACTGACCTTAGTTTTAAAATCTTACATCTAGATGTGAACTGGTTTATTTGAAAAACGCAATATCATCTGATAGGTAATTTTTTTCTTCTCTTTGTTGGGGATCGCCATCATTATTAGATTTTATTGGGAGCTATATCGACTGATGTCTATGAAATGATTTTTGAAAACGACCTTATCTCTCAGAGAAAAAATTTTTGTGGAAATAATTCAGAAGTAAATCATTTTTTTAACACTTCGATGAAGACGAAAATCTTTTCCTAAGACACATTAAGCCATTTATTAAAATATCATTTCGAATCGCACACGACAAAAGTAAGCAGGAGGAGAGGTGCAGATCGATGTAGGCAATCCCATTTGAAATAAACTGAAAAATTGATGTCAGAAACGACTGTTTTCAACATTTTTATCTCCGGCTTTCGTCGTGGCTAAACCCATTAAAATCTGGTCATATCATCACAGTTTCTTTTTGTTTTTGTTGTTTTTTATTTATTTATTTTTTTTTAATTAGGACGCTATCGAAATGAAGAATTTTTTGTACATATTATTGATCGCAAAATTTATCTTACACTATGTAGAGATGTTCATAGCACGCGGACAGTGGGAATCGGTTTCATATTTGTCACCAACAAAATGTAAATTCAAGAGCCTCAGCTTGACCACCTTCGAGTTGTTTGAATATAAAAACTAAGTTCTTTCATCGTTGGTGTAGCAGTGATGGTAACGTTTTAGAAAACTTTATATCATAATTAGTGACGTTGTAATTTGTTATTTGTTTGATTTCTTATTACAATGCTAATTAGAGGAGTTCGAGATAAATACAAAAAGTGAACTTGAAAATGCTATGTCACGTTTTGTTATATATAGCAACATTTAAATATCAGATGTTTATCCCTATTTATAACGAGTATTGGTCAACCGAATATCGTTTTTTCTCGATAGTAATATACATCACTATTTTGGAATGACTTTTATGATCAAGAAAAGACAGTGAACACCTATTGTGAAAATGGAGGTTGCGAGTAGGGAAGCAGTTTTATTGTGGATGTTTCTGTTTTGAACTTTATCGGTTGTTGAGATAACGGATGTCGATATTAAGTTGTCTTTTCTTTGGGGGATCGTAATGATGGACCCATGACTCATTCCCTGCCGCAATGTTCAGAGGGAGTTCGCCTCTTTCACTACAACAGCGCTTCAAAAGTTGCTCGCAGCACTCCAACCGACACAGTTTGTTCTTGTCTGTGAGACGGCGTAAAACGCATCGTGCGCAGATTTTACGATATCTCAATTCTTCAATAATAACTCCGACACGTTCCTTGGATATTCCAATTTGGTTTTTAGTGATTCTCCCGTCATTTTGCATCAAATCGTTAACGAGTTTTTTTTTACACAAACGCGCGCACAAAGGGGATTTTGGAGTACCCTTAATAGTTGGATCACAGTGCGGGCGGAAGGGGATAAGAAAAAGAGGTGTCGATGTATATTGGTCTTGAATATCTGGATATCACAGCGGCCAGGAAACACATGATCAAGCAGAACATTCCACATTCGTGTGGTTCGGCTAAAGAACGACTCTTTATGTTTATTTGTGCGCCTGAAGTCCACTTTTAACGTGAACAGATTGACGGGTATCGCGGGAAAATGTCTGAAGGGGCGGAACGCATTCAGCAAGTTCAGTCGAGCAACGACCGTGGTAATACCTATAGAAAAGAGATAGGCATGATACGTTGCGCCTGTGTTCTAACGACGGAATTTATCGACTTACGGCTGAGTCCCCAGTAAGTTTCACTGCTCGTTTTTGCATCCTGTCGAGCACGTGTAGTGCAGTTTTGGATGCGCCTGACCAAATATGGTAGTTTGTGTGGTCAGATTTGTATATGAACTGATCACCTTGCGAAAACTTAAATAACGTATCATCATCATCATCATCATCGGCACTACAACCAGGAACCGGTCTTGGCCTTATTTAGCAAGTCCTGGGGCTTGTTAAATTTTCCATAATGATTTATTTTTTCTGGGCAAGGTCATTAGTCTTGCGCCAGGGGCTCCCCGAGGGGGAACCGAACCCCGGTCTCCCGGGTGACAGGCGGGTATACTAACCACTATACTATCGAGGAGCCCAAATAACGTATCAACTCATATGAAAATTCTCGATGCACTTGCCGATGAACACATCTTTATTCATTCATTAAAACAAAAAGCCACATGGTGGCTTGCGAAAATCCAATATAAATGTTGTTTTAAAACCACTTAGAATCCATTGATTGTGCACCAAAACAGTATGCTAAAAGTATTGACAGTTGATTGTAGTTGAAAATCGAGCACCAAAAGCAGTAAACAATGTACGTTAGAGTTGACAGTTTCTCATGCACTGTCATCGTGTTGCCGGCAGGTGTGGTGAATATTTGTCGGGGAAAGTACTAGACGATGTACTAGATTCTCCCCGAGCATATAATTATGAATCCGAAACAGATTGCTTGTAGAACTGGGGCAGTTCCGCCAAACCCCACGATTCGCTTTCCTGAAAAACCCCCATAACTTTCACCCAATCTCCTAATTTCATTAATGCAATCGCATTAGCACCTTAAATAGTTGACGCATTAATGAGATCAAATCTGTAATCAAAAAAGCCCCTGGAAAAGAAAACTTACCTCTCATGCATCCCTTCGCATACAAATTCCCTGTAAGAATTTCTTTCTACCTTTTCAGGAAACCCAGGCAAATTTCAACTTTCCCACACCTGCACCACAATCTCCACCCAGCATACCTGAAATATTTCCTTTTACAAGGACATTTAATGCATACAACGCATTATCTAAAATTCCTAGAAATAATTCTTTAAAGTGCATATGGCATCATGAATCCCAAGCCAGTCGGCACTCTTTGTCTGTGTTCAAATCCTATGTCGAACAGCTTGTTTTACAGCTGTAATAAACCGACCCGCGATCGTTTGTACAATCGACAAACAATTCGCGCACCCCAATTATTATCATCGGAACTGGATCCTCTAGCATTTTCCAGTATAAACAAGAACTCGGTTCCCGTACCGGTCGGAGATGCCGTAAACCATATTTCTACGCATGTAAACATCCAACTCATCGTTTGTTTTCCCACTAACAAACAATCTTCAATTTCTTTCCCTGCCGCAACTAATTACCCGGCATATACAAAGGCATCCAAGGGATTCATTCGGCCACCAATCCCATTAGCACCATTTCGCAACGTCTATTGTAGCGACGATGCATCGCGTAAACAATGACGCACCATTACCAAACGGCGCATTTGGCCGTTTCTCCCTTTTGTCTTTACCGCCTGTCTACCTCGTTTACCCATTGCCTTCGAGCACGTGTAAACAACACAGATCTGAACGATCACACACATACATCATCTGCATTACGAGATCTGGTTTTCTGTTCCACAAAGAGAGACTTTACGTCTCTCTTGTGGTAGATAAAACATATTCTTAGTGGAGAGGATATCCACCACCACCGAATCGAGGGTGAATCAAGAACCAGATTCTAACCCTCGATTGAGTCAAATTCCATCCGCTGACCACAATGGTCATGCCGCTCCCGCTCTCCGTCACTGCGGAGACGCATAAATAAATACCGTCGAGTCGAGTAAGCGCGCGAGTAGTATAAATGATTTAAATCCGTGTTCTGTCATATAATGTAGTGTTGCGTCGTATAAATTATTCAATTCCGTGTTCTTACAGCTAATTTAGTGTGGCGGCATATCCATAAGACTTACGGATTAATTAAAACAATAAAATTAAAAGACTAGCTAAACTAGTGTTTCATTGTAACTTTTGTCGACGTTTCGTTTCGGAGGTTCGTTTGTGCTTTTCTCCCAGTCCGTTTTATGCTAGATGTGTTTACCTTATTGTTCTTCTGGTTTAGTGTTTTACGCGGCGAACAATTCATGATGGAGGAGGAAATGAACGAAGTGCCCATGCCTGGGACAATGCTTCCTCCCCACAGAACCATGTGGTGAGGCTGCTTTGAGTGAAAGAAGTTGTCATGAGTGGTTTCAAAAGTTTAAAAAATGCGAGTTTGACGTGAATGACAAAGAACGAACTGGAAGGCCGACAGTGCACGAAGGCAAGGATTGGAAGCAATATTGGAGGAAGATCCACCCCAAACGCAAAAAGAACTTGCACATACATTAGATGTAACTCAACAAGCAAGTTCACATCATTTAAAATCGTTAGGGATGATTCACAAACAAGGAAATTGGGTGTCATACGAACTGAAGCCGAGAAACGTTGAACGCCGTCTTTGCATAAGTGAAATGCTGCTTGCCAGGCAAAAAAATAGAAGAAGAGTTAGTCACTGGGGATGAAAAATGGATCCACTACGATAACCCAAAGAAGAGAAAATCATGGAGACCATTTGGCCATGCTTCAACATCGACAGCAAAACCGAATATTCTTGGGGAAAAAGTCATGCTATATATTTGGTGGTATTAGATTGGTGTCGTGTATTACGAATTGCCTAAACCGAGTGAAACCATCACTGGAGTTCTCTACCGAACACAATCAATGAGATTGAGCCGAGCACTCAAGGAAAAACGTACCAAGTACTATTCCAGACATGACAAAATTATTCTTCTTCATGACCATGCTCGTCCGGATGTTGCGGTCCCAGTGAAAAACTATTTGGAAACACTTCATTGGGAAGTCCTACCCCACACGCCGTATTTATCAGACCTTGCCCCTTCTGATTATAACTTATTTCGATCCATGGCACATGGTCTGTCAAAGCAGCACTTTACAACATATGAAGATACAAAAAAATGGGTCAATTTATAGATATCCTCAAAAGATGAAGAGTTCTTCCGACGTGGTATCCGGATGCTGCCAGAAAGATGGGAAAACGTAGTGCCTAGTAATGGACAAACGTAATGTACCGTTCCTTCACAATAAATGCCTAATTCTTTATGGAAAACTGCGGAAACTTCTTTGTACACTTAATATCTTGCTGATTGGTAATGACGTTCGAAGAGTTTGGTCGGGAATGTTCCTATGAGTATGAGAAACTCAATGTGCTATCATCAGCAAACGAGTGAATTAGGTTGTGGGTAATGGACAAGAGATCATTTATAAAGATCAGCAAGAGTCATTTTAGGTTGACTTAGAATATTGAATAGAAATTGGCACACAAATGAATAAAAGATATACAATGTTCTATTGCACTAAACACAGGATGTTTAGGTTGATTTAATATTTCAGAACTCGACTTGGTACACAAATGGGTAAAAGCTATACAATTTCGTTTAGCGACCGCAATTCACCACAGTTAAACAACGATTCTTGGGGACACATCTTGTTTATTTATTAATACTCTTATTTATTTCGTTCAACTTTCCGAAGGCACTCACTCCCGTTTTATTACACGTACATTAAAATTTTCAACTGAACTATTTTACTAGCACCGAGCGGTTGAAACGAATTCGAGTTACATTCCGACTCCTTTTAACGTTTTACGTGGAGGCCCGACTCGCCTCCACAGAATCCGAACTGCGATTAATTAGATTACCGAAAACCACAACACATCATAATTTATTCGATGCGTCGGTGACCAACAGGGGATGATTTCATATCTATGGCGTGTGGACGTGCACGTACACATATATGTTGCCTCGCATGATCATGTGGTGTATCCACGAGCATGCGAAGCGTGGATATAGAAATTCCATAAAAGTAAATGCTACACATCGTGTTCCTACCTTGGCAAACATCACGAAGGAGATGCTTGGGTGTTGCATTGATCAGCAACGGCATACGATCGACCGATATATCCATGAATGTGCCTTGCCATGCACGTGTGTGGAAAAATTCTTTCCTCTATGTGCATGGTAAAGATCAAGGGTTTATATCGTTACATAACGTCGTAGCCGAATTGTAATTCAGGGCATGCCCACTGGTGCCAATGAATTCGCTTGTCGATCGGTTTACCGACCGATGTGGGCATTAAGGAAAGAAAGGAAAATAAGAAATATCTCCCGTCGTATGTGGCAGACACATTAGGAGGTATTTCCTTGGTACGGTTTGGGCAATATTTGTTGCTCTATGTGCAACCGAATTGCATTTAGGGAACATGGTGCGTTTCGTGCGACTATGCCCTTGTGGTGAATGTCCGTTGTTGCTGATGTATTTTACATCAGCGAAAATTGTAGGTTTACCGAATTTCAGATGTTTATGGTACGACTATGTAAAGGTAAGTACGTGCTTTTACAGGTTTTTATGCGGTCTGTATGCCCTAGGGGAAGTTAGGTGTTGTACCTAGGAAAAGCGAGTGGTGGCGTTATTAAAACCGCCACATGTCCCCTATAGAGTCAACATCGTTATTATGGAAAAATAACGACCAATTCAGCCTCCCAAAGAAGTCGTTCAGACCTTCCCGGTTGGTTTTCTCATAGAACCATACTGTTCTTTTGGGAGTTTTCTCGTTAGCGTTACTGTTGATTAGAGCAAATTTAGGTGACACGAATCAGTGGTTTGAAGTGCCCAAGGGCGAAGAAACTTCAATTGTGTATTTGTTTGGGGGCGAGGTGAGAAACAAGTCCAGTGTGTTGGCGGAATAACCATCTATATCTGGCATCCGTGTTGGCTCATTGACAAGTTGAGTTAAATTATTTGATTCAGCAAAGAGCTGAACCTACTGACCTTCAGGTGTTGTGTGTACGGAGAGTTATGCACGTTGAATTCACCCTGAATAGTGATTTCAGTGTGCGGATATAGGGTCAAGATCCTATCGATAGAGTTAGATAGATCTTCAAATTCGTTAAAGGATACATTTATATACAAGTTTGGGCGTCTATAAAGAAAGCAGTAATGTATGTAAATTAAATTCTGGATGGAAGCAGAGCCCTTATTGTGACAGAAGCTGATAAGCAATATCACTTCGTATGTATGTGGAAAGAACAGAGGCACTAAGTTATAACGGGGTATAGTAAAATCAGAAATATCCGTATAAGTTATTGCCTGAGTTTGCGATGATTATCGTCTGTGGCAGTGACCGGACATCATCCACGTGTTCCATCAACCAGAGCATAGACCGACACGTCTACGCATTAAGTTGAAACCCACTTCCCAGATGCTTGGTAATTAACGAGAGCTACGAATGCCTTACTGCGCGACTTAAGAAAACACAGCAGCACAACGGTGGCCTACAGAAGAAGCTCAGGCAGTTGGAAGAAGGAAAGCTGGACTGCTATACCTTGCAACGTGGTTTATTATATAAAGATGTTCGTGACGAGGTGCGCGTTATGATTCTGAAGTCAATGCAGCTACAGGTGATACGAAAAGCCCATGAACGAGACCACTTTGGAATCAATAAGACAGTCCAGAATGATTGCTGGATACCTGACTTAAGGGTTAGGACGAAAAGGTAATTTGGAACTGTATTTCGTGTATACTGGCCGAGCGAAACCGAGAAAAACGACGAAGATTCCCGAATCCTGTAGAGAAGGGCAGTGTGCCCCTTGGTACTTTCCACATCGATCACCTGGGTCCGCTGGCATCAACCAAGAAGTCTTGCGAACACATCCTGGTCATTGTTTTTCAAGTAAATTTTCGCTTTTTCCATGTACATTTGGCTGTATGGCACAAAATTGATGGCATCTGCAGAAGTCATCTGCCATTTGCGAGGGTGGTAATTTATCTTTGCGAATCCTGGGAGGATCATTTCCGACAGGGGTACTGCGTTTACTTCAATAGAGTTTGAGAGCTATTGCCGCGAAGAGGGCATTAAGCACGTTTTGGTAATCACGGAGATATCAAGGACCAGCGGTCAAGTTGAAAGCGTGAACCGCACCTTAATACAACAGCTGACAAAACTATCGGCTCATAAATCAAGGGAGTGGTATCGGTATCTGGACACGATACAAAGTGGCTACAACGGCACGCCGCATCGGAGCTTAGGGATATCACCGTTCCGACTAATGTTCGGAGTCGACGCTCGTTTGAAGGACGATCTGCAGAGTAAGGAAGTTCTGTAGGAAGAATTGGTTCGACGGCCAACGAGCAGAATTACACAAACAGACAAAGGAGAATATTCAAACATTCAGTCCGAAAACAAACGGAACTTCAATAAAAACAGGAAGGTGGCGTTCCGATATCAAGAAGGCGATATCGTAAATCGCAAATTACAACAAGGACCTGGCTTAAAGCTCGCACACAAGTTCCTTGGACCGTATGAGTTATCAAGACCCGGTGCAACGATCGCTACGCTACTCGTTGGATAGGAGAGATTCAGTGGCCCAAATAGACTTCATCAGCCGCCGACTATATGAAACCTTATGCGAGCGACGACAGTGAGGATCTATGTAGGAGTCGATGAACATACGGGTCGAATATCCAGTTAGGATGGCCGAGTGTGGAATGGAAATGACGGAGGTGAGTTTGAGATAAACTTAAAGTTCACAGTCACATCGCGACAGTGGAGACATGCCGAATTGTGTTTAATCTTATAGTTCACAGTCAATCAGAGCAGGGCACTCTTGATAGGGTGAGCAAAGGAATAAAGGAGTGTCAGTCAGTCATGAAAATTATATTAAACTGAATGTTTTTATACCACATATTTATTAAGTATTTAGCTATACGAAGGTGACCTGAAAAGTTTCTGACATCAACGTGAAGATAGCAGCACTCGTCAAAAGTGAATGTTGTCGCAGCATGCTTAATTAGCAGGATGCTTAATTAGCAGCATGCTTGATTTACCACATTTCCTGTTATGTGGATTTTCATTTTTTATCTACCATCTTAAATGTTACAATTGAATTTAATTCTTCTAGGCCTTTAGTAACGTCACCTGCATGCTTGGTATCACTTTTATGTTTAATCTAGTACATCCTTGCAATATATAAGTTGTCGTTATATAGATTTAACATTATAGTTGTAAAGGAATTGCTATCCTAAATTATCTACTAAATAAAAATTGACTTGAATTGAATCCTTGCAATATCCTCTGCAACCACCATTTTGTTTGTTTTCTGTTAGTTTCAATATGTAAATATGTAAATGAGTTTCTTCCTTCAATTCAAAATCAGATTTGGAATCAGTTGTGTTTGATAAAAGTCTCTCGTATTATTCTCGTTGTCGATTTGCTAAATTCGATTATTTGTATTTCGTGTCGTGTCGCATGTATCAATTTGAATGTGCGTAACTGAATCTTTTCGTCAATTACATCGAATAAAAAAGAGAGTTAAAAACATTTGTTGTGTATCGTTACTTATTTTGAATCGTCGTTCGTTAACCGAACTTTCGAATTTGCACGGTAAACGAATCGTGCTGAACATTACGGTCCTTCGAGCCGGATGCTTGTTGGTTCCTTTCAAAAAACAGTGAATCAGTGCTTCAAACAACATTTGGACCAATTATAACTTCTATCGTTACAATTCCTAGTGATAAAAATGTGCCTTCTCAGTGCGTTTAATTTCAATCTGTCATGCGGCGACTAATTTACAACATTTGAAAAACAACTTAATCGCAAGAAATAGTGAATTTCGTAGAAGAAGTTGTGGAATGGAACGATTTTATTACGTGGATTTTATTACAAGTTGTGATTGTAAATTTAAAAACAGTAAATTGAGCGATTTTATTACGTGGATTTGATTACGTGAATTTTATTAGAAAATCAAATCAGAGCAATACCAACAATATTAATTGACCACAATTGTGTAGGTGGTGTGAACACTCGCGTTATCCTGTTTTATTCAAAGGATCAATCGATAAAAATCCCGCAACCAGCTATAATCAGGAGAAAGTTCGTGTCTAGTACATCCTTGCAATATCCTTTGCAACCACCATTTTGTTTGTTTTCTGTTAGTTTCAATATGTAAATATGTAAATGAGTTTTTTCCTTCCATTCAAAATCAGATTTGGAATCAGTTGTGTTTGATAAAAGTCTCTCGTATTATTCTCGTTGTCGATTTGCTAAATTCGATTATTTGTATTTCGTGTCGTGTCGCATGTACCAATTTGAATGCGCGTAATTGAATCGTTTCGTCAATTACATCGAATAAAAAAGAGAGTTAAAAACATTTGTTGTGTATCGTTATTTATTTTGAATCGTCGTTCGTTTATCCGAACTTTCGAATTTGCATGGTAAACGAATCGTGCTGAACAAATGTAGTTGTGCATCTTTTGGCAGTTACTCACCAAAATATTAGAAATTTGGACGCGTAGTTTTGATTTGACAGTCGTTTGATTGAGTCGATGTGAGTGTTTTTGTGAAAATAGACAACATTGAGTATCGAACTGTCATTAAATGTTTGTTTTTCATAGGCAATCATCATCATCATCGGCACTACAACCGGGAACCGGTCTTGGCCTTATTTAGCAAGTCCCCGGGCTTGTTAAGTTTTCCATAATGATTTGTTTTTTTTTCTGTGCAACGCCATTAGTCTTGCGCCAGAGGCTCTCCGACGGGGAATCGAACCCCGGTCTCCCGCGTGACAGGCGGGTATACTAACCACTATACTATCGAGGAGCCAGGCAATACGCCTACGCAAATCAAAGATGAGTTGGACTCTGTGTATGGGGATTCTGCACCATCATTTACCACTGTGATATTTTAGGCAGCTGAATTTAAACGTGTCCGTGAGATCTTGGGAAACGATGAACGTTCAGGATGTCCAAAAACTGCAACAACTGACGATAACATCACTAAAGTTCACCAAATGGTGCTAGACGACCGCTGATTAATTACGGTCGATGAAACTTGGATACATGGCTCCTCGATAGTATAGTGATTAGTATGCCTGCCTGTCACGCTGGAGACCGGGGTTCGATTCCCTGTCGGGGAGCCTCTGGCGCAAGACTAATGACCTTGCCCGGAAAAAACAAATCATTATGGAAAATTTAACAAGCCCCAGGACTTGCTAAATAAGGCCAAGACCGGTTCCCGGTCGTAGTGCCGATGATGATGATGATGATGAAACTTGGATACACCATTATACGTACGAAATAAAAATATAGCCAAAACAGTCGACTGCAAAGGGGGAATCGGCTCCAAAAAAATCAAAAACTTTTTTTTCGCCTGAGATGGCGACTGTCTTATGGAATAGTCATAGAGTTATCTTAATCGATTATCCTCAAAAAGGAAAAACCATTACAGGAGCATACTACGCATGATTACTTGACCAACTGAAGGCAGAAATTGCAGAAAAACGGTCACATTTGCAGAAAAAGAAAATCATGTTTCACCAATCGACTAGTTTTTGAGTTAATTGAGTTTTTTTGGTATTCGTTTTTTATACGCCTAAATGGCATAAAAATATGTCAGAGATAATGTTTGACATCATTCATCGTTGAAAACCTTTTTGTAAAAGAAGAATTTTCGATGCTTAAAAATCAGTGAGTTTTGCCTCTTTCACTCATTACCGTACTCATTACTAAAGTTGTTAGTTAAAAGCTAGTTAGTAGTGTTATGATCCAACGCCGTGCTTCCTCGATACGACCGAGGGAAGAGCGTGGATGTTAATAAAAACGCGGATAAACAATATTTAAATTATAACACAACATACTGATTTTATTTAATAACAAAACAATATTTAAATTATAACACAACCACTGATTTTATTTAATAACATAAACACTGGTTTTTATTCCTCTTTCTATTTACAAAATTTTTTCCTTCCGTGTCGGAAGTCTGAATAGTAGTTAAAAGCAAGAATCGAACATGTATTGCCAGCGCCGCCAATTTAGTCAGGGTATCAGAGTAAAGGCTAACAAACCAGTAACCCTGTATTTCAAGAATTTCTGGTAGTGAACACTTTAAACGCATTTTTTCGAAACCACGTTTTCAAAAACGGCTGACAGTAGAACTCGAGTAACTTTTATCCGATTGATTTCAAATTTCGCCTGTAGTTTCTTAGACAGATTATTTATTGAAGTACACATAATACTCGTAATATACCGTATATATAGAATTTAACATTTCTGACAATCAACTTACTATATATTTACTACTTACCATGCCTATTTTGTTCCTGTTAAAATTGGTCTCTCCAATGGCCGATATTACTATATTATCTGGAAATGAAGCAATAATATTTTCGTTGAAGGCAGTCGAGTTACTTGTGAATAGAAGATGTAGGCTCATCTTCTGGTATTTTTCTTAGATCGGAACAGGCGTCTCCTTGTTTTAAGTAGCGCTCAGATATGTAAAATTTTCGAATATTGGGTAGAAAGCTTCCAAATTTTATCGAAAGCGCGAGTTAACGCTTGACTCATCACCATCACAGATAAACAAAACATGCAAGAAACAACAGATGCGATGACTCAAAGCACAGAGCATCTCAACAACTGATAACATTAATGACCTAAACTATCCCAGCCACTCATGAGTGATAACAAATCCATAATCAGAGGAAACCTCAGCAATATATAAAGAGATACAGTCAACAAACCAAGGAGATTTGGAGCTAGAGTTAGAGTGAGAGTAAGAACTTTAGTCTTAAGGAATACATATCGTTGTACAATTAAGAAAAAATAAAGAGTAATTGAGACTGAGTCTAGTCTCAGCGAAAATATAATTTTTTTCTAACTCAAGTAACGGTAAACGTTCACTCGCGTACAGTATCAACAATACCGCTGAACACACCTTCTTTCGTCTAACGCGTTATCAATGGCTTGGGTGATTCTGTAAACCTGG
The DNA here is from genome assembly GCA_963931805.1 of Microdon myrmicae. Lineage (NCBI taxonomy): Eukaryota > Metazoa > Arthropoda > Insecta > Diptera > Syrphidae > Microdon > Microdon myrmicae. The sequence continues at coordinate 66,602,697 of OZ007502.1, forward strand.
TCAAACCTGGTTTGTTCAGGAAGCCAAATTGATGACTCGGAATAAGGTCTTTTATTCCCCCGTTGAATTTTTCGAAGAAGCTTTCAATAGAATAATTTGGCATACCGTATCGGGTTTTGTTGATAATTTGTATCCTTCGATATTGCAGCGAGCTTAAGGTTCGCTATATTATTTATTTTTTATAAATAAGAGCCGTTAAATCGATTTTTGAATTAATGTAACACTTTATTAGTTCGTTGATAACAACCGTTACTTTTACCGTACACAACGATTTCTTGACTTATCGCTTCCGTACTTATCGCGTCTTTGACTGCTTACTTCTTACTTTTTACTTTTTACTTCTTACTTCTTACTTATCGCTTGCTTCACTTTCTACTTCTTACTCATTTCCATGATCTGTGTGCGACGTATTTATACCGTTTCCTCATTCTGATTCAGCGTTTCGTTTCCGTCCGTTCCATAGCCTTGAATGTTCTACTGTTCATAGTCTCCAGTTTTCCAGTAATTTCTAGAATATTCTAGTACTTTGTTTCGGACTTTCTCGAATATTCTAGTACTGATTGTCATATGCATCACACTACCCTCCGTCTAGATTAGTTCGTCCCGCACTAAGTTCACTGGTCCTCTGGGCTAACCAAAGTTGCCAGTCGGTCACGATGAACCACTTTCATCTTGGCGTTCGGCGGTGGAAGTTCTTGACCTTCCCCCAAATTTTCTACTGCTCTCCTTTTCGCGTCAACTCTAGCATGCCGCCATTCTTTCTTTTCCTGAGTACGGAATTCCTCTTGTATTTTAGGGATCTCATGCGAATAGTATAAGAGAAAATGCATGTGCACACCCTTAAGCTCTTCTGGAGTTTGCACATCACGTAAGCGATCTAGATCTTCATCTTTAATTTATTATCTGGTATTGGAGCATCTGTCGATTTCATAACCGTATCCAACTGGTAGTTCCGCATCTCGTCAAATAACTGGAGCGGTTTGTTCTTTGGAGCTGACAGTAAACACCAGCGTGCGTCGTAGTAATAGACTTTCCATAGATCGTCGCACGTTAATTCTGGTTTCACGTGTTCCTCTCTATAGAACGCAATGAACGGCACCTCTAGCTGTTGATTACGCCTACAATCTAGGGCTTGCTTGATCTTTCCCCCCGTATGTGGTGGCTTACAATAGCGGTCTCGACCTCCAACATCCGTTGATCTCTCTTGTTCGGAAACAGTTGATTTACAAAACGCCTGTTTGTAAATCCATTCAGCTTCAACTTGTAGTTCATTGGGTCCCTCTGGAGCAGGCGTAACCGGAACTTCGCGCAATTGCATTCGCTCAGGTATATCCGTTTTACGGATTTCATTGTCCAAATCCGTAAGGTGACCCCTTTCCAATTCACTAGGTTCGTATTCGGGTTCATATCCGTCCTCGTCATAATTAGTGAAATCCTCATAGTCGAAATCTACACCGAAACTGTCCTGACCTTCTTGCAATGACGCGTCAGTGACTAGAAGTCGTCTTTTCTTCTTCTTTTCAGCAAATGACCTTCCTTCGTCGTCTACAATAAAATCCTCAGCATCAGACTCCGATTCCTCATTATCATTGAAATATTTTGCCGCCTCAGTTTCCCTGTGACTACGTTCAGAGCGGCGTTCAACATCGTCGTCGTCGTCGAATAGCTGTTCGGCTATAGCCTCACGTGCTGAACCTTCATCAACGTGCTGTTCCTCTCCATGACTTTCTTCGTGCTGTGTACGACACAGACGCTTGGAACGCTTTCTGCGTTCGACTTTCAAACCAAGATTCTCTTCAATACGGTCACAGTCGTCGTCTTCCAGTCGGTCGTCCAACTCGTTATCATCATTGTAAATCCGTTTCGGGGAACGGCCTGAAGCATCAGTGTCTTCACCATCACTGCCGTCCTCTTCAGTTTAGTTTAGTTTAGTGAGGGCAGAACCCTCATTTATTAGGCTTAATCCAAGCATAAATTGATATAATACCTTACAGACTAATTTAAAAACTAATCAATCAATCGGGTTATCATCGATGAGATCCTTCAATTCTTCACGTAACACATCATCGTCATCTTCCTCCTCTTCCCCACTGCTGTCGGCCATAACTTTGCTCTTCCTGAGTTTCTTCCTTTCATGTGGCTCCAATTCCTCCTCATCCTCAGATTCTTCCGCTTCAGAGTCCCAGAATTCTTTCATACGCTGCCTTTGGGCATCCAATTTTGCATTATCCACTGCAGCTCGTGCATCCAATTTGGCCTTAAACTCTGCAGCTCGCGCATCCAATTTTGCAGCTCGCGCATCTAATTTTGCCTTAAACTCTGCAGCTCGCGCCTCCAATTTTGCCATCATCATCCTGAACATCTCCGAAATGTCCAACGGTGGCGAACTCTTCTCCGTTACATTGGCACCATCTTGACTCGCTGTTTCTTCTCCACCCGGACAGTCTGGCTCACTCGTAAAAGCATCTGTGCCGACATCAATATCCTCTTCCTCTATTGCTGCTTGCAGACGCTGTCGAAGAATTGGCTTCTCTCCTCTGCTATCCAGGTTCCGGTCCTCCAAATGTCGATCTGACATCGTCACAACATTATTCACTTCACCAATAATTAATCCCACTTCTGACACCAATTGTAGCGAGCTTAGGGTTCGCTAGATTAAATATTTTTAATAAATAAGAGCCGTTAAATCGATTTTTGAATTAATGTAACGCTTTATTAGTTCGTTAAAGACAACCGTTACTTTTACCGTACACAACGATTTCTTGACTTATCGCTTCCGTACTTATCGCGTCTTTGACTGCTTACATCTTACTTCTTACTTATCGCTTGCTTCACTTTCTATTTCTTACTCATCTCAATGATCTGTGTGCGACGTATTTATACCGTTTCCTCATTCTGATTCAGCGTTTCGTTTCCGTCCGTTCCATAGCCTTGAATGTTCTACTGTTCATAGTCTCCAGTTTTCCAGTACTTTCTAGAATATACTAGTACTTTGTTTTGGACTTTCTCGAATATTCTAGTACTGTATGTCATATGCGTCACAATATTATAGTATTACCCATTAAGTCGAAGTAATCTACTATTTTAAATTCATTTTCCTTCACCTAGGTTGTAGCTTTAGTGTTGGTTTTCCAATAGGCTGGACTACAATATAATAGATTTTTCTTCTAGGGCCAATTACCGCACCTCAACCTAGGTGGAAGCCCCCTTGTATCTTTTGATGTGCTGCTGGTGATGTCGATATCGTAACATTTATACTACATATCAGCTCTCGTTGTCACAGCCGGATCATGGATCACTTTCAAAAATATTATATAGAGGAGGACGCTATATTTCCTTTAAATGTGTTTAATGCAGTGTTCCGGATATATTTACTTAATTTCCTACTTTGCCCATAGTCAACCATCATGTTTGTGTCTTCATTGATCAATTTCACTTATTTTTCGTTGTTTTTGCCCGGATATGGATATTGGGTTTCAGTTTTGAACGAAAATAAGTGTTGTAAATTGTGGCCAGATTAAGTAGGGTAAAATAGTTCTTGCATTTCTCAAGGAATCCTAAGCATCAGACATCCTTTCATGATTTCAAATATGTGCTCTCATTCCAGGTAGGAGTTTTGTTCATCATACATTCGGTGAAAAAAGTATTCGGAATTGATCATTTAAAAATCTATCCTCTATTATGAGGTGAAGTGTGAGCGGGATCTGTCACCTAGTTTGTTTACTGTGCTCGATTTGGTCAGTTGATTTGAAATGTGTTTTGAGATTTCTCCTAAAATTTTCTCAAAAACATAGGGTACAGGTTGAACAAAAGGGTGGTATGACTAGCTCTGTCGAATACTCACCATAAAGTGACTCCATATACTCACAATAAAATGACTCCATCCGATTGCCTGTTCCTTCGTTGCGACGAACTAATTCTGAGTTCTTCGAATGTTTTTAATTAATGATTAAAGAATGACCTGTGGCGTTTCTACTAACACCACTGCTACCTTTTTCAACCTACCTCCAAATCTTCCTTCCTAAAGCTCCACTAATTTCATCATTTTTACCATGCAAGCGCAATAACTTCCCCAAGCATTCTCCCACCGATTGCATTACCTTTCGATTATGCAAATCGCATCCATCAAGCATCCAACATCAAGCATCTGCCCATCAAGGACATTCACACAATTAACGCGGTATATCAATTTTCCCTAGAAGAAATTCGGTACGCCAGTACCGCATACATCAATGCATCTCAGCATTGTTCTAAAAGGAAAACATTTCGGTTGCCATACTAGATAACCGAAGTGGATTATGAAAACAATCAGCAGAACCCCTGTCTGGCTGCATTTACTGTCCCACACGTGCGCAACAGATTTTCATGCGCACCAGTACTCACGGCGGCTTTTATGCAATCTTCAAAGCACCGGCGCAATTCGCGCCTAGAGCCGAATTCAATGCCAGTGTAAATACTCACACTGGAAGTCGACCCATGACTCCATAGGAATGCAATACGCAATTAATATGGTTGTAAACACAACCATCCAAATGCACCCTAATCCCTAGCGTAGTATTTGGACAACTGCAAATACTTATCCCGAAGATGCTTTTTCAGGAATTTTCATTCCCACGGTTCCACCACCCATGAGCTCGCATCACGAGCCAACAAGGTGATCCGCGCGCAAAGTAGTTCAGTCGAAGAGGTAGTTGTATAGGAGTCGGATGTCCACCCAGTCGGGTAGGAGACCCGCGCCAGTGTTTCGAAATAAAAGCAAAAATCTTCGATAAACGCTATAACTTCGGTGCGTAGTTGAAAACATATTCGGGAACTGTACGGTAGCTAGAATTACGACGGACTTGCTATTCTATTTTCGTATTTGGTTCGCGGAATTTATTACGGCGGTGTTAGCTCTTAACGTAACCGTATATGTAAATTAAAAAATGTAAATGTGAATAGAATAATAACTGAAGAAAATAAAAGACAGTGCAACGAAGCCCAGGTGTTTCATTTTGTGGTGTTTCCTCCTTGCGGATGATTGTTCCTTGGCTGTGAGTTCCCGATGAGAAGAGAGGAAAATTAGCAGAAACACGCAAAGCGAACGAGCTTACCAGTACCGGTGCTGTTACCTGCAACTATTCGTCGACCCAAGGTGGGTGAATCTTAGTCAACCCGTGCCAATGCCGGCACAGAAGTAAGATAAACCCCACAGACCCTTTAACTTGCGGTAGATATCGTTTCTTATACATTCAATATCGTGTGTATTATGTCATCTTCATTACCCTGAGTGATGAGGCATTAGGTAAACAACAGTGAGAGTGAGTTGCTCAAAAACCATCCTAGTCTCAAAGTTCAAGACATGGTTATTTTGGTTGACAATTTTTAGTTCTGTTTGATATTTATGGAAGATATGCAACTGGTAGGAATACGAATGTTCAAAAAATCGATGCAAACACCATGCACTCAATTTAATTCTTCCCATAATCGATATCACATGTCCAATTAACATTATACGATTAATGTTCATATCGCCCACATCGCGATACTAATAATATTCATTTAAATACCCTCATAAATTGACCACGTATGACGCCTTTTCACTTCTGACGCTGCACGCTATTCCAAATGCATTTTTGTGCCTCGTATTCAAAAATGAGCAATGAATCTAGCATAAGCCATTTTCGCACGTTATCACATTATGAATACATTTTTTGCTTTATATCCGAGAGCAGGTGCCACACCTGCAACACGACACTGCTTGTGCCTTCAAAGGCAATTGGCGCGCCGTTTAACGGAACATCCACCAAGGTGCTGAGATCGGCGAAAGGCTGGATATAGTGACGAAACGCAAACCCATTAAACGATACGAATGGCTTGAACGTGGGCCATTGTACTTTAATTGATTCGGTCACATGCGAAAATCAATTGAACAATACAATTACTTAAACGGCACTGCACCCTAAGTGGGACAATTAAGTGGCGATGATAATTAAAAAATGCAGTTGACTCAATATGGGTCAAATGTTCTGAGTCGAAGTCCAAGCGGAATAGGATGCATCGTTTGCGTGTTTGCACCCATAATTTGGGTATATAAAGAGTGGTTAAGTCGAAGGAAAACGCAGAGTTAATTAGCTTGTCAAGAAGTTAATTGAACTATTGGTAAGACAAAGTAAAAGAATAAACGTATTTATAACAAACAAATTGACGTTTAAATCTAACTCCCGGCTCGACAACTTTTCCCTTAAGAAATTAAAGAAGCGCGGTTGCGACGCGTAACAATACTCCCCTCATAGAAACCCTCGTCCTTATGGGCAACAAACTGGGGCAGTCGATTACCACAAGCTTGTTTTCAAGGGAATTTTTCACCAGCAAAATCAATCTCCGTAGACAGGAAGATGTAGTAATCACTTGGCACCAAATTATAAGGTAGGTAAGTATACGAATCTCCTAACTAAGCTCCCGAAGCTTCTGACTATCGATGTCTGTGGTCTGGCGTTGTCGTGATGGAACACAATTCTTGTCCTATTGGCCAAAGCTGGGCGCTTCTGGGCGAATCTTTCCTTCAGACTGTCAACATGTTTACAGTACACGTCCGAATTGAGATTTTGGGCGTATGGGAGCAGCTCATAGTAGATGATTACCTGCACACGGCAAAACCTTCCTGACCACCAATCTAGCTTGCCAACTGTTTGCCCCAACCCACGTTTTATCATCAGCCACTATTCACTACAGAAGTGGGTCGATTTTATATATTCGCAAATGGACAGTCGGTCCATGAAGTTTTTTTGTGTTAACACGTGTGGCACCCATACATTGAGCTTCTTCTTCTATACAGCCCTATTCAAGTCGTTCCCAACGGTTTTTTTTTTGCAAATGTTTAGCTCTTGGGGAATCAAAACAATGCTTATATCATCAAAATTACGGGAACGGAATCGTTGAAACCAGGATTGGATGACGATGGATTTATGTCAGGAGGAGCATCATGCAAATGTTTTCATAAAGAACCGAACTGTAAACAACTCATCAACGCCTAATCGGAATCGCCCATGAAACACTGTCAATGTTCAACTAGTAATGACATTCTGTAACATAGGGGGCGTCGGCTTCACCACCAATATTTGTAAATAACGAAATCTGATGACTTAACTAAGACCTAGGTCGAGTCGTCAACTGACTCGCCATGTCTTCGTTGCGCAGAATACGACCTAAATCCGAGATTTCGTTTTAAAGGTGGGCTCTGCGTCTTCACCATGGAATTCGTTTGGACATTATTTGGATGAAAATCGTGCTAAGGACTTCTGTAAAATTTCTTTGCTATCTATATCGCTCCCCAAATGACGATCGACCAGGGAAACTTTTCAATTATCTTTCACATAACGACGACTGTATACAAATCTACTACCCGGTTTCTGAGATTGTTACTCTTGGTGACTTCGGGTGGTTGGACGTTTGCTGTTAGCCACAATCTGACTCAACTAGTGGGGGGGGGGGGGGGGGGGGGGGGGCAATGCGAATATCGTATGAATGAGGTGATTTTGCGAACACCTTGGATCTGTTTCTGACAATCCAGCTGGATATTTATATCATGGAAACGACTGTAGCATTGGTACACTCAGATCACTGTATCGATTGTGCAATCATTTACATTTCAAACGAATAACCAACATAAGTAGCTTCATCAAGTAAGGAGTTACGAGGATCTGACACGATTTGCGATTTGCACTTTTCGGCATGGAGCATTATATACGGCATTCCATCAAACGAAATCATCTGTAAATCCTTCGTTTGTTAAAAAAACAGCGTTTGGGAAATGGCGCTCGAACCCCGTGGAAGTCAACAGAAAGATTTTTGTCAGAACTAGAAACACGTGCAACCAGAGAAGAAGGTTCACAATAACAAAGTGACCAACAAACTGTTTGAATACCCAGCTGGTTTGTGTCCCTTCTGTCAATGGCAAGGCGTATCAGCAATAAACTTTCCTTCTCTTTAATAACAACTTTCCTTCTCTTTAATAACGGGCAACGGATCATTGGTCACGAATTCAAAAGATAAAGCCAATGTGTTCGCGAATTTATTTTCGGGGAAATTTAACTCTAATATGCCGGTCTTTTGGGGCCACCTGCGATCGCGCCGATGTTTTCTTTTCCATTTTACGTATATTTTTTTTATTTTGTTCTTTTTCTTATATTTATCTTACTTGCTAGACAATAAAAGCTTAAATTTTTACTTATTTAAATTATATTCTAATCTGCGGACACCGTGCCGATGCGTTCTTCAATACCGGATGTGAAGTTCCGCCCACGAGCTATTCAACGCATTCTCCGTAGACTGGACCGCGAAGAAGGTCACGATGACAAATTGACCAACAAACTACTTGAGTACTCACTGATTCGCGTCTCTTCTGGTTGAAGGCAAAGGCTATCAGCAATCATTTCATTTTCTTCCGTTGGTGACGGGGAGCGGAGCACTAGCCACGAATTCGAAAGATGAAACCAATGCGTTCGTGAATTTATATTCCACAAATTCAATTCTCGATGTAGGTCTTTTTGGAGGCCGTTGCAATTGCGGCGGTGAAGTTTTTAATGCCACATATGAAGTTCCACCCACGATCTATTTAAGGTATTCTCCGTCAACTGGATCGTAGGACCCAACAGGTTCGAATCCAAAATCCAATAACAGCAAAAAAGTGCCTAAAAACTGTGCTCCATAATTGTCACCGGTTCTTAACAAAGATGACCTTTCCTACTTGCTGGAAAGTCGTTCCAATTCAGCCAATCCCAAAGAAGGGGAAAAATATCCCTCGGAAAATTACCCACCGATTGCATTACTGTCTATGTTATCCAATGTAATGGAAAAGGTCATCAATGTCGAGTTCATTAAACAATTGGAAAACAGGGGACTTTTAAATTGTCGCTAATATGGATTCCGTAGCAGGCAGCCCACGCGTCACCTTTTGACCGCGTTTGGCATAGGCGTTACTAAATAAGCCAACAATTTTGCCTTTGGATCAAGACTTTCCGCAAAAATCGATTGAATCGGGTTGTTTTAGACGGCGTGATTTCAGACCGCTGGAATTTGTCAATTCTGGGGTACTCCAAGGATCTATTTTAGCTCCAACCCTATTTCTGATTTTTTAGAATCATATTAATGATTTATTAGAATCAATCGGTGACAAAATTGTTAGTTTTGCGAATGATACATATATATATATATATATATATATATATATATATATATATATATATATATATATATATATATATATATATATATTACATTTGTATATATATATATATATATATATATATATATACATTTTTTTTATATCTATTATATATTACGGTGTATTGAAATTTTTTTAGACATATCGTATGTCGACTAATCTATTTTTAAATGGTGCGAAGATAAAATTTTCAGTACTGTTTACATACCCAGTTTTCTTCTGGTTTCCATTAATTTAATTTGGAATCTCCTAAGTGCATCTATGTCCCTCTGAATAACGGCCGAATCTTCTTTTGCCGCCCCCACAATCCGACTAATACCTCCTTCATAATAGTGAAGCGGTTTCCCTCCACCTTATTTAGGGTATGACTGGCGTAGACAATAGGCGGGGCTCTACCGATTTCGCCTTGAGATAAGACGGCTTTGAGTTCTTCTTTGCTCGCATCCGTGGTCAGATTTGGCGGCGAAACCAAAATTCCCCTATTCATCTCAAATGCCTGCATTGTCTGACCACGTAAATTTTGAAGATATTTTTCGCGAACTGGCACTAGTGCACGTCAGGTTGTCGCATTTAAGATGTGTAGATTTGTCCGACGACTTGTCATTCGAGAACAGAGATTTAATGTACTGGAGGCGTTTTTCCTCCGATGGTTTGTTCTCGGATACGGGATCACTCGATTCGTCATCATAGGTGAGTCTCGTTGACGTGTTATTTCGCAACTCCATAAGAATTACGGAATATTCCCTGGGTGGGGGCAATTCTATTTACAGAATTGTCATACGTAAGCGCCCTGGTTTGGGTCTATAGTTTGCGCCTAGAGTTTTGGGCCCGGCCTTAAACAATTTTCATTTAGACTCGTTTAATTGCTACCTTCGACGGAAGCCCTTAGTAAAAGGCGAACGATTTATTTGATACTGAAGAGAAGCTTGAGTGTGACCGATCTGCTCTGAAGATTTCGCTCTCTGAAGGGTTTGTTGGTGAGCGTTTTACCGACACTTTCCCTTTTTTAACCCCTTTAGGCTTTTGGGGTCTTGATTTGTTGTTGGGGTGATTGGCGGCAGACAATTTTTCGCAGCTTTCCCCTTGGGTCGGTAAGGCCTTCGGGCGACTGCCGACTGCGGTCTGAAGCTTCTCTGGTCTCCTTGAAGGTTTCCCCTTCGGCCGTCAAAGCTTCCTGTACGATTATTTGCAAAGTCAATGGAAAAACTTTCTTTGGGGAAATTCCAAACAATCTCTCGGTCCATTAACATTGCAATTCTGCCACAGGAGGTCGTTACCCAATAGGTCGTCTTCCGACAACCCCAGCAAGGAATCTACTACCTGGAAGCTACAGGGGGTTTCTTGATGTAGTTTGAACTTCTCCTGGCACCATCCCCTAGACTTTCCTTTGCCAAAAGCTTTTGGAGGGTAGTTGTCTTTTAGGCATCCATTTTATACTTCCGATGGTGCGCTTTTACCTTTAAGAGGCTGATCTCAGCACCAGTGTCGACAATCAGGCGTGTAGTTGTATTACGGCCAACGTCCAAAGTCTGCTGGACAACTGGAACTTTTGTCGCGCGGAAACTGAGAACAGTTTTTATTAGATTGCGGGTTCTAATTTGTTCGGGTTGGGTGTCTCCGACACGACCACTTGTCGTTTCCTGACTTCTGACTTTAAGATTTTTATCGACAGCCGTGTGTTTGTGTCGACCGCGGAATTGGCACAGTTTATCGCCCTTATTTTGGGCGATGTCACTTTGTTCTATACTGTCAGCACTAGAATGGCTTCGGCCTGCCTTACGCCCACGGTGTCTTTGTCGGTTCGTCGTGTGTTTTGAGCCCTTTTCGTCTGTTATTAGGTGGCGTGTTGCACTATTTGTGACCTTCTTTTAACCATACAGGTCGGTGCGGTATGACGACAACGTACAGTTCTAGCCGTTTTGGTGGTTGCACAGGTTGGTGAATTCCGTTATTTCCCCATTTTCACACCACCCCCCACCTAGATTAGTTCGTCCCGAACTAAGTTCACTGGTCATCCGGTTTAACAAAAATCGCCAGTCGGTCACGATGTACCACTTTCATTTTGGCGTTTGGTCTTCGCTGAATCCTATAGACACCGTCGTTAATTCTTGTGAGGACCTTATACGGTCCTTCCCAATGTTGCTGCAACTTCGGGGATCTTCCTCTTTGCCGGTGAGGGTTGTAGAGCCACACGTTATGGCCTGCATTAAATCCGAATGCGTTGGCTCGAACGTCGTACCTTGTTTTCATCCTGTCACTTGATACCTTGATTTGCTTTCCAACCAAATGATGAATCTCGTCGAGGCGATTTCTCCATTCGGCTACGTAGTCTTCGGTCTTATCTATGGCGTCTGGAGGTATTCCGAATCGCAGATCGGCTGGTAATCGTATCTCTCGTCCAAATATGATTCTTGCTGGAGAATGGCATGTCGTCTCGTGATTAGCCGATCTATAACTCATGAGAAAGGTTTGTACATATTTGTTCCAGTCTCGTTGGTGATCACTGACGACCTTCGATAAGTGTTCTTTCATTGTTCGGTTGAACCTTTCGACCATTCCGTCTGACTGCGGATGTAAGGGTGTGGTCCTGGTTTTCCTTACGCCCAGTGCCGCACAGATGCCTTGAAATATCTGTGATTCGAAATTTCGGCCTTGATCGGAATGCAGCTCACAGGGAACTCCATATCTGCTGATCCAATTATTGATTAGCTGCTCAATGACAGTTGTTGCTTCTTGGTTTGGAATTGGAAGGACTTCTACCCACTTGCTGAAGTAATCCATGATAACTAACATGTATTTGTTGTTGTCGTTTGTTTTTTGGAACGGTCCTGAGATATCAATCGCAATTCGCTCGAAAGGGACACCCACGTTGTACTGCTTCATAGCGCTCCTTGGTTTTGCCGTTGGTCCTTTGGTCGCAGTGCAAGTTGTGCACTCCCTACACCAAGACTCGACGTCATCTCTCATGTGAACCCAGTAAAAACGAGATAGTAATTTTGAAAGTGTCTTATTAACTCCCAAATGTCCACCGGAGGCCCCGTCGTGCATTTCTCTTAGAACACCTTTCACTTTTGATGGTGGGACTAGAATCTGCATTCGATGGGATTTTCCGTCCGCGGATTCCCATTTACGCTTAATAATACCATCTTCCACCAGCAAGGAATTCCATTGTGCCCAATATACTTTAAATGTTCCACTCTTGTCGGAAATATCGTTCCAAGTTGGCCGCTCGTTCTTTCCTTTGTGTTCCAGGATTCGCGACATATCTTCATCCTGAAGTTGAGCTGTGCGTATAGCCTCATTCGTCCACCCATCCAGTACTTCTACTTGTACATTTTGCAAGTCGTACGCCTCTTCTTTCTTTTCCGCTTTATGACAATGTTTAAAATCTGGCTTACATCGTTTTCTTGATAGAACATCAGCGTTATTACGCACCTTTCCTTGCTGAATTGAGCTTATCATTGATACGGGTGCACATTCTGCGGTTAACTCTCCCTTTCTTATTGCGACCGGGCTCTTCGGACGCATTTAGTACTCTGACAGGTACAATGTGTTTCTTCACCTCAGGTTGTTCCGTTGATAGTCTCCTCTTATGACAAGCGCATGAACAACAATTCTCATCGATGTTTCATTCATTCGTCGACGTTTAGTACAGTCAACAGAGATGTGGCCAACTCCGCCGCTTGTCCAGCACTTCATAACAGGTCTCGGGGTTCTCTGTTGTACATGCCCGATTCTTTGGCAGGAACGTTCCTAGACAGACATTTCTCGGACTCTATATGTACTCCTGGTAGCCAGTTTAGCAGATTCATATGCCAATGCGAACGCCAGTATTTCATTAGTCGTCTTCTTTGCCGCCAAACGAACGGCCTGTTGCAAGTCTCGATCTTGGAGCGCGTTTGTGAATGCATCCATTGCTACATCGTTCAGAAATTCCTTAGTCATATTTGAATAAGACAAGTTTGCCAATCGCTCAATGTCTGCCTGCAACTGTTGAAGATTTTCTCCAGGTTTCTGCATTCTGCTCCGTAGTTGCATGCGGTAGACCTGCTGCATGTGGTTGTCGCCATACCTAGCTTCAAGGCCGTATCTTATCGCTTGGAAATCTGTTTGCTTCTCTGCTGGTATGGTTTGTAGCAATTCTGCAACCGCCCCGCGGAGTGACAAGATTAGTGATGTTGACTTTTGCTTATCCGACCACTTATTATAATTGGCCGCGGCGTCAAACTGACGTATAAATACGGAGAAGGGTCCCGTTCCATCGAAGGTTGGCGGCTGCATCCTTGTATCTTTGTGGTCATGTTGATTGCTAGGCGATGTCTTATTTCTCTCAACACACTCAAGTCTCTTTACGATTCGCGTTATTTCATCGGTGACTTTTAGATCCAGATTTTCTACTTCGTTTCGAATTTCTTCCTTAAAGTGTTGAAAATTAAATTTCATCCACTGCGTTTGGGTATCCAACTTTGCATTTTGGGCGTCGAATTTTGAATTTACGGTGTCGAATTTTGCATTAACATCTGTAGCTTGTGCGTCCAATCAATTTCATCATCATCATCCTGAACATCTCGGAAATGTCCAACTTTGGCGAACTCTTTTCCGTTACATTGGCACCATCTTGACTCGCAGTTTCTTCTCCATCCGGGCAGTCTGGCGCAATCGCAAAAACATATGTGTCAACATTAATACCCTCTTCCTCCATTGCTGCTTGTAGTCGCTGTCGAAGAATTTGCTTTTGTCCTCTGCTATCCACATTCCGGTCCCTAAGTTCCTTCTTCAACTCAGGAACGCGAAGATCCTCCAAATGTCGATCTGACATCGTCACAACACGCTTTCACAGCTTATTTACTTCACCAATAATCAATCCCACTTCTAACACCAATTGTAGCGAGCTTAGGGTTCGCTGGATTGATTATTTTGAATAAATAAGAGCCGTTAAATCGATTTTTAATTTAATTAATATAACACTCAACGATTTTCTTTTCTATCGCCTGCTTCGCTTTTTCTCTTCTTTTCTTGTCTGTCACCATCAGCTGTATCGACGTCTTTTTATCGTTTCTCACATTCTCATTTCGTTTCCGTCCGTTCCATAATCTTGGATGTTCTAGTCTCCAGTTTTCCAGTATTTTATAGAATATTCCAGTGCTTGTTTTGGACTTTCCCGAATATTCCAGTACTGATTGTCATATGCGTCACAATATTAACAATAAGTTCTAAGTGAAGTATAAAAACACTAACATATTTAATAATGGCTGAGCACAAAGTGGTTTTTATTTAGAGAATAAAACTAAACGAACTCCCATCATCATTTCCTTATTCCTCTTGTAGAACTGATTTCTCTTGCTGCGACGGAACAATCTTAAATTAAAGACAGTGAACGCTCTAGTGGGTTGGCGGTGGAACTCTCGCCCATGCTGGCGTCGCGACCCCCTACCCCACATGTGTTTTGGTTTTTCACCTGCATCCAACCACTGCAGAGGGCTTGTACGGTTATCATACAGAATTCACTTTTCATCACAGGTGACTATCTGGTGCAAAAACGGTTCAGTTTGGTGTCTTAATTTAAGCAATGCGCAGATTTCCAAGGGCCGTAGTTTTTGGGAATCGTTCAGTTCATGGGGTACCCATTTATCGAGTTTCTTTACCTTTCCTATGAAAGAGAGGTGTCGACTTATTGTCATTGGGGATACGCCCATGCTTTGTGCAATCTCCCGTACAGATTTCGTTGGGTCCGCATCCACCCTTGCTCTTAAAACATCGTCGTCAACTAAAATGTCCGGCTTTCCACGTGGTTCATTTTCGAGGCAGAAATTTCCCGAACGGTACTTTCCAACCCCATGTCCTATAGTGCCTTCCTTTACTCCCACATCCTCAGATGCGTCATTAATGTTTTTCATTGCCAATGACGCATTATTTCCTATTTTAAATTCATAAAGGAAGAGGGCTCGAATTTGAATTGCCGACAGCATGGTAAACAATTCCTGGAAAAAAAAACGGCACTTGTAACGAACCCTAAAATTCTCACACGTCAAGGACACGTAGCACTTTACTTTATAAAAAAAGACAATTTAACGTTCTGGCACAGATGTTCACTCGAGAAGTTCTTATTTCCGACTGAGCGATAATCGGACATTTCATGTGTGATCAGCTCGGTTGATAATTTCGTTAACGTCAAAAATCGATTCTATAATGTTAACATGTTTGCTTAGCCCTGGTCATACACGCTTCCATACTCCTTTAAACATTTCTCGGTCACCCCATTCCAGGAGAGATTGATATTGTGTACAGTATCCATGGTATGGTAGTTTTTTCAAAAATCTCTAATGGATTGTTTATCTTCTCCATCGGTATTATCACTTCTACTGGAGTGCATGTTGTTAAGTCGGGCAAATGTGTTGGATAGCTTGGGGCATTATCAATTAAAAGTAAAGGTTTCAGTTATAGTTTTTTAAATTCCCGGTGGCGTTTGGCCGGCGAGCAAAACCCGCGTAATAGTGAAACAGCGGAGCCACGTCTTACTGTATTTGAGATTGCCATGTGACAGAGTGTGTTGTCGAGGTGTCAAATCCAAGTGAGTACAATCCGTAACGCACTACGCAAATACTACTTCACCTCGTATGCACTCAATATTCTCGTAGTAACTGCAGTTCAAACGAGTACTGAGACAAAAATATAATTCAACCTAGCTGTCATGCGATGGCAGAGTCGTCAAGATTGTGCAACATTGTAACGTTTAAACACAGTATCACGAGTTTCATTACTTTTCTAAAGTACCTCCAAAGGACTAGCTTATCCCTCTCTCTATCTATCTATATTTTTTTTTTTTTTTTTGTCTTCTCTCGGGAGAGGCGAACCTATAGCGCCAAGTGAGCAATCCGTCGGATTGTCTTGTGGAGCGCATATAAGCCGAATTGCGTGGAACAATACCAAGAATCTCCGAAGAACAGTACCCGTGATAATATCTGTACAACAGACAGAGGTCGGCTACGCGCCTTCGATGTGATAGTGATCAGGCGGATCGTTCGTCTCTGTATGATTTCAAGTAGGTCGAGGGTATGTTAAGGAGCCGAGCTCCAAACATGAGAGCAATATTTGAGTGCGGGTCTAATTTGGGATTTATATAGGAGAAGAAGTTGGACCGGAGTAAAATATTTCTTGGCTCTAAAAAGATAGCTCGGTTTTCCTGAGGCTGACCTGGCGATACTCGACACGTGTTTATGCCATGATACATTCCCACAGACCGTGACGCCGAGCAACCTCAAGCTTTACCCAGCCTCGAGAGCCCGGCCATTCATCATCAGCTGTGGAACCGATGATCCACTTTTCTTTGTGAATGTTGTATATTGTGTCTTCGCTGCAATGAAGTCGACGAGATTGGCCCTTCCCCACTGCAGGACTCTATCTAGATTCTTATTCAGAGAGTCAATCTGTCTACATCTCAGCGATGCGACGCAGATGCACCAAGATACAGATCCGAACACTCGCCATCCACAACAACCCGGATCGATCGATTCTCGAGGAAACTCCTCGTCCAGTCGCCAAGCTGTTGTGAAAGTCCATAAGAACGAAGTTTGCTCAGCAATGCCCCGTGCCAGACGCGATCAAAAGCCTTGGAGATATTCAATGCGATCGCCCTTGACTCACCATGCCGTTCAATCGCAGATATTCATACATCGGTTATAAGTGTCAAAAGGTCTCCCGTGGACCGCCTGCCACGGAATCCGTATTGACGCTCATTCAGAAGTCCGTTGTACTCCAAATACTTAACTAAGTCAGTATTGATGACTTTTTCCATCACCTTAGATAAAATAGACAGTAATGCTATCGGACGGTAATTTTGTGGGAGACACTTTTTTCTCGTCATTGGGATTGGCTGAACTCGAGCGATTTTCCAGCAGACAGGAAAGGTCCTCCGAGCATAAGATAAGCGGAAGGGTCTGCCAAGAACCATCGATAGTTCTGGAGCACAGTTCTTAAGGACTATTGCTGGTATTCCGTCCGGGCCGGTTGCCTTCCTACAGTCCAATTCACGTAGAATGCGTCGAATAGTGCCCGGACGAAATCTCACATCCCGCGTGGAAGACCGTACCGGCGCGATCACGGGTAGCTCCAAAAGACCGGGATCGACGTTTGAATTCGCGGAAAATAAATTCGCGAACACATTAGCTTTATCCTTTGAATTCGTGACTAACGCCCCGCTGTCTGTCACCAATGGGGGGAAGGGAGAGGATGCGAAGTTGCTGCTGACAGCTCTTGCCATTGACCAGAAAGAGCGCGAACCAGTTGGGCACCGAAGGAGCTTACTGATCGCCCTGTCGTTGTGAGCTTTCTTCGCGGTATCAATCGCCTGGTTGCACGCGTTTCTGATTCTAACAAAATTCGTTCTGTTAACATCGGTGGGATTGGAGCACCATTGCTTAAAAGCTCTATTTTTTGCCGCTGTAGTCAGCTTGCATTTTTTATCAAACCAAGGTTTATCAGACGAACTTCGTTTCATGGAATGTGGAATATACATCTCCATACCCAGATGAATACCCTCTGATACCGACTCCGCGCAAGCGTTAACATCGGAGTTTCCGAAGCACACCCCGGACCATGGAAAGAATGCGAAGAAATCTCGCAAATCATCCCAGTTAGCAGCCTCATACTTCCATACATGGCGAAGCTGCCTAGGCCGGTCGTTCGCTTGATATACAAGTGCTTGCGCGACAGATACCAACCAGTGATCTGAGTTTCCCAGTGGGGCAGAAACCTCTACGGTATAAATACTCGGTTCGGATGTTAAAAACAGATCCAGGGTGTTCGCATAATCGCCTCGGGCATCCGGCACTCGCGTTGGCTCCCCAATGAGTTCAGTCAAGTTATGGCTTACAGCAAACATCTCCGCCAGCCTTCCAGCCTCGTCGGTTCTGTTAGAATGTACCAACCAGCCGGAATTGTGCACATTATAATCGCCAAGGACAACAATTTCAGAAGCTGGGTGGTTGATCTGTATCCAGTCGACGGTATGTGAAAGATGTTCGAAAAATGTCGCCGGTCGATCGTCATTCGGGGAGCGGTAGAGACAACAAAGAAATTTAACAGAATTCCTCAGCACGACCCTCAGCCATATGATGTCCATATTATTGGGTGCCAGCGCCTCCATCCTCTGGTAAGCCAGATCGGACCGCGCGAAGACGCAGACCCCGCCCTTAAAATGGAATCTTGAATGTAAGTCGTATCTTGAACAACGAAGATATGTCGAATCAGTTGACGAATCGACCTGGGTCTCAGCTAGTGCAAGGATATCAGGTTTCGTTGTTTGCAAATATTGATGGACGGCGTTTACATTCGTATTGGTGTTAGAAAATGCCGTCTCCATATTTAATGATCCATTTTTTCACACTTTTTTTCAAGCATCCTACATTTGTTGCTTTAATCGATTTTTGAGAAGTGGTAGTGAATTTGTGCGTCAAAAATACATATACCTTTTTAAGATGCCTTTCTTAAATATTATGAAATATTTTATTTTGTTATTAAATATTTTAAAATAATTGATTTTTAAAAATATTTTTCAGCTTTTTAATTCGTACTAGCCCCTTAACAGTCCCAGGTTTTTATTGGCAGGGCTATGATAATAAAACATTAAATGCTCGACTAAGGATGATTGTAGGTTCGCCAATTCATTTTGTTGTACAAGCATAACGTTTTCGACAAATCGTGATTACAAAACCTTATGAGATTTTCACTTTTGCGTTCGCGGTGTGGTGAGAGTGTTGTATATCGTTGTGATGAAATTTTGTGGTCACAAAACATATTTAATAATACGTAGTCACAACCGGTTTTCTTGAAAGTTATTTTGTGTGTTTTCCTGATGGTATTTTGTAGTAGACGTACGCAAGGTAACTGAAATCAATTTTTCTTCTTTCAAGAGAGGACTTGTATGCATACAGAGCTTACGCATTCTGGCTGTTGCTCTATTATTTCTATTCATTGGTCTTGTTTTTTTGTGTACTCGCTAAATCCTCCACCCTTTGAGGACATGCAAACCTTTTTGGTGCTATGAGGATGTGGGGGTTCTTTAAGGCGCCCGAAAAACCACCCATCGTCCTAACCCAACTCCCTTTTCCCAACCTGCAAATACCATAGCCGATCATAAGCCGCTTACCTGCATATGAACTGTGCGAAGCTTTCTTTCATCAGTTTTACCTGAAAACATAAGCCCACGGCAAGTTTACCATCTTGCCATGGCATCAAACTTGATCACCTCGAATAAGTGCTGTTTGCTATTTTGCTATCGCATTAGCACCTACAAACTTTCACCCCGGGGCATGCTTGCATCCAACCCATCTTGTCCTGAAATCTAATTCGGTTTTCTCATCATGTAACCGACATTAACATCCGAACATGTCAATGCGCATAGCTGAGGAGCATTTTTCCATACACGTGCATGGCACGTTCACCCTTGCCTTATCGGCAGACCCATCGGTCGATCGTTCGACCGGCATTCTATAGCACAGCCATTGCTGGCCACCTACAGAGAATTCAAGTGTTTGCTTAATGTAAACACACACTCGACAGATCGACCGATGAGACGTTAGCAATTTGAGCACAATCGAAGTGATGCTATACGCAGCAACCATGAGTAAACAAACAACGTTCCCATGTTCATTAGCTCTTCAACAGCTGCAACCAAATTTCCCATGATCGGCCACCAACCGATCATGGAATTGGACACGATCATGATTGTATTCAAACAATCATACCCATTATCATGTCCCTCGTTACTTTCTTCTAAAACAAACATGCTCCCATCCATTCTAGTCCCTAGCCATCGTGGGCAAAGTTTCTGTTGACTTAATGTCAACAGAGAAAAAATCTATCCTCTATCGTACGGTGGCAATACACCCAGCCCGTACACCGATCACCATATTTGTTTGTTTTGCCTTTCCTTCGCCCAACGCATGTTTCGTTTGTCTTTCTTCCGAGGTAAAGCCATTCAACTTATCTGGACGATGTCTATGGGAACCTTCCAATGGGATGCGAACCGGTTTCTCATTGGTCGTTGGGGCGAAGGAAAAATTGCTTTCCCCTCCGATGAGTTGACTGGAAACCCATCCCACTCACCGAAGTTGGCTCAGCCTCACCCAGCTCACCAGAGTCAGAGTTTAACATCCTAAACGTACGCACTGGTCAAGTCGTAGTTCTTAAGTGGCAGAGTTAATCGCGCTACCTAAGCCGAAGTTTTCACCTTCAGTTAACCGGGCGCTAAACTGTTGCGGAATATTCTTGTGTGTATTTTTAGTAAATTCAGAGGCTTTCCAGTCGAACACTAATACGATATATGTATTTGCTGAAATCAGTTGCTGGTGTTGGTTGTATTTAGTTAAATTAAATCCAGAGGAAATCCCGGAGAACACTAAGGGAACTTTATGTATATGCCGAAGCGGTAATTGAAAACAAGTGAACAACTAAAACGTAAAAAGTGTAAAGCCTACAGGAAGAGAACAATAAAATTCAAGAAGTAAAAGAAGGAACGTTTACCTGTGTTTTCTTTCGTTCGTGTTGTTTGCTTTTAGGGAACAATTTTCAGCGACGCGCAGTGGAGTTCCTTGGGCACGCTAATTAAAGAACTTATTAGTGTTTTGACTTTTCCTTGGTGGGTGTTTCTACGAACCCACGTCCGTGCAGACGTAAGGTAATGACCCTACCCACAAGGATGTTAAAAAAAATCGGTTGAATATTATGAAAAAAAAAGACTGACAACTTGAAAGCCAGTTACTTGACAACTCAAGTTCTGGAGAGATTAGGGCAGTTGGTTAGCGTGGTCGTCGCCCGATCTTCGTCGTTTTACCTGATTCTGTAATAAAAAGGTTTTACAAACTAGTAACTTTTCGCTAAATTTGCAGATAAATTGCACCATCTTATTAGAACATTCCAACACTTTGCTTGCAATTGATGAATTGATTAAATGATAAATTTACTTTAACAACAGTCTTCTTTAATCTTATATACTAGCACCTAGTCAGCTATAGAATTACAATTTACGAATCTTATGGTAATGCCATAATTTTTATTGACATCTAAAAGCAAAATTTGAATTTTATTTTTAGTTAAAAAGAACTCCATTCCTCTCTGACTTCATTGGATTTATTTTTTCTTTCACTGTTTTACAAAACATGATTTATTAAAATTATTTAAATACTTGACATTTTAAATTTATACGCACTCTTGTTTTTGTTTTGATTACAGGAAAATGGATCCTTTATTTCTGCATTATATTGCCGTAACGCATCATGTACGGGGCTAGTTGTTCCAGAAACTACCGGCTATCCTCAACCGATTTGGATTTGCTTAAAATGCAAATCGAAATCTAATCACAGTCAAATGATCAAAAGTCAGGATTTGGCTTTAGGGGCATTCACAGCGAAATTAAATGCCGACAAGATTAAGGTCGCTATTGACTATGTAAACGAAAAATGCTCCAATTTTATACCCAGTTCCAACCACATAGTTATTGATGTCAAATTTCAAATCATTGAAAGGCTGAGTCAACTAAAGGGTCAATGTACTCCCGAAGAGTACCAAAACAAAGCACGTTATTGTAATGACATTTTAGAGATCCTGGATAAATTAGGCGTAGGAAATTGCACGATGAGAGGATATCTCGAAACTGAAAGGGATACATGATTCATTAATTAGTTTTAACAATGTAAATTACTAATGCGTATCCTTACTCATATTATACCGATCCATGCTCATACTGTATCCTTATTCATATTGTATCAGCTCAAGTACCTTCAACTCAATAGTTGTTTACAAATAAATCTACATCAAGATCAACTTAAAAACACTTGATTGGTTATTGACTAAACTCGGCAAATGAATAAGACTAAATATAAAAATAATAAAAAGTTGTGATAAAAATACATCGATGCTTTTTTATTTCTAAAAACATCTGCAGAGACAAGTAGTTATGCAAAATATGTATCACATTTGTCCAAGGCCGTTGGTGATGATTTTTCACTTTATTTTGGACAACAATTTTTGAAAAATATCTTAACACGATGTTTTATTGTGTTATGCGACTTTTGCCACCATTTATCCTCATCTCTTACTGAAGATTGACACCTGAGTCAGTAGCTCCACCCCATTCACTCGTTAATTATAGAGTCCCTCATGAAAATTCCTGCCAAGTTCAACCTGTTCGTATATCTAAGTTTATGTACTTTTCCTCTTTCATTTTGCCTGTTTTGTCAAAAGAATTAAATAAAAGTTCGCAGAATGCTGAGTAAGCATGATATATGAGCACAAAGGAATCTACTTAAAAAAAATCTGTTCACACATTGATTTTAGCATTTAAGTTGACTACGAAGATGTGTCTGATGTCAGAAAGTGTGGGATAAGGTGTAACGGGGGCGGCACCGATCATTTTCGTCGAATGTCAAAAACTTCTTCAAAATATTTATTACGTTTTTTATGCATTCATTTATGTTATTATTTTTTTTTGTTTTGTTTTGTTTTAGTTTTTTATTATTTTTATGGTAGTTAAAGCAAGTTGTAAATTTATGTTGGCGGAAGATTTTGCGGTGTGCCTCCGTCCGGAAACGGTCTGGAACGGATGACATGTCGTATTTAGAAAATATGTGGAATGAAAATAATTAAAATTAAAATAAGAATTTATAAAAAATAAAATAAGCAACGGATTGTAAATAACGAATATAATTTGGAAATGTCAATTGGATTAATAAATGGGATCAAGAATTTGCGGGTTTATTAATTTAAAAAAAATATAAGCCAGTTGCGTCTTGTCATTGAAAGGTAGAATTTAGTTGAAGGTGAGCGTTATGTATAGATAATTTAGTTTTTATTGCATTTTTATGTTTATTTAAAATACAGTAATAAAAACGTCTGTTAGGGTTTAGAAATACCATGGGATAGTGTTTTATGAAATTTCTTGGTGTACGAGACATTTTTGCAAAGTAGAAACGCAATGATAATTTTTTTTCTTTTTTATTGTTTATTTGACATTTCAGCTTTGTAAGGCCTCCAAAGTTGTACATATACAAGGACAGCAAATAAAGTTTGATATTGACATGTTTTTTTTTATTCATCTCAAGAAAGGCGAACTTATTGCCCCGAATCGGCTCCATGAAATGCTTTTTTTTTACTTGATTAGGTCCATCGGCCAAGCTCAGAAAACTGGATATTTTCCCAAGCATTTCACGGAGTCAACATCTTAATGAGGAGCGAAGGCGGGTCAATAAGTCTTTAGAAAAAGGGGACGATTTTCTTTTATTTTTTCATTTAGCTGACCTAATAAGGACGTGTGGCGTCTCTAACAGATACACACAATACACAAGCAAATAGTGAAGAACACCGAACGAAAATCGAATAAGAAAATCCATCAGAGCCGTATACCATAGCGATAACATAACAATTCACATCAGTGGAATACACTTGAGTTTAAAAATGGAATTCTAAACACGGCCAGTAACCTGATGTGTTACGCTTTGGTTCAATTTTTGGTGATTCTAACTGTCATAGCGTCAGTTCGAATCACACGTTCTTCACTATCGTTCCAAACGCAATAGACGTATAATACTGTCCAGTTATCGTCTGTCCCTTTTACAAATAATCAATTAAGATAACAGCACGTGCATCCCAAAACACAGTAGCCATAACCTTTCCAGGTGATTTCACCGTCTGTGCCTTCTTTGGAACCTGTTCGCCTATAACAATCCACTGTTTTGACTCTTCTTTCATTTTGGGAGTGTAGTGCTATATACATATTATATCTACAGTTATTAATCTGCGCAGAAACAAATCTGGGTTGCAACGAATGCACTCCAAAAGTTCTCAGTTGAGAGCAAATGCGGTACCCATCTCACAGAATTTTTTTTCATACCCAATTTATCATGTAAAATTGAAACATGAAACAAATTGAAAATTGACAGTGAGGAATAATGCTTACTTGTTTCGTTTTGGATTCGATCGAAAAGAAAAGCAAAATGGGTAATATTTAATTTACTATGATTTCTTTTTAACACGATCACCCTTTTACAATTTAAGAATTTCATTCACCCTATCACCTTGTTACAAAGGAGTTTTTTAAGCAACAGAGTGCTTTCAAATTTTAACAAAACTCAATTATAATATTGTAGCGAGCTTAGGGTTCGCTGGATTAATTATGTTAAAATAAATAAGAGCCGTTAAATCGATACAACACTTTATTAGTCCGTAATAAAACCGTTGCTTTTTAACGTACACATAATGATTTCGTTGTAAACACTTTCTACTTCTTGCCCGAGACTTTCGCTTCCGCACGTATCGTTTGCTTCACTGCCTTACTTATGACTCTACTCCCGATCCGCGTGCGACGTATTTATACCGTTATTCCTCATTCTGATTTGGTGTATCGTTTCCGTTCGTTCCATAGTCTTGAATGTTCTATTCCAGTTTTCCAGTACTTCCTAAAATAATCTAGTACTTTGTTTCGGACTTTCTCGAAGATTCCAGTACTGATTGTCATATGCGTCACAATATTAATTTAGATCACTGTTTGAAAAACAAAACAACAGATTATTCCGTTTTAACCAGTTATTATTCCGTGGTCGTTCTTTACTCGACCAGGACAGCCAAATTCCATCAATCAAAAAAAAAGGAGGTTTTTAATTGCAGCTATTATTATCCATTTATACACACCTCAGTCCAATTTTTAAATATAAATACAATTTCAACTTCATTTAATTAAACTAAATTCATTTAATTTGATTTGCCACTTCAACGGCCACTTGAATAACTTAAAGGGAACAACCAAAAAGAAAACTGATTTACTTGCACCAGAGTAAAAACGAAGAAGAAGAAAATTGTCTCCATACGCCCGTTAATATAACTCGTAATCCATAGTTCCCCGTTAATGTCATCCGAAATGCCAAAAGCCCCGTGCTATCGAACAGCAGATCATCGTGAGAAACGGTTGTATCGTACGAGTGCCTTTTTCCGTTGCAATGTCGATATTAATAATTGAGCAAAGAAACGGAGTATATGGTGGGTGAATTGACTATTTAAAATTGTAGTGAATCGGTTCTCCCTTTGTGGCATCGCTGAGAGATCGATTGATCAGTTGTTTTAATTGTTGCTGCTTGTGCTGCAACACCAGTAGAAAAGCCACCGAGGTTAATCGCCAGAACCCCGTTTTCCCTCCAACGCACTGAAGAGTGGATTATTCAGTTGGCAACGGGTCCAACTGAGAAATCACTTCACTGCCTCCTCCGTTGTCTGAGAGCGCACTTTGATTTTCATGCAGCGGCATATAATGCCCTGTTCTGTCTGTAACCTTGCCACTGCCTACTCTTGGCACTCAAAATGTAATGCGTTTTCGCCGAGTCATTTGAATCAGTTGAATCGCCGTTTGCATTTGCTGAATGGTTTGTTGCTTTTGCAACATCTTCTCGGGCCAGCGACGAAGCATCATGAGGCGTTTCTTTCTTCCTTGTCCAGGTGAGGTGTATCAGCGCAGTGGTGGTCTTGTAGTGCTCTAAAAAGTCCTACCACCCCTTTCCCCCATTCCTACATGCAAATCCGAGCAATTTTACTCTAAAACCCCAGAATCCAGTCAAAGCCAGAAAAAACCCAAACATGATCCAAAATTCGCAATAAACGAACCAATCCGTTTATCGCTTAACATTTGCCCCCAGGGCATAATTTAATCCAAAACCTAAATTAAAATTAAAATTCACAATAAACGAATCTAATATTCGTTTATCGTTTCACATTTGCCCCACGGCATCATCAAAATCCAAAATCCAGAGATCGTTATCTCTATCTGGAAGATTCCATCAAGTTAAGCAAACAGAAAACCGAATCCAGATACATATCCACATCTGCACAATAGTGTCGTAAGAATTCAAGAAACTGAATTCTTATCTTAAGTAAACACTGAGCATCTCACTCAGGATACAACATTCGAGATTCTTGTAAGAAATTGTGCATTTTTGAGACACAAATCTCGATTTGTTTCCCTTTATAAAGGAATAGTAAATTGATCTCCGGGCCGCAGTTTAATCTTATTATTTGTCTCGGAAGGAGGTACTGTAGCGGTTCTTTAGTACATTCCCAAAGAACCGTCCATCCTCTCAAATGAACCACCTTCCAAACCCACCATACCTGCCTGCAATTTTGGGGTAGCGTAAGCTACCCTTCATTCTCTTTCACCTGAAAGTTAAATCTTAAGGCATGCATCACATTGAATTTTTCCGTTTATGATCCGTACCATATCTCCATCGGCTCGGCGTGTCAGCGATTATAATAGATAAATACTAGCTGGCCAGCGTAATTGTTGACATAGCTGAAGCCAATGGCTTCTTGCTACGGTTCATATCCATTTATTGCCCCAGTCCCAAGGTTCGCAACACTTGCGACCAATTTCCTTTGTCGGTTGTCTACCGATCATGGGATTTGGGCACTAATATGATTGACGTTAGACAATCATAACCCAAATCATGCTAACGATGCTCCGGCCTGTAAAACAAACAACAGCTACCATAGCCTAGGTCATAGGCGAGCAAACCATCGGTTTGCTTATCGCCACGAAAACTCTATAGCCTACAATGGCATTAGCATGAACGCCTAAGTAAACACGATGTGCATATCATCGTAACCCTTAAAATAGCGTTTTTGTGTATCTTGAAGCAAAAACCTATTTCGTTCTCAGGTGCAGGTCATCAAAGATTTATGGCCCTCGAATAGCGTTTCTGTTTATTTAAGACACAGAAACCTATTTCTCCCTTCGGCGATTTTTTGCCATCGCATATCTCCATAATACCAATTCATTGCAGCAGCCCATGTTTATTTAGGTGCACTTTCGTCGTCGCCGATATCCAGGCTGAAGGGCAACGTACTTGAGCTATACGCACACAGACACAATCCTCCCCTATCGATGAAATTCGCGGGCATCGAACTGAAAAATGTACATTACATTTGAAGTCAGATCTTAACAGCCGAACCATATACACGAGTCGCGAGTCGTTAGCACGGTTGCCTTCTTGAGTTCATTTCGTAGTCTGTATACAAATTATCAATTTGGTTCCTCTTGGCACATCGGCCTAATAAATAGCGGGAATGATCAATTTCCTGTGGAAGGGCGGAAGTGCGTGTGTTTAATTAAATATAGCAACCAGTTGAAGACAAATTGAGAGTGAGTGGGTGTTTTTATAGAACACGCATCCTTGCCGATGCCTACATAAAAACAACCTGCCTCAACCAATGTCACACAGCGGACCCAAGAGGGCAGGGCCAACGAATTCCGCCCGAGAAGTCTTCCTGCTCAGGTCACCATTTCTGGTGGACCTCAGTCCTCCGCGAACTAAATCAAATTCGCGCGGAGGCGAGAAGCAACCAACGAGGCGCTCAAAATCGCGCCGTGTCTAATCGTCCCTTGGATCGGCAACAACTTTCCCAAAATGCCCCTCAACGGGCCAACTTTCGCCGAGCACTACCTCGGTCTTCACAAAACGGCAACATTCAGAGGCAAAACACGCCCAACAACGCCACCTCTCTCCCTTTGTGCGCCAATCACCAACAATACGGTGATCGCACATTTAATTGCAAGGCACCCTGTGGTTGGACGCAACCAGCCACCAATCAGGGACGACCTTTAGAAATAATTTTGCCGACCGATACCATCGCGCAACCGGCCGGCACCCCTGTTATAAATCGCCTAACCATCCGGGATTCTAAACTGAATATCGCTTTTACTGTCGATACCGGCGCCGATATTTCAGTCCTCCCGCGATCGTTTGCTCCGCGTAACCGCGTGCCCGCCGCGCTTAAATTGTCAGCTGCGAATAATACGCCGATACTTACGTACGGACGTAAAAAGCTGACACTACAACTGGGTCTTCGACGTCCGATCACTTGGCGTTTCGTCATTGCGGACGTGAATGAACCCCTGATAGGTTCCGACCTATTAGGCGCACATAATCTGTTGGTCGATTCGACCCATAGCACACTAGTGGCTCCAACCGCACCCCCCTTTCCCATGTCGGCATCCTCAGCGGTAACTTCAAGGGCCACAGAGTGCACAGACCCGTTTCAAGCCATGGTACAGGAATTTGTTAGCACAACTATTCCTCTACCTAACCAGCGTCGACACAAAGCCACGGTGTTTCATCACATAGAAACACGTGGCCCCCCGGTGAGCCAGCGTCCACGTCGACTGGCTCCGGAAAAATTACGTGCGGCGCGCGCGGAATTCGAGCATATGAACGAACTTGGTATCTGCCAACCGTCAGACAGCCCCTGGGCAAGCCCACTCCACTTAGTGAAGAAACGTTCTGGTGAGTGGCGCCTATGTGGAGATTACAGGCTGTTGAACGCAGCAACTGTCCCGGACAGATACCGTATTGCACACCTCTACGATTTTTCGTACAAGTTACGAGGGTGCAACGTCTTCACTACCCTGGATCTCACCAGGGCATACCACCAAATTCCGGTGGCACCAGAAGACATCCCCAAGACCGCAGTCATCACACCTTTCGGACTCTTCGAGTTCAAAGTGATGACTTTCGGCCTCAGGAATGCCGCACAGACATTCCAACGTTATATCGACACGGCTTTACGTGGTCTAAATTGCTGCCATGCATACCTTGATGACATTCTCATCGCCTCCAAAGACCACGCCGAACATAAACGCCACTTACGTCAGGTCCTAGAGCGCCTCCGTGAATTCGGTCTTGTCATCAACCCAGATAAGTGTCAATACGCCAAGGAGCAAATCACCTATCTGGGTTACGTCGTTGACAACCAAGGCATTCGCCCACTTCCAGACCGTGTGGAGGCCCTCATGAAGTATCCTCGTCCTACTAACGTGAGTGAGCTTCGTCGATTTCTGGGCATGCTTAATTTCTATCGTCCAACACTGAAGAACGCTGCCCAAATTCAAGCTCCCTTAAATGAGTTCTTAAAAGGAGCTAAGCGCAATGATAAGCGCCCCATCAATTGGACAGAAGTCTCTGATCGAGCATTTCAACTGTCCAAAGAACAATTGGCAAATGCCACCTTACTCCGATACCCCCTCGAGGGAGCGGCACTTTCCATCCAATGCGACGCATCGGATACCACAATCGGAGCTGTCCTTGAACAGGACATTGAAGCCCGACCGGAACCGCTCGGTTTCTTTTCAAGGAAGCTGAGTCCCACTGAGCGACGTTACAGCGCCTACGACCGTGAATTACTCGCGATCTACAGCGCTGTCAAATACTTCCGTCATATGATAGAAGGTCGCTCACTCTCACTGTCAAATACTTCCGTCATATGATAGAAGGTCGCTCACTCTGCATCTTAACAGACCACAAGCCATTGGTCTACGCGTTCCGGAAGAAGTCGGGAAACGCCTCCCCCCGACAAGAGCGTCAATTAGATCTCATTGGGCAATACACCACCGAGATCAAGCATATCTCCGGTAAACAGAACGTCACGGCGGACGCCCTTTCTCGAATCGATACGATTCATTTGCGTACCGCCTTGAATAACACTGACCTTGCCCTAGCTCAAGAGGAGGACGAACAGCTCAAGGCCCTCCTAACTGCCGATACGGCACTAGAGCTTAAGAAAATTACCCTTCGCGACCCTTTGGGCGAAATCTGGTGTGATGTTTCCACTGGAACCGCTAGACCTTACATTCCCGAGAAACTTCGTAAGGGCGTGTTCCAGGTTTACCACAACCCAGCCCACCCCAGCGGCCGAGCAACAGCCGCTGCTGTCCGTCGCAAATTCCTTTGGCCCCGGATGAACAAAGATCTCACCGGTTGGTCCCGTGCTTGTCTCCAGTGCCAGCGCTGCAAAGTAGCGCGACATAATGTACTGGAGCCAGCGCAATTCAAGCTTCCCACGGCACGCTTCGCCCATGTCCACATAGACATAGTGGGACCGCTTACTCCATCAAGAGGATTTTCTTATATCCTAACTATGATGGATCGCTGCACGCGATGGCCAGAGGCGACACCTCTCAGGGCAGTTACTGCCGAATCAGTCGCCAAGGCCTTTTATTCAACTTGGGTCACACGCTTCGGTGTACCAAGCACCTTAACTTCGGACCGAGGTCCACAATTCGAGGCGACAATATTTAAGCAGCTAACAAATCTCCTTGGCTGCAAAGAAGTCGTACCACCGCCTACCACCCGCAATCCAATGGGATGATAGAGCGCTGGCATAGATCCCTCAAGGCCTCACTCATGTGTCATAACGACACCCAATGGTTCGACGCCCTGCCCACTGTCCTCCTCGGCCTGAGGACAAGTATTAAGGAGGACCTGGGAGCTTCGGCAGCAGAGCTCACCTACGGTACTAACCTCCTTTTTCCAGGAGAACTCTTCCTGGACGGCGAAACACCGCGTGACCACCTTCGAGAATTGGGGCATCTCCGTGACCTGCTACGTAAAGTTAGAGCAACACCAGTAGCCAGGCACGGCTCCAAAAAAATTTTCGTCCACCCTGAACTGCACAGCTGTACGCACGTCTTTGTCAGGGTGGATAAGGTCAAAAAACCCCTCGACCCCCCTTATGATGGCCCATTCAAAGTCTTCCGCCGCATCAGTGACCGCGTCTTCGAGATCGATATCAGAGGCAAGCGATCCACGGTCAGCGTCGAAAGACTTAAGCCCTGCTTTCTGGAAGCTTCAGCTCAAGAACAGCCTCCTATCCAAGACACAAATGCCGCCCGAACTGCACAACCTTCCCGCACCCGCGCGCAAGCGCGCGCCCACAACCATCTACCACCCTCTCAATCTTCCTTACCTGTTTCGTGACTACGTCACTGGGGAGGGAGTGATGTAGCGGTTCTTTAATACATTCCCAAAGAACCGTCCATCCTCTTAAATGAACCACCTTCCAAACCCACCATACCTACCTGCAATTTTGGGGCAGCGTAAGCTACCCTTCATTCTCTTTCACCACTGAAAGTTAAACCTCATTAAGGCATGCACCGCATTGAATTTTTCTGTTTATGAACCGTACCATATCTCCATCGGCTCGGCGTGTCAGCAATTATAATAGATAAATACTAGCTGGCCAGCGTAATTGTTGACATAACTGAAGCCGATGGTTTCTTGCTACGGTTCATATCCATTTATTGCCCCAGTCCCAAGGTTCGCAACACTTGCGACCAATTTCCTTTGTCGGTTATCTACCGATCATGGGATTTGGGCACTAACATGATTGACGTTAGACAATCATAACCCAAATCATGCTAACGATGCTCCGGCCTGTAAAACAAACAAAAGCTACCATAGCCTAGGTCATAGGCGAGCAAACCATCTGTTTGCTTATCGCCACAAAAAATCTATAGCCTACAATGTGCATATTATCGTGACCCTTGAAATAGCGTTTTTGTGTATCTTGAAGCAAAAAAAAACCTATTTCGTTCTCAGGCGCAGGTCATCAAAGATTTATGGCCCTCGAAATAGCGTTTCTGTTTATTTAAGACACAGAAACCTATTTCTCCCTTCGGCGAGTTTTCGCCATCGCATATCTCCATAATACCAATTCATTGCAGCAGCCCATGTTTATTTAGGTGCACTTTCGTCGTTGTCGATATACAGGGAAGGGCAACGTACATGTCCCATACGGACACATATAGAATCCTCCCACACCAATGTAATCCACACCGTGAATCTGGCAGATACGGATGGTTACCAGGAGTCAGATTGCTACCACCCAACCGCACACACGTGCCCAGGAGCCGAGTTTCTTTTAGTGCGCCAGAGTTGTCGTTCGCGAGTCCTGTGGATGTATGATTTTAATGATGAGTTCCGCGGATTTTAAATATTAATATAGACTAACGATTAGCGCTCGTGTCAAAACAATTGCTAAACCGTTTCGATGTATGTAAGTGAACGTTTAGTCGCCGATAGTCAAGATATATTCAATTATTTCTGTTTATGTTAATGTGTAATTTAAAGACCGTCCTTCAACGTTTACGCCAAAATCATCTCGATGTAATTAAGTGAATGTTTAGTTGCCGATAGATGACAATAAAGTGTTTCATTTTGTTTTCCTTTACACCTTCGAGGATCAACTTGTGTGCTTGTTTTTTCTTTGCTTTCTTCGCGGAACAATTTTGTGCGCCATTTAGTGTTGTGGGGTATTTGACTGAACCCGCGTCCGTGTTTACGCATAGCAAATACCACCCACAAGTGTACGTTAAGCTAAGGAAACTATAGACGTGGAATCTAATGTGTTATTGTAATAGTGTAACCAAGTGTCTTGCTAAAACTAACTTAGTAGAAAATTAAGCAACAAAGACATTTTAAATAAAGATACCTGTGTGCTCTATTCGTTTTGTTTTTTCTCTTAACAAATTGTGGATGTGTTGCTGAACACACGCCCGTGAAGGCGTACGAGTAACCCATAACCACAGTACCCCAGGAGCGAAGCCGCAGTAAATGGATGTACACTGTGCCTGAAGGAAGTGTCCCAGTAAAATCCTTGATTAACTTGAGTAAAGAAAATAAACACTTATACCAAAGGAAACAAAACGAACTTTTCATTTAACTAACACCTGGTAAGTAAAGCCGAGGTACCGCCACAAAAGACACTCTTGTAGATTAGGAGTATCACTTGGCCCCCAGGGAAACCGGCGGAGACGAGGACTGAGGTCAAACTAAGGACGTTGCTCTTCCCTCAGGATCTGAGGAAGCACGGCGCCGACCCCTTTGTAGTACGTTGTTTCCAGAGCGGTCTATAAGAGATCCCTTATCCTTTTCGGAACAAAAAGATGCGCTCCCTGGAACATAACCTACTACAGTCTTGGCCGCGTTTAACACGGGAATGGTTGCGATTGAGATAGAAATAATTTTCAATGCTTGTTTCGCCCATGGACAAAGATACGGTGCAGAGGTAGGGTGGCAATAATTAGTTGTATTAGTTCTACCTGATTCTATTAATTGGGTTTAAGTTATGAAATATAATTGGTTATGGTACAGTGGCCTAATTGATTTTATCAGTGTGTGTGTGTGTGTGTGTGTTTTTTTTTGCGTCAACGGATGTGGAATCTTCATAGATACTAGCAGCCCGACCTACTAGCATGCACGATTTGTGTACCTGGAACAACGGTTCCAAGTCGCACGCCTGCATACTAAACCACACCCTCGCTCCCGTCAACCACTCCCCCCGCGGGACTGCCGTTAGGTATTACTTCGCGTTGCTGGTTAGCTTCATGTTTTTCTTTTAAGCTGCTCTCTCCAAGTCGGCTATTTGTGCTTGCCTTATTTTCTCGATTCTTCTAAGTTCGAGTTGCACTTTGGTCACATATGCGCTTACCTCCACCCAGTTATCCTCGGAGCATAGCATCTGCTCTATGAGGTCTTGCGGACCTGGGAAATTGGGTCTTCCTACGTTGAAGCGTCTACAGTGGAACACCACATGCTACATATGTTCCTCTTGGTTTGGACACGCTGGAAACAACGGTGAGCTGCTGTGTCCAAAACGGTTCAGATATTTGCGATATCCACCATGGCCGGTCAGGAATTGGGTAAGATGGTAGTTGCAGGCACCGTGGTCTCTCTTCATCCAGGTGGGGGTAGATGGGATTAATTTGTACGCCCGTCTGCCTTTCGTAGTGTTGTCCCACCGAGTTTGCCATATGGTTAATGAGGTTGCTTTCTCTTCCTTCTCGATCTCCTTGGCTGCTGTTGGTTCCAGTTGCCTTGACGTTCTCCTGTTGTAGATTCTTAACATCTCGTCCGCAAGGATATCGTTTGGAACCATATCGGCTACGACAAAAGCAGCATCGTCCGAGATGGTTCGGAAACCGCCGATGGTTCTTAAGGCACAGAATCTATGGACTGACGCCAGCTTTCTCCTCGCTTCCTTCGTCTTCAGTATACTGGACCAAACAGGGTCGGCATATAGTAGAACCGAGGTCGCTATTCTAGACATCAAGATTCTTCGTGGATATCCAGGTCCTCCGATGTTTGGTAGTATTCGACCAAGTGCTGCTTGCAGCTTTGACGCTTTTTTGCAAGAATACTTGACATGCTCTTTGAATTGTAGCCTGTTGTCGATCATAACTCCTATATATGTTATTGCGTCATTCGATCTAATAATTTGATCTCCGATCCCTATATTCACATATTCCACCTTTTTTCGGCTTGTTATTAAAACCGCCTCTGTTTTGTGGTCTGCTAGCTCGAGACCACCGGATACCAGCCATTCTTTGGTTTTCACCACTGCCTCGTTAGTAGCTGCCTCTATCTCATGAATATGTTTTGCCAGTGTCACAAGGGCAATATCGTCCACAAAACCTATCAACTGGACCTGTTGTGGCAACACCAACCCCAAAACGCCATCGTACATGATGTTCCATAAGAGTGGCCCCAGAACTGATCCTTGTGGAACTCCTGCTGAGACGTTGTGGTATTTTACACCATCGTCTGTTGCATACCTCAGCTTCCTGTTAGTGAGGTAGCTGGAAATTATTCTCTGGAGGTAGAGTGGGGTGTCCATTCTGTGAAGCGCTCTATTTATGAATGGCCATTTTGCCTAGTTAAAGGCATTCTTTATGTCCAGTGTTACAACTGCACAGTATTCCTTTGTGCCCCAGCGCCATCTCTCTCCACTTATTGCTTCCGTCGCAATGTCAACTACCCTCTTTATGGCGTCGACGGTGGAGCGCGATTTTCTAAACCCGTATTGTTGGTTCGATAGGGGTGCGTTTTCTTCTGCTATGGTTAGCAGTCTTTCGTATATCACTCTTTCCAATATCTTTCCCAGTGTCTAGAAGGCATATTGGGCGATATGATGAGGACTCTCCATGTGGTTTATTACTTTTTGGTAGGAGCACCAAGTGTTGCAGTTTCCAAGTTTTTGGAAAGACACCTTCCTCTAGACACGTTTGCATGGTGGTTATAAACATGTCCGGTCGACTTTCGGCTGCCGCTTTCATCGCCTTGTTTGGAATTCCGTCAGGACCTGGCGCTTTGCCGTCCTGTATCCTCCTGTATGCTGACTGTAGCTCGTCTGCCGTGACTCTCGGGATGTCCTCCACCACTGTCTCGCTTATTAAGTCGTAGTGTGGGGATGTGCCTTGTGGGAATAGTTGGTTTACTATTGACCTCAGCATTTTTGGACATGATATCTGCGGGGACCTGGAACCCTTCAGCTTACACATTACCATCTTGTATGCCGTACCCCATGGATTTATATCGGCTCCTTCGCATAGGCTTTTGAAGGACCTCGTAATACTGTCCTTGATCGCCGTTTGTAGATTGCGCCGTGCTGACCGGAACTCGCCCAAGTGCTCTTGGAAGTTGGCTGTGCTCCTAGACCGCTGCATTTTGCGTCGGGCTTGTAGGCAGCGAGTCCTGAGTGCCTTTATTTCCTCATTCCACCAATAACAAGGTGTGATAAATTCTCCGTTAGATCTCCGAGGCATAGCTGCATCGCACGCTGTCGTGACAGCACGGATGAGCTGGTGTGACTGGGCTTCGGCTGTTTCAGCATTGGTTACATCGTTGGTACTCAATATTAATTCAAAGGAGTCCTTGTCAAAAGATGTGTCTTTCCATTTCGGGGCACCTACATGGAGACTCCTTGTACGTTTGTTTTCTTGTATATTGACTATAATGGCCTGATGGTCGCTGTGCATGTATTCCTCACTGACCCGCCATTTTAACTTACGTAGGAAGGAGTTGCTCGCAAAAGTGATGTCGATGACCGCTCCTCTTGTTCCGTTACGGTATGTATTTACCCGCCCGTTGTTTGCAATGCCGATGTCCAGAGATGCAAAGGTTTCCAGGAGAATGCGGCCTCTAGTGTTTGTTGATCGGCTGCCCCATTCCGTTGCCCATGCGTTGAAGTCGCCGGCTATATTCACTTTAGGCCTTCATTGGGCATCTGCCACCAAATTGTTCAGCATAGCCTGGTATTAGCTAAAGGACCAACTTGGCCTGGCATAACAGCTGTAAAAATGTATGCCATTAATTTTTGCCCTGACAAAGCCCTCGGTTTGTTTGTAGACGTCTTGAAACGCATGTCTTCCACCCAACCATATAGCTGCGGTATTTGTTTTGTCGCTCACCCATATGTTGTTGCTGAGAGCCTTGTACGGTTCGCTGATGAGTATGACGTCAGCTCTCTCCTCCCTAGCTGTTTCTTTCAGGATGTCCTGAGCTACCTCACAGTGATTGAGATTAATTTGGATAATCTTCATATTTGTTCCCTGTGATTGCTCTCCTAAATACAATGCATTTACTGCTGCCAGCTATATGCTTCGCCTCACCTGGGTGGTCCTTTTGACAGAACATGCATAGGGGATCGCTCCTACAGTCTTTTGCTATGTGACCCTCAGTTCCACATCTTCTGCATAGCTTGGATCGGTCTTCATTGCACTTGCATTGTTTGGAAATGTGTCCGAACTCAAGGCATTTGAAGCACTTTCTCAGCACCGTCTGTTCCCGAATGCGACAGATAACCCATCCAACTTGAATTTTTTGTGCTCCCAGCAGTTTCTTTGCGTTTTCTGTTGGGAGATTTATTGTCGCTGTTTGAGTTCCTCCGTACGCTTTGCGCAATGCTACTATATCGGCCATTGGTATCTCTAGACCAAATTGGGCTCTCACGGCCTCGCAGATTTCCTCTTTTGACGTGATTTCGTCGACGTCTTTCACCTCGATAGTTGTACGGTTAGGATCCGCCTTAACTTTTCCTAGGATCTGCGCATCCGACATCTGTACCTTTGCTTCGATGACAATGGCGTCCGGTCTCAGTTGCTTCTTTTTTAGCAAGTTCGTACTGGGGGTGTTTCGCTTGCCGCCAGCCTCCTTGGTAGCACCTATTTTCCGCTCTTTGCTTTGGTACCTTTCTCTGTACCACTGTCCATTTCTCTTTCTGAACTGGAGCTTTAGGGCAAGACTGATTCTGCTCTCCTTCTGGGGTTATGCTGGCCGTTGTCCCTTTCTTCTTCGTGGCGCGAACCACTGGCAGCAGAGGTAATGTCTGCGTCTCGGTATCCTCTTTTATTACTGCGCTCGAGTTATTTTCCGCCGTCCAGGTTTCCAGTGTCTCATACAGCACTCTGATGCTTTCAATTGTATCCCGCATCGGTTGGTGGATAGAACGCCTCTTGGGTTCCTCCAGCATTTCCACAAGACTTTTAATTTGTTTGCCTAGCTGGCAAACCAATTCGTCCTGTTCATTTGGCCGCACTGGCCTCTCAGTTTGCAGCGACAGTTCATCACCTATCTCGAGGTTAGTTTGGCGCGTCGCTAATTGGGTGGTTTGCGTCCGCCGCATTTTGAGTCAAGTCTCGCTTCCTTTTTTGTTAGTGACTGTTGCATTCGTTTTCTCTTTGTTTCCAGAACTCGTAGCCTACTTTGAGGGGCCTGAAATCAATTCCCGTTCCAGACATCCACTTGTTCCACGTGTGGATTTAAAACAAAATTCACCAGCTGTCTTTGACAGGTCCTTTCACCGCTATTTTTATTTTACTATTTATTTTAATATATATAGTTCAAAAACGCTCACCTTGTTTGATTCAACGAATTAACTCCGTGGTGTGTGTTGATCTCCGTATGCACTTTTGTAAGACACCACTTTGTTAACACCACTTTTTTTAGTTTAACTTGGAGCACCAGAAATACGACCGCACCATGTTTTAGCTCTCGAAATCCTCTGTCTGCTGTGTGTGTGTGTGTGTATCACAGAAGGCCAAGTTGCCCATTGGATGCTAACATTGTAGTTGCTTCCTTGCTATTGTTGGAAATCTTCTTCCGTGGGGAGTTTGGAAACTAATTAGTACATGGTTGAGCCGCGTCATTTAGTCGATCTTTATAAGACTCCTTTGCTTTGAATGTTGCTCCCACAAACCGTGTTTCCGGATTGTAATCGCACGTCTGATTGCGACTCATGAGATTCACCAACCGTTTGTTGATTAGATGAGAATAAAAAATGTAATTGGGATGTCGTTGTTTTAGCCCGGAATCGATCTCATGATGTCATTGGATGATTGTGTATTTCTGGAATCTGCTCATCAAAGTCCATAAATTCATCATCGTCTTCCATAATGCCACAGAGTTATTCCCGAGATCAAGTTTTGTACGTGCCACTGGTGGTGGAGATGTTTCCTGGTTAGCAGGTATTTGTGTTAAATTGGTGGCTGTTGAATCACTAACAGAATTAGAATATGTTGAAGTTTAAGGTGATGCCGTAGTTGTTGTTGTTCAGGGTTCAGGTTCATTAAGATAAAAGAGTTGACACAACTACAGGAGGAGGATTTGTCTTCCTTTTACGTGGTTTAGGTTTCCGCATTCTAACCTCTTGTATGGGGCTCTGGTGGGTCTTTGTTTGAGATTGTGGGGCTCATTCGCTAATTTACCACTGCTGGTGTGTTGTGAACTTGACATCACATTTCCCAGACTAACTGGCGTAAAAAGTCTAGCCGGTTCAGGGGTGACTGAACCGCCTGGGGTTGAAGGGAGACAGCTGATGAAGCCATGCCAGACAATTGGATGTTCTGGACTGGCATAACAGCTACAGTTGTCGACATTTGTAAATCTCCGACAAGTTGTGGAGGAGGTGCCTGAAATGCGATATCTGCCGCATCAGCCGCGGCAACGATTTGGTGAATATTTGGGCTATTCGATTGGTTGAGATTAATATTCTGGTTGATTTGATTAAATCCTGTTAAACTACGTTGAAACGGCGTTGGCAGTTGTCGATCGACCGGTCCATTGAGACCATTTGGCAGTTGTATTGAGCGATGCGGTTGTCGTTAAGTTGAAGTGGCAATTGTACAGCCACACTTTGGCTTGGAATGTGGCTGTTTATAGATGGCTGAAATCTAGCAGCTTGAAGTCCACTTCGTTGGCTTATAGCCGGTTTTGTAGTGTTGGTCTTGATAGTTTGTAAGTTCGCCATCTGCTGAATAAAGTTAGCCTGTGTTGAAAGTTGCCAACTCCATGGCACCGTTTGCGTTTAGAATCCGTATTGATTGCTGCGGTTGATGCCGTTGCAGTTGGGATCGTGTCCCACTTACAACGCTAATACCACTGCCTTGTGCGATTTTTCGATGGGAACTGAAATTCATGTGGGCAGCATTAACTGAAGGAGTATTTGATCTAATGGTCGATTGCTGGTGTTGAAAATGATCATTTCGGTAATTACTATGATGGCCACCAGAGGTGGCTTTGAGGACCAGACGAAGTCGATATGTTTCTTGAATTTATAGAATTCTCTGAATTTCCAAAAAGACCAGAAATATTTGTATTGTTCCCTTGATACGGGTTCGTGGAACTTGATTCGCCAGTACCAGGTGTACCGGTATAAAGTGAGCGTTTCTTTAACAATAAAAAACATTTTTTTTTTTAAAGTGAAAAACATTTTATTCGCAGTATTGGCCATTGATTTCTACACATTTCGACCACATTTCTGGCAATTTGTGGATACCACGCCAATAAAACCGGTCGTCTTTTGAGGCAAACCATTCGGAGACACAATTTTCGACTTCTTCGTAGGAATTGGAATGCTTCTCAGCCAATGCGTGTCCCATCGATGAAAACACATGGTAGTCGGAAGGAGCCAAGTCTGGTGAATACGGCGGATGGGGTAACACTTCCCAGCCGAGAGCTTTTATTGTTTCTTTGACGGGTTTTGCTGTATGACTCGATGCATTATCATGCAACAATATTACCTTTCCGTGTCGTATGGCCCATTCTGGTCGTTTTTCGATCAATACATGGTTCAAATTGATCATTTGTTTTCGGTAGCGTTGCGCATCAACAGTTTCGCCAGGTTTTAGATGTTCATGATACACCACCCCCCTTCTGGTCCCACCAAACACAGAGGATTGTCTTTTTTCCGAACCGATCAGGGTTTGCAGTCGATGTTGACGCTTCTCCTGGGTGTATTCATGATTTTTTGCGTTTAGGATATTTAAAATAAATCCATTTTTCATCACCAGTCACAATTCGATACAATATTGACTTCCTTTTGTGTCGTAGAAGCAACGTTCCGCATGTGGTGTTTCGTTTTTCCATCTGTCTGTCGTTCAATTTATGTGGCACCCAGTTTCCACACTTTTGGATCTTTCCCATAGCTTTTAAACGGTCAGAAATTGTTTGCTGTGCAGCATCGAACATTTGTGCCATTCGTTTTTGCCTTAAAGTGTCATCTTGATCCAATATTGCATGCAATTCGGCGTCTTCAACGTCTTTAAAATTACTGCAGCTCTTGTAGTCTGGAGAGTTTCTGCATGATGTTGTTTTGTCGAGCCCTGATGAGTTCCCATCGGTTGCTTGAGCCTAGCATTTGCGCTCTTATGATGGTTGGATCTATTGCACCATTGGTTTGCTCAGCAAGTATGCTACCCTCCTCCCGGTATCTACCCCATTCGGTTAAGAGGTGTTCTGGGTTTTCTACACATCTCTTGCAGCTGGGCAATGTCAATCTTGTTGGAATCACATCTCAGGTTCATCCAATTCTGGCCAATAATAGTCTTCCAACATGACACGACAGCGAATTCCATGGACAGTAACACGACAATTATTTTCATCAATGAAAAATTATGGTCCGATCACACCCTGGCATGGAATTAACACCACGCGGTCACTATTTGTGACGCAAGGATAATAACCTTGTCTGGAAAAACAAATTATTATGGACAATTTAACAAGTCTCGGATAAGGACCGGATACCGGTGGAGAGACTTGCTAAATAAGGCCAAGACCGGATCCCGGTTGTAGTGCCACTGATGGTGATGGTCACTATTTGTGGGTGTAATGAAGTTTCATGAGTCCAGTCTAATACTGGATATTTTGTCTGTTGCCAAACCCGTTAAGCCAAAAATTAGATTTATCGCTGAAGTTGATTCTTCGATGAAATTCAAGATCTTGTTCAAACTTTTAAAGATCAAGAGGTTTCAATTCTTGAGTTGATTTGATCGTGTAGGGGAGTAGGCAAAGGTCTTTACGCAAAAATTTGCCACAATGCTGTTTGGGAGATTTCCAATGCCTGTGAACGACGTGAAATCGACTGATTTTTGGTTCATTTTAAAGTGAACCATTTACGGCTACGATATTTTCGGCGATCCGACCAATGTGTTATCTTAAAGTTGCGACCACCGGCTAAGAATTTCGGTAACCAATTTTTAGTAAATTCCACACGTCGCTGACATTATTTTGATGTTGACAGATCCAAAAAAAAAAATTATTACAAAACTTAAGAAAACTCTTTGAATGAGGTAATAGACTGACCTTAAGTTGATTCGGTTTTGCTTTGAAAATGGTTAGAGTGAAATCTTCGAAAGGAGAGGAGATGTGTTTATAGCGTTTGCGACGATAGTGAAGAACGTGTGATACGAACTGACGCGATGCCAGTTAGAATCACTAAAAATGGAACTGTGGCGGTTCCGCCAAGCCCCACGGTACAATTACCTAAAAACCCCCATTACCTCATCCCTAGACGCATACGTTTTTGCCAATGCAAGCGCATTAGGCATCTGAAAATGCTACACACATTAATTGGAGCAAAGCTATAATCGTAAAGCTTCTGCAAAAGAATTCTTACCTTTTCAAGCATTCCTTCGCTTACAATTCCTGTAAGAGTTCTTTATTACCTTATCATAAATTACCTGAAAGAAAATTCATCGGTTATATATAATACAACCGCATATCAGGAAATATTAGCCTTGCGTCGCTTATTTCCAGCTTCATTCATGTGTACAACAAATCCCTTTCATACACATTGGCTGACGACCTTTTTTCCCCATCAATAAACAACCCAAGCAGCTTCATATAATTAGCACAATAGACGCTGAAACCAAATTCTCCAGCATTTCCTAATGCAAACATGAACCCGGTTTCTACTACAGCCAGATATGCCATAAACATCCAATTTGCTTTTAGCAC
This sequence comes from Microdon myrmicae, assembly GCA_963931805.1. Lineage (NCBI taxonomy): Eukaryota > Metazoa > Arthropoda > Insecta > Diptera > Syrphidae > Microdon > Microdon myrmicae. Next base: position 66,644,784 of record OZ007502.1, read on the forward strand.
CTTTTTTCTCCCAACGTCGATAATAGCGACGACGCATCGCGTAAACAATGACCCGCATTACCAACGGCGCATTTGGTCATTTCTCCCTTTTGTCTTTACTGCTTGTCTGCTTCGTTTACCCATTGCCCTCGAACACGTGTAAGCCACACAGATCTGAACGATCGCACACATACCACCAAGAGAGACTACGTTTCTCTGGTGGTAGGTAAAAACGATACACATCAGGTCACTGCCGCGTGTACGAATTCGATTTCTAAACTCAAGTACACTCAACTGATGTGGAATTGTTATGTTATCGTTATGGTATACGGCTCTGATGCTTTACCTAGTCGAATTTCCGTTGTGTGTTCTTCACTATTTGCTTGTATATTGTGTGTGTATCTGTTAGAAACGCCACATGTTCAAAAGTGGGAGTTTAGTTTTCTTCAAATGAATCTTGAAGTCGTTAAAAATTGATTACTTCCACACCACTTACATATTTATACACATGTACGAGAGAAAATCAAATATAAACGGTAATTTTACTTTTTTGCTTAGTAACAAGTTGCGAGCTAGATAATCTTGTGCGTACTTGTTGTTGGTTTATGATGGGTAGGGGAACTGGCTCGACTTTGTAGTGAGAACACCCATGAGCGAGCTAGAGGTAGATATGTCCGTTGGGCAAAGGATTATTATAGATTTTTTAACATATGAAGGCGTTAAACCCTCGGAAAGTTTGGTTATGATACACTGTCTCAGAACCTTGTTTATACATGGGCCAAATGATTTAAAAGGGGGCGAGAAACTATCCAAAACCAAAGTTATGATCGACAGCAAAGGTCGAGTCGTACAGATGACAACATCCATCCCGTTTGAGAGCTTATTGAAAATAATCGTCGCTTGATTCTTGGCGAAATCTCATCAGAAGAGGGTATCAGCTATGGAAAAAGCCGCATATTGAAACAAAAGACGAGGTATGCCCAATCGAGATGCCAGCCTTCTTCATGATAACGTCTGGCCTCACACCGCGTGCTGGACAAGGGATACATTGGAAAAAAATGGGTTGGGAAACACTCGAAGATCCTCCTTATAGCCTACACTTATCTCCCTGTGACTATTTCTTGGTCGTACCCTTGCAGGAATCACATGGAAGAAAAAAACTCGAAAGTAATGAAGAAGTCGAGCAGCACGTGCGCAATTGGCTAACAATTTGCCTTAAATCTTTCCACGAGCAGGGGATATTAAAGCTTCAAAATCGGTGGCAAAGGTGTGTAGATCACACAGGAGCCTATATTAAAAAATGGTGATAGTATAATTAGTGTGTAACATTATTCAATAAATGTATAAAAATAAATTACTGTTTATATTTGATTCACCCTGATATTTCTTCAAAATTTAAAAACATTCGATGGCATACATTACTTTCTCTGAAATTCGCCCTTTTCGGCCCACACTCGTGCTCCTTCAAAATCATTGTAAATTGGTTGATTTATTCGGTTTAATTCCAGCTATTTACAAAACTTTAATGCTTACAGACTAAAAAACTAAAGTAGTAATTAATGCAAAAAAATTTATATATGTTTATAATTAAAAATAAAAACATCTAATTAAAAAGAAAAAAATACAAAAACAATGACAAAAAAACAACGAAGGAGAAGAGGACTCCGGGGTGGGGGAGGTAGGAGTCTGGCGAGATTGAGTGTATGTGGGGGTGGCAAATGTGGTATAAGTGAGACAGCGAACAGTGTACGGCAAATGTGTTGGAATGTGTACGGATTGTGGGGGGATAGACGGTGGGCGGGGCAAGGTCAGGCGGGGAAAGAGAGCAGACGGCGTTTGAGTGCAGTAGATGTAAGGTGGAAATCGAAGGAGGTAGGGTAAGAGTTATCCCACTTCAGCATTCGCGAAATGGGTTCATTAGAGCCGTGAGAAGTGTGGTGGGTGGGCCGATAGAAGAGACGAGGGTTTCGCAGGTTACGGGGGTTAGTGTGAAGTGCAATGATGGAGAGCAGGCTTGGGCAGTTGATTGTGCCTGAAAGGAGACGGTGGATGAAAAGGATATCGGCATGAGTTCTGCGCTCCTCAAGTATGTTGAGGTTGATCAGATGGAGCCGACTTGTGTACGGGGAGAGACTCCGAGGATTCACCCAGTTCAGTCCGCGGAGGGCAAAACGACCCTGCACGCTTTCGATTCTGCGAATATGGGACGAATAGTGGGGTGACCAGACCTGACTGGCATATCCAAGAAGGGGGCGGACGCAGGCTATGTAGAGAGAACGGGAAACGTAAGGATTAGAGAATTCTTTAGACCAGGGTTTCACAAACCCAAGGGCAGAGTTGGCCTTAAGAATAATATCATGAATATGCAGGGTGAAGGTAAGCTCCCTGTCAAATAAGATCCCGAGGTCGCGTGTCGAGGGTACAGATGTTATCTATAGTAGACGTGGGGGGGGGGGGGGGGGGGGGGGGGGGTTGCGGGAGAAAGTGATGGAGTGACATTTGACACCGTTAAGTTCAAGGCAGCTATTACGGCCCCAGGTTGAGAAGCTGTCGAGATCCGTTTGCAGAAGTGAAGAGTCGAGAGGAGAGATGATCGTTTTTTACAGTTTGGCGTCATCCGCATAGAGGGAGGTGGATGAGTATTTAATAATGGAGTCAACGTCATTGATGGTAAGGATAAATAGGAGGGGACCTAGATGACTGCCTTGCGGAACCCCTGACGCGGGAAGAAAGGGATTGGAAAGGGAGGATCTGAATTTGACACGGTAGGATGGGTCTTTCAGATAAGAAGATAACCACTTGATCAATAGGGGTTCAAAACCTTGGGAGGACAATTTAAAAAGGGTGAGATAGGGCTCCTCGATAGTATAGTGGTTAGTATACCCGCCTGTCACGTGGGAGACCGGGGTTCGATTCCCCGTCGGGGAGCCTCTGGCGCAAGACTAATGACCTTGCCCGGAAAAAAACAAATCATTATGGAAAATTTAACAAGCCTCAGGACTTGCTAAATAACGCCAAGACCGGTTCCCGGTTGTAGTGCGAATGATGATGATGAGATTATGGGAGATTTTGTCAAAGGCCTTGCTGAAATCTGTGGTGATTAAATCTACTTCGTTGCCATTCTCTAAGGCACGGAGAGTATGGGATGAGAACTCGATCAGATTCGTTGTGGTCGACCTTCCCGAAAGGAAGCTATGCTGGTTGGGTGAGATGATGGATTTACAACGGAAAGATAACGCGTTGTAAAGAATCCCTTCGAACAGTTTGGAGATTTGAGACAGTTTGGCGATGGGACGGTGGTTGCTTATATTGTTTTTAGGTCCCTTTTTATGTATGGAGATGACATAGGAGGATTTCCAGATACTAGGAAAGATACCTTGTGAAAGGGATAGATTGAATATCTTTGATATGGGGAGAGAAAGAGAAAAGGAACATTTCTTTAAAAATACAGCTGGGAGTCCATCAGGTCCAGGGCTGAACTCGTCTTTGAGTAAGTTTAATTTCTCCTCAACTACGTGATGCTGAATAATTTGAGGGGTGAAGGAGCCGTGGGAGATTTCGGGCGAGTCTTTGAAGTAAGACGGATTGGCCTCGAAGGATATGTCTGTGAAGGATTTATTGACAAACGAAGCAAATAGATTGGCAATAGTTAGAGGGTCGTTTGAAGTAGTCGCGCCATAAGAGAGGGAGTTAGGGTAGGCGTCGGATTTACGTCTGTAATTTATAAAATGAAAAAAAGATTTGGGCTCATTGATCACATTGGATTGTGTTTTTGTGAGGTAGTTGAAGTAGAGGGAGTTTTAGAGCTTGGAATATTTATAAAAGGAACCGAGATAGTGGGAGTAGTTTTAGAAGGAACGCGTTTTGAGGAAAATAGTCCACAAGTTATTTCTCTTGTTCCGAAGACTGTGGAGTGTGCGGTTGTACCATGGCGACGATGAAACCGATGACCTGTGACGAGAATAGGGGACATATAAGGCGATGGAATAGTAGATCTCCTTGTAGAGAGTGGCAGTCGCTTCTTCTACCCCCTGATGATCAAAGCGAAACGCTGTTTTGATAAGATGTTCATTTAGAAGGCGGAAGTTCGCTTTTTGGAAGTTGTAGGAAAAGCTGTCGTGAGGTAGAGAAGGCTGGGTTTCATGATCGAGATATAGGGATAAGAGCAGCGGGGGTGGTAATTATCAATGGTAGAGAGGGCGTGTGGGTAAAGCGAAAATGACTGAAATTTTGGAACAAATTTGTTATGTTTTACAAATTTACTACTATGACGGGAAGAAAGCGGCACCGTTTTCATTCAGATTTGTAATGTTTGTTGATAAACTATCATTGTTGCGATCTCTTCCAGCACTCTCTTGCTCGGATAAAATTAAACTCAAAAAAGGTTGCGAAAAGCAGCTGTATGCCTTTTTTTGAGCTAGAACCCTGAAACTCTGCAAATAGGAATCATGGTAGTAAGAATAAAGGCTGGATTTGAACCAGAAGGCTGTGTCTGTTTAAATATGTCCTATAAAACAGTTTTTGAATAAATACCCAATGCTAACAGTCTTGATTAAAAACGTCGAATTCCTTTACCTCGGCCTTATATATCGGACTTGAAATATTAACATTGTGTAACAAATAAGAATACAAATACTCAGAGGAGAAATTAAAACAATTGTTTTCATATATTGCCGTATGGAAATTATATGTAAATATAAGATTTAGAAAATAGGTACATTAATATTAAAAAATATATTACAAAAACTTATCTGCTTCGTTTAAATATAAACACAAACAGAATTAAAATAATTGCGCTATAATATCCGGATAGCATATTTTTAGGCTAGTAGACAGCGAAACTTGGTGCGCATGTTCTTGAATTGAACCGATTGGATTTAAGTCCAACGCTGAAAGCACCCCCAAAATAAGTCGACAGAATCAACAATGCTCCATTGTTGACTAATGGGTGGAGCAGTTTTGGACTCGCCGTAGCTTAAAACACATTGAGTTATTAAATTAAATTCTACAAACGAGGTATTGTTGAGCAGTCGAAATGGTGGCTTTCAATACTGTCCTTTGATTTCAAAAGCTTACAAAGCTCATTGTATTATACAATAATTTATTTTCCCTTAATAAAAGGAAATATTTGTTGTAACATTTTCGAACTCAATCAGTTTGATTGTGAGGGATAATATTGCCATTATATGCTTTCTGTTTTTTAACTTTATTTGTTTGATAAATAATTTTTAATTTTAGAGCGTCATGGAAAAAATTTGCGTATTCTTTTCAAAAATGATGTTGCGCTACTGTCGTGCGTTCTTTCTTGGATAATTGTTGCTTTTATTATCAGTAATAAGGCAGTGGTAAGTATTGTTACTTTGCATAATTTTTTATCCGATTAATAAATGAAACTACTTCGAAAATTGGCGGGAACAGCGGTATGCGGCTACCATTGTTAATTTATTCTTTTGTCTCTTCTGGAGTCAAAGTTAAAAACCTAAATTTTTCACATTCCTCAACTAATGTTTTGATCTTATAACTCGGAGACGAATTTGTAGGGCTTTGCGGATTCGCAAATTAATGTACTGGAGGAATCTAGTACATTCGCCACCTGCCTGCCACATGACAACTGTCACGCGCCAGCTGACTACTCGTCATCGGAAAAAGGGACGCCACCCTAGTGTCAGCGAGTTTAAATGCGCGCAACATTCCAGTCAGTCGTCACCACTTCACCGTCATAGGCATGCCGCGCAGTCGCCCATTAAAGGTCATTCATCTGCTTGCTGGCAATCGAATGGGAGCTCGGGCTGTTATTGAGATTGTGTAGCTCGGACATTGTTTTGCGCAGTTTTCTTAGTTCTCTTTTTATGTAAAGCCACTTAAAGTTCTGTATAACAATAAATTCCTTTTCAACTGTCAACACTTAAGAAATTCTCGTTTTATTAAGTTCACCGTGAATGCAATACGTACTTTGAAAGTGCCATCACGTCATAATGATAATAAGGAGTGTGGACGAGTCTCCTTTTGTCGGAAACAGGTGCAGGAAAGTGTCCAAGAAAATAGATGTGGATATTTGGAGCAATGGAGAAATGAATTAAGATTTTCCATAGCAAACTTTTAAAGGCTGGTCAACTTTACTAAACCAACAAAGCCACAAGGTTTACGCTTTCCTCAACTGGGAACAATAACATTTTATCAACATCAAATTTGTTATGGACTACGAATAAAACACCACGGAGCACCCGTGCTTCGCTATTTGAAGAGGTTTGTTTTTGTATCTCAGCAAGCTTGTTGGCTACAAACACCGTAAGCAAACAAAAATGGCTATCAGTCTGCATTCTTAAGTCGTGGGTGGACAGACGAATTAACACACTGTAGAGGGGTGACGTCGTGAGCTCACCTCATACGTTTATCGGGCGAAATTGAGTGAAGTATGAAAAAAAAAACACTTTTTGGAAAACATGTCATGTTTTCACAACTCATGTAGGACCAGATTGCGACTCCGATCCTCTTCTAGTGATGGGAAAAATCAGGAGTCTCGCAGCAAACCCACATGGGAAGTTACGGGAGAAGAGCAAAAACTTCGACATCGATAAACTAAAAGACCTGCGCAAAAAGGCTGAATATCAAGACGAACTAACGAATAGATTTAGCATTCTAGAGAATAGCAGCAGCATGGAAGAGGAAATCAATAGCGTGGACAGGAAATGGGCATCGATCTACTGAAAAAAAAGTGGGAATACGGAGAGACGGTTGACCAACTGTTCGTTGACTTCAAAAAAGCCTACGACTCAGTCACAAGGCAAAGATTCTACCATATTCTAGTTGAGCTGGGAATCCCGACAAAATATGCAGCCCTCATTCAAATTAGTATGAACGAAAACAAAAGGCGAGTTAGAATAGAAAACCACCTCTCAGAACCATTTGAAATCCGGGACGGACTAAAACAGGGGGCTGGCCTCTCAGCATGTCTTTTTAACCTCGTGGTCGAGTATGTCATCAGAAAGGTACAAGACGACAACATGGCCGGAGCATCCTTGAACGGGGTTACACAAGTGCTCGCATATGTGGATGACATCGTCGTTCTGGGCGATAATCTAGAAACTGTAAGTAAAAACTGTGAAATCATCATGCAAGCGGCAGAAGAGGTGGGCCTAGAAATAAATGGAGACAAAACAAAATAGATGATTACGGCGAGAACAGGTGGAATTCAGGGAACACACATAAATATCAGAGGCAAGATATTTGAAAATGTTAAAGAATTTAAATATCTGGGAACGATACTGACGGCCAATAACGAAATGTCGAAGAAAATTAACAAAAGACAACATTCCGGCAACGCTAGTTGGCACGCAGTCAGTAAACTATTGAAATCCAAACTGCTCTCACGTAACATAAAGCCCCGTGTTTATAGAACCATAATCATGCCAATTGCTTATAAAGGATGCGAAACATGGGCCCTCACAAAACGGGAAGAAAACAAATTCCGCGTATTCGAGAATAAAGTTCTAAGGGGTATCTTTGGTGGCAAATATGGAGAGGAGGCAGAACAATGGAAGAAACTCCACAACCACGAATTGGAAAAGACATACCAGAAACCTACAATAGGGGCAGTATTCAGGTCGCGAAGATTAAGATGGGCTGGACATGTGGCGTGAATTGGCAACGGTAGGACCATGCGTAGAATTCTTGACAGTAGACCAACGAGAAAGAGACCGGCAGGATGGCCGCGACGGAGATGGGATGACAATGTAACGTTTGACTGAATCGGATCAGATGGTCAAGCGTGGAAGGAGAGTGCACAGGACAGGGAACGATGGCGGCATCGAGTCGGTGAGGTCATGAAATTCTTCGGGATTACCACAGGCTAATAAATAGTAAAAACTTAAATAGTAAATATAATAATTTTATAATCTTAGAATAAAGATTTTTTTATTGTGTGATACTTTTGAAAAGACAATGAGGATTGTGCAAAACAAAATATTCTTTAAATGCAAGAAAGCTCAACGCATCAGGCCACTGCCGCTGAATTCGATTTCTAAACTCAAGTACATTCGACTGATGTGGAAATGGTATATTATTCCTATGGTATACGGCTTTAATGGATGTGCTTTCTATGGTGTTATTCTTCACTATTGGTCGTGTGTATTTGCTAGAAACGCCACAGGTTTATTAACCCTTGGCGTGCCTCCTGCATATAAAACATTGGTACCCAACCCATCCTTACCCTGTTCTTTGCATTAGGGATAGACAAGTGAATTGTCGTATCCAGCACGGTTTAAAAATTGTTGATACCCACCACGATCTGAAAAAAAACTCCGTAAAGTGGTAAGTGCAGTTTCCTTATACAAACCTCTTCAGATGGGATGAGTTTAAAATTCCATCTACCCTTTCAGATCGTGTTCCATCTGTTTGGGGTAATTTTATATCGAACATAAGAGGCAATGCGTTGTTCAACTAGTGGCAAACAAACGTCATCGAACAAAACCTAGAATTATACGACACAAGTACACCGTCTTATCCAAGAGAAAATTCCCTTTTGGATTTACTTTTGCTGGAGGAGCGAATACAATTAGGAGACACGGATCTAACTATTCGAAACTGTCTTCGTACAATCGAGTACGATAGTGATCATCACGGACTTGGCGCCGTAATTCATGTTCCAAATGAACACTCACTACTTGAACAGTATGACCAGATACATTCTTTTAACTTTCGGAAAGCGCCTTGATCGCGCTTTGATCGTCTAATAAAAATAATTACACGCCAATGGAGTAGATCCGCCGACTGACAGGAATCTTCATAATGACAAAATTGATCATTATCTTTTAATAATGGACAGCACTGTTACTAATATTTTGAATCGTTCTATCCCAAAAAACGATTGACGCTCTGTAGAGGCTGAAGAGCATTCTTCTCTTCAAGTTGAAACTGCTTTATAGACAGTTTAGCGATCCAAATTGCCAGGAAATAAAAACAATTAAGTCAGTAATTAATGGTAGATCAGTAATTAATGAAGATTGCAACAAAAAAATACAAGCCATTGAAGCTAGTGGACAGAATTATCATCATCGGCACTACAACCGGGATCCGGTCTTTGTCTTATTTAGCAAGTCTGTCCTCCGGGGTAGACAGAATATGTTACTACAAATAAATAAAGTATTTCGAAGGAACGATTATAATATCATTCCACGTCTGCGAGTTCCGGGGACTCCGGAAAATTGTCAAGTAATGCTAAACGCAGGACTTACCACGGAGCACGTCAACTCCAACGAAGAGTTAATAATAATCGAAGATCCGCAATAGAAAGCGAACTCAACTGATGCTTGTTTCGAAGCGGTGAATAGAGTAAACGAACCCGTTCATTTTAACCGGGACCTGGAAAATAGGGCTCTCCAAAACTATATTTCGATTCGCATCTTGAAGTTTCACTACATTTAATGTAAACAATAGAGCGCTTAGAAACCAGACGCGAGTGTATTTGTGCACAAGGATGAACTTGGATCTATTAAGAACAACAAATCTTTTGGAATAGAGAGTATTCCAAACATTACCCTAAAACAGTTGCCTCTTCAAACAGTGACGGTGTACTCGTACACTATTTTATTCAACAACGATCTAAATAAATAATGCATATTATCCGATCCGTTGGAAAACGGTAGTAGTCCATCCCATCCCCGAAAAGGCAACGACAGAAGCAATCCCACCAAGCTTCGCCTGATTAGGTATTTGAGCAAATTATAAATAAAAATTGATAAACTGTTGTGATGAAAATGGTATTAGTTCAAACAACCACTTCTTTTTCAGATCGAAATACGACACCATTCATGCCGCGATGAAACTTGTTTCAGATATATAGTGGAATAAGGCAACGTGACAATGCACAGGGGCTTGTTCGGTTGATTTTGAAAAGGCCTTTGATACAATATGGTTAGAAGGGCTTGTGTATAAGTTATCAAATCTAGGTGTTTCTTTTTGGTTTCGGCAGGAAGGTGGAAATCTTTAAAAGATACTTCAGGACCGATCCAGAAGCGTGCCGGGTTTTTACCGACTAAAACCACCAGCCAGCCACATCTAGTGTCACAACTGCGCAATATGTTTTTGTAGCCCTCATGCATCGTGCTCCAGGTATCGCATTTCGACCGAAGACGCATACCACAGATAGTGCCTCACCGGTTAATCTACCTTTCCGGAACCCGTACTGCCATTCAGAGGTCCCCGATGTCCCCTCAGTGAATTGTTCCAGGCGAGTGGCAATTACTCGCTCAAGCAGTTTCCCTGTTGTGTCCAGCATGCACAACGGGCGATAAGACGACGGCGCCTCTAGATTCTTGACTCCTTTTGGTATAAGCACAAGTCACTGTTTTTTCCATCGTTTGGGAAATTTTCCTGTTTGAAGACAGGTTGCTGAAGACTTCCGGCTTTTTTGTTAGAGCAGTCTTCACTACAACGTTAGGGATACCATGGAGTCCGTCGTCTTGTTTTTTTTAACAACCCTTTCAGCCAAGGGCACCCTTCAGGTGACGGGGGGTATTTCTCTTTCAGTGATGTTGTAGGGTAGGAAGTATTGTGCCAATACACGGGCACCCCGTTCACTTCCTCCTCCATCATAAATTGTTCGCGCGGTAACTGCTCACTACGCAAGGATGAAGCAAACTATGGTCGACCTTCGCAACCGAGCGGACACAACACAGAAACAAAACACTCCGGTTTGATAAACAATAATACTTTATTTGTTACCTTTAATACTTTCACTTAGATTTATTTTTAGTTTTGAAGGTATATCCAAATCGAACAACACATAAAATGACAGATTTAAATCAATACTTTCACCGACTTTAACTAAAGTTACTTGAACAACGCGAACACGACTCCAGTTTATATTTGTGCGTCTTCGCAGTGACGGCGAGTTGGAGTGACGCATGACCGTGGCGGTCTGCGGATGGTAAAGGACTCAGCGATCGTCATCTCAAGCAGAGATGATTTCGCTAAGAAAAAAAGGAAGAGAGAGAAAAACTCTTCTCTTAAGGGTGTGAATATATCCTTGCCAAGGATATGTTTTATCTCCCACAAGTGTAACGTAGAGTCTCTCTTGTGGGAACAAGAAAACCAGATCTCGTAATAAAGGTCATGGTGGTATGTGTGGGATCGTTCGGATAGATGCGATTCACACGTGCAGTGGAACGACGAAACAGGCAGGCGGCAAAGACAATAGGGGAAAATGACCAAATGCGCCGTTGGTAATGCGGGTCATTGTTTACACGATGCCTCGTCGCTATTTTCGACGTTAGGAGAAAAAGGTGCTAAAGCAAATTGGATTTTTATGGCATCTTTGGCTGCAATAGAAACCGGGTTCATATTTGCATTAGGAAATGCTGGAGAATTTGGTTTCGGCGTCTATTGCGCTAATTATATGCAGCTGCTTGGGTTGTTTATTGATAAGACAAACCAAAAAGGTTGCAAGGCATGTGTATGAAAAGGTATATGACGCGGCTGGGAAAATAGACGGCGCGATATTTATGGTCCCTGTCATGACGGTTACATTGAATGCAATCCGAATTATTTTGTTTACAGGAATTCATCTGAGGGAATTTGACTGGCGACGTAGATGCCGAAATTGATTGGAAATTCCTGGTAAGTTAATAAAGAAATCTTAACGAGCAATGGTATGCAAAGAGAATGCATGAAGGTAAGTTTACTTTACAGGGACTTAAAGATCATAGATTTGATCTCTTAAATGCGTGCAGCATTTTTAGGTACTAATACTGTTGCATTAGCAAATTTAAAGGAGTTGGGTAGTAGTTATCGGGGGTTTTCAGGTAAGTAGACCGTAGGGTTTGGCGGAACCGCTACAATGTTCCCTTCCTCTTGCGCTCTCAACACCTCATCACACTGTGGGAAGAGGACAGCAATGAATCTGGCCATGTCACTTTTACTTTTTTGTATTTGACTACTGTTGTTGTGTAGTTTTTTCATGACTATCCAGTACGCGATGCTTCATGGGTTGTTATTTAATTCATCCCTTAGGGAGCAGAACGCGTATTTACTCTTGCGGATCACATTCCTCCACTCCTTTCGTTTGTTGACGAATTCCGCATGTAACTGTGGTTAGGTGTTACGGTTTCTTGTTGTTTGTTATAAGCGTCGTAACCTGTTGCACTCCGATCACACATGGGCGATTTCTGAGTTCCACCAATACACTGGGCTGACTGTAGTGGCATAGAAGCATCACATGAGATAGTTACCCACTTCATGACTTTTCCAGCCTGTCTGTTCGCATTAAACTCTGCGTCAAACGATTCGATTTGGTCTTCCATTATATAATCGAGCAGTTCCGCATCGAGGTCCTTCTCTTCCCAGCCATTTTTCTGGGCCTTCTGCGCCAATTTGCCAGTGATGATTCCCCTGTGTGGTAATATTTCGTACATCACGGTTTGGTGGTCACTAGAGGTGTAAGTGTCCAAAACTCGATACTCCACACTTCTTACCAACATGGAGCTGGTAAATATTATGTCGATTTTGGACCGGCCTCTCTCGTTTATGGAGGTGTCATCAACACCATCATTAAATAACATCACATCTAGGACTGCGAATGCTTCGAGTAGTGGCTGGCCTCTGCTGTTGGTCCTTGTGCTTCCCCATTCTACCGCCCAAGCGTTGAAATCTCCAGCAACGATAAGGGTGCTTTTATCTCTACCTTGTTGTGTTACCCTGCCCAAACATCATTTGAATCCTTCTATTTCCCACCTTGACGGAGCGCAACAACAGTAGAAATGAATTCATCTGATCATACCATAGGCGAATACTTCCTGCCGCTGGACACTTCTGAATTCTATCGGCGAATTTATAGTTGTCTAGATGGCCGTTGTTTCGCTGCTGTTTTCTTTCCATGTAATTGAACCCGTGCCAGGCATCCTGCACTGGTCATTGATGAGTACCACGTCAGTGCTATATTCCTTAACCGTTTGGGAAAGGAGATCTTGTGCGGCTCCACAATGGTATAAGTTAATTTGAATGCACATAAACCTGTCCATTTTTATTCCGGAGATTGGACATCGCGTTTCTAAATGCTCGGCATTTGTAACTCCCTGTTGAGTGGTGGTTACCGCCTTCGCATCCTGATCTTTCTCACCGCATTTCAAACAGTTTTCCGAACGATCTTCTTCGGATTTGCGGTATTTCGTCACATGACCGTATTGCCAACATCTGAAACATCGTGTGGGTGTGATGTGTTCTCGAAGTCTGCATCTCACCCATCCAACCCATAGGAAACTTGTAGTCAGCAACATGCTAGCATTTTCTCTTGCTAAGCGGATCATAGCTGCCTGTGTGCCGTCTGGTTGCCTTCTTAAATTCTTTACCGCTTCCCTTGGGATACCGGGCAATGCAGCAGTCTCATAGGACCCGGGTACGCGAGGAGAAATACAAAGAACTTAGAAGATCTGAAAAAGACTACACAGACAAAAGAAAAATGCCTGGGAGAAAAACCTTGTCCGTGAAATAGAGAAAAGTAGAGAGCGAGATCCGTATCAGGCGCGGAAGTTCTAGCAAATAATCCGCAGTATGACGCGGTACACATCACGTTGCACTTTCTGCAAGGATAAAGACGGTAATCTAATCACCGATCCTGAAGGCATTCTGGAGCGATGGGTAGTGCACTTCAATGAATTGCTAAATGCTCAGCTCACAGAAGAATTGGATGCTCCACCAATACAAGATCAAGACCAAATGCTGCCGTCACCAAGCATTGGGGAAACAGTAAAACCCATTAGACAGCTGAAATCAAATAAAGCCCCTGGAGCTGATGGCATACCAGCTGGGCTGATCAAACAAGGAGGGACAGCGTTACATCACGCAATTCATGAGATCGTGGTGCCCGTATGGGAGCAAGAAGAGATGCCGGAAGATTGGCGTCGTGGAATAATTTGCCCCATACATAAGAAGGGAGATATCACACTGTGCAACAACTATAGGGGTATAACATTGCTGAGTACCGCCTATAAGATGCTCTCCACTATCCTACAAGATCGGATAGCCCCATACGCTAAAGCCATCATTGGTCAATATCAGTGTGGCTTCATTCTAGGCAAATCAGCGAGTAATCAGATATTCACCTTTAGGCAGGCGATGGAAAAATGTCAGGAATTTAAGATTCCATTATATCTTCTATTTATATACTTTAAGGCCGCCTATGATAGCATAGCCAGGGTAGCACTATATAATGCCATGAGAGAGTTCGGCATTCCAAACAAACTGATACGGCTTTGTAGGTTGACCATGACCAATGTAACTAGTCAAGTAAAAATAGCGGGATTGCTGTCCAAACCAATAAACATCTTTAATGGACTCCGACAAGGGAACGGTCTGGCCTGCCTCCTCTTCAACCTGGCGTTGGAAAAAGTAATCCGTGACTCTAGAATTACAATTAGAGGGATTATTGTCACCAAGTCTAGCCAGATTCTTGCCTACGCAGATAATATCGACAACAGCGGTAGATCCGATTCGTCTGTACAGGACTCCTTCACCCAGATCGAGCAGGCGGCACAAAAACTGGGACTGCACATTAATGAGGGAAAAACTAAGTACATGGTGGCAACTTCTGCGAAGAGAAAACCTAACGTTGGTCAAACTATCAGGGTAGTGGAGCACGAATTTGAAGTAGTGCAATCCTTTAACTACCTTGGGTCAATAGTATCAGCCGATAACAATATGGAAGAAGAATTACGCGAACGGCTGATCAAATCCAACAAAGCCTACTATGGTCTATCGAGGCTCTTTAAATTCCGAAATTTATCCAGACCATCTAAATTACTACTGTACAAGACCATGATCTTGCCAGTACTCAGGTATGGATCCGACACCTGGGTGCTCAATAAAAGGCATTCTGAACTCTTAGCCGCGTTCGCGAGAAAGGTCTTAAGGGTCTTTACCTCATGTAAATAGCCTGTTTTTCAGGAATTTTTTTTGAAAAATGTAATGCGTAGATTTATTTGCAATTTAGGGCACAATTTATTAACGTTATAATATTTAAAGAAAATATTTTTTTAAGACTAATCGTTATCAATAAAACGGTGCAATGGCGGCTTGAAAACAGCGTCTTGAAAATGCGCCGTGTAGCATACAGGTCACAAAAATGATCTGAAACAAAAAATACAAAATGGATTCATTAGTTTATGCAAGAACGCTCAGCATGACGTCCCCCTTTTATTAAAATGTGCAAATTTGCAAAAATGGCGAAGTTTTGAAAAAAAGGATTTTCTTTTATAAACAATTTTAATAACAATGTTTTAAATTTAAAAAAATAAAAATCGGAGCTGAGGCCAAATATCTATAGAATTTCTATACCAAACTTCATAAAGATCGATAGTTTTTGAGCTACGTGGCACGGTGTTGTGTTTAAAGTTTGAGTAATAGAAAAATCGTGAAAAAATTCGTAATTCGTTCTAACTTACCGCAGTTTTTTGCCAATCTGCGATTCCAGGGCCATAGAGTAGACCTTCCTCTTCTTCAAACTGTTCTGGTCTGAACCGAAAGGCCGAGCGTCCGACGAGCGCTCGACTATTTGAGTGCTCCGCCCAATTAGACTGTTTACTTTCTTTTGAAAACAAAGTACAAGGAGGTCTCGGATCACTTTCTAAATTTTTTTCTCGTAAGGCAAAAACAAAAAATGGCAAAAACATTTCATTTTACATGAGGTTCTCCCCTTAATGAGAATTGTTGGCCCCGTATGTGAGGGACGACGATTCCGGAGATGCTACAACTTTGAGTTGTACGCGATCTACCTTGAAACTAATGTTGTAAGAAAAATCAAGGCCGGGACACCTAGCTCGAATGAGCGAAGAGGAGCCTGCCCGGAAAGCCCTTTGTGGCAGGATTTATGGAAGGGGACAGCGCGGCAGACCTTGTATGCGATGGAGGGATGGCGTAGACCAGGACGCCCAGAGCCTGGGTGTGCCAAACTGGATGACATCGACTCGAAATCGGGACCGGTGGAGAGATTTGTTAAATAAGGCCAAGACCGGATCCCGGTTGTAGTGCCAATGATGATGATGGTAGTATTAGCTTGCTTTTCTTTAATGTTTGCTTATTGTTATTTATGAAAACGTATCAAAAATAATATTTAATAAACTAGAAAAAAAAAAAAACAAACAAAAGAAATTACTCTGGAGGTTGCAATTGATTTTTGCACACTTCTCCATTTGGTTCACAAGTACGGCGTTCGTTTCGATTGCATTCGTACTTTCGCAATATGTTCACGCAAGATGTGACACAGTATATCTTACAATTTACAGGGTGCCGACATCAATTACAAACGTCTCAATGACGCCTTGTTTCAACTCTGTTGTAGAATGTGGGGTATTTTCTCTCCCGAAGAAAATTCTTTTATCGAGAAGATAAAGATACAATATAAAAACATTATTACCTTATTTTGTTTTGTAATTGCTTGCCACAAACCAAAAAGCAGCTAAGGAAGAAAGAAAGGAGTATTATAAGTGGTAGTGCTTTAAAAATATTGGATAAACAAATTATCGGAAAATACATAATGGAAAATAATTTTTCGAAAATCATAGTACTTGAATGGATGCCAATGCTTCCGGGTGCGCACTCTTTCTGTGTAAGTGAGTCCAGTTCAGTTAATTAAAATTCATACTAATGATACTGGTCTAAGGTGGTCTTCTGAAAAAGCAATGCTTATCTTTTATATCATACAATGCTTAAAAATGGAGAATAATTTTTTTTGTGTCCTTAACAATTTATTTTTAACTGTACTAGAACGATAGAGAGTGACACAAATTATATTAGTACGCATCAGTGCAAATTAGTGAACATAAATTAGTTTAAATCTCGCAGATATTTCGTCTTCGGAATATTTATCATTATTATTAAGCGACTTCTTATCTCTGGTAAATTTACTGTGTGAAAAGAGCCCCTTCCCCGTTCAACAAATGCGAAATCTTAAAGAAACTTTTCTGGGATGGGCACGCAGATTTGTGTGCCAAAATAGTTCATTGAGTTGATTACGTAGCCGCTTCTATAACAAGTCAGAGGGACTCTAAAAAGGTGTGCTATTCATCTCCCTCGTGTACTTGTCATTGATAAAGTGAGCACGTGTTACAAATCTCTCACCCTATTGCATGTACGTTCATCATACCAGTGTTGGCCTCCAATGATCATTAAGGAAAGTTTTTCAAAAGTTTTCCGAAGCGATGCAGCCGAACGCGAAGGGGTAATGAAACCATTCATGAGCACGATTAAATAGATTTCGCTGATCAGTTTATCGTGAAAATCTGCCTTGATTAGTCTTGATCGGTTTAATGTGATATATACACGCCTCCGGGAAATGTCGCAAGAAGCGGAAAAACTGGGTTATCTCATCGACATCCATTTGGGTGATTTAAAGGAGTCGAATCCAAATTGGAAAGTCGATAAGTCGTTAATATCCGGCCGAGGGATCGTGGCAACCCGTGATATTGCTGCCGGGGAATTGATATTCCGGGAACCAGTGATGATCATTGGTCCCACAGCCCGTGACGAAGCATCCTTGCTAACATGTGTGATATGTTATAGATTACTGGATGCGAAAGACTGCATGTGTAAGAAGGGATGTACATTGCCAGTATGTAATACCTGTACTGATTCAGATGATCATAAGGTAGAGTGTGAAATGTATCGTCGATGGCAACCAGTTGAAGATGACCGGGTTAATTCTCTGACCTTGCGGTTTCTGACACCGGCCAGGAGCTTCTTTTTGAACCAAAATCAAAGGGCTCTTCTTTTTTCGATGCAGTACAACGCCGATCCATTCTACAGAATCGAACTAGAACGTGCCGTAAAGGGATTTAAGAAGTTTCCTAAGAACAAAAAGGTTTTTGACTACATTTATCGGACAATATGTGTACTAAATACGAATGCTTTCGATACGCGGAATGTAGTTGATGGGCATGAGATACTCTTGCGCGGACTGTTTCCTCTCGCTGGAACCCTGAATCACGAATGTACTCCCAATGCATGCCATTATTTTGATGATGGTAAGATAATCAATGTCAAGGCAACGAGGTTCATCCCGAAGGGAGCTGAAATAACCACAACATATACGAAGATAATGTGGAGCAACCTGAGCCGAAATGTCTTCTTGAAGATCACCAAACATTTTGTTTGTGAGTGCAGTCGTTGCAAAGACCCAACGGTGAGTATTACATAGTTATACACAGAATAAATTAAATCAAAATCTAATTTAATATCCTTAACAATTGCATGAATGGTTTTTGGAAATCCCCATATAAGAAAACCTTCAAATAATCATTTATACAATTGCAATATTATCAATTTTGATAAGCTTTTTGGAGTCTTTGCATTCATTGGTTTTTTATTTTTTTTTATTGGTGGAGGCTTAATTTTGAATTTCAAAATTTCGTAAATTTCTTTGGGCAGTTTATTACTTTTTGTATGTTGTGGAGAATAGCACTGCTGGTATTCATAATACTTTTATTAGAAATGGTATAATGAATGAATGAATGAAAGATTGAATGAAGTGAGGGCAGAACCCTCATTTTATTTCGCTTAGTACGAAACTCGTTGGAAGCACATTTGGCGACTTTAAATGCTCTAGTGGTGTCTTTTAAATATTATCCTTATATCAAAACACTTGACCAACTGGTATAAAACCCAAGCAAAACACAAAACCTATTTTTTTTTTTTTTACATTTCTGTATTTATTGACCATAAATGATTTGTTACAATATATAATACAGATAACTTATAATTAGCTTAGCTTTAATCGTTTACACATACTTGCTAGTACATTTTTCAAACAATATTATAAAGTTTCATATTTCATGGGTGGACAAGATAGGAGTAGCTGGGGCTTCCTGGAAAAGGTCAGAAAACCAGGATATAATTATTTACTTAACCTATAACTACTTTGCTTAACTTAACTTAACTTAGCTTAGCCTAGCTTATCTAATTATTAAATCTATTATTATTACAATAAGTTAGAGTAGGGTGGGGCGGGAGGTATAGTGGTCGATGGGTAGGATTTGGGTTAGGGTGGGTAGTATCAGTCGGGGATATGGGTTGGGGGAACACTTTCCGATTGGTCGTTGAAACGCAAGATATTAGAGAAGGGTTGTATATTACAATATTTAAACTGGTGAGGCGAGAGTTCAGTATTGTGGTATACAATCTCATAGGAGTTGTTGACCAACCTGCCAGAGGTGAAGAGGGTTCTGGTGTGGAGACAGTTCGGGTAGGCAGTTCGGTTGTCTGACGGAGTCGATGTGAGCGCATTTATTATCGGATTGGGATTATTGGGAAGATTTTCGATAAATTTGATGGACAGCTCGAGGAAGCGTCGATCTATACGTTCAATATTAGCGGCATAGTAGAGCGAACTGTGGGGGTATAAGTGTAGATGAGCCGACGTACGGCACGTATTCCTTATATCTCCCATCGATCCGTGGGAAGAATTTGTTCGAATAATCACGTCCGAAAAGAGTTGCTCGTAACCCCAGGTTTGTCGTATAGCCATTCGTCTCTCAAAATGCGGCATCGATTTATGTTCATCTTTATTGAGGAATGTGTAATTGTAAACATTTATGGGACGCGCGTCTACTTCCTGGTTGTACCGAATCCGATGCGCATATTGGACGACATCTCATTCGAGTGGATAGATAAATAAACGATTGAAGTCTAATTCGAATAAGTGAGTTAAGACACGAAAGTAATCAATAAAAAAGATAACAGATAGCACTGCCAGCAAGCGTTTTAATTTATTGAAAATATTCACTAGTGAGAACATTCCGATGCGGTCACACAACACATAACTCAGATAATATTTCTAATAATTATTAATCGTCACTTACAAATTCGGATGTCCGCGGACGAGCGTGTGCATGAACATGCACACGCGGCGGCAATTAGCGACACCACCTCCCTTGGGTAAACACGTTAATCGACTGACTTCAAAAGGGAAGAAATTGGATACAACCAAAAGAGAACATACTTCTGCTCTCTCATTGCCACGTCCTTCGATGTGTGGTAGGTTACATCGGTAATCTGATGATCGAAGAGAGCGGGACAATAAGAGAACAGAAACATGCTGTACGATTATCTTGGGGTGGATTTGGTTGTATGTGCATGAATCAATGTAGTTCTGAGCGGAACCCATTGACCTGATTCGGTAGTATGGTGGATTCAGTGTACATTGATCCATACGAAGACAGAACTGAGAAAGAGAGGAGAATTAAGCTGATGATAGTCACCTGCAAAAAGAGAACATTGATCCCCAGCGAATGAAGTGTCTGGAGAAAAGCCGAAGTAACGCTAGGGAAATATTATCACGTGATTCAATCGAATGTGGTGATAAATTTCCCAAGCGGATCTGCAATGATGCGACAACTTCGTCCGGCTGGATTTGGTTGTCGCTAATCGACATGGACACGAGTTGCCGTATGGCAAAAAAGGTAAGCTAAACTCATTTATGCATTGTCTCCGTGGTGCAATGAGTTTAGCTATGTGTCCTTGGTGGAAACATGCTTTGCAGGTGAACAGGTAAGTAGGGGGAAATGGGGTTGATTTGACGCGCTGAAAGGCGGTCGAAATTAGGTAGGAAATGTTGGTTGGAATTGTGGGTTGTTTCTCATGTAGAATAGAGAAACCCCCCACAGAACTACTGTTGTAATATTTGTGGGAGTTAGGATGTCGGTTGAGGCCAGTGATAAGTCTGAAGCATTTCCTTTCGAAAATGCGTAGCTTCTCCATTTGGGCGGGTGTGATATGGTACCATATCGGGCATGCATATGTGAGAGTGGGTCTGATTATTTGTTTGTAGATAAGTGATTTGACTTTGGGAGAGAGACCATTCGGTTTGTACATGACTTTTCTGCAGAGGTTCAGTTGGGTTGTGGCTTTACGAATCGTATTTTTAATGTGGGCGGAGAATGACAGATTGTTGGTAAAGGTTATACCTAGATACTTTAAGGTTTTGGAGGGTTTAATTATATTGTTATTTATTTTAATTCTGATTTTATTATGGCAGCGAATAGTGTTGTTTGTACAACTCGCGTTTCTGCCTTTAAAAACTATGAGCTGAGTTTTGGTTGGATTTAGTTGAATTCTCCACTTGGTAAAGTAGGCTGACAGGATTGGGAGATATCTGTTAATACAGTTTCTTGCCTCCGTGACAAGCTTGTTGCTTGAATAAATTAAGGTGTCGTCGGCATAGTTGAGCATTGTTGTATTGGGTAACAGGTCTGATGTATAAAGAAGGTATAGTAGTGGGCCGAGGATGGATCCTTGAGGAACTCCTGCGGCTATGCTACGAGTATAAGGTGTCGAGAGAGTTGAGTTTATTTTCACCATGAACTTTCTATCAGAGAGGTAAGAAGTGAGAAGTTTTGTGGAGTGGATATTTAATCCATACATTGAATGAAGTTTGTATAACAGTCCTGCGATCCAGACACAGTCGAATGCTTTAGCTATGTCTAGGGAGACACATACCGTTGGGGATTGGTTTTGGAGGTGGGTCGTCACATCATGTGTCAGTTTTAAGAGAGCATGACAAGTGGAGTGTTGTGAGCGGAAGCCAAATTGAGAGTTCGGAATGGGGGAGTTATCCCTGGCAAATGAGAGAAGATTTTTGTAGATTTTACATTCAAGAATTTTGCTAAGCGAGTTTAGCTGCGATATCGGACGGAAGATATCCGGCTACTTGGAGGGCCCAGATTTGCTAATAGGGACGATCACCGCTGTTTTCCAACTTTTAGGGAAATGTGAAGCGTTTATTATGTGGTTGAGAAGAACGAGCATCGGGAGCAAGTTGCCTGGGCGGAACCTTTTGAATAGGAGGTTAGGGATTCCATCTAGGCCAGTCGATTTTTTATTGTTACGTGAAGTAATGACTTCGGATAGTTCTTCAAGGCTTAGGAATGTGTCGATTCCTACGGGGTGTGATGCTTTATTGGTTTCGGTGAATTCAGTAATAAATGGTGTGAGGGATGGCTCCAGTGAGCGTGGAATGTAATCGTTCACGGTATCGTGGAAATTTGTTACTGGGAGGGTATCGTTTTGCTTATGGACTTTGCAGGAAATGTTCAGCGAGACAGTTTGCTATATCAGTGTTCGACTGGACGATGTTATTATTAGTTGGGTGAATAAGATAATCTGTTCGAGGCTTGAGTTTGCGACCCGTTAGTCTGTTTATGTTTTTAAATAGATCGCGATTTGGTTTGATACTGTTTAGGGTGGGTGTGTAGGTCTGATTAGTGAAAACTTTTAGTTGTCCATTTATCAGGGAGGTCAATAGCTGGATCTGTTGTTTAATAAAAGGTGAGTAGCTAGTGTGCAATTTTCGTCGGAGTTGTTTTTTTATACGTAATAATTTTGTGAGTAGGTTGGGTAGGGGTTTTGTGGTAGTTTTTTTACGTAGGCATCGACAAGGATGCGGGTTCTATAAAAAAAAACACACTGAGGTTACGCTGGAATTGTTCACAAACTCTGGTATAACAGGACTCCGTACTATCACCGACGAGGAAGGAAATATGATATAAAAACGCAGTCTGGTTCTATTGTTAACACTTCTTTATTGTAATCAGTGGAGAGGTCAACAGTTTGGTTCCAGGTCATATTTCTAATGTTAGCAAACTTCGCGACATAAGTTCACTCTGTATTTAATTTAATGAAAACGGGCACGAACTTCACTTTGATGCCCGAATGTACAATATGTTTTGTGTTTATTTAATTTAATCTCTACACCGACACGAACTCCAATTAGATGGTAGAATGTACAATATGTTTTGCGTTTTATTTAATTTACTCTCTGCACTGACACGAACTCGACTTCGATGCTCGACGTACAATATATTTTGGTGATCGCGACGACCTTTAAACTTCTGCCCCGTTGGAAGGTGAAAATCTGACTGGGTATTGGATGTCTCTTTACAGACATCCAACGAAAACGAACCTAAAGGATTCGCCGCCAATGGCGAAGGTCCAAAACAAAAGGAAACAGGAAAAAACTCATGTAGCAGATCGAATCCGCTGCTACATGTTTGGGCAAGATAAACTGCCGCCATCCGCAAGGGATAGATTCTGTGATTGACGTGAGTCAATAAAACCCTTGCCGAAGGCAAGAACCTATTTTGGAAAAATGAATCAAACATTGGGTATGGCCGTTGTTAGATCATTTAAAATAAACAAATTTCGGTCATGTATGATTCGATGCATGTTATCTTAGGGATATGTTAATCCCGTTGAAAGTACTGTCAGGCGAAAGTATCCGTTTGAGTGTTTACTTTGTGTAAACTAAAATTGGTGGCCATGACCGATGCTGGTGATCGTTCCAAGAAACGGCAACGGATCATAAAATCGGTCATGCTGAAATCCAAGCAAATACGCGCGCCTGAAAGGCTAATGTTTAATTTGATCTTCTCTACTTTAGGAAAGATAAATCGTAGACATGCCGTTGGAAATCTGGCTTGCAGATGTGCAAGCAACCCGAAATAATGCTAGGTCAATGAATGGGTACGAAGATAACACACGGAAAGATCAGCGTGTGTTGGTGGATATGTGCCATCCATTGTTCGGTCGCGGAAGCTCAGTTGATGAATTGATGTCATGGCAAGATGATAATCTTTTAGGAATGACCGTGGGGAAGAGGTTTGGAAAAGCCCCCAAAAAAGGTAAGCTGCCTAATATATATTTATGTCGGTTATCCTTTGGGATAACCGAATTAATTCCAGCAAATTGGTTGGCGGTTAAGGCCGTAGCAAGGTTGTATAATCTTGCTGAAGATTCGACTTCAAGGTAAGTCGCATTGCTGGAAATGGTGGGGATCGAGCGATGCATGACTCTTCGGGCCCTGAAAAGCCCCACAGTTTTCCTAAGTGATTATGAGGAACGATAGTGGGAGTATGGCTGAAGAGAGCATTTCCCAGTATTTGCTCTATTTGGGCCGCTGCTTGGTCAATTTGTGTAGGGGGCAGGTTAGAAGATTCCGGTAAAGAAAATTTTGAAAAGCTAGCAGCAATATCCTTATTGACTTTTTTCCAGTTTGTTTTGGTGAAATTTGGAATAGGATTCAGAGTGTAGAGTGGTTCAAGCAAGGGGATTTGAACCGAGGTGTGGACAGAGCCATGATCCGAAGGGAATGTGAAGGACACTGTGGGAGGATTAGATGAATAGCTATCTGTAGACTTTAGGAAAAAATCGATTGTTGACTTGATTGAGCTGCAAATTCGAGTAGGTTGCAACGGGCAGTCTGCGTAGACATAGGGATGAAATCGGAGGAGATCAAGGAGTTGGCTGCCGTATTTGTTGCATTTGATGTCATTAAATGCAGTATGTCGTGCGTTCCAGTTTCCTCCTATTATGAAAGGTGCTGGCAGAGACTGTTGGATTATTTGTGAGATGTCTGCACTGGGGAAGTTTGGTTCACGAGAAGGGTGAATGTATATGGAGGACAAGACCAGTACTTTATTATTTCGGCAGAAAAGTTTAACAGCCGTGTATTCGACACTAGTTATATTAGCAAATCTAATCTCAGTAAATTGGAATTTTTTATGTATTAGGATTCCCGTACCTCCATGAGGGCCAGAGGTTCGTGGGTTGCACACAAATGTGTAATTAGGTATGTAGACTCGAGAAGTGGATTTCAGCCAAGTTTCTGAAAGCAGAAGAATATCTGGGGAGAACTTTTCAACAAACAGTCGGAGGTGTTGTCTACGGGTGTGGGAACACAAAACCTAGCAATTTCTCGTATAGAGACATCTTATGTCTCATAAGGAATGAAGGATGACAGTAGATAACACCTATTTTTTCGACTTGTTTGGAATACTATAAAGGTAGCAAAACTCTGATGCATACGACGTAATGGATTTATAAAAAATATGTTTCCGATTTATAGATTTTCTTCAATCCAACGGTGAGAGTCTTCATGTGTGAAATTGTGGCTTTATGTAATTTGTTTTAGATTTTCGGTGCAAAGTTTTTATATTAACAAGGGAACATTCCATTCATTGAAAAATGCAAAGGATACTCATATTATTTACTAAAGGGCGTCCGCCCATCAAAAATTATTTTTTCATCTGTACGCCAAAGGTGCGCATTGTTAGGAAATTGACGGCGTTGTGGACCTCACTTATTTTGACGGACTTGCTCTTGCAATGACTGGGGTATGGTAGTAAAACATCAGATAGCGAATTAAAAAGTATTATTTAATAGGTTTGCCTATTCTTTTGGGTTCATTCTGTACGTCTGTCCAATATTATCAGACAACTAAAAACCCCCATTTAGCAAAAATCATGCTATATCCCCAACGACGAAGGCATCATTCCTCATGACCGATAAAAAGTTATCAAAAGTACTTAAACGGTCTCGATATGTGATATGTTGGTCTTGTGTTCTTGTGTTGTGCTTTCGTGGTTACTATATTAGAAATCGGTTAGCTGATATATAGCTCTCTTCCTTCTTTCCCTACTTTTTCTAAGGTTTCTCTCTTCACTATCACTTCCTCAGTTTCAGACTTTAATTTTTAATAGTACAATTAATTACATTATATATAAAAATTATATTAGAATTTATTTAAACACTTACGCAAACCACACCTTACTGCTTCACGAAATCTTTAATTGAGATTTCGTCCGTCGTGGGTATCATAGGCAAACACACAGTAGTCAGTTTCATTTGAAACCAAATTGGTTCCGGGCTATTGTCTCCTTTTTTACATTCGTATACAGTTTATCTACTAACAACTACCTCTAATATCTCCCCGATGTTAGGTAGAAGACTAATCTGCCTATAACTAGAAAGATCAGAAGGATCTTTCTTTTTTTTTGTTATTGGACATATTAGTATATACGAGGGCGAATCAAATATAAACTGTAATTTCTTTTTATACATTTATTGAATCATGTTACACACTAATTATACTATCAATATTTTTCAATATAGCCTCCTGGGTGATATATACACTATTGCCACCGATTTGGAAGCTTTAACATCCCTTGTTCGTAGAAAGATTTAGGGCGATTTGTTAGTCAATTGCGCACCTGCTCCTCGACTTCATCATTACTTCCGATTTTTTTCCCCCAAGTGATTCCTTTAAGGGTGCGAACAAAAAACAGGGGGACCAGTCTGGATTATTAGGAGGGTGTTCGAGGGTTTCCTATCCCATTTCATTCAATGTATCCCTGACCTGTTTTTGTTTTATGGTCAATAGCCTTAGAATCCATCCCGCAGTAATTGTTTGAAGGTAAGATCATCCATGATAATGGATTGAACACATTCATAGTTGATACCAACTTCTGGTGAGATTTCTCCAACAGCTAAGCAGCGTTTACTTTCAATAAGCTCTCGAACGGAACGGATGTTGTCATCTGTATGACTTGTTCTTGGGTCGATCATGGCTTTGGTTTTCGATATATTCTCACCGACTTTTAAGTTCTCTGGCCCACGTATACACATGATTCTGAGACAGTGTATCATCACCAAATTCAATCGAGAAAACATTTCCGAGGGTTCAACGGCTTTATTTGCTAAAATTTTTACAATAATCAGTTGTGCAACGGACGTATGTCCCTGTGGCGGTTCTTTAATACATTCCCAAAGAACCGCCCTTCCTCTTAAATTAACCACTTTCCAAACCCACCATACCTACCTGCAATTTTGGGGCAGCGTAAGCTACCCCTAATTCTCTTTCACCTGAAAGTTAAACCTTATCAAGCATGGACACCAAACAAATTATTTCATTCATACATGGACCGTGCCGAACAACCGGCTCAGCATGTCAGCAATTATAAAAAATAAATACACGCTGGCCAGCGTAATTGTTGACATAGCTGTAGCCGGTATTCTTGCTACGGTTCATAATGAATATCGCGCCTATACCCTTAGGTCCGCAACACTTGCGACAATTCCCTTTCATCGGTTATCAACCGATACTGGAATTTGAGCATGGAAAAGATCATTATTTAGGTAACCTTACCCATGCCATGCATATGATGACCCGCCTGAAAACCTAAATTAAACATACAGTATCCCACTGTGTGCGTTTTACTTACCCGCATATTATTCTAAACATATAGCCATCCAGCCTGACCCTTTGCCGCCGTCGACGAGGTTCCTGTTGACTTATGTCAACAAAATAATTTGCCTCCTTGTGCACCGAAGCCATATGACTAGATTGGATATTGCTTATCATCGGTGTTTCCAAGGAATCTTAGGCAAATACCATGACGACCCCTTTTGTATCATAGGCACATCATATACATCATCTGTGCATCATCATCATCATATACACCATTGATCTGTGAAATAGCGTTTTTGTTTACTTTGAAACAAAAATCTATTTCGATCTCTGGCATACATCACCAACGATGTACTTCTGTTTGATCAGGTGTCCACCGATCATCGTCCTCATCGCAGGGCATTGTACTTTTCCTATACGCCCACATATATAATCCTCCCTTATCTATGCAATTCGCGGCCATCGAACAGATGGATTTGAGTTGCATCATCCAGGGAGTCAAATCTTATCCGCCTAACTAGACAGACGTGCCGAGGTCGTTGCGTCTCGTAGTTTTTTTTGTTCCACCCAATGAGTGAAGTCGAGTTGTAGCGGTGTCAAGTCGGAATCGAGTTGCGTTCGCTGATGAAGTTAATTTTACCTTAAGTGCCAAGTCTAAACTTTCATTTTCGTGTCCAGGACAAGTGAATTAAAAAAAGCACCACGCGCGGAGAAACAATTAGTTAATTAATATTTATGTGCCGGGATAGACTAAAGTTATTCCAACACCGTTTCCGGTTAAAATTTGTATTCTTATTGGCCACACGTGTTTCAATTAGAAGTTTAATAACCCTTATTCGACAAATAGTAAAAGTCACCAGTGAACAATAAATGTATTTCCAGCTACCATTACTGTGTTTTATTTTCATGCTCCGTGGGTGAACGATTTTCTGAGAACAGTTTTCGTGAACAATCCGTGGTGTTTTTATGCAACCTGCATCCTTGCTGATGCCAACCTAAAAAATACCCACATCCCCATTGCTCGCTCATGGCTGTACTGACTACAAATTCGACCGCGACCGCTAGCCAACCCGGTTCCCCTACTCTTCATAAACCAAACAACAGCCACACACAAGAATATCGAGCTCGCAACTTGTTGCTAAGCAAAGAAGTAAGATTACCGTTTATATTTGTCTTGCCCTCGTAGTACGTCCTTTCGATATTTTCCAATAACGTTATAGGGTTATTGAAAATACCTAATATATAATAAGTATAGTGGTTAGTATACCCACCTGTCACGCGGGAGACCGGGGTTCGATTCCTCGCCGGGGAGCCTCTGGCGCAAGACTAATGACCTTGCCCAGAAAAAAACAAATCATTATGGAAAATTTATCAAGCCTCAGGACTTGCTGAATAAGGCCAAGACCGGCTCCCGGTTGTAGTGCCGATGATGATGATGATGATGATGTTA
Source organism: Microdon myrmicae (assembly GCA_963931805.1). Taxonomy (NCBI): domain Eukaryota; kingdom Metazoa; phylum Arthropoda; class Insecta; order Diptera; family Syrphidae; genus Microdon; species Microdon myrmicae. The sequence continues at coordinate 66,673,217 of OZ007502.1, forward strand.
TTGAAAATAATACAGTACGAACGTATGAGTTCAATCGGGATATGGTTAAGTGTGATATAAAAGCCAAATAAAAGTCAAGGTATCAATAGTAAACAAATTCATCTCCCCACATTTGCATACGAGAGAGCGCGGAAAAACTACTCAACCATTTCTTTAGCATCTATGATTTTTATGCACTTTTCACATGTCACTTGTACCCGCCCAACATCGGTACTCTCCCTTAATTTGATGTCATTAGACGCAGAAACTCAACAGGGCAATTAATATAAGAGCATACCATTGTAGCTCTTATATAGAACATATACCACTTCGGTGTGGTTTTAGGTTTGCGCATCGGGTTGTTACAATGGTATGAGAGTTTCGCGTCGATCAGTGCAATATCCGTGACTTAAAATGCAATTTCTCTGCATTTTCTGCTCATAAAACTAATACATGTGCAATTAAAATTTTTTTTGTCAAATTCAACTTGATTGGAAAAGATACTTTTACAAAGATTAAGTGATATTGCTTGGTGAAAACTCCTGACATGGATTTTCATCCAGTAAAACTTGAAGCTTCGTCGTCAAATTTTTTTATTGCACCTGGACTTGGAGCGTCCTTAGGATTAAAATTTCCTTCACGTAATCTTGCAAACCGCTTTTTTACTCTTGAATGTTCACCCAAAGCCGTTTTTATTTTCTTTCACGTCCTTTTCGTACTATTTTTGTATTCTAATTTTGGCTTCTTCTGGGACTTAGCTTCCGGTTGCAAATCACGTTCAAGATGCTGCTCGGTAGCATTTAGTAAAACCGCTCCACAGTCGCCCTCGTCTATACACAAATCGGTTCCTGGTCTCCTCATTTTCTAACGCTCTTTTATCATTGTTTTTTTACCATTGTTTGGCGATGTGACTGCAAGGAGAGCTGCTTCGACGAGTACGGAATAGCTGGCATTCCATTTTCTATTAATCTATGGTAGTCGATGAATTTCACTGGAGATTGGGTATTGTACCCAAGCCCTAACCCAAATTGTGAATGAGCCATTGGTTTGAAGGATCGAAGACTTTACTTGTGCTTTTTTTTACAGTACCGCGTGCACAAAATGTGATTTTTAAGTGCCATTAAAGCCAGCGGAAGGAGAGGAAGTGGATACGGAAAGGGGAATCGATGTACATTGGTTTTAAATGCCTGGACATTACAACGACGAAGAAACACATGGCCAGGTAGTGCTTTCCACATTCGTGTGGTTCGGCTAAAGAATGGCTCTCAATGTTTATTTGTGCATTTGAAGTTGGCTTTCTACGTGAACTGTTCCGCATGCACAGATTGAGGGATATCGGGGGAGTATGTCTGAAGGGGCGGAACACATTCAACAACTTCAGTTGAACAACGACCTGATAATACCTATAGAAAGGAGATAGGCATGATACGTTGCGCCTATGTTCTAACGACGGAACTGAACGGTTTAGGGCTAAGTCCCCAATAAGTTTCACTGCTCGTTTTTGCATCTTGTCGAGCACAGTGCAGTTTTGGATGCCCCTGACCAAATATGGGAATTGAACATCATTTTGGGACGAACTTACGCCTTGTTAATAGTGACCAGGTTGGATGGAGTGAAGTATCTTTTGCATCTTTTAAGGAACCCCATACATTGGGCCATCAGCCACACACAAGATTATCTAGCTCGCAACTTGTTGCTAAGCAAAGAAGTAAGATTACCGTTTATATTTGTCTTGCCCTCGTAGTACGTCCTTTCGATATTTTCCAATAACGTTATAGGGTTATTGAAAATACCTCGATAGTATAGTGGTTAGTATACCCACCTGTCACGCGGGAGACCGGGGTTCGATTCCCCGTCGGGGAGCCCCTGGCGCAAGACTAATGACCTTGCCCAGAAAAAATAAATCATTATAGAAAATTTAACAGGCCCCAGGACTTGCTAAATAAGGCCAAGACCGGTTCCTGGTTGTAGTCCCGATGATGATGATGATTATGATACATTGGGCTGCACTTTTCGCAGCTTCAAATATGTGGTCATTCCAATTAATTCGAGTGCCGAGGATTGATAGTTCCTTGGCTTCGTCGATGCAAGTGCCGTTTATCGACAGTATATTTACTTTGGGGTTCGCCTTTGACGACAAGAGACAGCACTGAGTTTTTAAGGCATTGAATTCTATTCGGTTAGATAATCCCGATTGATATATTTTATTGAGGTTGGAATTTAATGTATCAAGCATAATCTGCTGGTTGGTAATGACATTCGAAGAGTGGAAAACACCTGCGTTAATTTGATGGGAGGCAGACTTGACACCGTCAAGAAGCACTTGGATTGAACGGCCAGAAAGGTAATCTCTTATCGATTGGATCAGGGAATAGTCCACTCCATATGAATGTAATATTGATACCAGGGTTGGATGCCAAACTCGGTGGAAGGCTTTTGAAATATGCAATGCGACTACCTTGCTTTCACCGCAGTAGTGGATGGAAGGGCTCGACTTTTCGGTAAGGTACGCCATCAAATCTCCTGTGGACCTGTTGTTACGAAAGCCATATTGGCGGTCATTGAACCAGGTGGAACACAGAAGTGGCTGAGATGATAATGACGGATTTAATTTCGGGGTAGCTATATAGTCAGCTGTCTTAAACAGTTTGTTGATTTTTGGGAACGTCTTTCTCTCAAATTGTGTAACTCTACTTTCAGCTCCTTGCTTTCAGCAATTGTTGACACTATTCCGAAACTATTGGCTTATCAAAGTTTTAAATTGAGCGATACATCTTGGTACTGGCAGTGTAGCTGGTTTAGTTGTGTGATTAGGAAGTTCTTGTATATTTTTTTTTAGTTTTTATACCACGGTCCAAACAACATTCTATATTATTTTTTGACTTTAATTTTGGGACTGATGATTCAATAGCCACCTTGTTTATGTCCCCTATGTATGAGATGCACTCCTCGTTAGAGAGATTTCTGTCGCTAGGAATACAAGAAGAAAAAGTGCATCCGGTATGCTTTCTGTCACAAGTTCCCAAGTTCACAAATCCAACTATGGTAAATATAGATTAACGTTATTTCCAGAAAATTCCATTGGCATCATTCCATTCCCCCCAACGATAAGTTTTCCCTGTTAAGATAACATAGCTAGTATAAATAGTATGAAAAACCTAGCCCAAGCATTCTTCGGTTTGTAACAAGAGATTGAAGCAATAAAATAAAGTACCGATCAGGCCCTGGGTCTGCTGGAAAAAAAAATATTTTTTCATCATTTCAAAAGGAAAACCATTAACTCACACAACGTAGGAAACAACACCGGTTGGTCTGCCTAAAATTCAATTTGGTGACCTCATACGACGTTGCGTATCCAAATCCGGAGCGCCAACAAACTTCATTAGTATTTGGATTGGTTGACGACTGCTACATACTTCGCTGCATCTCTGCACAGCTTTTTTTGATAAGCTCGGCGATAATTTTGTCTCAGATTTATTTTTTTCCGCTGGCTTCGTAACGGCCAGGTCTTTGTAGTTGTTCCCTGCTCCAGAGTAGTGAGCATCACTGGGATACAAATTTTCATCATTTTTACGTATTTCACGGTCCTCGTTCACGTCTGATTTGTGCCTTTTGGGGGTTAAATTCGGTTGAGGATTCAACCTCTTCCTTTTTTTTTATCTATGACTCGACCTTCGTAATTGGTCAGTGCGTCACTTTAATTTTTTGTAAATGTTTTTCCCGGATCTTTTATTTTAAATTGTTGTTTGTTTGATGGCACACATGATCGAACCATTAAGTATTTGTTTATTGGATTGCTATC